>OV725080.1:86995679-89395679 GCA_928085145.1 Nezara viridula | reverse complement strand
TGTGGCAATTCTGCTCCCCTCTTGGCGAGACTATCCGCTTCTTTATTTCCTGGAATACCGCAATGGTTCGGAATCCACTATAGGACCACATTGGTGCCTCGGAGTGTTAGATCGTAGAGAAGGGATTTGCACTCCAAGATAGCACTCGACAGACATTTATTCACATCAGTAATAGCGAGGATTGCTGCGTGCGAGTCGACAAAGAGAACAGCGCTCTGAACTTGCCTTCCTGATTTATTATACATAAAAAATAAATTTAAATAATAAAATATAAATTTTTTAATTAATCATGAATATCTATATATGTTTATTTTTAGACAAATTTAAATTTTTTACCTTTTTTTTTAAAATTTTTATTTGTATTTGCCTCTACTCAATGACCCTAGGATAGAGGAAAATACAAATAAAAAAAAATGTTGTACTTGTATTTATCACTAAAAAACAACCTAAATATTTTCTGAAATCACTACCGACTAAAATAAAATAGAAAAGTAGAAAAACTGATTTACATTCAATGGGAATAAACATTTATGAAATATGCTATTTAAATAACATGCTCTATTTGTTTAGCTTGTTTTGAATGTGAATTTGAGATATTGTTGCGTTAAAATATTATAAATATGCATTGTATATTTTTGCAAAATTAAAACATATTGCTTAAAACATACTTTTCGGACGTGCTATCGAAAGTTATGTTTTTGATTACCTTAAAGATGAAAATAATTATTCCATATTTTTTGAAAACGGTCAATAGCCAAAATTAAATCAATAAATATATGTGCCTTTCTTAATAATTTATATTTTTGTTTGAAAATTGAGTTAGATTTGTTTATAATAGTTTAAAACACTTACTGCTGCAATGTTCTTTTCTTTAATTCTTAATAAAAATACCTCCATGTACTAAGGAAGAAGATTTATATTTGGATACTATCTTGGATATCGAGGGCCTTGAACAGTTGAATAATATATTTTACTTCCTCATTCGTATTTTTTGCTATATCAATGATAAGCACTATGTATATAGTTGCGATTAGTCTCAGAAATTTTATTTAATTATTAATCTATTTATTAACTTTATTTAATCCAATGTTTAGTATTAACATTTTTTAAATATTAGTATTAAATACCAGTTGGCTCGTGCTAATAATTCGCAGAAAATGTTGTTAAGTAAAAGAATAGTACAATATCATGAAAATAAGTAGATCCTATGTATTATCTAAGGGAGGAATTAATTGTTTTCCAATTATTCAATATTCCATATAACATAATACATCAAAATATTTATACAAATCGCTTTGTTAAGGCCCATTTTTAACCGCTGACAGGAAAGATAAGTAAGGTAATAAAACCAAAATAAAGCATCGATCATGGGATTTTTTAAGTTATTAAAAAATATAAAATGTAAGAACAAATGCCTTTAAGAAGTAATAAAGGCAATATAACAGCCAGGAAAAAAATATAGTAGAACAATAAATGCAGTATCTTTAAAGAGGAAGAAATTATTAAGTATACCAAAATTAATGGACTGTATCTTTGTAAATAAATATCAGGTTTTTACTTTTTTTTTTTGTTTGTTTTGTAGCTAATTTAGTAGTCATTCTAATAATTATGAGTACAATCAAGAAAAAAAAATCATACTTTTCGAGTTTTTTGCAAGTAGAGTTTCTTTTCTTCATAACTTTTTTTCTCAGAAATTTCGGGGGAATAGGACTGTTTTTCGCATGTGAAGGAGAAGAATATCTTCAAAATGAGTGGTCAATCATTGGATTTATCAACTATCTATCTTGATCAACAATCCATCTATCTTAATAAATTATTTCAATCGTAGTACATTCATGTTTATAGAAAATTCAATCTTTTTATCGATGCCAAATAGACTCCCTAATTTGAGATAAGTTTTTATTTTATTTTATTAGTTTTTATTTTATTTTATTTGTTTATTATTATTATTTTTTCTTTTCTTTTTATTTACCTTCTTCATCAGTATTATTTATGTACTTCTTATATTTATATTTATTTCATTATTATTTGTATATATTGTATGAATGAGAACTTTTAGCCCTAATGATTATAGCCCTCCAGCAGTGGCTGATTGTATTATTATTCAATAAATAGATTAAAAAAAAAATTGAGAAGTTGAATCAACATTATTTTTTTTTAAACTTTGAATAATTTTTTTCCAATTTATATTTCTGATCCTAGATATAATGGGTGTACAAGAAAATAAGGATTCGAATATTCATAACTAGGTAAATTAGCGTAGCATTTCTTATTGAGGAAGGTAAATCAAGATTGAATATTTTAGATTTTGATAAAATATTGATGGGGAGGAGGAGGCGGGAGAACGAGGAGGTATACACAATGCGGTACAATACTGCCACAATTATATAGATATCGAAGGGAACAATGCTATGATTTACTCCGCCCCTTTGTGCGCTAGAAACCACCTATTCAGCCTTGGACCAATTGCCTACCGGCTGAATCCTTTATCACCACCTACTATTTCCGATGTCTTTCAAAACACGGCCATTTTAAAACGCTGAGCTGCATCTGATAGTATGAAAAACTCTTATTTTTAGAAAGAAAAAGGATACGAGTTAGCTACTCTCATATACAATTTCGAATTCGTCTAAATTGCTGATCCCAGTTCACAAGTCACACCTCCCATCAATGATAATATAATGTAATATTGGATGTTCAGGTTGGATAAGAAACTTAAACATCCTATATCTTCTAGTTTTTAATTAGCCCAAAAGGACACATGATTGGTTATTCTATTGAAAACAGCAAAAAAAATGTATTCCAAGGAAGGTCAGTATAGCTTCCTCACGGTTTGCTAAAAAATATCTATATCGCAAGGTCTAAAATTTTTCGTATGAGAATAAAATCTCTGGGAGAAGCTTTTGTCGGAAATTCAGTAATCCCTCAACATATGCTGTTTTGATATCCACGAGTTTTTTTCATCAGCGAATACTAAAATGCGAAAACGTTCCGCATATGCAGATTGCATATTTGATGACGCTGGATCAAAAAAAAAAAAATCGAATGCGTAATCGACATGAATATCACCAATATTAGTGAAAAATGTCGTATGTAAAAACTGAGTGTTTTACAGGAAAGCATAAAAACTAATTGTTTCTTCATGATTAATTAGCATAATTTCATAATTTATTGCGCTCTGCTAATTTTCATCGTTGCAGAATGCTTACGACCTTTTGCACTAACAGTAGTAATATGTACTTAATCTGCAGGTCTCCACTCGTAAAATGGATGTTACAAAAACTCCATAAGAGAAATAAGAAAAACTAAACCTTTTTGTTTTTACAGTGTTAAGGAGACCAATACTTTTCTTCAACTTTACTTCAATAGAAATAAACACAATCACAAATAAGAATTTTCTTTTTTACAGACTCAGAGTAAAAATTAATTAATTATAAAAAATAGTATAGAATAATACCTTACATTAAAAAAAACAAAAAACAACTGAGGTGTGTGCCTTAGACCACACGATAGAAGTGAAAATATCAGCAAGACCAGATTAATAATATGAAATATAAATTATAAATAATAGATCATTATAAAGAGGATGGAATGCTGAAAATTCCCCTCACTTACAGTATACAGGTTCCATTTTTACTATCTGAAATATTTTAATCCATATGTTCAACTAAACTCGTTATCGTTTGGTTTTCGACACTATTTTTCCTTTTTCCCTTTATAACACCACGTCGCATTAATATACAATTACAGCCTAATATAGAGAAGATGAAAACCAATTTCCTCGTCTATAGTATGCAGGCCCGATTTTTAGTTTCTGAGATATTTTAATCCATATGTAAACACATTTCAATTAGTCAACTCTAGCCGACTTTACCCGAACGTTAAAACTTCGGAAATCTGACAACAAAAAGTGCAAAACGCGCCTAAAGCAGTTTTCGCTTCAAAATCCTATTTACTAGAGCACACCAATGATAGTTAATAACCGAACGGGTTCATTATCTCGAATATATAGCACATTTACCCTCGTTTATTTTATTTCCTCTTCATTACCTGCGAGTCTTAAGTAATTTCTCGATTCAATAATATCAAGAAAGGCTCTTTATAGTTTCCTTAATGTCGAGTGACAATATTTTGAAGGTGAGCATCGTAAATAGCATAAAACGTACAAGTAGTACCTCTATACCACTTTCATCGGTGAAATTAGTTTTCCATTCCATTCCTGATGAATGTATGTTTTATTGTATTAGTTTTTTAATTTCCTTTTTAGCCTTAAATTATATTAATTATGTAATCTTTCCAACTTACTATTTGTTTCTGTTTAATTACCTATTCACACTGTAAGTGCATGTGAATGACACAAAACCATTTTATTTATGATACATAGTTCTTATTGTTCTCAGAACTCTCAGTACGATTTTCAGATTTTGCCAAGCGAAAATTCATAAAAGTTCTATTATTATTATTGTTATGAAATTATTTGAGCTTATGAAATGTCGCTTAAGGACTTTTTGCATTTCTTCACCCATCATATAATTGTATTTTCCATTCGCTAAAGTACCGGCGGAAATATACGCACATAATATTTATGCATTTATTTCAAGATTATGAGTTATTTATACATTATGAGAACATTTTTCTCTCACTAGAAATATTTTAGTTCTGCAATGCACTCACTTAGGTTGTTTTTTTTATTTATTTTTTTTTTGCTGTTTCTCTACATTGCTGAAGCCAACTTGTTAACATATTATTTTCTTAGTCAAAGATAGGACATTCAAGATTTTAAAGTTTTTTTTCTGTTTCCTATACCACCTACCTACCTGGCCACTTCTGACATACGGGGTAAATGAGTATTATAAGGGTATAACCAAACCCATTCTTATCAGAATGGGAAGGTCAATATTCATTCCTTGGGTCCACCATGAAATAAATTTCAACACAACCAGGCCGGATTCGAACCAGCGCTGCTAGACTCTAGAATTATAAAACGGGGCTTTGAAATCACGCTCGGCCACTGTCTGCAGATTCCAGAGAGAGAGAAACACTTTATTTTCATCAAAATCATATTTGAGAAAATCTGTTAAAAAAATTGAAGTTAAAAGCTTAATTAAAACCTTGGGAGTGATATATTTAATTTTTTAATTGCTCCTAGTCCTAAGCTTCATATATAAAATCACAAAGAATTATATTCCAATGCAAAAGAAGTATTTTTTAAAAATTCCAGCATCTTCATTGTTCTCAAGGATTAGTTTTTATAATTCTCCGCTGGCTTTAGTACCAGTGACGCGGTTGGAAGAGTAGCGCAGGGTTCTCCTGGAGTTCCCTCGCCTGATTGTATATAGGTATGCATGTTATTTTATTTTTTTTTCCTTAGTTTTAATTTTCTTATTTTTTAGGTTATTTTATTTTATTGTCTATTGTATATACTTTTGATTATTATTTTGTTCTATTTATTTTATTTTTTTGTACATATGGTGTGAATGTCATCCTACCTCACTATAACCAATGTCCAACAGACAGATTGTTATAATACTCAATAAAAAAAAAAAAAAAATGTTTTTATAATTAAAAATATTCATATGAAAAAATAAAAATAAAAAAAATAAAATATCATTTTATCAGAATTTGTTTTTATAGTTCTGGTCATGTGGCAGTTATATATGTACGAAATAGATTTAAATGTTTTCAAACATTGAGAGCAATTGAATTATTGGATACAACTTAAATTTGTGTGAGAATTGTATAATGAAAAAAAACAATCGCCTAAATTAAATTAAGTTAACTTACAATTTTAAAGAGATTATATATAAAATAAACATTGAAGAATAAAATACCTGCACAAGCACAATAATTAGATAAAAGTAGGTAAATACAAATACAAGTAGCATCAAACTAGATATATTTAACATAAAATAATACTGAATTAACAGCATTATGAATAATTTTTGGGAAATAATGCTGGAAAATAAATAAATTAATAAAAATACAAAATGAAAAAAAAAACACATCTACAAATAAACATTTAAATAACGATAGGAATGTCCCACAAAATAGATGTTTGCTTGCATATGAACAGTCTAGCTCAACAAACATGAAACTGAAATCACGCATTTAAAATATATATATGCTTGGAATGTTACAGCAACTTTTTCCTTAAAATCGGTTAACCGGTATAGCCATTTTATATCATAGATTTTACACATTTTTCACAAAAACGGCTCTAACGATTTTGATTAAACTTGTTTTAAATCAATGTACAATTGAATGGTCTTTAATATCGGATAGGTATTAAACATAATCATAAATATGTAATATCTATCCGTTATACAGACATAACATACATAAAAGGATGTAACGTAAATTCCGGGCATTATCGAATGCAACCGAAATATCTTGTTTTAATATTAATACATTCGATTTGGATTGGAAGGCTGTGTTAATAATGTCGGCTGTTTGTCATATATAAAACATATCCTTATATCCTTAAATACATTTACTGTAGTTTAATCATTCTAGATGCAATATTATATTGAAATAATTAGGTATCTATCGTCAGTTTATTCCGATAAATCGTGTAACATTTTAGAAAATTAAATTAGTGTATAATTTGATGAACTTTCCCATTGTGAAATCACAACATTATCCACTTGCAATTATGTGACGACTTTTGAGATAACTTCATTTTATTAAACTTTACAATGGAAAAATAATAGTTTAAGAACCAATAGCACAACAATCTGTAATCACTTATACGTTAAAAATACAGATTTATCTTCAAATCTCTCTAGACAAATATAGCTCAAAGGCTGGAGTTAAGTGCTTTACAAAAACAGACAGAGTTACGAGGTTTTTATTGTCTACCGTCGATATAATGAATAGGGATTGTGTTATTTTAATGAGTTGTTACATGTTATATGTTAGGTTTTAAGTTTAGCTCCCATAGAAAAGCATTTCAAAACCTTTGTAAGAGTACAACATAGACATAAAATGATTTCTATTCAAAGAGAGCGGTAGCGAAAGTTGTGTGATGCGCGCACCAGTTATTTTTTATATAACTGGTTGTTGTATTTTACTTCGTCTGATTACTATCAAATGTCAACATCACCCCAGAACTAGAATGGTGTTAGATATAGCCAATAGTTATAAAATACTTAGAGCTTGTACAAGAGCTTATAAAATATACAAAATGGCTGCCTTCATTGCGGTACGTCGACTAGGGTGTGTGGCTAAGGGTTTTAATAATTGATCGGCAGAGTGTTTCCTCAACATTAATGTCTCCTACCGTCTCTCTCGTGATTACCAAGGGTTAGATATTAGCTTTCGGGAACTGCTTTCCCAGCTATCAATTTCATCGCTTCTATTACTGTTCTCGTAGGTGGAATTATTAATAAATTAATCTTTTATATATTTTCGTTATAAATAGAAATGTTTATGCATGGTCGTTATAAAACAGAGTCCTTGTGAGAAAATTCAGGAAATATTAACACTTTTATTTCTAGCAATTAAGCTATGTATTGATTTATAGTTTTAATTCTGTTGTTATAGAGTGCTACCAATGGGTAGTTTCTCAACATGTGTTTCATGTCATTATATCCATGTGCGGATTAACTAGATGCATCTCTTGTAATGTAAGTTGTAAATATCATATAAATAAATAAATCAAAAATCCTGTTGTTGTTTTATTCATAAAAAAAGAATCAACTTCTTAATTTTAATCCTTTAAAAAAAAATAAGGAATAAATACAACTTATTTATTTCGTTGTTTACTTTTATTTAAGTAGACAACACCCCAACAATCACTTCATCCCATCATCAGTAGAAACCAATATCAGCTGTCAAATATATTTACACTTCTTTGAATTTTTAAACACGAAAGAGGACTATGTGACAAACTTGGGGAAATAAATCGGATTAATACCAGGTCTTAGTTTTTCTATTTTCAAAATATATTCTTTGACCCGTAACGGAGGGGTCGAGCGTTGGCCGAGCGGGCTAACGCGTTGTCCGGCAACCTGATATACGAAGTATAAGATAGAAAAATAATTAGACAAGGAAAGGGATTAAAAAAAAACAAGCAATAATTCTTTATATTATTGTAAGCTGGAGATCTCTGGGCCATTGCCTTTTTAGCCTTCATTCAGGCTGATCGGGTAACAGAGAGGAAGAAAGAAACAGAAGGCGTGGATTTGGATCATTAAGGGTTGAGAGTGAAATGTGATGTATTTGTCCTGTATACAGGGTTTTACTGTTAGTATGATCATGTCGTTGTGTTGTATATGAAGTGATTTGAAATAAAACCGAGGTACATTTACAATTTTGGAAGTATTTTGGATTTGGCAGTTTGAATTTTGTTAATATGGACATGTTTTGCGGAACCCCAAAGTCTACCAAAATACTCAACTCTACCAAATAGGTCTTTGTATACTGGTGTAGATTAGTGGCTTGTTTTATAAGTTGAGTGGAGATCTGTGGTCCAAGAGATGTGGCAGTTTGTATCGTCTGGTTACTACTTTTTAAAATTTTATTTGATGTTCTGCTGATGTTCCAAGTATGTTTATAGTCTGAGTTACTAACCATAATTGTTTTAAGGAACTCGGTCGTTACAGCAAGACATGAAACTTTCTGCGGGGAAAATTAAGGTGGCTTGATTTCCTGTCCTTAATTTTTCATTTTTGGAACCAGTCATAGTAATTTTAAGGTCATAGTAATGGTTTTGAATTGTACTGTTTGAACTTTGTATATGTAGACGTGTTTTGCGGAACCACAAAATACAGTTTTGAATGGGGATTGAAGCGATAGTTGGATTTTTGTGAGAAGAAAGTATCGTCAGCGAAGGTATAGATGATGGTGCTAGGGTGTTCAGTGATATGAGATGTATAGGGAATAGAGATGAAGACTTAAACATATCTATTTTTAGAGGGATAAGACGAATCAACAGAAAATACTATCTAAATATAAAAGTTTCAAAATTTGAATTTAATAATTAGTTTTCAATATTAAGTATTATGTTTAGTTTTGAAATATCTGTGATGAAAGTGTTTTATCAAATGAGGTAGTTATTCTCTTAATTTGGCAACACTGTAAATATGGATCTTTGATAAGGCAGATTTGTAATTGTTTTGGCAATGCTGTGTCAGTTTATATTGGCAAATGAGGAGACTTGTTCTTTGCAAATTCGGATCGGAATGGTTATTTTTCGGAGATTGTTAATTTTAAAGTAAAAAATATTTCTTCCTGCTTTTTGTTTTGTTCATTATATGAATTCAGTTTATGAAATGAGATATTGATATCTATTTAGTGTTGATATAATAATGTTGAATTTTATTGGAGCGGAGAAGAGGTTGAACCAAGAAGCAGGAAAATTGAGCTTATCTTTCCAGGAAAAATGTTAGGCTCTGGTATAACGATTTCATTTGATGATTTATAACCTCTCTTAGAGGCCATGTAGGCCGAGCGTCTTGAAGCATTGCCTGTTTTACATTCTCGAGTGTAGCGGCGTCGGTTCGCATCCGGCCTTGGTAGATTGAAATTTATTTCGTGAAAGACTCACGGGATCAATTTCGACCTTTTCTACTTTGGTTAGAATAGATTTGGTTGCACCGCTATAAAAACCAATGGTAAATTGAGGAGTAACCGAATAAAAGAGAAAGGTCTATAACCTCTTAAGGGCAGTGTGGCCACATGTATTAAGGCATAACTTTAGCAACCTCGAGTCAAATTGTGGTGCTGCTTCGATTATAGATTGGGCGGGTTTCTATTAATTTCGTAACGGATCTACAGAATGAACTTCGACCTTATTACTCTGGCAGGAATAGGTTGGCTAGCTGTAGGATAAGCTATACCAGAAAGTCTCATAAACCAAAAATGACCAAACGGAAGGAAATCATTTAAAAAGTTTTTAAAAAAATATTTCGACGTATTAATATTTATTTTACATTTTCGTTTTGGTAGTTATAATATTTTTTTTTCTTTGGAGAGTGGTTTAGCTAAGCGTTTATGCATGATGAGTAAATACACCGGGAGCAAGTTGCAAGCTAATCATACAGTTGTTGCCGAAGTTATTCGTCGGTTGGTGGAGTAACGAAGGTAGGAGGGATGCTGACGGGTTTACATCGAGTTAGATAATAATGGCAACTTTTCCTTGGACCGAGCAGAATTTTCTCAGCGGGATAACGAGCAACAACTGACCCGGAGTATAATTAGTCCTACCAACTTCACCAATTCCTGTCTCCATCTAGGCAGTCCCCATTTTTAGAAGTCAGTTTCATCACCAAATTAACGCTACAGGATTTTTATTATATTTCTTAATTAATTGTTAACCACGAGCTACGACTTTCCTAATGGGAGGAGTTGTCTCTGAAAATGAAGACTAATTATTGTGATCACTTTCCGTATAGAATGATAAGGTTCGGTTTTAAGGAGCTTTTTGTATTTATGAGTGCATTATACTGCCTAAATTATGCAGATATCTCGGGTTGGGATAATGCCGCCATCAGCAAATAAGACATAGTTACTGTTAATATTCAGAACACTAGGAGTTGTAGATTCAATTTCCATCCCGTCCTTTGAAATTTATTTCGCAAAGATATCTTTCACAAACCACAATATTAGAAGTGTTTGATAACATACTTGGGTAAATGGAAGACATTTGTGACCCTTCTCCTATTGTGACATTAAGAAATGAAGCTCATTATTAAACTGACCAATGATTTTGGCAATCGTTTATTTTAAAAATGTTGATGATTATTACTGAAATGTCTGACAAAAATATTTATTATGTCGACGGTAGGCAATGAAAATATCGTAAATCCACCACCGTCTATTTGAACCATACACTTCAGTCTCTAAACTCAATATAAAAAGAGAAATTTGAAAGTACACGTAGTAAGGGTTGCACAATTACACAATTACAAATGATAGAAACTAAATCTGCATTACTCTAGGATACTGATAATTTTAATTATTCATTAGGATACACTTTTTAAAATGCATTGATTTAATGAAGATTATAAAGAAATAAAAACTCATCCTTAAACTTAAAAAATATTTAAAAATCAATAAACAGAAAGAAGAACTTAACAAAGACATACTTTTTGCTTCTTAAGCGGAAATTTGGTTTGAACCTCTTTGACTTGGCACTTTTTGGTGTATGAGCCTTAATGTTGTTATGATGAAAAAAAAAATTAAATAATAGTAATCTTTGCATTTGCATCTATATAAAAAGTTGAAAAATAAATTCACTTATATTTAAATAATCCGCAAAATCAGCTTTTAACTTAATTTTTAGTTCGTGCATGAATAATTAAATTAACAAACCAATAAAAATCAAACAGAAAAAATATAATAAATAATTGTGACTATTTCTTTAGAAATAGTAAAAATGATCAATCCCAATGCAGTCGAATTGGGTTATTTTTTTACTTAAGGAATAATATAGCTCCAATGAAGTAAATTGTTTCGTGTTGTGCAAGTGGTCCCAAAAGTGATAGCTCAATGCTCAAAAGGTTTTATATTAAAAGAGGAGCATACCGTCCGATTGTTTTGTGCTAAGTTCAATAAATAAATAATATTGAATATTTAATAGTTGACCGTTGTATTTTAGAAGAAGGAGATGGCCATATATGGCGGTCAGAAATAGACTAAAATAGTGGCAAAACTATTTTATTTCAAGCCAACGTTTCGACCCGACTTTGCATGTCTTCTTCAGAGCTAGAACGGACAAGATAAAAAAGGATATAGAAAATTGTGGAAGTTACATAGTATTTAGATCAAAATTATAAACAAGGTGATTAAACTTATTGAAATTATAAACCCCCTGAAAGGAGTGGTAGGTGATTGTGGGGAATTGAGAGAAAGGGAGGTTGTACTCATTTTGGTTGTTTAGCTATTTAAAAGTTTAAGTATAGTGTTGAGAGGGAAATTATTGGAAAGGAGTATATTTTTGTTGGTATTGTGGATCAGACAAAGACATCATGGATCAGAGACATCGGTGAATAAGGTTTTTGGCGATATTGATTTGTTGGTAGTATGGGTGTTGAGAATAAAAGTTAAATAGTCTGCCTGAGTAAGTGGGTTTTGTATACCAGTAGTAGAATTATAGCCATCAGTGTTTTTGATTATTAGGAGGTCTAAGAAGGGGAGTAAATTGTTAACTTCTTTCTCTGTAATGAACTGAAGACAAGGGTGGTAAGAGTTGAATGAGGAAAGACTTTGAGGAATGCTGTCAGGGTTATTAACAAGGAGGAGGTCATCGACATATATTTTAATGAAAATGATGTCTTGATGGAAAGAGGAGATAACGGAGTCTAGAAGGTCATTAAGGACAATATTGGAAATATCAGAGTTTCCCATGGCTAGACCTGAAATCTGGTTAAAGAATTTACCTTGGAAAGTAAGGTATTCGGATTTGCAACAAAGCTCAAGGGATTCAAGGTATGAGGAGAGGTTGAGGGTAATGTGAGGTTCGATGATTGTCCAGTTTTTTTGTACAATGTGGAGAGCATTGTCTATTGGGATGTTGGTAAATAAGCTTTCGGCGTCTAGGAAAACAAGGATAAATTTGTCATGAATATGGAGAGAAGACAACTCTTCTTTGAGGTGAAATAAATTATTAATGTCATAAGGATTATTTTGACTAAGTTTTGGGAGAATAAATAATAACTAATAAATGATTAAATAAATAACAATTTACGTAAATATATTAATATAAATAATTCGTTTGGTATATTTCTTTCTCCTCGTGTTATTCTCTGATAACACTGTGAATATGGAAGAAAATATCATTCGTTATGGGGATATTTTATTGTATTATTTTTAAAAAAACGTAAGCGTGCTGCAGAAGCGCATAAAAAAATTTACAGTGTTTATGGGGATAATACCTTAACCGAACACACCTGTCAAAATTGGTTTGCCAAATTTCACTCTGGAAATTTTGACATCAATGATGCTCAACGGTCTGGCCGCCCACATGAAATTGAAACGAGCAATGTTAAGGCCATTGTTGATGAAAATCCCACCCAATCATTGCGGGAGATCGCTATGGCCCTAAATGTGTCGCACACAAGCGTAGAAAACCATTTGTACAAGCTCGGCTATGTTTCCAGGATTTATGTTTAAGTCCCTCCTTCGAAAACCACAAAAAACTTTAATACGACTTTAGCTATTTACAAGAAATTTAGAGCCACATAAACTGCACAAAATTACATTAACAGAACCTTCTTAAAGAAACTACAAATGAAGATAAAAAATAAAAACCTATAAGGGGTTTTTGTTTATTTATTTCTTATGTAGGCAAAAAAAAATATTCACACGGCTTTGAAGAGCAATAATTCAGCTTTTCAACGGATATAGTAACATCGAAATTGGAGAGCATCCTGAATAGTTATGAATGATCGGAAGGTTTTGTGCTCAACCAAGAAAACGCTAGGCCTCTCACCTCATTGTTCACTCACAATAAATTATTGAGTCTTGGATGAAACCTTTTGCCCCATCCTCCCTATTCACCAGACCTAGCTCCAGACCTAACTACCACTTATTCCGGTCTCTGCAGAACTCCATGAATGGACAGAAATTCCAAAAGGAAGAGGACATCAAAAACCTGTTGAGACATCAAAAAGGAAGAGGACTTGGATCAGCTTTTTAACAATAAACTCCAGACATTCTAAGAATGTTATGCATTTAGTGGAAAGATGGGAAAAGGTCATATTAAATAATGTACAATATATTGTAGATTGAAATAAATTTTATGTCTGTAATACATTGAGTTTTATTTAACTCTGAAAAATCGAAAGGACTTATTTGCTTCCGTCTTTAAACTATAAGAGAAATTTGAAAGTACACATAGTAACGATTGCACTAAAAATTAAAAATTATTGGAATTAAATCTGGATTCCTCTAGGATACTGAAAATTATAATTATTGACCATACTTGAATATTTGGTAGATTGAATTATTATTTAATAAAAAAAAATCAGCTGTAAGGTTAATTATCGTTTACTAAGTTAGAAATGTGACTATGTTGTTTTAAGTATCTTACATCTCACAATTAGTTTATTTCAACCAAAGACCATTGAAGAATGTAATAACATTTGATTCGTGACGGAATAATGTCAAGAATAATCCTTTTAGAAGGATTCTGTATTGCGTTGGATTAACATATGCTCACACTTACTGTAAATGTCAGGTTTCGTTATTATGTAAATGATTCAATTATCATTCGTAACGTAATAACAGTAGCTATTTCATACGTGTTGCTATTGAGATATGCTGCCCAGGATTTGAATTAGTTTAAAGAATCGGTTTAGGGAGCGTTAACATTATTTTAATATTAATTCAAAAATATGGAGGAGGAGAAGGAAATTACTTAGCGCCGTAAAGAAGGAATAATCCTAGTGAGATCGGGGAGCTGCGATAGCCGTTTCATTAGCTTCGTCTTTTCTTCATTAACCGACCTCCTAACGACCTAAGGATATTAGTATATCCCCTCCAGTCGGATTAACCTTCCTTCTATTGCGAATATATTTTAAATATAAAATCTTAACGAAACTCTTTCCAAAACAACAGATTTTTGGAAGGCGTTGAGCTGAAAATCATTAAAGGAATTTTTATTATAAAATATCTCAATGTGCATTAGTCATTTATAACAGTGTATAATTTAGCAATCATTTATAGTAAAACTGATAAATGATCTTGGATAAATAAAAAATTTCATATTATGTAGATAGAGTGATGATAAAAATTAAGCTAATATATGATAAGATATATTTATTCATATTGTAAGTTTCTTTTATAAAATGCCTTAAAAAAATATCTACTTGGGCGGATCATGAATAGTACAGTTTTTACTTTAATGTTAATTTAACTTTAACGAATAGTTATGAAGAAATCAACGAATCATTTCTTTGGATACATATTTGAAGTTGGTAAAACAAGTAAAAGTATTTATGTCCTGTTTTCAGGCGACAATATTACCTAAATATGAGTCTTCCAGTCAACTCCAATTTCAACATTTTTGAGGATAATAACTTCAGTGATATTTCTAGTTGGCAAATTATAATATCTCTACAGATAACAGATACAGTGAGTAAGTTGATTACTAATTTGAAACGTAGAAATGTGAATAAAGGTATACGTTTTCCCACTAGAAATATCTCTAAAATTAATAATAAAAAATGTTGAACATGGAGTTAGTCATTCTGTTAACTAATACGTTCATATGTATGAACCTACTGATGCTTTTAAACCAAAAATTCATCTAACATTCTAGATTTGTTCACCTCTGTTCTTCTGTTTTAATACGAGATCCCTCAAATCTGTTTATTCTTTATCATAGAACTGCTTCCTTCAAAATATCCTTCATCATCATTGCTACATTGCTTTGGAATTCCTTAACTACACCACAATTTAAACACCTATTATTCCTAAAATATTGACTTCTAAGGCCCCAATATACTGGGTAACAGTTGGCAAAAAAGTCGCCAGTGACCAGCGGGCGACCAGAGAGCAACACTTGAGCGCTAAGGTACACAAGTAGATCGAACAGTAGATCGAATTTATTGAGTTCATCGAGAATAGGTGTAATATAAAAAAATAAAAAAAACAAACGTATTAATTATACATTAAAATGCTTGATAAATACATATTTGACACAAACAATCAAAAATATAATATCTCGTTTTATATATTTTATATTAGCTTTAAATATCCTAAAAACGGTAAGCAATCACAACTGGGAAGCTGATAGAATCAGTATAATTCGATTATATAAGGCACTTGTACTGAGCAAATTAGATTATGCGTGTGTAGTATATGGTTCCGCTAGCGAAAGGACACTTGAGATGCTGGATACGATCCATAGCATAGCACTTCGAGTAGCCACTGGTACTTTTCGATCAAGCTCCATAGCGAGCCTTCAAGTCGAAGCAGAAGTGGGCGGGGTGGCCGAATGGGCTAAAGCATGTGCACTGCACCGCCGTTGCCCGACAACCTGACATATGAATCCAAATATATAAAAATAGTCACGAGTTCGCGTCCCGGTGCCGAGGGAGTCTTTTAAATCCCCGCTCACACTCCCTGGCCCGGGAAAATCCCGTATAGCCTTAACGGCGAGGAAGGGAAGGACCAACAAAAAAAAAAAAAGTCGAAGCAGGTATAATGCCACTGGCTATACGAAGGCAAATTTTAGATTTGGCGTTCTATATAAAAACAATTTCTAGGCCCACTCACCCTTTAATAAACACACTTGTCGTACCAAAAACCGTTCTCGTAAACCCACCAACTAAATTATCTTTAGCAGAAAGGTGCTCAATACACATTACAGACAACAACATCAGTAGGTTCATACATATGAACGTATTAGTTGACAGAATGACTAACTCCATGTTCAACATTTTTATTATTAATTTTATAGATATTTCTAGTAGGAAAACGTATATCTTTATTCACATTTCTACGTTTCAACTCTGGAATCAACTTACTCACTGTCTGTAGAGATATTATAAATTCTCTAACTAGAAATATCACTAAAATTATTTAACTAAAAAATGTTGAAATTGGAGTTAGTCCTTCAGTCAACTGAAAGGCTCCCTAATAACACATATTCTCGATAAATTCAAATTCTGTGAACAAGTTGGATAGTTATTTAAATAGTAACTATTTCGATCTGCTGTGCGGGTCTAGTGTAGCTTATCCCCTAAGTATTGCCCGCTGGTCGCTCTCTGATCGCTCCGCTGGTCACTGGCGACTTTGTTGCCTTATTATTGCTCAGTGTAATAGGAGCTTCGTGTCCAGTGTTATTACCAATATTTGATAACTTTAAACAATTAATACAATGAAACTTAATATTTTGATCTCAATAATACTTACTTATATGCATTTTTCCAAGGAATTAAAATACGAAAAAATGAATTCGATAGCTATAATAGTTTTTTTTTTTTTTACATTTGAGCTCTCTGAAAGATAATCCAGGGAATCATTTTCATTAAAAACCAATCAATGACAATAATTCGAATAAAAAACCTTACAATAAGAGGTTAAGAAGGGTCGATATATTGTGCGATGTATATTAAACTCGGTTAAAATACTATTAGAGCCAATATTTGGAACAGATGGTATCCAATATGGAGCAGAGGAGACCCTTAAGGACAAGTCCCAAGACTCAAATGAAATATTGCTTGTAGGACATTGAATTGGTCTTAGTTAATTGGCAAATGTTCTCAGGCTACTAAATCATGGCGGAACAATAGCACTACCGATTAGACTTCATGATTCTCACCTGGCATAAATCAACTGATTAACTGTTCCTGCTTGGCCGGGTTATAACAGCACACGGCTGGCTTGATTTGTTGATATAATTCACTTGTTTACAGGTTATGCTCTGATTAACTAAAAATATTTGAGAAACACTTTTAGCAATAGCATAATTATATAAAAAATAGCGGACATCATATTACTTAATATACAATAATTAAACTAGTACCCATAAAGACGATATAAATTAATAATAAGCAACATCAAGACCATACAATGATCAAATTATAATGTTTATAGCAATGCAATTCAGTTTTATTTTATCATTAGTATTGTTGTATTTTGTAAAACAAGATTCTCAGTAGGGAAAAAACAGAGGAAACCACCACTTTTAAAGGTTTATTAATTTGTTGAAGCGTTTAAACCGTCATACCGTAAGATGGGGTAACTTTGGGACTGGGTGGATAACTTTGGGACAGCGGATAAAATTTAGATTGTGGTGATTCCGTGGTGGATACACTGTGTTGGTTCAGTCTGCAAAAGTGTTCTATGTGTAGGCATGCACTGCGCTAATACCTTGCGACATACTACTCTTGAAGCACAAGTGAAAGTTTCATGAAAACAAATATTTTGAAAAGAGCAATGGAAATAAATAAAACCTAACTGCACATCGAGTGTAGTGAACTATGTTTCTCAAACTGCCGCAAGGTAGTAGCGCAGTACATGCTTTCATAAAGCACGTTTTTCAGGTTGAACCAACACAGTTTATCCATCAAAAAATCACCACGAACTAAATTTTATCCGCGTCCCAAAGTTACCCATCGAGTACCAAAGTTACCTCATCAATAGCAACAAAGTTAGGGTACTTATTTTGAGAAATAAATGGGTCATTATTAACAGATACGCATATTTTAACATTTTATTATTGTCAATAGTAATACTTACTAAAATATGAAATATATATTTTATAATTTACAAACAATTGGACAAATTAGGCTCGGAGAACCATACAATTTTATTCCGAATATCAAATTTTGATCAAGAGCTCTGAAAAATTGGTGCTGGAGACAAGTTAATCTCAATGAAATGAAAAATAATTTTATTCTGGGACTTGAGTCCCCTTACAATACCAGCAGATTTCAAAAAATGTATACATCAGTCTGGCATGTAATTATAATATACAAAGAATCCTAAGAAAAATACAATTATATAAAAAAAATACTGAGAGAAAAATAAAGGTAAAATGACTCTTATTAATTAACTGTTCGCAAGCAATTATAATTACATAACCTAAAAATTCTCACCAGCTTGCGGAAATTCGAATGTGTAATAAGTGGAGGATGTCAATACGGTGAATCTTATATTAACAGATCAAGGAATTGCTTAAAAGTTGATTGACAACACCCTATTTCACATCCTAGAAACTGACATTTCAAATATTACAACCGAATGTTTCGTAATA
Source organism: Nezara viridula (assembly GCA_928085145.1). Taxonomy (NCBI): domain Eukaryota; kingdom Metazoa; phylum Arthropoda; class Insecta; order Hemiptera; family Pentatomidae; genus Nezara; species Nezara viridula. The sequence goes on along the minus strand of OV725080.1, from coordinate 89,376,973 downwards.
CTTATTTAAATTTGGTTTACACTTCCTGTCCTACAGTATCCTTCAACAATAGCCCTCTTATCCCTGTCGAATAAATTCGATACTTAGGACTCCACCTTGACAAATGACTCACTTGGAACCCCCATACCAGATTGAAACGATTTGAAACCGCCCGACGTTTTCGACTACTGCAGCACTTACTAGACAAACGCTCTAAGCTCACAATCAATTACAAACGACTCATATATATGACAATAATAAGACCTATTTGGACTTACAGGATTGAGCTTTGGGGCTCCACTAAACCATCGAATTCCTCTCGTATCCAATCCTTACAATCCAAAATCCTTCGTAAAATCCTCAACGCTCCGTACTTTGTCACAAATAAAATCATCCATAAAGACCTTAATGTTCCATATGTTTCCGATTTGGCCCAATCCAGATATCTATCCTTCCATATCAAACTGCAGAACCATCCGAATCCTCTCGTTTCAAACCTTGCTTCCTCATCGATCCCTGATAATCCCCAGAGGCGTCTGAAAAGAAGATGGCCTCGGGACCTTCTAATATAGAACTTTAATTTGAGTTCTACCAATGGGTAGTTTCTCTTCATGCTGTACATGTCATGTTACCAATGTCACATTTACTTATTGTATTTTCCATGTAATACAGTTGTAAATCTCAATAAAATAAAATTTAAAAAAAAAAAACTGGTTTACATTTCATCTTATAATTGACAAATAAAGATTGATTTAAAAGATAAATGGTAATTAAATTAGAAAGATAATTCAATTATGAACCCACCGGATTGAATTAAATCACTAAACGGCCTTTATTTGAGGATAGTAATAGCCTGTTAAGTATATCAATCACTGTCCGGTTGGTCCACCTACCCCGCCATTGTTGGCTTGTTATCTACATTGCTGATGCTTGCCCCGTCAGCAAGCGCTTGCGGATGTGTGACTGGCAGAAATTGGCTGCAATTAAGTGTTCCATATCTGATGAACCTCTTGCATATCGGCTTACTATGGGAGCTATCTGTGCTAGCTAGCCGGTCACCTGTCCATTATCCCAGGCGTTACAGCACTGAGCAAGGTCAATAGCGTGAAACAACTAGAGGGCTTATATAATCCGCATGACCGTCTTTAATAGTTGTTGTTTATTATAATAATGGTTGTTTTTTAAGTGCTCATTAATAATGTAGCGGTTAAAGAAAATCTACTTTATTTTTTAAAACGCCGTGAACAAAATGTTTTTCGAAACGTATGCATATCTGAATTAAAGATACTCAATTTTAAACCTTAAAATTCATAATAGACTGAAACAACAAGTAACCGCTCGATGTTTCCGATTACATCAGCACTTATAGACAAACGCTAAACTTCCAATTAATTAGAAAAGACTCATGTTCATGACTATAATAAGGCCTATTTGGACTTACGGAGTTGAGCTATGGGGCTCCACTAAACCATCGAATTCTTCTAGTATCCACTCCTTACAATCCAAAATCCACGATGCTCCTTACTTTGTACAAATGAAACCATCCATAATGACCGTAATGTTTCTTATGTTTCAGATCTGGCCGGATCCGGATACCTATCCTTCCATAATAAACAGAATCATCCCAACCCTCTCGTTTCTAACCTGACTTCCTCTTCAATTCCCGATAACCCTCCGAGGCGTCTTAAAATAAGATGGCCTCATGATCTCCTAATGTAGACGTATCATTAGAGTGCTACCATTGGGTAGTTTCTCAACAAGTATTTTCACGTCATTATATACATATGTTCAAATTTACTAAATGTATTTCTTAAATACAGTTGTAAATATCATTAAGAAATAAAAAAAAAACACGTTAAATTCTAAAAAAAAATATAGAAGGAGGTGTATATCTACACTTTCTTATGTGATCCATGTTCATCTGATTATTGGCTATGGTATAATTAAGAAGGTTGAAACTATTTAAAAACATACCTCAAAGTTCGTGTGGGGCTCTTCAAACTATTCTTTTTGTTCTTTAAAATGTTAAATCGAGTGGTTTAACTGCGAATAATAAGCTTCTTTACACTCATAAATAACGTCAAGCTATTCTTTGAAATTTGACTGAAAGCAAATTAACGTATTGACATTCAAATATGTAGGTTAAGGATGTAATTTCAATTTCAAAACCGATTTCCCAGTATACATTATTGAACTATGCAACTAAACATTTTATAAATATTTTCAGAATATTTACTGGCTTGCTCATTCCGTTATGGAGAAACTTTCCAATCAAACTCAAGCCGGTCCACGTCCGCTCTGCCAAAGTCATTTATTCTGTAAAACTCTATTTATTTATTGAATAATATAACATTCCGTCACTTGGATTGACCACATTCACACTATATGTACAAACAAACTGTAAAACGATTAAAATTATACGGGAATCAGTGTTGGGCATTTACTCGAGTAAATGTCGAGCAGTGACGTCACGAGTGATCACTCTTGGAAGTTTAGCCATGAGTAATTTTGAAAATTACTCGTGAAATATTTTTCCTTCATGAGTAAATCACTCGTAAATAATGTTATCTCCATGAGTAAATTACTCATGAAAAATTTTAACGCCATGAGTAATTTTGAAAAAATAATGTTTTTATTTTATTTAACCTAATTTTTTTTTTCACCTTTCCGATTTATTCAATATCGGGGTCGACATATATGTTTCGGGGGGCGCTTTTTATGAAAATGATATCCAATTTGAGATTGGGCCCCCCCGCCCCCGTTTTTTTTTTTCTTATGGGATTAAATCGATATCAGGGTCGACTTATAGGTTTTGGGGGGCGCTTTTTATGAAAATGATATCCAATTTCAGATTGGACCCCCGCGCCCCCGTTTTTTTATAACTTTTGGGATTAAATCGATACCAGGGTCGACTTATAGGTTTTGGGGGGCGCTTTTTATGAAAATGATATCCAATTTGAGATTGGGCACCTCCGCCCCCGTTTTTTTTTAACTTTTGGGATTAAATCGATATCAGGGTCGACTTATAGGTTTTGGGGGGCGCTTTTTATGAAAATGATATCCAATTTGAGATTGGACCCCCCGCCCCCATTTTTTTTTAACTTTTGGGATTAAATCGATATCAGGGTCGACTTATAGGTTTTGGGGGGCGCTTTTTATGAAAATGATATCCAATTTGAGATTGGGCCCCCCCCGCCCCCGTTTTTTTTTAACTTTTGGGATTAAATCGATATCAGGGTCGACTTATAGGTTTTGGGGGGCGCTTTTTATGAAAATGATATCCAATTTCAGATTGGACCCCCCCGCCCCCGTTTTTTTATAACTTTTGGGATTAAATCGATACCAGGGTCGACTTATAGGTTTTGGGGGGCGGGGGGGTCCAATCTCAAATTGGATATCATTTTCATAAAAAGCGCCCCCCGAAACCTATAAGTCGACCCTGATATCGATTTAATCCCAAAAGTTAAAAAAAGTCGAGGCCCGGGGGGGCCAATCTCAAATTGGATATCATTTTCATAAAAAGCGCCCCCAAAACCTATAAGTCGACCCTGATATCGATTTAATCCCAAAAGTTTAAAAAAAACGGGGGCGGGGGGGCCCAATCTCAAATTGGATATCATTTTCATAAAAAGCGCCCCCCAAAACCTATAAGTCGACCCTGATATCGATTTAATCCCAAAAGTTAAAAAAAACGGGGGCGGGGGGTCCAATCTCAAATTGGATATCATTTTCATAAAAAGCGCCCCCGAAACCTATAAGTCGACCCTGATATCGATTTAATCCCAAAAGTTAAAAAAAGTCGAGGCCCGGGGGGCCAATCTCAAATTGGATATCATTTTCATAAAAAGCGCCCCCCAAAACCTATAAGTCGACCCTGATATCGATTTAATCCCAAAAGTTAAAAAAAAACGGGGGCGGGGGGCCCAATCTCAAATTGGATATCATTTTCATAAAAAGCGCCCCCCAAAACCTATAAGTCGACCCTGATATCGATTTAATCCCAAAAGTTAAAAAAAACGGGGGCGGGGGGGTCCAATCTCAAATTGGATATCATTTTCATAAAAAGCGCCCCCCGAAACCTATAAGTCGACCCTGATATCGATTTAATCCCAAAAGTTAAAAAAAGTCGAGGCCCGGGGGGCCAATCTCAAATTGGATATCATTTTCATAAAAAGCGCCCCCCAAAACCTATAAGTCGACCCTGATATCGATTTAATCCCAAAAGTTAAAAAAAAACGGGGGCGGGGGGCCCAATCTCAAATTGGATTTCATTTTCATAAAAAGCGCCCCCCGAAACCTATAAGTCGACCCTGATATCGATTTAATCCCAAAAGTTAAAAAAAGTCGAGGCCCGGGGGGGCAATCTCAAATTGGATATCATTTTCATAAAAAGCGCCCCCCAAAACCTATAAGTCGACCCTGATATCGATTTAATCCCAAAAGTTATAAAAAAACGGGGGCGGGGGGCCCAATCTCAAATTGGATATCATTTTCATAAAACGCGCCCCCCGAAACCTATAAGTCGACCCTGATATCGATTTAATCCCAAAAGTTAAAAAAAGTCGAGGCCGGGGGGCCAATCTCAAATTGGATATCATTTTCATAAAAAGCGCCCCCCAAAACCTATAAGTCGACCCTGATATCGATTTAATCCCAAAAGTTAAAAAAAAACGGGGGCGGGGGGTCCAATCTCAAATTGGATATCATTTTCATAAAAAGCGCCCCCCGAAACCTATAAGTCGACCCTGATATCGATTTAATCCCAAAAGTTAAAAAAAGTCGAGGCCCGGGGGGCCCAATCTCAAATTGGATATCATTTTCATAAAAAGCGCCCCCCAAAACCTATAAGTCGACCCTGATATCGATTTAATCCCAAAAGTTAAAAAAAAACGGGGGCGGGGGGCCCAATCTCAAATTGGATATCATTTTCATAAAAAGCGCCCCCCAAAACCTATAAGTCGACCCTGATATCGATTTAATCCCAAAAGTTAAAAAAAAACGGGGGCGGGGGGTCCAATCTCAAATTGGATATCATTTTCATAAAAAGCGCCCCCCGAAACCTATAAGTCGACCCTGATATCGATTTAATCCCAAAAGTTAAAAAAAGTCGAGGCCGGGGGGCCCAATCTCAAATTGGATATCATTTTCATAAAAAGCGCCCCCCAAAACCTATAAGTCGACCCTGATATCGATTTAATCCCAAAAGTTAAAAAAAACGGGGGCGGGGGGCCCAATCTCAAATTGGATATCATTTTCATAAAAAGCGCCCCCCGAAACCTATAAGTCGACCCTGATATCGATTTAATCCCAAAAGTTAAAAAAAGTCGAGGCCGGGGGGCCCAATCTCAAATTGGATATCATTTTCATAAAAAGCGCCCCCCAAAACCTATAAGTCGACCCTGATATCGATTTAATCCCAAAAGTTAAAAAAAAACGGGGCGGGGGGTCCAATCTCAAATTGGATATCATTTTCATAAAAAGCGCCCCCCGAAACCTATAAGTCGACCCTGATATCGATTTAATCCCAAAAGTTAAAAAAAATCGAGGCCGGGGGGCCCAATCTCAAATTGGATATCATTTTCATAAAAAGCGCCCCCCAAAACCTATAAGTCGACCCTGATATCGATTTAATCCCAAAAGTTAAAAAAAACGAGGGCGGGGGGCCCAATCTCAAATTGGATATCATTTTCATAAAAAGCGCCCCCCAAAACCTATAAGTCGACCCTGATATCGATTTAATCCCAAAAGTTAAAAAAAAACGAGGGCGGGGGGCCCAATCTCAAATTGGATATCATTTTCATAAAAAGCGCCCCCCGAAACCTATAAGTCGACCCTGATATCGATTTAATCCCAAAAGTTAAAAAAAGACGAGGCCGGGGGGCCCAATCTCAAATTGGATATCATTTTCATAAAAAGCGCCCCCCGAAACCTATAAGTCGACCCTGATATCGATTTAATCCCAAAAGTTAAAAAAAGTCGAGGCCGGGGGGCCCAATCTCAAATTGGATATCATTTTCATAAAAAGCGCCCCCCAAAACCTATAAGTCGACCCTGATATCGATTTAATCCCAAAAGTTAAAAAAAGACGAGGGCGGGGGGCCCAATCTCAAATTGGATATCATTTTCATAAAAAGCGCCCCCCGAAACCTATAAGTCGACCCTGATATCGATTTAATCCCAAAAGTTAAAAAAAGTCGAGGCCGGGGGGCCCAATCTCAAATTGGATATCATTTTCATAAAAAGCGCCCCCCAAAACCTATAAGTCGACCCTGATATCGATTTAATCCCAAAAGTTAAAAAAAGTCGAGGGCCGGGGGGCCCAATCTCAAATTGGATATCATTTTCATAAAAAGCGCCCCCCGAAACCTATAAGTCGACCCTGATATCGATTTAATCCCAAAAGTTAAAAAAAAGTCGAGGCCGGGGGGCCCAATCTCAAATTGGATATCATTTTCATAAAAAGCGCCCCCCAAAACCTATAAGTCGACCCTGATATCGATTTAATCCCAAAAGTTAAAAAAAAACGGGGCCGGGGGGCCCAATCTCAAATTGGATATCATTTTCATAAAAAGCGCCCCCCGAAACCTATAAGTCGACCCTGATATCGATTTAATCCCAAAAGTTAAAAAAAACGGGGCCGGGGGGTCCAATCTCAAATTGGATATCATTTTCATAAAAAGCGCCCCCCGAAACCTATAAGTCGACCCTGATATCGATTTAATCCCAAAAGTTAAAAAAAGTCGAGGCCCGGGGGGGCCAATCTCAAATTGGATATCATTTTCATAAAAAGCGCCCCCCAAAACCTATAAGTCGACCCTGATATCGATTTAATCCCAAAAGTTAAAAAAAAACGGGGGCGGGGGGCCCAATCTCAAATTGGATTTCATTTTCATAAAAAGCGCCCCCCGAAACCTATAAGTCGATCCTGATATCGATTTAATCCCAAAAGTTAAAAAAAAACGGGGACGGGGGTCCAATCTCAAATTGGATATCATTTTCATAAAAAGCGCCCCCCAAAACCTATAAGTCGACCCTGATATCGATTTAATCCCAAAAGTTAAAAAAAAACGGGGGCGGGGCGGCCCAATCTCAAATTGGATATCATTTTCATAAAAAGCGCCCCCCAAAACCTATAAGTCGACCCTGATATCGATTTAATCCCAAAAGTTAAAAAAAAACGGGGGCGGGGCGGCCCAATCTCAAATTGGATATCATTTTCATAAAAAGCGCCCCCCGAAACATATATGTCGACCCCGATATTGAATAAATCGGAAAGGTGAAAAAAAAAATTAGGTTAAATAAAATAAAAACATTTTTTTTTCAAAATTACTCATGGCGTTAAAATTTTTCATGAGTAATTTACTCATGGAGATAACATTTTTCACGAGTGATTTACTCATGAAGGAAAAATATTTCACGAGTAATTTTCAAAATTACTCATGGCTCAGCTTCCAAGAGTGATCACTCGTGACGTCACTGCTCGACATTTACTCGAGTAAATGCCCAACTCTGACGGGAATTATAAAATTGTTCACTATACAGGAAAGCCCGTTATATAGGAAAAAAACAAAAAAAAACAATGTAAATATACTACACGATGTGATCTATGTTCGACCGATGATTGGCTATGACACAAATAAAAAGGTTGAAACTATTTAACACCATACTCTCAAAAGTATTATTACTTCATTTTTCGATAAATTAAATAAATTGAAAATCAACACATATTGTAGTTTTTGCAGCCAATTTGTTTCATGATTGCGGTTTCAAACAGTTCAAACCACCTGAAATAAAAACCTTTTATACCTTTAAATATCTACAAAAATTAAGGTTTGTACTTTAGACTACACGACAGCAGTGGAAACATCAAGGGGAGATTAATAATATAAAATATATATTATAAATAATATCTCATTATAAAGAGAATGAAATTCTGAACATTTTCCTCCCTTATAGTATGCAGATCCATTTTTTTATGAGATATTTTAATCCATATCTTCTATAAAACTGGTTATAATTTGGTTTTCGACACTATTTTTTCCCTTTTCGCCTCTCTAATCTATCTCAGCATCGCGTTAAGATACAATTTTGAATAATAACCCATTACAGAGATGATGCAATGTTGAAATATTCTCTCACTTATGCAGGTTCGATTTTTATTTTCTGAGGTATTTTAATCCATACGAAAAAACACTTCAATTAGTCGACTTCAGCCGACTTTACCCGAGCATTAGACATCGGAAATCTCACGGCTCAAACTAATTCCCTCTCAACAAAAAAAGGGCAAAACGGGCCTAAAGAGGTTTTCACTTAAAAAAGTTGATTTTAAATTTTTGCGACTAACATAAAAAAATTTAGGATTTTTATGGGACATTTTATTTATTTATTTATTTAGACATATAATAATCTGTCTCCTCGTGGACAATAAGTATAGTGATATATGAACCCATTCACATCATATATACAGAAAATATAAAATTAACAAAAGTAAAATAATAACTAAATAATAATAAAAAAAATATGTACAATAAAAAATAAAATAATCTAAAGATAAGTAAATTAAAAACATAAAAACACAGTCATACCTATATACAATATATACATGGGACATTAGAAATGTAAAACAAAGGTGTAAGATCATCTTAGACATCTGGAGATTTAAATTTAAATATTTACTGGTGAGTAGAGCTCAGTGAGAATTTTGATATTAGATACTCATCCCTCTCTCTAATGCGTCCGACACTCAGGGGTGCAAAATACCTTATTTTCGAAAAAAAAAACTTCGCCCACCTTAGACGTACGACGGTAAAGCTCAAATAGGAGTGATTTTATATGCATTTTCTTACTCTGAATCTAATGAAACAAAAATTAAATTTTGTTTCGCGTAAAGCTAGTTTTCGTAATTATGACTTTTATTTTTAAACATCATTTCAAGTTAACATCATTGAACGAACATATTAAAGATTAGAAAAATTTAAACATAATTTAGCTTAATACATGTTTAAATATATAGGTTTATAATATTTAGAAAAATGAAACTAAAGGTTTAAGTATAAATATTATTTTGTTTTTAAAAATCGATATTCTCCGTTGAAGATAAATCCTTATTTTAAAATTCTAATATTGTTGAGTTTTGTAATGTTTTTACCACATTATCCTCTGAATAATTATTATTTTCAAAAAATACATTAGTTTGAATTATGTTTTTATTATTCTTTTATTTATTTTATTTTATTACTTATTTATTCATCCAAACTTATTATATTTCCAAGCAACTTGGACTAAGGACAAAGGCGACTGTGTAGAGGACAGTGAAAGGTTTTACATTATCCAATAATTTAAAAACCCAAACAGTTGTAAGATTTGAGAACCGATTTCAAACTGTAAAAATTAAGATGACATATTTACTTAAAGGGTTACTAAAGTTTACAACAAATACTAAATAAATTACCTGTTAGGCTAAGGAAATAAATTTTTACTAAAAACATTTTTTTGAATTAGATGCACATTACACTGAGACAAAATTATTGGGAAATTTAGTTTTATACTTTCACTTACATATATATGTAATATATAGTAAGGGAAAGTATTGCGATTGTAAACATTTTTGAATCTGAGTTTTCAATGGAAATTCACGTTTTGAGGTCACCTGAGTCCAAATAACCAAGTGCCGCAAAGTGGTCTGTGTGTCTGTGTTTCTTTGAGTATATGAACAGTCTAGCTGGAATATGAAAAGACGTACGAAATTGATATTACGTATTTAAGACAGGTAATATGCCTTAGATGTCACAGCAACTTTTTTCTTAAAATCGGCTAACCGGAAGTTGCCACTTTATATCAATGGTGAAACACATTTTTACAATTTTCTCAAAAAAGGCTTCAACGATTTTTATTAAACTCGGTGTATCATTGTATAATTAAGTTGTTTTTAATATCATTTAGATCTTATCCCCATTGATATCGCTTTACATACGTTAAATGCCCAATGCTTATATACATATGCTTATATACAATAAATAAAGTATAGAAGATAACGGAGGGTGACGAAAAAACAAGAAATAAGAATTTCAGAAAACTAACGTTATTTAACATAAATCACATGTTTCCAAGAAAATTAAATGAAATTTGGTCACTAAATGCTAACTTTTAAATTTTTTTCTAATTTTGAAAAAAAAGTATTTAAAATCCACCAAATGAAGCCAATGCAATTATTTAAAATATTGTTTTATTATTTGTGTGAAAGAAGAAGTGAAATATAGAAAATATGTGTATAATTTTAAATACATTTACAGTAGTTCAATAACTGTAGATATTATATTATATTTAAGTAATTAGGTGTATATTTGCTGGTTATTCCAAACAATCATCAAGTAACCTTTTAGAAAATCAAATTGGTGAATAATTTGATCAATTTTCCCATTGTGAAATCCCAAAATTATCCACTTAAAATCAGTGTGACAACTTTTGATCTATCCATGGCAGGCAATGAAAATATCCTAATTTCGTTATAGTAAACTTTACAATGGAAAATAACTAAAATAATTAATTGTTTATTTTGCGTTTATACTTATATCATACTTCGGTTTTTTCATAGTTTTTCATGCAGTAAAAACCCACCGAATATGCCATATAATATACAGTAAAAAACCCGGAAATATACAGCTAAATATGCAATAAAAATATGAAACATGCAGTCACTGGTTTCTACATATACTAAACTTACTATTTACTTGATTACTAATAAGGCAATAACGTATTTAAATATAATGACGGGCCTACAAAAAATTTAGAAACGAAAAGAAATTATGGAGGAGTTGAAAATTACAATAATTTAATTTAAAAAAAAAATTTAACTAAAGAATGAAAATAACTAAGCATACACGGCTAATAAGTTTATAATTTACATATATACATTATAATGGTAACGAAAATAACATGAATCACATTAAAAAAATTTAAATACCAAAATATTACATAGTATATACAAACGAAAAAAACAATCATTGCATTAAAACATAATTAAATAAGCATAATAATAAAAGATACCAGATATGGAACAATAAGTATGTATGTCAACGTTTTAATTTTTGTATGTTGATGGATAAAAATCTAACATGAGTATTTGTTGGAACAATAACATAATTAACAACTTGTGAAATAAATAGATAAAACAATTGAATTAGTCTACTTTGCTGATATGTTCTGTATTAAAATTAAGTATCAGTAACATTGTTAAATTTACTTCTGTGAAACCTTATCTTTTATAAAATATTTTTATAGTGAGAAAATGATCTTTCTACATCAAAAGGCATGATAGAGGTAAATTTATAGTATAGTAATTTATAATAATAAACTTGAAATTACCGGGTTGGTGTCAATGTGGTTGGAAACAATTAAATCTTCGCCATTTAAAATTTTATTAATACATTCCAGAATTGTGAGCTCTAAATTTTTTATAGAAACTTCTACTTGGCCTGGTACCACTGGTTTTCCATCACTTGTAAAACTTATTACATGTCTGTTGTTTTAAGTTTAAATCCAAGATTTCAACATTGAGGAAAATGATGAAGACACTTTTGGCATTTTAAATAAACAGAAATGTGATCTCTTGCTAAGAACACAGGCAACAAACTAAAATATAAACTTGATATGATGTTTACATGGGACAAGAAGGGGAAATGGGTTTCTAGGAATTGGAGAACATTTATAAAGAGAATTATTAAAGGGTATAGCGGAAGTTAGGTTGGTACACAGCACTAGTGGATTCAGGATTTAATTTGGGGAGGGGCTTCAGCCCGCAAGCTTTTTTTTTTTTTCATATATACAACGATAATTACTTCGAAAAAAAAAGAAAGATACTAACTACCTCTATGAAATTTTTGAAGTCCTATTAAATTTAATTACACGAACAATAATACTTAAAGAAATAATTTGTTAATATTTTTTACATAAAACATGTTTCCATATAACCATTTTTGGAGGGAGAGGGAGAGGCTTCATCCCGAAAGCACCCCCCCCCCCTGTAGGTCCGCCTGTGTTACACACTATACAAATGTGGTAGATTTGTTCATTGAAAATAAACCAATGGTTGTAATCTTGAATTGCATCTTCAATATTGCATTTTAATTAGTATATATGAATAAACAAATATTCATTTACAGATAATATGTATATTGTTTATTTCTTTAAATTAATCAAAATATGCAATAATATGCATTTATTATCAAATATGCAAAATAAAATTTGGCTAATTGCATCAAAATTAAGTAATTCGTATAGACATTTGATCAGCGGTTAAAAATAATAACGCAAACAAAATATGCAATTGCATAAAAATCAGAGCCTTGGTTATAACAATGAAAAACAAAATACTGTAAGACCGTACCAAATTTAATTTTTACTTTCCTACCTATACTAGGCAAGGAAAGTATTGCAATCGGGTCAAAATTACGATATGCGGTTTTCGACGGATCTATACATTTCAGAGCCCATTGAGTACGAAAAACTCATTTTTAGCCGTTGGTTTGTCTTTCTGTGTGCTTCTTTTTTTTTTTTGGAGGGTTTTGACTTCTGATGCCTGTGACAGAAATTCGGTGTTCCATGCGCAATAGCTTGTGTGCAATAAATGAAAAACATGTATTTCTATAGACTGTAGCGCGAAAACGGCACCTTTTTTTTTTTTTTTTTTTTTTTTTTTTTTTTTTTTTTTTTTTTTTTTTTTTTTTTTTTTGTATCTGTTTATTGAGAAATAATACATTTTGCCACACTTAAGGGCACTGAGTACTAAGGCTGAGTGAGGCACATTCATACCATATATACAAAACTATAAAAATAAATAAAAAATAAAAAAATATAAAAATCTATATAACAAAGGCAAACACTATAATAAATCAAGGAAATGTAACTTAGAGTTAAAATTAAATGAAATACAGAAATTCGTATCAAAATTAAATAAATTATAAGTAATAGAAATAAATAGAAAAACATTCATACTTAACTACAATATTTACAATTAGGCATGAGATCTTCGAGTCCAGCCCTTTCCCCCACGTGTGAAGGACAAAGCGAGACTCTAAGAGATCCCAGCGCTTCTCTCTCAACCGCGTCGCCGGCATTACCAGTCCGGTGAAAACGGCTCTAACAATTTTGATGAAACTTTCCTATAATGTTCTAATAATTTTCCTTTCAATTTACGTATATGGACTAAATTCTCGAGAAAATTAAGGAAAAAATGTTATAACGAAAAGAAAAAGGTTATGGGGCCTAACTCCCTAACTGTATATTATACGGTAAAATTTATAATAAAACTTATGAAAGGTAATTAAATTACCAACAAAATAAAAAAAATCATTAGAATCGAATCAGTATTAGCAATGATAAAGCTTATTCTATTTTTTACACATGTTTGTTTGTTTATTTAGGCTTTAAGGCGTAAAACCCTAGGGTCATCAACGCACATATTTTTTTTACAAATATTTTAACTTATTACTTTCCTACCTATACGAGGTAAGGAAAGTATTGCGATCGGGTCAAATTTATATGCGGTTTTCGACGGATTTATACGTTTCAGAGCCCCCTGAATTTCCTTTCGTTTGATATCTCATTTAACAAACTACGTCGTTCCTAAATGCCAAAAAAGGGATGTATACTGCCGTATTATATGTAGTGTTGACAAGATGTCAAAATTTACCTAGAATACTGTTTTATTTATTTTGTTCTTGATTTGGATCAAGAGTCTAATTGAATGTTCAATTATGTGAAAGTTATTTTTTTCTCTTAAAAAGTGTAAATCTTTGTCCACCTGGAGAAGGACATTTGAGTAAAAAATAATATAAAACTGTAATATTCATTGAGATGAGGGTAAGACGAGAGAATAGGAAAAGAGAGTGGATGAGGCCTATTGGAGGGGGAGGGCAGGGCGGGCGGACAAAAATCGCCGAAATGCGTCCTCGCTTTAAATGCGTATTGTCGGCGGGTGTGGGCTACCTCGTGAATAATTCATTTATTCGGAAGGAGTGGTCTAAGCTCCCTCTCATTTCATCCTGTCTTCTGCCTCGCTTCGCCGAATAATAAGACCCCTTCCCGCCTCAAATAGCCGGCGTATTAGAAATTGTATTCCGATACGGAATGCTCTGTGCTCTGGTCATAGCAACCACTGCCATGTTAAGAGTATTTAGTTATATTCGCTCAATGTTCTCTTTTGTTCTCTCCAGCCGTTGATACCAACATAAATATGATTTTTTAATTTTATATATATATATATATATATATATTATATATATATATATATATATATATATATATATATATATATATATTGGAAAGAAATATCCCAAGACAGGCAGAGACGGAGCAGGATTGTTAAGGCGTCAAAAGATCTACATGGTCTGTAATGGCAAAAGAATATATATTTTTTCTCTTATACCTGTCGTTGGTCATTTGGCCATCCGATATCTTGCTGCCCAGTATAATTTAGATTTTTTAATATATATTTAAAAATATTTTTTCTTTTATGTCCCTCAAGGCAGAGTACAAGTGTCTAGATGGTCTGCATCCATTGTTCCTTGATGACACAATTTACAACTAGGATCCTCAGCGACGCCTATCTTGTAGAGATGACTCTGCAGATAGTCGTGACCAGTAGCCAGGTGGAAGCAGGCAACTGCATCTCTTCTCGGCAGTTCTGCTGGAATCGGATTATCCTTCAATCACTCATAACATTTCCCTTCCACTTTCCCAAATGTACTTTTCTTATTTCTTCCTTCACTACTATCTTAACATTCGCTGTATTGAATCGTAAAGTTTTGGATCTGTTCCTCGCTTGGCAAGACTGTCAGCCTCAACATTTCCTGGAGATCCACTGTAGGACCACATCGGTGCCTCGGATTGTCATGTTAGAGAGGAAGGATTTGCATTCCAATATAGCACTCTATAAACATCCATTCGTGTTTGTAATAGCGAAGATGGCTGCTTGAGAGTCGGCGAAGAGAACAACGCTCTGATCTCGCCTTCTAGACTATGTTCTTAAGGCTATGAGGATAGCCGCTATCTCACCGTCGAAGTTTGTTCCATCTTTACCCACCGCAGCGCTGATTTGGAATTCCCTTGAGTAAACCCCTGCTCCAGCATTTGTAACGGCTGATTCAGCTGATCCGTCGGTATAGATATGGAGCCTATCTTGAGGAGGGTACTTTTTTATAGTTTCCATAGCTATAGTTTCCAGTGCTAATGCTTTTAGCTCGTATTCAGGTGTTTATTTCTTATCTACCTTATGAAGGAGTTACAGCTCTGCATTGCATGCGTGATTGTGAATTGGTAACTGTGGATGTATAACAACAGTATATATATATTTTTTTTAGTTTCGAAGGTCTTTCATCATAAATCATAGAGAGCTCTAGTAAAATTTCCTTTTTTAGTCTAATTTCATCAAAGATAAAAAATAACAATACTATTATGACTAGCGTTTTATATCTTTAATAAATAAACAAAGACATTAATTAGTCAGTGAGTTGTATTAAACGTGATACTATCTAATTCATTGATTTTTTTTTTTATAACGATAATCACATATCGTATCTTCGCGTTTTTGTCACGTTACTGTTCTCATATTCATCTCCAACAACAAAAAATAAATAAATAGGCTTATAATAAATTATAATGTAATGCTAAAATAATAAAAAAATGTATATAAATACAATTCATTTGTAATGGAGGAATTAGTAATATCAATGAAACAAACCCCAAAGTTCTACTCTACCAAATAGGTCTTTGCATACTGATGTAGATTAGTCGCTTGTTTTATAAGTTGAGTGGAGATCTGTGTTCCAAGAGATGTGGCAGTTGTATGTATCGCCTAGTTAGTTATTTTTTTTTAATATGATGTTCTGTTGATGTTCCAGATATGTTTATAGTCTGAGTTACTACCCATAATCTTTTTAAGGGACTCCGTTGTTGGCTATTGTTACAGCAAGACATGAAACTTTCCGCAGGGGGATTAGTGGATTTGGATGATTAAGAGTTGAAGAGTGAAATGTTGTGTATTTGTCATATATTTATTTACTGCTGGTATGTCCATTCCGTGGTGTATGGTGTGATTTAAAAGAAACCAAGGTGTTTTGACGATATTTTGAAGTATTTTGGTTGACACGAACATTATGAGTTCTGCTCCGTATGTCCAAATAGGTCTTGGATAGTGGTGTAGAAGGCTTATAATAAATTAGTCACGTTTTTTATAAATTGTGTAGAGATCTGTAGTCCGAGAAATATGACAGTAATTTGTTTCGTCTTGTCAGTCCTTATTTTTTTAATTTGTTGACTATTTCCAAGGTGAATAATTCTGTCCGAAATCATTTTTAGAAAATAATTTTTAAACACTAAAATGTCTTTAATAAGAACACACTTATTGAGATACTACAAACAGAGATCGAGAATGATGGGATTGCCCGTAGTCCGAAGAGAGATCTGGTAGCTCGGGCTATAAAGATGGAAAGTTTTATTTAACTTCCAAAATTATATTCAAATGAAATTTAGATAAAATAATATATATTTTTAGTGATTATGTAAAATCCTTACATGGTGCATTTGTATAATAAGTTCTAAATAACGAGTTAGTGTTTTAGTGATAATTATAATATTTGAGGAGGCCTGCAAAAATCATACCTGAGGCCCGTGACTGTTTTCCACGACCCAGAAACTCAACAGGCCCATTAAAAGTAGTAACATTATATAAATAAAATTGTTTAGGTTGTTGAAAATTGTAACATTACAAATTATTAGTTATATTACATAGAATATAAATTATTATGAATATAATATCCACAGAAACTTATATATACTAGGTTGGAGGGAGCCCAAACTAGTACTGGGCCAGGTCGAGAGATATGGAGACCCTTATTATAATTAAGTTAAGTACAAGGAAATTAGAGATTAAAACGTACTTAATGATTGTTGATTAAGCATTCCTATAAGTTAAGTATAACTTCATTGAACGTAATGAATTTTAAACTACAATTCTACAACTTTCTAGTTCTCTTATAATACTGATAAAAAATAAGGGAAATAGTAAGATTTTGGATACTGGTAGAGGGGTAGTTATTTTTCAGACTTGGGTTTTACGGGATCAGTAGGTTGTGAGTTTTGGTTCATTTACGTTCAATATTTAGTATTATTAATGAATTAGTGTGATGTAATTTAATAATGATGTTTATATCAATGTTAAATTAAATTAAGTCCTTGAATTAATTTGAAGAACAGGTGTATAGATTTTACATGGTTAATTTGAGGCAATATAGGCAATATTGGTTCGTCGAATATTATCCATTGAAATAGAACTCAGTTAATTGAATTACCATCATCGGATATTTCATAGCTAAGTGACATTTAATATTACGTAATGAAGGAAATATGCGTTGGAGCAATTATATCGGAAACTTGAACTTCTGTATACCGTGTGATTACTGCAATTATTAATGTAATTTCTGTGCTATCGCATAAATTAATAGTAGATTTAGGGGGGTAACACTTGTCGGCTTAACGGCGGACCAACCCCCATTTTTCAAATTATGCAACTGTTCATTTAATTGTATTACTCGTTGCTCAAATTGTATAACTTTAACTTTCATATACTCAGTATTTATACAATTATACAGATTATACAATTTATTATCAATATAAAATAAACTGAACGAAACAGTTCGGACAAACTTGATATTTTATTTTAAAATCTATATTATACATAGCGACTTTTTGCCAATTTATATTATAATTATTCTTATTGCTAATTTGTAATTATGATATACATTCAACTTGTCCATATTTTCATTGTATGTTATACTATGCTTTCTTTTCTATTCCATAATAATTGTAATTATATCACAATATATTATAAATAATATTATATATAATATAATAATTAATATATTGTATTCAAACAGAAATGTCTAGAAAAAAAAATAAAATAAAAAAGTTAGAAGAATAGGACGAAGAGCTGTATAATTTGTAAAATAATCGCCATTGAAGAGCAGCCTAGAGGACTGAGCTGGAAAGTTGAGCTTCTATTATTGGCAAATACTAAAAAAAATAATTTATGACTACCACTTAAATTTTTTATATATAATAGAGATATAAAAAAAAGTTTGTTGTTTTATGTTTCTATCAATATCAAACCTCGTTCATTTTGTATTAATTCATTACTCTCTCCCGTTTTTATCTTTTACTTCACCCTATTGATTTATTTATGTATGTCTATTGATGAACCTTCATTGATGATTGAATGAAGAAGATAGGCAAAAAGAAAAGAAAATTCTTTCCTCTATTAATATCCATGATCAAAAACATTTGTATTCCTTTTGTCTAAGCTTACTAAAATTATTTTGAGCTTTAAATATTTGTTAATATTTACATTTTTATCAATTTTCAAATATACTTGTTCCGTTTTTTAATTGATATATGGAATTATTATTTATTTTTAGTAGATTCTTGATTTGTATGTAAACTAAAAATCTAAATACTTACTTACATATGTAAGTATATTAGTTATATTTTCACAAATATGTAACACAATATGAGAAATACATAAGAATAAAAAGTCTGAAATAAATTATGTTATAATTTAAAAGGTCAAATAATAAGTAAAAACATGCATATATGTATGCATTTATATTTGATTGGGGAAATGCGAATACGGAAAAAAAAAATCAATAAAATATGAATGAATTTTAAAATTTCCAGAGTATTTTGGTTCGAATTAAATATCTAAAGAATTTTGATAATGCATAACAACTTTAATCGTTGGAATAGAATTTCAAAATAAATTAATTTAAAAAAAATACAATCATATATTTATTAGAGATTTTCACAATTCTTTTGATTTCAACGTTACACTTACCTGTTGCGAATGTTGATACTTTTTAATCATAAAATGGTATCGATATAACCCCTAATCATTTAACAGGAAAGGTTTTGGTACTAATTTTCAATTTTACTAACATGTTGTGTAAAATGTTTTAATACAATTTTTTTATTTTAATTAATTAATTTTAAAAAACGCCGGTGTTTCAATGAGAAAGTCGAAGCGGTTTGTTGACACAAACCTCTGACTTAAAAGGTTGATTTAACATTCGGGATTTTATAGATTAAACAAAAAAAGTCACTGTGACACGGTCAAAATATACATAATACATTACACAAAATAATACATTCTGAATGGTAAAAATAATTTTCTTTCTTATTAATTTTCTTATTTATTTTATACTTTTTTTTTACCCATCTTGAATCTTCATTTCATCCATTGAGTCTTCTGGCAGCTACTTGGCAGTTCTAGGCGACAGCAGTGGTCGAGTGGTTCTCTTATATAGAAATCCAGGGAGCACGTGGTTTATAATAACCGGACGCGATAACAAACCACTACCTCGTCATCAGGATGGTTGGCAACCTTTTGCAGAAATCTTCAACCTGTTGTTTTTTATGACATAGGGTTACTGACCCTGCCTTCAACCCCCGATCTGGAGGACCAGAAACTATGTTATATATAAGACTCAGGAATCGCTCACCTTCCTGTGAATCTCAAGGTGGGGACATTACCGAATCGGATCCGCACCGTAGTGGTCAATAAGTAACTGCAACAATGTTCCGAGACTCTTACTCAAGACCAAGACCATGACCAAGACTGAGTTTGCAAGATCAAGACTCGTCTCGGTCTCGCATTTGGGCAAAACTACTCGTAGCATAAAGTTTATGCAGGCGATTTAACTCGCTCGATCACCGCCGCCCCAAAAAATTACTACTTTAATCTTTCGCTGTAAATCTATTAAGATAAAATTACCGGCACGTGGGGAACTTTCCTTTCACAAAATTCACTGAATTTCTTTTTAACGCGTTGAAATACTTTCCTCCTATTTGTTCTCGATTTTTAGTTTTTTAAATAGAAGTTTTCTTTGTTGACAAAATACGATGTAAAACAAAAAATGCTTTATATGCTTTTGAATTCTATCATATGAAAAACAAACTGCCGAAAAAGAAAATATATAGAAAAAAGAAATATTAATAGATATATTACCGGTTCCTAATTAATAGGGTGTATAAAAAAAATGACCGCTTTTCAACCAAATATTAGTAATATTATTTCTTTGATATGAAATACAATTAATACTCAAAGTATAGTCGATTGTTATCTACCGTCATTACCAAACTGCTCGATCCCACGCTGATACCATTCTTTGGGATGGCTGTCAAAGAACTCTTAGACTGCAATTTCAACCTCCGCAAAGTTATCAATTTTTTTATCTTGAAGAAATGGACAATGGATCTAAATAAGTAGTAATTCGATGGTGCGAGGTTTGGACTATGTGGTGGATGAGGCAGGAGTTCTAGCTCATGAAGTTCTTTAAACTTTTCTTTGGTTTAACGGGGAGTGTGAGGACGAGCATTATCTTGTTGGCATAAAATTTCTTTTCATTTGATCAAAGCAGAATAACGCACTGACAACTTCGCGTGCAATCTTTCTCGTTGTTCGCACAGTTCAGAATTCATAGAGCATCCATCAGAAACAAATCCGTGATGAATAACACCTTAAAAATTCCAAAAAACACAAAGCATGGATCTTTTTTTCTTAAATCGCTCCCTGGCAGCAACCAGAAAAGCAGTTTGACCGAGATCAAGCCTCTTGATCTCATATCAGAAAGGTTTTACAGTTAATTTTCACAAATTTCTAACCTCTTAGATGATTGCTGAGTAGTAACTTAGTGAAGAACCAGTCTACTGCTCTTTTTCACCTTCACAATGGAGAGTTGATGGCAACTAACAGTATCTTTGACTCAACAACTGGATTTGACTCAACAACTACCTGCAGAACCTCATCAATATCCATTAATAGTTGCCCGGAGCCCCTTTTCCTTTCAAACGTCGTATTTCCACTGCTAAATTTTTCAAACCAACGCCGCGCAGTGCGCTTGTTAAGGACACCTTCCCTTAACATTTAATAATTTAACGAGCTGCTTCAGCGGCTGGGAATTTTTTTTTCAGTAATGTATTAAAATTAAGAGAATTTCGCAGGACAGTGGCTTGTTTCTTCTTTGAAACAAATTACTAAACTGAGTCTTTTTTTTACAGTATTTTATTATCAGGTAGGAATTGAATTATTTCTTTTTTATGGTTTAATTTTAAATATTTTATTTTCAATTGGAGGGTAATAAGCTCTATTTTTCATATATATTTATTTTTACCAGCATCTAAGGGATGTTTTAATTTTTTTTTGGTTATTTCGGAACTAGAATTTTTCCTGTACAACTTTTACAGAACTTTTATTTTTAAAAAACATTTATTTAAAAGTTGACTTAAAAATGACTTTTTTTCTTAACTACTCAAACGACGTGTTAGAATCAAGTAATTCATTTAAGATAGATTGTAAGTCAGTTACTGTTTATTTCTCACTTAAAATAATGAATTTGTTTTACAACTTAAATAGATATAAGTGAACCTTTTACCATAAATCTAGAATTTAATGAAAGTGTTCTTTAGAACTTTTATTTAAAAAACATTTTTCTGAAATTTTTTACAGAAACTGTTAAATCAGAACTTTTTAAGAAGTTACATTAAAGTTTCGATCCCTGATTTTTATTCTTTTTCAATGTCATTTTAAATATTTGTTTTACACTATCATGTTGAGTTGGTGCCAAGTCTATTTGTGGATTTTCTCATAAGAAACTGTTTAAAGTTTAAACACATTTATCCCTTTTATTTACAAATATCCAATTTAAATAACCCAAGCATTTACTTTTATAACTTTCAATTTAACGTTTTCCCGATTTAAGTAAAACTAAGAATATCACACTTGGGGAAAACAAAATAAGAAAAAACCTCACTGTCTCCCTAAATAAAAAAAAAACAAATAAATAAAGTGTTATATAATTAAAACATTGATCACATTTTTGGAATAAACAAAAGGCACCAATCTATGATAAAAAAAAAGAATAAGCATATAGCGACCAAATTTCAGTAGGGCCGCCGCAACCCATACGTGAAAATTCTTAAGAGGTGGTGAAAATGTTTTGACATTATATTTAATTCCTTTATGGAGGATATAATGAGGAAGCTGGGGGAAGCAGTAGTATAAATATGTAAATGAAATCTAATAGCGGAGCCCGTATGGTAATGGCCAACTCGAATTCCATTTGCAGCCGGACCCTGGGAATTACTCTCGGAATTTCAATTCCTGCGTAATTGTGTTACAAATCATGTGCATTGTTTTAGCCCGCCTCTTCCTCTACCATCTTCGTTCCCCTCCTTTGTCCTTTCCCTTCGAGCTATTGTGTGTTCATTTATAGTAGAAAGAAGCGGAAGAGAGAGAGAGAAAAAAAATGCACACTCCCCCAAAAGGAATCTGGATAAGAGTTTGAAAATATAAATACTAACAATGTATATCAGAAATAACCTAAGCAACTGAAACAACACGATATTTAAAGAAATATCATAACAGCATTAACATAAAAAAAAAAAACAACAACACGATCTCTACAGATATATTGTAATGTAACTACTACAAGATGCCTCTAACGTATACATTTAGTTGCAACCAAATAAATAAACTGTTATAATTATTAAAGGGAAATAATTATAAAACAGCAATAGTCTATATATATATATATATATATATATATATATATATATATATATATATATAATATATATATATATATATATATATATATATATATGTGTGTGTATATATACGATGTCTTTTGCCTACTATTCACTGTTGGATAGAGGCTTTCTGACAGATTGCTTCGAGCTCCATTCACTGTTCATAAATAGTCTATTTGTAAAGGTAAAATGGAGTGTGTACTGAAACGTTTACTGCTCTCAGAATTAAAGAAAATGTTGACATTTATTATATAGATATTATTTTATTTCATCTGATTTAAAAAGATAAATATTGACGTCACG
Organism: Nezara viridula; assembly: GCA_928085145.1. Classification (NCBI taxonomy): domain Eukaryota; kingdom Metazoa; phylum Arthropoda; class Insecta; order Hemiptera; family Pentatomidae; genus Nezara; species Nezara viridula. The sequence goes on along the minus strand of OV725080.1, from coordinate 89,354,053 downwards.
AAAATTTTATTGAAGTAAAAATTAATTGAAATTGACTAGAACCCAGGATTCATTGTGCTTGCTTCCAATTTGCATGAATTCATACTTATTTGCACCAAGTGTGATTTAATTGAAATTAGATACCTGTGTTCATTGAAACCTTGAAAATCTGTATCAATATCTAGCTCAATTCTTGTCTAAGTTTGATGTTTTTATTTTCACGTCGTGGCATGAATAGAGAAAAGTAGAAAAAAATAGATAATTACAATAAAATTGTATTGTTTATTTGAATGAAAATAATTAATCAGTTTTATAATGGGTTCAGCGTATATTTATTTATGATTTTATTTTGTTATTTCTAGCCCGATTCTCATTCAAGTTTGGTATAGTCCCTATCACTTAATTACCTAAAAATAGGCTGTTATTTCTGTTAGCTCAAAATATTTTTCATGATAACTTAATAATACCTTTAAACAATGAGTCATTATATTAATAATTACCCTGTTGTGCCTATCAGCGTAAGAGGGCTTTAAGATTAAGATAGGATTACCATTGTTCTCTACTTCTTGACAGGTTCTTATTGGCTTGGTGGAGATCATTTAAATACAGCCTAAAAAGACAACGTTGTGTATAAATTTAAATATAACCGTAACAATATAAAAATATACTCCTCATGCCTAAAATGCCAATTTCCTTTACTATAACAACACATCTGCTTATTGTCAAGACTATGAAAGGTGTGGATAAAAATATGAAGAGAAAAAAAATATATATACAGTGATGCGTAATCCATCCATCAAAACATCTGATCTGCTCGGTGGTCGGTGACAGAATGAGAGATGTTTAAAACTGCATTTTTGCCGTAAAATATTCAGCTGAAGTGATGGCGAAAGTGGTTTATTTTATCAGTTAACATTACACACATTATCAATTAGCTTGATGGCAGGATGGACCAAACTGATATTCAAATAAACCTGTCAGTTTACTTCATCCACATCAGTTTCTTTACCGACAGTTTAATGGTGTGACAGCCTTCCATTTGAACAAATGAACTGATCGTGGGGGAGTTTATCGACTTGAGTGAGCGTTCAGTGCGGCACACCCAACTGCTCACTCAGAACAGCCAGAAGAAAACTCAATTCATTAAAAAAATACACGGTTAATTTGGACGTAAAAATAAATTTTGTACAGGCAAGCTTTTACAGTGTGGCTGTCGATATTACATTTGACCAACAATTGATACGAATTAAATAGATAAAATATACTTTTTCGCCGCTATCCAAGATTGTCTTATCCTATCGCTGAAGCTGTTTCTCTTTGCTATAACCAATAAATGGAAAATATAGCTCTGATGTATCAGAGCTGATTTTAAACCTGATATCAAATCATACGATTTTCGTTGTTTCTTTAAGTAGTCCAGGATAATGGATAATGTACCTATAGAGCATATATAGAAATATGGCTAATATTCTAAAAATAAATAAATTGAAACACAGATTTTACGAATCTTGTTGATTGTTAATTTTTGGTTACAATTTTTCTCTAATAAAGTTTTACATTAAAAAAAATGTATGCATTACTCAGAGTGAAAGCAAAATTCATTCTTACATTATGTAAGAATATTCTCCCTCCCCCCACCGGTGGTATTTTTAATATAGGCACAAGCGAGTTGTACCAGCTCCTTGCAGTTGTGCGGTACTAAAACGGTTAAGATCCTTTGCAGGGCTTGGTTTAGTGTCCACACCACGTTCCAACCTCTTCATTATTCAAGGGAAATGCGCACCGTCTCGACCTTGTCTCCTCTAAGCCTCTCAGCTCTTTGGTTTATTAAGTGTTGTCTTTCCCTTGTCAGAGGTTTGTATATCTGTCGAGGAAGGTAGTGAATTTCGACTTAATAATGACTGGGGGGGGGGGGAGAAGAGGAGGTTATCAGTGTGTGTATACTTTTCGTTCTGTTTGTAGGAAAGGGACCCTCCCTCCAAAAAAGGTCTCGGGAGTTTAAATTATGTATAAAGATAATGGATGATAATGAACATAATTATTGCAAAATGAACAATATGATACTTAAGTATATGTACAATATAAACTAAACAATATAATTATCTTTGAATATAAAATAACATTTCAATTATAGAGACATACGGCATCTACTATCTGCTTCTATGTCTTAGCTTAGCCATCTAGTCGACTTTCCTATTTTCTTTTAGTTTACTACTTTATTCATTCATCTCACTGTCATCACCACATATGCCGATGACACATGTATCCTATCAGTAAACAATGACCCAGCAATTGCATCCCAAATGCTTCAATCACACATCATAAATCTAGAAGAATGGTGTCAAAACTGGAGAATTAAAATAAACTCCAATAAATCCCACCAAATTACCTTTACCCTTCGTCGTAAACCAACGACTTCCTGTCCTACAGTTTCCTTTAACAATACTCCACTTCTCCCTGTTGAGCAAATCCGATACCTAGGACTCCACCTGGACAAACGACTAACTTGGAATCCTCATACTAGACTGAAACGACAAGAAACCGCTCGACGTTTCCGATTACTTCAGCACTTACTAGACAAACGCTCTAAACTTCCCATTAATTACAAAAGACTTATATACTTGACTATAATAAGACCTATTTGGACTTACGGAGTTGAGCTATGGGGCTCCACTAAACCATCGAATTCCTCTCGCATCCAATCCTTACAATCCAAAATCCTTCGTAAAATCCTCAATGCTCCTTACTTTGTCACTAATAAAATTATCCATAAAGATCTAATGTTCCTTATGTTTCAGATCTGGCCCAATCCAGATACCTATCCTTCCATAATAAACTTCAGAATCATCCCAACCCTCTCGTTTCTAACCTTGCTTCCTCTTCAATTCCTGATAACCCTCCGAGGCGTCTGAAAAGAAGATGGCCCCGTGATCTCCTAATATAGTCATATCATTAGAGTGCTACCATTGGGTAGTTACTCAGCAAGTGTATTCATGTCATTATATCAATTATGTCCAAATTTACTTGATGTATTTATGCAATACAGTTGTAAATGTCATAAAGAAATAAAAAAAAAAATTCATTCATCTAAATTAATTTATCTAGATTTTGATTTAATTTATTTAATTTTGGAGAGGAAGGGGACGGTCGCCTCTCTGACCCTATCTCCCCTCCCTCGAATTGTACTCCTAGGAGTGTGGGTAATCAGAACTTTTGCCATAGATGAACTTGGCACACACTTATTCTACTACTATAGGTACTATAGTGAGTCGTTATTTATTACTTTCTCAACAGTTATTACAAATTTAAGAATACAAGAATGGTAATATTTATCAATATTTGACGGGTGCATTCACTTATATAATCAATAAAGAAACATGTCGCTTTAAGAGAATAATGTTTCCAAACACCGTCCAGAATCTCCACCAATCTGTATTGGAATGGGAAGCGGAACTGGAGAGGAAAATCATGACTAAAAATGCTAGTAAAAGTGAATTCATAACAAATAGGATGAGAATCTGAGGATGTGCGTATCACCTGAAGAGGAGAAATCCTTGAAATAGCAGAAGACTATACGTACCTAGGCACACTTATTGGCAGAAATGATGAAATCCAACAAGAAACATTCAACAGTATTAAAAAACCGAACAATCTTTACTACCAAATCTTCTAATCAAGTACTTATCTCCTGACGCTTTAATACTTGGGTCAACTACGACAGTAGTAGTGGCCAATGTGGTTAGTCTTGTTTCCATTGAGAATTAGTCATTTTAGATTTATATTAATTTGTTTAATTTTTTTTAATCTATAGGAATCATGGAATGTATAGATGAAGTTTTGTATGTACTAAAAACTTATTGCTTCAAGTGCCATTGCATACCCAACTTTGATCACGGGTCCTACAGGTAACTCGAGGTAAAGACGTAACCCAACATAGAGCGGACAAATTGCGAGATCCGCTCTTACTGGTGGCTTTAATTAAAGGCAGGGCTTCTACACAGCTTCGTGGTTTTCCTTTCGAATTAAAACAATAAATTATGCGCCATTACCTCTCGGCAGAGAAACTGCCACACCATCTCGTAATATTGTCCACAATTTTCTTCATTATGGAGGAATATTACTGCATAGAGCTATTGTACATCGCGTTTCCTTAAGAGGATCTAAATAAAAACTAGACCATTGCGGTATATAATTCAAAGAAGCTGAGAGTCGTATCGTTTTAATATCTTTTCAATGCCTTGAGAGATAGAGAGAGAAGGAATAGAGCCAAAGCAGCAGATAAATGAGAACGAGAGAGAATTATAATATGTTTTTCAAAATCTTTATTGCCAAATTAATTTCACTTTATTGTTGTTTTTTTTAGTTGCTGCTATCTCAGGTTGCAATACAAATCAAGTATCAACCTAAAAGAAAAGTCTCTAGCTATGACTTAATTACAGCCTCCCCAAAAATATCCTAAACAACTCTGTTTCTGATAACAGTTTAAAACTGCTTACTTAAAACATTAAATTTTTAATTGCAATGGAAATAATCAATTTAAATAAATGACCCTCAATATAGATAACGAAATATACAGTATTTCATCACAAAGACGAATTAGCCTCCTTCCAATACGCTCAAAAGTATTTTAAATATACAAAATATATACAAAAGACTGAAAAATTGACTGACCAACAGATAATACCTAATAGTTAGTGGTACAGACCCCTTTTTATCAAATTATTAACATCCGCCTGAAACTTCGTAAATCGTTTCATCTCATCTTAACCTACAATTATTTTATTTACAAAAAATCTAGGAATTGGCGCGTTTTCAATGAGGAGGACTGCAAACTTTGTCGATTTAATTAGGTATTTAGAACTAGTAAGTACACATTTACGTTCTACTTGGATCGTAAGATAATTTGATCACGAAATCGATTATAAAAAACGGCCTTCAAAAATATTGGGCAGTTTGTAGTATATAACCCCGTTATTTTGAAAATTTGGGGGTGCAGGTAACGCCAAACGGATCAATATTTTTTAAGGCCACCTTTTTTCTTGATTTCGTTTTCAAATTATCTTACGCTCCAAGTAGAAAGCACATGCGTGTTTACGAGTTTTTAGTACCTAATCAATTGACAAAGTTTGAAAACGCTACAATTCCAAGAGTTTTCGTAAATAAAATAGTTGTAGGTAACGATGAGATGAAACTATTTACGAAGTTTCAGGCGGACAATAATTATAGTGGTATATGAACACATTCACACCATATATACAGAAAACATAAAATTAACAAAAGTAAAATAATAATAAAAAACTATATACAATAAAAAAAATACAACACAAAAAAATAACTTAAAGATAAGTAAATTAAAAACAAAAAAAACACAGTCATACCTAAATACAATATATACAATCAGGCAGGGAACTCCAAGCTAGACTTGTCCCTTCAACTATAAAGAGAAAACCAGGAGTCCAAGAGATCCCTGCGCTACTCTCTCAACCCTATCAATAGTGCTGAAGCCAGTGGAGATTGAGCGTGAGCGCTTTAGACACATACACTCATGTCTAGAGTGGAGAATCTGGCCATTGCCAGAACTCCATACATGCTACTTATGCTGAAGACAATACTTTTCACACATATCTAGATCATACAAAAGCCTCATTAACTTTATAATATGTCATACATAAACTGCATGATTGATGCAAACTATGTGAAGTTCGACAAAACTATGGTTTTGTAAATATTATGATATTTGCCATGTACTGATACTGTGAGGAGCACAGTCCAGCAAGTGGACTTGTGACCTATTTTGCCAACTCCAGACGTCTACCTTGAGGTTGCCACCGCTTACTTACCAGATTAAGTGTCACGCTTGATGCCCTAACCTACTCGGCTGTCAAGTTCTCATGTATTTTAATATAGTCAGAAATATCTATCTTCAAATTTATATGGTAAAAAAACGAATTTCTTGCATGTACACTGCAACTTATTCTTGGACTTTTGAAAGAAGGATAGCATGGGGCATGAGATGTTAAAATGAAACGGAAGGCCCTTCACGATATAAATACGATAATACATGATTAAAAAAAAGTTTAATTTATTTAGTGATCGTTTTGACTACAATCTACTGTATTAAGAAAAAAAATGATAAATATTACAGAATTTCCGATGATGTTTTACATACAACGTTTAACCGTAACTTAGTTTCGATAAATGAATAATGTTTTTTCACGAAAAAAAAAATCTTTTCACTCACAAATCAGTCAGAAAGCGGACAAGACAGACTCTTAGGAATGACAGTCACAAGACTGATAAGAATCACTTCAATCACTATCGCGAACTTGCTCATATTGGTCAGTCTGACGTTGTTTTAGCTCTGTTGAAGTTGACATTCTGAGACAACAGGCACTGTGGATCTGGTGTATTGTCTATTAACAACCTATTTCATTAAAAAAAATATTTTCTGGCCATTATATTTTACAGCATTAGACATCAAGAGAAATTTTGAGCTATAATATTTACTCCCTAATGATCGAAAGTCGTTTTGAAAGAAATTAGGAAAATATAAACTTGAATATTTAAAAAAAAAAATTGTTTGAACAATAAATATGTAGGAAAAAAAAAGATAATCATTACTATAAATATCATGTACAAAAGTTAAAAATTATTTTTTCTAAAAGCAAAATGTGAACATTTTTCTATTTTTAAAAACTATTCTCCATTTGATTATTAGAAAAAAATACTTGAAGATAGTTTATAAAAATATAAACTAAGGATATGGTAAAGTGTTTATTTTAAATGAAAGTTAGGAATATATATGGTTGTGAGACCTGAGTAAATTAACCTATCTAGTTTTTAGAGTAGTCTACATTCCACTTTTACCTCATTCACACCTCCTCTTATGGTGATTGAAACTTTGATTTCAGTACAGTACATCAGTTCATCAATCATAACTTTAAACGATCAATCAGAATGCCAATCATCACTCAGAATGTCATCCCGACTGAAATTCATCAGTTTCCTATTATTATTTTTATATTCCCTACCTTTCCCTATGTTTTATCAATTAGTATTTATTGCGAGTGTAGATTGAACTCGTTTTTTTTTTTTTTTTTAAATTCTGCATGGTATATTTTTGGAGGGCAGTAAGGTAACGGAGAGCTGCTCCGCCGTTGAGACTTGTGGCACCCCTGGGGGCCCTCAGAACCAGGTGTAACAACACAACTTGGACAATTAGTCACACTCTGCTTTGTGACGTATCTCTCACAGCCCTTTTTATGGACTGTTCTCGTTTTCTATTCGCCCCTTGGCTGCCGGAAATATCTTTTCTGAGGGAAAATGTTTAAATGGAAATAAAAAACTATTAGATGGAAGAGCGTCGGCACCTGTTTGCTGTTTCTTTTCAATTTATTTATTGCTTTTCTTTGAGAAAATTTCTATATTTAGTTGGTGTACAATGAATATCATTCTATATCACGCCTGGAGACTATTGCATCATAGAATAGGAGGATAATTTTTCCGCAAACAAACTGTTGGCAAAAAAGAATTTCTTTGGGCTCAAATAATACGTATTGATGGAGGTCAAAAATTCCATTCAATAAAAATAATAGATGTCTACTTCTTTTAATTCTTTTTTTTGGAAAATTTTTAGGTTAATAATAGTGAGCTTGGCAAAAATAACTTAATTACTCACTTCATTTATCACAAATTATTACAAAGTTGATATTACAAATTATTGAAAATGTTGCGGGAACATCTTCACCATCATCAGAACTGTCTAGATTTTTTATCAGAGTTTTTTGGTATTTTGTTGATCCAACATGGAGCCCACATACTAGACAAGAACTTAACCGACGGTACCGCCAATTATACAAATTACTGACTAGAAAATCTCAACTTTCAATTTGTAATAAATTACTGCTTTACAAGATAATCTTAGAATCTATTTGAAAATACGGACTAGAACTGTAAGGGACAGGAAAAGTTTCTAACATCTAAAGCATCCAATCCTTCCAGTCCACAGTACTTTGAACAATAGTCGATGCTCCATTCTATGTAACCAAAAAAATCCTACACCATCACCTCAACATCCCATTTGTCCTAGAGCTTATCCCCAAAAAAATATCTCCTAATTTCTCTTCATTTTCTATCCAGAGTTGGAGGGACATACCTACCTCAGAGTTCTCTCACCTGATTGTATATAGCATATGTAGGCATGAGTATGTCTGTTTCTTTTTTAATTTACTTATCTTTAAGTTTTTTTATTTATTATATAGTCCCCTAAGAAGATTAAAACAGCAGTGACCCCGCGACCTTTTGTAATATATATATATAATAAATTTTTTTTTTCGGTTGGCACTAAACACCATGAAGATCTTTGGCCGCGAGATGTGGTCTCCTTTCAGACGTATGCTAGAGTTCAGATAGCTTGGAGGGGGTCACCCAACCTCACGTTGATTCGAACCATGATCACCATGGTGCAGCGGCAGGCCACCCGTAGCTCCATAGCCGATCCCTTTGGGATAAATTTGGCAGTGTCCTTCCCACCGACTCACTCGGGTACAAGTGACAAATCGGTCTAGATCCATGAATTATGACTGCCCGGTGTCAGAAGGCGTACGAGGATCTATATTTCTTTCCTCGAAACAGACTGTCCATGGACCTAACCTCAGGGGAGCTACTAACATCCTGGTAGACCACGTCCCGATTCCCGGTTAAATACACGGGGTAGGGTCATCAGTCCTATGCCCGGTCGGTGTGACTCGGTAGTCGGTGACTCCTGCAGCATGACTTTCCCTGGTGGACGGTCACCCATTCAAGTACTAAACACGCTCGATGTTGCTTAACTTTGATTACCTATTGAAAACGCCTGCACGGCTACTCCAGCCCCTGGGTACAGGGGCAATATATATATATATATATATATATATATATATATATATTGGAGTTCTGGCAACGGCCAGATTTTCCACTCAAAACCTGATTGTATGAAACTAAAGCGCTCTCGATCAATCTCCACTTCCTTTACTACCAGTTATGTGGTAAACAGAGTAGCGCAGGGATCTCCTAGAGTTAGGGGCAGGTCTTTTCGCGACGAAATTCCTATTCTTTTGATTTGTTATTCTACGAAATTAGCTTCTGAGAGACGGAACTTTACTACTGTACTATATATAGAGCTGTAGATAGAATTCGATTGAAAGCTCTTACAAATCGAAGGTTTTGAAAAATTCAAAACGTTCTATTTAAGAAAATTTGGTTTGATGACTAATTTTATCAATTTATTTGCTCTCAGTATTAACACAATTCATTCTTCTTCCAATACAATACATGCTTATTTTAAAATACTTTGTTAACTCTCCCAAAAATCGGCATTTCGTGCCCAACATTCCCGAAAGCAGAAATAACAACATTGTTTTTACCTAGCTAATAACTTAATATACATTCTAATCTATTTTATTTTCTTAATTCCAAAATCGATAAACAATCTGTCGGGGATTGCGGTTTTTGCTATCAAAATCCAGTGCACTGATAATACCACATCTAGGCAGTATTCGCATGATGATAATTGTACCAGATTTACAGCCTTTTACAATTAAGCACAATCCAATACGATCGTTATCGCTGTTAGCTAAAATTAGGTAGATTGGCTATTGTTATCCAATTGTCGTGGCAGTAACTCCGTTTATTTCACAATCAAAATACCACAACCACTTCTCGAGTTGTTAGCGGATATTTTTACAATATTTATTTTACTTGAAATTCTTATACTTGCAATACTTACATTGCATGAAATAATTATTTGGCACGAAACACTTATTATTTAACATACTTGATATAAATAGCAATCGGTAATTTAGAACAATAATGACAAAAAATATTTTGTTTTTAGAATATTTGTTTTAAAATATTAAAATAAAAATAAAACTGTTTATGATGTTTCAAAAAATTGCTAACATTTGAATATTTTTTTACACTTACATAATTTTTTTTTTGATAGGCAAAGAAAAAAAATTGAGTGAATATATTAGTACACGGGTTGATCTTATCTAGTTTATATAGATCTATCTATCTAGTCAATGATAATAGCAGAGACATATTTAAAAATTTCTTAATCGGTCCGATTTCATCATATCAAGTTTAGAAACTGAATAAATGTACAATTCAGTTAAGTGAAAACTTTATTTTCTAAGTGTGAATTAAAAAGTGAGTTGAATAAAAGTATTTATATGAAATTCCATATGTGAATATATAATAAATTATTTTATTTGATCTATAATTATTTTATACTGGAAGATCATAGTGGTGCAACAGTAATATTTCATATGTACTATCATAATTTTTAAACAGAAACAAATATTACCAATTAATATTTTAATATCAATGCATGTATCTGATCCACTAAATGGTTTGAGTACAAATTCAATACCTTCAAAAATATAAGCAGACAAAATTTGAGCAGCATACTGCAATTTCCGCGTAAATTAGAGTCGATTTCCAAGAAACCTTAAACTCGCCCCAGTGTGCGCTCTAATAACTATATAGTTATTGAACCTTAATATTTATATAGTTAAGATTTTCTAAATTGCAATATATAAACTAATAAAAACTTTCCATAAACACACGTTTTAATATTAATTAGAAATTAGACCATTATTTCTATTGTTTGTTTTTGTGTGGGCAGCTTAAAATAAAAAGTGGTTGAGTTGATGTGAAGGTCTTATTTAATATTAACAAACCTTTTGAAAATCACAGCGGAATATTTCGTAAAATGATAAATAAAAAAAAATGTATTGTAAAATTATTTCTAATAATTCTTAGTGTATCATTTTTATTATAATTCGTTTTGTTTTATTGTATAATTATTTATATATGGTACATTATCTATCCTATATTGTTAAATTGAGGAGGGAGATGTTAGGAGTGGCTGCATTGTTATTATAACTCAATAATAAATTTCCAAAACATATATTTTAATATCAGTTAGAAATTAAACTATGTGCTGTAGTGTTTTTTTGTATGAAGTCAACTAAAAATAAAAATTGATTCAATTGATGTAAAGGTTTTATTTAATAGTAAAAACACTGATTACATATGGGTTAATATATGCAGACGAATAAACCATGTCCAAGTCTTTCCTGTTGATAAATATTTTAAAATTGGGAAATGACAATAGTAAGAAATAAAATATCCTATGTTTCTGAATTAGGAATGACTATTTAATAAGTATGTTATATGTAGACACTTTTTTGCAACCAAGAATTCGTTACCATTATGCTGACAATCTGTTATCTTTTACATTCCATAAAAAAATAATAAAGAAAATAATCTGCCTTTAGAGTACATATGCTGAACTTTTCTTTGAAATATTGCGGAACATGTCGATCTATTCTTGGAAGTTTTCCGGATAATACAAACTCAAGTAGTGGCTGTCAAAACTTTAATCTTCGAACAATTCAAAGCCATGCCATTTTTATTTCACACAAACTACTTCAGTTATTCACCATCAAAAAATTAAACATATACCAAACATGAAAGCTCTGTACAATGTCCACACCTCTTACAAATTAAACTCCGACATCCTAACTCGGATTAAAATAATTTTTAACGGGGGAAACAAAAATCATAACCCTGAAAAAATTCTGTTTAACCATAAAAGCTAAAGTTTTTGTGTTAAACAAGAACCGCAAACTTTGAAATCTCAATGTTAGTTTTGGTAGCAGTTCCGCATGAGAAGCTGGTCAAACTCCAGAACAAGAGTTTTAACACTTAAAGACATCAGATTAAACTTTGGCTGTTAGGAGGCTAAAGGAGGAAACCTCAAAAACTATTCCTTGAATTTTCTTCTTAATATAGAAAATTATAAGGTCACATGATTGCTATTCAGAAATAAAAAAAAAATATTTTCCAGTCAATAATTTTATAGTAAAATTCCAATGTTTAAGTATAAAAATTAATGTTTAGAAACATTTTTTACATCGAAAAATGAACACTTTTTTGGAAATATGTTTCTCTCCAATATTTTAATATCTTAAATTTCTACTTGTGTTAATTTTGACATTTTTATTTATGTTCTATCGAACTTTCAACTTTTATTCTAAAGGAATCAATGGATGTCACTAGGAGGTATTTTGAATTTTTTCAGTACAAAGTTTATATCGGCTTTCAAAGGCCCATCATAATTACAAATTAAAAATATAATGAAAAAGATAGTTTGATTTGTATTATATATTATTTATCTATATCTATATTTTACAACTACACGGAATATAAAATACAAGTATCATTAAGGTTATATATGAATGTTGGAGATTAATCTTTATAATATTGTTTATAGATTTATTCCATCCAAATTCTAATAATATTTTCTATTCTAATAAACTAGAACTTGGTTGTATTTCAAATAAATATTTTAAAATACCAAATAAAATATTTTAATATACAAAAATAAAATACATTTTTTGTATTTCACATTTTAAGAAGTAAAATATAAAATAAATTGTTTGTAGCTGCATTTTATTTTTATATAATATAATATATAATAAAAGTACCGTATTTATATTTACTTCCGAAAATATTAAAATAGCAAAAGTGTACTTTATTATATATTTTGAAGACACAAAATAAATTATGAGGTTCTCTAAGTATTATTGCAAGACATGTCGTTTGAAATAGAACTCTCTCGGTTAAAATTTTTTTTTTGTTAACGAAATTTACAACTGTAATTAATAATAAATACAACAAGTAAATATGAACAAGTAATATGACATGTACAACATGAAGAGAAACTACCCACTGGTAGCACTCCAATTATATTTCTATATTAGAAGGTCCCGAGGCCATCTTCTTTTCAGACGCCTCGGGGGGGTTATCAGGAATAGAAGAGGAAGCAAGGTTGGAAACGAGAGGGTTCGGATGGTTCAGAAGTTTATTATGAAAGGACAGGTACCTGGATTGAGCTAAATTGGAAACATATGGTATATTAAGGTCATTGTGGATGATTTTATTTGTGTCAAAGTAGGGAGCATTAAGGATTTTACGAAGGATTTTGGATTGTAGGGATTTGATGGTTTAGTAGAGCCCCAAAGCTCGATCCCGTAAGTCCAAATAGGCCTGGTTAAAATCTAGCTTAGAAATTTTTAAGGCCAAATAAGTAAATTAGAAATATATATATCTTTGGCCATAAATTTATTAGCTTTAAAAAAGTATATAGGTTTTAAGAATCCTGTTTTTTAGTTATTTTCTATTACTTTTCAGCAAATAAGTGCAAAGGAACATTTATTATTATTTATTTAGATAATATATTAATATGTCTAATAAAATACTTTTGGTATTTTGTATTTGAAATACTTTTTCTGAAAATAGTTTAAATACTCCCAGTTCCACCACGAAGCCAAGAGCTTTTCTAACTTGACAGATTTATTTATCGCAAAAAATACTTCTGAGATAGTACGTTCCAGCCCTGCCTGATTTTTTATATATTTGTTTAATTAAATAACTTTTTCAATACTCATGATAATTACAATATATTCATAATTCGAAATGGTATCGTATTATTTAAATGCATTTAAGTCAATTACAGTAAGATTCGATGATTTAATATACTCGAAGCGGTCTCTAACGAACTTCCACGAGATGACCAGGAAGAATATCGGAATGGAACAAGTCGGCGAGGAGTACTGGAAGATTACGGTGGGCCGAAACAGTGTGAATTTTGATCCTTAGTCACCAGCTGGAGTTAAGAAAGTGGGAAAACCGTCCGAACTACAAAACCCCTCCTTAATTGGGGTATGTTCTCGCCGAATTGGGCCGCTGTTGGCAAGTCGCCCCTCCCCCCAACTTGAAAATGTAACTTGCTAATCCAGGTTCTCTTTGCACCTCCTCCTTCTCCAGCAATATTGATTAGTGACTTCATCTTTACATTATTTTACCTCTATTCTTTCCTTAGCCTTCCCCCAAACTGTTTAAATCATTCAGAGAGGAGACTGTTCCTAGTGAAAACATATATTTTTTACAACATTTTTTTGTATGTTGTTTACATTTACTTACGTTCATATAACAGGCGGATCTACGGGGGGGTTGCTTTCGGGCTGAAGCCCCTCCAAAATGGTAAAATATAGCCATGTTTTATCAAAAAAAATATTTAAAAAGTATCTCTTAAAGTATTATTGTTTGTGTAATTACATTTAAAAGGGTTTTAGGAATCACTTAAACACCATTTCATACAGGTAGTTAGTTTCTTTCTTTTTTCCAAAGTTATTATTGTCATTTTTATGAAAAAACAGCTTTCGTGATGAAGCCCCCCTCCCCCTCCCCAAAATTAAATCCTGGATCCGCTAGTGCTTCACATGGAATATTTAGTAGGGAAAAGTATTGTAATTTAAAAAAAAAAATCTGAACCTGAGACTTTTTACTATGGCTCGATTGATCGGAAAATAATTTCTATTCAAAAATATTTTTTTCCCTTTGAATTGCTATGTTAAGTAATTAAAATTCTATCAATGTGTGTAGTAATAAAAATGGATAAATATGAACAAAGATATAATTTGAAATTCAATTAAAAGAGAAAAACTAAGAAATTCTTTTTTCGTGGTTGAAAATAAATTTTAATAAGATTAGTAGTACATAAATATAATGTGAAAAGCTGATAATTTTAGAAAAATAAGAATATAATATACAATATCATAGAAATTGATACAAAATGGCGACAATTTAATGTCTGATTATTTCTACTAATATTATTTAGTGGGATTGATTATATGGAAAAAAATTGTTTCCATTTTTTCTCTCTTAACCTGAACCTGAAAAAAAAGTTTTCCTTTACAATTTAAAGTTGCTTCCTATTTATGAGATCCATAATTTTTAATTGGTATATATTAGAGTCATGACTTTAAATTTTAATCAGTTAAAAAAAACAATGTTTTAGCCTGAATAATCATAAGGTTTGAGAATGTTATTTTTTTTCTATAAGAATTCTTTTTTAATTTAAAGAGAAAAAGAAGCGAAAAGAAACAATTGAAAAATTCATTCGTTCATAAAAATGTATTCACCACAATGATTGAGTCATAGCGAATCAATTCAGTTAAAAGAATCAAAATTCCCATCTCTAGTTTGACGTATAAGACATAACATAAGCAGTAATAAAACACCTGTAAAAATATATCCTTTACTAATATAATGGATATAAAAATAACAGTGTAAATATAAAATATTAAAAATTACAACTTTACAGACATAAGAATGGTTCTAATTTTACCCGTCGTTAAAATTATAAAATAAATATAGAAATTTATGATGAAGTGGATTTTAACTTAACAGCAATATAATTTAAGACACCTAAAATAGCAAATGCGGATTAAATTTTTTTGTTTTGTTTATTTAATGAAATTTACAACTGTATACAAATACAACTAGTAAATATGCGCAAATTATAAATAATGACATGTACAGGCTTGAAGAGATATACCCAGTGGTAGCACTCCCTAAATAATTTTAAGTAAGAAGATCACGAGACCATCTCCTTTTCAGACGCCTAGGAGGATTATCAGGAATCGAGGAAGAAGCAAGAGTGGAAACAAGCGGATTTGGATGGGACTGAAGTTTATCATGAAAGGATAGATATCTGGCTTGAGCTAAATCAGCGACATATGGTACATTAAGGTCTTTTAATTCAAAGTTTAGAGCGTTTGTCTAGTAAGTGTTGGAGTCGGAAACGTCGAGCAGTTTCTTGTCGTTTCAGTCTAGTATGAGGATTCCAAGTAAGGCGTTTATCCAAGTGGAGTCCTAAGTAGCAGATTTCCTCAACAGGAATAAGTGGAGTATTATTGAGTATCAGATAGCAAACATCGGCATAAGTGGTGATGACAGTGTCAGCAAAGAGGGATGAGCAGATATTATTTTGGTTTACTTTGAAGTATCCATCAGTAAGATAGGATCGGATTAAGTTAAATAAATAAAATAAAAGTACAGATTTTTTTTCTCATCAATTGACTGATTGTTTTTATTTCTTATACTTTAGGTGGTTTTAAAGTTTAAATAAAAGAACTGTTGGTTATAAAGATTAGCGTATCATAACTGATCTGGACTTAAGTAAGGGGATAATCGTCTCTTTCTTTAAAATTTCACAAAGAATAAATTCCTGTTCTTTTAAAAGCCAGAGAAGGTAATTTAAATAAAGAAGCTCACACCTCTGAAAGGACTTTTGGAGATCTGGTAATGAAAAGCAAGTGCCAATGCTTGGGGTGAGATCAAGTATAGAGAAGCCGTATCCTCCATGTAAAAGAAAACTGATCAGTCTCGCTAACTCTTCTATAGAATTCAACTCGAAAACGTCGTGTATTTGACAACTGTCAAAGCAAGATGCTACACTTTTTCACACGTGTGTGCGTGCGAAGTTGATAAAAGCAAATCAGCTTTAAAAACGATCAGTACACGTAAAAGTAACGTTACGGTGTACTAAGGTACCAACTGCTAGTACACGTTCTATGGGTCCTATGGATTAGAAATTAGCGAGGAGCCTGCAGTTAGTAATAAACAAATCTTTGGTAGCTAAGAATAATTCAACATTGGCTGGCAATTCTAGGCTAAATAGAATTTATCTGCAAAATAAATGCATTTATCGGGATCACTTTATTTAACTAGAAATCAATCCAAGTTTATGGTTTTAAAATAAAGTAAGCAAAATAAATTGTACAAAACTACTTTTATTATTAATGAAAATAGTCTCCATTAATCTCAATACACTTCTTCCAACGCGTTGGTAACTTTTTCATTCCCTCTCAATGGAATGTTAAATGATCACTACTAACAAATTCTCAAAAAGAAAAAAATGAAGCTTTTATTGAGTCGCTTTTGGAAAGAATTAAACCTAAAAGGCCGGCTTATGAACACAAATAGGTTGATGGGTTATCAGTTTGGAGATAAAAAAATGGTGTATGGTGCGGGGAGAAACAGTTATAAAAATTTTAATATTAAAAACTAATCTTCCTAATAATAATAATTCATTTGAAATCAAAATGATAGATCAATTATTTTTTAAAGAATAGTTGAAAAATGCTAATTTATTTGAGTTCACTATATTCCTTGATAAAAAAAAAAAAAAAAAAAAAAGGTTTCGGAAATAAGCTTGATTCCACACCTCTTTTTATCAATATTTAGGTTTGTTTTTGAAAAAAAATCCAACATCGGATTCAGTGGTTGTTTTAAATGGAAATTGATAATTATTCGATATAAAAAAAAAAATAAAAAAGATTAAAGTTCACTTTGGAAATAATCGACTAAATGTTCTGTGTTATAAATTATCCGTTTCTATGTGCTATTTTCTGTGATCTTAGATACACAGAAATATTACTATAGAATGTAATAGTATAAACATCTTAATATTGTAAATAAAAGAATAGATCGTCGCTAATGACCCTCTGGAGTAAAGGCTAAAAAAAGTTATTACTAAATTTTGCATTATTAGAGGAATTTTATGACACTTTCCTATAATCATTCTCAAAACAGAAAATTACAAATAAAAAAAAATGTTGACAAATCTAGAATTTTTTGATCACGTAAGCAGAGGATTTGAATGACAGTTAAAAATATTTGATCGAGTGGAGATCAGAAACATAAAATACAAGCACAATTGTTTTTTATTTAGTCCTGGAATTTCCTCTCTCAGTAACAGAAGTTTAACCCTCCTTTTAAGAATACTCTCTGTTGAATTTTGATGGGTAATAAAACCTGCACATTTTAAAACCTCATAAAACTTCTGTAGAAAAATCATTTACAACTCTTCTTTCATTTACAAAGTCATTCGGTATTCGAGAAAGCAAATAATCAATTATATATGTTTTTTATTTTTTTAAACGTAAAGTTTATGATTCGAACTCTTTATTCGTCAAGAAATTTATATCAGATAAAAGTCACTTCATTTCCTTTCTGTTTTTGCGTTCCATCACATTTCCTCAGGATAAGTGATGTAATACTTATGATACATAACGAGCCAATATTTAAATTGATGAATAATTTTTTGTATTTGCTCAGAAACAATCGATTCTTTAAAAAGTGAATGAAGTAGGTACTATGGTGGCTAGAATACATTTCGAGCCCGAATATAAAAAGATCTTATGATTTTGAAAATAGTTTTCAGGAAAAAAACATGAGAGAGGAAAAATTAAACTGCCAATAAAAAATGCCTAACAAAATCGAATGTACTTAAATAAAAAAGAATCAATAATGTTAAAATTCCTTACTATACTAATAAACTGCATTATAATATCCTTCAAATATTATAATAAAACTTTTATATTGAAATATAAGTAAAAAATTGAGGTTATTTATAAACGTTTTTAAACATAAAAAGAAAATAGCCAGTTAGGAGTTGAATTAAAAAATATTATTAACTTGTCCATTTCCATGAAATCATTTTTTTTTCAAACTTGGTTATTTTCGAAATTTATTTTAATAGTTTTGATTGGCTTTTGAATTCCGAAAAAAGTAAGTAAACATTCACTTTTGGCAATTCATGTACTCACTTGGTCATTTAATTTCTGCTCGTTTTTTTTTCTCTTACAGGTTACCGAATTAGGTTAGTATTCTTAACTGTAAATATAAATTGGAAGGACTATGTATTCAACTCATGTGGTGAGGTACTTACAAATTGTGAGATATGAAACCACCAAAAGAATTGAGAATTAAATAGTTTTTCATTATTTTGAGCTCAAAATTGGTCAAAACATTCATGAGATCTACCTAAGTAAATTGAACCATTCAACTTAAAAATAGACTGAACACATTTTATACAATAATTTTGCAATGTTTTTATCACGAATTGCTTCAAAACGCTCACGCAATTAATATCTCGGAATAGTTTAGAAAATTAAATTTATAAATCGGTCTAGCGGTTCGCTCAAAAATAGTAATAAACAGCGGATCAATCACATTTTATAGTAACTTGTCAACTTTTTCACATCAAATTGTTTCAAAATACTAATAGGATCTCTTATTAGTATGAGCCATAAAAAAGCGATTGGCATTTTTTTTTGTTCCCCACTTCCTTGCATTTTTCCCGAGGCCAGAGGGTGAGGGCGAGGGATTAATGCCAGAGTTAAAAGACCCCCTGGCACCGGGACGTGAACTCGTAATTATTTTATTGTCTGTAACTTGGCTATCAGGTTGTCGGGCAACGCGCGGTGCGGGTACACATGCATTAGCTAGCTCGGCCACCACGCCCCTGCTTAAAACATTGTATCATACTTAAACTTTCTTGTAGCTTCGTCATAGCCGCGTAAAAATAATGTCTGGAATCGAATCTAATTTTCCTAGATTGAATCCAAATATAGGTCGACCCTGAATATTGGCAGAACCTTCATTTTAAGGACATAATTCAAGTAAAAAATCTCAATATACATCCCGAAAGTATGATACCTTGCTATTGTTCTGTCAAAGATAAGTCAAAAATATTTTAGTTTTTGTCTAAGGAATTACGTTATTTAACTGGAAACTTAGGCATTTCATCGATGTGTATGAGAGTTGTAATGCACGTTACCTCAATGGATGATCAACGGTCGGAATAGACCAATGTATAATAAGCGCACACAGAGCGTTATTCATTCTTTCTAAGGTATCAAAGTCGCGAAAAAGTTTAAATTAAGTTTCTATAGTTGTATCACAAAGCCAGTTCTGATTTATGATTGCAACACCTGGGCACTAACCTGTTCCATAGAAAGGAGTATTGAAGGGTTTGAGAGAACAATCCTGGAATGATCTTGTATCACAGTATTAAAACATGGAGGAAAAAGACCAATTCTTACAGAAACTGGTCAGTCAATATCGCATGAAGGCAAGGAGGTTAAGATGGGTAGAGCACGTTGATTGTAGCAGTCCATCTGGAACCTTCCACACAATAATGAAAGCCGCAATACTAGGCAAAAGACAGCTTGAAAAACCCAAAAGCAATTGTAATAGATCTGCTTACAGATAATTGGAATTAAATCGCCTAATATAGGCAGAGATGAAAAGCCTGGTTAAGGCGGCAAAAGATCTTCAAGATCTATAATGCAAATAGAAAAAAAATACTGTATTAAAACTTAATGAATGACCTTCGATCGGAATAGTTCAATGTATATCAAGCGCTGAAATCAGCAGAGATTTCTTCATTCTTAAAAAGGTATTAAAATAGCGAATAATTTTAACTTAAGAGTCTAAAATAATATACCTACACCTGGACATTAACTGGCACCATAGAAAGGACTATTGAACGATTTGAGAGAAAAACCTCCGCACGACAACCGTAGCGGATTATGGTACTAAAACATGGAGGAATAAAACCAATAAAGAGCTGTTTACAGAAACTGGTTAATCATGATACGAAGGCAAGGAGGTTGAGATGAGCGGGGCATGTAGCTCTTTTTAAAGTGCTTCCCTAAAAAGTTATACTTTTTGACCAATTCACACAGTAACTAAAATTTGTGATTAATTTTAGATAAATGAATCGTTGTGAAACTGGAATGGATTTTTTTTTTAAATTGTGAAATTTAAAATAAATTTTATATTCTAAATTTCGTATTCAACTTATTTATATCTGGCATTAAAATATTTAAGAAAAGATAAAAATAAGACCGTTACTTCTTAAGCAAAGAGAAGGAAGTTTATTGGTAGGTGGAGAAGGGCAAGGAATCTGCACATTTACACGGAAAAGTTTTAATTCTCTAGTACTTGCTAATCGGATTGGCATGTCACAGCTCGGTAATTTAAATGAAGTCACCCCCGAACTTTCTGTTTCATCTTGTTAACTTGGGTCGAAATACCGCCGTGGAAGCTGGAATTAAATTCCAGAAGCTCTGCAAGTGGCATTGTTCTCTAGGCCAAGTTATGAGCACTTGTTCTTATGACCAGCATTATCCTACCGGTTATACATTAACTTTTAAAGAAACAATGCGGAGATGATTTGCGCTCCCTCGAGTTCGGTTTAATCATAAGTTCCAGGTTAATATATCCATTGGGTCTTTCATATAAAATAATTAATACCAGACATTTTGCCATATATCTGAGGAATAGATTTAATGAATTTACACGATGACAGTTCAAAGAACGGCAAGATGTACAATTATATTTTAATTTTTTTACTTTTCTTGGAGGGTTTTTTTCTGACCGTCAACTAAAGCATTCATGATTCTCAGGATTTTCTTCAAATATAACATTAGTGCATTCGGAAAGATGAATTAGTGCTCTTCCAATTCATATAAATTACCTTTGGATTTCATTCCTTTTTAGGCTAGAAATTAAGAAAAACGTTTCGAACATTTTTATTTTATATTTTTAATTTACAGGGATCAGGTTTATACCATTCCGTGCGGCACATAGAGCCATATAACCCTAGTGATTTTCGTGTGAGTTGATAGAGTCCTCCTGAAGTGATCACGATTTTTACGGTTGTTAAGAAAGTTTTGAAAGATACCAAGGAAAACAATTTACGCAATAAAATTTAATTTTTCGGTTGTAATAAAAATTCGTATCGATGACGTTATTATTATTTATCATTCGCATTGAAGTGTTTATTTTTAGATATGGCCGAAACGTAAAAAAATGGTTGAAATCAGTAACACATTGACTGTAACTTCCCCTATATTTCCACATAATCAAGATTCGCAAAATGATTTGAATGTTTATAGAAGTGCGAAAAACGAATATCTTTTTTCTTTTTTCATTCGAAAGCTCTTGGTCCATTTTACGGTTTCTGCTGAGCACTACTCCGAGATAAGTGTACTCCTGCGCTGTCTCCAAGATTTCTCCATCTCAGCGAACCAATACTTATTACAAGCTCTCAAATAGAATTAGGAAAGCCAACAGCATATACTACCAGCTATGCAGTACAGTTGTGGGGAAAAGGGAATTGGAAGAAAGTGTAAAATTACACATTTTTAAGTCCCTTTACTTACCTACCCTTATTTATGGAAGTGAGAGCTGGGTCCCAGGCACTGGTGTAGAGCTACTGCTGCAGAAATGAAGTACCTGCGGAGATTATCAGGCAAAACAAGAAGGGAATGCAAGGATACGAAGAGACCTGGGAGTGTCAGCTTTGAGGGAAATAGTTAAAGGGAGGCAGTTAGGATGGTCATCTATGTAGAATGGATGAGGACCGTGATCCAAAGAAGTTTTTCGAGGCCAGGCCTGCCGAACGCCGTCATCGAAGAAGGCCCATGGATACTATGGATGGACCACATCTCCAGAATTGGTGAAAAGAAAGGGAAGTCTATCAATTCAATGAAAGTGCTGAATCGGTATCGAGAGGCTTGGCAGTTGGGCAGATTGGGGCACCTCTACTCTGAGAGGCACTAAGGAGGATGATAAAGAAGAAGAAGAAGAAGAAGAATAAAAACGAATATCAACTCTGTTACCCTCTGTTAAAATCTCTACTCTAGAATTTCTAGAAACTAAAATAAAAACAGACTAAAAATTTCTCGCAAACAAACCTATAATGGAATGTACAACACATAGCAACTATTTTTTTCTTGTTTTGTCAAGTCTTTCGTAGCTGAAAGGTTTCAGAAAACGTATGAGAAAGTATTTGTTTTCTTTAAAGTAAAATATAAAAAAAAAACTGAACCCAAGTTTCCATATTTGGAATAGAGAATACAAAACTGGAAGACTGTCTAAATCTGAAGTTGCCGTAGTAACCTCAGGGCCGACCTAAATCGTACCGATAAGGGCATTAACATAGTCGCCCTTTGATCTCGTCAGTTAGCAAGCAGCGTTTATCTTCACTTCTACCCCAAGTTGGGAGCTTCTACCCTCTCTTGATGTTTGAGTATTGCGTCAGTCTTTTCAACATAAATAATATTACGTCCTGACAGTCTGTGATTCAGAAAAATAAGAAATATATGATAAAAATCATTTGAACAGGAAGTTATTTTATAAATTATTGAAATTTTTCAATCTACTCTGTTTTGTTTAATTTCATATTGTAGTATTCGGCTGAAATTAAATATGAAATCTATCAGATTATTTATAACAGACGAATTTTTCCATTGTTCTACTTATATTCTATAAATATAATATGTATTTATAGATATAAATAAAATAATGTATGTTATATATACATGTACCACAAAACACAGGCGGATCTACTAGAGGGGAGGGGAGAAGAATTCGGGCTGAAGCACCCCTCCTTACCAAAAATGTTTAAATATAACCGTGGCTTATGAAAAAAATATTTAAAAATTATTTCTATAAGTATTATTACTTAGGTAATTACATTTAATAGGACTTCAACAATTACTAATGCACTATTTCATATAGTTTATTTTTTTTCTTTCAAAATAATTATTGCTATATATATATATTAAGTTTTCAGGCTGAAGCCCCCCAAAATTAAATCCTGGATCCGTTGATACCCCTCAATTAAGAAGCCATCTCTATATTTTACAGTCCGTTGCAAACATTCGTCTGAAAATTCCATCACAGATCTCTAACATACTTCTCTCACGTTCAGAACTAAAAATTTCAAACTTTGATTCATCTCTCCATATAATTTTTTTCATTCGTCCTCCGTGTTTCGTGTTTTTTAAAACAAATTTAAGCCGCTTTCGCTTGTTTAGAGATCGTAAAAATGTTTTTCTTCTAGCAACATAACCTTCACGGCCAAATGAGGAGTTAATATCAGGATTATAGCTCAGTAATACGAGGTATTAGGTTTTATTAGGTATAATGGGATCATTTGTTAATATTAAACTAATTGAAATCCATAATTCCTCGGTCCCATAGGTTTTGTCTATCATGTTTGGAAATTGATCTTCTTAAATTTTCGCCATGTTTTATATTTTTGTTTTACTTGGTTAGCAAACTGTAAGAGGCTCCATTCAAACCGAGGATAGCCTTATTTACATCTACTTTTATTTTTAATGTTCTCCAGTAAATGTTTACTGCCGTTGTTAGAGTCTCGCCATTTGCAATTCTGTTTCTCTCTCACAGTTATTCCTAACGTAACTTTGATTCACGTTCACTTTTACATTTAAATATTAGTTTTCTGAGGTTCATTGGTTCAATTTTTAGTTGCACAGTTTCCAGTTTTTACTGATTAAACGAGGAGGATGATTATTTAATTTAAATAACACTACAATTTTTTCTATTTCCCCATACATGATCAAAAGTTATGGAAATAGATTTTATGTGATCAGTGGCGAATCTTGAGCTTTCAGAGATCTCGATTAGAGGATATTAATAAATTAATTTCATATGTACAGATAAGGAAAATAGGTGTTAAGGAGTTTCATTATATTTATGGTTTTAATAATTCCATCGAAACAATTTATTCCAACACATTAACATAAATTCCAGTGGACGAGTAAAATAATCAATAAACAAGTAAAATAAATAGTGGAAGGTAATTAATAAATTTTAATTTATGAAGATTATTTCTTTTAAAGAAGGATATGAGTTTTGATCGTTGCCGTTAAAAAAAAAAAATAAAAAACTGGATGCGATAGGGAAAAAAAATGTCTGCACATTGGGCGAACAAAATCATTAAATGAAACTTAAAAACACTTGAAAAGACACGTGCTAGCAGACCCCTTAATGAAATTAAGGAAAAAGAGTTTTATGAAAAGACAGGCTAAAAAAAGAAAAAAAAAAGGGGGGAAAGGAAACGACGATTATTACAGAAATACCAAGAAGTAAGATTTAATCTCATTAGATACTATTTTCTTTCTTGTACTTTTGTGCTTAAGCTATTAATGAAAGTGAGGCTGATTCGTTTCTTATCTTGGCTATATTTATCATAGATATAAATAAGTAACTGGTGACACTACCTTTACATTGAGATCACGGCCGGATCTTCGAGGGGGGGCTTTGGGGCTGAAGCTTCCGCCACAAAATTGGTAAAATATAACCATGTTTTATGGAAAAAAATATTAAAAAGTCATCTCTTAAAGTATTCATCGAATTACGTTTAAAAGGACTTTATGAATCTATGAATATAGTTTCTTTCTTTTTTTTCAAAGTAATTATCGTTATTATTTTTTTTAAAAAAGCTTTCGGGCTGAAGCCCCCCAAAATTAAATCCTGGATCCGCTAGTGATTGAGATCATAATATGAAGTTAGAGCATAATACAAAGCGTTAACTAAAGTGTGTTGGATTTTGGATTGCTATCTCCTATTATTATTGATTGTCGGTTTTGATAGATATATCGACAGCATCGCAAATGAGAAACTTGTCGACAATTCAAAAATAGTCCAACTGTATATAAGTTTAAAATTACGAAAATAATAAAAATTTTCAAAAATAACTTGGAGTAAATAGAAATTTGAAAATAATTTAATGACTATTTCTAGGATATTGATTTATTCTTAAAACACGCTGTATATTAATTATTTGAAATTAATTGTTTGATTAAAATTAATATGAATTTATTACGTTAATGAAAAAAAAAACAATTTTAGATAAAATAGTATCTTACAATTAGTAATTATCTAATTTAAATATTTATTAGTTATAGTTTACTATTTAACAACAAATTTTTCATATTAAAAACGTAAAAAAGGAAGCTTACAGGGCATGGTTTTCTGCAGAAGCACTTCTAGTCCGTGGCAGACTCCTTTTTATCAAATTATTAAATCGTAAATAGTTTCATCTCCTCGTAACCTACAAATATTTATGAAAATTCTCGGAATTTGGGCGTTTTCAGTTGGGAGGTCGGCAGAATTTTCTCTATGTAATTAGGTACTAAAAACGCGTCAATAGCCATTTGCTTTCCATTTAAATCGTAAGATATCTTCAGGACAAAGTCAAGAAAAAAGGTTGCCTTCAATAATATTGAGCAGTTTTTCGTGACCTACATCCACAAATTGTCAAAATAACGAGGTTATACGGCCCAATATGTCTTTAGGTCACCTTTTCTATTGATTTTGTGATCAAATTATCTTACGATCCAAGTGGAAAGCTAATGGGTATTTACGAGTTTTTAACACCTAATTAAATAGACAAAGTTTGCAGACCTCCAGATTGAAAACGGCCCAATTCCGAGAATTTTCGTAAATAAAATATTTTTAGTTTACGATGAGATGAATCTATTTACGAAGTTCAGGCGGATTAATTATCATAATAATACCATTAATTAATAATTTGATAAAAAGGAGTCTATAACACGGAATACTCCATCGCATCGGTATAAAAGATAGCCCGACATGCCCTCTTTGTTCCTTGTATATTAGACAGGAAAACATTTTGATACATTCCCTACATTACAGGACATAAGATGTACTTTTAGTGAAACGGACAATCTTTATGCTAGGAGAACAAGATTATATTGGACGCCAGACTACACACGGCACGGCTGATCAAGCAGGCGTACATTTGTTTTGATGTTTTTAAAGTTTCTGCTTTTCTATATGGAATCAGATCATTGTGTTTAGTTTTTGTCCCACTTAAGGTCTGCTACAATTGCCTGCTATAATATCCTGACGGGCCGTACCAATTTATTTCATTTCGTAATTATATTCAACTTATTTCTGGTAAAATTCAACTATTTACAAGACATTTTAAACTTTCAAAAATACCTTAGATCTTTTTCATTTTAAATTCAACTTTATATTATATATTTAAAAAAAAAAAAAAAAAAAAACCTGTACCACTACAACCCATAAAGGGTCTGGGGTTCAGTGCTATTTAGGGAAAGCACTGTTTCTAGGTCCACGGTTGTGCAAGGAGGTGATTTGACCGAGATCACGCTCAACCGCCAGGTTTTCCTCCCTAATTAATTATTTAATTAAGGGGGCCACTTTATAGAGGCTGGGTGTGCCCCAGGAGGGACTCCTGACCCAAGGTCGCCCCACGGCCAATGAAGCAGATAAATTTTCTGCCATGAGCCGGGGTTCGAACTCGGGACCTTTGCATTGGAAGCTCAGTGAGCTACCCCGCTCCCTTATATATATTTTTTATTATTATTATTTTTTTTATATATTTATTAACTAACTAAAATTTTTCGATATATGGGACAATAGACTCTTTTATCGAACAATTATAATCAATTGAAAGTTGAATTTGAAAATGAAAAGGTTGAATTTGGTTGGAAAAGGTTTGATTTTTCTTCGGTATAATTTAATTTAACTTGGAAAAAGTTGAATAAGTCTTGGAAATACTATATATATGTATATATCATAAATTTCTATCTATATTGCATAAATATTTTTTTAGTTTTCCTCAATTTTTTTAATTTAATCGTTGATGACCAAAGAGTTATACTTTACCTGTAATAAAACCGAAAAAATACGAATTTACTTAGGCATGTCATATGCTTTTTTGTAAATTTAATAAACCAAAATTATTAGAGGTCATACAATATATATATATGAAGATAAATGAACAATCCTGACCAAGGGGAGGTTTGCCGAGTTATTGACCGACTTTGTTCTACGCCACCTGTTGTTACTCCACTACAATCTAAGATATTGAAAGAGCTATTATGGCCCTTTCCACTTATTATTTTTCAAAACGTTTCTTCCATTATTTTATTGCAATCATTTCTTATTTCGCCGAATAGCTGAATCAATAAACCTTAAGATAATTGAATAGCTCAGGGAATATTATCTTTATTTCATTCCTATTATTTATGTTTGCTTATATACTTTATTAAATTGTTTTGCATTAACCATCTTCGGGAATCTTAGGGACGTTTCTGTCTCCCGTTTTTATGAAGAGTTAAATTGCTTTATCCTTCCTACCATCATAAGTATTTCTTGGTATCCCTCCTCTCCCAAGACATCCGATGTGTCATGTTATTAAACATAATTTTTTTTTTCAGTTCATAAAATAATCCATATTATTTTGATAACTGTTAAACGAAAATGTAAATTTGTGAAAACGATTATTTAATATAGATATTTTTCCAATATCCTTACAGCCAACTAATAATAATAAAAAAGAAAACAATGCCAGGATTTTTTTAATATAATCTTGATGACCAAAGAGTGATACTTTACCTGTAATAAATCCGAAAAAATACGAATTTACTTAGGTATGTCATATGCTTTTTTGTAAATTTAATAATCCAAAATTTAAGAAAACAATGACAGGATCACCAAGTAACAATTTATTTGTAGTATATTATTTTGGTTTTGGAGCCATTTTTATTAGGTAAACTAATAAAATATATATACGAAGGTGCACGCAGTTTATTTTTAATAACATGTTACACATATTATATCTACGTGATGAATAATAAAACAAAACATCTTAGTTATCTTGATCAAAATTAAATTTAATAATTTTAAAAAAAAATCATAGCCTCTAAAAAGAGTGTTTAACATGTTTTTTTTTTTTAAATTAATGATTAAAAAATAAAAAAAGGAAGAGATATCAAAATAGAACTTTTTTATTTGTGGTACTGGTGGTTGATGCAAGTTAGTCTAAGCATGTTAAGGAAGAGTAATAAACAGGGTTCACCTTTCAAGCAAAGAGCTTTCCTTTGTAGCTAGTTAATAGAATCCCATCTTCCTGCAGCCTGGTTCAACAGAGACCTCTAGCTGAGAAAAATGCAAATTTATTTAATTTTAAGTAGATATAAAGAAAATCGTATAAATATTATAAGCCACTGTAGCTAATTGTGAAAGGCTAAAAGAACTCCTGTTGAAGGTCGCAGCTGCACAAATGCAAATGCATTCAAAGGATGTGTGCTATGCACTGGCCACATACGTCTCTAACGGAAGTTTGCGAAAGAGAATTCTGCAAAATAAACTAACCCAGAAAGAATTTTGCTGAAGCACGCCTTGACTGGTTGAGGTTCTTATGATCATGAACACATATCTCAAAGATAATAAAATACAATCATAATGAGAATAGTTTTAATACCTGTAAATATCCGAATTGTCAGTGCAGGAAATTCAAAATACGTTTTTTTTTTTTTTCTTTCACAGTATTCAAATAGATATTTGATTTTGAACCAATCATTTTATGATGCTTCTCGTTTTTTATATGCACTACTGTTTTTCATTATTTTGTGAAAACAAACAGACAAACTATGAAAATTACTTTTTCCGAGGTACAAATTTATCAATATTGATCTCACTTCATTTTTATCTATTTTCATTATTTATCTTATCACTCAATGTAAATTTATGCTACTTTATTATATTATTCAAAAGGCAACGTGTATTTTCGAGTTCTTCTTTAAATAAGGATTCTAGGAGATGAATCTTATGAATATCTTCTAACATCAAAGAGCAAGACATGAGAAATAAATGATGAGCATACTTACTTTCGCTAACATGCGATGGTCATCAAATATTCAACCAGATGCTTATAGCTAAGTTTACTGCTTGACAGTCATGAATTTATTTATTGAGATAAATTGGAAAAGAGGATAGAGGATTAAGTTGGGAATACTCAGGGTCTTGAAGCTACGGATAAACCATTATATATTATTTCTATCAAGAATACAGTAAAACTTTTCAATAGCGGACCTTTACGGAGATATTGTTAGTAAAACAGGATAAAAAACAAAACAAATTAAAATGGTATTTTATTAGTCATATATCGAGGAAATATAATCGTTTATTAACATTTATATTTTTAATTTCACAATTTAAATATATTTTTATGAGAAAAAATATATTTTTTATAATAAAAGTAGACATAAAAATGTAGGATTATAATATTTTTAATTATTTACTATTATTTTTAATTATTCTGATATCCCTGAGCACCCTAATACCACCATTTATTGCTTCCCTGACGACACTGCTATTCTAACTTCACACAAAAATCTTACTATCGCATCAATTGCCCTACAAAACCATCTTCATGATCTTGAAAAGTGGTTTGAAAACTGGAGAATCAAAATAAATAGTAATAAATCCACCCACGTTAGTTTCTCTCTTAGAAAAGCCTCATGCCCACCCATAAAGATTGCCAATAACCCAGGGCCTATGTACGGTACCTTGGAATCTACTTAGACAAAAGACTTACTTGGAACATACATACGAAATTAAAAAGACAAGAACTTACTAGACGATATGGACATATGAAGCAGAACTTTGGGGTTCAGCAAAACAAATACACATAAACAAAATACAAACAGCACAATAACAATTTTTACGAAAAATCGTTAAGCACCTTGGTACATTTCAAACACTAATATACATAACGACTTAAACACCCCAACAGTAAAATCCTACATCCACGACAAATACACTACATTTCATTCTTCAACCCAAAATCACTCCAATCCTCTGGTTCTTTCTATCTCCTACTCCCTATTATCTGAACAACGCAGATTAAGAAGAAAATGGCCAAGAGACCTACTATATCAATAAAAACCAAATCAAGCAATTACACCAAGACAGTACAAACACAACAAATTTGCTAGATACGCAGCCGCGCAGGTTCAAATTACATAAAATATAAATAAATAAATAAATTATTATAATATTATAAATTATTGTAAATTGTAAATATTATTTACTGAGTAATATAATATTCTGTCTCATAGACAATTATTATACTGATATAAGACAACATTCCTTATATACAGAAAATATAAAATAAACAGAGGCAATAATTACTAAATAATAATCTAAAAGAATATATAATATCAAAATAAAATAAATTAAAGATAAGTAAATAATACATAGTATCAGCTAAACCCAGTGGAGATTGATCGAGATTGCGTTAGCCATTATATTCATGTCTTGAGTGGAGAATCTGGCCAATACCAGAATTCCAATATATATATATATATATATATATATATATATATATATATATATATATATATATATATATATATATATATATATATATATATATATGTATATATAGCAGGACAACTGCCGTTTTAACCTTCGTGGGAAATGATAGGGATAGGTGGTGCTAGATAGGGATTGTGCAAGGAGATTTGGATGATACACAAGGTTCTAATGAAATTTGGAGAAATTTTCTGGGATAAGGTCTAGGACAAATGGGATGTTGAATTCATGGTGTAGTTTTGTAGGTTACATAGAACGGAGCATCGACTATTTGAAGAACTTTGGACTGAAAGGATTGGATGAGTGAGTGCAAAGATCTAGTGCATAGGTCCAAATAGGTTTCAGTGTGTTTTTGTAGATCAGTAATTTATTATCAATTGAAAGTTGAGATTTTCTACTCAGTAATCTGTAAAGTTGGCCATATCATCTGTTATATTTTTGTCCTTTAAGTCAACATACTAATGTTGGTTCCATGTTAGTGTCTTCGGTCTACTGTGTCTGAAAAAGAAAGCAGCATGGAATTAATATGGACTGATGGACAAGATCTGCGTAAAGGCAATGTTTTTACATTTAGATTCGATTAATTCAATGTGCCATTTATCAGACCTGCGTTATAATTTATTAATATACCAATCAGGGAGAGGCATCTTTGTACTGAACTGGACATTAGATATGGATCTGTTGGAAGGGCAATATACTGATACTACAATGGCGGCAAAGGAGAAGGTTTTGATTACATTGGCGGTGGATTGTAGGAAATCATGAGTAGGTAATGGGAGTAAGTGATGGGAGAGGGATTGGTGTACGATGACAGCAATACCGCCTTGTGTTCTACCGCCAGGATGGTCAGTACGGTATATTTTGCATGAGGTATTTTTAAAAGCTGTTTTCTGGTCAGGATCGAGATCAGGATGAATAGGTTATTGAGATTCGGGTTGAGATTATTGTTGTGGCAGGGCTTCACATCTATTGGTTGGATTCTTACCTCCAAGTAGTTGGGGGAATAATACTTTATTGTTTACTATTCTAGAAGTTTCATTTCTTGTTCTTACTGCTTCATCATGAAACCAGGTCTTCTGGAATCTAGATTTGAAATTCTTGTGAATTTAACAGCCTTTATAGTTGACCGGGTGGGTGTCCCTCCAGGTATAGGGAACAAACTGCAGGAACTTGAATTGGTGCGTTGCACTCGATAGATTCGTACTTTTCTCAGCATTTCAAAAAACGCGGCAAGTGGGGACAATAAGTCTTCGTATGACCGTACCTGAAAATTGTCACACTGGACGATTTCTCTCTTGGGGTATGGTTCACTCTTGTGTATCATATAACCTTGTGATATCATATACCTTTTCGATACCGGTGATGGTTCCAAGTCTACGAAAAACAGATGTAGTGGGACTTTATTTCTTACCCCTGGCTGCTCATTACCCTCCTTCATAACGTTGGTTACCTGGCATACTTTTAAACCACGCGTCGTTAATTCTTCTTTTATGATTTTAGTTGGGGTTGAGGAGTGTAAAATTATCACCACTCGTACTGCTCTCTCCTGCCTCAGCTGGTACCTATGAAAACTTGCATTGGTTTCTGTTAAGTACTTCACTATTTTTCGGTCGGTTTCAGCAGTATTTGGTGTTTTTTTTTTTTTTGTGTCATTCGGCCTTTCGAGGCATGGATAACTGCCGGAGCAGATTTTATTTAGCTGGGTACACAATCACTGAAAGTTTTTTTATATGTTTAACAAATATCGAAAGTGGCCTTGGTTTGTTGAATATTAACGTCAACTTTTTCTTTGTAATATAACCGGATGCGAGTTGACATGGTGACAATCAAACCTGTAGAATTAATAACAAAATATTAAGAAGAGAAAGTCCGCTATGTAATACTCATTTAAACTATAAAATTATTGAAGTCAGGCTGAGATTATAAAATTGTCCTCTAATGGGAAGTTTTCGCAACGGAAATTTCATTGTACTTTTAAAAAATATAAAACAATTAATTATTACCAGACGTAAGTTGAAATTAAAAAAGAAAAATCTACCTTGCGAATATTATCTCAATTTTTGGGGCTTGAAGGGAACCCCAACTGCGGCGCATTAGTAGAAATTATGGTATAATATTGGTTGAAGTGGCCACCTTTATTACAACCCTAGGAGCAGAACAGATTCAGAATATTTACATATTAAACTTCCTTCTTCTTGGCCAACTTCTGGGGCAACTTCAATATTGAAGAACTTTGGGGCTGTAATTCTTCAATAATGGCACGACCCATCGTAATATATTTCTACTACAGCGACATCTTGGTAGATTAAAGTTTTATTTTCTCTGTCACTAAATATTTTAATTGTTGGTGAATTTCGGAGTATTTAGAATATTGTCCATTCAATAATATGTTAATTGTTTTGAGAAGGAAATGAAACAGTTATTTAATTTGTTAATATGAGTTCAACTTTTACTGTTTGAAAATTACCTTTTATCAATAAGAGCTTAAAGGTGAAAGTTTTCTCGAAACCGATTAAAAAATATTTAACATTTTTAATACACATATATAAGCATGAAAAAGTATTTGTTAAAGTTTTACTTATTCCTTTTAAAATACAAGTTATAAGCTCGAAACATTACGAATCATAAAAGGTCGTAATTGTTACACTGCTCAGGACTCAGAAACCTAATAAATTCTGGTGATCCTGGTAAATATTTCAATATTAAATTTGTAGAATATTATACAATGTAAAGTTTTATTTGAAATTAAATTAGAATTGTTTTATTAGAAAAGTAAAAGCTTTAATGTTTTTGAATTGGCGTAATAAATATTTGAACTACCTTGTTCCATATCTCGTAAATATTTGCAAATTGCCATACTTGAAAAATAAGAGAATAGTTTTGTTGAAACAGTAGCTGACACTGTTTGATTTGAAATGTTCCTATATCTGATAGAGATGAGAATAAACATGTAATTAAGGGAACATACCAGATTGAAACAGAAGAAACCGCTCGACGTTTCCGATTACTTCAGCACTTACTAGACAAACGCTCTACACTTCCAATTAATTATAAAAGATTCATATACATGACTATAATAAGGCCTATTTGGACTTACGGAGTTGAGCTAAGGGGTGGTTAGAGATGGTTAATAATGACCTTAATGTTTCAGATCTTGCCCAATCCAGATACCTATCCTTCCATAATAAACTTCAAAATCATCCGAACTCTCTCGTTTCTAACCTGACTTCCTCTTCAATCCCTAATAACCCTCCAAGGCCTCTGAAAAGAAGATGGCCCCGTGATCTCCTAGTGTAGACATATCATTAGAGTGCTACCATTAGGTAGTTTCTCAACATGTGTTATTACGTCATTATATCCATATGTTCAAATTTTTTAAATGAATTTCCTTAATACAGGTGTAAATATCATTAAGAAATAAAAAAAAAACCTTATAATTCTAAAAAAATAATATAAAAAATATAGAAAGTTCGTGTGGGGCTCTTCAAACTATTCTTTTTTGTTACATACAAAGTTTAAATCTGCGTCTAAACTGCGAATAATAAGCTTCTTTACACTCATCAAAAACGTCAAGCTTTTCTTTGAAATTCGAATTAAGGCAAATTAATATATCGACATTCAAATCTGCAGAAGAACAAAAGGTTAAGGCAGTAATTTCAATTTCAAAACCGAATTCCCAGTATACATTATTGAACTAAGCAACTAAACATTTTATAAATATTTTTAGAATATTCACTGGCTTGCTCATTCCGTTATGGAGAAATTTTTCAATCAAACTCAAGCCTGCCCGCGTCCACTATGCCAATGTCATTTATTCTGTAAAACTCTATTTATTGATTGAATAACATAACATTCGGTCACTTGGATTGGTTATCGGGAGTTTTTATTGTATATAGTTTTTGATTATTATTTTACTGTTATTAATTTTATATTTTCTGTATATATGGTGCGAATGTGTTCATGTATTACTATATATTATTGTCCATGTGACAGATTGTTATAATTCTAAATAAATAAATAAAAAAAAAAAAAATCATTCCAACCCTTTCTTTTCTAACCTTGCTTCCTGTTCAATTCCTGATAACCCTCCGAGGCATCTGAAAAGAAGATGGCCCCGTGATCTCCTAATGTATACATATCATTAAAGTACTTTCATTGGGTTTCTCAACAAGTGTTTTCATGTCATTATAACCAAATTTACTAAATGTATTTCTTTAGTACAGGTTTACATATCATTAAAAAAATAGGGAAATTTCATATTCTTCATTTTAAGATTAACAATAATGACCTTAACTTATTATAAAATTAAATTCTTGCGTTTTCCGACTTAAAATTTATCATTTAGAGTGCTACCAATGGGTAGTTTCTCAACAAGCGTGTTTCATGTGATAATATTCCTCTGTACACATTTACTTGATGTATTCATACTAATACAGTTGTAAATATCATAATAAAAGTTAAAAAAAAAAAATATCAATAAACACGGGTCACTGTCAAGAACCTGTCATGACTGTTTTTGGTAATAGGGAAACCTATTATTGCTTTATATGTAATCCAAAGCATTAGCATTTTTTTTTTAAAGAAACAGTAGTGAATGGTCCCATTTTAAGACCCGTTATATTGAGTAGTTGAAGAGAAAAAAGGCAAATCTAAGGTATTGTGTCGTTACTGATAGATGGTTGTTCCTGGGACACTAAGTCGACCGTAAGGGACCTTCCTAATTAGCCAACCATTATTTCGGTTACGGTTTCCGGCAAGACTAAAGCAAAGCAGACAAATATACAAGGAGAAAATATGGAAATAAAGAATATATAAAATAGAGGTCTTGGAGGTCCTAAGATATTATTATTCCCATTTTCGAGGAGGATGTCAGGTATTGTTACACCGTCAGGTATTGGTGCTTTTACCCTAAGTTAAAGTTAAAATTTTTCTTTTAAATATAAGAGATAACTGTTTCATTTGACCCATGTTTTTAGTTTTTCAAGTATTGACTATTAATATTCATAACACGTGATCACGAACCTTAAAATGATATGAAATCAAATAATGAAAACTGAAAATTCTTAGGATATAATAAATATTTCAGGAGTTTTAGCTCATTTTGTTCTAAAGTATTAAAAAGAATAAAAAATATCATTGGTGAAGCGGTTTGCTCAAAAAATTGTTGAACGGTTTTCAATCTTTTATAATATTTTATACTAAAACTGCTTCAAAACATTCATGAGATATAACTGAATAATTTATGCAATCAAATTAAAAAAATGGTCTAGTTATTTCCTTAAAAAATCGTTACATTTAGTGAAATGGTTAAACATATTTTATATAAGAACTATTACGTATTTTATGCTCGAATTGTTTCAAAACACTAACAGGGTCTCACTAAATAATTTTAACAATCAAACTTAAAAATCGTTTCAACTGTTCGCTCAAAAAATTATTAAATAACAGCTTGTAGGGGTGGATCTGAACTCATTATATGTCTGAACTCATTATAGTTTTCCTGTTGTTGGCAAACTAGTTCCATAATTTTTGGAAAATAACTGTTACAGTTATTTGATATTTAATTTGTTACTGAAGTTCAATTTTTTAAGAATTATGAAAAGACTCTTCCCAGAAGGTCTAAAAATGATATGAATTAGTTCGATATATTATTATTACATAATATTTATAAAGCAATAAAATTATACATACTATATTTCATATAATGTTACGTAGTAGCATTTGAACGATATTTAATTGGAATCATGGATAATTTTTCTGTTTTAGGTAATGCGATATTTTCAGCATAACGTATATTTGAACATCTGTGAATTTCTTCTTTGTAATTTAGAACTTTGAATTTAATCTCACATAATTTACTGCATCTTTTTGGCGTAACATCATTTAATTTCTATGAACGTTCCTAGTTCAGAGGTCAGTGATTGGGGCTAACTGCATCGAATGCTGCAAAGATCCAAAATCGGTGCTGGCACCTGGGACTCGACACAGGGGTACATATTTGATACTGAGTTTCAGGGTACCAGAGCATTCAGACCCCGAAAGTACTCGTTTCTCGCATATATATGGTTGTTCCTTTTCGTAGCCTTTTGGAATAACAAACTCCTACCAAGGACTCCATTTTCTGAAAATGACAAATGATCGTCTTTGGTATGAGACGATCATAATGTACATGGACAAGTTTGTTCCTTGAAAGCGATCTATTGAGTGGATTTTGTGTGGTATTTCGGTTTCTAGATATAATTGAATGTTATCTATTTTCTAATCACAGGTGAAATTTCACAACACAAAAACAGCACCACAACTTACTGTCATTTAAGGTTGCATGCAAAGTTGTTCCTTATACTTTCCTATACCTTTAATGTTCCTCACTACCTGTTCAATGAGATTCCATTCCTTCAAGCTCCCTTCTTTTTTCCTTAAACTCTATTTACACTAATACAGATGGAGTGTTATTATCATTATATTTTTATTATTATACTTCTAAGATATAAATATATGGAACTGGAATTTCTTCGTAAATATCACAATTCTCATTGTAATCTTTCGGCCTGTCTAGTTTAGGATTTTAAATTAGATTATATATATTTTTATTTTTTATTTATTTATTTTTATTTTTATTATGTATTTTTATTTTTTATTTATTTATTTTTATTTGTATATATTTATTTATTTTTATTTTTATTATATATTTTTATTTTTTATTTATTTATTTTTATTTTATTTTGTTTATTGCATTGTATATATAATATGAATGGGCCTCACTGAGCTTTAGTACTCAGTGCCCTTAAATGTGGCAAAATGCATTATTTCTCAATAAAAAGATCTAAAAAAAAAAAAATTAGATTAAGTTGAAAAATTACTTCTTTTGAGTTACTCCTATCATCAAGGTCACATTGTGACATGATTGTAGTACTTGCTTGAAATCTTTTTAAAAAAATTTTGGGTTTACAAAGTTGAATCTGACATTTTAAAAATATTGAAATCTTTACACAAATAAAATATACAAACAGATAAAAGTATATTAGTTTAAATTATGTAGTTAAGAAAGAACACGTTCTTAGGACATTGTAAGTGAGGTATTAACTGTTTAAACTTTGCTGTGTATCCTGAGATAATACTATTTTAGTAATGAAGTTTATATTTATACTTATAATGGTCTATAAATAATAAGAACATTGTGAAGATTTATTTTTTTAGTCTTACAATATTTTCGCATATGCTCTTACTACAGAAATAAAAATTAAATTTATTTTCCTCATGGATTTGAAGTAGGTAAATGTTATTATAAATATAAATTTTAAAAAAGTCATTTGCCATATTGGATATTGATTCTTGTACCCACTCCTGCTACTTCATATGAAATCAGAGTAATAATCACAAAAGTTATTTTATATGAATAGAAAATATTATGTTATATTTGTTCAGTCTAATAACTAATTCAGTGGTATACAAATTTAACTGAAATTTATATATTTTTCTTTTTTACAATGATTATTTTTATTTTAAAGATAATATAATAATTTGCTTATTATCGTATAACATCGTTTATCGACGATATATTTTTGCAGGCCACCATTTTTATTGTTTGTGTGATACAATTTGCTTTACAATTTATGTGTAAAGCCAATTTATGTTCATGAGGTTTCAATTCTCATTACGTTGACCAAGTTTAATGACCTTCCGATTGAGAACGCCCCATTTTCGAGAATTTGAAGCGTGGAATTTCGTAAATAAAAAAGTTGTAAATTATGACAAAATGAAGTCATTCTTCAAGTTTTAGAATAATGTTATTGATTTGATAGCAAGAGCTATATCAATTAATAAATTAGATTAAATTTATATATTAAACCTTAATATATTCAATATATAGAGCCCACACGTCATAATGAAACGAAGGACTTCAATGAGGTGACTGAACATACTATACTGATTTTTTCCAAACAAAAATTGAAAATCATACAAAAACTAAATAGATAAACTACTCACTAGATACACGTATTAGTCCGTGGTAGATCCCTTTGTATCAAATTATTAACATCCGGCTGAAACTTCGTAAATAGCTTCATCGCATCGTAACCTACAAATATTTGATTTACGAAATTCTCGGAATTGGTGCGTTTTCAATCTGGAGGTCGGCAAACTTTGTTTATTTAATTTGGTACAAAACTCTCGTAAATGCCCATTTGCTTTCCAATTGGTTCATAAGATAATTTTTTCACAAAACCGATAAAAGTTGTGGCCTACAAAAATATTGGGCCGTTTGGCCTATATAATTTCGTTATTTTGAATATTTGGGGATGTAGGTTACGCCGAACGGCTCAATATTCTTGAAGTCCACCTTTTTTCTCAACTTTGTGTTCAAGTTATCTTACACTTTAAGTGGAAAGCGACTTGGTTTTTACGAGTTTTTAGACCCTTATTAAATATACTAATTTTGTCGACCTGCAGACTGAAAACGTCCCAATTCCGAGAATTTTTGTAAAGATAATATTTGTAGGTTACGATGAGCCGGATTTCAGTCGGATGTTAATAATTTGATAAAAAGGGGTCTGCACCACGGACTATATATTAACACACCCCTCACAGTTCGGCAAAAAAGGCGCACTCGAAAAAACTAAATTCATTTCAATCCAAAATTTTAAGACTTATTACAGCAGCTACCTGGGATGTAAAAAATAAAACTTATGTACAACTATCGACCAATAAATACTTACTCTTTACTCCCGAGTTTATACTAAACTACAAGGACATAACCATTGAATTATAAATAACATTGCCACAATTGATCTACCGCTCAGGAGGCGACTGGAAGGATCTGGATAAGGTTTCCTTTTCTGAATTAAGGAAGAAAATATTGACTGCGGATAGGTACTAAACTTCCTCATGTCTAAGATGCAATTTTCTAGAGTCAAATAAGCTCATTTTTTCAATATAGGAATTCAATGGAAGTCTTGAGCCAAAAAAAAAAAAAAAAAAATCATCTGTTTATTGTTAACTTAATGACAATAAATTTCGATCTGAAGAGAAAATAAATGTATGGAAATTTTCTACATTTCCTAACATGTGATAATGTGCTTGAGCTAGTTTATGACACAAATATAAAAAGAAACGAATATCACGGAGGAAGCCTTAAAGTTTCAGTATTAAGTAGGTTGGATATGATTAATTTTCTGAAATTGACTAACACTGCTCATCTTGATGACGAGTTTACCTTAACATTTTGACGAGTTAACAAATATTTTTTCCATATTGTTCTTCTCCACCTTCGGCCCCTTTCCCCTTTGCCCATTCCCCAAGAAGTGGAGGGTTCAGAGTAGACGCTGAAGCTGTTTCGGAGCGTGGAAGGCTATTAAAAGCAGTGGCCATGGTTAAGTGAGTTAGGGCTAAAAGGGACCACCATCAGGCTAAACCGTTGCCCACCGGGCAAACACGTTACAGAACCGACAAGCTCTTCACTAGCAATCATGGATGGCCCACAGACAATCTGACAACAGAAAATGAAAAAAAAAAAGAAACAATAAAATAAAATATTTACATTTCGATGGTTGGTGGAGGCGTGAATTAAAAAAAAAAAAATGTTGATTTTTGTCCACACAGATTTTATTTTATTATTACCGAAAGGATAAGACATCCGTCAGCGTCTGCTTATAATATCAATAGTTAGGAATAGGAAAGATGCTTATGAACACTAGTGGATCCAGAATTTAATTTTGGAAGAGGGGCTTCAGCCCGAAAGCTTTTAATGTTCGTAAATATAACGATAATTACTTTAGGAAAAAAGAATGATAGTAACTACCTGTTTGAAATAGTGCTTAAATGATTCTTCAAGTCCTACTAAATGTAATATAATGCTTATATTAAAAGCATAATAATACTTTAAGAGATAAGTTTTTAATACTTTCTTTCATAAAACATGGTTACATTTTATTATCATTTTTGGAGGGAGGAGGCCCGAAAGCCTCTCCCGTAGATCCGGCTGTGCTGATGAATTATTGTAAATTGTGCAGTTGAAACCTTTCAATTAACAATTATTTATTTATTTTATTTTTACATTGCTATAGCATGAGAGTTGGCCTTAATACATCATAAATATCAGCCATAACCATCATATTACTTTATATCTTAAATTTAAACAGCTGCATCAACAATAGTAACGATCATTAATAATAAAGTGCTCAGTTAAAAATAAACAAATTAAAAATAAATGATATTTATTTTTATATTTTCCGAAATTCCGTCCGAAAGTTCATGCCTTCATCATAGCTAAGAAAGAAACAGATAATATTTTGAGAAACTATTAACCTATATAAAAAAAAATTTTTTTGTAGCGACAATGCCTATTTTCGAGTTATATTCATCTCGTTCTTCGTGTACAATATGGTTTCATGACACACGCGTTTTTCTATGGTACTGCATGCGTTCACTTGATTGACAAACATTTTCAATAATATATTATTTTTCCTTTTGCAAAATCTTTTGCTTTATAATATCCATGAGTGCCTGTATCAGCAAACAAACATAATTGCCTTGTAGATGTGTAATTATTCCTTCAAATCATTTAAATTTATCCGAAGATAAAAAAACACTTATGCGTAAAAACGAGTTGAAAGTTCCGCATTGGAAGTTGACGTTGGACAACAGGGAAAAGACATAAATCTGCCATTAATTCTTATCACGATCCGCGAGAGCTGTCGAACATTCACGGTGTTTACATTCAGCTCGAATCGATCTTGGGCCAAATGCTGGCAGCTGTGTTATGTACATAACGTTAGTGGGCCTGGGTACATGTTCGAGTGTCCTATTGCCACACCCACATGGTCGATACTCTTCTGCGACCTTGTCACATTCGAAAAACGAGGCTTGTTGGTTAAAAACAAAAAAAAACCTTTTTTTAAGACCCTCTTCGGTTTGGTTGATTTTGATTTGGTTGATTGGATAAACAACAAAAGACAAAACATATATTAATAATAGTAGGCACAGATCGAAGCTGCCAGGTATAATTGGTTTTTGTTTTATTTATTTTAAAATACAGAAAAAAAGTTTCTGTTAAGTGGTACTATAAATAAATATTGAAAAAAATAAATTTGGAAAAAGAATGTTTGCCTTTTTATAATATGAAATGTTAATTTAAATAAATAATTTTGTAATAATGATTTAGAATATAATTTTTGGTGGATTATATAATCATTTTGTAAGTATAAGTATAATACTTTGTATAAGTAGAAAAATTTGTAATAATGTTATTTACATTCTAGATTTAATTTTTTGACTTGAAAATGGGAAAAATTGCCCGAAACATCGTCTAAATACAAAATGAAATAAAGATTTTTAATAAGTAAGGGTAGAGTATATTTTCCTCGAAATAATAAAGTTTATATAATAACATATACCCTTGGAAAAATTTGAAGATTTTATGAAAATAAATACTATAATAGACAGAGCTTTAATGCCGATTTTATTGAAATAAAGTGCAGAAGTAATTTTAAACGTCGAGCAGTTTCTTGTCGTTTCAGTCTGGTATGAGGATTCCAAGTTAGATGTTTGTCCAGGTGAAGTCCTAGGTAGTTGTCATAATTAAGTCCGATTTTCCACAGTTTGAATCAATCTTGTAGTTTAAGTAAGCAATGTTGTTGAGTGAGGCCTATGTAGAATCTTGGTGCTTTGAGAGAATTGTTGAGCATCAAAAATTCAAAAGATTAATAATAATGCAAGAAATTAATTCGGAAAAATAATTTAACAGAATAATCATAATTTATTTAATTTCATTTGTTTGCATCTATTAGAAAAGTTACATTCTCAAGATTTATTATAACTTTAAAACATAAATTTATACTGAATGTATAGTGAATGAAAGTAGATTCTTTTTCACTATTAACAACATGTTTCACTCTCTAAATCCAAGTAGTAATTAGATAGGAATGCCATGGAGCTATTTTGTGAGAAAAGATGGGTTTATTATCAAACGACTAATTAAATTAAAAAATTAATCACGGTCGCATAATTCATTAGAATTTATTCATCAACCGTTAAAGTTCTTTAATAACAGAGGCTGTTTATTAATGAAAATGAAAGTTGGGTAAAAAGGCGTGGTGTTCTAGTAACTAAACAAATTAATAAGCTTTCTAGCTCCTTATGAAGCGTTAATAAAGCGACAGGAAATGAAAATATGAGTTAAGTTTAATATTAAGAAAGTTAAAATCCTCCGGGCGAGACCACGCTAAATAAAACTTACAATTTCCATAAAGGCCTTTCTTGTACATAAAACCCGCTGGGTAATATGTTTTAAATGCTGTCCTGTTGTAAAACCGTTTTATTGCACCCTTAATGAACGGTTAAATTTTATTTTAAACCTAATTAACCCAGTTTTCTCAATTTATTTACGTTGTCTCTACATGTAGCTTAATTTACGCCCCTTTCTTTTTAATTAAAGCCCCCCTGGTCATTCTGTTTGTTTCATAACGTGTTCTTGGAATACCGTGTTTACTTCATCTTAATTATCATATTTTTTTTCTCTATTTTTGTTCAGTTCTAAAAGTGAACTGATATTCCGTTTGGTTTCAAAATTGCTTTCATTATAGTGATACCTGATCTGAACCTAGTGTTTTAAATTTCTGATGTCGTATTTCGACAAGTTCCTGGTAATAACAGATTTGTTATTAAAAATTATATAAAAATACAAATTTATCTAAATAAAAATTTAATGTTTCGAAATAAATCTTAAAATTTTCTATTTATTTAATTATCTTAGATTTGATACATAATTATTGTTTCAATGAATACATGTATCTTCCAATTTCATTTTAAAATTCTGATAAAAGCTCAATTTATTGTAGGTAGATTTTTTTAATTTTGTATTATACAACTTTTTTTTTTTTATATTTAGTTACTTTCGTAGAATTTTTTCAAGAACACTTATTTTACCAAAAAATTTTATCACCAAGGAAATATATATATATATATATATATATATATATATATATATATATATATATATATATATATAGCCCTTATAGTTTAACATTTATTTAATACTAGCTTTACCCGGCCACGCGCTGCTGTAGCTTAGCCTGGCAAAATGAAAAAGAAAGAAAATAGAAAGCACATATGAGTAGATTAGTAGCAAAGGACATCTGTCATTTTTAAAAAGTTGGGAAACAAATTTGTCTGTAAAATGGCTTCAATTGGAACTAATTCTGATTGTTTTTTTTTCTCATGATTCAAATTGAACATTCATAATCATCTGAGTAAATACGCCGTCATTCATAATCATCAGAAACAGTCTCAGTTGAACTTATAAAACTAAATTTAAAAAACGTATGGTATTGACCTACGTAAGGAGAATCTTATAAATTCTTCAAATGATAATTTCAATTACTGCAGTAATTATAAAATTTTCGATTAATCAATAAAAAAAAAAAAATGCTTGCCGACGTTCGGTAGTGAAGAAGCAAAAGGAAACGGCCTTTTCTGAAGAGAAAGCAGTAAATGTTTAAAACTCAATAACTCTGCAACGAACCGTCCGATTTCGATGATTTTTTTATATTGTCAGAAATTCAGAAATCTTTCATATACATGTGGGTATTATCAGTCAAAAATTGTCTACTTTTTTATCGACAAATAAAATATTGAATTCATCGTAAAATTTTTCAGCTTGTTTTCGGGAAAGTATGTTAAACACATAAATTAAAAGGGTTTCAAGGAGAAGACTTTAGCCAAGTTTCGTTAAAATCGGTAAAGCCGTTTTGGCACTACAGTTTATAGCGACACATTTTTTGCGGCTTTGAACAGAAAAACATTTACATT
This sequence comes from Nezara viridula, assembly GCA_928085145.1. Lineage (NCBI taxonomy): Eukaryota > Metazoa > Arthropoda > Insecta > Hemiptera > Pentatomidae > Nezara > Nezara viridula. Next base: position 89,309,563 of record OV725080.1, on the reverse strand, counting down.
TTTATTTTTTTTAAATATATAAAATTATCGTAAGACAGAAGTACTATGCCAGAAACCTTCCCAGGAGTGTACGGAACAACTTCCCAAAGTTTCATGGCGATCGGTTGAATGGTTTAGTAATGCACTAAGGACAAACAGACGGACAGACAGACATACATTCATTTATATATATATATATATATATATATATATATATATATATTTCACGATTCGAGCAGTTTGCCCATTTTGTTTTTGTTTATATATTCTTCAGTAAACAATTGTTCCGAAAATGTACATACACCTTTTTAAACAACGACCTTAACTATTATTTAACGACCTCAACAACTTATTGATCGATTACAGATAAATGTTATCTTTTTTTTGACATAACAGTACATCTATTTTTTCAAATTCAATTAAAAACAATATAGTCCGTTGTAAAGAAACGTGTTTATCAAATAATCAACATTTGCGTGAAACTTCGTAACTAGCTTAATTTCATAGTAATCTACAAATATTTTATTTGCGAAAAATCTCAGAAATAGAACTTTTCTGATTAAATTAATTAATTAAATTAGGTAATACAAACTCAGGAATATCAATTAGCTTTACAATTGATTCATAAGATAATATCATCACGAAATCGAAAAAAGAAGTGACCTACAAAAATAATGGCCCGTTTGGTTTATAAAACCTAGTTATTTTGAGGGTGCAGATCACGCCAAAATGTTTTTGTAGGCCACCTTTTTTTTTCCCGATTTTGTGATGATATTATCTTATGAATCAATTGGATAGCAAATGAGTATTCATGAGTTATTAGAACTTAATTAAATAGATAAAGTTTGCCGATCTCCAGACTGAAAACGTCCCAATTTCGAGAATTTACGCAAATAAAATATTTGTAGATTACGATGAGTTGAAACTATTTACGAAGTTTCAGTCGGATGTTAATAATTTGATAAAAAGGGGCCTGCATCACTGAATAAACATTACTATCTAAGAAGTTAAAAAATCATTTTATCTATAGTAGTTTTATATGCCTTAACACTTTTCTGATATCGATTAATATCTCACAAAAAATATAAGAAAGGTGATTATTAAGATAATTAAGATAGTTAAACCAGCTTTAGAGCCAACAGTATGCTCATGAAATAAAACAATAAAAACGTTTTAAGGAAAAAACAAAATTATAATATTGTTCCTTGGTTTATCTAAATACAAACGCCAGTTAAGAATTTAAACACTTTTCCCTTTTCCTTAACTAATTAAATTGTTGACTTAGAAGAAATGTGATAATTAATATTTGGAAAAGTATTTAAGTCATTTTTTAATAATTAAACTTAGGCCTTAAAACATTTATGAGAAACAGCGTAAGCTCTGAAAAGAAGATTAACTCTTGAAACTTGATGTACTTCAGGGGCTTCTCGAGGCCTTGTAAATAAAATGAAATCCTTTAGAAGTACTGTACCAAGTCGAGAAAGTTAGAAGTCCGAAGGATTATAAATTTTATCGTGTCCATTTTTCCTTAAGAATAATGGTACGATTACTCTTTTGTATTTCTTTATTTTTTAGCGACTTCTGTTCAACCGACTGTAATGCTATGAAGGTTTCTATACAATCTTTGACAGGAGTATAAATCGAAATAATTTTTTTGTAATCCTGTCTGTTCTCCGGCGGTTTGTTGATAGATCGAGTACGCAGGGCATATATAGGTTTTATTTTGTGAGGATGTTTTTTAGGGATAAGTTGATAGGTGAACTGTTCTTATATGGATGAATGGATGGAAGTTGGTGAAATTATGAATTATATAGTAACATAAGTAATATTAGAGCGGATGAAATAAGCCAAAATGCTGGTTACAATATTGATAATGTTGGATAGTTTAATTTTGGATATTATCTATTTATATTTGTTCGTTGGCTGGAGGTGAGATTTTTTTTTCTTTTTCTGTCCTCCCCTTCCTCGCCTTTAAGGCTATACGGGGGTTTTCCTGGGCCAGGGGGTGTGGACGAGGATTTAAAAACTCCTCTGGGCACCGGAACGCAAACTCGTGACTATTTTTTTAATCAAATCTCATGTATCAGGTTGCAGGGCAACGACAGTGCAGTGCACACGCGTTAGCCCATTCGGCCACCCCGCCCACTGCTGGAGGTGAGATGAAATTCAGTACCTGGTAGATTGTAGGTTTGTGGTATGGCAATTGAGGTGTGGGGGTTTCTGTCTTCTCTTCTTCTTCATCCTCCCCGTTTTCTTCTTTGATGTGGGTTACCACGGGGAGTTATCCCGTGTTTAGTCCATTTTCTTAAGGAACTTCATTACTATGTTAAAATCTGTGGGAACTTAATTGAACATGATGTAGATTTTCCTGTTCAATTAATGAGGGATGCACTTCCATTTCCACTCTACAAGTGGCAGCACTCTTACAGTTTTCTTAAAAGAATAATACATTTTAAATCATGGTATTCGGAAGATGTTGAGGGCTATACTCTGAATACTATCTTTTGAGAGAAGAGATCTCTTAGAATTGAAAGATGATTCGATGTTCTGTCCATTTGTTGGCTAACTTAAACACTACAGCTGATGCTTTACTATATAAAATAGTTTGAATATAGCTATATTTTGTTTTACTTTTTATTATTATCTTTATTTATTTTATTATTTTTTCTTAATATTTTCAGTTATTTATCTTTTTTGTATATATTGTATGAATAAACACTTATAGCCTTAATACAAATTGCTCTTTAAAAGTGGCAGATTGTATTATTATTCAATCCTAATATAGATTCAACCGAAACGTTTTCTTTGAACATTGGAATAAGCTTTTAGGAATTCAGGTAGAGAAGATTATTTGTGTATAGGATTCTTTTTAATTTTAGAAACTTTCTTTTTATTTCGTCTTCATTTTTTCCATGAATAAATAATTTCTCGGATGCCTGTAATCTTTGGCCCAAATTAGTTTGGGATGTACCCAATGTGGTCACTATAGTTCAAATTTTAATATAAATGCACTCTTTAAACTAAAAACACTTAAAGTGTGTGCTTCAGATCATAAGCTAGAAGTGTTAAAATCAACAAGGCGAGATTAATAATATGAAATTAAATTATAAATAATAGCTCCTAATAAAGAGGATGAAATGCTGAAAATTTCTTTGCTTACAGTATGCAATTCCGATTTTTAGTTTCTTAGACATTTTAATCCATATCATCAATAAAACTCGCTATAATTCGGTTTTCGACTCTATTGTTTCCCTTTTTGCATCTCTAACACGGCGTTGCGTTAAGATACAATTTTTAATAGTAGCCCATTACATAGAGGATGAAATGCTGAACAATTCCCTCGCTTAGAGTATGAAGGGCCGCCTTTAGTTGTTGAGATCTTTCAATCCATATGAAAAAATACTCCAATTAGCGGACTCCTTCCAGCTTTACCCGATTGTTACACATCGGAGATCTGACGGCTCAAACTAGTTCACTCGTCACAAATAAAAAAATATAAAACGCTCCCAAAGATGTTTTCACTTAAAAAATTAAAATTTTGAAATAACATTTCCTTTTAAATGACAGATACTATCCGTATTACCTATGGATATATAGCAGTTTCTATACTGAAACAAAAATTAAGCCATTTCATGTCATGACGGAATCGAAGAACGTCCAAAAGCAACAGCTATATGGTAGGGTATAAGCAATGAAATCGGGGACTTCATGAAAATGCTTGCGAAGCGGGGAATAAGCATCTAATTAATTAAAACGTACGAGGTGAAAATTTAATTATCCTTTCGTCTGCAAAATGCTTTTCATGCTGCCTAAGTGATTTTAACCCTTTTCAATTTATCTTGATTGCCCGGAATATCCTTCTATAAAAATAATAAATGTGAAATTAATTTTCCATAGGGGTACTTATTATAAATTAATCATTTATATTACTACTTTGTCATTTTCTTAAATATATGAATATATGATTAAAGTGTATTTCATATTTAAGATAAATGTATCAGTAATAGACAGCCTTCTTGTAATCGATAGTTTTTAACTTATTTACAAATAATAAGCTTTATAGGTCCAAATTAATAGATTTGTAGCTAAAATACTAAGAAGGGTTAATGCTGGATTACAGTCTCAATATACTTTTTATCAACCTGTAAAATCATGGGTAGTTAAATTAAAATTAAAAGTCAAAACAATTTTGTAATCCCCATCCCCATCCCCAAATATATTATTAACAATAAGGCTCGAAATCGGTTTTGTACCAAATATAAGCTTCTGTCATGCTCTAACACCATGGGGGGTTAGCGAATCGTATCCTCCACTTTTGTTTTTCTTTCTATAATAAATAAAGTCGATACATACATTTTGCTAGGCTTCAATACTGGAACGGTGGTAGGTTTGTAGATCGATACGGGACAAATTGGACCTTCAAGATTTTGATGCGTACAGAAAGACCAGGATAGTTCACCCGGAACTATTGAATCCTGCGTTTTTAAGCCCCAAAACGTACTATTTTCTAACGCAAGGCATAGGGTTTGCATCCACACAACGTTACATTAATTATAGTACTGTCATTGAATACATATCTCATTTCATCGACTTGAGGCCTCTATGATCGAGAGAGGAGGAGTTTATTTATCGATGGTGTTTTTGATCGGCAAGCCATATCATCGTTAATTTTTCACCAAATCTCAAGATAGAGCCACCAATTTGCAAGGCTTCCTTCTCCTTCAGGCGGGCAAAATAGTCCAATCACCCCGAAAATTCAGGCAAACAAGTTATGAAAGAAAACAAACTTTATTTGCGGATAACAGAAAAATTACACACTTTTCCCTTGGTTATGCCCATGATTATATAAAAGATTACTAAATTCCCTACAAAATGAAAAAAAAAATCTTCGAAATCGGACAATTTTTAGCAAAGATACAGCTTACTGGAATCTGTAAACATGTTGGTTCCAAACAAAAATGAAGATTTAAATTAATTTTTGTTTTCTTTGTCGATTATATTTATCGATAAAGTAACATTTGATTTCTTGATCTTTTGTTAATACGTTACATTGTTTTATTTTCTTATTAATTTGGCATTTGATAACTATATGCTGTGCGAATTTTCCACACGGGCCTACTAGTATTAAAAATTCTTTTAAGTTTCCATAGTAATAATGCTAGAAATAATAGTAATAAATATCAAAAAAGTGGTAAAAATAGCAATAATAATAAATAAAACAATAACTGAAAAGCTACGAAAAGTAGTTAAGATAAGTAGGTAAAGATAAGATATTTAATAATCATTAAAATGACAACAAAAATATTGGAGAAATTAGGAAAAATTACACAGAAAATAGATTGAACATTAACCGGTCAAAATTATGATCATCATAATATTGGATTTATTTTATATAATAATAATAAATTAAACAAATATCTTACTAACTTGAAAGACAAAATTAAAAATGAAAACAAACAAAATATTATTTATAAGATCAATTGCAGGCAGCGTAAGGATAGATTATATATCGGTTAATTTATTTTATAATAACTAAATTTATAGAATAAAACGAATCAACTAAAAATTAATACTCAAAAAAATGTCAATACTACAGAATTAATAAGGCATTAAGATTTTTATCATTACATTGTGTTATAAATAGTAATTCATTTGATTATGATAAAATTGAAATTTTAAATAAGGCAGAAGATGGTAAAATAAGAAACTTTTTTAAATCAATTAATTTATTAAAAAAGTAGTTAATTTAAAAATAAGTGAAAAAGGAATTGGAAGATACAATGTTGATATTATCAATAACTTAGTATTTTTAATTAAAAAAATAATTTTTTTAAAAATAATGGTATGATACAAATTGTCAATTGTCACTATTATTGAAAAACGGGAAGGAACACTATTACTAAAGAAAAAGGTAAACTTCTGAAAACATTGAAAGCCAGCTTACATATGTTTAACTATTTCAGGTAATTATGAGGAAATTAAGTCTAAATTAAACAATATCAGTCTTGACACTCCCGCCAGCTATTAAAATTCTGTGAGAAGTTTATTACTTTTTTTTATTACTCTGAAACTCTTGCTGGAACTAAGTTGAACATAAAAATATTTTCAGAACTCCAAACAAGAGCGATAAAAAACATTAAGTGGGGCCGGTTATGAATCCAAATTACTCCCTATCGGTTTGGAACTGTTTAAGAAGTGCCGAGTCTCAATGAAGTCCTCGCACTTGAAAGGGGAGGCGAGACTGAGGCACCATCTGCCGGCCTTTTAAATATTAACCTCAGCTTAAGTGCTTCTCCTCATATCTCCCCTACTTAGTCTTTGCCACCAACCACCAAATAGGATTTATTTTAGATTTTGAAACTCTTGATGCTGATGCTCATTTCGATTCTATTGCGATGATGCGAAATTTGAATATCATTGTAGACAAACGATTTTACCTTACATGTGTTCGATTAGTATTATTATTACGCACCTTTGTGGGGAGTCCAAGGAGCCAGTGGACAGTCGAAGGAAGATGGGTTCCTCTGTCGCAAACACCAGCCCATGTGCTGGGAAAATGCCCCAGCAACTCCGTCCTCATAAACCCCCGCGCCATAGGGTCATGTTCGAGCCGATGACTCTCCTTAAAAAAAAAATCATTTTAACGAGTTCTATTACATCGACAATGAATGTTCTACAAGAAATGTGGATATAGTTGCATTTCTTAAGACCGGAGGAACAGCGCTGATCTTGCATCCTACTGTCCGCTTTAATGACCTCGATCAGTCGGGTGAAGTGGAAAGGGAAAAGAAGAACATTTATGATAAATGCATCCCTTTCCTAAAAGAGAAATTCCGTGAGACCTTCGGAGAGAGAGAGAGAGTTCACCGTGAGATAGCTCTGGTTTGGGTCTCGCCAAACCATTCCAAAAAGAACAACGAGCTGACTCGAGGAACTAGGTGATGATGTTGGGGAGGAAGCTTGCGATGTTGGCCGAGAATATTATTGGGGACTCCCTGAGAATCATTCACAATCACTTGTAATAGTGTCTTTTATCATTTATTTATTTATGTATTTAAAATTTTTAGCATTGTCTCGCGTTTTGTCTATATTTGTGGAATTACTTTTATGTATATATATATATATATATATATATATATATATATATATATATATATATATATATATATATATATGTAAGATTTAGTATTATGTTCTTAGCATTCGAATTTTTAAAAAAAATATTTATGTTATGCAATATTGATGGTTTAGTGTAGTTTATTAGGCTTAGTGTAATTATTAGCTTACAATTTATTCCATTATTATTAAAAGGGAGGAAAAAAAAGAAAGGTATGTATATGAAAGGTATGAATTATGTCTATAATTAAATTAGTGAATAGTTGGATGAAATTTCCTTTTGTGATATTCTAACAGTATCCACTTACAATTAGTGTGACAAATTTTGATCTGTCTATGACAGACAATGCAAATCTATTAATTCCATAAATAATAAACGAAAAATAACAGTTTAATAACCAATAGGCTTACAATCCATAATCAACGGATCGGAATGTAAATCATCAATCGGTGATATAATAAATAGGACTTTTGTTATTTTAATGGTATTAATGATTTGTTATCCGTAATTTTTTAGCTTTATCTCAGTTAAAAATTCAATTAAATTTTTTTATAATGACCCAACAGGCCAGAAAATAATTTCTATTCAAAGTTGAGCGGTAAGTGAAAGTTGTGTGTTACGCGCAACACATTTTTTTTTTTTTAGTTCGGTTCTATCTTGATTATTATTATATAGATTAATTATTATAAAAACAAGAAAAATCTTGATATTTGTTTTGGTGTGTGAACTGGTCGGAGGGTAGACAAAGACCAAGCTGTGGGTAAAGGTCAAGTTCTGGTACGCCAAGTGATTGATTAAAGGATCTTGACCTTTCTATCGATCCTCAACTAACAAGACTAAAATTGTTTTTTGTCTTTAGATATAAGTTTACGCCGGTCGATCAACTGTTAACAATCCGCGAATGTGCTGGAAATGGTAGATGTACTGATATGTCCGATATGGAGATTGATAGGATCCAGCTGCGCCTTTCCCCCGACTCTATACAGCCACCTCAGTTAGTTAAGAAAGGAAACCTCTTATCTAGTGTCTTTTAATCTCATCCTCGTATTCAGTGGCAGTTCAAATTCAGCGATATTTACTATTAGTATGTTGGTATATCAGTATATATTAAGATAAAATAGTTGGTAAATAATCGATGTGTTGTTCTACTATTGGTAGATGGTGGTCAGTATGTATGACTTTGTTAGATAGTGGCCGATGTGGAATTTTCATGATTTCTGAAAATTAGTGCATCGTCGACAAAAGTAGCACTAAATGTGTCACTGTTTATATGCATATTGTAATGCATGGATGCTCAGAGTCAGCAGGTGAACGAGGACCTATATCTCTTTCACCGAAACAGGCCGTCCTTGGACCAAACCTCAGGGAGGCTACTAACATCAAGTACACGGGTTAGGGTCATCAGTCCTACCCCGGTGAAACTGCATTGCCTTGGAAGAGGAGTCTCGGCAGCGTAGCTTCCCTTGATGGATGGTTACTTAAATCGGGCGGTCACCCATCCAAGTACTAACCACTCTTGAAGTTTGATTACTTATTGCAAGCGCTTTAGCCCGCTTGGCTACCTCAGCCCCTTTATATGTATATACATATATATATTAGCCTTTTTCCCCTTATTTTTTTTATTATTATTTTTTATTGATTAATTTTTATATGTATATTCATTTTAATCTATTATTTTTACTTATTTATTTTATTTTTTCCCATTAAACCTACCAACTAAATATTTTAATAATACAAGTTTTATGAATAAGACGCTGATGACCTAGATGTTTTGCCCCTATAACTTCAAAACAACCAACCAATCAAAAAGTACAATATAATTTATGAAAAATATAAGCACTTTAGAGCATATCAGAAGAAGGCTAATTGGTATGTAGAAGCACTGTAAATTTTTTTCTCTATTTTAAAGATAACTTTAATGAATGAATACTTGAATTGAAATGGGAATCTTAGTATTGTTGTCGGATACACTTTAGATTTTCTGAGCATCTATTGCGGTGCTTACAGTTTATTTATAATTTGTAGAGTGTTATGGCTTTTTATCACTTAATGATTTGAATACGGAAGAAAGGTTATTAGAGAAAAGGTAAAATTAGTTCACATTTGAAATGGTCCAGGCTGTTTTTTTCTTTAAGGAAAAAGCCTGAAGCCTGAATATCCTAGATTATTGTACAGAGAAGTTATGTATTCCTTAGTGTTATGTTTGCAGTTCCGATTGTTATGTTCGCGGCTTCAACTGTTGTGTTGAGCTAGTAGTTGATTCATACACTTCTGGTCACAACTACACTGATCGTTGGGACTGTGAAAAGGTACTTAAGGGATGCACACAGAGATCGTGTTATGATGAAGCAGGACAGTAACAATATTATGGAATATTGATTGTATGGATTGCTGATTATTTATCCAACTCGATTCTGGAAATACAGGATATGATCCAAGCAAACAAAAAATCGAAAGGTTTTAATATTTAACAACAAAAATGATGACTGTTATTGCTAAGCTATAACTAGCACCATAACTGAATCAAACAGAAGATATCTGGAACCGTCTGATGTTTATCACAGTTAAACACCAATGAGTAATTATGGTTAGTAAGTTTATAGTTTCCCGTCACTTAGGCCATATCCGATTCGGTGAACTTGATGCTAATTGGTTTAAGAAGATTATACAGCCTTTAGTTCAAACACAGCTTCACAAACACATTCCTCAGCTGTTACAAAGCGATCAATTAACACAATGGTGACCTCTATTATTAGGCTTACAAACTCCTAAGATCGGGGAAATGTCAGATGAAAACGGCATATTTAGGAATGTAAAAATATTTCATTACTATATACAAGGTGTTAAAATTATATATTACTAACAATTTATTAACATTTTTAGAATATCGTTTCTTGATATTTTTATTCCATTATTTTTACGGAGATATCTAATGGTGTATAAGTAGTACAATTTTTCATCTTCCCATAATTTCTGATTTCTATGACTCGATGATGGATATTAATTCAGCAACATTGCGATGTTTTATTTTTAGACATTTTAGCCAACTAGAACCATTTTTAAATCTGTAATTCTGGAAGATAAATATTAAACTTTCAATGTTATTTTTTCTTTGTTTATTATAACAAAAAATATTTCCAATGGTTTATTATTTCCAAACAATTATATATCTAAAGTAACATTACTTTCCTTGTGACAAAGAAAAAGAAATAAAAGGTTATTCCAATTATTCGACTAAACATTTTTTTTTAATAATTAGTAATATGGTAAAAACAATTAGCATTACTTCAGTTACACATTCGAAAATCAAAAAACAAATGAATGGATATAATTATTGCGGTGGAAAGTATAAAAAAATCTGGTGGGCGCGACACACAACTTTCACTTACCGCTCAACTTTGTATAGAAGTTATTTTCTGGCCATGTTGAGCTATTAAAAAATTGTTTGAATTGCATTATTAACTGAGCTAAAGCTAAATAATTACATCTAACAAATCATAAACACCATTAAAATAATAAAAGTTTTATTTATTATATCACCGATTGATGATTGACAGTCCGATCCGTTGATTATGGATTGTAAGCTATTAGTTATTAAACATTTATTTTCCATTACAAAATTGACTAAAACGGTATTAAGAGATTTGTATTGTCTGTCATAGACAGGTCAAAAGTTGTGACACAATTGTAAGTGGATACTGTTGGAACATCACAAAAGGAAATTTCATCAAACTCTTTACTAATTTCATTTTCTAAAAGGTTACATGACAATATATCTGAATAAACGGGAGTTGATACCTAATTATTTAAATGTAATATCAGAATTAGAATTATTAAACCACAGTGAATATATTTAAGGTCATACATCCATGAAATGATTTTATATTTTACTTCTTCTTTCACACTAGTACAATGAAATAGTTTTTTAAACAATGTCATTGCCTTGATTAGGTGGTTTTTAAATATTTTTTTCAAACTTAAAATTATTTTAAAAGTTTACATTTAGTTAGTAAATTTCATTTAATTTACTTGAAAACATGTAATTTACGCTAACTATTATTGGTTTTCAAAAATGATTATTTATACTTTTTTGCCACATTCCGTTACCTTCTACAACTTTCTATATTACAAATTGTTTTTTTTTCTGTCTCCGCTTTCCAACTATATATTATACGTATACCTTCTGACTAGTATTTCCGGAGATTCATTTTCGATCTGGATAAGCATTTTTATTTTTTTTTCTCCTTTATCCAATTATCAACTTATTTCAAAAGTTATATTTAGCATTGTTTCGTAACTTTTAATAATGAGAGATACATTTGTTCATTATTTAAAATAAACCATATTAAAAGTACTTTAAAGGAAGACGCATATGAACATTGGGCATTTGAGCTCTGTACAGTGACATCAACGAGGATAAGAGCTAAATGATATTATGGACCACTTAATTCAATAGAATGAAACACCGAGTTAAATTAAACTCGTTAGAGCAATTTGAGAATATTGTAAAAATGTGTTTCAGCGTTGATATAAAGTGGGACTTCCAGTTAGCCGATTTTAAGGATAAAGTTGCTAGGACATATAAAGTACATAGTTTCGTGCGACTTTTCGTTTTCGAGCTAGAGTGTTCACATACACACGGACACACGCACACATAGACACACAGAGCATTTTTCGAGACTTGGTTATTTGGACTCAGGGTATCCCAAAACGTGTATTTCCGTTTAAAACTCAAATTCAAAAATTTTCACAATCGCAATACTTGCCCTTACTATATATTACATATAAAGTTAAGTGAAAATAAAAATCTAGAGACCATATCTTTGCTCCTAATTGTCCGATTTTAGCGATTTTTTTTTTTAGGAAATTCCGTAAAATATTGAATAACCATAACAATTTTATGAAATTTAAATACCTTTGAAACATCTTATCACAATATCGACAAAAATGGTTTACTTTTTGAGTTATTCGGAATCAAATTTTACCATCCCTCCTAACTTTTTTTGGAGCTTCTTTCCGTTGAAGTATGTTATATAGATAAATTTAAAGGGTGTCGAGAAGAAGACTTTAGCTAAGTTTTATTGAAATCGGTACATTTGTTTAGGCGCTACAGTTTATAGCAACGCAGGTTTTTCAGTCACCATCTCGAAACGAAAAGACGGATAGAAATTTCGATGAAGGAGGATCATCCTCGGGATATCTCTAATTTTAAATCCAAATTTGAAAAAAAAACAGTCCTGTAGTTTCGGAGAAAATGTGCGTACGGCGGACGGACAAGAAAATATTTATTCGAATTTTACGTATCATGAAACTTAAAACTTCAAATTTTGAGAGGAGGTTAAGTTTTTGAATTTTTTGTGTGATCATAATGGATCATTATTGAAAATAATAATCCAAAAATCAGTTGTTGCAGCAATTTATAATTATAATTTAATGTTTTAGGAACCAAACAGTGGTATGGCCACTTAATGCGGATGGATGAGAACCGCTGGCCAAAGAAAATTTATAACTATATGCCACCTGAAAGAAGGAAGCGTGGGAGGCCAAAGAAGAAATGGACAGAGGACGTGGAGGAAAGCATGGCAGCCAGAGGGCTTCGTGAAGGAGATTGGATGGACAGGGAGCAATGGCTTTTGGGTGTTGGGGATATGACTCCTTAAGTTGTATAAAACCCAAATAAAAAAAAAAAAAAAAAAAAAAAAAAAAAAAAAAAAAAAAAAGGAACCAAACTCTTTAGGTCTTATTTATTATTATTTATTTGTTTAAATTTTTGTCCTTCGCAGTGATTTATTTCAATACTAAGAGAACCATGTTTGAATTAATGGTGCATAAACATAAAAACAAGATATTTCCTCCAGACGGTTTGCGCCTTCAAAACATGCTGATACAATAATGCATTACTGAACAGTTATGCGGGTCTGTCTAGCTAAGTGGGACTTGAGATTCTAGGGACTCTCTTGTAACGTACAATAATAGTCGATTGGAACGTACCTTGGAACGTACAATAATAGTCGATACCAGTAATGTATCGATCCTTTCTTTTCTACACCAAGTAGCTTTCTTATCGATTCAAGCATGAGTACTGGTATCGACGCCATTCACTTAAGTATAAATACCCGTGACTGACAATGCTTTATAGGGGACCCTATACGGTCAATCGGAATTGCACTAATGACGTTCCGAATTATCGTGTAAGGTAGTGAATGAAGTACTGATGGTGGTACGCTGCGGATTTCCGAACATCCGGAAATCAAAGGTTCGTTCACGAGAAGTGGAGGGGGGACTGAGGTAAAAGTAGTGCGGAGACTAACCATACTGCTGGATAGGTTAGGTTACCTAGGTCTCACAACCATTATAAATTTCTGATTCTCATTATATGTAATTAGTTAAATAATTTTTCATATCCCTTGTTTATAATTTTAAACCATCTTCAACTATTTCTTTTAAATTGTCAAGTGGGCAACAAATTAAAAAAAAAAATGTGGAAACTTCACAATTTACTTTAAGAAAAAAAAAACTTTAACGTTGTGTATATTTATCAGTTCTTTTCCCATTTTCCTCAACAAATTTATTATTTTCGCAATACCTTTCCTTAATTTTTGTAAGTAGTTGACTTATATTTTACTAACTTTTGTCAAAACGATTTTCTATGAGACTAACCTTACTACTAGATAGGTTAGTTTACCTAGGTCTCGTTATTAAGTAAATAATTTCATAAAAGTAAATAGTTGTTTATATCCCTAGTCTATATTATTATTAACCATTTTCAACTATTTTTTCTTTAAATAGTCAAGTAGGCAATAAATTGAAGAGAAAAAAAAGTGGAAACTTCACAATTTACTTATAGAAAAAAAATCTTTAACTGTTGTGTTTATTTGTCATTAATTTTTCCATTTTTCTTAACAAATTGATTATTTTCGCAATACTTTTCCTAGATTTTTGTATGTAATTGACTTATATTTTTCTAACTTTGGTCTAAACGATTTTCAGTCACTAGTAAGTAATTATTATATCTCCGTTTTTCTCTTGATGCCCAATATTATAAATGACAATGTCCAAATAAGCATATCTATGCTGTTTCTTTGTTTACAATTGATCTAAATTGGTGTCAGCAACGATAAGTAATGATCAGCAATGATTGAACATGTAAGGGTCTTCATGATCAAAGCGATCGCGGGCAATCTTGGCACACCTTGTGACGTTCATTCATGAATTACCGTGTAGGATCTGCTTATAATTCAGTCAATGATTCATAGTATAGGCAAATGGAAGGAATACAATTTTTGACTTAGCGGCCTAGTAAGCTGACAGACATACTAAAAATTCTAATTCCTAGATCTCTAGAAGGTCATGTTTGGTCGCTTATATCAAAGAAACCATGTTTTTTACCGATAATGTTGCTCTATCCCCACATATATTATTACAGTAAGGCTCAAAATCGGTTTTGTACCAAATATAAGCTCCTGTTATGCTGAAATACCATGAATGGGGTACCGTTGGATTCAGAATTTCACGGGGGGTTAGTGAATCGTATTCTCCGCTTTTGCTTTTCTTTCTAAAATAAATATAGTCGATACAAATATTTTGCTAGGCTTTAATACTGGAACGGTGGTAGGTCTGTAGATCGATACAAATTGAACCTTGAAGATTTTGATGCGTACAGCAAGACCCTGATAGTTCCGGAGGAACTAACGGATCCTGTGTTTTTAAGCCCAAGAACGTACTATTTTCGAGATAACGGAAGGCATGGGGTTCCCATCCACAAAACCTGACGTTAATTGTAGATAAAGTAACAATTGATTCCCTAATCTTTTAATACGTTGCATTATTTTCTTTTCTTATTAATTTGGCATTTGATAACAATATGCTGTGCGAATTTTTCGCGGGTCTACTAGTACAAAATTAAAGCTGATAAAATTTACAAAAAGATTGATGATGTTTTTTCTTTCTCTATCTAGCACAGTTTCTGGGACTTTCGTTCTCAATAATAAATGATTTTGAAAAAAAAAAAATCCTCAAGGTTTTATGTTTGTGTTTCTAGCGAACTCTTTATTTCTTCATTCTACGAAAAGACATGAGGAAGAAAGTTGTCAACACTAAATTTTCTTTAAGAATATACCGTTAGTTATTGCAAAAACATTTATTGGTTTATTGCATTAAGTAACATTTTAATGAATTTTAGATAATGGAATTTGAAGTTTCTGATTCATTAATAATTAGCAATTCGATTATTTTTTTTTTTGTTATTTGCAATTCTAAATATGTATTCTATTTCCGACAATTAATTAAAATACTTGACATATACATAATAATAAAAAAACTGAAACCACGACGCACATAGATTATTTTGTGCAGTTTTATAGTTCCAACAAAACGCTTACTTACTTTTATAAGCTTGTATGTACATAGAATATGAGTTAGACGTATCTCACTTAAATCAGTTAGTTTTATTAACCATTTGATCAATTAATCCTGGGGAAAAAGTCATTAAGTATCTGATAGTGGATTTTGGCGTTCCAATTTACCCTTATTTAGAGAACAAAAACTTCATAAAGTGACTATTTTCTCTGTAAAGTCAGAACATCGTGCATTAAGTGAAGCCATTTTCATATATTAAATGATTTGAATTAGTTTTATGATTCATTTGGTGAGTTGTTGATTGAAATTAATTATGTGGCTTTTGGCACTATACCTTTATATAGACGATATAGTTTTTTTTTACTATATTATCTTGTTGAATCATATTATATATATATCATTGTTGAATTATATTATCTTCTTTCAAACGGTGAAGCAATAATTGTATGTGTTAACAGTAATTGTATGTGTTAATTCTGAGATTCGTTATTTTCGTTGTGTTATCTGAGATTAACAGATTTTCTAAATTTAATGTAACACGAGCAGGAAACTAAAAAGGCGCTGGATAAGAGACTTTCCTCCTTCACAAACTATTGTAATTGGATCAAGAGGTACTGCTGGGTGCTATACTTCCCCATGCCTGAAATGTCAGTTTCGTTACTTTCATCAGACCATCTGCTGATTGTTAACAGACGTCGACAGGTGCAGATTGGTATTGAAAGTTAAAAAAAAAAAGGTAACGCTAAGATAAGTAATATTCATTATAAACCAAATTTTTAGGTCCTCTATAAGTAAATTGTTCGGTTCCATTAAATACTACCCTGGAACCCGAGAGTCAAGTAGAATTACTTTTAGAGCTCCGTTTATTACTCCTACAGGAATGAAATTACTATATGTGAAAAAGTACTTAAAAAGATACAATATGTGCACCAAGGGCTCTACTATAAATGATGTAAATAATGCGTTTTTGATCAGTGACTTTTAAATTTTTTCTTGAATAGGTATCTTCATCATCAAATTAATCTCTTATTATAAAACCTTAGGTCCTTCTTATATTGTTTTTAAATCTTCACCAAAATCTGTCAGAAGTGCTGACAATCAGCTAGTCTGCTGTCGGGAAAAATGCTGGTACTGGCTAGAATAACGTGAGGAGTGGAGTGCCCAGCGGCATCCCTTTTTGTCTTGATTTTATTATATGTTTAAGCCAGGAAATCCCTCATCAAGCCTCTTTTCAGCCTCCTAAATGCGTTAGCGGTCATGTTAATCGTAGCCATGTCTTGTATGAGTGTTAATCACTCGTATAAAATACAATTGACATGAAACTGAAGAAAATATATTTTTTTTAAACTTCATATATTAATTATCTCTAGTCGACGACAACTAGCTAATCACTAATAGGCGTTGAAATTATGCTATATTTTCTTCTCTTTAAATATTTATTCATACCAGTCATGATCGTGATATCAGCATATTTATTTTTTATTGAATAATTGGTATATAAAAGGATAGCACCCAACAACACTTTTTCATAGTTTACTTCCTTGATTCAGGAAAGTAGATTTATAAGATAAGAACAACGTTTATAGGTCTGTTGTTTCCGTGAAGTTTAACACGAAATCGGGATGAAGTCTATATTTAAAGTTTTATTGTTTACGTACCAGAGCGCTGCTGTTATTTATATTAGAATTTTGGATCGAAAAGTTTGCAGTTTTTGTAAGAGCCCCTTTTTTGTTAAACCGTAAATATGTAAGGCTTATATCCAAATGGGTTTAGATAGCTATGTATATGTATTTAGCTTTTGGTAAATTTTAATTTTTTATTTAAAAAAAGTGATAACAGTATTTTCAGTCGATTGTTTAAATACTTCCTCTTATTTTTTTCAAATGTTATTCTGAGATAACGTACTGTTTATGTCTGAATAATTCGTTCCTCGCTGTGAGCAAGTATCTAGTCGAAGTGTAAATTTAATAAATGTCAATGTGTAATGTAGTCAGTGTAAATGTCATAATTTAATCTTATTTTCAAAAGTGAGTACTGATTTCATAAATTTAGTAAGTAAATTCAGTGGTGTTCCTGCGGGGTTATGGTATTTTAGTATTATTAGCATAGGTAACTATCAATGTTTCGCAAGGCATGTGATGCGTATAGTTATTAGAGAGACTACATTGAATATTCTAAAATAAAAAGGTTAAAATTAACAAAGTTTAAAATGTTTATAGGGAAATATAAACATGAAAATAAATAACTAGAAGAAAAGAAATTTAAATCATAGAAATCACCATCAGGTAGGAATACATACATTAACTTTACATTACTACTTTTTTGTTATTCATAAATTTTTCTCATAAGTAGGATAAATGATTACCCATTCGAGAAAAAATAATTTTGAGAAAATAATCTGACTTTTCTTTACTTTTATTTTTAATTACTTTAATTATTTTGGATCCATAAAACGATAAAAATCATTTTACGTAGATAAAAATTGTTTTATTTATTTTTATTTAAAGCTGGATAAATTAAGTTGACAAAAGCGTGAATATAAATTTTCAAAAGTGAGTGTTGATTTCATAAATGTAGTAAGTAAATTAAGTGGTGTTCCTGCGGGGTTATGGTATTTTAGTATCATTAGCATAGGTAACTATCAATGTTTCGCAAGGCATGTGATGCGTATAGTTATTAGAGAGACTACATTGAATATTAAAAAAAAAAATGTTATAATTAACAAAGTTTAAAATGTTTATAGGGAAATATAAACATGAAAATAAATAACTAGAAGAAAAGTAATTTAAATCATAGAAATCACCATCAGGTAGGAATGCATACATTAACTTTACATTACTTCTTTTTTGTTATTCATAAATTTTTCTCATAAGTAGGATAAATGATTACCCATTCGAGATAAATAATTTTGAGAAAATAATCTGACTTTTCTTTACTTTTATTTTTAATTACTTTAATTATTTTGGATCCATAAAACGATAAAAATCATTTTACGTAGTTAAAAACTGTTTTATTTATTTTTATTTAAAGCTGGATAAATTAAGTTGACAAAAGCGTGAATATAAATTTTCAAAAGTGAGTACTGATTTCATAAATGTAGTAAGTAAATTCAGTGGTGTTCCTGCGGAGTTATGGTATTTTAGTATCATTAACATAGGTAACTATCAATGTTTCGCAAGGCATGTGATGCGTATAGTTATTAGAGAGACTACATTGAATATTCTAAACAAAAATGTTAAAATTAACAAAGTTTAAAATGTTTATGGGAAATATAAACATGAAAATAAATAACTAGAAGAAAAGTAATTTAAATCATAGAAGTCACCATCAGGTAGGAATACATACATTAACTTTACATTACTACTTTTTTGTTATTCATAAATTTTTCTCATAAGTAGGATAAATGATTACCCATTCGAGAAAAAATAATTTTGAGAAAATAATCTGACTTTTTTTACTTTTATTTTTAATTACTTTAATTGTTTTGGATCCATAAAACGATAAAAATCATTTTACGTAGTTAAAAACTGTTTTATTTATTTTTATTTAAAGCTGGATAAATTAAGTTGACAAAAGCGTGAATATAAATTTTCAAAAGTGAGTACTGATTTCATAAATGTAGTAAGTAAATTCAGTGGTGTTCCTGCGGGGTTATGGTATTTTAGTATCATTAACATAGGTAACTATCAATGTTTTGCAAGGCATGTGATGCGTATAGTTATTAGAGAGACTACATTGAATATTCTAAACAAAAATGTTAAAATTAACAAAGTTTAAAATGTTTATGGGAAATATAAACATGAAAATAAATAACTAGAAGAAAAGTAATTTAAATCATAGAAGTCACCATCAGGTAGGAATACATACATTAACTTTACATTACTACTTTTTTGTTATTCATAAATTTTTCTCATAAGTAGGATAAATGATTACCCATTCGAGAAAAAATAATTTTAATTGTTTTGGATCCATAAAACGATAAAAATCATTTTACGTAGTTAAAAATTGTTTTATCTATTTTAATTTTAAGCTGGATAAATTAAGTTGACAAAAGCGTGAATATAAATCATTTAAAAAAATAAAATTATCCCTTACCCTTTGTGAATTCATTTTCCTTGAAAGAATCAAGTTTATTTGAAAATAAAATATTTCTAGAAGGTAAGAGACATTTGTTGTTAATAGATAAATCGCCCTATTTCTTTAAAGTGGGGCATAAACAACCTTGACTAAATAATGGATGAAATAAAGGATAATGGTAGGGCCAGCAAGACAAACATTTCTGCTCCTAGTAATGCTTTCCTTCTCTGCTTGCGATTGAATTCATCTCTTGACTGTAAAGATGAAAATAAATCTTTATCGGATAAAACCACTTTCCAACTATAAGCTCATTTTTTTATAAATTATTATGTAAATTACTAAATCTGAATTATAAAGAATATTGGTAATTAAATAGTTGATTAATTTAGCCGAATTGAAGAAGGAAAGGAGTGCTGGTTGGTAATGTTATTTACCTCATTGACATTATTATCTATAATAATCAAATAATTTGCTCATTTTTTTTTATTTTAATGAAATTTACAACTGTATTACATTAAAAATACAACAAGTAAATGTGACATTGATAACATGACATGTAAAACATGAAGAGAACTACCCATTGGTAGAACTCAAATTAAAGTTCTATATTAGAAGATCCCAAAGCCATCTTCTTTTCAGACGCCTCGGAGGGTTATCAGGGTTTCGAATTGCTCATTTTAAGATCTATACTTTTTTTTTCACTTTCCTACCTATACTAGGTAAGGAAAGTTATGCAATCGGGTCAAATTTCCGATATGCGGTTTTCGACGGACCTATACGTTTCAGAGTTCCCCTGAGTCAGAAAAACACATTTTTAGCCATTGATCTGTCTGATCAATGGAACTAATAAACTACTGAACTGATTTTGTTGCTTCTTTTTTTATTTTGTATGATTTTGACTTCTGATGCCTGTGAAGAAAATTCGGTGCTCCATGCGCAATAAATGAAAAACATGTTTTTCTGTAGACTGTAGCGCGAAAATGGCTCTAACGATGTTGATGAAACTTTCTTATAATGTTCTAATAATTGTTCTTTCAACTTTTGTATATGGTCTAAATTCTCGAGAAAATTCAGGGAAAAACGTTATGGGGGAAAGAGAAAAATGTTATGGGGGCTAACTCCTTAAGTATATATTATACAGTAAAATTTATAATATAACTTTTGGAAAGTAATTAAATTACCAACAAAACAAACGAAAAATCATCGGAATCGAACCAGTATTAGCGATGATACAGCTTATTCTATTTTTTACACATGCTTTAACTTATTACTTTTCTACCTATACTAGGTAAGGAAAATATTGCAATTGGGCCAAATTTCCTATATGCTGTTTTCGACGGATCTATAAGTTTCAGAGCCCCCTGAATCCGAAAAACAAATTTTTAGTCATTGTCTGTCTGTCTGTCTGTAGATTGCTTTAGTTCATCAAATAAATCGTACTCAAATCTTTTCTTTGATCAATTATCAGGAAAATAAATCTAGTTAAATTTTTTTTTTGGTTTCTACATGAACATATGTAAATATATAAAAAATTTGCTGAAGTAGGTAGAAAATTCGTGTGAGTGGACACACCAGATTTTTTAATATTTATTCCCACCTGTCGCATTTAGGAGTAACAATTAGAAAATAGAACGGAGAAAATACTAATTATGATATATGATAAGAGAAGGATAGTACCCAACAGAATCTCATCCCATCCTTGATTTCTTACCTTAATTCAGGAGACAAATTTTTTCATTCAGCTCCTTTTTAGTATTTTTTCTTACGGGCATGTCACTTACATTTATGATATATCAGCCGAAGTTTATAATAAGTTAATGTTTTATAAGACGTGAGATGGTTGATTGTAAGTAGGAATGGACGTACTCTTGGCGGAGGCATAGATTACTATTGGCATCGGAAATTTTATAGTCTGGCAGGGAGATCCTGCATCCAGCTCCTTTCCAATCTTTTATGGGTGTTATCGGACACGTGGAAAATACGTATTACTGTTGAGTGGGGAAAAAGAGACTGTACGAGGTTGTTCGATTCACAGAATGAGTTGAACTGCTGAGCTGATGGCGGTTTGTTATTCCGATTGGGTTATGCCACTTTCTAATTCCTGAAAACACTCTTGTTGCGGAGTCATGGTGCTCCAGTAGGAACTGGTCGAAGGGGTATAAAAAAATTCATCTTCTTCTTTCATTGGCTTGACAGACCATTACTGATCCCAGGTCTCCTCCAAAAACTTCCGTCAGTCTGGACACTTGGGCAGCAGTATTCCAGTCCCTGACCAACAGGGTCGTCCGGGCATCTTCTGTCACGCCATCTATCCATCTAAGACGTGGTCTTCCTCTAAACCTGATACTATGAATGCTATAAGTTGTATTTATTTTTTGTTTTAATTCTCCTGCAATCTAGTCAGTGACTGTGTAATTAATGTATCATCGAGTAGAAAGTGCAAAAGCCAAATTGATGATCAGAGATTATAAGTCATTTTATTTTAGTAAATATTCCTTCTACTGGTAAGAATTAATGTGTTGTATTTACTATTGTGAATTTCATTTCAATATATTTGCTTGGTGGTGGGACTCTCCTCTGGCTTGAATCAACCTTAGAATCTAAACTTTTTTTTTTCTCTTAAGACCTTCATTTGAACCTGTCATCAGGGTCTTTGATTACTTCCTAGAATGAGGAATGGAGAACTTTCATTCAGCTCCTCTTCAATCACTCAATAATGGGCATGTCAACGGTAATTATGTCGTTTATTAGTCTTGTTTTGTGTCCTAGTAGTTTAATATGAACTCGTGATTAATGGCACCAAGGTTGGTCGAATTAAGACAATTTCTAAGCATTGTAGGACAGAGAATAATCTGTCGAAAAGGAAAGACTGAAGTATGAGATAGTATGATAGTCTGTTTGAAGTAGTAGTACTAACTTTTGTGTATAAATAGAAGTCCTTGGTGCCAGACTTTACCAAGTGCTTGACCATCATCCAAAAATACACCGTTTCGTTTTGTTTTTGCTATAGTACTGTAGAAATGTAGTCATTAACTCTGTGTAATTGGTGTATTGTTGAATGCAATGTATGAAAACCGAATTATTTGTTGGGAATTCAGTATGTCAACCAATCTTTTGTATATCAATTTTTCAAAAACTTTGGAAAATATCGGAAGGAGAGTATGATGGATTGAAAATGTCTCTTTTGTGTATCATTTTGATATATGAGTATTTCTATAGTAATGAGAATTTAGTTGCAATCGGAATACAGTTGTATATTGTTGTAAGGAACAATAGAACTTTTCTGGGCATTCGAAGGACCGCCTTGGCAGTTATTAAGTCATAACCTATTGGTTTTTATTTTTTCGGTAAATGTCTGATTTGTTGTGCAGCTTGTAAAAGAGTAAATGAAAGAAGGGGTGGTGTCAATAGTAGTGGTGCGTCTACTTGAATATCAAGTAGTAAGGTTTCAACTCCTGTGTTCGTGAAATCAGTATATGGTGTAATTACAGATGAAATACGGTCAGCATAGTTCAGATTTTGCACTATACGACAAAACCCACGAACTATCTTATTTTAGAGGGTATACTGACACCTCTCGATATTCTAACAAATTCTTGGTATAATTCCATAAACTTCCATCGTCAGTCGATAGGTTGTTATTCAAGTAAGCATAGTTTGCCCTATCAAATTTTTATATAATTTGTTTATTAAATTAAAGAAATTTATGTAAATTAAAACAATCTTTGTGCGATATCGTAGATGAAAAGAGATTTTGTTTTTCATTTGGAAAAAATAACATATAAATCTTTCCGCTCTGCCCAGGAAGTTCTTTTTTACTGATGACAATATATATCCAGGAAGGAATCGTCTCAAGTCACTTCCTGGGAAGAGACAAAATAAAAAAAATGTTTTGGCAAGCTCTCTGTTCGAAATGATCAAAGGATCTTTGGAGGACCAGCTCAATGCACTCTTCGTATTTGTTGGAAATATATACTGTGGCACTTCTCTTCCGCATGTCTGAGAAACAAAATTCGGTACATCTATAACAAGTTTTTTTCTGAAAGATGGCAACTAACAATAAAAAAGAAAACGCAGATGAAACGAATTAATTTTAAATGTAATCAATTGATTCGTTATTAATGACTTTTGATTAATATTATGTTGAAACAAGATAGATCAATAATACCATGAAAAAAAGTTTTAACTTTGTGACTGGTTTAATTTGTATTAGGTCTCGAGGTCTTCTATCTGAAAAATTAATGTAACTTCAAGAACTACAGAAATGAAATGTATATTAATACTTAGTGTTTATACATGCACTGACATGAAACAATAACTTAAAGTTGAACTCTATCACTGTGAATCAAATATTCCAACACTAAAGCAGTGTTCAATATTAACAACAAATGATTCAATAGATTATGAAAATACTATTTGTTGTTTAAAGATCAAAATTATATTTTGGAAATTTTGGTAATATTTTGTTCCCCACTGCACCGATTTCCAATTCTGAAATGGTTAGACCTGTTACTTTATTAATCTGAAAAACGTTTGAATAATGTAAATGTTCATAATGTGAAAATCTGCTGCTAACGTCTGATTGATAAATAAAGAAATAGCTGAGATGAGTTTTCAAAAACAAATATTTTTACAAGTATATTAGTAATTATTTCTTTAAAAATAATTAATATCACAACAAAACTTAATATCAATGTGTTAATTCTAATTGTTTAATTATACTAACAAATTAGTACAAAGAAAAATCAAATAAAAGTAATAAAAGTTTTATAAACTGACGCTCAAGTATCTAATTACTTTTAATTAATATATATATATATATATATATATATATATATATATATATATATATATATATATATATATATATAATAGGGTATAAAAAAATTACCGTTTTATCAAATTCAAGATTTCAAAGGACTGGAAATATTTTAAGCCTATTTAATACTTAGCAATACTGAATTATCTCTTAAGAATATCCTCTAAGCTGGTTTAATCCCATTCGACTTCTTAAAAAAAGGCCCCAGTTTAGTTGTTTGTTTCAAAGAAGAAACATGACAGTGTCCTACGAAATTCTCGTAATTTTAAGGTAATTTTAATTTTAATTACTGGAAACAAAATTTCACAGCCACCTAAGCAATTCGTGAAATTATTAAATATGAAGGGAAAGAAATCCTTGACCAGCGCACTGCGAGGCATTGGTTTGAAAAATTTAGCAGTAGAGATACGAAGTTGGAAAGGAAGAAGGGCTCCGGGCGACCATTAATGGATATTGAAGTGGTTCCGCAGGAAGCTGTTGGATCGAATCTGTCCACAAGTACTCTCGAACTTACCAGGGATTGTTGTGTGTCGATAGATACTGTTAATCGCCATCTACTCACTTGGGGTAGGTGGAAAAGAGCAGTAGACTGGTTCCTCACAAACTTAGTTCTCAGCAATCAGCTAAGAGGTTAGAAATTTGTGAAAATTAATTGAAAATCCCTAATGATACGAGATTTTACCGGAATATTGGCACCTGTGATGAAAAGTGGGTTTACTGGCGAAATCCGAATACCCCTGAGCAATGGCTATATCGCGGTGACTGCCGTTCAGGTTTCTGCAAGGGGACAATTAGAAAAAAAAATCCATGCTTTGCGTTTTTACGAATTTTGAAGGTGTTTCTCAATACGAATATGTTAGGTGGCCGGGGCAGCCGAATGGGCTAACGAGTGTGCACAGCACCGCCGTTGCCCGGCAACCTGACATATGGGACAACGATGAAAAATAGTTCCGAATTCGCCTCCCGGTGCCGGGGAGTCATTTAAATCCCCGCCCACCCTTCCTGGCCCGAGAGAACCCCGTATAGCCTTGAAGGCGAGGAGAGGGAGGATCCAAAAAAGAAAAAAAAACACGAATATGTTCCTGATGGATGCTCTATGAATTCTGAACTCTAGTATAAACAACCTAAAATGAATTTTATTCCAGCAAGATAATGCTCGTCCTCACACTTCCCGTCGAACCAAAGACAAGTTTGAAGAACTTCATGGATTCGAACTCCTGCCTCATCCACCACATAGTCCAGACCTCGTAGCATCGAATGCCACTTATTTAGATCCATGGCCCATTTTCTTCAAGGGAAAAAATTCATAATTTTGTGGTTGAAGTTGAAATTGTTGTTCAAGAGTTCTTTGACAGCCGTCCCAAAGAATGATATCAGCGTGGGATCGAGCAATCGGCTAGCAGATGGCAAACGGCGGTAGATAACAATGGACTATACTTTGAGTATTAACTTGTATTAATTTGTATTGGTATTTTATATCAATAAAATAATAATACAAATATTTGGTGGAACTTACAACTAGCACCAATTTAGCATATATTATAGTAATGGATTATGATCGGTGATCTTTTAAACAACAAATTTGATGAAACCTGTACTAGTCTATTGGTTTATTATTTTCAATAATCAACCATTGTGATCGACCAAAAAATTCAAAAACTTAACGCCCCTCAAAATTCGAGGTTTCACGTTTCAGGATGTGTAGAATTCCAAAAACGAATAAAATTTTTTTTCTCCGTCCGCCATACGCCGTACGCCGTACGCCATACGTCGTCCGTCGTACTCCATACGCCGTCCGCCATCCGCGCATATTCTCCGAAACTAGTGGACCGATTTTTTTTAAAATCCGGATGTAAAATCAGAGGTCACCCGAGGATAATCCTCCTACATCGACATTACTGTTCGCCTTTTACTTTCAAAAAGCGGCCGGAAAACCCCCGTTGCTATAGACTGTAGCTCCTAAACGAATGTACCGATTTCAATGAAACTAAAGCCATTTTCTTGACGCCCTGTAAATTTATTTATATAGCATACTTCAACGGAAAGAAGCTGGAAAAAAAGTTACGAGGGGTGGTAAAATTTAATTCCGAATAACTCAAAAATTATACACTTTTTTGTCGATATTGTAATAAGATGTTTCAAACGTATTTAAATTGCCTACAAAATGAAGGAAATTTCATCGAAATCAAAGCACTATTATTAGAGATATCGCGATTTTTAAATATTTTTGGTTTATTGTCTTCAATAATCAACCATTGTGATCGACCAAACAATTCAAATGTTTTTTAAAAGTTTACGGAATTTCCTAAAAAATAAAGAAAATTCGTTAAAATCGGGCAATTAGAATCAAAGATATGGTCTCCAGTTTTTTTTATATGTTCTACTCCAAATGTTTTACCCTTTGTTTGGTTTTTAAATTTTGAATGTGCTACCGAATTTTTTTTAGCATATTACTAATGATTAAAAAAAAAAGTTTAGTCCAATAATTGGTTAAATAATTACCTTTTATTTATTTTTCTTTGTAACTAGGAAGGTAATGTTACTTTAGATGTTTAGTTGTTTGGAAATAATAAACCATTGTGAAATAATTTGCAGCGTTTTTTACTGTTTTCTCCTGCGGTTACATGAGAGAATATTTGTGAAATATGGACAACGGTGGTATTATGGACTTAATACTCACATTTTTAACATGAGATTATTTATTTAATTAACTTGACTTTTCGGAGTATTTTCAAGCTGTAATACCAAAAAATGTTATTACGAAATTAAGCGTTATATAGAGTAAAAGCCAAAGTGAATTAAGTGAAATCAATTTAATCAGTTTATCAAATGATCTCATTTATTTATCACATGTACATAACTGGTATGAACATGTTGCTAATCGATATAAAAGCGGAGTGCTGTTAATGGCAGAACTTGACATTTCCAAATTGGACCCTCTGAAAGTTGTTTGGTTCCACTGGGACGAACCTTTTGCTATTGGCTTTGCCGAATATGTAATATGAACAAATCCTCTCAATATGGAGGGCAACTGAGGAATCATATTCACAATTGTTTACAGGAAAAATAAATAACAATTTGGTAACAATAATAAATAGAAGACTATAATAATTTAATAGTTTTTTTAAAAATTTAATTAAATGTGAATTTAAGGAATAAAAAAAAAATGAAAATCGAATTAAAATATATCATTTATTGTCATAAGATAATATTAATAATGCGGCGTTAATCAAATAAACCTAGGTGATTAAATTATTCTTGTTACATGTAGACCTTAGTCATAATCGCATTATTTATAGATTGATGTGTATTAAACTAGAATAATTCTTATGTATAACAACGAATTAGGTTATCGTATGAAAATTAAATTTTCAAATAAATTTTAAAACCAGATGAACTAACTGCAAACACAATTTCATGTACTTCTTCAATGCCAAATTACAACAGTAAAAATGTTTTATAATGTCAGTTGATTAATTTGAAATGCATATGTCATTTTTTTAATATCTAGTTAATTTTTTTCCACAAATCAGTAGTTTGATTGAGCATGAGTAGCTAATTCATAGTACTGTAGAGAAAATCTGTTAAGACGTTAAAGAGAGACTCTTCGTTATTTATATAAATCGGTATTTTACAATTCCTGAAAAATGACTATAATCATAACGAAATTTGTGTTAAAAATCTTTGTTTGTAAAATCACCATTTCGAAATTCCTTCTTCTATCATTTTCTGTCTGTTTATCACCAGAAAATACCCTCAAGTGAACTCAAACACTGAGTACATTCGAAAACTCATTAGTATATGGAAGAAGAATATTCCGGATAAAAAAATGTTCAGCGCATGGATATCACAGTAAATTTTGGAAAATCCTAAACAAATCTACAAGAATATCATATCCTATTATACTACCTCCTGAAAATTGATTTTAGAGCAATAAGCGATAAAATGGCAGATTAAAATATTTATAGAACTGTTTGTTAAATCTACAGAGATTCGGGATGTATAAAAGTCGTAGCCCCCAAGACTCGCAATATGATATGTTTCTAATTTATTTTAGAGAGGAAGAATGAGTACCATGTCCTTTGATATATTGTTTGAGATAAATTTGGTGAATATGAAGTGGTTGGGGAGGGCGGGACAAAGGCCCCTGCCCCCCACGCTGCAATTTCCTCTCCTTGGGGTGTCAGTATTTCCCCGATATTCCTCCTCTACCTACAAATGGCTGGAGGCAAATATAAATAATCAACAATAATCACACTTTGCAGCTGGGAGGTAGAAATTTCAAGCTATAATCATAATGCAGTTTCCAAGAACGGATAGAAGAGGAAAATGCATACTTATTAGTTCAGAGAACTAGGCATACCACCGCTTCTATACCAAGAATAATATGCTTAAGTAAATATGGAAATACGCGGGATATAAGGGATTATGTATGCTTTTTGAAGTAAAGAATTGCGTATTTGAAGTGCGTATTTTAAGCACTTTTTTTTTGTGGGGAGTGAATGAAAGTGAGCCGGATGTGTAAATCTCATTCAGGGTATAGTCGACTGGAGAACACTAATTTAAGCGTTTTTGCATATGGATTAAAATATCACAGAAACTATAAATCGGACTTGCTTAATAGAAGCGTGGGAAATTTTCAGCATTCCATCCTCTTTGTAATGAGCTATGAATCAAAATAGTATTTTGGAGTAACGCCGAGTCAGAGAGGAGGAAAGGGAAAACGATAGCGCCATAAAATAAAATAAGAACTAACATAAAATAAGAGTATTTTGAAAATTTGGAGTAAAATATCTCAAAATTTTCATACCATGGAGATTTCAGAAACTGATTTGCGGAAGTCATTAAGAATATTTTATTTAATTAACCATAAAATGAAAACTTACATGTTTCTATTCGATTTTATGTTGGATTCGATAGAGTTTCAACAAATCACAAATCACAATGACGGAGTTTTTTGTTGTTTATTAGATTTCAATCTATGGTTTTCTAAGCATATTTTAACTATCAAAATCCTAATGCATCATTTTAAGAGTATAATACAAATGACGATCAGGCACAGCAAAGTTCATTACAGTAATTTATACACAATTATAATTATGTATATTGTAAATGTTATTACTTTGTGAATATCGAAAAAAAAACTATATTTCATATTATTAATCTTGTCTTGTTGATGTTTTCACTTCCATCGGATGGTTGTATAAAGCACACACCGTAGTTGTTTTTCAAATATATTTACTAAAATTCACAACTGTACTAAAAGTATAAGAAAATATGATTTGGAATAATGGTATGAGCTGGATTGTGTAAGAAGTCTACAAAAGATCTGTAGACTCCTTGACATTATACCTGAATATCAGTTCCGCTTCAGTACATTCCATTCAACAACGCCTCACGTACACAAAGTTATTGACTTGCAGGAGAACAAGAACAGAAAATCAATGCAAGTGGTGTATTTTTAGATGTTTCAAGTCAATGATAAAGCCTGACACCAGGGACTTCTCATTAAACTTAAGACTGTACTACTATACACTTATTATGTAATCACTCAATTCTTCCTCTTCGACACATTTTATTCAGTCATTTCGGCATGTCTCGGATTTTATTTCAATTCGTCCATTAGTGACAGGAGTTACCCAAGATTCATTACTTAACCCTCTACTTTATATTCTATGCACTTCCGATATATCTGTTAACAATGAGGCATTGACAGCTACTCCCGCTGACAATAAAACAATTATTGGAAAACATCAAATTCCTGCACAGGCCTCACTGAGGCTCGAATTTTAAACTGAAACGAAAAATACATAGTCCTCGTAGATATAAGATACCGCCCAAAATAACCTGTTATAAAAGCTTCATATCTGTCATTAAAAAACATTACAATGCATAACAAAAGTACATCGGTACGCGACTAATAAAACTCTACATATTGACGTCCGCATGCCAACAGTTGACCAATACATAGTAATCCTTTACCAAGATTTTGTACAAACTTATACAGATATACCAATGGTTTAATAGGAAACTTGGCTACAGATGACACCAGATGATTTTCATCAGACAGCAGGTGCAAATCAATTCTAAAAGATAAAAAATAACTCGTGTATAAAAGGCCTGGAGCTTTTGTTTAAAAATTTATGGTGGCAAAACTGTTATTATTAGATAACAGTACAAGAAAAATAACCTTTAATATGTGTGCTTGATATTACTAAATACATCTTTTTATTAAAATATAAAAGTGTAATATATTTGAAATGAAAATATTTTTTTATTATCCTGGGGGCTGTTGTCCCTTTAGAACAAATTATAAATTCAGGCAAAATGCCTGTGTGCCATACATCAAATTAAGAATTTACAAATCTCATTAAAATTAAAATATTGAAAGAAGAAAAAAACTAAAACAAAAACATACAGATATATATAAAATAAATTTGAGAAAATAAAATAACATAATTAAACAAAATCATTTCTGTTATGTACATTTCGTGAACAAGCGGGTTGGGAAAGGAGTAGGTGCTGAAAAAGGAGAGATTTAAATGAGAAAACTGATTTTGTATGTCGGATATCGGAAGGGATGGTATTCCAGAAGGAGACGGCTTAAATGATAAAGGATTTATCAAACGCAGCAGTTCGGTGAGGAGGAGGATAGAGGTTGGAAGTACGGGATCTAGTGGGACGGGATCGACTGGAGTATTTAAATTGTAGGCTGTGAAAAATATAGGAAGGTCGTTCAGTTCTGATGGTTTGTTATAGAAAGGTAGCAAGGAAGTATAGACGGCGATTGGATGGATTTTATGTTTATGAAAAAAATAGAAAATCCTTACTGGTTGTTCTTGTTTATGTGGCAATACTCCCAAAAATTAGAAAAAATATATCGAATAATATTAGTTAAAATGTTGTAGAATAATAAGGAAGAAAATCTATTTTACGTTTAATCGGAACAATGATCAGTGATATTTTAATACTATTCATGGCATTCTTCTTAACTTTAATACGTGTTTAAATATATGAATTTCCTGTTTTATAGTGGTTTATAAAAGAGTGCGTAACCAAAGGAAGTGCTCCCCTCGGCCATTAATTTTAATTGCTTCATCACGTTGGATGGATCAAACACAACTGACATTAAATCAGAACCACACCGTTTTCTTTTCAATTAGTTATGTCCTCTTTACTTTGCCGGAGACTTCTCCGCTGATTGCTCTCTCTGTTTGTTCTCTTTCAATAACTGCCTAAACAAACAGGCTTTGATACCTATGCCATCAACGAGGAAACGATGGAAATATCATTGGGCCTTTTGTTTTTATTCCGCATATTACGCTTCATTTAAAAATCAAATTCATGCTCAGTTTAAAAGTTTTTCTTCTAGTTAAAGTCAATAATAAATTAAAAATGTATCTTGGACTGTAATGAAACAGTATCAAATTCCCTTTTTTTAAGATAAAACTGCATTATATAAGAGGGCTTTCGGGAAATGTTCTTTCCCATAACTTGCATACTTACAAAAATCTATGGATTTATCACTTTAGTGATACCGTTATCACCTTAGTGATAAGGTCATCGTAGAGAAGAGTACCGCAATCTGTTCGAGTTAGCAGAGATGGCGGTTCGGTTCTGGCCTTTGAGAGTGGACTAAATTAAATTTACGAAAGAGTCCCTGTAAACTGTGTTCATCACCTCTTCTGACCCTAATTAGAGTTCATTGGAGTATTAAATAACAAACATATAGTATTTTTCTTAAGACTGTTATGAACAAGAAAGAACACTTCAGAACTATAGTTTAGGTATGCATGAATAGTTATTTGCTTGATTGATTATTCTGAAAGGATTTTCGGTAAAGTTATAAAAATTTGGAATTTCGTTTGTATGATAATTACAGTTATTTAGATTCGAATTATGTAATGATAATTAAAAATGTGTAAAATTTTATTTAAATGATTGCCTTGAAACCTTTTTTTTTTATTTTTTTATTTTAATGAAATTTACAACTGTATTACATGGAAAATAAAACAAGTAAATGTGGCATTGGTAGCATGACATGTACAACATGAAGAGAAACTACCCATTGGCAGAACTCAAATGAAAGTTCTACATTAAAAGGTCCCGAGGTCATATTCTTTTCAGACGCCTCGGAGGGTTATCAGGGATCGAGGAGGAAGGAAAGTTTGGAACGAGAGGGTTCGGATGGTTCTGCAGTTTGTTATGGAAGGATAGGTATCTGGTTTGGGTCAAATCGGAAAAATGTGGAACCTTAAGGTCTTTATGGATGATTTTATTTGTGACAAAGTAAGGAGCGTTGAGGATTTTGGATTATAAGGATTGGATACGAGAGGAATTCGATGGTTTAGTGGAGCCCCAAAGCGCAATTCCGTAAGTCCAAATAGGTCTTATTATTTTCATATATATGAGTCGTTTGTAATTGATTGAAAGCTTAGAGCGTTTGTCTAGTAAGTGCTGCAGTAGTCGAAAACGTCGGGCGGTTTCTTGTCGTTTCAGTCTGGTATGGGGTTTCCAAGTGAGTTGTTTGTCAAGGTGGAGTCCTAAGTATCGTATTTGTTCGACAGGGATAAGAGGACTATTGTTGAAGGATACTGTAGGACAGAAGGTCATAGGTTCAGGACGAAGAGTGAAGGTAATTTGATGGGATTTATTGGAATTTATTTTAATCCTCTAGTTTTGACAGCATTTTTCAAGACTTGTGATGTGTGATCGAAGAGTTTTGGATGCAATAGATGGATCGTTATTAACTGATAGGATACCCGTGTCATCGGCATAGCCTTGAAATCTATATATTAAAACATTTATTAGTTCAGTTTGTTTTATTGTTGTATGCATTATCTAATTTTTTATAACTAATAACAAAGAAATTAATAGTTTTTGTTTTTTTATTTATTTAGTATCTTTCTTGTATCATTTATAGGTTGCCACAACGTTGTAAGAGATTAACAGCTCATCACATCTTTTATATCGGTGTGATAATATATAAAAAAAAACCTACAGACTATTTTATTTTTCAATTTGAAACAGTGATTATTGTATAATAGCTGTGATATTAGTCAAACATAGAAACATGTGAATTTTTCGTTTAATTAAATAAAAATAAAACAGATACATTACATTTTAAGTAATAATAATAACTAATAGTTTAATAATAGGAATAACATACAATTTGTTTCTCGTAATGATAAGTAATAAGGGCCTCAAATATTTTAGATCAAATTAAAAAAATGTATTAGTAGTATTTCTAGTAAGCCAATGCTACCTCAAACACACTTCCTGATCTTCAATCTTTCCTTTTCATGAGATTTTTTAACAGTTCCGCTGGGTTCAGAAATTTCTTGTACCTTATATATCTCTGTAAGGATTATGTCCAGGGAGCGGGGTAGCTCAGTAGTAGGGCATTAAGCTTCCAATGCTCAAGGTCTCAATGCTCAAGGAATCCCGTCCTATGACAGAAAAATTATTTACTCTGTTTAATTGGCCGTGGGGTGACCCTGGTGTAGAGAGACTATCCTAGGGCACACCCAGCGTCTACAAATTGGGTACACTTAATTAAATAATTGATTAAGGGGGAAAACCTGGCAGCTGAGCGTGATCCTGGACCGATCTCCTCCCTGCAGAACCGTTGACCTTGAAACAGTACTTTCCCTAAATAGTACTAAACCCAAGACCCTTCATGAGTTGTAGTGGAACAGGTTAAAGGAGTATGTCCATATAGGATTAAGTAAGAATAGGCTGCGTTCAAGACTGGACGAATAGAAGAAATTTCGGAGCCCCGCCAGAAATTTTTTCTTTTCGTCCAGTCTTGACGGGAGTACACCAAGGTTCAGTACTAGATCCACTACTGTATATTGTATACACGTATGACATACATATTTAAAATCAGACATTCACTGCTACTTATACTGATGGTACATCAATTTTTACAAAACATCGATAACGTACACAAGCCTCAATAGCGTAAAATCGAAACACATTACATTTATACTTCGAAGAAATACCTGCCCTTCATTTTATATCGAAATCAACTAAATTTCTCAGGCGGACACCATACACCATCTTGAACTTACCTTTACATAAGAATGCCATGAGCCTACATGATATAATGAAACGGAAGACCCTCATTTGACAACTCAAACTAATTTACTAACTTTTTTAGAAATCTTAAAATCTGTAACTGAGACAGAAACTAAATACATACCTATACTTACTTAAACCTAAATCGACATATGCCTTACAGCTAAAAAGGCCCACAACAAGCTTACAAAAACATCAAACTTTACAATAAAAAATATTGTGACTCATATCTAATTTTTTCTACGTTAATAACAAAACTTTACATACTGACTTCCACCTGCCTACAGTGTACTAACACCTAAGTACTCTTTACAAACGATACTAATTTATACCAACATGCTAACATACCGGTAACGAGATCTACTTCCTTAACAAACCATGGTAATTGAATCAAGTAAAGAGGTACTGGTGGGTGCTATCCTTCCCCATGTCTGACACGTCAGTTTCGTTACTTTTATCTGAACATTTATTGAATGTCAACAATTCGTCGACAAGTGCATATAAATATTTTATGATATGTATTATTTCTGACTTCAGGTAGACTAAGAATATACTAAGAATTTAGAGACTTTATATTTTTTGGCAGTCTAGTGTGAAAATAAATTATATCTCTTTTTCACTAAAACACAGGTATATATTTATGCCAGTGAGTTACAATTTCAAATGGATACATATACAAACGTAACCAACCTGTGTGGATTTTTCAAAAATCACACTAACTGTTTAAGTACTGTTTTTTTCTGGCTACGGAATTGCCTTTAAAATGTATACCCAGACTTGATTGGTTAAATTTTAGAATTAATCAAAATAAAAAAAAAGTATTACCACCTGATATAACATTTGACCTTAGGAGAAACATTTACTAGTGTTTTTAGTTTTTCTTTTTAGTGTGTGTGTGTGTGTGTGTGTGTGAAGTAAAACCAATATATATATATATATATATATATATATATATATATATATATATATATATTGGTATTATTATATACTAAATAGAAATGTAGAAATGAGACCGAGAGTATGTGAGCAATACGTGATAAGTTAATAAAGGGGGACAAGAGTGATGGATCACTATGAAAAGAGTGATACATTTTATTATGAGTAGACACATGTAATTCGCATAATAAGTGAAATGGACAGACTTGGAAATGGCTAGACGAGCCGAAACGTCGTAATTAAGATGTTGTAGTCATTAAGTTGACCAAATTAAAAAGTGACTTGAAATAAATAAATTGGAAAATAAATATTCATAATTGGTAAATGGTTGACTGTCGTGGATAATGAAGAGAAGAATAGTTGGGGTGGTCAGTCAAAAAAGAAGGCAAAAATAAATGATAATATTTATTTTTACATATGCCGACGTTTCGACCTGAAGTTCAGACCATCATCAGGGCTAAGAAAAGAACCAGATAACAAGGTATGAGAAATATAAAAATTACAGTAAAATGAAGTTGTTAGAATAATGACAATAGTAAGAACAAGAGACAGATAATAATAACAGGTAC
The DNA here is from genome assembly GCA_928085145.1 of Nezara viridula. Classification (NCBI taxonomy): domain Eukaryota; kingdom Metazoa; phylum Arthropoda; class Insecta; order Hemiptera; family Pentatomidae; genus Nezara; species Nezara viridula. Next base: position 89,273,628 of record OV725080.1, on the reverse strand, counting down.
AAAGTGTGGAATGATGAAGTAAACATAATAAAAAAAGTTGACATAAGTATTGTAAAGGGAATCTTAGAATAAAATGTAAAACAGAAAAATATGAAGTTATATAAGAAATGGAAATAAATAGTAAAATTAAGATAGAGTGAATAGAATATTTAGATAGAAAATAAATATTATGAAAATAAATATTATGCATCGAAGTAGAAGAGAGAAATATTGAGTATATATATATATACATGTTTATATATATATATATATACATGTTTATATATATATATATATATATATATATATATATATATATATACATGTTTATATATATATATATATATATACATTGAGTATATATATATATATATACATGTTTATATATAAGTTAAGGTACGGAGCGGGACAGCATTAGCTTTAATACCAAAAGCATTTATGTAAACAACTTAGAATGTATATATAGAGGATTATAAGGAGGAATAAAGGAGTCTTGTTTCTGACTTCATGCGTGTTATTTGTTGAACCTTTACTCTTTTTTTTAAGTGTTTAAAGCCCGCAAAGTTTAACTTATATATATATATATATATATATATATATATATATATATATATATAATTTATGGTTGCGTAAAATATATATAATATAATTGCGAAAAAGTACGTGATCATTATAATTTCATTTTTTTGAGAGGGATCTCGTTATTTAAAAAAAAATCGTGAATCTCTTCAAAGGGAAGTGTTCGCCCTCATTTAATTTAGTAGCGGGAGGAGAGAAGGAGCCTCGAATCTCTGGAGGGTCGCCTACTTAAGGTATGCCACAATTTTCTCAAAGATGGTGTATTGTTATAATCTTTTATCATTTGCCAGTCGGCAGGAAAAATAATTTAGGCCCCGTTTCTATTAAAAGGATGTTTTCGGGAACCTATAACATTTTTCATATCTATATTAAAATTGGATTCTGTGAACTATATAGAAAATTTCATTGAAAAGGTTGATTCGCTAAAGTAGATATGTCTATTGCTTCCTCACTACCAGAAGTAGGGAAGCATTGTGTTCTTGCGAGAGGTTAAAACAAAGATTATCCTCAGAATCGAGAATTTCCACTCACGTTTTACGTTTCAGATATCAACCATCAAATTTGGTTCGGCTACTGTCTGTCTGAGTCAAATCGATGTAACGGGTATATCACCAACTACCGTTTATCAGGTTTTCATGAAATTTTCAGGGATTGTGCGGGTCGAGTCATATCCATTCCATTCCGCTTACGCACGCGCAAACGTCTTCTTTTGTATATGCCAATATTTTAGAAACGGCTGGTTCGATTTGGCTCAAAGCTAGAAAAGATATAGGTATTAATAAAAAAACAACGCAGTATCAATTTCATTGAAATCTGTTCTCTACTTTCTCTTATATATATATATGCGCAAACGTGTTTTCCTTGATACGTCTATATCTCTAAAATCGCAGGTTCGATTTGGCTAAAAATTTGGAGGAAAGTTAGGGATTGGTCAACAGATAATTAAGTGAATATCAACTTTATATATATTTTTATCTACTAATCTTAAAAAATACTTCCGCTTTCGGATCAGTAAATGTATTATTTTAATAAAATTAATATAAATCACTGTTAACAGTATAATGGCTGTGAAATGTGTAATGGAGGTTAGGTTAATACAATATTTTTATGAGGTTATAAAATTTAATAAGGTTTAATTAAAAAAGTTAATTTACACTGTACTGTTTGGTCGCTTCCAAATGTCACCAGCATGATGCTCACTTCCGTTGTTTAGATTTCGTGTACTTTTCAATAAATTTAAATTAATTCTTATTCTAAGTTTGTAAAAAAAAAACTATGATTGTGTTTATTTGTATTGTTCAAACAAGTTTATCCGCAGACATCAAATTTGTGAGAACTTCACTTATATTTTTATATTACAGCTTAAATTATTTATTTTCTGACTGAAGTATTGGTCTTGTTAACTACCAACAAACAAAAAGTGGAATTATTCCTATGGATTTTTTGTTCCATCCATTTTACCTGTGAAGACATACCTATTAAGTATACATAACTACTGTTAGTGCAAAAGGTGGTATGTACAAATTTTCAATTTTATTCTTTATTTGACATTTTGTAGTCTGTAACTGATATAAGTAGACTGCTACAATGGAAAATATTAGAGGACAATAAAATATTAAATTGTAATAATAAATCAGGAAGATATTATTAGTTTTTATGCTTTTTGTAAAACACTCAATTTTTACATACCGTATATTTAGAAAACTATATAAGTAAATAATATTATCGAATCTCGCGCATCTCTCATCTAGATTGTAACTCTTTGTATATCCCTATCTTTTAACACTATTATTAATCCCCTTTCCTTACCCCTTGGCCCGGGAAAATCCCTTATAGCCTAAAAGGCGAGGAATCGTAGGACAAAAAAAAAAAAAAATGTAAGCGAAAGTAAAATCCTTTACGTTTTGGTTCGGTTGCTCCTTCAGTAGTTTGAAACACCATATTGCACGACTGAGCAATGCTGCGGGTCAACAAACCTTTAATACTGAAGGGGCAAGCGGGAAGGAGATTAAAACGAATCCAGAATAGGAGCTAAATAAAAATGATCATTTATTATATGTATATAGTGAATTATACGATCAGAATATTAAATATTCAAAAGAATTTTAATTATTTTCAGGAGTGTGCGTTTTTTGTTACTAAGGAAGCTTAAATGTTTGTGAACAAAGATGTTTCTTTTATATTATTATTACTATTATTGAATAAATATAGGCCACTCACTGGACCACACGAATCATGTAATAGAACGAATTAAACTAAAAAAAAGTTTACATAAAAAATAAAATATGGATTATATTACAAAATAAAATAACAATATTAGATGTTTAATTTTTTTTTATTATTATTTTTTTTATTTATTTTTTCCTACCCCCCAGGAATTTCTTTATTACAAAATACAATATATAAATGTAAAGAATTATACATACATAATTTTTTTTATTTCCTTTAATTGCCCAAGGGCATTTTAAGGTAAAAGGGCTATGGACGCTGTATGCGTACTTTGCATCTGTGGCCAGAGGCCTTTCTTTAATTTTATAGTGTAAATGGTATTATTATATACTAATGATAATAATGCCGCATTTAAAAGAAACGAGCAAGAAGCTTTTATCCAATACATACAAGAAAGACATTATATATAAATGGAAAAACCTGATTGCTTTTGATAACTTTTTTTTGTTTTCAATTCTTCATCCGCACGTGTCATGGTAATTATAATTAACAGATTTGTTGTTATGTAGAAAATGGCATGATAGGTATGACGAAGAATGGAACCCAGCAGCACCTCTTCCCTGGTTTGTATACATCGTAAAATCAGAAAAGGAGAAATCTCATCCAGCTCCTTTTCAGTCGCCTCCTGATGAGCATTTCAGCCGTGGCCATGTCGTTGATAAGTCCATTTTGATATCCGTGTGGTTTAAGATGAAATTGGGAGAAGAGAGTAGGTATGTGCTGGTCAATGGTTGGTTGTCTTAGGTCGGTATTTAAAGTCTTGTTGTTGACATACCCGGGGGCTGCAGTTATTATTCTTAAAATTTTAGATTGAAAATATTGTAGTTTTTGTAAGTGAGTTTTTGTAGCTGAACCGTAAATCTGTGAGGCGTATGTCCAAATGGTTTTGAGCAGGTAAGTGTAGGTATTTATTTTTTGTCTCATTTTCCATTTTGATTTAGAAAAAAGTGAGTATAATATTTTCAGTGGCTTGTTCTAAGTCTTTCTTTTCATTTTGACCTGTGGGCTCCAGGTCATCCTTCTGTCAAATACTTTAATTTGTTTTTAAAATATTTAATTTTAATATTTTGTTTTTATTCTTTTTTTTTGTACGTATATATGTCATAAATGGTTTACATAAAGTTCGAATACTCATTTAATATGGTAGTAACATGGTAATAACATGGCCGTTAATCATGGCAGAGTGTACTTTTTATTAATCAAAACAATTGTTTTTTTAAATAAATAAAATCCAAATTATTTCATGGTATTTTGATCACTATTATTTATGTGAAAGTTCATATATATAATAGTGGCATACCTCTACTAATTCATACATTGGCATACTTCTTGACTGAAAGTATTAGATGCTTATTGAGTATATTTTATTCATAATAAACCTTTAACTGCTCTTCAAAAGATTTGATGAATCGGATTACTTGAGTTAAGTGTTTACTTAATATAGAAGCTTCAAACATTGTATAAATTTTAGAATCTGATTAAAATTCTTTAAGCCATTAACACAAATTCATAAAGTGCTAAGACTAATTATGAGAAGACATTACCCCGATGCTAACAAGATGGGTCGGCTGGAAGTGTAGCTACTGGCGCACAAACTGGCGCCCCAACATTTATGCGGGAGAAAGTTTTTTCTTGCCGGCGGTGATTTAGGGACGGTCAGCTGCACCCGGTGTCTACTAATTGCCAGGACCGACTCTAACTTATACCCAACTTGGAACGCTAGACCGTTTGTTAACCTGTTAATTCTACCTCAACCTTTAATAACTTACAATCTGTAAAGGGTCTGTCTTCTTCTGTTTTGTTTTTTTCATTACAATTGTCCAATTTACAAATCAGAAAAAAATTGCCGAAAATAAAAATTTCAGAGTAGTCGTCAATGCCTATAAAGTACGCTGTCTTTGCAAACGAGTCATTTATTTCCAAAGTGAACCGTTATCATCATTGACAATATTTCAGGAAATGCAAAAACTGTATTTTATATTCTAATCGTTATCTCTCTTTTTTTAAATTTTTTTCTTTGAATATTAATCTAAAGTTATCAATAACTGTTATAAATCAGCAGATGGTCTCATTAAAGTAATGAAACGGATATGCCAGGCGTGAGGAAGGATATCACTCAGCAGTACCTCTTCTCTGGCATGAATCAATTACCATGGTTTTTCAAGGAAGGAAGTCTCTCATCCAGTTCCTTTTTTATCTCCTCATATTGAAGGGTATGTCAGCTGAAGCTCTGATATCTCTGATTAATATGTAAGCATGTCCGTGTAAATTATTGTGAAATCGTTTGTAAAGAATTGGTCAACTGAAGACAGGAGAAAGTCTGTATGTTAGGTTTTGTTTGTAACGTTGGTGCTTTATTTATAAGTCGTAATATTTTTTATTGGAAAGTTTGAAGTTTGTGTAAGTGAGTCTTTTTAGCTATACCGTATGCCTTGAGGAGTAAGTCCATATTGGCTTAGTTAAGTATAGGTGTGTATTTAGTTTCTGTTTCATCTCCAGTTTTGAATATTTGGAAAAAAAAAGTGACTAAATTAGTTTGAGTCGTCTATTGAGGGTCTCCTGTTTCATTTTAACATGTGGACTCCATGTCATCCTTCTGTCAAAGGTAAGGCAAATGTAGTGTACGTTGTCCTTTTGAGGAATTTGGTTGTCTTCGATAAAAATTGGAGGGCAGATATTTCTTCGAAGTGTAATTGTAATGTAATGTGTAATATCAAAAACAATATTTTAATAATAATATATCAAGTAATTCTGAATCTGTAGTACATATTTCCAAAAATATCTGATTTGTCAAATGACAATTAAAAAATATTGAATTTTAAGTAGAGTCCCTTTTGAAAAGAATCAAACTTCATATATTTGCCGGATTGCCTCCTCAATAAATTGTTGATTCGGCTTGGGTTCGTAGAGATAAAAATGGTGTATGATTCGGAGGAAAAATTTTCACTTGAATAAAACTATAAAAAAAAAAACTTTGATGAATCATGTTTTTAAGAATACTAAAAAATTCAAGTTTCATTTCAGCGGGAAGTGGGGTGACCGAGCGTGCTAACACTTGTGCATAACACCGCTTTGCGCGACAAGCTGATAAACAGATTACAACAACAAGATTTTGTTTGTTTTTCATTTGTTTTATAATTTTGATTATTATTCCGACAGCAAATAGAACGTTTATTTTTAAGTTTTTGTGTTGTTTTCCCATTATCTATGTTTATCGTTGATATTTTATCTGCTTTAGTATTATTCTTCTGGCTAAATGAAAAGATAAATAAATAAATGACAATTTAGAATTAATCATGTTTATGTTGAATAATATTTATGAAACGAGAGAACATTTCTCTTTCCAGGATTGTTGAATAGCGGAATTAAGTTGTCCGCAATATATAATCATATTGGATAGGATTTAAATGCAAGTAACCATGGAAAACAGGTCAACTGTCAGGACTTGATGATATTAAATTCTTAGAATCAGATGTATGTAAGAAATAATAAATAGGGAAGGAATTTATTTTAATAACACTGAATTTAGCATTGTAAGCTAATGTTACTAGTAGAAGGAATTAACATTTCATATTAACTTTTTGTTAGTTAAATTAAAAAAAATAATATTTCAATAATCGAGGTGTTGACCTCGAAAATATAAGTAAAATAAAAAATATTTTTCATGGAAAAAGTTATAATAAGGCATGCCATTGTCATAGAAAGAGCAGTAAGTCAAAACTTCAGTTTCTATGAACGGCTGTAGACAACACTGGTCTCAAGAGCGTTCTACAGTGGCAAGGAGATGGAAGTGAGTCAACCTGCTCATTCTTGTGTTTCAATCATTGGTGATACCAGCAATCATGTACTTGTGACATGAAGGCCATGACTGGTAGGGGGGGGGAATGAGGTGGTCTCTTACCTTTTAGTGGTGATCATGTCTGACATTAGTACAAAGAAAATATGAATATAAGCTGAGACAACTGTGACAAAATAAAAATCGGATGGTTCTTATTGCTTTAATATGCGCTTTAATATTTTTAATGACATCAATCTAAAATTCCTAGTGTCAGAGCATTCGGGTATGCCATGTGATCGTGATTTTTGCATAATAGAGAAGAGGAAGAAAGTTGCCAAGCCAATGATTCCTGAATAAGTAGCTGCAATGATCAAGGAGGCAAATCATGTACAACCGTTCAATCTTATGATGACAGTGGAAGATTTCTATGATTTTTCCTCTAATATTCGATATATTTTTTTATACATCGCCGTCTTTCGAACAATAATCGATGGTCCTTTCTATATAACCAACAAAACCCTACACCATGAACTTAATATCCCAATTGTCCTAGACCTTACCCCAGCAAAATTCACCAAATTTCACCAGTATCTTACATACCATCCGAATCCCTTTACACAATCCCTATCCAGCACCATCCATCCCTATAATCCTCCAAGAAGGTTAAAATGGCAGTGGCCCCGCGGCCTTTTATAGTTTGTAAATATTGGAGTTCTGGCAATGGCCAGATTCTCCACTCACGACATTAGTGTATGTGGCTAAAGCACTCTCGCTCAATCTCACTGGGTTTAGTCCGAGTGACGCGGTTGAGAGAGAAGTGCAGAGATCTCATGGGGTCATGCTTTTCCCTCCACAGTTGGAGGTACAAGTCTGGCTCTGAGTTCTCTCGCCTGATTGTAAATATTGTATATAGGTATATATGTGCTCTTTTTTATTTATTTTTATGAAATTTGATTCTTATTTATTGTATATATATATATATATATTATTTTTCTGTACATATGATCGATTGAAAAGTTAATCAACATAAAAATTAAATCGATTTTTGAACGGGATTTTCTTAGCAAGAAAAGACTATAATAACATTTAAACTTTAAGACGGAAGTGTTGAAAGGCAAACCGTTAACCTTGAAGAGTTTTTTTTTTGAAAAGGAATACTACTTTTGAAAACAAAAGGTTAGATATCTGTAAGAATAATATATAGACTGTTAAACAAAGACGTCGACTAACTTCAAGTAAAAGAGATCAATCATCAACTTACAAGTCACCTTAAGACTTGTAGGATGACCAAAACGCAAAAACCAAAAACTTTAACTACTAAAAAGCGAACTCCAGCATTTGTAAAACTTTCGAAGTCAGATAAACCAAAACCTCCTAAGAAGGAAATCCGCGAGAAAAAAAAGTGGCAAACTATCCCTATTCAAGTCACTGCATCTAATGAAACCGCGTCTCGCTCCACGACTAACTCACAAAGAAATCAAGAAAAACCTTGGCATCATTTCAAAGCCTCCTCCTATTCATGTGAAATCTGTCCAAAATTTTAAAACTTTATGTCAAAGCTTGGCATCTGAAGTAGGTCCTCGAGGATTTTACTGTAGTTGCAGCATGAATCAGACAACTATCTACCCGTCCACTTCAGATGACTATCGCAAAATTATAAAACTATTGCAAACACAAAACGCCCTATTTCATACATACCAACTCCAGGAAGAAAAATGTTTTCGCATAGTTATTAGAAATCTCCACCCTACAACTCCAACTGAAGACATTACAGTTGAACTTAATGATCAGGGATATAAAGTTAAAAATATAACCAACGCACAACATCCAAAAACGAAATTTCCTTTGCCGATATTCTTTATTGACCTGGAACAACACCCGAAAAATCAGGAGATATTCAAACTTGAATATTTGTGTTATACAAAAATAAAAATAGAAGAGCCATACATGCGAAAAGAACCACCACAATGCCAAAGATGCCAGGCCTATGGCCATACAAAAGGCTACTGTAGCCTTCCTGCCAAATGTGTCAAGTGCGCAGGACCACATCTCACAGCATTCTGCACAAAACCAAGAGAAACTCCTGCCACTTGTGCCAACTGCAATGGTGAACACCCGGCAAACTTCAAAGGATGCACTGTCTTTAAAACTTTAAAACAACTTCGAAACAAGCAATTAACCAATTATATATCCCCAGAAACCAGAGCAGATGAACAACCCTCCTCTACTCGAACCGAAAATCGTTCTGAATCCACTAATGCCAATTCATTACAACGCCAAACGAATGATGAAATTACTCCATTAGAACAAGAAATGATGAGGGATATTCCTCCATCGGAGCCATTTCGTGAACCAGCTGCCAAAGTAACAGGGAGTTATTCTTCCGTACTATCTTCTAATCCTCCTTCCTCGTCACTTGATATCTCATTGGCTATAAAATCTTCAATAGAACCTTTTTTATCTGACCTAAAATCCCTTCTTTCACCAATTCTGGAACTTCTCACTAAATTAGTCTCTGCTCTCATCTCAAACTCTTCCAATGATTAATCCAACACAACCTTCTCTTAAAATACTCCTGTGGAACTCTAATGGTCTGCTCTTACGCAAAAACGAACTAGAAATCTGTCTAAAAGTACACAACATAAATATTGCACTAATAACAGAAACTCATTTAACTGACAAACAAACATTCAAGATACGAGGTTACGAAACTTACAGGACCGATCATCCAGACCATACGGCTCATGGAGGTACAGCAATCATTGTGGACAAATCTTTAAACCATCATATACTTCCTGCAACCCCAACTAATACCATTCAGTATACCAATATTTCTCTCAACTCACCAAAACTGCAGCTTTTGGTCTCTGCAGTATATATTGCTCCCAACAAAGTTGTCTCTACTGATGAAATGAAGAATCTTTTCTTACCAATGGGGAAACATTTCTTAGTAGGTGGAGACTTCAATGCTAAGAACTTAAAGTGGGGCTCTAGACTATCAAGCACTCGAGGTAAAAGATTACTAAAATGCATTGAGGATCTTAAACTATCTATTATTTCCCCATCACAACCTACTTACTGGCCAACTTCTCTATCAAAATCTCCCGATCTTCTCGACTTCTTTGTTACACGTTCCTTACCACTCCCACACTCCAACATTTCCTCTCTTTTCGATTTATCATCTGATCATAGCCCAATTTTACTAGAACTGTCAAAACACCCTTTCGCAAAATCTAAACCACCGACTTTAATTAATGGCTTCATAAACTGGGACGACTTTCAAAATTACTTGAACAACAAAATTATACTAAATACTTGCATCAATACAGCAGACGAACTTGACGACGCAGTCAACGACTTTACAGAATGCATACACAATGCGATCTGGCATTCGACTACACCAACGAGGTCACTAACCAAAACTGATTCTTACCTGCCTCTGGGTATACGCAATCTCATAAAAGAAAAACGCAGAACTAGAGCTCTGTGGCAAAGAAGCAGATATCCATCACACAAAACAGCTCTTAACAGACTAACCCGAAAACTTCAACAAGAACTGTCAGCATTTAAAAATAACAGTTACAAGGACTACCTAAATTCAATGAACAATAGAAACGAATCAATATGGACAGCAACAAGACGTATACTTAAGACAAAAGATGTTCAATATCCTCTCCGACGGACGGACAATACCTGGGCCATAACAAGCGAAGAAAAAGCTAATGAATTCGCAAAACATCTTGCTCAGGTTTTTGGGACAAATAATATTCAGGACAACACGCACAATACTAAGATTGAAGACGATTTGACAACCCCACTACCCTTATCACCACCTCCGCCAGCATTTCACCCAAAAGACATTTACAAGGAACTCAACCGACTTTCAAACAAAAAAGCTCCTGGCTATGATCTTATCACTCCCTTCATCCTTCGCCACCTACCCCGAAAAGCCATTATCTTTCTTACTCACATCTATAATGCTATCTTACGCACAACTTACTTCCCTCTCCTTTGGAAACTCTCTACAATAAAAATGATACCTAAGCCTTCTAAACCTACCAGTAACCCTTCTTCTTATCGTCCGATTGCACTCTTACCCATAATGGGCAAAATATTTGAAAAATTATTTCTTCTTAGAATAAAGCCAATCCTAGAAAGTCGGGAAGTTATTCCGAATCATCAATTTGGCTTTCGTTCTTACCATTCCACTGTACAACAGTGTCATCGTATAGTAGATGCTATCTCAGTCGCCTTCGAAAAAAAAGAATTCTGCTCAGCGATATTCCTGGATATTGAGAAAGCGTTTGATAGCGTATGGCACAAAGGTTTACTGTGGAAAATAAAACCACACCTTCCTTCAACTTACTTTCTGATTCTTCAATCTTTCTTTCTTGACAGGTTCTTCTGTATTACTATTGATTCCTCTACTTCTCCCTTCTTTCCTCAAATTGCGGGCGTACCACAAGGTAGTGTTTTAAGCCCTCTTCTATTTTCTGTCTACACATCTGATATCCCTGAGCACCCTAGCACCATTCTCTATAGCTTTGCTGACGATACGGCAATACTTTCTTCTCACAAAAATCCCACTATCGCTTCAATAGCCCTTCAAAATCACCTGCACGTCCTTGAAAAATGGTTTCACAAATGGGGAATTAACATCAATCCCAGCAAGTCAACTCATGTTAGTTTCTCCCTGAGGAAAATCTCGTGTCCTGCTGTGACAATAGACAATAAACCAGTTCCCTCAAAAACACATGTACGGTATCTCGGACTATACTTGGACAAAAAACTCACCTGGAACATTCACACTAAATTAAAAAAACAAGAACTGACCAGACGATATAAACAACTGTCACATCTTTTAGACTACAGATCTCCACTCAACTTACTAAACAAGCGACTAATCTACACCACTATACTAAGACCTATTTGGACATACGGAGCACAACTTTGGGGTTCCGCAAAACACACACACATCAACAAAATTCAAACCACACAATCCAAAATACTCCGTAAAATTGTCAATGCTCCTTGGTTTATTTCAAATCACACCATACACAAAGACATGAACATACCAAAGGTAAAATCCTACATACACAACAAATACACAACATTTCACACTTCGACTCTCAATCATCCAAATCCAATCGTTCTATGTCTATCATCCTCCCTGTTACCTGGTGAGCCTCAAAGACGATTAAAAAGGCAGTGGCCTAGAGATCTGTTGGAAAGTTAAGAAGATATCAGGAATCAAGAAGATATAATTAACGCCAACACATTTGCTTGATGCGTTCCAACGCAGTGGCAAATTTAAAATAACAAATAACAATTTTTCTGTATAATTTATTTTTTTTTACTGTACATAGAGTGTGAATGTGATCTCTGAACACTATTATAAATGTACTTTGAGACAGATTGTTATATGTACATAAAAAAATACATCGTCAATAAAGATCAGCTCTGCTTCTTGTATTAGGATTTTCAGAGATAAACTGCATCACATACAAATCAAAATAAATTTAATGCAATGGAATGAGCACAACATATTCGAGAAAGGAAAATCCATCAAGGGCTTTTTTAAGCTAGTTCTCTACCAGAAATAAAAAACAAAACAAAAACAATTATCAATGATTCAAACAAAAAATACCTCTATATGCTGGAAATCATGAATCTGAATTATGCATTTTACCAAAATATTTTAACAAAATTATTGTAATGTTTCTAATATTGTAATAGCTCGATATACGGATGTTCCTATATTATTTTGCAAACAAAACTTTCATTTTTAATAATTGTCAAAACTATTTTTTACTTCTAGTGTAAAATTACCTTTTCATGACCAGCACCCATGTCCATGTCAACGCCTCAATTAATAGTATGCATTAAATATTAATTTTTGAAATCATTTAAAATAACGTTTCCATGCTAATTATTTGTCATTCCACGTGCATGTCCCAAATATTTACACTGTGTTGAAGTCGCTTTGTCAGCCATCTAGGTTGAGCTTGCGTTAGGAAACGTGATTATAAAGTTTAAAGGTCAGAAGTAACTCCAGCCACTTACAAGTATACTAACAGGGTAGGGGCAGAGTTTTCTGTCACTTTCTGGAGGAATTTTATCCAGATAAATACATTAAGCAGGTTATAAAAAAATTCTTTAAAGTTAGCAAGGTATACTCCTTAATAATCAGGATATAAATAGAAAAATGTAAACCTTTAAGGCTTGAGTATTGTATCATACTGGTGGACAGCCTGCTCAACAATCCAGGCTCGTAATAAACATTATTATATATATATATATGCAGAAAGTAGATAAAGGAGAGAAAAGAAGAAAAAAAATTCATATATCAGAAACATCTCACCAAGGCACCCAAATAAATATTGAAGGATTCAGGAGATTGTATGTACACAGTTGAGGAAGTTTATATCGAATAGCTGATTTTAATGGATGAGAAAATAAATATGCCTGACAAAAAACTAATAATTATAATAATATAAGAATACAAAATAAAAAAGAATAAAAAATCAATAAATACAAAAGAAAATGTCCCAACATCCATATAACATCTGAACTCAACACAATCATGTGGAAACACTGCTACTCTACAAGAAAAACTACATTAAGTGAACATATATTTCAAAAAGAGACAAAGTATTTAGATTATTAATGGAAAAATCCAAAACATGAAACCTCGAGTCAGTTACACATTGGTAAACAGTTAACCTAATAACATACTCTTAATCCAATAACACTTAATAATAACATCTATTAACTTCCAAAAAGAATCATGAAACAATTTCTGTAAGATTTAAGCATAAGCAGTCAGTTAACGATGATAAAAAGTTGGTCCCATAATGACAAAAGCTATTCATTAATTCTTGGTATTTTATTTTTCACTTCAAATATCTGTCATGGTATTGACAATCAGCAGATTTGTTGTGATAAATAATGATTCGCATTATAAGCATGAGGAATATTCACCCTCATGCTTATAATGGGAATCATTATTTATTTATTATGCGTTAAAAAAAACATACTTAAAAATAAATTTCGTTTTTCGCGCTAATTTACGTTTTCAGTTAAGAAAGGAATTAAGCTATAATTGCATAATATATATAAATTATTATTAAACTTGAAGGATCATATATCAAAAAATATTAGCACCAATCTTTTCTGCAGTAGATTACTACGTTCTACATTTTGTATTCATATGTGCATAAAAAATATCTACAATTCAACCAGGTAAAGATATCGATATATATTTGTACCATCAACTTCTACTCAAAACAATCAGTGGCCAACGATACTTTCGACTTGTCTTTGATGTTCAAACCGCTATTTTTTAGCCAAAAGATTTGTCTATAATATCATAATTGGAGGATAAAAAAATACCTCAACATTATTTTCACATGTGTCTCCTTTACTTCTCTTAATTATATTTTTATTTTTGCGGGGAGAGAAGGGACGTTTATGTCACAATTTCGCGAGATCGTCAGATGTTTAAGGCAGTCATTGTATATATTTCTATATTTGGGGCGTTTCGTTTCAAAACCGGTTACATATATTTATTTTAAAAAATATTATTAAGTTTTTAACGTTTATTTTATTAAACTATATTTATTTGTTTCAAAACCGTTTATATGTTCAAAAATCAATACCAAGAGATCCGATTTTCAGTCAAAGTGGTTCTATACAATTTTTTTTGTATACAAGCATTTTTAAAAATGTATGTAACCAGTTTTGAAACCAAACGCCCCAAATATAGAAATATATACAATGACTGCCTTAAACATCTGACGATCTCGCAAAATTGTGACATAAACGTCCCTTCTCTCCCCGCAAAAATAAAAATATAATTAAGAGAAGTAAAGGAGACACATGTGAAAATAATGTTGAGGTATTTTTTTATCCTCCAATTATGATATTATAGACAAATCTTTTGGCTAAAAAATAGCGGTTTGAACATCGAAGACAAGTCGAAAGTATCGTTGGCCACTGATTGTTTTGAGTAGAAGTTGATGGTACAAATATATATCGATATCTTTACCTGGTTGAATTGTAGATATTTTTTATGCACATATGAATACAAAATGTAGAACGTAGTAATCTACTGCAGAAAAGATTTAATGACCATACCATACATACATCCATTTTACAATAAAACGTTTTATTACTTCCCTTCCTTCCCTTTTCGGCAAATCCAAGATTTTTTCGGGAGAAGGGGAGATGATGGTACCTGAGTTAAAGGAATTCAAACTTTATCAGGATGCCTGTTAACAGGTATTTTGCACAGGCGTACTCATCTCCAGCCTCTCCCTAGGCCTAGAATAAAACTTCATATAGCCGAAAAGGCGAGGAAGTGGATAAAAATATGAGTACTTAAACTTAAGAATTTTGTTAAGATCATAAAACACGGTTAACGAACGACGATATTTACTGAATTTGTTAAAAAAAACTGGGACTTATAAATATTAATGATTCTGCAACTTGGAAATGAGTTCTATGAGAAAAAAACTTACAAAATAAAATTTCTAGATCATCAAATAATGGAAGTAACAACCTTCTTGGGATTTGTCTCTTCTTGATGAAATTCGGTTTCTTTTGAATCCATTTACGAAAATTCATCATTCTGAGAATTGGAAAACGGATTTATGCTGCAAACAGCAGATTTAAACAAGAGTGACTCCCCTTATTATGATTTTAAGTAGAATAAATACATGTACCACTAAATGTCCTGGTTACAAATAATTTTTCTTTAAACGTTGGTTTGAAAATTAAACAATTGAAATTGTATAAGATATTCTACATCTTGAACTCTCGCATTATGTGATTAGTTTTGAAATTTCATTCAATAAAAGTTCCATATATTCCCTGAGCTATAATTCTTCTAACACATATGTCGTGCTCCACCCAAGGTCAAATGGTTCAAAAGACTTATGGTTCTTATGTAATTTATTTTACTGAAGTATCTTGTGAATAGTTTTAATTTCAAATAAATAATAAAATAAAAGTTTCCTATAGCTAATATCTCTCATGGACAACAACCATTGTTTCCGATGAGAGATATTTTCTATACAAGAACAGACTAAATAACCATTCTCTATGTAATAATCAAAAGTTTTAATCTGACAGAGAGGCATTTAAGAGGATTTTTTCAGCTGTAAGTGACGTTGGAAGGGGGGCGGTACATATATCCAGCTGTGGAGGGTTTCATTTCCTTTTATTTCCTCCTCGGCCGGAACCAGAGACCCCATAAACTATAGTCAGCACCATTTCCGTGTCTTCGCCAGCGTCACTCATTCGCCATTTTTTTTCTGTCTCGTGTCCGAATCATATTAAATAATTAATACCTTCGGAACGAATGAAAAGTGACGTTATAGCGTTTTAAAACGTAAAAATAGTATTAAAATAGACATTCTATGGACTAAACATGAATATATATTACTGCAAATGCTTATTCTGCTTATTAAAATAATAAAAAAAATAGTTTAAATATTTTCTTAAATCTTACATTCTTAAATTTTTCCATCCGTACCATACAACGTAGTGGTACCCACCAAATATGTTACCACGCTTCAATATCTCCAAACTCAAATGTCAAGAAAGAAATTTATATATGTAACTTAGAACCATATATATATATAAATAGATGGAATAAATTATGATAATGGAAATAAAATTAGCTATTTAATCGTTATATATAACTTCCCTTTAAAAACTCCTAAAATATGTTGCTGTAATAATTTATTTAATATATAAATTGTTCCCTATTTCAATAACAAATAACTTTTGGCATTATCTTCGATGATAATCGATAGTGGTGACTATTCGTACATTATAATTTTATGTTATTAAGTCTCAAGCTTTAGCAATTTCAGGTCAATTCATTATATGTATGATTTATTTTATTTGCTGTTATATGTCATTTGGAATATTTGAATTTAGAAGTATTGTGGTTAATGTTGTTATTTATGTAGGGATATTTCCTAATTAATTATATCATAATTATTGCGCCTCTGCGGAGCCTTCACTGGTCTTTAATACCAGTGATGCGATTGAGCGAGAGGTGCTGGGATTTCCTAGAGTCCTATCTTTCCCTCTCACGGAGAGGGGAAAATCTCGGCTTGTAGTTGTCGAGAGTGAATGAATTTTGTAAATATTATATAAAAGTACGCCTGTATTGAAGTCGTCGTATTGATTAGTTTAAGTTTCATTTTGTTTTAAATACATTTACTATTAGTACTATTATTTTGCTGTTTAACTTATATTTATTTAGAGTTAATAGAGTGCGAATAAGCTACTCCATCATTATTGCTAGTGACCTTAATTGTGACAAAATTTATTGGAACTCTTTTGAATTGAAGTTGTATTGATAACTAAAAGTTTCATGTTGATATAAATATGTATATTTATTTTTAGTATTATTATTATTTTGCTGTTGTTCTATTTAATTGATTGTTATTTATCGTACACACGATATGAACGAACTCCTTTATTTACTAATGTTCTTAGTGACGGTATGTTATATTATTCATTAAAGAAAAATGTGATTTTGGAGAACTGGTATGAAATGATTTGAGCGTTCCAAAAATGTATTTGTTTTTCTATAATTGAAGAGGACCCAACTATTCATGAACAGAAGGAAGTGGGAGGAGGATCGAAATGTCAAATAAAGTAATGAACGCTAAAATGACACTAGTTTATAAAGTATATCCATGTGATCCAATACTCGGTGGTTATAATAATTATTAGTTATAATATTTAAGGGTCGATTTAAAATTCTTAATTATTATTAATATTAATCACTACCAATCATTTCTTCATTAATTACTTAAGTTCATTTGGTCACCCAATATTATCTATCTGAAGGGGAAGAGAGACTATATTTAATAAAAGAACGATTTGTAATTACGACATTAAAGAAAATAGAGAATCTCTAGGTCTGTTCCTTCTGTTGTTATCTGCATTATTTATATTCAACGGTACTCAGTATATATTTTTTAAGTAATTAAGTTTTTTTTTTAGTTACACGAATAGCAAACAATATTAATAAATAGCAAATTATTATATTTTTTTTACTGGACATCTGGTATTATCATGAAAGAAAGAATCTAAAATTAATCATATTGTTAACTAATTGATATTATAATTGATTAAAAACTATCAATAATTATCAATACTGTTGTTGATCAGCAACTGATACACAAAAATATTTTAGTAGGGGCAATATTTTAGTATTTATATCGATGATGATTGAATGCAAAGAATTTTGATTGCCAAATGTATAAGATGACTCTTATTCCACTGAATGAAGTATATGAGATCATTTCTCTTTATTTCCGTATGAGGCGCTTTCTTCTAATAAGCCTATGGATCGTCAATTAGTAGCGAGAAGGGGTAAGGGGGAGGGACAATGGGCCCCGACGGAAAGGGACGATAAATCAAAGGCGAGCGGTAATATTAGAAAAGTTTGCTGTTTCTCCTAGGCTAATGGAAACAGTCAACAGAATTTACTAGCTAGCTACCTCCCTACCCTCCTAGCCTTTGAATATATTGGAATATATATTAAGGGCTGCTGAGGGGGGGAGGACCCGACCGGTATAAATCCCGGGATGTAAACCTCCGGGGATTTGTAAGGGACCACCTTCAATTTAAACGGATCTGGGTCCTCCAACCTGTCCCCCGCCTCTTGTCACCCCATCTTACTCCCGGATCCTAACTATCCGCACCGCAAATAGATTCGCCTTAGTTTTCTCCTGAAATTAGTTCTCGCGGGGCAGGAGTTGAAGAAGAAGTAAATTATATTTTATTCTGACGCATCTACTACTCAATGATGGTCTGTAGTCACTGAGAGAAGTTTAAGAGATAGTTTTTTATTTTTTAACTTGTAATGTTTTAATGTCATGTAATGGCAGGTATTAATTCTTATTTTATAAATGTATATATATATGTATTTTTTTTTTTTTTTTATGCCGAAGTCATTGGTCACCATCCGACATCTTGCTGCCCAGTATACGATTGATTTTTTTATATATTCATTTCCAAATTTCATTTATTATTTCCGTCAAAGCAGGACATGTGTATAGGAGGTCTGCATCCATTTTTTCTTTATCACATAAATTACATCTAAGATCCTCAGCTACAACTATTTTGTGGAGATGACTTTGTAGATACTCGTGACCAGTGGCCAGGAGGAAGCAAGCTACTGCATCTCAAGCAAGCTACAGCTCATAAGTTGTTATTTTGATTAGCATATTTGTGTTTATATATATATAAGTGAGTAGCTTATTATATGTGCTAGTGGACGGTGCTGAGACTGTCGCTGTGTCCCTGGCCTGATCGAAGCTCTATTTTCGAAAATTCTAGCTTTGAAGAGGATCCCATGGTTGACTAATAAAAATAAAGAAAATACCTTTTCTTTTATATATATATATATAAAGAAATATATAAAAAAAATAAAAGAAAAGGTATTTTCTTTATTTTTATTAGTCAACCATGGGATCCTCTTCAAAGCTAGAATTTTAGAAAATAGAGCTTCGATCAGGCCAGGGACACAGCGACAGTCTCAGCACCGTCCACTAGCACATATAATAAGCTACTCACTTATATATATATATATATAAACAAACATATGCTAATCAAAATAACAACTTACGAGCTAGCATACTTTTATACAATATTTACAAAATGTATTCACTCAGAAGAACTCCGAGCCAAATCTTCTCAGCGGCAAAGGGGGTGTAAAGGAAAGGACCCAAGACGCTGCCTTGAGGAACTACCGTCTCAAAGGAATAACAGTTCGAAAATTCAGTTCCACTGCAGACTTGAACGGAGCGGTCAGAGGTTTTAGTAGGTTTTAAGCTTGACGAGCAATCCTGTGTGCCATATCCGGTCAAAAGCTTGCGCAATGTCCAGAAATGTACCCGAGCAATATTGTTTGCTTTCTAGAGCTGAGGATATATGGTTAACAACTCGGAGAGACGCCGCCCAGGAGCCATCACCTCGACGGATGGAATGGGAAACATGATTTTAGGATTTGTTTGGTGATATTCCGAAGGGAATTGCCTTAAACGGAGAGAGAGGTAAGGTAGGAGTTAAAGGATTGGGATCTGAAGTAGGATAATTCCTGCTTCAGTTGTCCACAGTAATAATTATTGGAACGGCGATCGGATGGAGTGCGTTTCCATAATGATCTGGCACATCCTTTGAATCAGGACAAGGAGGTGTTGAGGTAACTTATTTTCCTTAAGGATTTTTGAGGAGTGATTAGGGGGGAGGAAGCAGTCCAGACTGCTTGTTGAATCATAGTGGTAATGGAATGTACTGCATTGTCAAGGTCTTCTGAATTTTTCAGGGTTATTCTGAGATCAATTTGATCGGAAAGGATTTGATGAAAGAATTTCCAGTTGACTGGACCTCTGATGAAAGAGGGAGGGGGGGGGTTTAGGAATAGGAGTTTACGATACTTGGAGTATTTTTTTTAGGAAATTACTTTATTGAGATCTATTACAATCTGTCACATTCAAGGACAATGGTAATAATGATAAAGAGTAGCTCATTCATACTAAGGAGTATTAAAGGACTGTGGTCTGAGGAAAGTTCATCAAGACGAATAAGGTATTGATTGAAGGGACCTAAACCATTGTGGATGAAAAAATCAAGGATATCAGGATTGCGGTTAGGATCAGTGTGCGGCAGGTAGGTTAGTTAGGAGGAAGGAGACTGAAACGTTGGGAATTGGGTGCAGACAGCAATGTTTATGATATAATTAAATACAATTTTCCTCGCAACTCGATCGAGGTAATACAACACACACTCGATGTTTTTGCAACATTTACATCAACGAGACAGAAGACAATTTTTTTAAAGAAACTTCCTAATTGCGGTTGGATGTCGGAGGGTGATGATCTTGGGTTTATTTTATTTTCTGTCCTGATGATCTCTAAATTGGTGAAACGTTGACGGTTTATTTTGTCAGCTATCAACGTTTTACAGACTTTTTTTAATATTAACTTAACACGTAAGAATTAAATTTTCGTATTTTATTATTGTCAGCCCCATTTCACTGTTAGTTCACAGTTATATATAATTAATCTATATAGCTCATCAGTGGAAATATATAAACAGACTGATATTTATGAATCTATAATTTCATTTGATTACTTATGCTTTTCCTATATTTTGATTTTTGTGGATACATAAGTAGTTAGGTAATTTAACTATTTCAGGCGTCAAATGACTCTTTCACTGTGAAATATGTTATTCTTAGGGGAGGGTTAGGGAGTAAAACTAATAAAAACTATTATATGACATTAGACCATTATAACATAAAAAAAATCAATAAAAAAAAAATCAATTCCTTAAGTTTTTCTCAGTGGCTATAGACCGTCATGGAGTGGCAGATGGAGGGAGGGCGAAGTTGGAAGCCCCGCAGAGGTTAATTTTGGTCCCGTGTACGAGAGCCCCAAGTCCCAGTCACGTAGCCCGAGTTATTACCCAGGCTCTGGCTAAGTCTACCGCCGTGGCTGTCTCAAATCAATTACACGGATTTAGGAGTCTGTCCTACAACACCAAAGCTTACAACTTTTTCACTCAAGAGCTGATCGAACTTAGGAGGAAAGTCCTACATCTGATGGGAAACCGGACTGGCCAGTCCATATTGCTAAAACTGATCCCATTTGTAACTAGAATTTATTTTATTTTTCGAATTAATCTAAATTTATGTTCAAGAGAGATAAGAGCGAAAGAGAAAATCATTTGACATACTTTTTGGTAAACATTTGAAGAAGTGTTGCCCAAATGCGAGACCAGCATGTGTCTTGATTTTGTGCACTCAGTCTTGGTCAACAGTCTCGGAACAGTCTTGCAGTTACCTATTAGCTTATTAATATAGAGATATTACAGTATTTTTTTAGATAGAAGAAACGTAACTAAGATCAAATGAAAAATTAGAAAAGTCAATTCCAAAAGTATTTTGGTTATACCAATTCTTTACATGCACTAACTAAAATTTTCATGTATTAGTAAATATTATGCATTAATTTTTATTAAAAAAATAGATATTTTTCACAAGTCTTGCTCTTGGTCTTGCAACTGTTAGGCATTCTTTGGGCAACACTATTCATTAGGGACGTAATTCCTATCCTGATTTTTATACACTAGTTGTGCGTAGCAATCTTGGTTACTGTTTCTCTTGGGAACACAGCGATGCAGTCAAAATTAAATATCTAATCCGTCGCAGAAAAAAGATTAACATAAAGGATATTATTCGTCCCTTTTCAAAACAATCTTTACTAGTGTGTGCACAAAATTTCGGGCACTTGCTTTTTTCACGGACTACTGTATGTAGTCTAAACTCACTCACGCTTCGGCAAACTGGATTTATTCGTATATATACATTACGAAAAACAAAAATATTGTGAATTCAAATACTTTTCGATAAAAAAACTTTTTTTTTGTCTATAAAAATGTATTTGCGCCTGACAATTTATTTTTGACAATCAGAAAATGTGATGGCGATACATTAAATAATGACATGACAGCCATAGGGAAGGAAAGTACTCAGCACTACTTCTTCCCTAACTTGTTCCAATTGGTTGTCTATGAAAGGAGATCCCTCCTCCAACCCCTTTTTAGTCTCCTCCTCATGTTCTGCATAAGTGTCAGCTGTGGCCATGTCTCTTATAAGTCTGTTATTATATCCAATTAAATTTGTGTAAAATCGTTGATAAAGGATGGTTATATTTTGGTCAACTGTTGGAAAGTAGAGATCAGTATGTAGAGATTTATTACCAAGGTGATTTTGTTATGAGTCGTAATAATTTTGATTGGAATGTTTGAAGTTTTTGTGGGTGAGTCTTTTTAGCGATACTGTATATTTGTGATGAATACGTCCTTAAGTAAGTATGTATATGTATTTAGTTTCTATTTTAGTTTTGAAGATTTAGAAAAAAGAGAGTAAAGTATTTTGAGTTTCATTTTAACATGCAGACCCCATGTCATCCTTCTGTCGAAGGGTAGTCCTAGGTAAAGTACCGTGTCCGTTTGAGGAATTGGATTGTTGTCAATATAAACTGGAGGGCAGGTGTTTTTTGGAAGAGTAAATGTTGTATGTTTGGATTTGTCATAATTAAGTCGAATTTTCCATAGTGTGAACCAATCTTGTAATTTAAGTAAGTGATGTTGTAGTGTTAGTGAGGCCTATGTAGGGTCTTGATGTTTTGTGAGAATCGTTGTGTTGTCTGCATAAGTAGCTGTCAAGATCTCATCGTTAATAGGTATATCGGAAGTGTTTATAACGTAAACTAGAGGGGCTACTATTGAACCTTGGGGAACTCCGACCAAGGACGAACTGAAGATTTTCCGAGCCCTGCCGAACTGAAAAAAATCTGTCGAAGAAGAAAGATTGAAGGATAAGATAGTACGTGTATGGTAGTATAGTCTTAATTTTAAAGAGAAGACCCTGGTGCCAGACTCTGTCAAACGTCTGAGCAACATCCAAAAATACTCCAGTTGCATATAATTTTTGTTCTTAAGTTCCAACAATGTATTATGTACCTATGCAATTGATGTGTCATCGAATGGAATGTGCGAAAGCCGAATTGGTGGTTAGGTATTACCTGTTGGTCAGTCAATATAAAAAGACTTGAAACAGCAAATAATCTCTAATCCAAGTACTCATACTAATTATAATATTATATTATCTTATTAAATTGATGGTTCCTGATCCATTTTCTTATTACACTATTGCAGTATAATCAAGACAACTAAAATAGAAATTGAAGAGAAGAATAGTTGGGGTGCTCAGTCAAAAAGGAAGGCAAAAAATAAATTATAATATTTATTTTTTGCCTTCCTTTTTGACTGAGCACCCCAACTATTCTTCTCTTCATTATCCACGACAGTCAACCAATTACCAATTATAAAATAGAAATTATAGACAGAAATATAATATTGCCTTTTTATCCCTTGGACCCCCTAACTACATGACGGCCATGAACGGAAGAATCACAGAATCATCCTTCTCGGTCTAAAATAATTTTAAATATCCGAAAAACCTTCCATAGGGAACGTTTAGGAAGCATGGCTCCATTAGGTCTTGGGATTTGTATTTATGATAGTTGTTATCATATGAAATCCCTCTCGGCGCACTCCCCCTGATTTATTAACACATCCCTTCCGTGACAGCTCCTTCTTTATTCTTTCGAGTACGGTTTGTTTTGAAATCATTTTTCTTAGGCCTTATATATGGGCAGCCGGGAGAGATGGAAGGCCTGTCGGCCGAGTATATTACGTAGCCGTCTGTGGAATTTACAAGTCAGATGGGCAGTAAGAGGGCTGAGCACAAGTTGTGTAACAGGCAACTAAATTGCGGGATATGTAACAACCGACCTCATCAATACATAATGTACATGGGCTATTATCACCATCAATACTAGTAGGAATAACAGTAGACAGAGAAAGAGACAAAAATATATCAAAATATAAAATACCAACAAACCATTCGAGTTTATTCTGCTGTTGCCCAAAATCGGTCTTGGTCATGCACTTTGCAAGACCAAGACCAAGACCAGTAAAAAAATAATAGTTACTAATACTTGACAATTTTAGTTACTATATGTAAAGAATCGGTATAACCAAAAATATGCTTTTGCATTTAACTCTTCTAACTTATCATTTGGGCTTAGTTAGGTTTCTCCTATCTAAAATATTACAGTAATATCTTTATAGTAATAAGCCAATAGGTAACTGCAAAACTGTTGCGAGACTCTTGCGCAAGGCCAACCCTGAGTGCGCAAGAGTCGATAGAATTGAAGTAAAAATAATTATCTGTTGGAAGGGAGTGCCTATACAATCCATTTCTGGGGATTACAGAGGTTGAGCCATGTTTCAGTTCTGTTATCCTCTTCAGTTGTTATCAAACAACTACACATTCAATAAATTATATATAAAAAACGTCTGTTAAGTAAGGTCAGTGCAGCTTCTTCATCATTTTCATTTGCTAAAAAATATCTATATTAAAAGGTCTAAAAATTTTCTTATTAAAATAACATCTCTGGAAGAAGTTGTTTTCGAAAATTCAATAATCTCACAACATATACGGGCTTTATATCCACGAATTTTGTTTATCAGCAAATACTAAAATTTGAAAGAGTTCTGCATCTGCAGATTGCATATTTGATAATTCATGATTAAAAAAAAAATTCCAGTGCATACTGAATATGTATCTTGCTACTGTTAGTTCAAATGACGTATATAAAAATTGAGTGTTTTACAGGATAGCAAAAAAATTAATTATTTCTTCATGATTTATTAGTATAATTTTATTGCCCTCTGTTTTTTCTCATAGTAGTAGGCTACTTATATCCATTGCAGACTACATAATTTCAAAAATAGAATAAAAATTGAAAACTTTTACAAACCACCTTTGCACTAACACTAGTGATATATACTTAATAGGTATGTTTTCACTCGTATGGATGGAACCAAAAATCCGTAGGAAAAATTCAACTTTCTGTTTGTTCAGAGTTAACGAGACCAATACTTTTCTTCAGTCAGAACAAAACTAATTAAGCTGGAATATAAAAGTATGAGTGAAGTTGACACAATTTTAATATTTAAGGAGAAAATCGAGATCACAACGAGATGGTTAAACTTCAATGGAAATAAACAGAATCACAAATAAGCTGATATCAGTTGCAGGCTACAAAATGTCACCTTTAGCACAAATAGAATAAAAGTTGAAAATTTTCATATACGACCTGTTGCACTAATATTTTTGATACATACTTAATAGGTACGTTTTCAGTTCGTAAAATAGATGGAACTATAAAATTCATAGGAGAAATTCAAGTTGTTGTTGTTCTTTATTGATAATTTGAAACACAATCACAAATAAGACATTTTCGGTTTACAAATTCAGACTAAAAATTAGTTTAAATTTACTGAAAATTACACGAAATCTAAGTACGGCACTAAGTGTCATGCCAGTAATGTTTGGAATTGACTAAACAATGCAGTATCAATTAATTTTTTAATAAACCCTAAAATGTTATAACCCCATACCAATATTATAATAACCTAACTCCCACTCCATATGATCAGTACCTTCCACATTTCACAGCCAGTATATTGTAAAGAATTATTTATATTAATTTTAATTATTAAATAGAATTTAATAAAATTGATACTAAGTAATTTCTATACTGTTCTCGAAATTTCCTCCAAGTTTGAGTAAAACTGAATGCGCCGTTTTCAAACTATAGGCATATCAAATAACACATTTCCTGATCTGAAAGCGGAAGTTTTTTTTAGTTTTTTGTAGTATTAGATACAATTTGATAAAATTGATGTCTATTTCATTTTACGTTGACCAATCCCTAAATTCTCTCCAAGTTTGAGCTAAATCCAACTTGCGATTTTAGAGATATAGACGTATCAAAGAAAACACGTTTGCGCATATGTAAGAAAAACAATGGACTAAATTCAATCAAATTGACCCTACATTATTTTTTTACAAATACCTACCTTTTATGCAACTTTGAGCCAAACGAACAAGCCGTTTTTGAAATATTGGCATATCTACAAAAATGCGTTTGGGCGTGCGTAAGCGGAAGTGCTAGTTAGAATTTAATAAAATTGATATGGGACCATCTAGACACCAACCCGCACAATCCCTTAAAAAATCATGGAAATCGAATAAAGGGTAGTAGGTGATGTG
Organism: Nezara viridula; assembly: GCA_928085145.1. Classification (NCBI taxonomy): domain Eukaryota; kingdom Metazoa; phylum Arthropoda; class Insecta; order Hemiptera; family Pentatomidae; genus Nezara; species Nezara viridula. The sequence goes on along the minus strand of OV725080.1, from coordinate 89,247,343 downwards.
CTCGTTACATCGATTTTACTACAGATAGACAAACAGACAGAGACACCGAACCAAATTTGATTCTTGATGTTTGAAACGTACAATATTTTTTTTAACCTCTCGCATGAATACAATGTTTCTCTGCCATCGGTAGTGAGGAAGCAAACACATTTATTTATATTTATACTTTGTAATAGAATTGAAGAAAACATTGGGATTTACTTAAACATATTTTATATTTTTATTTTTAGAATATAAGATTAATGTTTTCTTTCTTTTTCAGTCTAGCTCATGAGTTTAATAATAGAAGATTCTGATGGAATACCTATATTTAGAATACTTTTGATGTAGATGGCTATGGATCCATTCAAGACAAAACAAATATAAACAATTAAAATCGAACTAGAACATAGAATAACAATTATTTAAAACTTATTTATTGAGAAATATCACTATCTGTCTCAATTAAGGACATTCACAATAGCGTTCAGAGAAAGCACATTCATACTCGAATAAACATTAGATAATAAAAAACTACTTTATGAGTATCCAAGATTTAATATAATGAAATTACCATTAACTGAAACGTGGTTTAGAACACTCTATTGGAGACTAAAAGTAATTTTAACTGCTATTAGAAAAAAAAAATGAATTGAAAATAAGATAATTCCAAAAGCGAAGATGAATTTTAGAAGATATTTTCTAAATTTATTTTCACAGAATATTTCATAAGACTGTCTGAATCTGTACTGAGTACTGAGAGCGGTTTATTTATGATGGTCTTAGATGGAGGTAAATATGTTGAACGACTCATTTCCAAGAAATTTTCTGTAAGGTTAATTAATCGAGGACGTAATAGCTGAGGGTCATACAGTGCCCGGTTCGGAACATTGTGGGTTCAATTAATATTTGTTCAATTAATATAAATATATTCACGTAGGTCAGCTAATATTTATTTCTCGGAGGTCAAGGGAAATGAATATTGACCCTCCCACTTCCACTCACCAATACCAGTACCAGTAGGATAACGAATTATAAATATATTAAATGTTTAATTTATTATATCATTTATTTAATATGTTGTTGCATGATACCAACTGAGATAGAGAAGATGACGTGTGGATTATTGGGAGTGTCCCTTAAGTAGAGAGACATTTTTATATAAGTGATAGTAGACCTCAAAAGCTATAAAAAAAGTTCATATAAACAATGGGCCAATCTTTAGCAAAACAGATGGAAATCCATGTTGTGTTTTTTTTTTTTTTTTTATTTGTTTATTTAGACATACAATATTCTGTCACAGGAACAATAATTATATTGATAAATGAACACATTCACACCGTATATACAAAAAAAAAAAAATAAAATTAACAAAGTAAAACAATAACTAAATAATAATAAATAAAAACTATATACAATAAAAAAAAATTAAATAACCTAAATATAAGTAAATTAAAAACATAAAAATACAATCATTCCTATATACAATATATACAATCAGGCGGGGAACCCAAATCCCTGCGCTAGTCTCTCAACCTCCTCACCGGTGCTAAAGCCGGTGGAGTTTGAGCGAGAGCGCTGTGTTTTTTTAAGTGCCATGTTTTTTGTTGAATGTGGAACTTAACTGAAGAAAAATTTAATTAAAATAATTAACAATTTCTTCACCGTAAAACTAGATAAAATTTACTTCAAATGACAACGGACTTTGTCATTGTTAAAACCATTTAAAGAGGACTTTTGAGTGGCTAAACTAAACTAAGTTCTGTTTTTAAAAACGTTTTATTTTTATCATCATCCAACTGTACTACAGATACCCTACTTTTAAAAAACGTCTACGTTTAATAAGCTTTAAATCCATATTAGTTAAGTTGGAGTTGATTTGGGAAAAAACTCAAGGTTCACTTCAAGTTTTGTTATAAAATGATGTGATTTTTTATTCTGTCACCTAAAAGTAGCCGTGTTTCCAGCTAAAATGGCTACCATTAATTGTTACAAAGCTTTTTTATCTTTCTTATTTTTCTGTAGTAATAATTTATAATAAAAAAATGGATAAGTACACTTTTTATTTTTACAAAAATAAAATAAAAATAATTATTTTTTAAACATTTTTCATGTAAAGTGTTTATGTTTAATTTTTATATCCACTTTACCTTAAACATATTAGAAAAATGCTAATTTCTCATTTTTATAAAACTTTTTATAAATAAGCGTATTTATATTTAGGCAATTATATTTATTATAATACATCCCAGATCATGAAAAATAAGAAATAAATTATTTTCAACAATTAATTGTAGTCATATTTGCTGAAAACATGGGTACTTTTAGGTGAAAGGATAAAGAATCGTATCATTTAATTACACTACTTGAGATGAATCTCAAGTTTTCCCAAATAAAATTGAACTTAATTAATATGGGCTTGAAGCTTATTAATTGAGAAAGTTTTTGTAAAAGTAGGGTACATATAGTATAGTTGGATGATTAAAAAAAATCGCCAAACATTTGTGATTTTTTCAAAAATAGAATTTAGCTTAATTTAGCCACTCAAAAATCCTACTTATATCATTTTACTGATTACAAAGCCCATTGTTATTTGGAGTAAATTTATCTAGTTTACAGTGGAGCAATAGAAGATAGTTGCTTAAATAAAATATTTCTTTATTCTAAGCAACATAAACATGACTTACTAAAAAAATAAAAACACAAAACTTTTCTACTATTCTGCTGAAAATAGGCCCATTGTTTGTATAAACTTATTTTTAGCCCTTAAGTTCGGCTTTAATTTCACTAAAATTTTTCTCGACTTAAGGAGGGACACTGTATATTCGTCGTTTTACAAACTGTCACCAGGTTTACTGCCAGTGTATTGAGGAGTGGACCCTGCCACTGTCTCAACGCCTTTATAATACTACCACGACGGACATTGTCAACATAAACAAGACTGAAGTATGAAGTAAATATTAAGGATAGACTAACGATAATTAGAAAGTTATAATATAATAATTAAACGCAATGAATTAATGGATATATTCATTATTAGTGATAATTACATTTTGGAGCACTATGAATCGCCTCTCATTTTCGACGGTACAAATATCCCGATTTTTTGCTTACAGTTGGTGAACAGTAGTAATTAGCGAAATTCCTTGTCTCAGACTTTTTTCAGAAAATTTTCTATAAGAAAAAACACATTTAGAGTTATTTAGAGTTACTTATTTCGATTTATTGTAGTATCATAAGTTTTATCCTTCAACCAACAATAACTGTTGATAAACACAAGAGTATCATTATTACTTTAAAAATTACAATAAAACACACCAATACATAGTGTAATAAAATGTTCAACTAAATCAAAAACGTTTACCCAATTTAAATTTTTAAAAACTAACTCAGTCATTGAATTTAAAATCAATTATTTTTTATTGAGTAATATAACATTCTGTCTATTAGTCTATAATAAAATTAATTATTAAATATAAAAAATACAAATATAATGTTGTAATTTAAAACTCTTGTAATTTTTAAAACTAAAAAAACTTATTATATTTTATTTATTAACTTATATATTTTATTTTTATTTTGGATCTCTATGAAATTTCCTTAAACGAGTAAATAGCAGAATATAAGAATTATTTTTATCACAACTCTCTAAAAGTATACTTCTGGCGATTTCTTAAAATTATGAATAGAATGCAAAAAAAATCTAGTGTGTCCACTCACACGACTTTTCTACCTATTTCAGAAAAGTTATCAATAACCTCTAATATTGCTGATCAAAAACTTTTTGCCATAGCCTAATTTTGTCAAACAATAATTTCTGTTAAAATTAGACAAAATAGAGAAGCTTGTGTGATGCGGGCAACAGATTTTCTAACTATCGCTTAATTATCTTTTTTCTTTTATTCACCGCATTCTGACATCAGGATATGAACCCGTAATCTTAAATTGGAAATTGAATAGCTGTAACTTCGTTAATAGTTGTCCATTTTTTTTTTTTTTTTATTATTTTATTTTTATTTTTTATTTTTATTTTATTTATTTATTTATTTTTTTTTCTTCTCTTATGATATCCGGCATTGTCAGCCAGTGATGTCCAGTAAGGTGCCCACTAAGAGGACTCGGTCAGACGGCGTTACCACCCCTCGTGATTCACCAGTGAAACAAAAAACTCGTCGCTGCCTGCGAGAAATAGCTCCAATAACCACAGTGAAAACTTCAGATACAGAACCTCAGCCTTAACCAGGTACTTCATCGCAAGAAATGGTTGAAAAATCTCCTTTCTTCACTCCAAACCCGTTCCAAGTGCTTCATAATGACAGAGAAGTAATGGAGTCAGAAGCAGTACCCAGGGAACCAAGGCCTCCTCCGATATTTGTAAAAAATATCAAAAATTTTCAACTACTGTGTACACAGCTAAACGAAATCTGCTCCGGCAGTTATTCTTGCCTCAACAGGACTAACGACACAAAAATAACACCTGATACTGCAGAAGCCTACCGAAAAATTGTGAAGTACCTGTCAGAAACGAATGCAAATTTCCAAACGTACCAGCTGAAACAGGAGAGATCGCTACGAGTGGTGGTAAGAAATTTACACTCCTCAACCCCAACTGAAGTGGTAAAAGAAGAACTAGCGACGCTTGGTTTCAAAGTGCGTCAGGTAACCAACGTTCTGAAGGAAAATAAGGAGCAGCCAGGAGTGAGTAATAAAGTTCCACTACCTTTATTTTTCGTGGATCTAGAGCCATCACCTGGCATTGAAAAAATATATGATATCAAGAGATTGTACTACACTATCGTGAAGATAGAGAAGCCATACCCCAAGAAGGAAATTGTGCAGTGCCACAATTGCCAGGCGTATGGCCACACGAAAACTTATTGTCACCATCTGCCGCGTTGCGTGAAATGCGGTGAACAGCACAAATCTGTGGAGTGCACCAAACCAATACAAGATCCTGCAGTGTGTGCACTATGCCAGGAGGGACACCCGGCCAACTACAAAGGCTGCCAAACCTATAAGAGCCTCAAATCCAGATACCAGAAGAACCAGATTCAAGATGACACAACCAGACCAAGAAGAGAACCTTCTAGAATTGTTAACAATAATTTATCATACTCCGAACTACTTGGAGGTAAGAACCCCAATAATACATGTGAAGCCCTGCCGCAGCAACTACCTCAGCCCCAATCTCAATATTCTGTTCATCCTAACACACATAATCATCAACAACCTCAAATTCCTCATATTCCTCCTCCTTCAAATGCAACAGATCTCACTAGTTTGTTAGCATCTTTCCTAACCGATTTCAAATCCCTAGTCACTCCACTCATATCACTCCTTACAAATCTCGTATCTCACCTCATCCCTCCTTTGAAAACTCCTTAATGACCCACATCCCAAAACCCATGTCCATTCTCCTTTGGAATGCGAATGGTGTTAGAAATCACGTTGACGAACTAACAGCTTTACTACAAGACAAGAACATTGATGTAGCCCTAATTACAGAAACTCGACTGACCATAAAACAGCATTTAAAAATCCCACAGTATTTAACATACCGTACTGACCACCCTGATGGCAGAGCACATGCCGGCACTGCTGTCATCGTACACCAATCCCTCTCCCATCACTTACTCCCATTACCTACTCAAGATTTCCTACAGTCAACCGCTATTGTAATCAAAGCCTTCTCCTTTCCAGTCACCCTTGCATCAGCATATTGCCCTCCTAACAGATCCATATCCAAAGTCCAGTTCAGTTCTCTCCTTAACTCCTTAGGTCATCATTTCATCCTGGGTGCAGACTTAAATGCCAAGCATCAAGTTTGGGGTTCAAAAACCACGAATTCTCGTGGCAGAACATTTCTGTCTGCACTCAATACCCAACGTTTCAGTCTCCTTCCACCCAACTCACCTACCTACTGGCCCACAGATCCTAACCGCAATCCCGATATCCTTGATTTTTTCATCCACAGTGGCTTAGGTCCCCTCAATCATTCCCTTACCCCTCTTGCCGAACTGTCCTCAGATCATAGTCCATTATTACTCCAATTATCTCTAGCTCCTATTCCTAAGTCTTCTCCACCGTCCTTCATCAGAGGCCCAGTTAACTGGAAACTTTTTCACCAAATCCTTTCCGATAAAATTGACCTCAGAATGACCCTGAAAACCCCAGATGACCTTGACAATACCGTACACTTTTTTACCACCACTATCCAACAAGCAATCTGGACTGCTTCCTCTCCAAACAACTCCTCAAGAACTCCTAAGAAAAATAAGTTACCTCAACACCTCATAGACCTAATCCATACCAAACGCCGTGCCAGTTATGGCAACGTACTAGACACCCCACCGATCGCCAATCCTATAATTATTTTTGCAAAAAACTAAAGATAGAATTGGCCACCTTCAGATCCCAATCCTTCAACTCCTACCTCACTTCCCTCTCTTCTCATGACAATTCCCTATGGAAGACCACCAAACATATCCTAAAACCCCATCATATATCACATCCTCTCCGTCGAGGTGATGGCTCTTGGGCAGCATCTGACGAAGATAGAGCCGAAGAATTCGCCAAACACCTTTCCCTTACATTCACCTCTCATCCAGAATCCAATCCCACCCACACATCAGCAGTAGAGGAATTCCTTAATTCACCCATCCCACTCTCCTTAGCGCCTAAAGCAGTTAATCCTTCTGAGGTCAAATTCCTCTTACAAAAACTACCTACCCGTAAATCACCTGGATACGACCTCCTTACCTCTCAGATCCTTAGACAACTCCCTCCTAAAGCTGTCATATTCCTTACATACATATACAATAGCATCCTACGAACCACCCACTTTCCTCTTTTGTGGAAACATTCCACTATTATCCTGTTTCCGAAACCAGGCAAACCTCCCAACACCTCAACGTCCTACAGACCAATTAGCCTTCTTCCGATTCTCTCAAAAATCTTTGAAAAGATCGATCATATTTCCGCAGCATTGGAAAGCAAGCAATATTGCTCGGGTGCATTTCTGGACATAGCTCAAGCTTTCGACCGGGTATGGCACGCCGGGCTTCTTTCCAAGCTGAAAAACTATCTTCCCCAGTCCTTGTACCTTGTTCTCCGTTCCTACCTCTCAGATCGTACCTTCCGAGTTCGTTGCGGTACTGAATTTTCGCATTGCTATCCAATTGAGGCAGGTGTTCCTCAAGGTAGCGTATTGGGTCCCGTCCTTTACATCCTCTTTACCGCCGATATCCCTGTCCATCCCGATACCTTCCTGGCAACTTTTGCTGATGACACCGCCATTCTATCATCCGACTCAGATCCCAACATAGCATCCTTAAATCTCCAAAACCACCTCACCTTGATTGAGCACTGGTGTAATAAAACTGGCGCATTAAAGTTAATGAATCTAAATGCCAACATATTACCTTTACACTCCGATGCAGTTCCTGTCCACCAGTACACTTTAATTCCATCCAGCTTCCTTACTCAGACACAGTCCGGTATCTCGGCTTTCATTTAGACCGAAGACTAACGTGGAACCCACATACTAGACTCAAAAGACAAGAACTCAACCGACGATACGGCCAGCTATACAGACTACTAAACAGAAAATCCAAACTTTCTATTGAAAACAAATTACTTATCTACAAGACAATACTGAAACCTATATGGACATACGGACTTGAACTGTGGGGGACAGCAAAAGCTTCTAACATCAAACGTATTCAATCCTTTCAATCTAAAGTCCTTCGAACAATAGTTGATGCTCCGTTCTATGTAAATAACAAAATCCTACACCATGACCATTAATATCCCATTTGTCCTAGACCTTATTCCAGAAAAATTCTCCAAATTTCACCAGAACCTTACCTATCATCCAAATCCCCTTGCACAATCTCTCTCCAGCAGCACCCATCCTTACAATCCTCCTCGAAGGTTGAAGCGGCAGTGGCCCAGAGACCTTTTGTAAATAAGCATCTATTGAAGTTTTGGCAATGGCCAGATCCTCCACTCAAGCCCGAGTGTGTATGATTAGGTTAGTTCTTTTGTTTATATACATTTATTTTATTTTATTGTATTTATTTTAATTTTATTTTATTGTATTTATTATTATTAAGTTTCTGTAATATTATTTTTTTTTTTTTATTGTAAATAGAGTGTGCTTTCTCTGAACACTATTATAAATGTCCTTGATCTGACAGAATGTAATATTTCTAAATAAACATATATAATAAAAAAAAAAAAAATAGTTGTCCAAAATAAACGGTATTATATAGTTTTGAAGGAAATTTTATCATCTTTCAAAAAATTAAATTAAAATATGTGTAGAATAAGCTATATCATCGCTAATACTGTCGAACCAGAATCGAACTTCTGATGATTTTATTTTATTTTATTAGTAATTTAATTACCTTTCAAAAGTTTTATTATAAATTTTACCATACAATATATACCTAGCGAGTTAGACCCCAAAACATTTTTCTTTTCTTTATTATTTGTTTTCCTGAATTTTTTCGGGAGTTTAGTCCATATACGATAATTAAAACGGCGATTATTGGAACATTATAGAAAAGTTTCATTAAAATCGTTACTTTCGTTTTCGTGCTACAGATTATAGAAAAACATGTTTTTCATTTATTGCAAAGCAGCTATTGTGCATGGAGCATCCAATTTGTGTCACATGCATCAGTAGTCAAAACACTACAAAATAAAAAAAGAAGCAACAAAATCGCTTCAGTAGTTCCCGAGAAAATCTTGGCACATACAGACCAATGGCTAAAATGTGTTTTTCGGACTCAGGGTGCTCTGAAACGTATAGATCCGTCAAAAATGCATATCGGAAATTTGATCCGATCGCAATACTTTTCTTACCTATAGGTAGTATAGGTAGGAAAGCAAAAAAGTGAGGAGTGTTAATATTGTTTTATTTAGAACACTATGTGACCTATGAATTATAAAGTTACAGAGAAAATACCTTTTATTACATAAAAACAATCAGATATATATATACATATGTATACTGAAAAAAGAACAAACCGGAATATAAGGAAAAATAAATACAACGTTGTAAGATATTGTGGGCCATAGAGGACTTCATTCCGAAGGAAGATCATAGGTAAAATGGAACGATATACAGAATGACCTTTCTCTGAGAGACCTTTCAAACAAACCCCTCTTGACTGCTTCAGCTAATTAGCAAACTTTTGTTCGTTAGTCGTTAAAGAGGTCCTGATGCATGTAACCTTTCATTGGGCCGACCTACACGTATGAAGGTCTACCTTGACCTTGTCGTCAAAATGGGATTGACCCTCCATTTTCGTAAAAAGCAGACTGAAATTATGAATGATGTCAGTCCCAAGCTCTTGGAATTTAATTCAGAACTTTGTATGGTAGTAAAATAAGTTAAAATGTATTCTACTTTTGCCTTTCATACATTTATTGTATTTTTAGCACTTGAGTTGTATTATTAGTGATTCCGTTGTTCATAAAAGAGCGGTTGGCCTGTTAAACATCTCTAACAATCTGCATTATACTTTTTATTACAATGTACAAATTAATTGTTTTCAATTTCAACTAGGATTTCATTGAAGTAGACTGTATAAAGAGTGAAGAATGAAGAGTATAAATGTCGAATAGGTAAAATGGAACCTATGTAAAATGCTACCTTTAAAGTAAATTTTGTTTTGTTTATTTGAAACAATTAGCTATTAATATAATAATAAATATTATATTATTAATAATAATAAACGAAATAATTAACCACCCTAGCGGGTGAGTCGTGAGTAACTGACTAGCTTCAGGAGAGGGTTGCATGCAGGAAAATAGTTTTAAAAAAACACATTTTAATTTTTTAAAATTCTACTGTCTTATTATAAATATACAAAATTTAACCAAAAAAGAATATTTCGTATTTCTATTATCGAAGACTTATTTTAATAAGTGTTACCAATAACAACATTGACTTCTAAAAAGTTTGGCTTCATCTTCGAAGAGCTACTGTTGCCTTCCTGATTGTTTCATATTTTCCTTTTATGACACCTGCAGAATTTCAATACGTTGAAGTAGTACATCCCGAGTGTGTATATTTACTTGGCAAACTTTATCATTAAACCTATCCCATAAAAAATAATCCAGTACTGTGAGGTCATGATATCTTGGAAGCAAAGTAATTGGAGCATCTCGACCAATCCAAATATCTGGAAACCTTTCATCTAAATGTTTGCCTCAGCAGAAAAGCGAAATGAGCAGGAATTAGAGGCTCGAGGCCATCTACTTTTCAGACCGCAGAAGGGTTGTCTGGAATAGAAGAGGATACAAGATTAGAAACTAGTGGATTTGGATGGCCTGGAAGTTTATTATAGAAGGATAGGTTTCTGGAATGGGCTAAATCGGCAAAATATGGAATATTCAGGTCATTATGGATAATTTTATTTGTAAGAAAGTAAGGAGCATTGAGAATTTTGCGAATGATTTTGGATTGTAAGGATTGGAATTTAATAGTTTATTGGATCCCCAAAGCTCAATTTCATAATTCTAATAGACCTTATTATAGTCAAGTAACTGAGTCTTTTATAGTGTAATTGAAGCTTAGAGCGTTTGTCCTAGTAAGTAGTGAAGTATTCGGAAATGCCAAGTAATTTCTTATCGTTTTAATTAAGTATGAAATGAGGATTCCAATGATTTCCATTTCCAGTCTAAAGCTCTACCCACCGCAATATATTTTTTTTTTTACTTTTTAAATAATAACGCATATACAGATACTAAATGTATGCACTTGTCAAGAATTTTATCCCAAAGAGCATTATTGTTTCTTTAGTTAGCGCTTTTTTTTTTCTTTTTTTTCGACAGACCTTCAAGGAAAAATATATACTTTATTTCATTTTCATTCAAAGTAATAATAATTTCAAAATGTCGTAATGTCCTAGTGTGTCTAATAATGAAAATTTGCCAATATTTCTGTTAGTATTTAATGTTTTTATTTATCATGGTGATATGCATCATTATACGCATCATCTTATTTGTTTATACTAATTTTGTAAAATATTTATATTTCGTTTGTTTATTTAAAGTCATATTTCTATTTATAGATTATAATCTACATTTATATAGGATGTTACCCCCATACCAGACTGAAACGACTAGAAACCGCCCGACGTTTTCGACTACTGCAGCACTTACTAGACAAACGCTCTAAGCTCACAATCAATTACAAACGACTCATATATATGACAATAATAAGACCTATTTGGACTTACGGAATTGAGCTTTGGGGCTCCACTAAACCATCGAATTCCTCTCGTATCCAATCCTTACAATCCAAAATCCTTCGTAAAATCCTCAACGCTCCTTACTTTGTCACAAATAAAATCATCCATAAAGATCTTAATGTTCCATATGTTTCCGATTGGGCCCAATCCAGGTATCTATCCTTCCATAACAAACTGCAGAACCATCCGAATCCTCTCGTTTCAAACCTTGCTTCCTCCTCGATCCCTGATAATCCTCCGAGGCGTCTGAAAAGAAGATGGCCTCGGGACCTTCTAATATAGAACTTTAATTTGAGTTCTACCAATGGGTAGTTTCTCTTCATGTTGTACATGTCATGTTACCAATGTCACATTTACTTATTGTATTTTCCATGTAATACAGTTGTAAATCTCAATAAAATTAAATTAAAAAAAAAAAGGAAACATCCTTTAACTTAGTCCGTGTAATTCCAATCATAAAAAAAAATTAAGTAGTAGGCGATTCTCTAATATGAAAAGGCCAATTTAATCTAATCTGAGTATAACGTGTTTACAATTTGTTGTGTACAAACACTATAACCGTAATGCCAATAGATGCATGAAATATTATTTACTTGAGAAACATTGTATATTCGTAACTTGCCAATAAATGAATGAGGTTTTTTTTTTTTATTATGATTTGCCTGAGTACAATTCACTTCTCGAGTCTTGGTTTTGCCTATTGGCTTATTGATATTTATTGAACATGTTACTTTAGATCTTAGAAAAACGTTACAGAATAGGTACATTTAAATGTTTTCTTGACATAAACATAAGTAAAATCCAACCAAATTAATAAAATTAACTTGAAAATTCATTAAAAGCACTGTCAAGAAAGATGGTGATAAGCCCCTCCTTAAATGGAATGAAAGAGTTGTGGAGTAAAATCAATCTATATAATTTTACCAATTATTCAAATAAAAAATCTCGTGTGTCCATTTTCACGACTTTCCTACAGATTTCAAACAAATTTTTACAACTTTAAATATGTTTAAATTAACAATAGGACAAGAGAATAGGACTAATTGGAAATTTTGAGAGTTAAATGTAAAAGAATATGGTTCTACCAATTCTATACATATTTAAAAAGAAATCTTTTTATCAGGAAATAATTCATTTTGCCACACTTATGGGCACTGATTATTATAGCTGAGTAAGGTACGTTCATAACATTTATATACTACAATAAGAAAATATTAAAAAAAATAAAAAAATAAATAAAATTAAATAAAAAGATTTTTAACATAGCCATAACTCTAATAAAAAAACAAAAGAAATGTAAAAACTTAAATAAAATAAAATTATTCCGAAATTCTTAGAAAAAAAACAACATATAAATGAACAAATATATATAACAAACAAACAAGAACAAAACTAACAGTCACACTTAATTACAATATTTACAATCAGCCAAGGGACTTCCGAGACCACTCCTTTTCCCTACAATAGGAGGATAATGCGAGACTCTAAGAGATCCCAGAGCTTCTCTTTCAGTCGCGTCACCGGCATTTCTTTACATATATTAACTAAAATTGTCTAGTATTAGTAACTATTTGGCGTTAATTTTTGTTAACAAAAAAGTTTTTTTTTTTTTTTGTTATGTTCTTAGCAATCTTGGTGTTGCAGCAAATAGGCGCTCTTGATCTTCAGATCATGATCAAATGTGCTAAAACGTGCAAAGTGCAAGGCCAAGACCGATTTTGGACAACACTTTCCTACATACCTGCACGTAAATGATTAATTGTAAAATAAGAGTGAAAACGTTGATGAAATATACAATTATCATTCATCCACCTGTAAATATTATGAATGATACCCTCAAAGGGTATAGCTCCCTGATTCTCCTCTAAGATGGCGGGATAAAGAAAACGAGGGAATGTCATTAGGATCGGCGGAGGGAGATAAGAACTATAAAGCACCCTTCCACACCTAATCCAGCCCATTAAACTTCTACATTTTAGTCTCACCCGGCTAATGCCTTAATTACTTTTTTAATTGTTTTACTGCATCGTTATATTTTTTCCCAGTTGGCACCGCAGCTGCCCTGCGTACCTGTTAATGTCAGGAAAAGGTTGTAATTGCTTGTCGCATTCAATTACCGCTGTTCCGTTCAAGGACATATTCAAATATGAGATATTTAAATGGATACATCTCTAGAGATATGAAAACATTTCATCCATTAAATAAATTTGTAAGTATCTAACTGTTTGTTTATTTAAATAATATATTTCAGCAAAATGTTTGTCTATGTCATAAAAAAATTAGGAAAAAAAACAAGGAAGGTGTGTACTTTATAACACACGAAAGAAGTGAAAACATCAACAAAGCGAGATAATATGAATATAAATTATAAATAATAGCACATTAAAAACAGGATGAAATGCTCAATATTTCCCTCGCTTACATTATGCAGGTCCGAATTTTAATTTCTAAGATATTTCAATCGATAACTTCCATAAAACTTATCATTTTGTTTTCGCCACTATTTTTTCCTTTTAGCCTCTATAACACGGCGTCGCATTAAGATACAATTTTGAACAATATAGAGAGGATGAAATATTGAAAGATTCCCTCTCTTATAGTATGCTGATCCGATTTTTTAATTTCTGAGATATTTTAATCAACATCTTCCATAAAACTCGTTTTCATTTGGTTTTCAACATTACTTTTTCTCCGTTTCCACTAAAAAGTGCAAAACGAGCCTAAAGAAGTTTTCACTTCAAAAATTGCTGGTTTATATTCTCTTATTTAAGAGTATGAGTGCTTTTTCTGTGTATACATTTTATGTAACGTTAAGAAATTGTTAGCTGTGTAATTCAATAATGACCTTTTCCCCTGAATTAACGTTATTTATCTACTTTTCTTCTTGGAAGTTAGTACTTCAATAAATTTTATATGCATAAGAGAGCATCTATTATAATCAACAGCAGTCATTTATTTGCTGTTGGGTATATTCAACAGTAGCTGACATGCTTAAGGAAATTTCTTTCTTTTTTCTTCTTGTAGGTGTGAAAACTTGAATATAAATGTTATTATGTGTTTGTTGTATTCATCTCATAGAACTATTTCTCACATTAGCGAGATATATTTAAATTAAAAAAAAAAAATGTAAATTTATAGTTTTGTAGCACCAATAGATGACACTGTTTGATTTGGAAGGTTCCTATAGATGGCAGAAATGAGAACAACGATGTAACTATGTGAAATAATATGTTGACATTTTATATTCATCATTTTAAAATAGATATTATCTTTAAAACAAAAATTATCTTTAACTCATCATGAAACATCATTTCGTCCCAAGGCTTAAAGGCTTTAAGGCTGGTCCCCTGTGACGAACCTGTTTTTGGCAATAGAAAAACCTATTTTTGCTATATTCTTAATCCAAATTATTATATATATATAATATTAATGAGAGATTAATAAGTGGTCCCATTTTTAAAACTAGTTATATTCAGTATATTTTTTTGAATTTATGAGAATACAGGTCTGTCAGCTACTGGCAAAAGGTCCCACAACGAGACTCCAGTAGCTGACATCCATTAAATTTCCAATTCTTTCATCAAAATGAGTTAAAAACAGATAAAACATAATCTAAAAACACTCCAAGAGATAATAAAATAAAAATTTTGATATATAAGTATATTAGAATTTTAAAATAAAGATTTATCTTAAAAATAAATATTATTTTTAAAAACAAAATAATTTGTTTGATCACGGTAATTTGGTGTGAGCCAAGCATTACTCATTGACCTAAAATTGATTGATATTGCACTACTTATTGTAAGAATTGGTATGGACTGTATGAGGTTCACTGATAAATTTAACAAATAATTTAAAATATTAATTATATTGCATATGATGAATACAAACAAATTTGTGCATTTGTTATTAAAAGATGAAATAAATATTTATATTTAATTGCTGATGGTGAAATTAAAATCGTTTCATATGACATTTCCTTGGTTGGAAGTGATTTTACTTCTGATTAAAATTGTGCTGTTAATTCTGACTCGCTTGTTGTTTGAATTGAGCTTCTTCCTCTCCATAATTCCTCCACCAGACTGTTTTCTTCGAGTTTAGCAACTCATTTCTTTTCTTTTATAATTTCTGGCGAAAATAAATGACAGTGTGCACACTTCACCAATGACTTGAATTAACGGTACAGAAAACTTTGCATCAAAATGGAGGTCAATAAAATGGTGGTGAAGTCCAGAATTATAGAATTGTTTTTTTCTTGTGTTTCAGGGGTTGATCTATGAACAATGGTTATGCTTAAACCTTTAGTTTCATTTTTGTAAATATTATAAATCTATAAACGTAAACATTTATTAAACAAAATTTTCTTTAAATCTTTATATCTTCTAATTTTCACTCAATAATATTAACTTGAATTATTAAATTTATTTGTATTCAGATTTAAAAAAAAATTAAAACATAATACATTTATAAAAACTCGTAAAGCTATAGATTGAATTCTTGTTTCATTCGATTCAGAATAAGAAAATACACAAAAAATTACCTCTATTTCAGCGATAAGTTTTTCTGAAAATGTTACGTTTTACACCACTACGAGTCGATATAATAAATAGTTTTTTTGTCATTTTTATGGTATAAATGAGTTCTTAGTTATTTGTAATCTCCGTTAAAAATAAACTTAAAAAATTTTATTATGACTCAATATTGCCAGAAAATAATTTGTATTCAACGGTTAGTGAAGATTGTGTGATGCGTGCACCAGAATTTTTTAAATTATGTTTATTAATCCATTTAGAGTATTTATAACAAACAGTTTTACCAGTTATTACGGTAATAAATAAAGTTCTGGCAAAAAAAAAAAATGAGGACGAAAATCGATTATGCAATAATATTTTTGGAAGGAACTTCCAGCAGGGTGCGAGCATTTACTTTCTATCATTTTAATATTTTTACTCAACATGAATAGGTTGTTTAAAAAGGCCGGCCATTAGCTAGGTTTGCAATGAAGCAATTTAGAACTGCAGCTGGGTTCTAAATATTGGATGGGAACTACCATCTGCCCATTTCGCCAGTGAGAAACCAGTGAACTCTGGTTTACATTAATATTTTACTAGTCGCACTTTAGTCTCTTAGATTGCCTTAGTAAGATCGTAGTTTCCAATACTAACTGAAAAAAGACGCTCGTTTTCGCATATTGTAGTTGTTTAAATTTTTTTGTTGTAAATTAGTAACAAAATAAGCAAGAGACAGAACATAAACGTTAGGTTATAATTTGAAAAATTCCAGACCACACAACAAACGTATATCTCCAAAATTCAGGCAAAGAAAAAACCCGTAAACGTTTCGCCAGTTCAGGCATTATCTGAGAGAAAATTACAACTATTCAAACATCACTCCTTGAAATCCAATCAAGTACTGAAAGGAAGTATACAATTTATTTTATATCACAACATATTTATGATTTTTTATTAGATATTACATAATTTTTATTAGTCGTTTGTTTTAGTGATCAGCTGTTTGATTAACCTTCCCTTGCTCTATTGTCTTACCTTCCTTCCAGTATGTGATTGGACTTCATGGCGTGATGTTCGATTAGCTGTTCTTATTCGATACATGTTCGACTAGCTGAAGGACAGGATCTGGAATGAGCTAAATCGGGAAATTACGGTACATTAAGATCTTTAAGGATGATTTTATTTGTGATAAAGTAATGTGCATTTAGGATTTTGGATTTTAGGATTGGATACGAGAGGAATTTTATGATTAAGTAGAGCCCCAAGCTCGATACCGTAAGTCCAGATATGTCTTATGATAGTAAGATATACATCAGTCTTTTGTGAATAATTGGAAGTTTAGAGTTTAAGTAGGAAGTGCTGTATTAGTTGGAAACGTCGAGCAGTTTCTAGTCTTTTTAGTCTGGTATGAGGTTTCCAAGCGAGTCGTTTGTCCAGGTGGAGTCCTAGGTAACCAATTTGCTCAAAAGGGATAAATGGGGTATTCATAAAGGATACTGTAGGACAGGAAGTCATAGGTTTACGACGAAGGGTAAAGGTGATTTGATGGGATTTATTGGAATTTATTTTAACTGCAGTTTTTACACCATTCTTGGTGGACCTTGAGGGAGGGCATCCCTGGTCGCTGTTAAATTGTTTCCGAAAATGTTTACTGATATCTCACTGACAATATGAGTTCTGAAATTAGATGTTCATTATTCAGTAATAATTCGAAAACGACTTGTAGTCATAACTCTAAAAGGAAGGTTTTTAAAATCTTAACACGGTGATCAAATATCAGTCTTGAAGCAAAAAAAAAAAAATCTAACATATAATAGGGTGCATGATATGTATTCTGCACAATGATTTCCTTAGAATTGTATTTCTGCTTACAGCTATGATTTAGTATTAATAATGATCATATTTCATTGCATTAAAGCCGATCTGAAGGGACTGGGTTTGGACGTCGAACGGTGGAGGGAGGTGTGTAACAAGCGATTGGTGCTGTCGGCATCGAACCTTCGGGTTCGCTAAGCCTTATTATTATTTATTATTATTATTAATGATCATATTTCATTCAAATTTACTTTAACAATTTAGTAATTAATGAGTTAAATTTCATCATGTGAAGCGTTTTTAAAATACTAATTTCTTGTATGCTCGATGTTGCCAACAATATATCTTCAAAACGATATAAAAAAATCTTTATAAACAAAAAAAAAAATAAATAAATAAAAATCAAGAAAATAAAATACCAGATATTTCGCATTTTTTCCTCTATTTCAGCGTTTCATCTAAAAATGGAATAAAGGCTCATCTCAAACCTAATTGTAATTTTAAGTTAAATACAAATGCTCTTATAATATAAAATGTTGACTTTTATTGAGGTAAGGGAAGGTTTTTAAACTTTGCAGACATTTGTTTCCATATATTTTATTTGTCCTTTATGGTTATTCCAAAATTTATATTTTGGTGGCTATGGGTGAATTAATTTTCCTTCACTGATATTGTTCTGTGTTAATTTTAATATTATCCTTTTTTTATTATTTTCGTTGAAATTCATCAATGGATATTAATGTTGTATTATTATTTTATTGGTTCTCGATACCTTATTATTCAATTTTTCGTGCGCAATTTCCTTATTATTCCATTACTTAATTACAATCCTAAGCTAAAATTGAAACTGTGCGAACGATCAGGCTGCTTAAGCCGCGCCTGCAGGGTGTTAAATAAAAGGGGTTTTGAAAATAAATGTAAATCATCGAGGTTGGTTCGCATGCAGCATGCAAACCAAGTTTAATATCTCAGTTTCAGGGTCTAATGCACGTAAGTGTTAAGCAACCGTCGTTTAAACTAGACTCAGCCAACTAAACACAAGTCTTTCCAGTCATTTATCAGTAAATCTTTTTAAGGATAGTCAGTTAATTGTTTGTTATAATATGAAAATCATTTAAAAATGATTGATTGAAATATTTCAGTGTTTATATCGCCTTGTGATCACGAAGTAATTTATATTTTAACTAACGAAATTTTCAATTAACAATAGTCTCACTTTCACTTTTATGTTTATTTTTAAGATCCTTCTTTAAGATAAACCAAATACAAAATATTAATCATGAATTGTCATAATAAAATTAAGGCTAATGATCAAATCAAGGAGTTTCAATAGAATCAATGAGGATTTCGCCCTCATCAAATTAGCGAAGGGTTGGGGATACCAGATCTGGCCAATAGTTTTATTTTTACTCAACTGACAAGCACGAGAGGAGGTTTATTCGCCATAAATAAGATTACTGATAGTTTTTTATTTTAAAGGAGGAAAGTGGGCTAATGAGTGGTTTAAATTCTCGATACCTGGCCGTCAAATGATAAACAGAAGATGATGAATTCAAATATGGTCCGGAGGGACTTTTGACTCTGGCACAATACCCCAACCTCTTCTCTGGTTCGGCAAAAAACTGCGCATAGGCTGAAAGGCGAGAAGAGGAGCAGAAAAATTAGTTTTTATTTTATTATTATTTATTCATCTTTTTGTACCACTTATAACATTAATCATATAACAAAATAATGTTAATATTATTATTTTGTAAAGCCTTTTGTAAGACCGAGCTCTAAAACATGTAAGTGTAATCAATAATTCATGTGAAACTATATCAATATTGTTAAAATAAATATGTTTATCTAGTTTATTTCGTTACCTATTTAAGTTATGATAATAAATAGGTAATAGGTACATGATGAAAATAAAATAAATGAATTATTTATTATTTTCACCATAAATTATTATTATTATTTATTATTTTCACCATGTACCGTTTATATTTTGTATCTTTTGTAGCCCCGATGAAGACCTGCAAGATGGGTCGAAACGTTGGTGTAATAATTAAAAATACTATTTTTTTAAATTTAGTAAACCATCTCTACATTATTGTAATATTTGCAACTCACTTAACTACCATGCGATTTAAAAAAAATGTTTTTTTTGTATGTAGAAACAGAAACGCCCGCGGCATGCGCTTTGTGCAATGTTCTGAAAGTCGAGTGCAGTTTTTCTTTCCGAACTGTCTTTGTCTTCTAACGGCTTGGGATCGAATGCCTCAAGGGGCTGAAACAAATGAGCAACCGTTGGTTTCTGATGAAGCGAGCAAAGATGTTCAGTATGTGGAAATGAAAAAGGGAAACAATGGAAAATTCATTTCACCTACGAATACCACATTACAGAGATGATATGGAATAAAACAAGACAAATATTCGATACATAAAAATTGTATATAAAAACTGATCAATTTTTTATAACAACAATCATTTTGGCCATATGCGGAAAGTAATGATTTTTCATGTTGTAAGCATTGGATGATAAATTCCTCCGAGAGCAGAGAATGGAGAGCAAAAGGTGGAGCAGTATGTAAATAAATATGTGAAAGAATGGAAGACAGATAGATAAGACGAGTATAAAAAATGGCACTAGGGAGGATAAAGATATAGGGGAAGGGAGGTAGGCCTTATCTGCTTACAGGTTGAGGAGATTTCCAGCCTCTGGAAAGATAGCGGGGCCTTTCTCGAATATAGCCAAAGTGGTGGCTTCTTCTACCACCGGCCTTTTGATATTAGCTTATGGAGATTCAGTTACCAACTCCCAACGCTGTCAACTGTTGCTTTCTTATGTCTCTTATCGTTTTGTGAAACCTAACAGCCATTTTTAGCATATCCTCAAGAAAATAAACTATTTTAATTTATTTTATAATTCTATGCAACTATTCGCTATTGTAGGATAGGGTCAGCAAAGTGGGAATTTAGTTGATCAGGATCAACAGGATATGAAGTACTATGGGCAGATTTTTCAGGATTTTACATCTGTTCTTGGGGCTTGTGCCTTCGCACGGCATAAGGAAGATTGGACGTGGTTTCGAAGGATCTTGAATGATATGTAGTCCTCCGGCGTTCTTTTGAAACGCCTCCGAGCAGCTTCTCTTTTCTTTATCGACTCGAGTAGGGCGTCGGAAGATTGAGGTTTTTAGGGGTGCGTGATGATTTAGGAACAGGAGAAGATTGGAAGGAAGGCATTTAACCATTTCATCGATGGAAGAAACGGTTTAATGATTGGGATAGTGTATCAAGAAAAGGATTTATTTTTTCAGAGATCAATGAGTCGAGCATCCGCCAGGAAATTTGCTTAGGAGTGAACTTTGAAGATCGTAATGAGGTCATGTCATGAAAGGAAGGATACTGGGTTCTGAGAGGAGGATAATGAATTTCGAGATGAGCAGTTTTTAAAAAAATAGTACTTATGTAAAATTTTTGGGAGAATAATAATTACTGAAGAGAGGAACGAAGATTCCCTGAAACGTTCGATAAATTGCAATAAAAAGAACTCATTTGATTATTTTTTTCTGAGCAAGATCAAACCAGCATAATGAAATATTTTTTTTATAAAAGTTAAAAAATATTAATAAGCTACTACCTTAAATTTGTATTAAAGCCTTCTTGCTAATGAACGCTGCATACGGATGCAATTGAAACACTTGAAAATTTAATTTAACCATCCATAGCGCTAGTGAAAATTGTTGTACTAAAAGACATAGGGGCCATCAAATCGGATTTAAGATAATAGATTTCTATTTTTTTTAACATAAAAAAAACGAAAAGTGTCATTTGCTTGACTTATTCATATGAAGACGTACATAATGCATATGTGTTTTTTATTCACTTCCTAATTCTATCAAACAGTTTAATTATGAACCTATTGATAACAATTATTCAATTATAAAAACTGAAGCGACACCTATATTTTTCCCTGACTCAATTGGAAATTAAAAATTAACTATTATTAACACTGATTATTTGCAAAATGTTTTTAGCAATAAATACATGATAAAAAAATGAAATAAAAATAACGGCTCTTATTGAAAAAATTATAAACTATTCCTTTTATAATGTTGAAAAAATCTTAACAAGAAGTAAATTATAAGAACGACATACCTTTTCATTCTTATTTAAATTCCAAACAAAAACCATTTATTACATCCTAGCAATGGCTGTAATTGGTTTCTCACATTGTCCCGGTAGAAAACAATGGAACAAAGTTCTTTGAGCGAACGTTTTGAAAGAACTTGGACCAGCCTGACCATTGGTTAACTGCCAGCTAGGCTTTGATTCCCAATAACTGAGCGCCGTATTTTACATAGCTTTCCAACACGGCCATGGTTTAATATCTCTCCTCTGGAATACCAGGTCTTCCGTCACACAGTCTAAGTATGTTTTATGTATTTTCTCTATACGATTTCTTTAATATGAACATTTTAGAAAGTACTGAACATGTAACATTGAGGGTATATAATAATTGAATTTAACAATTCAGCGTGTCTTTAGTAGTATGCTAATTAAATGTAGGGCTTCTCCCTCATGGAAAAATAACTATAATAACTCATAGTCCGTGTTACAGATCTTTCTTTATCGAATTATTAACATCCGCCTGAAACTTCGTAAATAGTTTCATCTCAACGTAACCTACAACTATTTTATTTACGAAAAATCTTGAAATTGGGAATTAAAAACCTTTTTCAATCTGGGAGGAGGGAGGGGCGAACTTTGTCTATTTAATTAGGTATACCCATTCCCTTTCTCCTTGGATCGTAACATAATTTGATCACAAAATCGAGAAAAAAGGTGGCCTACAAAAATATTGGGCCGTCTGTCGTATATAACCTCTTTATTTTGAAAATTCGGGGGCGCAGGTCACGCCAAACGGCTCAATAATTTTGAAGGCCAATTTTTTCCCGATTTTGTGATCAAATTATCATACGATTCAAGTAGAAAGCAAATGTATATTTACGAGTTTTTAGTACCTAATTAAATAGACTAGAATATATTTAAAACTGAGTGTGTATCACATTATTTATAATGCGTTATTTTTTATATAGTAGATAGTCTGTGGTACAGAACCTTTTTTTATTGAATTATTAACTTCCGCCTGAAACTTTGTAAATAGTTTCATCTCATCGTAACCTGCAACTATTTTATTTACAAAAATTCTTGGGATTGGGGCGTTTTCAATCTGGAGGGGAGTAAACTTTGTCTATTTAATTAGGTACTAAAAACTCGTAAATATCCATTTGCTTTCTACTTGAATCGTATGATAATTTGATCACAAAATCGAGAAAAAGTTGGCCTTCAAAAATATTGAGCCGTTTGGCGTGACCTACACCCCCAAATTTTCAAAATAAAGAGGTTATGTAGGACAGACGTCCAATATTTTTGTAGGCCACCTTTTTTCTCGATTTTGTGATCAAATTATCATACGATTCAAGTAGAAAGCAAATGGATATTTACGAGTTTTTAGTACCTAATTAAATAGACAAAGTTTACTGCCCTCCAGATTGAAAACGCCTCAATCCCAAGAGTTTTCGTAAATAAAATAGTTGTAGGTTACGATGAGATGAAACTATTTACGAAGTTTCAGGCGGATGTTAATAATTCAATAAAAAAGGGTCTGTACCACGGACTATATACTATATAAACAATAACGCATTATAAATAATATGATACACACTCAGTTTTAAATATATTCCTTGGAAAGCTACCGATATTAATTTCATTTAACAACCTATACCTATAAGCTGCTAATAAAAAATCCATATTTTGGTAACGTTGGTAAAAAAAAAAGAACTGTACCACTACAACCCATGAAGGGTCTTGGGTTAAGTACTTTGAAAGGAAGTACTGTTTCTTGATCACTGGTTGTGCAAGGAGATGATTTGGCTGAGATCATGCTTGACCGCCAGGTCTCCCACGCTGAATCCCAGGGTCGATCCACGGCCGATGAAACAAAACAAATAAATTATCTGACATGAGCCGAATTTGAACTTGGGATCTGAGTCAGCTACCTCATCACAACGTTTGCTAAAGGGACGAAAAAAATAAACGAGTTTTTTATCCAATTATTTTAGAGTGTTATTGGATATTCTTGAAGAATCATATTTAACAATTATTATAATTCTTGATAATTATTGGCATAGATTGAAGATAAGAAGGATTAATGTATAATGAGAGGAACTGATAATAAAAAGTAATTAATATATCAATATTAAAAAATAAATATAAGTTATAGCCAATATTTGATTAAGGCTCTAATAAGCACATTCAAAACCTAATAAAATAATTCTGACCAGGTTATATATTTGTTAGATTATATATATGTTCTATTACATAATCAATGCTATAATAACAAGGCGAACATAGACAACATGACCTAAATCTAGAGGGACTAAATTAGTAATACAAAATTATGGACAGCGCTACCAAAGCTGTCAAGATAAGAGCTGGTTGATAGTCATGATATAGGCACATCCAATCTCTAGATAGTCCTAGATTGCGTCTAACATGTTCCCAATTAACAATTTAATTATCCCTGTCCAAAATCGGTATCCTATGACGAGAGAGACATTCAAATTTGATGGTGTAATTAGTGATTGTCGAAGTACTTGTTGCTCAAGAAATGCAACAGGTATAAATGGTCCGAAGGTAGAGAAGTAACATGCGGTCATAAAAAGTAATTAATACTTAAAAAGACTTAGTTGAAACATAAAGAACTAAACATGAGTGATAAATTTTCAGGGAGCAGTCATCATAAAGTTTTTATTGGTGCCGGCGTTTCAACCCAAACATGTGGGTCATCATCAGGGCATGTTCCGAGCACTGAAGATATTCAAGTATTCGGAACCTTCTCAGTACTCAATACCGAGTACTTGAATACCTTCAGTGCTCGAAACAAGCCCTGATGATGACCCACATGTTTGGGTTGAAACGTCGGCACCAATGAAAACTTTATAATGACTGGGTTTTGAATATTTATCACCCTTGATATGTAGAACAGTCCATAAACTTCCTTCAATAATTCAATAAAGAACTAAAGTTCAATATAATTTTCCTAAAATATCATCAACAATATATTTAATATGAATACATAGGTTATTCATATTCGTTACCTATAAATATGAAATCCATGAATTAGTTCAATGTTGAATTCGTCTTAGATCTTTCTAGGAAATTCTCAATAAATTAGTCAAATACAATTTTTCAAATTGCATTTTATAAGTTCTTTATCCGTTTAACCCCAACAAAATCCTCATCATTCTATTCTTCATTCAGATCCATCAAAAGATAATCAAAGAAATTTCTAATAGAAAACACATCATGTCATCAGGTATGAAGGAAGAGCGTTCTCCTGTGGTTTTTGATTGATCAAGTATATATCTCATCCTAATTCATTTCCACCTGTCATAGGTATTGTGTGGACCATAGCATGAGGTTTGTGGATATGTTTCGAATCAGTTAGTACATCCTCGTTATTCGGGATTGAATTAATTATAGTGAAAGCTTATGTGTTCATCATATGTTGGCAGATCTAGATGCAGGTAGGGATGGGATATATGAGAAGGCCCAGTATAGATATTAGTATCGGTCTAGAACTATCGATACTATCAAAATTTCCAGTTAGAAATATCGATAATCGACATTGATAATAGATATTTCATTCATTGATAATAGATATTTTCATCGATATTATAAACATTTTTATAAATATATAAGTAATGATTCTCTAGCACATATGTGCATAAAAAAATATGTTATTTCATCTTGAAATTAATTTGGTTACCTAGGACTCCACCTGGACAAACGTCGAACTTGGAATCCTCATACCAGACTGAAACGACAATAATCAGCTTGACGTTTCCGACTACTTCAGCACTTACTAGTCAAACTCTCTTACCTTCCAATTAATTACAAAAGACTCATTTACATGACTATAATAAGGTCTATTTGGACTTACGGAGTTGAGCTATGGAGCTCCACCAAACCTCCAAATTCCTCTCGTATCCAATCCTTACAATCCAAAATCCTTCGTAAAATTCTCAATGCTTCTTACTTTGTTACAAATAAAATCATCCACAATGATCTTAATGTTCATTATGTATCAGATTTGGCCCAATTCAGATATCTATTCTTCCATAATAAACTTCATAGCCATCCCAACCCTCTTGTTTCTAACCTTGCTTCCTATTCAATTCCTGATAACCATCCGAGGCGTCTGAAAAGAAGATGGCCACGTGATCTCCTAGTGTAGACATATTATTAGAGTGCCACCAATGGGTAGTTTCTCAACTTGTGTTTCATGTCATTATATCCACGTGCGAATTTACTAGATGTATTTTTTTTTTTTTTATACAGTTGTAAATATCATATACAAAAAAAGTCAGCTTTTTACATAAATTTCGTTTCAAGCTATTATGTCTTCCATTCACCGGATTCAGCGAAATGCTGATTTATTTGCATCCTACATTGATTTCTTTGGCAATTCGAAGCCTTGGCTTAGGAAGGTTCTAACTAAGAAATTTGAGCAAATTGAGTATTCTGAGTGAGAAGAGTTCCACGAGCGCTATTCAACTCTACTTTGGAATGGCCATCGGTAGTCGATATTATCGAAAAAATCACATCTTCCTCGACTACGCACAACATTCTATATGAAACGGGCAGGATGAGTATTTTTCTAGCGATCAGATCCATTTATAATTCCTAGCGCTTTCCTAAAACAATAGTTTTATTTTAATTTTTAAATTAAAATACTAAAATATTGATAGTTAATAATATCGTATCGACTATCGATATGGTAATATAACATCCCTGGATACTGGCCTGAATATGAAAGGTAATGTTACTAATATCCCATAGAATTTTATTTATATTCCTATAAGCTGTTGTTTAAAAAATTTACACTTTTGGCAATTAGGTCATTTTGGCTCTTCCAATTTAATTCCTTATGTGAGATTTATTTAGGAAATCCAACATTAGATTTCCTGCTAAGTTTCGTTTTGCGCGTCCTACTAGAAGTAGTCGTAATATTCTTTTAACGGTTTTTCTACTGTTTTCAAGTATAGATCTCATTTCAGTCTTATCACGAGTATTAGTTAAAGGTATTGTTCTGTATTTGCCTGAGGAATACGGATATTTTCAAGATAAATTGGTGGACGTTTCAACTTCAACTTAGTACCTGTTTTCTGTCGTTTATACTAATTTACAAGATAAGGTTATTGCCAGTCGGTCATCGATTTCATAAAAATTTTTTTTGTGATGCTTTATTGAAAAATATGCGACCAATGTCCCGAAAGGAAGAAACAAAGTTGATATATATATTTAAGATCATCATAGCTTTTTGCATATTGGTGGTATTAATAGATAAGAATATTATACATTTAGCTAACTTTAGCTAACTCTAATCATTGCTATTAGAATAATAAACTGCTGGTTCCGTTTGCTTTTCTTTCTTCACTTAACTTTCTTAGGTTACTTGGCATTTATTTTCACGAACATTGCAGTACTTCTGCCATCTCAATTTTAAGTAGAGTCGAGTATCTAGTCCCATATAGAATTATTCAAGTATTTCCTGTGTACGAGACGAGAGTAGGAATGTCACTATTCAATTTGCGAGACGCGAAGTAAGATCTATTTATTGACACATGGTGAATTTGAAAAGAAACCATCTCCCATTTCCTTTTTGTATACCCTGTTCAGTACTACTTTGAAATGGAGCAGGAGCATATTAGACAGTGTTTTGGATCTGTGTATATAATGTTTATGATTTGAATTGTAGAATTTTGTATATATATATATATATATATATATATATATATATATATATATATATATATATATATATATATATATATATATATGAGGCAAAAGCGTTGTTGGTTGAAGGAATATTGCAGAAAGATCTACAGATAGTAGGAAGAATCTGACCTTTTCAGTTCTGAATGGAGCAGGGAACCGAAAGATTCTCTCGAGACCACGGAAAGAAATCTGAAGAAATAATTTATAAACTGGAAACCTCAGAAACCCCACACACGCTGCGACACTTGTTGGTGTTTCATGATTCATGTGGAACAATTCCAGATGCTTTAAAGATTCTGCTCTAATTTACTTTTTAAGTTTTATCTACTTCTAGGTTAGCAATTTAAACGGTAAAAAACAGACGTGAATGTTTATGAATCAACTCGAATAGGTGTAACACTTCTTTTTTTCAAACGAATAAGGGAAGCGACACGAGGGTAATGTGTTTGGATTGTCCGCTTAAAGCTATGTAACGATTTTTTGAGCGAACGGTTAGATTGATTTTTAAATTTTATGGTTCAAATTATTCTGTGAAATAGCCTGAGTGTTTTGAAATAATTGGAACTAACAATGCTGACTCGTTATCAAATAAAATGTGTTTAATCGATTTGCAAAAAGCTATGTAAGGTTTTTTAGCGAATAACTAGATCGATTTTTAAGTTTGATGGCTCAAATTATTCTATGGGATCCTATGAATGTTTTAAACTTAAAAAACTGACCCGTGATGGAATAAAATTCGTTTAATCAATTTGCTAAGTTTGATGCTTCAAAATATTCCCTTTTCATCTTAAGGGATATCACTACAAAAATATAAGTGGGTCGTTTGTCAGTGTCTATGAATATTGAAAGTTGGTGAAGTAGTTGGGTGCCTTCCTTGAAACATTGAAGCTCTTTCCGTTCCATGCATCTATTCAAAACACACAGAATATAAATTAATTTATTGTCAGAAGAGTTTAGAGTTTCGCTCGGATATGGAAATCACCCGAATACTTCACCAAGTTTCAATATTTCTAAATACTAACTAACAACCTACTTACATTTTTGTTTAGATATACACCCTTTTCTGTTCCTTAAGACGGATAGAGTCTTTAGCGTAGTTGTGTTTTGTTTTGTTTTTAAATTAAAATATTTAGTTAAATTATAATTTAGTATGGACTCCATTTTTTGTTAATTTCATCAAGATTTCGAAATTTTATTTAAAATGGTAACAGATTAATTCTTTTGGAAAAATAAGATTATTTCTAGTCGACACAAATAAATGAACATATACGAAATTTTTCTTCAAAAAATTGCCAAGTAGATAACCGTTCAAGTATACCACAACCGTTAAAAGGTTGTGGATCCAGGATTTAATTTTGAGGGGATTTTATGACGATTTATGAACTGTCAGTCAACTAACATTATTCTAGGCATTTTTGGAAAAATATCCATTTATCTTCAATGATAAGAGCAGTCTCTTATAATATTTTCTGCACAGCATGCAATTTATAAAGATAAGTTTTCGATACCAATTTACTACTTTTTTTCACCTAAGCTTTTTGAAGGATTTTCATTGAATAAGAGGCTGAAAAGAAGTTGAATGTGAAATCTCTCTTAAATAAACTGAGCAACATATACAAGCCAAATATGAGCAGGTTAATATTTGTCTGAGACGCCAATTATCTATCAGCCAATTTTATAAATGAAAAAAAGTATATGCAAATAAAATAATTCGCACAAGTATTTATTTACATGAATTAACTAACTCACTTACAAGAATTGAACCATTTGAATCCAAATTTTTAAGACTAATAACAGCACCTCTCATTAGCAACAAAACATCACATACAGACTGTCGACCAATATATACGTTCTCTATACTCCCGATTTCATATTAATACAACAATGGACTTATAAACGACATCGTCACAACTTCTTCGAAAAGTCTTAACAATTGGTAAACCCTATTTTTCAACAACTTATTACCATTCAAAATTACAAAACGTTGGCAACAACTTACATAAGATAGGTGTTTTAATTTAATTGTAAGCTTTAGAGGATAAGGTCAACTCAAGCCTGAGGTGAGCCCCATCACCGATCATATTACACGGTATTTTACAGATGTAGAAAAATACTCAAAAACGACAAAAAAAAAAAAAAAGAAGCAAAATACACCTTACAATGTTTTTTATCAGTAAAATTAAGAAGGCAACAAAATTAGAAGGATTCATGACAAAGATAAATAAAAGACGGCTTACGAAAAAAAACCTGAAATAAACGTCAGGGGGCAACTGAAAAGGAGTTGTATGAAAGCTCTCCTTTCCTGGATTAAGGAAGAAAATAAAGAACAGGTATAGGTTCTCTCCTTGGTAATATCATTTCTCGTCACTAAAAAGTTGTTAGTTTATTTTGTTTTGTTTGGTTTCGAACCCTAAAGAATTCGGAAATTTTCCTAAGATGTATAAAACCAGTAAAAACTGCTTATCCAAACACTTAACTCTATACTCAAAAGAAGCAGTCAAAAGATACTGCTTTCACACAACATAAAAATAGTCTCGAAATAAGAGCGTAATAAAAACGTGAAACGAACTTGAAAAACTCTCTTTTTACTTCTCCCTTAGTAAGGGATCGAAAAATAAAGATGCATACTCCAGTAATAGAAAAAAAAAAACGCCAATGACAATAACACCATATCCGTCAGGAATAACAGAAAAATGAAAATAATATTGCAAGACCGGGCAATTCCTGAGCGGATATAAAAGAGGCGATGCCAGGATGGTCCCGATGATAGACTACGTGACGTGAATGGTATCTCTGTTCCTGCCGAGCCTGTTTCATGTTGGACTGGACATGCAGAGGGGGCGAGGGGGGAGGGGTGTAATCATCTCTGGATGGGATCGGATTAATTAGCAAGGCTGGATTTTAGGGAACGTGCTCTCGGAATCATTAACACGTTGTTAATGATGGCAGCCGCACTATCGTGTAATCAAAAATAGCCAGAACATAAATAATTACCAGCATTTACCATGCTCAATCACGAGCTTAATCTCGTAAGTCTGCTAAAAAAAAAAAAAAAAATCAAAATTACGGGACTACTATTAGTAAATACTAACACTGACTACAAATAGTGGGATACACGTAATACAATGGTGAGAAAAAAAAATAGTGGAATAAGTAAGGCAAAACTCACGACATTGACGGATTTTTTTTTCTTAAACCCATTGGACGTGGTGTTGAGAACAGAGGGTAGTTCGAGGATTAAACATGACCTCTTTTACCGCACAGAGCACATTTGAAGAGAAGGCTTAAGAACTGGTATTACTGTGGTTATTTTTAGTTATGTCGTGTCTTGGTCTAGTGACGGGGCTCCTGTAAATGTAAATTAATTTCCTCAGTCTAGATATAGGTTTTTAATGTAAGTCTGCCATCTCATAGGTTTATGAGTAAGTGTTTATGAGTATGTTGCAACTGGCCGAATAATCATTTTGTATATCCTAACCTTCGTTATACTACTTAACAATCTACTTTTCAGAAGGCTCGCTAGAGAAAAGTACGCTCTGTTGGCAGCCATTATTCTAGCTCCTATCTCCTCCTCTTCGTTATTGCTATTGTTAATTATGGACCCGAGGTAGGTGAAGCTTGATACAGCTTGAAAAGTATGGTTTCCCAAGACATAGTGCTGTGGTGGATAGACAAGCTTTTTCTTCCTTAAAACCAGGACCTTGGTTTTACTTTCGTTGGTGCATAGCCCCATTTTCCCTGTCTCATTCTCCAACCTACTGAATTAACTCTTTACTGCTTGAAGTGTTCGCCCTCAATGACCACATCGTCAGCATACGCGAGCAGTTGGGTCGTTCTGTGGAATACTGTTCCTCTGTTATTTAATTTTGCCCGTTTCATGATGGTCACTAGGGCAGTAGTAAAGAGGAGTGGGGCTAATGAGTCACCTTGCCTAAGGCCCGAACAAACTGCAAAGGAGTCGCCAATTCTTCTTTTTACTTAGTTACTTACAGTGGCCTTTAAAAAGGTGTAAAACTAGTTCTTAGGGCTTTGAAGAACAGCATATTCGGTTTTCAACAATTAAAAAGAGATGAAAATCTTATCAAACAGTTCAAAATGTTGGCGCTTCAATTTATATGGTGCAAAAATGGATGTTTTAATAATGGTTTGTTACTTAAATCCTGATAGCCAGTCTTATTAAGTAATGAATTTTGGGATTTATACTTTTCATATTGATCAATTTTCAAAAATTTACCAATTACAAAAATGCATTTTATTGATAAAATGGTTTTAAAATAAAAATAAAAAGCTGTTATACGTAATCATGCGATTCCCAAAAATTTCCCTTTCAAAAACATTCCCTCCTCGGGACACTTTAGACGTTATTAATATTTGAATATAATTGTTCATGTGTTTATATAAAAAATACGATACTCATTTTTGCCTTTAGTTGCATTAATATATTGTGTTAAAATAAAAGTGTATAATTGTTATTGAAATCTCCATAGTTAAGAAAAATGATGCATTGTCCAATAATAACATTTTTTTAATTAAATTGATATAACAACGAGTAAAATAAAAATATATAATAAAAAAAACACAGTAAAATAAACAGCAAAAGGCCTTGCAAACTTAAAAAAAAAACTTTAACCAGCACATGTCACCTTAAACATGGGCTGAAAGGTCAATATAGCGGATCTAGGATTTAGTTTTGAGAGGTTTTTTTTTCCATTCTAATCTTGTTCATTACCCTGAAAGAAAAATATAGAAGTAGAAAATTATATTTAAATGGTCTTAGAAAGGTTGTAAAAACCAAACTAAATTAAATTAAAAAAATATGCTTTTAGGGATAATTTTTAAATTATATTTTTTCTTGGCAAGATTCCCACATTCAATAGCTGAAATTACTGATCTCACCCCCAACAAGTTTTGCAAAACTATCTTCATTGTAATTTAAATTTTCCAATTTTCCGTCGAGTAATTGTATCAACTTTACAACCCTATTTTAGAATTAATTCAGGAGAGAAATATCAAGTTTGTGCTTAAAGATATAAAGTTTTAACTCTTGTGGGTAGGAGGCGCTTTGCTTACACCAAGTCATATGAGAAAACAGTTTTATTGTTAAAGTATTTTTGTCTCTCACTAATTATTTGTGACACAACCGGCAGCTGCTTCTATTTATACCAATTAGTATTTTCTGACAGACCGTTGTACTAAGGAAAGAGATTGTCCCGTTAATAAGGACATTCGGATAACAATTATAAAGAAAGTAAAGATCAGGTTTAGCAGAAAGGCCAATCTGGATCTTCTTGGAAGTGGAATTTCATCTACAGGCGCTGTTAATTATAGGATGAGGACGGAGAACAGCAAGTTACGTTACCTCGACGGTATTACCCGTCATTTTCTCTCAAGACGGCCGTCGAAAAACCTGTGTAACTGTAGCGCCTATATGAATACACCGATTTAAACGAAATTGTGCTAAAGTCTCCTCCTCGATACCCTTTAAGTTTATCTATATAACAGACTATACCGAAAAGTACTTTCCCATCAAGATGACTATCGAAAAACCTGTATCATATTGACTGTGAGCCTAAACGAATGTAGGGATTTCGATGAAAGCTGACTAAAGTCCCCTCCTTCGACGTCCTTTTAATTTATATACTTTTATAATATACTTCACCAAAAGAAGCTGGAAAAAAAGTTACGAGTGGTGGTAAAATTAGGTTTCCGAATAACTCAATAAGTATAATACTGTTATGTGATTTTTATAATCTGGTGTTTCTAAGCTATTTAAATTTAGCTAGCGAGGTGCACACCACCGCGTTACCCAGCAATCTGATGGAAGTAAAATTGATAAAATAATTACGAGTTCAGGAGTTAATAATTATATTATAACAAAGTTAATAATTTAACCAGAGTAGTTTTTAACTCAGACATTAATCCCCAGCTCTCACTCCCTGGCTCGGGAAAACCCCGTATGGAATAAAAGGTGAGGAAGGAGAGGACAAAAAAATGGTATGCGGGTTTTTGGAAAGAATTAATTCAGTAGTCATTTAATGTTTCACTATTTACGATATTTTAAAACGTATGAAATATCTCTTCATTAGTGTAATATGTAGCGTATCCATCAATAACTCATTTTTCTGTTATAAGATCTTTAGAAAAAAGAAATAATAGCATTTAAAAAAAATAACATAAGCTACTCATCATATGTAATTGAGACGTTTATTTACAGAAAATTCCAATAGAGTTCTAATTTTAACAAAACCTCTGGAGAGAAGAAATTTACAATTATTGTGACATTCTGTACTGAGCTAGTAAAGTTTAAGAGAGTCATTAAACTTAAAATGTATTTAAAAAGGCCATATCCATACCAATAGTGAAAGTTATGAACATTTAATTAAGTTCAAAAATTTGATTAAGCTCTTTAGGTTTTTCATCATTCATGTGATTTCATCTCATAGCTAGAACTAAATACAGAATATAGAAACTACTTTTTAAAAGTAATAAAACTTCTTGTATAAAAGCTTGAAAAAATATAGTAAGCAGTCAATTGTGGACGTGTGTACACTTCATGTTATTATTTCTAAATCTATATTTCATATATTTATATTCATTTTATAAATATATCTAAGTATATAATTATATTATAAGTAAGTTATCAGTCGTATCATTGTAATATTATTAATAATGGTCTATTTTAAAAATTGACTTATAATATAAATTGTTTCTTTAGGTAAGACAAGTGTTTTTAAATAAGCAGTGAACAGAAAAAAAAATTAAAACCTCTAGCCTTCCCTTCTGGTTCAAGAAAAACCCGTATCGTCGAAAAGCGAGGAAGGGGAAAAAAAAAGTCACCGTCGTTTGTGCTTCTAACCATACATTATGATAAATAACACGAACAGCAGATTAAAAAAAATTGAATAACTAAACAAAATTAATAAAACTGATATTGAGAAAGCCTTTGCTCTTTCTTCAGAAACAAATTTACTAGTCACTGAGAAAAGCAAATATAGGCCTACAATTGAACTGGGGTTGAACGGTCAGCTTAGCCTCATTTACAAGGGCCAAGGTGCGATAAAAATTAAATTGGACCTGGACAAATATGGAGCTTTTTTAATCTAAATGTTAATTAAAGTCTCCGTCAATGTACTTTAAAATTCTGCAGGTTGGGAGAAGTTTTTTTTAGCCTCCCTGTTGTTCCACGTCAAAGTTTACTGCTAGTGAATATTTTTTCCTGGCATTTTACAGTAGAGGTAGCATTTACAGTAAGCTATTGTATCAGAGTTGGCTTTCTGAGCTAACAGAACAGTTTAACCTAGAAATAGTTAAGTTTCCATGAAAAAATTGTTGAGATAAGTTTTCGTTTTTATAAATAATTTTACTATTCAAACACAAATTATGAACTATTTTATGATGATAAAAATAAAAATTGTAACAATTTTTACAATATATTTATTATTTGTGTAACAATGAATAATATTTTAGTTCTTAATGCATTTTTTCGTTGTCTTTTGATGCAACTGTTTCATGAATTTTAGTTGGTTCATTTTTGTAAGAAAAATATCAACATTAAATAATCAATAATTAAATTATTCCACTACTTCACGAATGTTGGCGGTTGTCAACATAGTTGTCAACTACTTCTGGCCCGATTTAAACGTCTAATAATTATCACATGAAAAAAAAATAAATTACAGATAAATTAATCCAAAATATGTGCTTTTTAAAATACTTTATTTGCTCTTTTTGTTTTCACATTTGTGCAGTTTTTAAATAGTACTAAATTTTAATAATAGAAAATAAATAAGATTTAATTTATAACTAAAACAAAATTTAATGTCATATTTTCTTATTTTGCAAATGGAAAGATGTGAAGAATGTAAAAGCTTTTTTTTACTTTTTTTTTATTTATTCATGATATTTACACCTGTATTAAAAAAATAAATACATTAAGTAAATTTGATAACAGAAAATAATAACATGAAATGACTTGTTGAGAAACTACCCACTGGTAGCACTCTAAAAACAAAATGTATTTACAATAAGAAATCTCGAGGCCATCTTCTTTTCAGACTCCTCGGAGGGTTGTCAGAAATAGAAGAGAAAACAAGGTTAGAGACGTGAGGATTCGGATGGTTCTGAAGTTTATTATGGAAGGATTGGTATCTGGATTGGGCCAAATCGAAAACATAAGGAACATTAAGGTCATTATGGATTATTATATTGGTGACAAAGTAAGGAGCATTGAGGATTTTCCGAAGGATTTTGGATTGTAAGGATTGGATACGAGAGGAATTCGATGGCTTAGTGGAGCCCCAAAGCTCAACTCCGTAATAGGTCTTATTGTAGTCATGTATTTAAGTCTTTTTTAATTAACTGGAAGCTTAGAGCGTATGTCTAGTAAGTGTTGGAGTAGTCGGAAACGTCGAGCGGTTTCTTGTCGTTTCAGTCTGGTATGAGGATTCCAAGTTAGACGTTTGTCCAAGTGAAGTCCAAGGTATCGGATTTGTTCAACAGGGATAAGTCGGGTATTGTTAAAGGATACTGTGGGACATGAGGTCATAGGTTTACGTCGAAGGGTAAAAGTGATTTGATGGGATATATTGAATGTAAAAGTAATCATAAAAACCATTATTATTAAACGATAACGATCACTGACCAATTAAATTAAATCACTGACATTAGTAAAAAATGGAAGAAACACTAGAGAGCCGATCTTTTCATCTCTAGATAAAAGAGGAAAAGCGAATGAAAATTCGGAAAATTTTTGCACTTGTTATCCATTTTCGCTAAATCTAAACAGTTGGAAAATTGTTGAGACGATGAAACACCGAGCGTCCTTTCACGTAATAAAAAAGGAATAGCGAAAGAAAATTCGGAAAATTTGTACCACTTCTGTTTCCATTGACCTACCTCTAAAAAGTTCGCAAATGGTTGGAACAGTGAATATCCTAGCATCAATTCATGAGATAAAAGAGGAAAAGCGTATGAAAGTTCGGAAAACTTTCTACAATATTTCCTTATTTTTGCCTTCTACTTTTACATTGCCAAAAAATTGTCGGTCTGGAAAAAAACTGAAAAACCGATCCTTCATTCCCGAGAGAAAAGATGAAAAGCGGACGAAAACTCGGAAAAAGTTGAATTTTTTCACAATTTTCGCTTAAGCAGTTGGGAAATTGTTGGAACGATTAAAAAACAAAACAATAATATATATATATATATATATATATATATTGTAGCTAAAGTCACTAGCCATGATTCATAGTTGGAGTGCGCCTCTCGATTTTTCTCTCCTCGTTTGGGAGGTACTTGTCGCACAAGATGAGCATGACGCACAGTTCTCCTCGATTATTCTAGCTTCGGGAGCAGTAGGCCTAACTCATAAAACGTGAATAGAATAGGTTTATTTTCCAAGTCCTTATAAATTAATGGATGGATATATGAATAAGTATAATTTATTGATTTTATGTGCTTGATAAGAAAATTATTGCCTAATGATTAAAATATTTCACCAAAATACATTTGTTAGTTATGAGGGAATTCCAACCTGACTTATTTAGCAATTTTTTCAATATTCAATTTTCTCATTAATGGTGATGCCTATTATACCAAAATATAATTTTTAAAACAGAATCCCAGATTGATAAATAATATAATAAAAAATTATAGAGTATTCCGCTAATGGAGTGCCATGCAAAAAAATTAATAAAAAATGTAATTTAACAAATGAAAACACCATTATCTTTGACCTTTTAAGCCTTTCATCATGAAAGTATTTTCGCTCTTTTCGCCCCCTTTTTTTATGTTTATTATTTTCAATACTTCCTGGATAGCAATATATTTAAGCAGTGCTAAAGCCGGGAACGTATCGTCGGCCCTATATTAAAGAAACGAATGTGAAACTTAAACAT
Organism: Nezara viridula; assembly: GCA_928085145.1. Taxonomy (NCBI): domain Eukaryota; kingdom Metazoa; phylum Arthropoda; class Insecta; order Hemiptera; family Pentatomidae; genus Nezara; species Nezara viridula. The sequence goes on along the minus strand of OV725080.1, from coordinate 89,210,050 downwards.
TACATTCGTTACTTTAACATAGTGTCGAAGATATATTATAACAGAATATCATGTCAATCGAATATCTTTATGCTAAAGTAATATTTTGTAAATTTATTAATTTATTTATATATCTCTATTGAAATTTATCTATTAATAATCCATTATTATTCTCAATTTCATTTTAAAAATATGAATATTTCTATGAAACAAAATGCTATAGGAAACTAGACGATAGTATCGCTACTATTTAAAATGGTTTTAATTTGTCTTCAATTTGCACACTGTTTTTCTCAATGTAAGAAAATGAAATAAATCGATTAATAATGAAATATTTAATAAGTATGTTGCTTATCTTTTTTAACCTCCCTATCTCGCCTTTCCGGATGTACGGGATTATTTAAGGACCAGGAGAGAGGGTGGAGGATTAATAACAGACTTAAATATCCCCGGCACCGGAACTCGAACTCGTAAACTACACGGTGGGCCAGACCCCCTTACCGTGCATCCCCCCACATCTCTATAAATTGCATATCGTTGTGTTCCTTGTGACAATTTATTAAAAAAAAGCCAATGTTCCCACAAAAAAAAGTGAACGAACTGCCCCAAAATGGCGTCCAAACATGGCTGGATTGACGACTTTGACTTTAGTTAGTTTTTTTGTTACTGAGAATCAGCATTTGGCTTAATTTCATCATAGTTGGTCTTTTATTAAAGCTGGATAGTCAGAGAATAATAAAGCATGAAAAAATATTAAAAACTAATTGGTTTAGGCATTAAAAAAAATCGGTAAAGTCAATTGTTTTTACAAAAAAATTTTCAAGTTGAAAATCAAGCGTCGTTTGTAATGAAACGGTCAACAATAATGCAAAACGTGCTGAAATAAAACATCTGGAGAATACATTTCTCTTTCTAAAACACTGATTACTTTTTAAAACATTTGAAGTAGTTCCGTATAAAATGTACTTAAGCGGCAGAAAAGCGCTACTGGCGTAGGTGCCTACAGGCCTCTACCACACCACTCAGTACTCATAAATGGCTTAGTTATAGTGCTATAATAACGTTTTTGTTATATTATATTGATTATATTAACGAACAAATATTAATACAATAATTTAATTGTAAAAAAATATTTTTTTTTTAATTTATTATTTTTGTTTTTATTTTTCATTATTATTTTTTTTTTAATTTAACTTCATTTATTCTATACGGAGATTGCTTAAAAAGGTCTCTATTATAAAAATTATAATAATAAAACTTAATTCAAAAATACTTTGCAGAATATCTTGATTTTTTTTATTTAATATTTGCAATTTAACATTTTGTTTTATATATTTACTGATTCTTAGAGGTAATTTAAATTGTATATACTTCCCTGGAAATGAGTCATATTAATATCTGTTTTATAAACTAAAGTAATATATACCTAATCTGAACTACTTTTAATGAATAGGTGATGGATTGTTTAGTAAAATTGTTATATCGCTATTAAAAAAAAACATTTTTATTTCCTTTATTTTATTCGGAAGTTGGACCATATCATAAAAAATATCAACTTTTAATATTAAAGTGCATTATTCCCTCTGCACAAATGAAATATGGAAAGGGCGAAGCTATAAGTTCTTTTATGTAACTGGAACTGATTGTTAGTATTTGGTCTCAAAATGAGGGAAAACGCAAAATTGAACCCAAACATTGGAAAAATACATTAACCGAACGACAATGCCAAATTTCGGAAAAGAAAACAAGGATCAGTATCCATTATATGGCTAAACGAATATATAGTAGACAAATGAACAGAATATTTCAAGATTCTGCTAAATGGGGGTAAAAATGCTTGATCAGTTTGGATGATATTAAGCAGGTTTATTGTGGTGAAGACCATTTCATCAGCAAGAAATCTTCATCTTTAAATATTCTGTTCGTCTGTCTACTATATATTCGTTTAGCCATATGATGGATACTGATCCTTGTTTTCTTTTCCGAAATTTTTGCACTTCCTTTGTCGTTCGCTTAATGCATTTTTCCAATTTTTGGGTTCAATTTCGCGTTTTCCTTCGTTTTGAGACCAAATACTAACAATCAGTTCCAGTTACATAAAAAAACTTATAGCTTCGCCCTTTCCATATTTCATTTGTGCAGAGGGAATAATGCACTTTAATATTAAAAGTTCCTATTTTTTATGATATGGTCCAACTTCCGAATAAAATAAAATAAAGGAAATACAAATGGTTTTTTTAATAGCGATATAACAATTTTACTAAACAATCCATCACCTATTCATTAAAAGCAGTTCAGATTAGGTATATATTATTTTAGTTTATAAAACAGATATTAATATGACTCATTTCCGGGGAAGGATATACAATTTTTTTTTTTTTTTTTTTACTTGATTCTTCAACTCACACCTGTCAGAAGTTCCGACAATCAGCGAGTGTGATGTCAAGATGAAGAGATTGGTCTTGGAATAGGCGTGAGGGAGAGGAGTACCCAGCGGCGTCCTTCCTGTCTTGAGCGTAATATTTCTAGTTAGTGGAGGAGATCCCTCATCCAGCTTCTTTTAAGCCTCCTTCGGGTGCTATCGGGCATGTTAGTTGTGGCCATGCCTCGAATCAATGAGTTTGTATGTCCGTGTAAGTTATTATGAAATCGTTTGTAGTATGTTCGTATGTGGTCGTTAACTGTTGGCATCTGTAAGTCTTTATGTAGAGTAATGTTACTGACGTACCAGGGAGCTTTGGTAATAGTCCTGAAAGTTTTAGATTGAAAAGTCTGTAATTTACGTATGTGAGTCTTTTTGGCTGTCCCATATATCTGTAAAGCGTAGGTCCAAATAGGCTTGAGTAGGTAAGTATATGTATTCAATTTCTGTCTAAGTTTTAATTTCGAATTTCTTGCAAGGAGTGAGTACAATAGGCGTAGTCTTAGGTTTAAAGTTTTTGTTTTGTTTTTGATATGTTGGCCCCATGTAATTCTTCTGTCAAAGGGCAGTCCAAGATATTGAACTTTGTCTGTCTGAGGAATTTGGATATTGTCAAGGTAAATAGGGGGGCAAGTTTCACGTCGAAGGGTAAAAGTGATATGTTGTGATTTGTCAAGGTTGAGTCGAATTTTCCAGAGTTTGCACCAGTCGTAGAAATTGTTTAGGTGATATTGTAAAGTCTGTGAGGCGTATGCTGAATTTTGATGTCTTGTCAAGATTGTTGTATCGTCTGCGTAAGTCGCGGTCAGAGTATAGAGAGGATCTGGAATATCATATGTGTAAATAATATACAACAGAGGAGCGAGTACTGACCCCTGAGGCACCCCTGCTAGGGCTGGTTTAATGGTAGATAGTTCTGTACCTTGGCAAACAGAGAAAAATCTGTCAGAAAGAAAAGATTGAAGAATAAGATAGTAGGTTGGAGGGAGTATAGTCTTAAGTTTGAAAAGAAGTCCCTGATGCCAGACTCTATCGAACGCTTGAGCAACATCCAGAAATACTCCTGTTGCATATAATTTGTGCTCTAGTGCTGTCGCAATGTAGTCTGTCACTCGGTGTAGCTGATGAATGGTTGAGTGGTGTGAACGAAATCCAAACTGATGTTCAGGTATTATGTTTTCAGTAGTCAGTATGTCAAGAAGTCGTTTGTAGAGAAGTTTCTCAAAGATTTTAGAGCATAATGGGAGCAAGCTGATGGGTCTGTATGATGAAGGAAAGTCAGTGTTTTTGTTAGGTTTGTGAATCATTTTTATGAATGAGTATTTCCATTGTAAGGGGAATTTAGTCGTTCTGAGTATTGCGTTATAAATTGATGTTAGGTATACTAGAGCTTTCCTTGGCATTTTCTGGAGCACTTGAGCATTTATCAGGTCATGACCGGGAGCTTTCTTTTTAGGTAACTGTCTGATTTGTTCTGCAACTTGAGTGGGAGTGAAGCAAAGTGGAGGTAATGACAGTTGTAAAGGAATGTCTAAAGTGTTTTGTACATGTCTTTCGTGATCAGTATTAGAGAAGTCAGTATGTGGTATGAAAACAGAAGAAAGATGGTTGGCAAAGAGCTCAGATTTTTCAAGGTCTGACACAGCCCAGGAACCATCTACGTTTCGGAGTGGTGATGACACCTCACAATGCTTTACAAGTTTCTTAGTCTGTCTCCATAAGCTTCCATCGTCAGTCGAAAGATTTTTGAGGTAATTGTCGTAGATCGTTCTTTTAAAATTCTGAATCTGTCGTTTAAGTTCATTGTTAAGTCTATTGAAAGTCCGTTTGTCAGATGGAAGTCGACCAGTCTGCCACACTTTGCGCGCTCTTCTCTTTGCTCTGATCAGGTCTCTAATGTACTGCGGATAGATTGGAAGAGACGTATTTCTGCTAGGTCTTGGTACAGATGATGACCATACAGCCTGTTGTAAGCTGATTGTGAACTTATCAACAGCTTTTTCGAGTTCCTCTTCGGTCTTAAGGGACATTGGGATTGATAGCGTCGAATTTAAGTAGTCGCTGTAAGCTTTCCAATCGATTATCCTATCTGTAAGTGTTGGTTTTTTTGATGCAGTACGAGGCTCATCGCATAGTACCAAACTGAGAAGAGAATGATCAGAACAAAGATCAGAGCTTGCAGTTACAGTATACGGCACTGTCCTGAGTCCTTTAGTAATGAAAAAGTCAAGTAAATCTGGTGTTTTCTGTCTTGAAGTTGGCCAGTAAGTAGGTGTATCAGGTGAGATCGTGTTTAATGAAAGCTGATCGATGGCAGACTTTAGATTTCTTCCTCTAGGAGTACAGAGTCGTGCTCCCCAGGACTGATGTTTGGCATTATAATCACCACCTGCAATAAAACACCGACCGAGATGTTGGAAAAAATTGTAAAACATTGCAGATGTTAGCACGTATCTCGGAGGGCAGTACACTGCAGCGAAGGTAATGGTATGGTGCTGGGTATACAGAGTAATTGCTGTGGATTGTATGTCAGGTGTAATGGGTAATTGTAAAGGGTTGTGTTTTAGTGATTGCTTAATCAGTATTGCCGTACCGCCATGTGCCGTCTTATCAGGGTGGTCAGTTCTATATATTTTGTAGCCTGGAATGTAAAATTTAGAATGTGGAGTCAAGTGTGTTTCAGTGATGAGAGCAATGTCAGTCCGTTTTTCATGTATGTACATGTCAAGTTCAGTCCTGTGTTGGTTTATACCATTTGCGTTCCAGAGAAGAACGGACATGGAGCCCACTGTCAGCCGATTAGTAGCCATAACTGGAGGATAAGGCTTGTGCAACGTGAGACAGTTCTTGGAGAAGGCTGAAAAGAGGCTGGATGAGGTTATTCAATCCACTTACCAAGTTGAAGCGCTGAGCTGAGGCCGGGTGATTGTGAGTCGGTAGTGGCGGTTGAGTAATGCCCTTTTTCATTTCTGGATGCTTTGGCTGGTGAAGGTGATTTTCTGGGACTTCTGTAGGAGAAGTTCGCAGTTTTGGTCCTAGATATTGAGAATCGGGTTTTGAAGAACCTGAATTTGCGGTATGCTGACTTTGCGGAAGAGAAGGAAACTCGTCTATACCTGGGGGTGCGCTAGTTTGTGCTTTTTGGGGACTTTGTATATTTTTACGGAGATTGCGTACTTCCCTCAGTTGTTTTAGAGTTGCACAACCTCTATAATTTGCTGGATGGGATCCGCTACAATTCGCGCATGTTGCTGCGGTCTCTCTTGTCTTTGTGCAGACGGTGCTATCATGTCCTTGGCCACATCTCACGCACTTCGGGGAGTGATTGCAGTAAGCCTTTGTGTGGCCATACTGCTGACAACGGGTGCACTGTGGAATCATTCTTTTCTTTCTTGGCTCTTCGATTTTCACTCTAGTATAGTATAAAAATTTGATATCAAAAATTTTTTCATTAAATGTGGCTTTAGAGATATCGATAAAGAACATGGGAAGTGGATTTTTGTATCTGGAAATAACGTTCACAATACTTGTGGCATCGTAGCCTAGGCATTTTAATTCGTATTTTATGGTTTCAATTGGAGTAGCATGGTGTAAGTTTTTTAATACGATTCTTGGATTTCTATCTTCTATTAACTGATAGGTATGGAAATCGGCACCTACCTGTCTTAAGTTAGCTACTATACGTCTATATGTGTCAGAGTTTTCAGGATATACGGTTACTCCTCTTGATGTGGATTTTAGGTTAAAGCTGTTCAAACCTCCTACATTTTGGAGAAATGTGACCAGTTCGGTGTAGTTCTGTACATCATTCAAGTGGATAGGGGGCGGTTTTACAGAAACTGGTTGCTTAGTGGTAGCATCAGACTCGTCACTAATGTTAGTTAAGACTTCAAAACTATTAGTGGTTACTGTTGTAACTTCACTTACCTTTTTAGCTTTTCTTGGGTCTCTGTTATTGTCCATTGAGAGTTTTCTTCCTGTAACGAGTTCCCAATTATTTTCAGTAGTTTGGTTTGAGTTTAAAGCGTCCACATTTTCTGTAGAACTGGCAGATATCGACGTCTCAGACATCGTTTGCGGTGAAACCGCTACACCGAGGTGTGGAGTTCCTATTTCTTGGAGCTAATTGGTTTCAACAACAGAATGCAACAAAAAGAAAAGTTTTCACTGTTAATTTACTCTAAGATTTTGTCAAAAAGATTTTCAAAGAAAAATTAACCTCACTTTTATCAATGTTCACACATGATCAAATCGAACAAACTAAAAACTGGATATACAATTTAAATTACCTTTAAGAATCAGTAAATATATAAAACAAAATGTATAAAACAAAATAAAAAATTCAAGATATTCTGCAAAGTATTTTTGAATTAAGTTTTATTATTATAATTATATAATTTTTATAATGGAGCCCTTCTTAAGCGACCTCCGTATAGAATAAAGGAAGTTAAATTAAAAAAAAAAATAATAATAAATAAAAAAAATAATAATAAATTAAAAAATTTTTTTTTGACAATTTAATTATTGTATTAATATTCGTTCGTTAATACAATCAATATAATTTAACAAAAACGTTATTATAGCACTATAACTAAGCCATTTATGAGTACTGAGTGGTGTGGTAGAGGCCTGAAGGCGCCTACGCCAGTAGCGCTTTTCTGCCGCTTAAGTACATTTTATACGGAACTACTTCAAATGTTTTAAAAAGTAATCAGTGTTTTAGAAAGAGAAATGTATTCTCCAGATGTTTTATTTCAGCACGTTTTGCATTATTGTTGACCGTTTAATTACAAACGACGCTTGATTTTCAACTTGAAAATTTTTTTGTAAAAAAAATTGACTTTACCGATTTTTTTTAATGCCTAAACCAATTAGTTTTTAATATTTTTTCATGTTTTATTATTCTCTGATTATCCAGCTTTAATAAAAGACCAACTATGATGAAATTAAGCCAAATGCTGATTCTCAGTAACAAAAAAACTAACTAAAATCAAAGTCGTCAATCCACCATGTTTGGACGCCATTTTGGGGCAGTTCGTTCACTTTTTTTTGTGGGAACATTGGCTTTTTTTTAATAAATTGTCACAAGGAACACAACGATATGCAATTTATAGGGATGTGGGGGGAAGGGGGGAGGTTGCACTGTAAGGGGGTCTGGCCCACGGACTATTCCATTTGCTCGGCCACACCACACTCCATAAATATGTTGCTTGTTTGATTGGCAAATTCGAGGCGAAATTGAATAAGCTTACATCTTATTTAAATTGACTAAATCAAGTTACAAGTTCTGTTGGCTCGAATGATCTACTTAGTTTCAAAAATTCAGTTGTGAATTTGAAGAAATTCCTTTCGGAAATAGAATTCTGCAAGAGTGGGTCTTTCATATTTGCAACTCAGTATATCCGGATTTTTTTTTCCTTTAGGCACTCTTTTATTTGTTTACAGGTGCGAAACCATACTATGTAAATTTAACAATGATTCGTAGTTTCAGATGCAGTCGTCGTATGAACAATTTTGATATGTAATATTTTTTGAAATGTAAACACATATTTATGAAAATCGAATACCTTTCATTAAATTTTATTATTAAAATCATATAAATTTGTTGTACTCAATATAAATAATGAGAAATTCTTAAAAGTGAAGCTCGTGTATAAACTTAAGACTAATTTTAGTTTGTCTGTAAGTAGATTTTCGTAGAAGTCCTCTCTCCATTCTGTTTTGTTTTTGATGCATATTTAATCCAAGATTTTAATTCATTATATCTCATAGTGCTGTTTTAAGTTTTTCCTAACTTTAATTATTTTGTTGTAATTCAACAAAATATGTTTTTGGCGGTTCTGCTTGATATACTTCCGTAAAAACCTTGTTGTTACCTTTCATCAATCTTGGAAACCACACATCTCCCAAATTTCCCGTCGTACTATCTCTACCCTGAAACAGTTCAACCGTCTGCGCTATCTCCTTCCATATAAATTCCGTCAACTCCCGGTTTCCTCTCTGGTTTTCCCTCGCTTTTAATATAGCTGTCTGGTGTGCGGCAGACTCTCCGGAGAATTCGAAGCCAAACTTAAACGCCTAATGAATTGTTCAATACGTTTTGTTTTCGGAACTTCAAGAGATCCGTATATAACCCAGTATTACACCAAGTTGAAGTGACTCTATCCATCCAACCGCCGTCTGTACTTCCTTGCAACCTTTCTATATAAAGCCATCAGAACTCAGCAGCCTTCCTATATTTTCCACAGCCTACAATACTCCATTAAATTCCGTTCCATTAGATTCCGTACTTCCGACCTTTATCCTCCTCCTCACCGAACTGCTGCGTTTGACGAATCCTTCGTAATTCAAGCCGTCTCATCCTGGAATACGATCACTCTCGATATTTGACATGCACATTCAGTTTCCTCATTTAAATATCTCCTTTTTAAGCCCGATTGATCACGAAATGTGAACTTCTCAAGTTCATCTAAAAATTATTTTGTTTACTTATGTTATTTTATTTTCCTATGTTTATTCTACATAATGATTGTATGTTTTTGTTTTGTTTTTAGTGTTATATGTTATATTTGAATGAGATATTATTTTGTAAAAATTTGATGTATGACCACACAGGCATTTTTTCTGTATCTATAATTTGTTCTAAAAAGACAACGAAAAAGACAAAAAAAAAAAAAAATCAAATATTTCATTTTCATATAATAAGTGAAAAATATATTGATTTGAAAAGCGAAATTACGAGTAATTAAAGTAATCTCTATTGAACAGAAAATTGTTTACACATTATTTTTACTTCCAGTTAGCTATATATGCAATATGTAGTAAGTGGAATTATCGCGATTGTGAAAATGTTCGATTATAAGTTTTCAACGGAAATACATGTTTTGTAGTCCACTGAATTCCAATAAGTCCCTCAAAATTATTTCTTTGTGTGCCTGTAAACAGCTTAGCTCGAAAACGTAAATTCATACGAAACTGAAATTGTATATTTAAGGTATGCATTGGCTGGGAAGGTACAGCAACTTTTTCGTTTAAATTGGATTACCATAAGTGCCACTTTATATATATTCGATTTTAGTGCTTATCTTAGCAGCTGTATACACATCATAATTTAAAAAGAGCACCTAGTATTTACAGATGGTTAGCCTAGATCATTCAAAGAAAGCTTTAATGACAAATTATACCTAATTAGTGTGCTCAGCTGAAGATATTTTTAGAAATTATTGGAGAAGGCAATCTAGTTCATGAAACCGACCCAGCCTTAATTACAGCTAATATTGTCAAGGTATTAATAAATAAATATAAACGACATTTACAGAAGGTTGGCAAGAAAGCATTATATAGCTCAGCTTACGGTGAGCATTTGAACCTTTTTTATTAAGTGATCTGATCTGCCAGAATTTATAGAAAATACATGATCAATGTTTCAGTTAACAATAAAATTGTAAAATCACTCCACAATTTGATTGCAAAACGTGCAACTTTATGGGAAAAAAAGATATTGTATCATGTATTATTTTAAGTACCCAATACAGAATTATCAATGCTTTCCAAAAAAAAAAAAAACTGTAGTATATGTATAACGATTATAAATAGATTATAGCATAAGAGTATTGTGATCAGTAAACAATATAATGTTATTAAGTTTTATGTATTTCAAAGAAATTATTTAGGTAATGAATGGTTACATCTAAAAACTAGTATAATATAGTTGTTGAGCCTGAAAATCATTAAATTAGTTTTAAATTTAAAATGATATCAATTGAAAAATATTTAATAATTACTATGCATTATAAATTACAATAAAAATGCATAACTCACAACTGGAAGTTCTGATGTGACCTTTCCCATTCACCAGTTCACTATGCGTCTTTTCGAAACGTATTCCAATGATACACTACTTTAATATTTATAAACTCAAACAAATAATTTTTATTACACTTATAACGATTCTCACATATTTAAACTAATACAAACCAGTACAAACCGAATGGCGCCAAAGCTAGACCAATTAATACATACAGAAGATATGCACTACTGAGCTGTGACAAACGTCAACTTAATCAGAAGAATACTGCACTCTAATTGGTTGAAATTTAGCGTCCCTAATCACCTAAAACAGAAAAGTTCTGCGAATGTTTTGGATACAGTCAATAACCGCAGTCAATTTCAACATCTTTATAGTGAAAGGTAATTTATTATTTTTAATGTGAAATCTATTATTTATTTATTATTATTGTTAAGGTTATTTAAAATTTAGTCGAGTATAAACAATATAATATATATATTATTAAAAATGGACCAATTCCACTATGAAAAACAGGAAATGAAAGTTTTGTGTTTTTTTTAAGTATCATGTATTGTGTTGAATATGAAGCCAAATCTAAAAAAATATAAAATTTTCTTCAACAGCTGTTAGAGTTTATCTTTATAGAAAGCGGCTTTACTAGAATTTATTTAATGAAAACATTAATATTATAATAAGAAACATTTATTTGTTCATTTAATATATTCAGGATATATTCTTATAACAGAGATCTGGAAAAACAATATTTTCTTCATATGTTTTTATGTATATAAAAAGTCAATTTTAGGGACTAATTTATTATAATACAACCCAGGTCACAGAATAAAAATAAATTAAAGCTTAGAATTAATTTATTTAATTAATTGTTGCTGTAAATACTCATTCTCAGAGGGGAAAGAATATCAAAGCACCTAATTTATTCACACAACTACAAGTGGATCTCAAATTAATCGAAAAGAAACCTCAACTTATTTAATATGAGCATGATGATCATTAAACAGGGCAGTTTCTAAAAAAATAAGAGGTATCTGAAGTTCAATTGGAAATTATAAAATTGTGACTAATATGTGATGTTATAAATAATAGAACATATCGTAATCAAGCCACTTAAATGTCCTCTTTAAAAGATAAATATTTTATAAAACATTATCTAACACATGAACTATTTAAAAAATATATTATTTTATAGAATTTAAAAATTATATTAAAATGAGGTTACATTCAGGGGATACATCGACTTAATAATCGAAGCAACTGCTGAGCCATCGGTGATTCAATCGGTGAACAAAGAAACATGCTGAATTCCATCGATAATTTGCATATTTGAGTTTAGGAATGTTAATATGAATTTCTGATGCAATTGATAAAGATTAAGAATATGTACAAATTGTTGAAGAAGCTTTTAGGCGAGTTCGAATACATTAGACTTCGGTAAGCACTACTACTAGGGTAAAATGATGAAATAAAAACGTTCCTAAATAGACACTTAGACCAAGTAATATTTTAAATAAGGAAATAAAAAAATGCCAATCCCTTTCCTTAACTTGATATCCGCCCTCGGAGTCGCCAGCCTAGCAATCTAATTACATCTAGCCATGTTTACACTCTTCGATATTTACACTCTTTGTCTCTAACATAATTTCAGTCAGTCTTGTACTGGCCTCGGTTCGGTTAACATTCATCTATTTCTGTTATATTGATTTAAAATTTTTAACAGTGATGTATATTTTTTTTAAATATTCAAGTAAGATTTGTTTCTGATACATAATTCATTTCGAAATCAGTGTTTTATTGTGCTAAGATCAAAATGATGCTACATGGATATCGCTGAATATCACAGCTGGATCTACGGAGCGGAGGGGGAGACTTTCGGGCTGAAGCCCCCACCGAAATAGTAAAATATAACCATGTTTTATGAAACAAAAATTAAAAAGTTATCACTAAAAGTATTATTGCTCGTGAAATCACATTTAATAGTACTTCAAGAATTACTTAAACACCATTTCATATAGGTAGTATCTTTGTTCTTCATCTAAAATAATAATCGTTTGATATATGTTATAACAAAGCTTTCGGGATGAATTTATCTGTAAACTTGATTTTAAATTCAAAATTTTATTTAATATTATAATTTTTTTATCTATATCAACCGAAACGTACAAGGATGAAACTTCATATCTTTTAATAATAAGTATTTAATTAAATGCTTATATTAATAAATATGATATTATTAATGTATCAGAAAATAATCGCATCATACTTGTTAATTTTAATTGAGATTATTTGAATAAATTTGTTTCTAATTTTCTATAACTTCATGTTGAATTTTATTTAAACCATATAATACAAAAAAAAAATTGCAGAATAAAATTTGTATAACCTAAACCAATGCTGAATAACTTCATGTGGTTACTTAAACATTTGAAATATTAAAGAAATTATATCTTATTATGAAATAACTTGAAATAAGTAAATGAATTGAATATTATTTTGTAATTCGTTGAAATATTAGATCATTTTAGATTGAAAAAATATTTTTTAAATATTTCAAATATCACTAATATGTGGAAATAATAAAAAAAATAGAGAACCAAACAAATTAAAATTTAAGTAATTATAATATTACATTACTCCATCATATATTATACCTATATCAAAATAATTGTAAAAAGCTTTAAAAAAATATTGAAAAGTCAAATTATTTCATGCCTAATACAATTAGGTATGAGATAGAAATGTTATATACTAAATTAAAAATTCAAAAATATTTAAATAATTATAATTTCTTATAATATAACCATGTATTAATGATATTATTATTTTAATATATTTTTTTAATATGTTTTTATGTTATATTTTTTAAAGGTACTTTATACACATTATGCAATGTTTTCTGATATATCATTAAAAAAAAATAATGGAACATAAAAAATAAATGTTTCTATTATAATTAAGAATTATATACATATAGTGTTTACATGTAAGTAATTTAAATAAATAATGATATTAATAATAATAAAATACCCTTAAAACATGTTGAAACTAACCTCAGTTATATACCGTATTAACTTGAATGTTTGCAATATTTCACTGACTGTTACTAGGCCAGAATTGGCGCTAAATCTCGGCCAATCAGATTATATTCTTCTGATCAAGTTGGCGTTTGCCACAGCTCAGCAGTTCACATCTCTTGTCTCTATTAATTAGTCTAGCTTTGGCGCCGTTCGCTCTGTACCGGTTTATTTTAGTTTAAATATGTGAGATGTGTTATAAATGAGATTAAATCCATTTACTTAGGTTTATTAAATATTAAATTAGTTTATAATTTAAATTCATTTTGAAAGAACAGATGGATAGTGAATTTGTGAGTGTGAAAGACCACATTAGAACTTCCAGTTGTGAGTTATGAATTTTATTATTATAGTGCATGACAATCCTAAACTATTTGTATATGTTTTTGAAGTATTTTCCTTCTTATATTATATAATTTGTTTTATGATTTTAAGTCTCAATAACTGTTTTTTTTTTGTATGTAATTTAGTTGAAATTCAAAATATTCTAATTCTATAATATATTTATTATCGTTTTACAGATATTAGATTCTTTTTCTAATAACACATTAGATTCAGTAATTAGTTGAGATATTTCATAAAATTAAATAGAATATGATAAATACTTATCAAGTACAGATAATCGATTTTTAGTCAGAAAATTCGTAATTTTAGAATTATATATTGCGATTTGCATGTTTAAAAATAATATTAACTAGATAAATTAAATATTTTAAATCTAATTCCCTTCGTAAAGATGGCGGCTTCTATATTAAGCAGCCAATTGAGTAGGCTGTGCATTTTTCATTGAACATTAAGTTATTATTAAATGTTAATATTTCTAAAACATTCATTAAAAACTTCTTTTAAATGAGTCATTATACAGGATATCGATTCAAAAAATGAAATTTTTTTTTCTAACTTTATATGAATTACAGAATTAAAAAAAAAAAATGCAATACTGCAGACTCCAGTTTTCCAAAATTTGAGATCTTAACTTTCTTCAGGAAGTAATAAAAAAAATAAATAAAAATGGAATGACGTTGATAGATTTTAAAAATTATGTGGTAACAACTGAGAATATCTACATAATAATTAAGAAGCCGCTAACTTCACAGTGGAAATTTCCATTGCATTAAATAAAATCCATTTTATACAGTAATCAAATCACATAAAACACGAGGGTGTAAAGGGGTTGTTTTTCTTGGTTTACAAAGGTTTTTTGTATTCAATAATCTTTTATTTTATATTTTAAATAACTGTTTGGGTAAGTTTTTCAATTCAGTGTTGAACTTATCGATTCCATCGTAAATATACAAGGACATCAATAACCGGACATCAATAAAAATGTTTCCGTCTTTAAATTCATTGATTAAATTACCGATGGCATATTCATCTGGGGTCGATGGGTCCGCTGGATGAAGCCACCTTATTACCTCAGTGTAGTTATTTTTTAATTTACTTTATATATATTTACTCTTAATTTATGTCAATATTTATTTCTGTTTTGACTATAAAAAATGCAATAGGTTTAGAAACTAGTAATTAAAAGAAAATCTATTGTGAAGTTGGGGGCTTCAATATTTGCTTGCCAATTCAGTTGGCTGTGCATTTTTTCCTGAATCATATTACTTTTCAATTACATATGTATATTAATTGAAAACTCCTCTTAAATTAGTCATTTTACAGGTCGATTCTTTCCTTTAGAATATAACATTTATAATTCTTATTAAGTTTAAATATATTACGGTATTAAAAAAATCAAACTTATTCAACAAGGCTTAATTTTTCTTATAGATAAAAAACTAAAATTGTTATTTTAAAATTATCTAGAGAGTCTGAACAAGAACAAAATAAATACACCATCTTATAAAATTGCCAGGTTTTGAAAAAAAGAAGGTAAAAACTAAATAACTAATGTAAGAAGCCTCCAACTTCTCAGTGGAAATTTCTAATGAAATAAATTAAGCCAAATTTTAGCATTATCTAACCATGGCGATTACAAACTTTCGAAAGTTTTCTTGTTTATGTGACTGATCTTTTTTTCTTTCTATAAATCCACTAGACCATTTCTTATCTCATCTATGGAAATGTTTCCGTCTCTTAATTCACCGATTTAGTAATTGACGGCCCATCAGTTCCATTCGCTGTCGACAGGTCCGTTTAATATAACCTCAGTGTTTTTATTTCTCCATTTACTTGACATATTTATATATACATTTAATTTATATCAGATTTTATTTTTGTTTTGGCATTAAAAAAAATCAGTAGGTAAATAATTTAATAATTGAAGTTTATAATTTCGAAGAATATATATTTTAATCCTTATTTACTTCATTAAACTTTAATTAATTTTTGTATTTTGGCGATGTTTCAGACAATTTTGCCCATCTTCAAGTCAAAAATGATATCTATAATATAGATAATGTTATTATAAATATACACATAAAAGTACATATCAGTATATCAAACAATTAAATTTATAAATATCACAATTGATAAATTAGAGTTAAGGGTAAAGTTACCAATTATTGAGGATTTAACGTTTCAAGTAATTTAAATTTTTTATTAATTGACATATATGTATGTTTCAAAGTTTTTCATACTAGTCCAGGTCTGACAGATTCCGCTTATATAATAGCCAAAATACTATAAAGTTTTCAAGTTTTTGAGATTATAACCGATGATAAGTTTTTCACGAATTATTGACATGCAAAAACCGATTTTCGACACGGAAAGGAACCAGTTATTTGAAACTGTATACAAACAACGAACGAGTTTATTTTGCATATATTTTATTTTAAACTTATTACCTCTACCTAGATATAATAAAATGGTATGAGAAACGAAATTGTATACTATAGTAGGTAGGTATACTTTGGTAGATTCCAATTAATATTTAAAGAATAAGGAAATAGAACTCTTCGGTTTTTCTTATTCCCAAACATTAGAGGTTTTGGCAATTTGGTAACTATTTTGTTTTCTTCGGCAATTTGGTAACTATGTTCTGAAATCCTACTTGAACCTAAACGCTTATTTTTATCAAATTTAAGTTACAAGTGTCAATGATTTACCCTACTTACTGTAAATATGACGAACATTCATAAATATGTTCTATGCTTTATTTTCATTGAAAAATGTATTTCAAAAGTTTTTTGCAATAGCCCAATTATGCCAGACAATAATTTCTGTTCAAAGTTAAGCGGGAAGTGAATGATGTGGGATGAGCGCACCAGATTTTGATGTACATATTGTGAGAATGTGATCATACCTCCCTATAACCATTGTCCAAATGACTGAATGTTATATTATTCAATAAATAAATAATGACCCTACTATGTTTTATTCGGAATAGTCCTCCTCTCCCTCGTTCCCTACAATAGATAGTTCTGCTCTAATAAATATTCCTTTTTCAGATTCATATCATTCCATAGAAGTTGTGATTTTTTTTGCCTTTAAGTGTTTTTTCTTGAATTATACACCGTAGTCCGCGGTACATACCTTTTTTTATAAAATTATTTACATTTACCAGAAACTTCTGAAATAATTTTATCTCGTCGTAACCTACAACTTTTTTATTTACGGAAATTCTTGGAATCAAAGTGTTTTCAATCATTGGCAAACTTTGTTTAATTAGTTACTAAAAATTCATGAATACGCCTTTTTCTCAGTTAAATAGTAAGGCACTTTGATAAAAAATCGAGAATAAAGATGGCCTACAACAATATTGGCCTGTTTAGCGTGACCTCCACCCTCAGCATGTCAAAATAAAGAAGTTAATATAATATAATATATAGGCCAAACTGCCCAATATATTTTTAGGCCACCTTTTTGTCTCGAATTTTCAATCAGATTATTTCACGATCCTAGTGGAAATCAAATGGGAATTTATGAGTTTTTAGTTCCTTATTAAATTAATTAATTTAATGTGAAAAAGCACCATTTCTGAGAAGTTTATTGCGCATTGCTACCTTGCGGCACATTACTCTTGAGGCACAAGCCAAAGTTGAACCATGAAAACAAGAATTTTGAAAAAAGCGATGGTAATAAATAAATCCTAACTGCAGAACGAGTATAGTGAATTAAGATGACAAAGCACGATTTTGCAGACTGAATCAACACAGTGAATCACCACAAACTACATGCTACCCGTTATTCTAAAGTTACCTCATTTTACGGAATGCGTTTGTTTGTTGTTTTTTTAAAAATGTATTTATCTTTAAGTTGTTTTATTTTATTTATTATATATACTTTTTGATTAATATTTAGTTGCTACTTTGCTTCTGTTTATTTATTTTTTTTTGTACGTATAGTGCGATTGTGATCATATTGTCC
Source organism: Nezara viridula (assembly GCA_928085145.1). Lineage (NCBI taxonomy): Eukaryota > Metazoa > Arthropoda > Insecta > Hemiptera > Pentatomidae > Nezara > Nezara viridula. Next base: position 89,192,457 of record OV725080.1, on the reverse strand, counting down.
AACATTGTGCAAGGGACTGAATAAAAAAAAAAATAATAATAAAAAAAAATGATAAAATGAGTTCTGTACCATGGAATACCAAGGTTGGCATCGACCTGGATTACTACAGCTAACAATGTAATTAATAGTAAAATCAGGCAAAGATAACATATCGTTGCCTGCCAATGGGAACCATCCTTGCGGGCTATAGACTGTAACTACGTAATAGATGGATCTGCATAAGTAACTGCTGGCGGGGTTCCATGGAATATATCAGCTCGGGATTTCGTGTGCTTCTGGAAAGTAATTAATTTAGCCGACTCCCTTATTGTTAATACAATCCATCCTGTACCTCTGCTATTTAGTGGTGTTGGGTTGTGCCTGGAGTGACTGAAGATCCCACTAATAGCAGCCTAGCAGTTACTAAGTATTCCCGGCTCCGCCTCGTAGAATACCTGAAATATTCCATCATGGACTGGATGGAAACGTGATAGTGCAATTGTTTAGCAGTTCAGATATGCATGGGATAATAACGGTCTTAAAATTAATCCTAATAGAGATTGTAATCGATGCTTAGCACATGAAACCTGGACAATGGCCTATTAAACAGATCTTTCTTCTTAACTACCGAAAGGAAGACTTTTCCAAATTTTATTTTTAACTATATAATTTATCTGTAGAACTGGGGTCACTGGATTCCTTTGCTCAAGATCCCGGGTCTCATGCATTTATTTATTTATTCTGTTAAATCAGACGTTGATCGATCATGTGATTAGAAGACTCTACTAGGGCACACCCAACCTCTATAAAATGCTTAATATTAACTAAGTAATGAATTATGAGGAAACACCAAATGGATGAATGTGATCCCGGGCCGATCAGCTCCTTACACAAATGTTGGCCTTGCAACTGTACTTCCTTACAAAGAACTATATCCAAGATGGGTTGTAGTGGTACAGGTACATAATTTATAGATGTTTAAAATAGCATCAGCAAAATCAATTTAACCCTTTTAAATAACAGACAGTATAAATTATATTACCTTCATTAGTAAGATTAATAATTCATAAAAGACTAACTTGCTACAGCATATTCGTATCTTATTAAAAGAAAAACGCAGAGCAAGATCGAAGTGTCATAGAACCAGGTATCCAACAGATAAAGCTGTTTACAACTGTATTACATTAAAAATACAACAGTGTAAATGTGTCATTGGTAACATGACATGGAAAACATAAAGAGAAACTACCCACTGGTAGAACTAAAATTAATGTTCTATATTAGAAGATCCCGAGGCCTTCTTCTTTTCAGACGCCACGGAGGGTTATCAGGGATCGAGGAGGAAGCAAGATTTGAAACAAGAGGGTTCGGATGGTTCTGCAGTTTGTTATGGAAGGATAGGTATCTGGATTGGGCCAAATCGGAAAAATATGGAACATTAAGGTCCTTATGGATGATTTTTTTTGTGACAAAGTAAGGAGCGTTGAGGATTTTACGAAGGATTTTGGATTGTAAGGATTGGATACGAGAGGAATTCGATGGTTTACTGGCGCCCCAGAGCTCAATTCCGTAAGTCCAAATAGGTCTTATTATTGTCATATTTATATGAGTCGTTTGTAATTGATTGAAAGCTTAGAACGTTTGTCTAGTAAGTGTTGGAGTAGTCGGGACTAACAAACTAAAATTCCTTTAAAAGGTGGATAAATATTTCAAATATTGTTTGATATCAGGTTGATATATTTTTACCAAATATATTATAGACTGCCTATAATGTTATATGCAAGGTCATTTGTTGACATTTAACAAGATATCTTGTTTACACAGCTACATATTTGTTAGGTTATGATAAGAATGTAACGGTATTTATTTGTATGGTGGCGATAAGGGAGGACAGGCGATAGACTCCACCCTCCTCAAAGCCTCCTAAATTTATATCATGCAGGCCTAGGCTTCCATTCTTGTTAGCCGGGAGCTGGCAGGCGGAGGCTCTCCCTATAAACAAAGGATCTTATCATACCTCCTGCTTACTCCCCTTCGTCCTTATTTGCGTTTAGTCTGAATTTTACTGATAATCGTTCTTGTTCCTTGCCCAGTTTAATATTTCATTTGATAAAGTATGTCATGTAAAGTCGAAATTCGAACACCTATGTTCCAGAGATAAATAAACTTTTTTGGGCTGTTTTCTACTTTAAGCACACCGGTGCCGCTATCTGTTTGCATTTTCGCCTCTCCAAGGTACAATTTTGTACGATAGCTCATTAAAAATAGGATGAAATGCTGATAATTTCCCTCACTTACAGTATGCAAATCTGATTTTTAGTTTATTAGATATTTTAGTCCATATCTTCAATAAAACTCGTAATCATACTTGTATGAGATTAATAAGATTATATAATATAATATAAAATATAAATGATAATTGAGATTATGTGTAAATATGAATATATAGCGGTAATAATTTATATGAAAATAAATAAAATAATTAATAAATATGAAAAGTAGCATAAGAACAACAATAAGAATAATATGATGACTAGAAGGAATAGAAGTTTATAACAACAGAACTTATGTGATAATCACAGGATTATACCTCGCACATCAATAATTGGAGTGACTAGTAGCAGAAAAAAACTTAATACAATAATACAGTATGCACGTCCGATTTCTAGTTTTTGAGATATTTTAATCCTTATGTTTTACCAAACTCGTTCCATTTTTGCCTCTCACATAAAGATACAATTTGAGTTATAGTTCATTACAAATAAGATAAAAAAACACTTCTAAATCACTGGTATGCTTGAAGTAGAAAAGATTCCTTTTTTGTACAGAAAACCTGTAGTAAAAAATATTTCCTTGATGTATAGCTTATTCTTATATTTATCATAATGGACCATCAATAAAGGAGAGCTAAAGAAAAAAAATAAGACGAAAATTCCAAAGATATCTAATATCAGTAAACAACTGAGAAGCCAACGTTAGTCGATTGAGGTAGCACTCGTTATGTGATGAGATATTTTGGAGATGATTTACTATCTCTATTATTGTACCCATTTTGAACTGTTGAGGTGCAATGTGTTGACTTTTTTGTCTGCATTTATGTAATCTTGTAATTTCTAAACTGCATAATTGCATAATTGCTAAATTGACTATATAGTAATTTATTGATGTTTGAGAGATTAAGGCTTTATTGTTGGGTTTTTATGCAATATTCTGATGTTGAATTTTTTTTTTTATGGGGTAATAAAAACTGATGAATATCCATTTGCTTTCCTCTTGAATCATAATAAATAGTGTTGCCCAGATGCGAGATCGAGACGAGTCTTGCTAACTCAGTCTCAGAGAGTCACCGACTCAGTCAGAAGAGTCACGCAACAATTTTGCAGTTACTTATTAGCTTATTACTATAGAGATATTAAAGTAATTTTTTATATAAGAGAAACCTAAGCCCGAATGAAAAATTAGAGGAGTTAAATGCAAAAGTATATTAGTTATACCAATTATTTACATATAGTAACTAAGATTGTCAAGTATTAGTAACTATTTTGCCTTAATTTTTATTCAAAAAATCGATTTTTTTTTATCATTCCTGGCCTTGGCCTTGCAACAGTTAGACGGCCTTGGTGTTGGTCTTGCAAAGTGCAAGACCAATACCGATTTTGGGCAACACTAATAAGGTACTTTGATCACAGAAACGAAAATAAAAATGGTGGACTTTAAAAATATTGGGTCGCTTGGCCTATATGATATCGTTATTTTGACATGCTGAGGATGGAGGTCACGCTAAACGGCCTTGATTATCTTACGAAATTACGAATTAAGTGTAAAGCAAATGAGTGTTTTTAGTACTTTATTAAATTGACAACGTTTACCGATCTCCAGATTGGAAATGCCATATTTCTGAGAATTAAGACGGACTATAATAATTTAATAAAAAGGGGATTGTTCCGAATGCTAACTTGTGATTTTAATTTTTATGATTACTGAAAACTACTTAGTAAATAATGCAATATACAACTTTTATTTTTGAGGGATCAGTTCTGTCCAAAATCTAATGTAATCCCACCCTACGCTAACACAATACATGAACTTTAAAATATTATCATTTCACTAAAAATTACCTATAAATGTGGCATGAATCAACAGCCCTATTTGAAATCATAATAATTTTCGATAAGGAGAAACAAATTGAAAAATAAAAACATTTATTGTTCTATTATTGCTCTTTTATATAATCTTTTGAGGATGGTATGCTGAAGATATTTGAATATCTCAGTAACCTCTATACCTGCATATTTAGTCTGTATCAAATATTTTATATATAATATTTAAATAAGGTTACACTTTCAGATACAAAGTCTTGCCAAGGAATTTATTTATTACATGTTTATATTGTATTATTGTATACTATATATGTAATTGTTTCAATAAACTTTTTGGAGGGTAAGAAAAAAAAAAAAAGGTTACACTTTCATCATGTTGAAGAATCAATGAATTTAAGAGATACAATTTAGAATCGTGTTGTTCTAGTAGTTTCTTGAATAGTTGGATTGTATTCCCTAAAGTCGAGCTATCCAGCTGGCATAGGTGATAGAGAAAGAGGTGGACCGGAATCGGAAGGCAGTTCCATTTATTCTCGCGAAGGGCCAAATCCTGCCCTGATGAATAGGGTCAATCAACAACAATAATCCCGCACTTGTGACAACTGCAAAGTCAATTAACGGTGCTATCAGCATTCTACAAATAGGCAGAGTGCCTTTCCGGTTAACAATCCGGGTACTGTATGCTTGCCCATACAGTTGTCACTAGTTGGAGAGGGAAGGAATCAAAATTCACTCTACAGAAGGAATTTTAATGTACATTAAAATATCTGGTGTGTCCACTCACACGACTTTCCTACCTATTTCAGAAAAGTTTTTATATCTTTACATATGTTCATGAAGAAACAAAAAAGGATTGAACTAGATTTATTTTCCTGAAAATTGATCAACAAATAATTTGAGTACGATTTATGTGATGATTGTGTGATGCGGGCAACAGATTTTGTTACTTTCAATTAGTCATCTTTATTCTCTTATTATCCCCTTTCTGACACCAGGATATGAATCCGTAATCTTTCATTGGAAATTAAATAGCTGTAACTTCGTTAATAGTTCTCCAAAATGAACGATTTTTATATGGCTTTGTAGGGAATTTCATTACCTAAACGGCGTTTTTTTTTTTTCGAAATTGGACCCGATTTCAATACTTTCCTTACCTAGTATAAGTAGGAAAGTAATAAGTTAAAAAATGTGTAAAAAATAGAATAAGCTGTATCATCGCTAACACTGGTTCGATTCCGATGATGTTTTGTTTTGTAATTTAATTACCTTTCAAAAGTTTCATTATAAATTTTACCGTATGATATATACTTTGGGAGTTAGGCCCCATTACATTTTTTTTCTCTTTATAACTTTTTTTCCTGAATTTTTTCTGGAATTCTGTCTATATATGAAAATTGACAGGAAAATGATTAGAACATTATAGGACAGTTTCATTAAAATCGTTAAAGCCGTTTTCGCTCTACAGTCTATAGAAAAACATGTTTTTTCATTTATTGTGCGCAAGCTATTGCGCATGGAGTACCGAATTTCTGTCACAGGCATCAGTAATCGAAACGCAACAAAATAATAAAAGAAGCAAAAAAATCGGTTCAGTTGTTCCTGAGAAAATCTTGGCACAGACACACAGACAGCCATACCAATGGCTGAAAATGTGTTTTTCAAACTCAAGGGGCTCTCAAACGTATAGATCCGTCGAAAACCACATATTGGAAATTTCCTTGCAATACTGTCCTTACCTAGTATAAGTAGGAAAGTAAAAAACGACATATGAATAAATTATTAATACTGTCCAACACGAAAATATGCAAAGACATAAATTTAAAAAATAGCGAATCCCTCACTGGATTTTACTGAATATTTGTGATAAACATTATTTTCCTGATTAGAGATGTATATATCTCATCATAAAATCCTTGGAAATGCAGACGATTCAGCTGTCCCTGGAAGCAATCAAGAGGACATTGGGAGACTCACTAAGATTATGATAAGAAAAACAGAGCAAAGCGGCCTTCAAGTCAATGATATTATAATAAGCTGAAAATTTTGTCCCAATTAGCGTAGATGAAATGAGCAGAAGAGAAATCATTCTCGAGAGTATAAAAAATTAAATACTTCGGGTCCACATCAATATCATTGAATGAAAAACGGCCAGAAACATATCAGCATATAACAAGTGAAAACAGAGTTCTTCTCTCCTTCAATGTTATTTTCATCCAACAAATCTGGATAAATCTCAAATTATGATTGTACAATGCCATGGATTCTGATATACGGCTGTGTGAATAGGATATTGACTGCTACCCTAGAAAAAATAACTGTAAACATCCAGAGCCAAATCCTCCGCACAATAACCGGACCTGTCTGGGGGTCAGAGTTCTAATAACCTGGTTAATCAATATTTCATAAACGTTTATCAAGAGGTCCCAACAATGAATGCCTCAATACCCGAGGGGCAATTTGGAAGGCTAAAAACCAGATGAATAGATCAAATCTACAAAATTTCGAAGAGCTGCAAGCAGAGATCACTGAAATAGGAAGATATAGAGAAGGCGACAAAAGATCTACAAGGCCTGTAAAACCTAAAAAAAAAAATATCTACTTCTTGTTCAGGCATTTTCCTAGTGATATTTTTTTTTTCGAATATGAGTTGATTGGCGTTCTTTGTCCCGAAATATTTCCTATTAAATCTATGTATTCTCTATTTGTTGCCATATTTGAGCAGGTATACAAACTTCAGTTGCATCAAATTAGTCGCTTTTGAAAGTTTTTGTATTGACATAGGCAACTGTTTGTAGTCTAATATGATCGTCTATGTCAAATAAATGGCATGTAAAAGTTTTTATTTTTGTTGCACGAGAAAAATTTAAGTTTTTTATAAAATGACCCTTGCCCATATTCATTCAGGAAACCTCATAGAATCAGCAATAACATTAATTGTGAGTGACTCAAATTTCAGTAGGTTTGATCGAAATTAATTTTTACCTTTCTACGGCGAAGCCACGAGAAGGGATATTTATTTAGGTTGACTATTTTTGAGCGAACGGTGGACCAGATTATTAAGTTTGATGACTGTAATTATCCAGAGTGGTCCCTTGAGTGGTTTGAGATGAAATGAGCTCAAAATACTGACAAATCATTGTATTAAATGTATTTAATCTGACTGTTCGAAGGTATGTAACGATTTATCCAGCAAACGGGTCAAACGATTGTTACGTTTTGTTTCTCCAATGACTCGGTGCGATACCGTGAATTTTTAAGGAATATAAATATGGATTGCAAATATTTGAAAATTACGAAGTTGAAAGAAAAAATAATTTAATTAAATAAAATCTATAAGAAACATAACCCTACCTGTCTATTCTGATGGACAGAAAAGACTTGCAAACCTACTTACTTGTGTTGTTCGTGAAGTGGACGTTTATGGTTATTGAATCTCGTTGCACAAGCTAGATGCTTTATAGTAATCGCTAGAGCTCCTTACAAGTTCATTCCGTCTCATGCTGCATACATATCAAATACAGAAAGTTCGGTACATCAGTGTGTACACTAAACGTTCACAAAGTATATTAATGTAGTATGTATGGAAGGCACTTGACCATTATACCAGGGTTCAATATCAATAAACGTAAATTTCACTTACAAACCACCAACGTGCTTATGTAGACATGCATGTATATTCCGTACCTTAAGAATATAAATGCATATATGCATATCCCTTAGGACGGATAGATTCATGTCCGTAACCGGGTTTTTATTCAACTTCTTATTTAAGTTTATCCTTGTAAACAGTTCTTTGTCTTAATAAGCGTGGTAGTTTCGGTAACTCAAGAAGCCGAAATTGATAACTTTATTTTCTAATGCTGAACGTATTTCTTAAATAATTTATGTATCTGATATTCCGTAATTCGTGGTACAGACTCCTTTTTATCAAATTATTAACATCCGCCTAAAACTTCGTGAATGGCTGCATGTTGTCTTCTATAAATTTCTAATTATCACTTTTTATCGAATCCTTTTTGCCGGATTTTTAGAAGCTATTAAAAAAAATGACTTCCTTAGAAATTTTAGATTTAGCTAAATGCAACATGTGATTATCAGATTTTCTACTAAATAACTATTTATGAGAGGAATGAAATGCAAAACTGAAGCGGGCACAATATATACCGACGCCTGACGAGGACCTAGAAGGCCGTAATATATGTAAGGAGAGGCCGGAGGTAATAGGTTCTTTCTTTTGATCCTTGGACCTTATAAATTGCTAATAGATTTAATATCAGCCCCCTATTCACTCCAACCCTTTGTTCCCGTCTCTTTTTCCTAAGCGTCCATTTTCATACGAAATTTTATTCAGCGAAGTAACTCATAAAAATTGGCAAATATGTCGCTTTTGTTTCAGACATTGCTATTACACAAATTCATAAACATTTTTTTAAATCAGAGCCTTAAATTTGTAGTTCGCTGAATTAATTAAAAAAATAAATTATATATATATATATATATACTTTTTTTTTTCCTATTGTTGCTACAGGGGTCATCAAACCTCTCGTTACTACAACCATGGTACAGCGGCAGGCCACCCGTAGCTCCATAGCCGATCCCTTTGGGGCCAATCTGACGGTGTCCTTTCCACCGACTCACTCGTGTCCAAGGACAGTGACAAATTGGTCTAGATTTATGGATTATGGCTGCTCAGAATCAGCAGGCGCACGAGGACCTTTATTTCTTTCCCCAAAACAGACCGCCCGGACCAAACCTCAGGGAGGCTAGTGACATCCTAGTAGACCACATCCCGATTCCCGATTTTAAGTACAGGTACCTCCAGTAGCCTTGCGGACCTCACATACCCCCGGGGTATAGGAATCTCGGGCTGCGTGGCTTCTCTTGGTGGACAGGAACCCAAATCGGGCGGTCACCCATCCTAGTAGTAACCACGCTCGACGCTGCTTAACTTTAATTATCTATTGCGAGCGCCTATGTATATAAGAAATGTAGATTATAGTTAGTGTATCCCAAAATCGATCTTGGTCTATGACACATCTGAGGAATATACATCTCTTTCTAAAACACTGATTACGTTTTAAAATATTTGAAGCAGTTCCGTAGAAAATGCACTTAAGCGACATAAAAGCGGTACTGGCGTAGGCCTCTACCACAACATTCAGTACCCATAATTAGCTTAGTTAGAGTGCTGTAATAACGTTTATTGTGCATTACATTGATTGTATTGACGAACAAATATTAATGAAATAATTTAATTGTCCAAAAAAATTTTTTTTTAATTTATTTTTTTATATTTAATTTCTTTTATTCTATGCAGAGGCCGTTTAAGAAGGCATCTATTGTAAAAATTATATAATAAAAAAATAAAACTTAATTAAAAAATACTCTGCTGAATATTTTTTTATTTAACGTTTGCAATTTAACACTTTGTTTTGTATATTCAATGATTCTTAGAGGTATTTTAATTTGTATATACTCCGCCGGAAGTGAGTCATATTAATACCAGTTTTATGAACTAAATTAATACATACCTAATCTGAACTACATATGATGAGTAGTTGATGGGTTGTTTAGTAAAACACATATATCACAAATAAAAAAAATAATTTTTCTTTTCTTTATTTTGTTCTGAAGTTGAACCATATCATAAAAAAATAGGAAATTATGATATTAAATGCATTATTCTCTCTACACAAAGAAAGATGGAAAGGGCGAAGCTATAAGTTCTTCTAGGTAACCAGAAATGATAGTTATTTGGTCTCAAAATGAGCGATAACGCGAAATTGAACCCAAAAATTGGAAAAATACATTAAGCGAACGGGAAAGGAAGTGCCAAAATCTTGGAAAAGAGAACAATGATTAGTATTCATTATATGAGTAAATGAATATATAGTAGACAGATGAATAGAATATTTCTAGATACTGCTAAAAGGGGGTCAAATGCTGGAGTTGTTTGGATGATATTTAGGGGACGATGCAGATTTATTATAATGAAGAGCATTTTATCAGCAAGAAAGATTTGTTCGAAACAATTGGCAAGTCATCTAAATTCTCAGTGACCACAAAACTAACTTAAGTCCAAGCCATGTATGGACGCCATTTTGGAGCAGTTCGTTTACATTTTTTTGTCAGAACATTGGCTTTTTTAAAATAAATAGTTACAAGGAACACGACGTATATGCAATTTATAGGGATGTGGGGGTGGGAGGGAGGATGGGAGGGTCTGGCCCACCATGTAAATAGTTAAGCAAAATTATGATTGACTTAGAAGGTAGATTAAGTAGAAGTAAGATGGGGGAATCATTGCGGTTTGTAAGGCAGTATCGGATATCATAATTTTTAAACATTGGATGTTTGTCATAATCATAAAAGAGAACTGATTAGCATTAATTCAATTAGTATTGATAGAATCTGAACTCAAATAGACCCGTTTTTGATTTGAAAATTGCATTTGAGATATTACAGACAAAATGTAGGCCGGTTATTGACACATTGATGGATAGAGATTGTAAAGCATAAACTCGAGAAATACAAAACCGTTTCTTTCAGATGTTAAAATGGCACATAGGTTTTAATGCTGTACATACCAATATGGAAGTAAAAATGGAACATTGTACATAGCCTCAAAAATGAAAAGTAGAGTTAATCGCGCTGTCTAGATTAACGAAAATCAGCTATAGTTTCTATCTAGCTTACTAGAAGAGAGCTCCGTATTCGACGAAGAAACAAAAACAATCATAAAGCAATCCCCTTTATTAGACATCAAGACCCAAAGACAACTGTATCATTATAAGAGACTTCAAAAACGTTTTGGAGGCTTTCGGCAACCCATGGCCTAATAACTTCCTAATTAGAGAAATATTAAGCCCAGGATGGGAGATTTAAAAACAGAACACTTTTCACTGCCTCTTTAATGAGAGGTACCTTCTCAGAGGTCTAGAAACACCTACTTGCCAAAATCTTAGCTATACTCTTCAGACCATCAAACATTTATTACAAGAATGCTTCCTATTTGAATCAATTATATACAAATTAAATGTATCAAACAAAATAAAAGAAGCCTTACAAGACAGACAGCAAAAGAGAATCATCATACTGTTTCTATACCTCATAGAATGTAAAACAGAAACTTCTCGCCAATTATACTGTGGGGTTGGGACAAAAATTAATTATTGACTGTATTGTGTATTTAAAAGATAATTGAACTAATTAAAATATCGAGTATCTCTTTAACATTATTAAATAGATTTAATTATTAATATATGTATTTATCCTTACTGCTCAAAGGATTTCTATTTTCCGGTTTTCGGTTTTCTTCTGAGGAAAGATATTATCACCTATTGTGCTGTTGAGACTCATCAATCTCAATGACATTTTCCGTGGCTTTCAATTTTGTAGTGGCCTTATAAAACTCTGATTCTATCATTTTTTTTCCTCCGTTAGAAGTGGATTATTTCTGTAAAAGCCCAGCACTTCATTGTAAGAGGGAGGTTAATTACAATAATTAGAGAGGGACTAGCACGCCAGAGGGTTAATAGGGCCCGAGACCAGATTTATAGGGCCGGCCATTTGCATATCCTGTCTGCCTAGTGCCTAGTCCCGCGCTCTAGTAGTCATCACTGTGTTCACCTTTTTTACCCCAATTTTGGTTTTGTTAAAAACAAAACTGTTCTTAAATGATACCTATCTACTTATAAGTTGTCTGGTACGGAACAGACGACTTCAGGCCACTTCATTATGTTATTATTGAAATAATCGGAACATAGAATCGAATAAAAATAGAAAAATCAAGTCCTATAAGAATAACCATCGTTTAGAAAAAAAAAAGATTAATTTTTACCATTCTTTCCAAACTTTCCATTGAAAACAAGCTACTGATTTACAAGACAATACTGAAACCTATTTGGACTTACGGACTAGAACTGTTGGGATCAGCAAAATTTTCTAACATCAAGCGCATCCAATCCTTCCAGTCAAAAGTCCATCGAACAATAGTCGAAGCTCCTTTCTATGTAACCAACAAAACCCTACATCATGACCTCAACATCCCATTTGTCCTACACCTTATCCCAGAAAAATTCTCCAAATTTCACCAGAACCTTACGTACCACCCAAATCCTCTTGCACAATTCCTATCAAGCACCTCCCATCCCTATAATCCTCCAAGAAGGTTGAAACGGCAGTGTCCTCGCGACCTTTTGTAGATTGTATAAGAGTTCTGGCAATGGCCAGATTCTGCACTCAAGACATGAGTGTATGTGGCTAAAGTGCTCTCGATCTCTGCTGGCTTTAGTACCAATGACGCGGTTGGGAGAGTAGCGCAGGGTTCTCCTAGAGTTTCCTCGCCTGATTGTGTATAGATATGCATGTATTTTTTTTTTCTTAGTTTTAATTTTCTTATTTTTTAGGTTATTTTATTTTATTATCTATTGCATGTACTTTTGATTATTATTTTGTTCTATTTATTTTATTTTTTTGTACATATAGTGTGAATGCCATCCTACCTCACTATAACCAATGTCCAAGAGACAGATTGTTATAATACTCAATAAAAAAAAAAATTACCATGAAACTGTAAATGAATTACTAAAATACAAACAGGGAGAGTTGGGATGAATTCGCCGTATCCCAGGAGTGGGTAGCATACAGGAAAATTATTTGCCCTTCGGATTGTTTGATATCTTCCTATATCTCCTGCAGTATTTTTAATATGTTGCAATCGGGTTGTCTGCATTTGATTTTTATACTTAATTTTTGAACCAGTCCCATAAACATTAACCAAGTACATTGAGGTTTAGGGATTTTGGAGGCCAACTGATCCAACAATCCGAAAAAAAAATTATAGAAATGTTACCTCACCCGACAAACGAAATCACCTTGTAGCTCCGTCATTCTGGAAGTGCATTTACAATCTGATGTTAATAGAAACATCCTGTAATAGTTCTTTCAACTCGACACATAAAAATGTAATTACTAGTCTCCTAGACGAATCGCTAAAATGACTTATTTACAAATTGTAGCTAAATGAGAATCAAAGGGTCAATTAAGTAATCGTCAATAACAACTCACCACACTTCTTACTTTTTTAGAATCTCCTGAAATCAAAATAATAATGTACTAAAGTAATTGAAGGAAATATCTTTTATTTGTGAAATTTTGTTAATTTGCCAATAAAATTTAAAGACGCAAATCAATCAAAATTGTAATGTTATTTTTATGTAATTTTATGTGGAACGAAATACTTTCTTTTTTTGTCTATTTTATGTGTATAAATACTACCTAGGGATGTAGCATATAAATGTGCGTCAACAGTTCAAAATAAAAAAATAAATAAAAATAATAATAATAAAATATAAATAAATAAAACGGATATATATAATGGAACTAACAAATTTTTCAATACAATTTTCAAATTTTCTATTCAATGTATAGGTACAGTTGTCGTATAATAAAATTCGAGAAAAAATAAGAAAATAAATACTTCATTTTCAGAGAATACCTTTTTAATAGAAACGAAGCATCAATTCCTGTTGACTGGCAAATGATAAAGAAGATACATACAAGACAAGACATCACCTTGAAGAAAAGTGTGCCATACCTAATGTAGGCAGCTCTCTAGAGAACATACGGTTTTTTTAAAAATTATTTTGCTGTATGCAACCCGATTCTGGATTTTGGCACGTGTCTTCCAATTCATCCTGTATTAAATAGAAAAAAACGATACCTAGTATATCTTCGTGGTTCTGATTTATTAAAAAAAATAAAATAATTTATAAACAGTAATCTGGTTTGGTATCATGAGAGGATGCAGTGTTTGGTGATATTACTTTGAAAAATATTAGACACATAGAAGATCTTACTGGGGCACACCTAGACATCTATAATGTGGCTAATCATAAAGTGTACGGGTTGAGCATGATCCCGGATCGATCACCTTCCAGTACAACCGTTGGCCTTGAAACGTTGCTTCCATACTACATACTGAATCCAAGAACCAAGGGTTGTAGTGATACATATTTTTTCTTTATATACATATAAAATAAAAGCGTCCAGATGAACATTTTACAAGTGAATCCTTTCGGTCTGTATCATGAATCAGTCGAAACCACCAAGAGTATAAGAAACTTAAATCTGGCAATCCATAGTAACATTAGCAAATATTTCAGTCTGAACTTATGATTCTTTTATATTGGTCTTCGTAAAATTCTTGGGTACAGAAATTAGACGTTACTTGTATCAGTTTAATGTGGAAAATTTCTTATTACTTAGGGGATAAATTTTCTGCCTCAATGCTACCAACTCAACTCTTATCAGAGTAGATATAGTTTATGAAGTAATACTTCTTCTGGAAATTAAATAATTTTATAACTAATTACAATTTTTAATTGGAATTGTTTTTTTTGTTTGAAAGTGAAAGGCTCAACTAACAATTTTATAATACTTAATTTCAGAACATTTGTTTATATTTTATAAAAAAAATTCATATTATAGAATCACGGTATGTTAAATTCTAAAAATATGTAAACTAATGTTACTAAATATTGACTGATACAACGATAAATAAAAAAATTTTACCATATAAATCAACAGTATAGTATACCCTTTTTTCTGCAGTATTTGTTAAAATCGTTCTATCAGAAAAAAATTAAAAATAATAGTAAAAAAAGATTATAAAGATAATTGTATGATTGGTATAAATGGCAATATTAAATACAATAAAAAGGAATTCCTGATGAAGGTGTAGTTTTATTTATAATTTAGTTTCAAATTATAAATAAAATAAAGTAATGGCGTTAGGAAGAAAATTAACTTTCATAATCTGAAGCGAAACTAAATTTGTCTTTCATATATAGAATAATTCATAAAAAATGCAAAATTCACACATTGAATTAAATCTGTCATATAAAATGTTTGAAAAATTTAAAAGTATAAAGCAGTATGAATCAAATTAATATCATAAGTACAAAATACAAAATGGCAGAAGAAGGTTCTAATTAGTAAGACATGTTTGTACACTTCATTATTCTCTTTTCTCCTTTGATGCACATAGATCAATGACAAGTGAACGCTGTTACGATTCTTATTTAGAAATTAAGTATAAACAACAGTAGCAACAAAAAAAAATAGAACATTTTTCTAAACACTAATCATAATGCATATTTTCTACATGTCCTTCTTTGGAATAACATTTATGAAAATGACTAACTGTAACTTTATAAACTATTTCATAAAAATTGCGCTGATAACCTATATCATAATGCTAATCAATATTGTTTTTTAAAAGATATATATTCCTCAAGAGTTCCCAGAATTAATTAATTAACAGGTAAAGCACGCAGTTATTCAATATTATAGGAAACATGTTGAATAATTGGGTGCTTTACTAATAACTTTAATGTAGTAAAATCATATTAATTGATGTGTTCCTCTTTGTCTAACATTGTTAACCTATATGGTTCCAAGAATCATTAATTCTGTTGGTAATAATAACACTCTTCTTTTTGAGAGTTATATAATAATAATAAAAGGCTTAGCGAACCCGAAGGTTCGATGCCGACACCACCTGTCGCTCATTACACACCTCCCTCCACCGTTCGCCGTCCAAACCCAGTCCCTTCATATCGGCTTTAATGCAATCCGCCCACCTTCGCTTCGATCTATCCCTCGGACGTTTACCATTCGGTACAGCAAATATTAACCTTTTAGGAATTCTCTCGTTACTAAGCCCAACAATTTTACAGGCCCATTTGATACAGCGGGATGAAATCAGCTCAATTATATTACTCGGATATAGTTCATACAATGCGGCGTTGTGTAACCGTCTGAATTCTCCGGTTAATTCATCCTTCTTCGGTCCGAATATTCTACGCAATTTTCAAAAAACTTAAGTCGTTGCTCATCCCTTAATGTAAGTAGCCAAGTTTCGCAACCATAAAGAACTGTAAGTAAGATAATGGTTTTATAGATTTTAATTTTTAAGTTGCGGGACAAGAGGCGCGAGCTAAGTAGTTTTGTCACAGAAAAATAACAAGCATTTCCCGCCTTCAGTCTAACCTTAATCTCTTCTTCAATTTCGTTTTTTCTAGTTATCGTAGACCCTAGATACCTAAACTTCTCTACCTGTTCAAACATATTACCATCTATATGATATCATCAGTAACATCACCATTTTTGCAGCTAACCATATATTTTGTCTTATCCGTGTTTATTTCGAGCCCTAGTTCTTTACTGGCATTCATTAACGTTGTCGTATTTAGTTTTATAGTTTCCACGTCTTCGCTTAACAGTACCAGATCATCCGCATAGCCCAGCACGGGTGTTGTCCCACCCAGATCTAACCCTTTTTCGGTACGCATTACCTCCCTAATGGCATGTTCTAATGCCAAATTGAACAGGACAGGCGAAAGGGAATCCCCCTGTTTTAAACCCGAACGAACCTCAAACTTTTTGGACAGATTATCACCGATTCTAACTTTATTAAGTGTTTCCGTCAAGCACATCCTGACTAGATTTACTAGTTTTTTGAGAATTCCCTGCTCGATTAGAATATTATAAAAAATATTATAAACAGTTTCTGGCGGTAAGCCTTTTTGAAATCGATATACAGCTGGTGAACAATACCTTTGTACTCTAATTTTTTCTCTAATATTTGCCGTAAAGAAAATATTTGATCAATAGTCAAAAGATTCCGTCGAAATCCGCATTGTTAGTCACCGATAATTTCCTCGGCGTATTCCGTGATTCTACTAGTTAATATTAAAGTGAATATTTTATAACATACCAGAAGGAGTGAAATTCCTCTATAGTTATTACAATCCGTCCTCGGGCCCTTTTTGTGAATCGGAATAAGAATAGATTCTTTCCATTCTTCAGGTAATTACTCGTTCTTCCACATCTTTTTAACCAACAAATGTATTTTGGAAACTCCAACTTCCCCGCATGCCTTAATTAGTTCAGTAGGAATATTATCGGTTCCCGCTGCTTTATAAGATTTTAATTTTCCGATAGCTTCCTTCAACTTCCGATAAACTTCAACTTCCTCTTTACTCGGTTCTTCTTTCAACGGTTCAGCACTCTGGTACTCAGAAAGAGGACACAGATCATAATTTCCCGTATTAAAATTTTTGTCAAAGTGGTTCTTAAACGTATTTAATATGTCAACCGGATCGGTCCGAATATTGTTATTTTCATCCCTAATTCCAGACGTTACGGGCCCTGAACATTTACGTGATCTGTTTATACCTTTATACCTATTAGTTTCTATTTCAATTATTTTATTTTTAAGATATTCCCGTTTTTTTATTTTTGAGCAATTTTGTCGTTTCATTCTTTGATGTTCGGAAGTATTCCAGATTGTCTTGGTTCGGATTATTTAGTGCTTTTAATTTAGCGGCATTTCTTTTAATAGCGCACATTTTTAAGCAATCTTCATCAAACCACGGTTTGTTATTCCTATTTTCCTTTTTTCCTAGACACGAGGTACCGACCGCTTTAATATTATTCCTGATCTCTATCCATAACTTATCAATATCCTCGTGGTTCTCGTCAGAAAGCTCTAAAGCTTCAAACCTATTCTTGACATCTAGCTCGAATTGGATTCTTATTGATGGATTTTTTAAATTTTTCTAAATTAAAATTCTCAAAATCGAAACAGTTTTCTTTTCTCTTTTTTATATTAAGTTTTTGTCGAAGTTTCGCCATTACTAATTCATGATCCGAGCCACATTCTGCTCCGCGGTAAGACCGTACGTTAATTATACTGCTTTGCCAACTATGTTGTATCAAGACGTGATCGATTCGATTTCGTGTTTGTGAATCCGGTGATGTCCAAGTATATTTGTGAATATCCTTGAGTTTAAACGTAGTACTTTTAATTATTAAGTTTTTTGAGATTTCAAAGTTTATCAGACGGATCCCATTATCATTATCATATTCGTGCAATTTTTCTTTACCAACGTCGGAACATAAACTTCTTACCTTCCCACCTTTGCGTTCGCGTCACCTACAATTATTTTCACGGAGTTTCGCGGTAGTTTATCATAATCCCATTCGAGTTTATAGTAAAATTCACATTTGACTTCATCGTCACAGTCTTCGGTGGGCAATGTATATTTATTAATGCTATTTTAAACCAACGTCCCTGCAATATAGCTACCGGAATTCTATCACTAAAGAATTGTACGTCCTTCAAAGCGGATAGCAATCTATTCCTAATTAGAAACCCGGTACCTAAACAATGATTCCCGCTTCCTCTGTACCAAATATTGTACTTTCCTTCCCTCATCGAGCCCTCCTCTGGCCAGCGAACTTCTTGAAAAGCCACGATATCCAAATTGTACCCATTAACCTCATTTGCGAAGGATTTTAACCCCCCCTGCTGTGTTTAGACTCCTTACATTCCACGAACCAATATTTAAATCCCTATTTTTCAACTTGCGCCATGAATCCTCTGAAGCAGTCCCCACCCGGAGACCCGAACGACTAGTTTACCTCCGGATAATGAGCTTTTTACCTTAGGGAGATCCATGACTATTTCTGGTGTATGGTGAACTAAAGATACGTGAGTAGGGCGTTCAATCCTACGTCACACCCACCAGCAAGTCTGGTGGGCCCCTGCCTCCAGCAAGTCTGGAGGGATCCTCTCATTGTTGGTCAGCGAGTCCATCGGACTTAGCCGGGAAGAACTTCTAGGGAATTTCCACAGACCATTCCCACATCCGCCACCCGTGGGACGCTCCCCATACGCGGTAATGAGCCCGCGCGAGGATATATATATATATGTATATATAATAAGATAATTAATAATAATTAAAAGTTGAATGTTTCAAAATCATATTTAAAGAACTTAAAGAAGGAAAAACAAAACAATGTAATTGGCTGACCGTAATAAATCCACTTCTTGGTTTTTATATTGTGCGTGGGTGTTTAATAAACCAATAAAAATATCTCAGAGGAATTTTCATTAGTGTCTTTGGAGCTTTAATTTATTAAGTTATAGTGTATCGCGGTGTGTTCTTTTTTTTTATAAAACATAAAAAACTTATTTGATAAATATAAAATATTTTTTTTTTATAGTGAATGTCTTAAATAAATGAAGAGGACATTTAAAAAATCATTTATCAAACGTACTACTTCTTTTTATGAATTTCGTGAATTTCCAACATAAAACCTCATTTAAACATAAATTATTTATCATGAAGAGAAGGATGGTTGGGGTGATCAGTCAGAAATAAGAAGGCAAAATAAGTAATAATATTTATTTTAACATTTCCCGACGTTTCGACCTGAAGTTCAGGCCTTCATCAGGACTTCATCAGGGCTGCTCCCAAAAGATTGCTGGAGTACAACAATTGTACTCCAGAAATCTTTTGGAAGCAGCCCTGATGAAGGCCTGAACTTCAGGTCGAAACTTCGGCAAATGTTAAAATAAATATTATTATTTATTTTGCTTTCTTATTTCTGACTGATCACCCCAACCATTCTTATCTTCAGTATTCACGACAGTCAACCATTAATCCACAATTATAAATTATTTATCCATATCATTAAATATCTATCTTCCACAAATTTTACAGAATATTTTTTTTTACTTTTTTCATATGTGTATTTTATTATTTTATTGCTATTCAATTATTTTTTGTGTAATTTTTTTAATAAAACATAAAAAAAGTTATTTAATAAATATGGAAAAGTATTTTTTTCAATAGTAAATGTCTCTCTTAAATAAATTAAGAGAACATTTGAAAATCCTTTATCAAATGTGCTACATCTTTTCTGAATTCCTTACCTATTTCCACTAGAAAACCTTATTTAAAAAAAAATTATTTATCTATATCTTTAAATATCCACCTTTCACATATTTGATGGAATGACTTGTTTTTTTTTTTTTACTTTTTCCATATGTTCATTTTATTATTTTATTGCTTTTCTCTTGTTGTTCCAAACAAGTAAAGATATATATATATATATATATATATATATATATATATATATATATATATATGTCTGTGTATATGTGTAAGTTATTTTAGTTAGCAGAACTGTGGGCCAGAATTTTTTTTCCACAACTTGATATATTTAAATTATTTTTTTGTACGACTTGGTTAATCTTAATTTGGACTTTATCCCAGAATAAAGTTATTTTTCTTATTCTATTTATCTTTTATTTTCGTTCCATTGTATTATATATTTGTGTGTTTATTTATCAAGATTAAGTTTCTTAACTAAAGGTGGCGGAGTACAATTATATTTACACACAAGGTTTAGGATCGGCCACACATGAGCCACAGTTACCACATCTAGGGTTTCGATGGAATCTATCCAATGTGGGAACGGACCACAAACTGTCAACCGCATTTCGATATAGGAAATACAGTTTTCAACAGGATAGCTCGATTCTTAAATCAAATTCTTCTATTCCACAATTCTTATTAAGGATTAGAGAGAACTCATATCAGAAATGTAAGCATTTTATTAAAAGTAGTGTTGCTCAAAATCTTGCACTTTGCAAGACCGAGACCAAGACCACCTAACTGTTGAAAGACCAAGATCAAGACTAGTAAAAATGTAGATTATTTGAATAAAAGTTAAGGCAAAATAGTTACTTATACTAGGCAATTTTAGTTACTGCATGTAAAGAATTGGTATAACCAATATAATTTTGCATTTAAATCTTCTCATCTTTCATTCAGACTTAGTTAGGTTTCTCCTATCTAAATATTTACAGTAATACCTCTATAGTAATAAGGTAATAGGTAACTGCAAGACTTTTTCGATACTCTTGCACAAGACCAAGACCAAGACCCGTCTTGGTCTCGCATTTAGGCAACACTAATTAAAAGTAATTTTATCATATGATTTGAAAATATTTTAACTTTTTCAGATGGTGACCTGTAGGACTGAATGCATAATTCTTCTTCAGATCATAATGACATTTTTCTTGTTTCTAATAATGAATCGAATGATAGAATTAATCTTTCGTATTAATATTGCTTGTCCATTAAACTAGAAGGTACCTAACGGCGGACCAACCCCCATTTTACAAATTATACAACTGATTATTTAATGGTACTTCTCTTTCTCAAATTGTACTCGGGCTCCAAAATGGTGGGTATTGTTAGTATAACAAGACTTCATATTTTAAAATTTTTGTTGCATGTATCAGAAAGATTCACGAAGTTAGTAATAAAATTGTTGACCATATTACTAATTTTTCTTTTTTAGTAATCTTTCCGTTGATCATCACGGAGCTTTATTACATCTTTGTTGATTCTACCTACCCATCATTTTTTTGGTCTTCCACGTGTTCTTTTGCCTTCTATTGAGGCATTCATTGTTACGTTGACGCTAGCTTGCAGATGAATTGCTACGAGATACATGTCCCACCCATCTTAACCTCCATGCCTCCATATCATGGGATATTGATCGACCAGTTTCTCTAAGCAGTTATTTATTGGTCTTTCTTCTCCATGTGTTAATGCTCTGATTCCAGAACTCAACATATCTTTCAAATCATAACTTTCTTGGACATATCTTTCACAAACATATCTTTCTTAGATAACCTCTCAAATTTTTAAATACTTTTTTGTTAGGTGCTATTTAGTGTCTAGATCTCACAGACATATATTATAACTGGCTTTACATTAGTATTGTACTATCTTAATTTAAGATTTCTTGAGATTTTCCGGGATTTTAATACCTTTGAGAGGGAGAAGAAAGCTCTGTTTGCGCTAGTTATACACTGGTCTATTTCTGCCCGTTGGTCATTCATTGAGGTTATTGTGGAGCAGAGGTATTTGAATTTTCCTACTCTCGGGAATGATTTTCCTTCTACGCACATCCTCCTATTGGGGTGGATTTTTTTTGGTTTATTATCATATTTTTTGTTTTGTCTTCATTTACTTGTAGGTCAATCTGTTCTGCCTCTCCTATAAGAGTCTTAGCGAATTTCTCAATGTCCTCTTTATTACTTTCAAGGGCAGCTCTTTCATCTGCTTAACCAAGGATTTTATGATTCATTCCGACGTGGATCCCTCTATTTTACTGTGATGTTGCTCTTATTACCTTCTCGAGGGCTGATAGTCCATCTCTCTGCTATTAACATATTGTTAATTATGTAAAATAATTAAAATTTTTGAGTTGTTTTAACAGGAATCACTATCGTACATGGAGTATTTATTAGTATGGCAGAAATTCTTTAGTAGATTGGATTTAGAAATTTCCTATTGAAAATAAAAGCCAAAAGGACATTGCAACATTTAAAAAAAAATTGTTTATTGAGAAATATTACAATCTGTCTGAATTAAGGAGGTTTATAATAGTGTTCAGAGAGCACATTTACACTCTATGCTATATTTTAAAAAAAAATAAAAATAAATGGTAAAATACCTAATAAATTACACTAGCAATACACTTCATAATAATTAAATCTATCGATTTCTTTAGGTTTCAAAAGATTTAAATTATGATTATATTTAATGATTATAATTATATTAAAAGCGCGAATTTATTAATTATAATAATTTTTTATAATATTAAATTTTATATTACACGACTCCCATGTCAGGGGCACCTCTAATTCCCTTTTTATAGCAGTTCTAGTCGTATCTAACTATCAGATAAATATGGTGAGCTAAAATCGTTAAACTACCTTTCATTTAAATTTCCATTAATTTTTAGAAAGTTATGAGATCCATTTTCACTAATGGCATTTTGAGAAATTATGACATTAACCGCAAAAGGGATCTAACTAAGGTACTTATGATCCGAATGGAAGAGAAAATTAAGCTAAGACCGAACTTTACACCTAATTTCAAACTTTCACCATTAGAGGGAGCTGCTTACTCAGTTCGCCGAGTCATGTGTTTGTTCAAATATGCACTTGGAGATTGGTAGGAATCCAGAACCAAGCAATTCGGAAAAATACCGATTCCTATCAACCGCCTCGAGTGCCATTTGATCAGTTTTAGCAACTCAAACAGGTTGATAGTTCATTTCAAACGGTTCTAAACTACTGCAGTTTCATTTGGATCTGTACTGCATGGTAATGTTTTTAGTCTTTAACTCAGTTGGTCGAACCAAAACAAATATTTAATATAAGTTTTATTTTTGCTCTTATACTTACAAAGAAAGGAACATTTTCGTATCCTCATACGAAATACGAAAATGATCTTGTACTATAGATATTTTTTAGCCAATGAAAACGGTGAGAAAGCTATACTGACCTTACTTGGCAGACGTTTCTGCGTTAACAAAAGATGTTATTTTTATTGTAATTAACAGATATTGTTATTTTTTTTTTACTTTCACTCATCTATATACAAAATATATATTAGGGTAAGTATTGCGATCGTGAAAATTTTATTTAATTATAGGAATACTTAAATAGGCCCGATTTATTAAATTACTTCAGCTGTCCTATAATTAAAAAAAAATGTAATGCAAATGGATTAGTCATAGAAAATGAAATAATTTTAAAATTGATTAATGGTTCCCTTTAAACTGAAAATCTCATAGATTTTATTAAGCTTTCCTTTCTTTATATATCTATAAATATTCCAATCTGGCAGCTATCTGATCATCGAGGGACATTGGGTAATAGAGATCAATGTGCATATTCATATCTCATATACAATAAAAAGAAAAATATATAAATAATAAAAATACAAATTCATTAACATAAATGAAAATATAACTCAAAACGAAACATAAAGTACCTAATTAGGACATAGACGGAAAAATCCAAACCATAAAGCCATGAGTAAATAACAAAGGTGAAAACTTAACCTGTATGTTAGATTTATTTATATCTCTTTTTGAGCTATATATTGATATATAATAATATTACTTGTGGAGTAGCCATGTATTAACTGGAATTTGTTGAGTACGGATGGTATACACACCTTGGAACATTTTCTTTTGTATTAATATATTGTAAGGGACAGTATTGTGATCGTGAACATTTTCACCGGAAATGCATGTTTTGAGGTCTCCCGAGTCCAAATAACCAAACCCCACAAAAAGTTCTGTGTGTGTGTGTGTGTGTGTGTGTTATCTCACTCAAAAACGAAAAGTCATAAGATAGTGAAATTGCATATTTAAGGTTTGAATATACCTCATATGTTAAAGCAACTTTCCCACCAAAGTCGGCTAACCGAAAGTAGCACTTCATATCATCAATGTAACACATTTTTTACGATTTTCTCGAAAACAGCTCTAACGATTTTGATCAAACTCGGTATATAATTGTATTAATAAGTTGTTTTTAATGTCAGCTAGGTCTTCACTTTACAGGGCTCAATGCTCATGTACGTCTTTCTATAACGTACCTTTAATTTGGTTTATTTTAAAAATTTAACTGTCTTTCGTTGTTAGGAATTATAAAAAAATGCTAAATATAACTTTTGAAAGAATTTTATAATTGAATATAGGAGAAAAAAAGAAAAATGCTTATCCAGCTCAATAATTAATCTCCGAAAATTATAGTCAGAAGGTATACGTATAATATTTCCTTAGAAAGTGAAAAATTTTAGAAAAAATAATATCTTACTAATAAAGTTGTAGAAGGTAAAATAGAGTAACGAATAAAATATAAATTACAATTTCTGAGAACTAACATTATTTAACGTAAATCACATAGTTTCTTACTAAATGTAAACTTCTAAATATTTTTTTAAGTTTGTAAAAAGTATTTTAAATCCGTTGAATCAGGACAATGACATTTTTTAAAATACTATTTTGTTGTACTTAGGAAGAAGTGAAATATAAAAATATTTCATGGATGTATAAAGCATCTGTTTATAAGTATATATTGGCCTTGTAACAGCAGTTTCCCTAAATAGTACTGAACCCAATATCCTTCATGGATTGTAGTGGTATAACTAAAATAAAAAATATAACCTTAAATACATTTACTGTAGTTTAGTAATTCTAGATCTGATATTATATTTAAATAATTAGGTATCAACCTCCGCTTACTCCGAAAATCGTCATGTAATCTTTTAGGCTCACTTGGCATATCATCTAAACTAGTACAATTTTTGACAGGAAACTGACCAACCGAAGGCTACTTATTCAGATTTGAGTAAAGTGACAACAAAATTTGTAAATGCGACGCCAACAACGAGCAAACACACTAACATCTGTATGCCTGCACCAGACTGGATAAATACAGATACAAATTGGTCTCTGCTTTCATGGTGAACGGAGACCAATGGCCGCCTTCAAACAAGGATCTGATTGAAAAATATTTCCCAGAATTTGATGCATTTGTGGAACGAATTGACTTCTCTGAATTTAATAATTAAACGGTTGCCTAATCATCCCTCAAAAACACTTCCTACATCAATTGCTTTACAAAATCGTATTATCCAGTGTAAATATATCCAGCCTCAAACCTTTAATTTTTATCCATTGTTCTTATTCTGCCATATCACATTTCTGTTGTAAATATTCTACTTATCATTATCTAGTTCCTAATTTATCACTATTGTTAATAATTTCAGTTATTTGTATATTATATGTAATTATTTTTCTTGTACTAATATAATTTTTTATATACATTTATTTATTTTATTTTCTAATTATTTAAAGTATTGTAATGTATCAATATTATGTTACCCAAACTATGTATCTTAATATGCGTTATGTTCCAAGACGGTACGCGTAGAAATATGAGATTTACTGTAATGAGGGGGGGAGGGTTCAAGACCAGAAAAATGATCTATGATTAGACATTAGAAAGCTGAATAGTAAGTGTCCACAACCATAATGAAATGTTATATTTTGGGGGTGAAATTATTTTGGGATGCCACTGGATAATTATTGATGATAATTATCCAGAAATATTTATTAAAAAATAATAATAAAAAAAAAACAATGAAATTAATAAATGACTGTGAAGGTATGATTTCAAATGGACTGTTTTGCAGAATTGAGCCACAAAATATTTTAACATAAGTAAATCTCATATCAGACTGAAACGACAAGAAACCGCTCTAAACTTCCAATTAATTACAAAATACTCATGTACATGACTATAATAAGGCCTATTTGGACTTACGGAGTTGAGCTCTGGGGCTCCACTAAGCCATCGAATTCCTCTCGTATCCAATCCTTACAATCCAAAATCATTCGTAAAATCCTTAATGCTCCCTAATTTGTTACAAATAAAACCATCCATAATGACCGTAACGTTTCTTATGCTTCAGATCTAGCCCAATCCAGATACATTTCCTTCCATAATAAACTTCAGAATCATCCCAACCCTCTCGTTTCTAACCTTACTTCCTCTTCAATTCCTGATAACCCTCCGAGGCGTCTGAAAAGAAGATGGTCTCGTGATCTACTGTTGTAGACATATCATTAGAGTGCTACCATTGGGTAGTTTCTCAACAAGTGTTTTCACGTCAATATATTTCTTACAGTTGTAAATATCATTAAGAAAAAAAAAAAAAAAAAACATTAGTAAATCTATTATTTGGAATTTAAAAATAGCTATGGTTTACGAAGTGGTGTAGTTAGTAGGTCTCATCCCTGCATCTGCTGATTGAATGTTCTCTTGTTCAGTCAAAGTCCAGGTCCAAACTCTGTCAAGACGCCCATCTCTCCCCGGTCTGTGTAGGCCAGGCTCTTCAGTCCCCAATCCCGGAAATAGACATAACACCTAGAGCTTTTCCATCCAATAGATTTTATACAAATATACAGGGTGGGACAAAGATGGTTTTGACGGGTTTTTAACTTCGGCAGGTATAAACATTGTTTTAACTGGCCACACTCTAAAGGGACCAGTTATTTAACCCGTTACAAGTTACCAGTTACTCTAAGTAAATGCCTTCCCCAGAGCCCTCGGTCCTTAGGTACCTGATTTCCCCCTTGTCTTTGATGTCAGCAGATGTGTTTGGTGTCTGCTTATTTTAACTTTGTTTTCGGCACCTCTTAATAATGTAAAAAGATCATTTGCTATGTTCGGTACATAGCAATATATTTTAATTTTCGACCTCTAAGACTCGATATTGAGTCCCCCCTTTCTAAACAAGTGCTGCAGATCCGTAGAAAAATCGTGTATGTTTGGTTTATGAGTTATATAGTTATAACGTGTAACACGGCTGAATTATTTCAACAGTAGGGACACGTTGTTGAGTCTTATATGTCCATGTTCCAGGATTGAGTATGGCTTATCCTGAGATGGGTAAGATACTCCTCTTCTCTCTGTGTTACCTTCAAATTTCTTTTGGAGGTTTCACGTAATGTTGCGGCATGTCCCCACTTTACATCGCTTGATGCAAACAACAACTTTTGATTGCTAATCTGGTCCACGAATTTCCCTTTTAATTTTCCACAATTACACTATGACACTTATTAGTACAGTAATAATGTTATTAATTAAAAAAGTCAGAAATTATTATTTATATTGAAAAATATACAACTAGAATCATATTTATACTTATTTACAAGCGTTCTAAAGATGTGCAGACCTGTATGAAATTCTAGCTGATCCACCTTGCCATACATGACGACTTAAAGCCAGTGGAAGTCTTAAGCAGACTTAATGATTCCAGACCGGGGGTGTCACTTATGTCTCTTTTGGTGGCGCTAGTAGCACCAATTTAATTTTAGAGGGAGGCATATTTTGGAGGGTTTTTAATTTTTTTATGGGGGGGCACGTTTCGTCGGGATTATTAATTTTCAGAATGAAAAGTTTGATACTAAGGGGCAAGAGGAGAACATAGAACGGACCGCAACAAGTGTGATTATATATGGTCAACGATTTTTCTAGTTCTACCTTCTACTAATTTGCTCTGTTTTTAAGAAAAGATGAGCAATAAAATATCTTAGGAGTGGAGGATAGGTTTTTGTAACATCGACCTCGGGGCGGTATGGGCACCCGTGCTCCAGACAAGAATGTAAGGTCTGGCCATTGTCAGAAAACAACTCTCAAATTTATTTTTACAAAGTATGAGGTGCTTATGGCAGTTTAAAACGCCGAAGTCTCTTATAGAAAGGAGTGGTATTGGATAAGAATAGGTTGATTGGATAAGCTCCAGAATTTTTGGCCGGTATCAGGTCGAATACATAAGGGATATAAAGGTCGTGGTGGAGTATGTTGTTAGAGAAATAATTTGGAGCGTCAAATAAAATTTAAAAAAAATTATGATAAGAATTGGATAACTGTGATGCCTGAATTTTGTATTTTGGGAACATAAGAATATTTTGTTAAGAATTAAGTCCAGGTATCGAACTTTATCAACTGAAACGTTATTAAATAGAGCTGTTTTTTAATGGGTAAATGTCACACTTGTGCATATTACAAGCAATATAATATAAACAAATAATAATAATTTTAAAAATTATAAATAACAAAAACAAAACAAATGAAAAACGATTATATATTAACCTAAGGCAATACTTTATGAAATAAAAAAAAGTAGAAAAACAAAAAAAAATATATTAAAATCCAATAAGAGAAATATACGTAATGAAAACAATATAAAAAGTACACAACACATATCACATATAAAATTTAATTATTGTTATAACCAAAAAAATCAATCTAAACATTCAACTAATAATTTCCATATTCGATTGTTAGTCAAATTTCAATTTTAATTAATGTATGTAGAGCTAATTTATTGTTCAACTTTTATGTGATAATTTAATGTTTCAACTCGTTAAACTTACTATAATCATTATCTAGTCATGACTTTATGGTATATCTATCATTGTGTTAATTAATTGGATTAAGTCATTAAAATTATTTTAAAATATTTATATTAAAATTTTTTAGGTAGATCATTTTTATTAAATTGGGTACTAAACAATAGACAAAGATGAACTCTAATCATATAGAAATATAAAATAATTTTGATGAGATTATTCGCTCATTTAATTAATATTTAATTAGAAATACATTAATTACATGGATATGCAAAATAGTTCACAACATAATATGAATTATGTCTGTAATTAAGCTTGTAAAGTTAAATCAATAGGTTATAGCTAATCAATTTGAATAACCATACAATACCATATTATATGCAACACAAATTAATTCGTATCGATTTATTAAATTAATACAAAAAAAAAAAATAATCAAGAGGGGTATTTTTTAAAAATATTTACCACAAAATGTGATATGCAGACGGAAAACTGATTTGTTGAAAAAGGGAAGAGCTGTCAGTTATATACGGCAAAGGAAAGGTGTAACGGTTTCATGATTATTTTTAAATACCTTTAGCGCTTTTATTTTATATTATTTTATTTGTTTTTATAAACGCAATAATACTTTTAAAACAATTTAATACTACCGTTGCAACCGAGATAAAACTAAA
Organism: Nezara viridula; assembly: GCA_928085145.1. Classification (NCBI taxonomy): domain Eukaryota; kingdom Metazoa; phylum Arthropoda; class Insecta; order Hemiptera; family Pentatomidae; genus Nezara; species Nezara viridula. Next base: position 89,163,050 of record OV725080.1, on the reverse strand, counting down.
AATTCAATATTCTACATTAATTGTTGGTGGTTTCGTAGCAATCAATGAATGAATGCTTTTGTGCCAATTAGCTGCTTTTTATTTTATTTTTTTTACTTTTTTAAAAAAATAGGTATTTTTATCTTTGAGTGTACATGTCTTAATATTCACCGTAGATTGTTTGTAGTTGTAGATGATTAGGTTGAAAAATTATTCCATAATATATAAAATCTCAGCTTAATAGAAAATAGCACAGTTTTTTTATCTAATGCTTTGAGATAGATAAGATTTTCTTTTTTCGAAATATTTTAGATGCCCAAGTTTGAGCATGGAAGTTGATAATCCAATTTCATAAAGATGTTAAATGAATTTTGTCTTTTTGGAACATTTTTGTGGAAACATCATTGTGATATGCTGATTACGTTTTTCATATATTTTTGTAATTTTTAGAACTCGTTTATTACTAGAACCTGTTCCAAAGATATTTATTCACACTCTATGTACAATAAATACAAACAAGTAAATAAAAAAACATACTTTTACACAATATTTACAAAATTCATTCATTCAGGGAAACTCTAAGCCATGCCTTTCTCTCCACTCGTGGAAGGGAAGGAAGGACTCTAGGAGATCCCAGCGCCTACCTCTCGGCCACATTTTTGGCATTAAGGACCAGTGGAGGCTGAGCAGAGGCGCTATAACCAGGCATTCATGCCTTGAGCGGAGAATCTGAGAATTGCCAGAACTCCAATATATGTTTATTTACAAAAGGTATCTGGACCACTGCCACTTCAACCTTACAGGAGGTTTATAGGGATGGGCGGAGCTAGATAGAGATTGTGCAAGTGGATTTGGATGATATGTAGGCTTTTGATGGAATTAGGAAATTTATCTGACATAATGTCTAAGACAAATGGGATATTAAGGTCATGGTGTAGGACTCTGCTGGTTACTGATTTTTAATTTCTGAGATATTTTAATCCATAGCCGTGTTTTGTGAGTCAAACAATTGAAGTATTTTCGCAAATGGATTAAATTATCTCAAAAACTAAAATTCGGATCTGCATACTGAGCAATCTGAATACTGAGAGTAATGAGCAATTATCCAAAATTATGTTTTAATCCGACGAAGTTTTCAAGAATAAATGCCCCTAAAACCTGAAATCGACCTGTCGGAGCTGGCAGACGATCGTAAGCGGTATTATCAGCCTGTTAGATTGAAAAATTGCATAAAATAATACGGCCTTTTCGGCCCTGGTTCCAGGTATATTCTACCTCATGCTCCGTACTCCCCACACCTAGCTCCATCCGATTATTACTCTTTTCTTTAGTCGAAAAATTCTTTATGTGTTAAATGTTACAAATACGAAAACGATATAAAAACGCACCTCACTGAATATTTTGTAACGAAGTTTTAAAAATTTTGGAAAAAAGGAACAGGCTTCCTCAGAGATGGAAGAAGGTAATAGAGCAGAGCGGTTCACATATATCACAGTAAATCAACCTTAAACATCAAACAAAAGAAAGGAAGGAGCTTATGGAACACCCGAATATTTTCGATTTTTTTTTTATGGACTTTCATTTATCAATCAGCCCCTGCCGTTTACAATTATCGACAATCAGTAGATTTGTTGGCATAATAATCAGAAAAAAAATTAAATAAAATATAAATGAGGCTTGATAGGCACAAGAAAAGTAATATCCGCGGTATCCTATTCATGGCTTTAACTTAATATAAAAAGATTAAGTTAGTAGATTCTTCATCCAGACCCTTTTCAGTGGTCTTCTGGTGTTCTTCGACATACCAGTTGTTGACTAGTCGGCTTGTGTAAGTTAAGGAGTCAGCATTTTATGAACGCACCATGGTACTTAGGTAATTTTTTTTTTTGTATATAATTTTATTGATGTACAATACATTTTACCACACTTAAGGGTACTGAGTATTAAAGCTGTAAGGTACATTCATACCATATTCACAGTATAATAAAATAAAAAAAAATGATAAACATAAAAATAGATATATAAAAGATAATAATGTATACATAACAAAAATAAAAACTGTAATAAAACAAAGAAATATAGCTTATAGTAAAATAATACAGAAAATTAAAAACAGGGAAAAAAACAAATAGCAGTCATACTTATTTGCAATCAGCCAAGGAAGCTCCGAGTCCAGCCCTTTCTTCCACGTGTAGAGGACAAGGCTAGGCTCTAAGAGATCCCAGCGCTACTCTCTCAGCTGCGTCACCGGAATCAGAGTCCAGTGGAGACTAAGAGAAAGCACTACACTTAGGTATCTTATCTTAGACTGAAAAGTTTGAACTCTTTTTATGAGTGTTGGTTTTGCAATTCCGGATATTTGTAGTCCTGTCAGTTTTTAGGATCGGTAAACAGGAGCACATGTTTCTAGCCTTTATGTTCACGTGATATGATGGGACTTGATAATTTACAAAGATTTTCCAAAGCTTACAGCAATTGTGTATTATTTTTAAGTAATGTTTTAGATTAAGGGAAGCCTGCGTTGAATTTTTGTGACTAGTAATTATAGCCATGCCGTCTACATGGATGGAAGTAATCGTTTGAGTGCTTTCAGGAATATTGTCTGAAACTGTAATATACATTAATAATACAGCTAGGATTATAAACCTATGTTTATATAACATGGCGCACAGAGAAAAATCGGTACTTGTACATTAGTCGGGCGGGACGAAACCTCCCTTGTTATCTTACGTTACGTCACATAACCTCCTTCTTCTTATCTCGCCAAACCTTTCAGTTATTACGTTGTTTATTTTTCATTGCATTCAGTTATTCACTTATAACATTCAATTATTAAATTCTTTATTTTTGGCCCGTTTGTGTTATTTTCTTCAAGTTATGGATCTTGTTACATTTTGGGAATTATTGTCTTCAGAAGAACAGGCTCATATATATATATATATTTTTTTTTTTTTTTTTTTTTTTTCCTATGTGGTAGCGCCACAAAAGGATCGTTTATTTGATTCACCTTCATGCTCCATGCCTTAAAGACATATAATATGAATTATAATTGTTTACATATCAGATATATATATATATTAAATTAATATATATGTCGTAAAATATAAGTATTATTACTTTTGTTTTTGTTTACAATTTCAATAATACGAATATAATACGATAAATATGAATGCGAAGATAGGAATTACGAGAAGGCTTATCAGTGCCTTTTCAGAATTATCAGTGTTAAGGTTATAAACATTGGCAGATAGCAGTCCGCCCGGCTAATGGACAAGTACCGAAAAATCTACCTGAAAGGAAATTATGAAGTATTAAGTATATATTTTCGATGTAATTTATTTTAGAGATCTCGATTTATTCTATTGACTATTAAAGGCTGAAATTAATAAATTATCGATGGACGTATAATATATATATATATATATATATATATATATATATATATATATATATATATATATATATATATATATATAATAATGTAATAATAAAGAGTAGGATATGCTTAGAGCCGAGATACTGGAAAGCACTAAGTACCGAGGGATGCGATTAGAGGTGTTTGATATTCGGCGGCTCCGGGGGTGGGAGCGAGAGTAGGGTGCATGCGCCGCCCGACCGCCCCCAGTCTGCCGCCAGTCTTCGCCAGTGACAGTCAGTGACAGTGTGACATGTGCTAGCTTTGTGACAATGTGGACATTTCTCGCTTATTTCATCCTCTTCGCAGTCTCGGCGGTCCGTCCGGCTAAAGAGAGTAAGTAGATTTTTTTTTGTAATTTTTTCAACCTTCAGCCATGAGCAATCTACGTAAAAATATTATTTCGATATTAAAACTAAAAAGAAAAATGTAATAATTAGTATATGAAAATACGTAAAATACAAATTATATCGAAACAAATAAAATTTACTATTTAAAAAACAATCAAAGGCGTACTTAAATTTTCGAAATTCAGTAATCAAAAATTCAATATTTTTATATAAATTAAATTTGAAAACTTACATTGATCCACTAAAAAATTATTTTTTTTTTAGCATTTTTAAAAAATTATTTTTATTGAGAATTTTCAATCAAGAAAAAAAAAACACTTTAATTTTAACAAATTTTTCAAACAAATAAATATTTTTGAACACCTCTATTTAAATTCCGTGTAAAAAAAATGCAAATTAAAGCAAATTTCGATTAAAAAAAATACATATATATTTATTATAAGTAACAACTACATATAAATCACTTGATCCGGTTAAGAGGGATTCTTAACAATTGGCACGATCTTAGACAAATATTTTGACTTGAAATTTTAGGAATTCCGGAATGAATTCCAATCCGCGGTATGGCAGAAGTTGTTCCCTACCTTGCTTGCTTTGAACCCTGTCACTCCCTTCGAGGTTGCTCATCAGGGTCTTTTGACTTGGTTGAACGGATTTGCGGTTCCTTGATTGGTCTTCTTGTAAAGGGAAGAATATTTCACTAATAATATTATTTAATCAATTAATAAGGTTTTATACATTATTATGGGTATGTAAATTTACTCCAAGGTTGCACATTTTAAAGTAAAATATTATTTTTACGTTTTGTAAATAATATTGGTTCATTAGAATAAATAATTATATTTTATAACTAAATGTGTGCTTTGATAATAATATAAGTGTACAACTATACAAATAGTGAATATATTCGGTTCTATTTCTTCCAAAAATAATTCACTAGAAACAAATAAGTCCCTTTTAAATTAAAACGTGAAACAGATATAATATATTATTTCCTCCGAAACCTCTGACGAATCACTGACTAGAATTTTAGACCGAATCGTAGGCATCCAAAAAATACATAATATTATACTTATTTTATCCTTCTACTTCCATAAAATATTTTAAAATAAATTCTACTTTCAAAGAAGGCCCTATAGCTTTTTTTTTCATAAAATATTGTAATTAATTCAATATTCTATAACAAAAAATCTACTATTTATTATTTTGTTTGTAAGACAAAATTAAAATAAAACGTTAAATTATTCTAAAATATTCATTGTCAAAACTTTAATAAGTTTGATTTGAAACAGTCCTTTAAACAGCCAAAGATAGGCGGAGACGGAGAAGGATTGTTAAGGTGGTAAAAAGATCTGCGAGGTCTGCAATGCCAACAGAAAAAATATATAAGATTTATTTTAATATAATATATGTATTTTAAAGGAGTTCTGTAGACGATGACCGTGAAATAATATAAACGAATTATATCTCATATATAATATTATGATAATTACCTATAACAAGAATGTAATACTTCATTATGATTATTATTGAAAATTATTAATTGTCAATGTCTGTTAAGTATGACTTTATGTAGTTTAAGTGCATCGATGTGTATTTTTACTACCCTCTGCAATCGGCACGATGGAGAATAGTTTTTATTGCTTTTTATTTATTTAGGTTAAATTCTATTAACATTTCTAATTTTCAAAGAATTATTTCTTATTAAAATAAAAGTATATTCGCAATAAAAACAAAAATTCGAATTTGATAGATAAAAAACAAACAGGAAAGTTGAATTAATGATTAGCCAAAACTTATTATTTAAAATTTTTAAAATAGTTATAATGCGATACGGAACAACAAAAAAAAACCCCGAGCGCCTTTTCAGCACCGGTATTACTTTGAAATTTATTTCCACCCAGGAGATGAGAAATGAGGAGCCATTGCTGGTTCTATAATAAATTTCCCCATGATCAATAAAGGCATATTTCAAATATGGTACTTGGAATTTTTTTTTTAATTTAATAAAATATCGTTATACTTTTTATGATGTTTTTATTTACAATATTTACCTGATCTTGATGACTACAAAATATAATATTTTTACAAAAAAATACTACAATTAATAAAGATAAAATTTGAGATATGATTAAGTATTATAATCCCTCAAATTTATTTCGGAAATTTAAGAATAGATTTTATACATTAATCATTTTTCTTCAGTCTTGAAAGTTCATTTTATCTTTTGTTTTTCTACGTTCATTGAAAGCATTTTTAAGATATAACATAATGTAGAAACAGAAATAGAAACAAGATGTAGGAAATGGAACTTTAATTCTAAACCTGACTGGAACCAAAAGTTGATTTGAAGCTCCGGTAAATTTCAAGATAAAAATATAAAATATTGACCTGTTTTACTTAAATTATTTGTTAGCTCTAGCGGTTTACTTTAGTCTGATTTGATGAATGTTTATTATATGTTTTTAAATTAATTGTTAAATTTTCAAAAATACTAGTGAAGTTTTCTGAAATCATTTAGTAACTATGGTTATTTTGATTTTTATAATATATTAAAAACTAGTTCAAAACTTTCTGAGAATTTATTTCTGTAGTTCCATATAATTGAACTAATAAATAAAAGAAGTTAAAAATCAGTATTTTCCTTGATACAACGAAAACCACCCAAACTTGTATATTATTAAACTGGATACTAAAACCATAATTGTAATTTTAATTAAAGTCTATTCCGGGTGAAATTGACACTGATAAATGATTTTAACTGGAAGATCCAAAAAAAGTTATGACAAGATTAAGGGGTAAAAAAGGAAAGTTTTTGAAGAAAATATTGGTAACTACTTCAAATCGAATAAAACCGCAGAAGTAGTTTAAATAGATCCTTATTGGAAAAAGTTATAATAAGGAATAGTCTACAAATCCGACATGAAAGAAATTTTTTCTTGAAAGTCACAGAATTCCTCAAAACATTGAATAATCCTCGAAATTATTCATTTTACAAGAACAAGAGGTTTCTTAAAATAAGAAACGAAAATGATCGAAAGAATGAAGTTAAAAATAAAATTGTTTTGCGGTATCTGATGAAGTATTGAGTTACCGATATTGTTAATATAATTAATTTTTAAGAAATATCACAAACATGTTTAAATTGTATGTTTATAAAACATAGTCTATCGTCGGTTTATAGCTAAATTCACGAAGTAGATTTTTAAATTGGCTAAATTTTTAAATGTTTTTTTTTCGACCTTAGTTATGGATGAAAAAACGTAGTATGTGCTTCAAAATTATAATCAATAGTTTTAAACTCCATTATTTATGAAAAATAGTTCCACTAAGTGTACAATGTGTCATGATTTCACCGAGAAAAGAATCATTAAAGTAGTTAGTGGTTTAATTTTCCTTAATGATTTTTTGATAAAAACGACGGTATATTGATATAAATACCTTTAAAGTTAAATCTGTGAATTTATTAAATATTCATATTTCTTATATATTTGATATAAGTACGGAATTCGTAATCTGGTTTTAAAAAAAATAATTTTAATATATAGTAAAAGTTTTAATATTAATGGTCATGTCAGTTACCCGGTGTGAGCTTATACGCGCAGCCAACTGTTGATATGCAAAATAATTTTTGATCTATATGAGATTGCCAAGATTAATTTATCAAGTTGAAGTATGCTAATGCCTTCGTTGAGTTGTTTGATGATTATTCATTTAAACATTTATTCATTAACGGCCTTTTATTCATATTTATTTTCTTGTAATTTGAATTCAAATCGTAAGTCCTTTTGTTTCATACTAAACGAATACATTTATTTTTTGGGCTTATTAAAATAGAATATGTTCTAAGTTATCCTGAGATCTTTTTATTTTTTGTTGTTGTCTACGATAATAGTAAAATGTACTTTATCAAAAATGTCAATGACCAGACACATTTTTTGGACATTTTTATTAAAAAAAAAAATGAACTCCCATGATAGTCCTCATTTTTTTCCCCTCTAACATTTTTGTTTGAACGGTATAGTCACAAATTAGAAAAAAAAATTAATTTAAATTAGTCATGTTATTAAAATATTTATCAATATTGAAAGGTAAAAAAAAAAGATATACACAATATTTTTCAAAAGGAAGAAATATGTATTTTTAGTTTACAGTCGGTAACATTTAGAGTCAATTTATAAAACATTTAAAAATTTTTTTTCTAAAGCTCCTTTTTTGACGAATCCTAAAATTCTTTATTTTTGCATATTTACACCTAAAGGATGTCTATATTCTCATAATTGTTTCTACCAATCTCTATGATTTCTGATTGATATATTAGGTGATTCCCCTCTCACCTTTTTTGTGTTGAACTTTTGAAAAGTAGAGATACCTGAAAGTACTTATACTGTATGGTATGAATGTTCTAAGTTTTTGAATAAATATTGTATACAAAAACAATTTTTTTAAACTTATCTATAGCAACGAATCATAAGGAAACAAGAATGTATTAAATTAAATAAAACATTTAATTGATTATTTTGTTATAATATTATTTTATAGTTGAAAACATATATTATACTCGTATCACATTGTCGTGTGATGTTGACTTGTTTTTAAAATAAATCAGTACATACGACCACATGAATATGAATGTACAAGTTTACATTCCAAATAAGCTTGTTGTTAATCGGAATTGAAAATATTTTTCCGATTTGTGATTGATGTTTGTTCAGAGTTTGGATGGAATATACATGATTGATTATCTTCTTAAATTACCTGTCTATGTTGCTTTGTTTCGAACTTTATATTTTCTTTTCCAACATTAAAAAAAAATCTTTTTATGTATTATTGAAATATAAACTAGAATGTCGATGGAAATATAATACTTGTTGCCACCCGAACAAGTAAATTCGTAAAAGTATGTCGTCTTAAGAGTAACATCTTCCCTTATCATTTTATTCATATTATATTACTAGTAGGCCCGTGCGAAAAATTCGCACAGCATATAGTTATCAAATGCCAAATTAATAAGAAAATAAAAAAATGCAACTTATCAAAAGATTAAAACATCAAATGTTACTTTATCGATAAATATAATCCACAACGCAAACAAAAATTAATTCAAATCTTTATTTTTGTTTGAAACCAACATGTTTACAAATTTCAGTAAGCTGTATCTTTGCTAAAAATTGTCCGATTGCGATGATTTTTTTTTCCTTTTGTAGGAAATTTAGTAATCTTTTATATAATCATGGGCATAACGGATAAAAAGAAACATTAACGATGATATGGCTTGCCGATCAAAAACACCATCGATAAATAATATAAATTCCCCCTCTCTCGATCATAGAGACCTCAAGTTGACGAAATGAGACATGTATTCAATGACAGTACTACAATTAATGTAAGGTTGTGTGGATGCGAACCCTGTGCCTTGCGTTATCTCGAAAATAGTGCGTTTTTGGGCTTAAAATGCAGGATCCGATAGTTCCGGAGGAATTATCCGGGTCTTGCTGTACGCATCAAAATCTTCAAGATCCAATTTGTCCCGTATCGATCTACAGCCCTTCCACCGTTCCCGTATTGAAGCCTAGCAAAATGTTTGTATCGACTTTATTTATTTTAGAAAGAAGAACAAACGTGGAGAATACGATTCGCTAACCCCCCGTGAAATTCTGAATCCAACGGTACCCCATTCATGGTATTTGAGCATGACAGGAGCTTATATTTGGTACAAAACCGATTTCGAGCCTTACTGTAATAATATATGTGGGGATGGGGATGTGTGGATATTAAGTTAAGGAAGCTCGAAACAATATATAATTGAGAATATACGTTTTACAAATCTTGCATGCTCTATGATTTCTGACAATCCTCCAAGTCCAAGTCTGAAAAGAACAATAATCTGTCATTATTCCATTTTGAATTTTTTTATTATTTCCTCTCTCTTCCTTGTATTTTCGACAATACGGGATTCCGTGTTTTATACAACAATAAGTTCCTTGTCTTGTCATCTTGTAGTCATTACGGGTTGAGACTGTGGAAGTCTTCGCTTAACTCCAATATTGAAATGAGCTGCGCCTATTTGTTGCTTCCGCCCATACACGAATGCCTCGTAGTTTTACAAGTGAACTTATATTTGTATTAATAGCCCAAGAAAATATTAGCGAAATCATACGATATTATGTTATCATGGCATGAAATTTTTATCATGACACGAATGCAAACTACTAGTACGGTAGTTTTAGTATTATATCGGATGGTCGAATGACAAATGACTACGGCATAGGAAAAAAAAAAAGTATTGCTATGTACTAGTAAGTATATCAACTAACAACTAAAATTCCGCATAGATTTTTCTTTCTTTTAAAATGTGGCAGAGAACACAAACTTGACCCTTTTTTAAAATTAATCTTCTCAAAACTAACCTCTCTAAAAATAACTTAGCCACTTAATGACTTGTACTTTTCTCTTATCAATCCATGAAATAAAAGTGTTAGTACTTGCACTTTGTAGTTTTGTACTTTTTTACTTGTTACTGATACTATTAGCTTGATTATGAAATAGGCACCAAGAATTAAAATTTTCAAATGATAAGCCACTTTACAAGGTTAAAATAAATTATTCACCTTCAATAATACTAGCTTATGTATTTGTATTTTTATTTACAATTGGTGGACTAACAGGAGTAATCTTCGCGAGTTGCACATTTACGTTATATAATATCAATCGGAGCAGTATTTGCAATTATAGGAAGGCTTATTCAATGATTTATTTTATTTACAGGAATAAAATTAAACACAAAATGATTAAAAATCCAATTCGTTAGTATATTCACAGATGTTAATATTACATTTTTCCCAACACTTTCAAGAATTAAGAGGAATACATCGGCGATATTCAGATTATCCAGATAGATATACTGGCTGAAATATTATTTCCTCCAATATTTTTATTCCAAGAATTATGTTAATAATCAGAATTATTATATTCATTATAATCTATTGGAAAGATCAATCTCAAAACAATAATATTGCAAAGCAATATATTTTTATATAGGTACTTGACAGTAAAAATTAATTATTTGAATAAACACTAATTATATGAACCACTTATTTCCAAAGTGAACTCTAATAGATTTTTTTTGGAAATCGGGATAAGGGTTCTCATGAAATATCATTCAATGATGACGATATAAATAGTTTTTTCTCCAAAATGGTCAGAAACATAATTTTTTTCAAGATATGTAATGCAACTTGTCAAGTTTTCTATTAAAAATTAATGCATGAACACCATTTTAACCGTTTTATTTTTTTTTCCGGGCCGTAGGTTGAGGGCGGGGAATTTAAAATCCCCTCCGGCACCGGAACCGAACTTTTATTTTTTTAATGTAATAACTTCAGTTATTTTGTTGTCGGGCACAACTCGCGTTGCTGTGCACTCGCGTTAGCCCATTCGGCCACTCCCCCCCACCGTTTTATTAATATAAATATTAAAACATGAACTAAGTTTATAGTAGCCTAATGTAAGGCAAAATTAATTCTTTTATAACCTCTTTCTCCTCTCCCTCCCCTCGATCCATACACCATTTTTTCTTTTCAAACTGAACCACAACCAACCTTGGTTTTTTAAAACCAATTTTATTTATTAAAAAAAAAATTATTTATTGAGTATTACAACAATCTGTCTCTTGGACATTAGTTATAGTGAGGTAGGATAACATTCACACTATATGTACAAAAAATATAAAATAAATAGAAGCAAAATAATAATCAAAAGTATATTCAATAAATAATAAAATAAAATAACCTACAAATAAAAAAATTAAAACTAAGCAAAATTTTAATTGTTGACTGAAACGGCCCTAATCAAGTTTCAATTTGGTTTTAAATTGTTGTTGAAATAATCTGTGATTTTCGGAAATATGTGCTAAAAATAAAGAATTTCCTTATTAAAGGCCATCTTCTTTTCAGACGCCTCGGAGGGTTATCAGGGATCGAGGAAGAAGCAAGGTTTGAAACGAGAGGATTCGGATGGTTCTGCAGTTTGTTATGGAAGGAAAGGTATCTGGATTGGGCCAAATCGGAAACATATGGAACATTAAGGTCTTTATGGATGATTTTATTTGTGACAAAGTAAGGAGCGTTGAGGATTTTACGAAGGATTTTGGATTGTAGGGATTACGTTCATTTTTAAAAAATATTTATTTTAGAATAGAATACCGCTATTATAAATATATATTTTTTTTTTTTACAAATACTTATCAGTTGTATCCAATGAGGGGAGGTACGGCTTGTGATAAAACAAAAAGAACCGGTAGCCGATCGTTAGGGGATATGTTAATGTAAGGACAAGAGGTGATAGGTGGACCCTCGTTAAGTCTAGTCAGCTCCAAGCCCACATCTCCATGCTTTTTCTCTCATCCTATTTTCTTTTCCACCCGAGTCTGTAGTGCAATTCTTGTTCAGCAGTAGTAGGTTCTCTATTCTTATTCGGACAATAGTAGTTATTATTTGGAAATATTTGTCGTTCGTGTTGTTCATGACAATGGTTGTAATTTAGCTTATGTATTTATGTCATAGGAGATAGACTTGTTTGAAAATTTTTATGAATAATTTGATAGATGTATCTCAGTGTACTACGAAACTCTTTTTTGAAATTCACAGCTAATATTACATAACGGTAGTATATCGACAACCACACTGCAAAAGCCTGTATGGACAAAAACTAAAAATTTTCAGCAGACAAAAAAAAATGCCTAATTTTGTTCTATGAGCATTATATATTCAGTTAAATTTTTTTTTTTTACAGGCTTAAGACAAATATGTAGCCTTTTTGATCATATTTCTGCCAACAAATCTTTCAGAGCCATTACTTTTTATTTATTAATACACAACATAAAATTGGACATAAAAATTAAATTTGCGATCTGCAAATTTCTTTGCAATGAACAAATTTTTGGCAGCTTCACAGCGTCTCATCACAATCCAGGAAATAGTTCAGTTCAGCAGGTCTCTTGGCCAGCGCCTACGTAATCGTCGAGGTGGGCTGTACGGGTTTCTAGTGCTTTTAAGGTTTTCTGTCAGAGGAGTTGTGTTGTAAGTTAGACTTTGGTGAAAGTTATTGTAATTTTCGTTTGCATTGTCTAAAATTGTTGGGATGTTCAAGTCTTTATGTAATCTATCGTTTGCGACATAAAATGGTGCGTCAACTATTCTCCCTAAATTTTGGATTGGAAAGACTGGATTTTTTTAATATTAGAAGTTTCAGCAGAACCCCATAGTTCTATACTGAACACTTTTAAATTATAACTTTTTAGTTATTTTAAAAAAACTGGTATTAGTTAGGTGAAAGTGATCAAATTTATTGTAATAACACCCACAACTTTTTTAATAATGATCAAATTACGACAGGAACAAAGATAGTTTCCAAAATGTAGAGAAACGATACTTCAAATAACAAATTGTAAAAAAAATTGACTGTAAAGCGAGTAATCGATCACACGGATTATTCACATTTGTGGCTCACACTCTCTGTGTGATCAAATTCAGTGGTAGCTGTCTTATTGGTTAAATATTAAACTGGAGCTTACATGCTTTCCATTGGGACAAACTAACCAATTATTTAGTAAATTGTTACTTTAACAATTGTGGGAAAGGATGTGGCTTAACGAATTGAATGCGTAGAATAAACCATCTTGATAGTATTATATTTGTATTGTACACAGGAATAAGCATGTTTTGTCGATGTCGTGTATACTTAAAATGTATTCGATAAAACGATAGACATCGAATGTTCCCGCTGGATTATACTATTAATATACATTTTTTCTGTGATGCCCATTCCCCTCTTCTCCACTCAAGGTCGATGGCGCATGAACCTTCAACAACCCCCCTTCCTAATCTTTTGTTGATTTCTTCTTCTGTTAACAGTGCAAGCGAAAGTAGAATTTAAAAAAATCGTAGATATTGTATAATGTTCACATGCTGTAGACTGCTCTATGCTTTCCCTTGTGCTTTGGCATGGTTTTGTTCATTCAAAACCCCGTCAAAATGTGCCCTCCTCAATAATTTTGATAGAGCAACTTGCGACATGAAACCCCTTAATGGGAACCCCTGTATTTTCTAAAGATCTTGAATTTCAGTAAATGAATATAGCACGGTATATTGCTGAAGTTATGAGACGATATTGTTTTCATATCCATACCATACAGAAAAAAATGGTTTATAAAAGTAAATAGTTTTTTTTTTTTTTTTTCATTCAAGAGCATGAATGTGAGAACAAGAAAATCAAAACGGCGCCAAAATATAGTTTTATATTTATTGAATGAACTTCAAGCATTGATTCTGTATGGAATTCAGTGTTGATATTAGATTAAAGCACATAATTATACTCATAAAATGTTTAGTACAATTAAGTAAATATCAAATGATTTAATGCCAAGTTTAAAATAATTTGTTTTAGAAGTCCAAATTTTATTAAAATATGTGTACATGTCGACGGAAAATTGTTTACGAGACATATTACTGATAGACCACTTGATATAAAGGTGATATCAACAGGCAATTTCGAGCCGCTTTCAACAGATTAATCATTTCATATTAAAATGGGCAAACACATAATGGACCAATTGTTTTGATGTATAATATACACCATACATTGTAGCCTTAAAACAAACTATTCATTTGACAAGCTTTTGTGCTTGATGAATATTTGAATAAAGTTTATGATTGTTCTACTTAGTTCAATACTCCATCTACTCAATTAACTTACTAACGTGAAGGAAGTACTCGAAATCTTACAAATACCAACGACAAAATTTAATAAAGAATTCTTATATGGGTATTAGGAGTACATTAATGAATTAGTTGGTTGCTTAGACGATTTAAGGTAAAAATATAGATATTACTGATAGAAAATTACCCGATTTCCATTAGTGTTCTACTATCAGTGCTCTTAGGATACCTCTCTAGTCTGTATTCTGCTTCAGGCGCTTCTTCATCCTCTGTTATCCTATCCAGCTTCCTATCTCCGGTATCTCCTGGAACTACACTTACAGCTCTTCATAGCAAAGACTCTTCTTTTCAACTGTTCTTCTTGCTTTTATTGTTCTGGTCCTTCTCCTTTCCGAAAATTCCTTTTGTTTGTTTTTCCGTTTCTTTTTCATGATCCTTTGTCAGATTTAGGAGGCTGGACGTTTTCGTCCTGTGCTATTTGGACTAATTGCTTACAGTACTTCCATATTTTTGGTACCTCCAAAGTTTTACAATGCCAATCCTCTTATTATTTTCCTTTATATCCGGCTTGGAATCCTGGATTTTTTTTTTTTAAATCTGTCCAGATGGCTCATTTTATTTTACACTCATAGTTATCATCGGTATTTCATGTTTTAATTTAATAACATTCACTTATTCTTTATGAAATTGAACCTATGCAGTTTAGTAATAACGTTTGATCGATATATATTCGTTATACATATCAACATATCAAAGAAGAAAGTGAATTATGAGTTCGTTACTATTTGTTCTGTTCGTAATTCTTAATGCAGGCATTGATTAATAAAAGTTTAGAAGGGATAAGTGATGTGCAAAGTTAAGGATTGAAAAGATTTAATAAGGGTCATGTACAAGAAGATATTGTTAATATTAAAAAATGCAATCACTTTCGATTTATCGCGACAAAACATAACGGCTAGGCAAGTTGGCACTGAATTCGCAATGCCTCCACACTTGGTTGTAATAAGATTGTAATGATTTGCTGAACAGAACGCTAATTGATATATAACCACCGAGGGAGAGTACAAAGCCAGAATTTATCGCTGTTGACAACTGTGAAGCTCTTTGCAGCTGTTTGGATGCTGCATAGCAATCTCCATCACAACAGCTATCAAAACGAGTAAATATCCCTTTTGAAAAAACAAAACAACAGTTGTTAAATAATTACTATTTTTAGTAAAATCAAAAATTAATGTTTACATAACTTATGTTTTATCCGCGTGTGTATCAAAAAAGTTAGATCGAGGAGCATTTGTATACGTTATTTTATGTTACTTAAATACTTTTACCATTAATTTTATTTTCTAATAGACTTATTAAAAGAGTGATTAATACAAAAAAATTAATATTTTCAATTAATATATTGTTTAATTTAATTTAATTCTGTGTTAATTTAAGATACTACATAATACTACATAAAATTGTTCTTAAAAATCCATTACTAATTTATTCCTTATTATCCCCTACTCTATCTTAATGGGCTGGCTATTCGCTTCCACATTTCCGTTAGAAATCTTTGAGTAATTTTGGATCAATACATATCCAGTAATTATGGTATTTCCCCAATTATCTAATAAGAATCCATTACTACCCTCAAACGGTTCCTGAGATTCCATGATTTTATGTCCCTAAGAAACCTCCAGCTTCTAGTTCTTATTTTTTTCCACTCCGATTACGGTTGCATTGTTGCACTATCTGCTGTGCCTGAGATCAGATTTGATGGATCAATCAGTGTGCAGGGGTGTCCAGAAGGGGGTTTCATGGCGCAAGTTATGCTTGGAAAATTTTTGTGGGGGTATATTTTCAGGAATTTTTAAGGGGGCCAAAAAACGGGGTTATGATTTTCGGACTAAGGGACAAGGGAGAAACAAAAAACAGACCGCAGCAAGTGTAACTGTATATGATTTATGATTTTTCTAATTTCACTTTAGCTTCTTCTGTTTTTAAGTCAAGATGAGCAATAAAATATCTTGGGAGGATGGGGGCAGGTAGGTTCTAGCCCCATCGACCTTGGGGGGGGGGAGAGAGGGGGGAAGAGTACTCCTGCCAGTTGGCTTGCAAATGGATTTATCCCGTTTTACAACGGAAATATTTCCTAGGTGTATTCCTTTTCCGAACCTTTATAACCAAAAAATCTTCTTACCTTTTTAGTTTGTTTACTCCTTGTTCCTCTGTCTATTCGTTCAACATGAGATCCCAGTGCACGCGCCCGTTTATTCATAGAACTGTTTTCTTTAAATAATCCTTTGCTATGGTTCGTGCTACGTTGTTTTGGAATTTCCTACCTACCGCAATACATAAATCCTCACCCTTGAACTTATCTAAAGACCATTTTTTTTATCGATCTCCTCCGCCACATTCAGTCTTCCGGTAATATATGTAAGAATTAAATTTTCGATTTTAAGTGATTTTACTGTTATTTCACATTTATCTGTTTATTGTGTAGGATGCTTATCAGTACAATTATGTAAACATACTGATATTTATTTATATATAATTTTATTAGATTACTCATGCTTATCTCAAACATTAATTCTAATCTTACATCACTCTGTAATTTACTTATTTCTTGTCATTTTACCCCAGTTAAATGGCACTTCTATTGTTATTTGAGTATTATTATTTGTATTATTCATTGCATTATTCTCAGAGGATTAAATGTCCTTAAAGTAAAATTTATTTTTTTTCTTCTTCTTATCTGACTATGAATAAGTCACACGAAGCTTATTCACTATTTTAATAAATAGTATAAAATAATGTAGTTATAGTTATTTCATTTTGAAGTATACTTGAATTCCAATTATGTTGTACAAGATATTTTAACAACAAACATCGCTGAGAACAACTCTTTATCTCTGATATATTAAAAAAAAAATATGTAGGTGCACAGACAATAATAGGAGATATAACTGCATTTCATTTAGGCTGCACTGATTTTTAAATTTGTTGACTCAAAGATTTTAGTTGATTGTTAAGAAAGTTCACATCTACGGATATTTAAAATTGGTGCGTTAGTCGGGTGCCTATCACCATGGCTCTTGGCAAGTTGATTTCGTCCATGGATTATAGAATGTCAAATTCCAAAATACTCTTGAATATTGTTCAGTGTTGTATCAGACCAATAGGAATTGATAGAAAAGTGACGAATTCCAATTTTGATTCTTAAATTCCTATTACAACTACAAGATACCCGAATAATATAGATTTAAATATTTATGTACGGCATTTTCACCAACAATCTACTGATGCGTTCAAGTACATGTGCAATTACATATCCTCAGTATGAATGGGGTTATATATGTTATGGGTTTATTAAAATTAAATATTTTGTTTTATTCACTGTTTGTAGAAAGGGTTCAGTCTTTTGTTAAATTGAATAGTTAATAAAAAAAGTTATTAAATAAATTTTAAATTTATTTTATCTCTTGGAGTCCTGCTTTTCCCTCTATAGTTGGAGGGACAAGCCTGGCTTCTAGTGGTATGAAGCTGGTATGACTGAGTTTTTATGTTTTTTATTTATTTATCTTTAGGTTATTTTATTTTTTATTGTATATAGTTATTGTTAATTTTATGTTTTCTGTATTTATGGTATAAATGTGTTCATATCTCACGATAATTATTGTCCACGTGACAGATGATTATATTTTTAAACGAGCTAATGTTCCCGGCGTTGACGGGTGTATAGCGAAAATTTGAAAATCTTTTTTTGAGATAGATTTTTTATTATGGAGGGGGGGGGAAGAAGGATCCAAATTTATGGATCTTTACTCAAGCATTCATAACTTTGGTTCTACTCAATATTTTGTTTTTACTCAAAGCCATTGTTTTAAGTCAAACAAATATAAATATAATGCAAAAATTTCAAAAGTCTACCATTAGCCATTGCTGAGCTTACCTCTGACAAAATTTTATTGGACAATGCGGACATACAGAATAATAATTTTTTATTTGTTTATTTAGAAATATTACATTCTGTCACATCAAGGACATTTATAATAGTGTTCAGAGAAAGCACACTCACACTCTATTTACAATAAAAAATAAAAATAAAATAATACAGAAACTTAATAATAATAAATACAATAAATAAAATAAAAATAAATACAATAAAATAAAATAAATGTATATAAACAAAAGAACTAACCTAATCATACACACTCGGGCTTGAGTGGAGGATCTGGCCATTGCCAAAACTCCAATAGATGCTTATTTACAAAAGGTCTCTGGGCCACTGCCGCTTCAACCTTCGAGGAGGATTGTAAGGATGGGTGGTGCTGGATAGAGATTGTGCAAGGGGATTTGGATGATAGGTAAGGTTCTGGTGAAATTTGGAGAATTTTTCTGGAATAAGGTCTAGGACAAATGGGATATTAAGGTCATGGTGTAGGATTTTGTTATTTACATAGAACGGAGCATCAACTATTGTTCGAAGGACTTTAGATTGAAAGGATTGAATACGTTTGATGTTAGAAGCTTTTGCTGTACCCCACAGTTCAAGTCCGTATGTCCATATAGGTTTCAGTATTGTCTTGTAGATAAGTAATTTGTTTTCAATAGAAAGTTTGGATTTTCTGTTTAGTAGTCTGTATAGCTGGCCGTATCGTCGGTTGAGTTCTTGTCTTTTGAGTCTAGTATGTGGGTTCCACGTCAGTCTTCGGTCTAAATGAAAGCCAAGATACCGGACTGTGTCTGAGTAAGGAAGCTGGATGGAATTAAAGTGTACTGGTGGACAGGAACTGCGTCGGAGTGTAAAGGTAATGTGTTGGCATTTAGATTCATTAACTTTAATGCGCCAGTTATTACACCAGTGCTCAATCAAGGTGAGGTGGTTTTGGAGATTTAAGGATGCTATGTTGGGATCTGAGTCGGATGATAGAATAGCGGTGTCATCAGCAAAAGTTGCCAGGAAGGTATCGGGATGGACAGGGATATCGGCGGTAAAGAGGATGTAAAGGACGGGACCCAATACGCTACCTTGAGGAACACCTGCCTCAATTGGATAGCAATGCGAAAATTCAGTACCGCAACGAACTCGGAAGGTACGATCTGAGAGGTAGGAACGGAGAACAAGGTACAAGGACTGAGGAAGATAGTTTTTCAGCTTGGAAAGAAGCCCGGCGTGCCATACCCGGTCGAAAGCTTGAGCTATGTCCAGAAATGCACCCGAGCAATATTGCTTGCTTTCCAATGCTGCGGAAATATGATCAACCACTCGGAGTCCTTGTTGGACTGTAGAGTGTTGTGAACGAAATCCGAACTGATGGGAAGGAAGAGTTTGGGATTCTATAAAGGGTAGGATGCGTTTTAGGAGGATCTTTTCAAAGATTTTTGAGAGAATAGGAAGAAGGCTAATTGGTCTGTAGGACGTTGAGGTGTTGGGAGGTTTGCCTGGTTTCGGAAACAG
This sequence comes from Nezara viridula, assembly GCA_928085145.1. Classification (NCBI taxonomy): domain Eukaryota; kingdom Metazoa; phylum Arthropoda; class Insecta; order Hemiptera; family Pentatomidae; genus Nezara; species Nezara viridula. The sequence continues at coordinate 89,143,145 of OV725080.1, read as the reverse complement.
GATAATAGTGGAATGTTTCCACAAAAGAGGAAAGTGGGTGGTTCGTAGGATGCTATTGTATATGTATGTAAGGAATATGACAGCTTTAGGAGGGAGTTGTCTAAGGATCTGAGAGGTAAGCAGGTCGTATCCAGGTGATTTACGGGTAGGTAGTTTTTGTAAAAGGAATTTGACCTCAGAAGGATTAACTGCTTTAGGCGGTAAGGAGAGTGGGATGGGTGAATTAAGGAATTCCTCTACTGCTGACGTGTGGGTGGGATTGGATTCTGGATGAGAGGTGAATGTAAGGGAAAGGTTTTTGGCGAATTCTTCGGCTCTATCTTCGTCAGATGCTGCCCAAGAGCCATCACCTCGACGGAGAGGATGTGATATGTGATGGGGTTTTAGGATATGTTTGGTGGTCTTCCATAGGGAATTGTCATGAGAAGAGAGGGAAGTGAGGTAGGAGTTGAAGGATTGGGATCTGAAGGTGGCCAATTCTATCTTTAGTTTTTTGCAAAAATAATTATAGGATTGGCGATCGGTGGGGTGTCTAGTACGTTGCCATAATAATCTGGCACGGCGTTTGGTATGGATTAGGTCTATGAGGTGTTGAGGTAACTTATTTTTCTTAGGAGTTCTTGAGGAGTGGTTTGGAAAGGAAGCAGTCCAGATTGCTTGTTGGATAGTGGTGGTAAAAAAGTGTACGGTATTGTCAAGGTCATCTGGGGTTTTCAGGGTCATTCTGAGGTCAATTTTATCGGTAAGGATTTGGTGAAAGAGTTTCCAGTTAACTGGGCCTCTGATGAAGGACGGTGGAGAAGACTTAGGAATAGGAGCTAGAGATAATTGGAGTAATAATGGACTATGATCTGAGGATAGTTCGCCAAGAGGGGTAAGGGAATGATTGAGGGGACCTAAGCCACTGTGGATGAAAAAATCAAGGATATCGGGATTGCGGTTAGGATCTGTGGGCCAGTAGGTAGGTGAGTTGGGTGGAAGGAGACTGAAACGTTGGGTATTGAGTGCAGACAGAAATGTTCTGCCACGAGAATTCGTGGTTCTTGAACCCCAAACTTGATGCTTGGCATTTAAGTCTGCACCCAGGATGAAATGATGACCTAAGGAGTTGAGGAGAGAACTGAACTGGACTTTGGATATGGATCTGTTAGGAGGGCAATATGCTGATGCAAGGGTGACTGGAAAGGAGAAGGCTTTGATTACAATAGCGGTTGACTGTAGGAAATCTTGAGTAGGTAATGGGAGTAAGTGATGGGAGAGGGATTGGTGTACGATGACAGCAGTGCCGGCATGTGCTCTGCCATCAGGGTGGTCAGTACGGTATGTTAAATACTGTGGGATTTTTAAATGCTGTTTTATGGTCAGTCGAGTTTCTGTAATTAGGGCTACGTCAATGTTCTTGTCTTGTAGTAAAGCTGTTAGTTCGTCAACGTGATTTCTAACACCATTCGCATTCCAAAGGAGAATGGACATGGGTTTTGGTATGTGGGTCATTAAGGATTTTTCAAAGGAGGGATGAGGTGAGATACGAGATTTGTAAGGAGTGATATGAGTGGAGTGACTAGGGATTTGAAATCGGTTAGGAAAGATGCTAACAAACTAGTGAGATCTGTTGCATTTGAAGGAGGAGGAATATGAGGAATTTGAGGTTGTTGATGATTATGTGTGTTAGGATGAACAGAATATTGAGATTGGGGCTGAGGTAGTTGCTGCGGCAGGGCTTCACATGTATTATTGGGGTTCTTACCTCCAAGTAGTTCGGAGTATGATAAATTATTGTTAACAATTCTAGAAGGTTCTCTTCTTGGTCTGGTTGTCTCATCTTGAATCCGGTTCTTCTGGTATCTGGATTTGAGGCTCTTATAGGTTTGGCAGCCTTTGTAGTTGGCCGGGTGTCCCTCCTGGCATAGTGCACACACTGCAGGATCTTGTGTTGGTTTGGTGCACTCCACAGATTTGTGCTGTTCACCGCATTTCACGCAACGCGGCAGATGGTGACAATAAGTTTTCGTGTGGCCATACGCCTGGCAATTGTGGCACTGCACAATTTCCTTCTTGGGGTATGGCTTCTCTATCTTCACGATAGTGTAGTACAATCTCTTGATATCATATATTTTTTCAATGCCAGGTGATGGCTCTAGATCCACGAAAAATAAAGGTAGTGGAACTTTATTACTCACTCCTGGCTGCTCCTTATTCTCCTTCAGAACGTTGGTTACCTGACGCACTTTGAAACCAAGCGTCGCTAGTTCTTCTTTTATCACTTCAGTTGGGGTTGAGGAGTGTAAATTTCTAACCACCACTCGTAGCGATCTCTCCTGTTTCAGCTGGTACGTGTGGAAATTTGCATTAGTTTCTGACAGGTACTTCACAATTTTTCGGTAGGCTTCTGCAGTATCAGGTGTTATTTTTGTGTCGTTAGTCCTGTTGAGGCAAGAATAACTGCCGGAGCAGATTTCGTTTAGCTGTGTACACAGTAGTTGAAAATTTTTGATGTTTTTAACAAATATCGGAGGAGGCCTTGGTTCCCTGGGTACTGCTGCTGACTCCATTACTTCTCTGTCATTATGAAGCACTTGGAACGGGTTTGGAGTGAAGAAAGGAGATTCTTCAACCATTTCTTGCGAAGAAGTACCTGGTTGAGGCTGAGGTTCTGTATCTGAAGTTTTCACTGTGGTTATTGGAGCTATTTCTCGCAGGCAGCGACGAGTTCTTTGTTTCACTGGTGAATCACGAGGGGTACTAACTCCGTCTGACCGAGTCCTCTTAGTGGGCACCTTACTGGACATCACTGGCTGACAATGCCGCATATCATAAGAGAAGAAAAAAAAAATTAAAAAAAAAAAAAAAAAAAAAAAAAATATTAAAAAAAAATATGTAGCAAACTGTAAATAACAACTGCTCTGGTGTACAGTTCAACTATATTCAGTAAATAATCAAAGAGATTCCGCTGAAAAAATAGGCAACAACTGAGAGAAGATTTCAGAACACGTCCTTCGCATCAGCTCCGACATACAGAAAATGGTTTTTTTTTAAAGTGGATTTTCTATCTGTATTGTATGAAACAGAAAGTTATCATGAAACGGATTGATTCAAATCAATGTACAGACAAAATCTCTATTTTATTTTTATAGATAAATAAAATAAAAAAAGTTATTTTATATGTTATTATTATTATTATTATTATATATTATACGGTAGTTTAATATATACTAATAACCCTTTTCCGTCTCTGTGGAACGATAGATTTGGATAAATAAATTATCAGATCAAAGGGAATTTCATAGAAAAGCGACGAATTCCAATTTTGATTCTTAAATTACTATTACACCTTTCATAAAAATCATGAAAAATTTTAGGAGGTTTCAAAACTCCGTTGTTGGTAAGTCGATGAATCGATGTGGGACAAATTGTAATTTAAATATTTTGAGACGGACGTCAAGACCCGGTTAAATCAATATAAAATAAAACATAATATGAGGCTTTCAGTTGACAGAATGACTCCAATTTCAATATTTTTGAGGAAAGTCATTTTAGTGATATCTTTAGTTGAAAATTTATAAAATCTGTGCAGACACTGAGTAAGTTGATTCCAGAGTAGGTGATTGCAGTGTTGAAATATAGAACTTTGGATAAAGGTCTAAGTTTTCTCACTAGAAACATTATTAAAATTAATAAATAAAAATGTTGAAATTAGAGTTAGTCATTCTGTCATCTGAAAGGCTCATATAATACAAAAAGGTTTGCCGAAAATCCAAGACAATGTGTTTCATATAAAAATATATATGAATTGTAATAACAAAAAACTACTAAGTGTAGTGTGATATAGTTTGAAATCTTTATTTATCTTACTGGGATTTTCCCTTATTCTGTCTTGCCTCTCCCTAATATGAAAATTGCGTACGCTCTTGTTGCCATGGGATATTAAATTTTGTTTTGGTTTGGTGTAAAATAAGTCCATACATCAGAAAGTCTGGAAAGATATATACTGGGGGGGGGAGTTAGTCCAGCAAGTTGGCCTATTGGTCATTTTAGGCAACCCAGGATAATTAGAAAGGTTTTCAAATTCATTACAAAATGAAAAACAAAATAATGAAAATTCGGCCTCATAGACCTCATAGCCTCATAGACATACCAGCCAGTAGTAATTTGTACACATGCTCTGGTCTGTCATTTTTAAAGAAAATTAATTTCTTCTTCTCAAAATACATTGTATTTACTTATTCCCACACTGTGATTTGTTCACAAACTTGCCATTTGTTTACTTTTACCAGGCGAGTGATTCACACGGGCAAACTAGTAGTTACATTATAAAGTAACGAACTAGTTACTTCTTGTTCAATCACACTTTAGCGCAGCCTGATTAATCCTGATGGAGGATTGGCAGCTGAGTTCAAGGACCCCTCCTCCTTTGTATCAAACAAGAATTGCCATTGGTCGGCTCCGATGGGAAGCCATGTTCTCTAATCCCTCCAGGACCAATGCCATTGCTTTCCCCGTCTATTATAAATAGATCAAACATCTGTCATATAATAATAATAATGTCGTTTTCAAAAACGAATGTCACGAAAGAACATGATTCTTTCTATAACTTATAATAATCACATACTAAAAAAACGCTGTAAATTATTTCACAATGCTTTATTATTTCCAAACAATTATAAATTTAAAGTAACATTACCTTCCTATTGACAAATAAAAAGAAATAAGGTGTGATTCCAATTATTGGGCTAAACATTTTTTTTAAGATTAGTAATATACTAAAAAGATAAGCATTACTTCAGTAACCCACTCAAAAATTGAGACCATATCTTTGCTTCTAATTGTCTGATTTTAACGAATTGTTTTTTAGGAAATTCCGTAAACTTTCAAATAACCATAATTTATAAATACAATATCGACAAAAAAGTGTATGCCTTTTGATTTATTCGGAATTTAATTTTATCATATCTTTTTTTCCAGCTTCTTTTCGTTGAAGTATGGTATATAGATAAATTTAAAGGGCATCAAGAAGACTTTCATTGAAATCGGTACAGTCTATAGCAACGCAGATTTTTCTGTCGCCATTTTGAAAGGTAAAGCCGGATGGAAATGTCGATGAAGGAGGATCATCCTCGGGTGCCTTTAATTTTAAATCCATTTTTTTTTCTTAATGATATATTCAACTATATAAAAGAAATGCATTTAGTAAATTTGAACATAACATAACGTGAAAACACTTGTTAAGAGACTACCCAATGACAGCACTCTAATAATATTTCAACATTAGAAGATCACTGGGGGGCCATCTTCTTTTCAGACACCTCGGAGGGTTATCAGGAATTGAAGAGGAAGCAAGATTAGAAACGAGAGGGTTGTGATGATTCTGAAGTTTGTTATGGAAGAATAGGTATCTGGATCCGGCCAGATCTGAAACATAAAAAAACATTAAGGTCATTATTGATAGTTTTATTTGTAACAAAGTAGATAGCATTGAGGATTTTACGAAAGATTTTGGATTGCAAGGATTGGATACTAGAAGAATTCGATGGTTTAGTGGAGCCCCATAGCTCAACTCTGTAAGTCCAAATAGGCTTTATTATAGTCATGTAAATGAGTCTTTTGTAATTAATTGGAATAATAAAGCGTTTGTCTAGTAACTGCTGAAGTAATCTGAAATGTCGAGCGGTTTCTTCTCGTTTCAGTCTGGTATGAGAAATCCAGATTTAAAAAAAAATCGGTCCAGTAATTTCGGGGAAAAGGCGCGGACGGCGGACGGCGAACGATCAAAAAAATGTTTATTCGTTTTTCGAATTCTACGTATCCTTTTGATTTGGAGAGGGAGTTAAGTTTTTGAATTTTTTGATCGACCAAAATGGATCATTATTGAAAATAATAAACCAAAAGAAAATAAACGAAATCTCCCTCGAACAATATTAGGATTATCAATGTCAAAAAATCGTTGATTGTATCAGGATGGCCAAGTTAGTATAATCATTCTAAATAGAAAGGTTTACATAACTAGAACAGTTGCTAAAGAATCTTTACCTTGTTCTTATGAGAGAATTTTCAGAGAAATTGTAGATATGCTGAATATAATTTATCGACAAGAACATAAACCTAGATTTGATAGAAGTGTTAATCTAACCATATTGGATTTTCAGAAATATACAACAATGGCAGACCGTAGTACGGACTCCTTTTTATGAAATTATTAACATCCGACTGAAACTTCGAAAATAACTTCATCTCATCGTAACCTACAAATATTTTATTTACGAAAATTTTCGGAATTGGGACGTTTTCAATCTGTAGGTACACCAACTTTGTCTATTTAATCGGGTACTAAAAACTCGTAAATACCCATTTTCTTTCAACTTGAATCGTAAAATAACTTGAGCACAAAGTAGAAAAAAAAGGTGGCCTTCCAAAATATTGAGCCGTTTTGCGTGACCTACCTCCACAAATTGTCAAAATAACGAGGTCAAATATACCAAACGACTCAATATTTTTGAAGGCCACCTTTATTTTCGCCTTAGTGCTCAAGTTATCTTACGATTAAAGTTGAAACCAAATGGGTATATACGAGTTTTTAGTACCTAATTAAATAGTCAAAGTTTGCCGACCTCCGGATTGAAATTAGATGTATAATTGTTTGAAAGTAATAAACCATTGTGAAATAATTTGCAGCGTTTTTTTCTATAAAATGGAAAGTGGAAAAACTTATTTTATAATATTTCAATATGCAAATCAAAATATTTTTTGAGAATTAATGGAATACAAACTGTACCTTTACAATAGAAAGCACATTAAATTATTCAAACTTACACAATAGTTGAGATTTTCAGCATATTAAAAATTATAAATCTACTAAAAACGTTTATTTATTTTTATTACATTTTTTTTTTAATTTAACAGTAAAAAAAGAAACAAAATGTATCTTACTTATTCATATCAATATATTTGTGAAGCAATTTATACAATGGATATTTAAAATTTTAAGCTTACTGATCAGCAATGTGTTGAGTATGATAATTACGGTGAACAAAACTTTATAATTTTGGTAAAGCAATTAACAAGAGAGGGAAAACACGAAAATTGAATTTGCAGAGGGTAATAAAACAAAACAACTAATTGAAGTGTGGAATGCAAATGAAATTCAAATTTGTTTTTAATTTTAAAAAATACCATTCATTTTTAAAACAATTTATTTAACTCGTTTTTCAATTTCAATATATATATTTTTGTTTGATTTCATTAGTCGTATCATCACAACAATATTATTAATATTAAAATGTTTACTTAAGTTTAAAAAAAAATTAAAATTATTTTAGAGGAAGAAAATATGAACATATATGGGTTTATTCCTCTTAATGGCTGAAACTTCTTATTATTTTCAGTAGAAATGTTCCTCTAAAAAAATCTATTATAATTTAAAGAAAACTTTATATAATAATTATATATTTTCATATGTTTTTTTGTTTGTTTATTGAGTATTACAACAATCTGTCCCATAGACACTAGTTATAGTGAGGTAGGATAACATTCACACTATATGTACAAAAAATATAAAATGAATTGAAGCAAAATAACAATAAATAATAATCAAAAGGTGTTTAAAATAAATAAAATAAAATAACCTAAAAAAAAAGAAAATTAAAACTAAGGAAAAAATACATGCATACCTATTTACACTATTTACAATCAGGCGAGGGAACTCCAGGAGAACCCTGCGTCACTCTCTCAACCGCATCACTGGTACTAAAGCCAGCGGAGATTGATCGATTTTCTTTTTTAAATAACTTATTTTTATTTTTTAAACTTTCAGTTTTTTTTTTCTCAAAATTTATGAATATCATCCTCACACATTTTTGCCAATAGTTTAAATCTTCATGTTTGTAAAATTTGCGAATTCCAATCGCATATTTTCATTCCTAGATGAAATTACTGGGTCTCTCCTTGCCTCCCAGAAGAAAAATCGATGTCATCATTACATTCTTCTCGCTGGTATCGAATGAACATCAATCCCTTGTAGAAGCAACATGCTGGGCCAAAGCTTTAGCTGTGGACTACACTTAATTTGTTTTAATAAATTTCACTTAAGGCGATTTAAAAGTTTTTGTTATATACCGCTTCTTGATTTATTAGATGGACTTATAGTGTATATATATATATATATGTGTATATATATATAAAACAAACCAAAAAAAAACCTCTTGATTCATAAACGTTCTTTAAAAAATGTTACAAATGATTGAATATATTCATATTTTTTAAATTCAATAGCATTATTGAACTAAATTAGTGAACCTATTAACTCCAAAATAGAAACTTTTACTGGTAAGGAAAAACCATTAGATGTTTTTCTTTTGTTTTTTCAAATTGAAACTAAAATATGAACTGAAAGCATTTTTTTTTTTTAAATATTAAGGCTTCAACCACTAGGGTCATTATTGCCTTATTGTCATAACGGCAATTAGTACTAATTACTCTGGAAAATGTTTTATCATCTAATATCATAATACAAAACATTCTGTACTCAATGAAGTCCGCAAATAGAACTAATATATCAGTATTTTTTGTCTGGGTTCCCGGGCATTGCGAAATAGCCGGTAATGAACTAGCTGATCGAGTTGCCAAAGAAGCCATTACTGATGGAATACCTTTTCACGGAGTCCCTGTAAAGGATTCTTTAACCGCCATCGAACAGAAAATGAAGACAAAATGGGTACAGATATAGTCGAATGTAAACAAAAATAAATTTAGAGAGGTTAAGGGTGACGTTTCCTCTTGGGCATCGTCAAATAGAAATAACCGCAGAGAGGAAGTATTTCTTACGAGCCTGCGTGTAGGTAGTATTGCCCAAAATCAGTCTTGGTCTTGCACTTTGCAAGACCAAGACCAAGGCCGCCTAACTGTTGCAAGACCAAGACCAGGACTGGTAAAGAAACCCATTTTTAAAATAAAAATTAAGACATAATAGTTATTAACACTCGACAATTTTAGTTACTATATGTTAATAATTGCTATAACCAATATAGTTTTGCATTTAATGTGTTTCTCTAATTGTTCATTCGGGCTTATTTAGGTTTCTTCTATCTAAAAAATTACAGTAATATCTCTGTATAATTGAGGTAATAAGTAACTGCAAGACTGTTGTGAATCTCTTGCGCAAGACCAAGACTGAGCTTGCAAGACCAAGAATCTCGGTCTCGGTCTCGCTTTTGGATACCTGATGGCCCGTGATTCTTCGTCAACATGCCAAACCTGTGCGACTCCTATGACAGTGAAACACATTTTAACGGAATTCAGAGCTTACGAAACATTTAGACCATCTTGTGACATGACAAACGATCTACACTTCATTTTATAGGACAATATGAATGAAATTGATAAATTATTTCCTTTTCTGAAATATTCTAAACTTCAACTGAAAGCATTAAAATCCATTATAGCAGGGTATATTGTAATACATTTTATAGTTTTAATTAAAAAAAAAATAGACTATTGTTTGTTCTTTAAAGGTTTGCATTTTAGAGTAAAGAGATTTGCTGATTAAAACAATGATATTTTACGAAAATCGTTAAAAATAAATATTCCCCCTCCGACTATTAATGAATAAACTTTGTTGTTTCATGAAATCGGAAAATGAAATAAAATAAATTGTTTTATGTTTAAAAAATATATTAAATTAGATTGCACGGTAACTAGATTTATATGGCATATTAATTGAAAAGAGCAAGTAATAATAATAAAGTCTGGTAGAATATTTGTCATTGAGAGTCACGAAGAGTTGAACTGAGCACTCAGTCCTTCGCTGCAGTAATAGGATTACCACGTATCTCAAGAAATACATTTCTCTATTTCTATGACATTGGAAGTAGATTATATAGGGACCTACGACCTAGATAACTAATTTTCACATTCGTGATGAAATAGAAAATTAAAAGTTCAGAATAAAAAGAAATTCACTATTGCATTTTTCATCTCACAAAATTATTAATATTGAGGTTAGTACAACATAAATTAATGAATAGATTTTGGATAATTTTCAGATTAGGGCTAACTTTTATGACAGAGTGTGTGATCGTATAATTAAAGATATCTATAAAGACTTCTGACTTTTCTTTTTGGTTCATAATGACGTCAAAGTAAATTTTGAAAAGTACAAAACAAGAAATTAATTATGAAAAAAAAATCAGAATGCTTATTATCCTTTATGAGTAGAAATAAATTTCATTGCCATTGAAAGTAGATAGTTAATGGAAAATAAGGTTTAAACATATCTGATGGTGTTTTGGGAAAATACCTGTAAGTGTAAAGCACTTTTGTTTCGTCTTCATTATTACTGATTGTATACCGAAATGATAAAAGTGCTTAACTATAGTTCTTTATTCGGATACCCATTTTATATTAAAATTTACTAAATAACAAGGGTTCAAATACCCACCCACGTTTGGTGCGGATTTAAATTGTTCTTTTGTTTCCTAACATTTTCTAGAACATTAATATATGAATTACGAGTAGTAAACACAATATTTGAATTCAAATATCTTTCTCTCAACGTTGAACTCTTTGTTATCGCTGCTATCGTAAAAATTTCTTTACTACTTATAAATAATAATTATTATTAATAGACAAGGCTGGTGATAGCCAATTACGGTTTTCCATTTTTATTTTTAAGCTATAGAAAAACATCAGATTTCTTAGTTAAATTAGCAACTGAATTTGAGAATATTTGGAACCATCACTGATCATCTGATTGGATATATCTCGTTGTCTTGATTTATTTATTTTTACTTAATTTTTTTAAATTCAGAAATGCATTAAAAATACAGACTAAATTTCTAGAAAAGTAATCGTTTCATTAATAGGTTTCCTGGAGCTTAAGCGAAAACTTCCGAAGGTAAAGTGTAAAGAGTGCTGAACTGAACAAAAAGAGTTAATACAGGTTTAAAGAAATTCAACATTTAATAAATCTCTACCAATGCATCGAATGTTTTATGAACCAGATTTTCTTTATTTTTTTAGTTTTTAATTTTACTAACTAAATTATTTTCGAAAAAAATTATTAAAAATAGTTTAAATATCATCAAACCCTTCTGTACTAGTGCTTCGTTTATTTAGGAGCTTATTCAGCAGGATAAAGGAGGGTTTGGAAATCTGATGTGAACTACATTCTTTGGAATACAATTGGCGTCGTTCCAAACTGCAAACGACTATGGCTTTGAACACCTCTTTGGCACTTAAAGAAAATTCAAGGTCTTTGTCTTCACATCCTTGGAATGGAATCAGTATCGTGCATGTGTTATACTGTATAATATGTATTATGTATAATACATACTTAAAAATATTCGCCAGGATACATAATATGTTTATGATAACAAGCACCCCATCATAACATAGCAGCAGATTTATTATTCTGGTGTGGAGGTAGGCGATGGATCCCCCCAAAAATGTCTAGGAAGTTTATATTGTATAAAAATTATAAGTTATAAAAATAATTCCTAATAAAATAAAATAATAATAAAATAATAATCCTAATAAAAATAATTATTGTAAAACGAACAATACCATATTGTAATGGTTTGAGGCAGTGAGGTGAACTCTCAATTCTCCGATGCTTCAAATTGTCCGCGGGAAATTTCATTGAAATCTTTATTAAAGAAATGATAAATTTATTAATTTAACGAGAAACATCTCCATTTATGAAAATTTTCGTAGATAACAATTTTGCAGGTTACGATTTTTGAGTGAGGAAGCCATTCACCACGCTTTAGGCGGATGTTAATAATTTGATAAAAAGGGGTCTGTGCCACGGACTAAATGAAAGGATTCCCATGAATAATAAATAATAAAATCCAAGGATATGTTGCTACATATAATTATTTTTAAATATAAACTAAAATTAAATACTTACGTACCTACTTCTACGTTTTAGATTAGCCATCTAGTCAAATTTTCCTAATTTCTAATTTTTAATTTTTGTTTACGTGTGCCCTATCAGTAATAGCGAGCCATCAATTGCATCCAAAACTCTTCAATCGCACATTACAAACTTTGAAGAATGGTGTCAAAATTGGATAATAAAATAAATTCCAATAAACCCCATCAAATAACCTTTATCCTTCGTCGTGAACATATGACATCCTGTCCTTTAGTATTCTGTAACAACACCACGCTAATCCCCGTTGAAAAAATCCGTTATCTAGGACTCCACCTGGACAAACATCTAACTTTGATTCCTCATACCTGACTGAAAAGACCTCTTGACGTTTCCGACTACTTCAACACTTACTAAACTAAACTAAACGTTCCTAAGCTTACAAAAGACTCATATAAATGAATGACAATAATAAGGCCTATTAGGACATACGGAGTTGAGCTTAGTGATTCACTAAAACATCGAATTCCTCTCGTATCCAATAATTTCAATCCAAAATCGCTCGTAAAATTCTCAATGCTTCTTATTTTGTCACAAATAAAATCTTCCAAAACGACCTTAATGTTCCTGATGGTTTAATCCAGGTACCTATCATTCCATTGAAAACTTCAGAACCATCCTAACCATCTCGTTTGTAACCTTGCTTCCTCTCCGATTCATGATAAACCTCCGAGGTGTTTAAAACGAAGATGGCCTCGCGATCTCTCAATTTAGATACTTTATTAGAGTACTACCTATGGGTAGATTTTCTACAAGGTTTTGTAGAAATCGTTTGTCAATTTAATACAGAGTGAAATCAAATTTCTATGGTTCAAAAGCCCTAAACCATTAATAATGGAGTGTAGACAATCTTTTTGTATAAAAATGAGAAACAAAGTGTTATTAAAAAAAAGCTAAATGTAATTATAAAACAATCTTCAATATTTTCACGTTTGATATCTTATTGGGAAAAAATGTTACCTGAGCCTATAGCAGTGGGAAAAAATCTAGAGCGACTTAAATTATTAAAAAAAAGTTGTAGTGGACGAGAAATTTCCCTTAAAATGATACACATTCACGAATTTGATTTTTTTTTTTTTTTTTTATGGCCCTTACTCATTTATAATTTATAATACTTGTAATCGTTAGTCAATTTAATGCAAAGTGAAAACAAATTCAAGTGACTGAAAAGCCCTGAACCATTTATAATGGAGCGTTTACTTTTTGTTAGAAATTTTTGTAAAAAAAAAAAATGAACAAAGTGTTATTAAAAACAGCTAAACATAAAGGAATATTTCAAACGTATATTTTGGCTAAAGAAAAATGCCCAAGGGAGATAAGGACGAAGTTTTTCAGCTATAAAAAGTGAATCGTAAAAGAGGCAGGGGACGTTAAGCGTGATAATTTTAAATGATAATTTTACCTAGTTGATCCTACGGCCAATTAGCATCTTGCTTTTCCACCAAATATGTCCTGCTAGAGGCCCCTCTACACCACTTTTATCCCATTTTTTAGGTTTTATTCTTATTCTGTTGAGACAAGAGTTATTTTTTAAACCTTTTCAACAATTTTTCAGATAATTATCACACAATTTTTTGTTTTCAAATCATTTACGTATATTATGTTACAATTAATTTTTTTGATCAATATACACGAAATTTCAATAGACCTCCATAGAAAGAGAAAAATTACAGGTATTGAATTCTATCTAAGGTATTGTTCCGAGAAAAATGTCTTTCGTTTTCCTTATTATTTTATAAGAAATTCGCTGGCATTAAGTTTGTCAGCGTTTTGGATTCCCTGCACATCTTTAGGATATTGCTCATCTATTATAGAATAGCATTGATTACTAGCATAGTAAAAATTTCTTTCTTTCTTTATTGTTACATTCCGCATCTACTCGATCGGGTCATTATCGGATTTAGATTTAATCAAATTAGGTGTACAAATTTAATGTCTTTTATAAATTCAAACACTTTTTGTATCTTTTCTTCGTCATCTGAAAGTGCGTCAGATATGTTGGAAGGTATATTATGTTTTGTTCTGGTGTCAGAGTATAGTCTGCAAGTTGTCACAATGTGTTTCAGTGTAAGTGATGTGTTGCATGTTTTACGAAATTGTGGTTCCAGGCCTCTCATTAGGTAGCCATGGGTAAAGGCTGCATGTCCAATTCTAAGCCGAGGTAAAATTGTTTCTTCTTTCCTGTTCTTTCTGAAAGAGGTCGTCCACGATATGTAATATAGAGTAATGGAGCGAGTACTGAACCTTGGGGTACTCCTGCTGAGATCGACCTAATGGAAGATAGTTCTGACCCGTGTCGGACGGAGAACAATCTGTTGAAAAGAAAGGATTGTAGAATAAGATAGTGTGTAAGGGGAAGCATTGTCTTGAGCTTAAAGAGAATACCCTGATGCCTAACTCTGTCAAAGGCTTAAACAACATCCAGAAATACACCACAGACTACACCACAGAAATACATCCAGAAATACACCAATCTACAATCCTTTCTTTTCGACAGATTGTTCTCCGTCCGACACGGGTCAGAACTATCTTCCATTAGGTCTATCTCAGCAGGAGTACCCCAAGGTTCAGTACTCGCTCCATTACTCTATATTACATACATCTTGCACTTCCAAAATTTTAACAGCGACACTTGCAGACGACACTGCAATTTTGCATTACATAAAAATCTAACATACGTCACACAGACCCTACAAAAGTAATTAACAAGATTACATGACTGGTTTAAACTCTGGAAAATCCGACTAAATTAAGACAAGTCACAGCACATCACATTTACCCTCCGACACGAAACACGCTCTCCAGGTCTTCTTGACAATATACAGATACCACAGACAGACACCATTCGCTATCTTGGACTGACAACTGAACGGACAATGTCATGGGGCCCACACATTACAAAAAACAAAACGATAAATCAAAGAATAAGAATTCTACATTCACTTCTAAACTAAAACTGAGACACAAATTGAATATATACAATGAATTACTAAAACCTTTTTGGACTTACGCATCATACTTAGAAAAGATAAAGTGAGTCACATAAAAAAAAAAAAAACTTCAAATCTCTCTAGCGAAAACATTCAGGATAATAACAAAAGCATCCCAGTACATTAGCAACGTAACCTTACATACTGACCTTCGTATGTCGACTGTTAACGAATCCACTACAAGTGATTTCATGACAACTTGTAGGGACATAATAATATACTCATAAATTACATGGCTATAAAACGAATGCCTGAAAAGGTCCCTAGAATACACAAGAGGAGCTGGAAAAGTAACCTTCTCTCCTAACAATGACTGTAGATTTCATGCAAGAAGGAGGTACCTCTGGGTTCTGTTCCCACTCATGCCTTTCGTGGGCATGCTTTAACTATTTTCTCATTGCTTATAGTTAGCGAGATATCCTGTATTTATCAAGTAAAGGTTTTCAGGAAGTAATCCGAAAGTTTGACAAGGATAATTCATTAGAATTTATAATTGAGGAATGACAAAAAAATATTAGAAATTTTGTAAAGAAATATCCAAGATGAAATTAATACAATTTTATTCTGATGGAATAATGTTTTAACATCTACAAATATTGAAATACATTTAGGTACTTACATAGTTCTTGTGTCAAAAATGACATTCAAATATTACACTAAATATTTTGGTGCATTTAAAATACCATCAGTATTTTAAAACATTAGCATTCAATATAATTAGTATATTGTACATTCAATTATAATATGGGACATTTGTGTAATCTAATTGTGAAATACACATATCTATAAAAAACTAACAAATGTGTGCACTGTATAAGTAGGACGATAATACTTATCATAGGCAATTATTGGTTGTGGAAATTCAATTAAGTTAATAATCCAACAATATAGACAATAATTAATAAAGAGCCAATCGATTACCTTACACAGAAATTAGCAGATACCAAGATAATTAGATATTTATTGGTTTATTTTCGGACTGAATCATGTTAGATCCAATGGCGTCTAGTTGAATCAGCTACTTAATGAATTAAGCATGTTTTCGTAATTTTTCGTTGTATAATTTTCGAATAATGTAGTAATGGGAAAAGGTCTTATCCTCTGGATCTGGCAATTTGTGCAAATCTTCATGCGGTTTATTATTTAAAGGCATGTTTGAATAATGTGTCTTTAATGAAACCAGGGTTGTCGAAGTGGTGGCCATAAGATAATTTGTTGTTCTTTGTTTTTGGCAATTATGATTTCCAATTAAACAACAATTATTTTATTTGTTGTATTTCCAAATTACATGTTAACGTTTTGGGATATTTACTCCCGTCTTCAGAACTACAATCCCAATGTTTTTTTTGTTGATTCATGGCTAAAAATTGAGTTAAAATATTATGCATATTACAATACATGTCATAATCGGGTTGTTATATTAAATTTTGTAATTACCTTAAATCTAATGTGCTCCATTTTACATAAAAAATAAATAATTAACAACAATAGTAAAAAAACAGTCCTATCCAAAGGTTAATTGTATTCACCATGGCAGACACCCAATAATTGGTCTAAAAGCATGGTGATGCGCTGGATATTATATACTTTAATTTATTATAACATGAATTTAGAACCTGACAATAGAGTACATTAGATTTAAGGTAATTACAAATTTAATGTAACAACCCAATTCTGACATGTATTGTAGCATGCAATATATTTTAACCCATGAATCAACAAAAAAACATTGGAATTGTAGTTCTGAAGATATGAGTAAATATTAACATGTAAACATGTAATTTGGAAATACGAATAACATAAAACTCCCCAGAAAAAAAGAAAAAAAGATAATTTGTTGTGTTTAATGCTCGGAAATAAAATAAAATTTTGTAAAAAAATGTTGAATAACAAAAAGTACGTTTTACTATGATTTCACTGAATTAAACAATGTTTCAAGTATTCCATTTATATCTCAGAATCCTAATATAAAATTATTCTTTTTAAAAATTCCCAAATGTGAACCTTAACATTTGCATGAAATGACCCTTAATTGAGTTTGTCCCAACTAAATCGTTTCAGAGAATGACGATGTGTTTATATGAATTTTGAGTATATATTTTACATCACTGATTCTGACTCATTTATTTTACGTTACTGGCTAATTGTTTATTGGAATTTTTATAATGCTTTAAAAAATCATATCATCTGACTATTAAAAAAAAAGAAAGCTCTCCCTATATCAAATCCCGAATCCGCTAATATAACGATGTGTCCATTAAATTCAAAATGATTTTTTATTTTATGGAAATTATTTTTAATATAATTAAAACATACTAGGTAGTAGCTCAGTGAGAAAAGCATTGTGGTCCTATCAACTGAATACGGGTTTGAATCCAGCTGTGGCAGATAATGATTTTTTTACATTTGGATCAGGAGTCCTTTCTGTGAAGGGGAATGTAAAGCTATTTAATTGTATGTTTGTAAAGTATTTCAACGAATCGTAGAATATTACGAGTCTTATGTTACTAAACACATCTATCAAGTTCATTTCCCTAACAGGCGGAGTTTTCCTGCCTTTTTTTTTCGTTATGTTTTTTTTTGACAATGCTTTTTTAAACTCTGTTCTGAAATTGCTGTAGTCTTTAGCAGTATTCTCTGATAGGTGAGATGGTGGAGCGCCGTCTGGTGAGACATTTTTAAACGACCAAAATTAAAATTAAATTAAAATAGATAAATATTGGAATTAACAGTTAGAACTTGCAGCTGATAGGAGCATCCAGATTTTCTTTTTCACTATAGTGTATCAATTTTTTTGGGAGGTTCATATAATTTATTTTATTCATCTTTTGTTTGATAGTACATTTTGTCAATATCGAAGAATGAAATAACGAGTGAAGTAAAATTTAATGCAAATAAAATGAATAACAAATATTTTTATATAAAAACAATGTTTTCTTTTTTTAAAATATTAACAAGTGAACAACTTAGCCGCCTATGAAACGGTACAGAAATTCTCAGGAAAATCTAGTGGCAGACCAGAGCAACTGTATTCAATCATTTTCAGGAAATAGAGAAGGAGAGGAGGGTGGGTCACCCATGAATTGGGTTTGACAGGCGATGAAGGAAGTATGCATGTTGGTTTCTCCCAGTAAGGAATAGACTTTATATTATTATAAATAGGAACCAGATTTATTTAAATAACGATGTGAGATTTCTAAAATGATGAACTAATTTCTCATAATTGAAGTACCAAGTAAGTAAAGATGATAACAAACAAGCTAATATTTTTGAGTACTTATAAACTGAATGAAAATTACTTGTATTTATCGTAAAGCCGGTGTGTGTTGTCAATGAACTTCTTCTTCATCAACTAATTATTTGTTGTTGTTGTTATTTGTTGATATTATACTTATGTGTTTCTCGTCGGTCCATTTTCTTACAGATGAATTTTATACTAGTCGGCCCGTGCGAAAAATTCGCACAGCATATTGTTAAGTGATCAAATTCCAAATTAATAAGAAAATAAAATAATACAACGTATCAAAAGATAAAGAAATCAATTGTTACTTTATCGATAAATACAATCGACAAAGAAAGACAAATTTTGAATCTTCATTAATGTTTGGAATCAACTGTTTACAAATTTCAATAAGCTGTTGCTATGTTCCTGGCCTCGCGTTTCTACGGCGAGCAAGGGGTTCCAGGAATCGCATTTATTTGTATTAAAATGTATTTAATACTTATATTTGTATTGAAATGTTAGATACCACAGACCCCCTACTGTAGTATCCTAGATTGAACCATATAATTTTTATTGGATTTCCTTTCTAAAGGTATCACGTTTATAAATTTACTATTTGTTTCTATTACTAATTGGTGGCATGCAAGGTAGAATGTAACAGTACTACGTTGGTTTACTAACTATTATATTTACAAGCTTAAATAAAACCAAAAACATCCATATACAAAATAATAACTAAACCTATATACATAATGAATAGTTGAGAATCATACTGGAGGAGAATGCTTGATGTTTGATTAAAGTTGTATGTGTTCTATTGATTATATTAATTAATGGTTTATGGTTGCCAACACAAATTTACATTAGTATAACTAAATGCTTGTTTCCACTTAGCTGGTCCTTCATAGTGTTTCTAGGTGTTTCTAGCCGTCATATCTGGATTCCCTGTCTCTGCTCTCCTTCAGCGTCTAGTCCGTCCATCTGCTCTCTCCGGGTGTCTTCGTCTTCCTCCCTCGACTCCCCCGCTTGAAGTCTCCTCCGCTGAGTCCCAAAGAGAAGTCCCCTCCTCTCTTTTGGTAGTCTTTTTCCTGATTGGCTGAATATTCCTAGCCTAAGGGATGACCACGCCCTCTCTCCCAGGCCAAGGTAAAGCAGCAGGTACAGATTTAGGTATTTCTGGTGGAAGGTGTGAAAAGGTCTTTCGGGATCCTGTTTAAACACTCAGTTGTCGGTCTTGGTCGGTGGTTCTTAAAGGTTTTTATTACCACTTACAAAAGGTTGGGCTTGTGGGTCGTTACCCTCCGTCAGGTACAGCCAGATGTTAGCACTTCTGATATTTATTTATACCTTTAAAATAATTATTCCACCGGCGGTCTTTACAATACATAGCATTGTACCTTTGCTTAAAATTGACCGATTTTGATGATTTTGCTTTCTTTTTGTAGAGAATTTAGTAATATTTTATACAATCATGAGCATAACCAGGGGAAAAGTGTGTAATTTTGTAGTTATTCGCAAATAAAGTTTGTTTTCTTTCATAACTGGTTTGCCTGAATTTTTGGGGTGATTGGACTGTTTTGCCCGCTTGAAGGAGAATGAGGCCTTCGAAATTGGTGGCTCAATCTTGAGATTTGGTGAAGAATTAACGATGATATGGCTTGCCGATCAAAAAAACCATCGATAAATAATATAAACTCCTCCTATCTCGATCATAGTCGACGAAATGAGACATGTATTCAATGACAGTACTACAATTAACGTAAGGTTTTGTGGTTGCGAACCCTATGCCTTGCTTTATCTTGAAAATAGTTTGTTATTGGGCTTAAAACCGCAGGATCTGATAGTTCCGAAGGATAGTATACTTGATGTACGCATCAAAATCTTCAAAGCCCAATTTGTCCCGTATAGATCTACAGACTTACCACCGTCCCAGTATTGGAGCTTAGCAAAATATTTGAACCGACTTTATTTATTTTAGAAAGAAAAACAAAAGTGTAGAATACGATTCGCTAACCCATGACCCTTCATGGGTTGTGGTACATTTTTTTTTATTTATTTTTTTTTTTAGTAACTAATGTTGTCAAGTATTAGTAACATTTTTTTACTTGTCCTGGTCTTGGTCTTGCAACAGTTAGGACGCCTTGGTCTTGGTCTTGCAAAGCGAAAGACCAAGACCGATTTTGGAGAACAATACTTCTTTCTTGTGATCTAAAGCACACGACTTAGTATTTTTTTATTCTTCAGACAATTATGTAAAATGGATAAATTATCTAATTATTGGAGTATGGTAAAAATTCAAAATTATCTTTATATTAAGGGAAAGCATAGCTCCTTTCTGGATATCATATCAAATGGTTCTTAGAGAATAACTGAAAATGTAGCCCAAAGGTAAATGTTTCCCTGGAAGTGGAATACATTTGCCCCGGCTCTGTTAACTGTTTGAAGCAGCTCTCTGAAAAACTTAGGAAATCCCCTCGGGCAAGAGGCAGCCTAAAAACCTTTTAGGCTTCAGCTGAAAAACGCTTTCGGCCCCTCCCACTGCCTAAGCAGCTACGCGCCATCTCAGGCATGCTTAGCCTGACAAAGAATTTTGATTGACGTTAAGGTTGTAAGAATTCTTTTTGAAATTCGTTATAGAACACGCATTAAAACCTCCCTTCAAGGGGAACTTATTAAATTTAATATTATAAAAAAGAAAAGAAAAGTAAAAGCTCTATGTTATATTTTTATTTTATTTCGTTTGATATTTCAAAATATACATAATTCATTAATAAGACAAAAAAAAAATCTTTTAGGGTCTTATTGTAAGATTCCAAACCAAAACTTTAAGTATCGTTATGCTAATATATAAGCAATTCCTCACCAATCCAGGCATAGAACATCTCAGATTAACAGAATATAACAAGACAAAAATTATTATTGATGTAATACTCTATTTCTTATTATCTAATTTTCATAAATGAACTAAATCCCCGATAAAATTTAGAAAATAAGTTATAAAGAAAAGAAAAATGTTTTGGGACCTAAATCGCTAAGTATATATTCTATGGTAAAATTTATAATAACAATTTTGAAACTTAATTTAATTACCAACAAAAAAAAATCATCTGAATCGAACCAGTATTAGCGATGATACAGCGTATTCTATTATCTACACATGTTTTAATTTATTACTTTCCTGCCTATACTAGGTACGGAAAGTATTGCAATCGGGTCAAATGTCCGATGTGTGGTTTTGGACGTATCTAAACTTTTCAACTATTAACGAAGTTACAGCTATTCAATTTCGTATGTAAGATTAGGGATTCATATTCTGGTGACAGAAAGGGGTGAATGAGAGAGAACAAAGATAACTAAGTGAAAGTAAGAAAATTTGTTGCCAGCATCACACCAACTTACTATTTCTTCTATTTTTAACAGAAATAATTGTTTGACAAAATTAGACTACGGTAAACAATTTTTGATAAGCAATATAAGGGAGTATTGAAATGTTTACACTTATCTACCTTAAGCCGGTTTACATTGCTTTAGTTTATCAAAAAAATCGTACTGAAATCCTTTATTTGATCAATTTTCAGTAAAATAAATATATATATTTTTTTTTTTTGTTTCTTGACGGACACGTAAAAATATAAATACTTTTCTGAAATAGGTAAGAAGGTCGTGTGAGTGGACATACCAGATTTGTTCACTTGAATATCAGTTATGCTTTATTCATCTTAATTATTAAAATATATATTGAATATAAATGCATAAATATATGTGTATAACGTTGTTGCAATCTCTAAATATAATTGTGAATTCAGAGATTCGTGAAGAAAAATTAAAAATATCAACATAGCTCAAGGGCTTAATAACCAAGTTGTTGATCGCCTAAGGCAATCTTAACCTAATATATCTGTAACAATTATTTATTGTTAAATTTAGTCAATAATATTTGGGGTTATCCAGAATAAAAAAATATATGTATTAATTCATTTTTGAAAATATCTGGTTTATCTATTCACAAGACTTTTTTTATCTATTTCGGAAAAATTGAAAACAACCTAAATTTGTCAGTTAAAACATATAATGAATGGGTTTCTATGTTAAACTTTGCAAAATATGTTTAAAAATTGAATGTTTGTTAAACAAATTCGATACTGTACCGTATCCTCCTCTAATGCTGATTCAATTTCCATTTTTCTTGTTTTTTATATAATCTAAAATTATCTTTCTAATGATTCTAAACATATTTTGGCATGAAATGAATACTTTTTGAGTTATACCATTACATTATTTTCCTTTTATCGTATATATATCGTGTATCGTTTTAAGTAAGCTTCATCAAAATATTCGACTATTGGCCATAGAGTGACAAAAAATATTATATAAAATAGAATATATGAGTAAAATAAATATAAAATACAAAATATATATATATATATATATATATATATATATATATATATATATATATATATATTTTTTTTTCTTTTTTTTTCGATTATATATGATATATTCGATTATATATACATGATATATATGCTATGAATATATATATATATATATATATATATATATATTATATATTTTTTTTTTTTTTCTTATTGTACCAATCCTTTTTCTAGAATCTCTGTTTTCAATTGGCCACTTATCTCTCGTTACGGTCACAGTCATCAACTTTTGACATAAACAAACATTTTTCTTAAATGCACACAGATATATATTACTGTACCTGTTTTTTTGATTATCAAGTTAAAGTGAATATTAATAATTTGTATGCAATATTTTGAATTTAATTTTTAAATCTTGTTTAGTATTTGTAATTTATTTTATTAATTCTATAATTTTATACAGAATAATAATTTTAAGTTTTTACTTATGAATCGCTACCAATATGTAGATTCTTCACAAGTTCCTATTATGTTTTATTTTAATAAAAATAACTTATACTTTATAAATGTATTGATACTTAGAAAATTCAAACTATATTTATTAATACAAAAATGGAGATTTTTTTTTTTTTTTAGTCATGAAATTTACAACTGCATACAATTAAATATACATTTAGTAAATGTGATACAGAGAAATAGATTGCCTGATAAGGCTTGTAGAGAATTTATCCCTTGGTAGAACTCTAATGAAGTATCTAAATTGGGAGATCATCTTTTGAGAAACCTAAGGGTGTTATCAGAGATCGAGGAGAAAGCAAGATGAGAAATGAGAAAATTAGGATGGTTCTAAAGTTTATTATGGTAGGATAGGTATCTGGCTTGGGCTAAATCGGAAACATATTGAATATTCAAGTCATTAAGTATTATTTTATTTGTAAGGAAGTAACAAGCACTTGAGGATTTTACCATGGATTTCGCATTGTAAAGATTGGGTACGAGAGGTGGTTTAGAGAAGCCACAAAGCTCAAATTAATTAATTAATTAATTGAAAGATTATAGTTTGTCTAGTGCTGAAGTATTCGGAAACGTCGAGCGGTTTGTTGTCGTCTGGTATGAGGATTTCAAGTTAGATGTTTGTGCAGTTGGAGCCAAGAATCGCAATAAATACATTAAAAAAAATTTTTAATTGAAGAATTTGTGTATAGACAGATCGGTTTATAGAATATTTAAAAGGATTGAACCTGAGCATATCCCTTGCTCAATTATGAATTTTTTTCTCTTTTTCTCGCCTCTACCCTAAAGGGTCATTGGGGTTTTCTATAATTTATATTCTATAATAGTAATTTGCAATATTTAAAAATTTAAACACAATAGAGACTCGCTCTTCATTATCTTAGAATATCGTTTAGTGTTTTTTTTAGATCTATTTTTTTTCTGTGGCTTTTGAATTGGAGACATTCTAACGGAAAGTTTCCCACTCTCTCTACAAGACTATCTCTTCATTGTCTTGTAGTATTTCGTTTAGTGTTTTTCCTAGTTCTATTTTTTCTCTGTGCCTTTCGAATTGGGAACATTCTACTAGAAGGTGTTTCACAGTTTGAGGTGTATTATTGCATTTTTCGCAAGTAGGAGCTTCTAGGCCTCTTAAAAGATAGCTATGAGTGAACTGGCAGTGCCCCATCCTAAGGCGGTACAGTATAATTTCTTCACACTTGGAACAATTATTCATTCTATTATTCATTTCTATGATTAAAATCGTTTTTAGAGGCCTTAATTAATTTTTTTTTTCTTTTTATTTATGATATTTACAACTGTATTAAGAAAGAATACATTAAGTAAATGTGATAATAGAAAATAAAAACTTGAAAACACTTGTTGAGAAAATACTCTGGTAGCACTCTAAAAAAAAAAAATGTATTTACAATAGTAGATCTCGAGGCTATCTTCTTTTCAGACGCCTAGGAGGGTTATCAGGGATTGAATAGGAAGCAAGGTTAGAAACGAGAGAATTAGGATGGTTCTAAAGTTTATTATTTAAGGATAGATATCTGGATTGGGCTAAATCGGAAACATATTGAATATTCAAGTCGTTATGGATTGTTTTATTTTTAACGAAGTAAGGAGCATGAGGATTTTACGAAGGATTTTGGATTGTAAGGATTGGATGCGTGAGGAATTCGATGGCTTTGTGGACCCTCAAATTATCAATAATTAAATAGCAAAAAATAGCTACTTTAAATTCTTAAGTAATTTAAGTTTTTATTGTTTCGAATTGCCTGGTAAATTCTCAGCCGAACTTGGAAAAGGCAGAAGTAATAAGGAAGGGAGAGGATATGTTATCAAATAGTTGTCCTATTAATATCGATTAAGGGAAGCTGAAGGCACGCAACCGGTTCCTTCTAAGCTCCGGTCTTTGTCGGTGGGCCGCTTTACTTAGATCGCCTCCGAGCAAGTCCTTTCACAATCACAAACACGTTTTTCCCTTTAGGCGTAATCTGCCGATTGTGTCTAGAAATATATTTCTCTGAGGAATGTTCTCAATCGCTAGATATTCTGGAAATATCCTTTTCAATATATGTATCCACTTCAATTTTATTCTTATACCAGGTATGGAGTAAATCGTTCAGAAAAGGAGGTAGTTGTTTTTAGAATATCATTTATTTTGAGAATCGGAGACGATACCAATATATTTGTTATCTACCTCAAGATAGTGAAATCATTGCTTCAAGAATATTTTAAGCTAATTTAAAGAACTCTGCTAATTTGTATTTATTAATTATTAAGACGGAAAGATCAGTTTGTTTGTTTGTTTGTTTGTTTGTTTCGATGTCTAGGCGCAAAACATCCAGGTCATAAGCGCCCGATCAACTAAATAACATCATTTAATACTACTTGGATGATTGGTACAAAAAAAAAAAATAAAAAAAAAAAAAAAAAAATAAAATAAATAAAGAAATGGATTGATAGAATAAAATAAATAAATAAGGATAATAATAGATATTTATAGGTAATAAAATGTATAAAAATGTATAAATAAATAAACTTTAAAAAATAGCAGTAGAATCAATAAATGAATTGAGATTAATAAACAAATGAATTTAAAATGAAATGAAATCAAGTGAAAAAAAAAATAATAGTAAGAGAAAATATAATAAAAATAAATAGATAAAAAGAAAATTATTAATAAAAAAAAATAAAAAAAGCCTGTCAAATGTATTTTTTAAGTCTTTCACTATCCATAAACTTGATGATTTTGGTAACTATTTCTTCTTGATTTCCCAGGGATGCTGATATATTCTGGGGTATTCCAAAATCTTTTAATCTTGCGGTGTAAAAAGGGCCTTCTTCCAAAATATGTTTTATAGTTAGTGATTGGTTACACTTTTGACATCGGGGGATAGAATCTTTTGTTATGAGGTGGAGGTGAGTCAGTCTAGTATGTCCGATCCTCAGCCGCGTGAGGACGACCTCTTCTCTACGACTGCTGCGTCTGGAGCTGGTCCACGGTTGCACCTCTTTCTTTATTGTTTTTAATTTGCTAGGTGCGCTTATAAGTTATTTATCAATAACTTATAAATAAAGTATTTAATCGTAAGTTTAAACTTATACAAGTACATGTGAGCGACGCGGCTTCTATGGACTGCTATCTGCAGTTATCTTGTTATTTAAATTGTTGTTGTTTTTTATATTTCTTATTATTAAATTACTATATTATTATTATATTTATATTTCTTATTAATATATATTAATAAGAAACAGGCGAAAAAGAGGCAGCACCAAATATATTTATATTTCTTATTATCCGAGAGTCTAATTTCATGTGAAGATAGGGATTATCAGTGCCTTATAACAATTATTAGTGTTCAGGTTTTAAACATTTAATAATAAGAAATATAATATATAAGAAATATAAGAAATAAGATAACAACAACAGCACTTTAAATAACAAGATAACTGGAGATAGCAGTCCATAGAGGCCGAGTTGCTCACAAGTACCCTTATATAATTAAATTATTCAATGATTATAATGTTTGAAACAATTTTCCATTTTCACAGTCTCATATTGAGCTCTTTTGGAGCTCTCGGTGCTCTGCATCATATTTATCTTTACAATGCTAGTTCAATCTATTTGGATTTCGTTCTTAGTGTACATTTTATAAATCATTATAGATTGGTGCTTAATATAAAAAAAAAAATTATTTGGGCTTTTTCATTATAGAGGAGAGATACCTGTTGTACTTCACTTTCTGGTTTACAGTATTTTTTTTTGTAAATTTATACTATGAACGAAATCCAAAAATGGATTGAACGACCATTGTAAAGATGAATATTGTGCAGATCACCGAAAGCTCCAAAACATAAATATATGAGACTGTAAAAATAAGGGTGGTTTTCTAGCATTCAAATATAATGTATTTATCTTTAGATCGGTAGTATAATAGAGACTTTGTCTGTTTTAGGTATAATTTATATAAACCAAATAACCTTTTGCGTATATATTATATTAAATTTGATTAATTTAACATTGATTTTGCTATTAAAAAATATAAAAAGATATGAACTTTTACAATATCTATTTAACAAATTGATTTAACTTGGCACAACTGGTCTGGTTGTCATCAATTTTGAGAACTTCTGCCCTGTTAGCATAAAATCATTCTTTACAAAAAAACAAAATAACAAGAGAAATTATAAATAAATAAATAAAAAATAAACAGTTTTCGATATAATCTATCTAAACTAAATAGAAAATTATTTTATTTTTTATTTTATTATTATATTTTTTTATTTAGACATAAAAATCTGTCTCGTGGACAGTAATTATAGTATATGAACACATTATATGAACACATTCACACCATATATACAGAAAATATAAAATTAACAAAAGTAAAATAATAACTAAATAACAATAAAAAAAAACTATGTACAATAGAAAAGAAAATAACCTAAAGATAAGTAAATTAAAAACATAAAAACACAGGCATAGCTATATTCAATATATACAATCAGGCAGGGAACCCCACGCTACGCTTCTCCCTCCAACTATAGAAGGAAAAGGACTCCAAGAGATCCCTGCGCTACTGGATAGCTACTGGAGTTTGAGCGAGAGCGCTTTAGCCACATACACTCATGTCCTAAGTGGTGAATCTGGCCATTGCCAGGACTCCAAGATATATACTACAAAAATATATACTTCTCTGGGCCACTGCCACTTCAACCTTCGAGGAGGATTGGAACTAGATAGGGATTGTGCTAGGGGGTTTGGATGATTTATAAGCTTCTGATGGAATTTGGAAAATTTTTCAGGGATGAATAAGGAATAAAAGTGTTTCAGCATCCTTGCAGTAGAATGCTCACACCAAAGTTATAAGCCCGTCAAGTCACGTCTAACTTCTCTGACTGAACTTCAGGGTCAGCATATTTGACGCGCCTGACGTCTTTGGTGTAAGCGCACTCCATGAGGTCAGGGTTTATGATCTATTTAAAGCCATAAAGAGATTGCTTAGAACTGATGCATCATTAAGCAACTCTTTATGAACCATCTCATCGTTCATCTAAAAGAGTCAATATTTTAAATTTCGAATTGTTACACTGTAATCACCCCGTCGTATTTAGTTTAAAGGTTAAACAGTACAACTGAGAGGATTATTTTGTAATTTAAATAAATAAAAAATATTTTCTGAGAAAACAGGTAACGAAGTAAGCTGAATCTCATTTTTTTTAACTTTGCTAATAAGTTCTCATGATTTTATAATAAAGGTAACATCCTCACTCAATATTTAATATACAGAAATGTCTTTGTGATGCTGTAAAAAGAAAAAAAAACAAAGCTTTTTCTAGAAAATAAAATTTCCAAGAACAACGTTTTAGTTCGATGTTGAGAGAATAAAGTTGATATAAAAAACTTAAATCTAATTATTTTCATGATAGCCATTTTCGAAGAATTAATAACGACTTCTATATTGTTTTAATTTTTATTTAAACTATTTATATATTAATTTAACTATATATAATGTTAATTTAACTAAAAATATTATTGGTAAAAATTCTATCTAAATTATATTTTATGGGTCAGAATGAGAAATTTAGGAATAGTATAGTTAGAAGGACAATTTGAAATTTTGACGACTTCCTTATAATAGCTGACGTTTTTCTACGTATGACTATCAAAGATTGGTAGTGATAATATAATATAGATAATATATTATAATAATATAAGTGTTAATATAGATAAAATATGGTAGAAAATCATGAGTGATAAATATTCAGGAGGCAGTCATTATAATTTTTTTTTATTAGTGCCGACGTTTGTTAGTACTTGAAAACCTTTGGTGCTCGAACCACCCCTTGATGATGACCACATGTTCGGGTTGAAACGTCGGCACTAATAAAAAAAAATGTATGATGACTGCGTCCTGAATATTTATCACCCATGATATGTAGAACAGTCGACTAGCTTCAATGGTAGACAATAATAACATTAAATATACTAAGGTAATTTTTCTTGTAAAATTTTCTAAATTATTTAAGTTTTTCTTCTTTACTACCAAAGGTAGGAAATCTTTGTATTCGTGGGGAGGTTAAAAAAATTGTTGTGCTCAGAATCTAAAATTTCCATTCACTTTTTACGTTTCAGACATCAATCATGAAATTTGTTATGTTGTCTGTCTGTCACTACTTCAGAAACAGTTAGATCTGGCTGAAATTTGTAGAGACAGGGGTGTCGAGAAGGTGGTTTCATGGCGCAAATTAAGCCATCAAAATTTTTGAGGGTGGCACATTTTGACGGGATTTTGAATTTTTTAGGGGGCGCATTTAGACGGGGTTATGAATTTTAGAAATGAAAAGTTCCAAACCATTCAACAAGCGAAAAACATGGAGCTTACTATAGATAGTGTATTTTTATATGATCTAATTTTTAAATTATTCTTTCGTTTACACCATTTTTGAAGAAGAATGTCGCATGCCCCCATTGACCTTGGGGGATGGATGGAAAGCTCTGTGTAGGAGAGTTAGGGATTGAAAAATAAATGGTCAAGTAGGAAATAAATTTAATCCTATTTAATTACCTATACAATAATTAAAAAATAATACTCCAACTTTCGAATCTGCAAAGTTACCGTTTTTGATTCATCCATGGTTTGAAAACCGCTCGTTCAATTTGTCCCTGATTTGGAGAAAAATTGGAGAGTAGTGTACATGTTATAAGATTAGTTTTATACTATTTTAGACTGCATTCAAAAATTTAATTTAAATAGTATTGTTTCTGTAGAATTACAAATGAGTTTTTGTGGTCTTGATTTCCTTCCTAAACTTTATAGTAATAATGGGTCAGTTTGTTTAATTAGTTATTGTTGAAGAGTACGACGTAGATATCAATAAATTTTAAGTATGCATAGACTTTCATTTCATTTAATTTTTAAATTTTTGTCATATCCTTTTATTCCACCTTAAATTAGTTTTGTCCTGACTGCCGAAAAATACCAGTTTTATTTACACCGAATAAATGAAAATTGAATTTTTTAAATTAATGTTTTCCCATTGGTTGTAAATTAATTAATTTTAATATTGGTCGAATAAAACTTTTCCCGAAGATTTGATTTACAAACGAAGAATTATTGACATTGAAATATAATTAAGAGCACAACCAATGGAAATAGTGATGAAGTTATACTGGCCTCATTTGGCAGACGTTTTTATATTATATTATAAAGTTTATATAATTATATAAATGGTGAATGTGGTATAAATATTGTATATATTAAACAAATCTTGATTTACAGCCAAAACAATTTTTTAAACTTATTTATTCAGAATTATTACAATCTGTCACAACTAAGGACATTTATAGTCAAAGAGCACATTCACACTCTATTTACAATAAATTAATAAAATAAAATTTAAAGTTAAATATGTGTTGAAGTGATCCACCTCCAAATGTTAGCAAAACATATTTAAAAGAATTATTTATCTGCCATAATTATGTAGATTATTAAAATGAGAGTATTAAGATGATTTTCGATTCTATAGACATATTTTTTAGTCCTGATTTTACTTCTTTTTATGCAAATTCTAAAATAAAAACAAAAAAGAATAATGAAGGCAAAATAAAAATAATAAACCCTCATAATATTTAAATAATTTATTTATAACATCTACGCCAAGGAAATGTCTATTTAATTAATAATTGCCGATTGAATAAAAACAAAAATTTCCAATATCTCAAGGACAGGAAAATAGAGATTTGAAGACTATGAGTGATTTTTTAAAAATTATAACGAACAATAGAGTTTAATTTTCTTATCTTTTTTTTTTTTTTTTTTGTAACGGTATACTATTGATGAATAATGTATTTTATTTTATTTTTCATATCATATTCAATCGAATCGTTGTCTTTCTTCAAGTATGAACAAAACAAAGCTTGTGTGAGTTTACAAATGAACAGTTGTTTCAAGAAAAAAAAAATATATAGAATGAAGCCTATTGATTAGAAAACAATTGTATATTGAATATAAACGACAAATGTATAAAGAAAATACGATACTTGCATTATAATTGGATTGGAAGGAAGTAACTTTGAAAAGATTATCCATCTTGTTCCACACGCAACGAATGGTATTACAATACAATACTTCTACCGTAGGAAATATATCGATTTTTTATTCTCAGGATTCTTAACTTAGTTTTCAGAAATGGAAAATGATCACGTTGTTGTTGATGAAAGGAATCAACATCAAGTAGTTGTCGGAAGCTTCGAGAATATATATTTTCTGTTTTTACTAAACCGAACTACTGCTACATTTTTTAATTAATTTTAAATACATATTTTTTTTATATAAAGTGGCTAATGCTGGGATGTGTTCTTCTTCCAAAGTTTTTCTAAAAATGTCTTTATATGAACACTTACTTTATAAACTCTTCCTTATTTATTGATATTTAATTTAAATCTCATGCTGATTATAATTTTTAATCTACTCCGTATAACAAGTATGCGCAATAAGAGATTTTTATTTACTCATATTTTCGGTTAAATTGTTTATAAACGCTTACTAGGCAACTTAAGGCTCCTTTAAATGAACAAAAACTGCAACATTACAGAAGGTGTGTATCTTTTGATTGTTGGAAATTATAATAATAATTGGAGAGGTTTCTGGGGGAAAAGCTCAGCATCGCACTATTTAAATTAATCGTTTTGATATCGTTATTTTATTTTAGAGAACCGTTATGAGAGCTCTACGGCAGTCTCTTCGAGAAAATTCGTTTGAGGAATGGACCAATTGCAGGTGGCAGGGCATTGGAGTTCGCCATTTTAAAGAGACCCCGAAAGCCAATAAAAACATGTATGATAAGCATGTACTTTCTGGGTCTGAATGGTCAAATGCCCTGAAACTAAATATTAATTATGCACCCTTGCCTGGAGTCCCAGGTGTCAGCGGACAGGTAAGAGAAGTTGGGACCCTCTATCGCAAATGCGACAGAGAGCCAGAAACACCAGCACATGTGCTTGGAAAATGCCCCCAACAACTCCCTCCTTATAACGCGCCGTCACTACAGAGTCAGACATGAACTGATGAGGCTCCTTAAAGAGAGAGATTACGCCTGTTTCGAGGAAGAATGTTGTATAGATACGGATGGATCCACCCGATGTGCCGACATTGTAGCATTGCCTAAGACGGGAAAGTCGGCGATGATTTTGGATCCGACCGTGAGATATGAGAGCAACGACCTCGATCAGGCAGGAAAAGTGGAAAGGGAGAAAAAACAGACATATGAGAAATGCATCCCTTTCCTTAGTGTAAAGTTCCGTGAGAGTTTCGGGCCGAGAGAGTTCCACGTGAGAGGCCTTTGGTTCGGAGCTCGCGGAACGATACCAGACTCAACAAGGAGCTTCATGGAGGGCCTTGGTGTCGACATAAAGGACGTGGCAAGGTTGGCAGAGAATATAATCCTTGACTCCATGGGAATTATCCATCACCATGTGCATGGATAGAGAGTTTGTTCATGGGGAGAGGCATGCGTGTTTTACAGCATTTTTACATTATTTATTGACCACGTCCACTGCACTTTATGTATTTGTATGCATGTTATGAATTAGGTTAGGAAAAGAGAGGAGAAAATCTAGGGAACGAGAAAAATGTATAGAGTGAGAGAAGGAACAGAAAGGGATGTATAATGCTAATAAATGAATGAAAGAAATTGTAAAAATAAAATAAAAAAATAAAAAAATAAATAAAATACATGTTGTTAATACTATATAATTGTATATTAGTTTTGGAAAATTGTCTGTAGCGATTAATAAGTATGCTGTGTTTAAAGCAACCCAATGTAATTGGGCAGCACCCTTTTATGATAATAAAGTGATTCTGACTCTTGTTAATGACAAATATTCAAAAATTTGAAATTTGGATCCAATTTAACAATTAAATTCATGAGTGTTCATCTTTTCATAATATTAACGTTGATCCTTGCGTTTAAAAACCCCAAACATGTATATTACAAAAATATATTCTGTTTTTTGTATTTTTAAATATATCATTTGAAATACTTCTCAGGTCTGATTGAAATTATCTTCTCCTAGAAGTCTTTTAAAGTGTATGCCTGGGAGTCAAGTTCGAAAGTTAAAGATCATTTCACTATCCAACCTAACGTCTCTCTACGCCCATGGTTCTCTAACACTTGTGTTAAGTTAAGCAGAAAATAAATAGTCTTACTTACAAGATTAAGAATTAACCATGGTCGAAAAAATCTCGGCTTGACATTAATTAAAGTTAAAAAAAAATTATATATGTTCGACATGTAACTCCATAGAGGACCCATTTCACATTATTTTAAAATGCAGCAGATATGATAAATACCGAAAGAAATGCCCCCTCGTCCAAAACAATAGCGCTTTGCTCCAAGGGCTGGCTGATCTAAATAGGAATACCATTAAGTCATTGTGAAAATTTATTGAAGAATCCAAAATAGAATTTTAAAAATAAACAAATAAATAATAATGATGTACATCTATATCCCCATTATATTTTATTATAACAATACTGCCCATAGGACTTCTGTGAGAATCTTGGGCCGGTGAAAGAAAAAAAAAAAGAAATAAAACGTCTTTTAAAGTGAGATGTATTACATACTTTCCAAAAAAGAAGTTGGAGAAATTCATTTTAAATAACTCAACAATATCATGATTTCCTACGAACTTTTGATTACTTCAAATTTAATAAAATTTCATGCAAAAAATTTAATCACCGCAACGAAATATTTATCCCACATATTTTATGTTTCGGATTTTTTAAATCATATTTTCAGTTTATATTGTTTTAAAACCACTCTAGTAGAGAATCTAAGGATTATTTTAATAGACAACTGCTGTATTACAGAAGATGCTCCGATCTTTTGATTGTTTCATGTATTGCTATTGGATTTATGGATTGTTTGAAACTACTGATTAGTGTGTACATAACACATCAATTTTTTTTGGAATAAATTTCTTTATAGTCTGGAAGTGTTACAAAGTACGTTTATATATGAAAGGACTCGGCTATTATAAGAATTTAGTTTGATAGATGACCTACGCAGAGTTACACGAGAGAACAACCTTCTGTTCTTTAGTGGAATTATAGGAGAAAAAAACTGAATCATGTAAGGGTTCGTGAGCACTAAGCCCTCACGCAATATGTTGGTAAATAGTCGAGTGGTTACGGCTGCATGTAATTAAGGGCACGACTCTGTTTACTAGTCATAGACCTGTGAGCCATTTCATAGTAACTTTATAGTTTTACCTGCATACCAACCTATAATAAACCGAATTAACTTTATGTACCAATGGTAATACTATTTAAGTACTCATGAATATATATTTCAAGCAGTAGTTGTCAAATAATTATAACATTTGCTTGGATTGGGGTATTCAATTTTTTTTTTTTTGGAATACCACAAATTATGTTAAGTTCAAGTGGGCTCTAATTGTTCCACAGTAAAATGTTCAGAGTTTTGGAGTTCTATAACCTTGGTCCATTACATTGGACTAATTGCTATTTAAATTGACTAATCTAGCTTCTATTACTACGACTGTGCCGTATCTTGTAGGTATATATATTAGTTTGAACTCCCGCTCAACGAACAATAACAATCGTCCAACCAGTGGTAAGATGATGAAAAAGTTTAATATAAACGACAGTAAAACATATTTTATGTTTCGTTCCACTAAATCTTACTTCAAAAAAACTATAAACGATAAACAATAGATTTGGTTTAATATATAGGTTAATAGTAGACATCTAGACCTACGAAAAAGTTCATATAAAAATGCGCAATTACCAGCAGAAAAGAAGGAAATTTAAGATTTCTGTTTTTTTAAAGAAGTCACATTTTTGTTGAATAGGAAGCGATAACTTAAAAATATTTCATATACGTGATTAAATTAAACATTGCTCCATAATAAACTAGACAAACCTATAATAATACATGAAATAGTACAAACCTGACTTCTGTAAACAAATTAGAACTGAAGATATCAAATAAAAACTTTCGGTAAGTTTTTATTTCTTTCCAACTTACAGGAATAAATTGTTAAAAGTATGGATGTGGGTCGTAAGAGCAGTAATTCAGTTTTCCAACGGGTATATTAACTTTGGTTTTGAAACAAAAAAAATGTGAATACTTTAGTTGACGACAAGAAAATGAATACCTAAAGCTTGTATTTTTGATTTATATAAAAATTCGAATTTAAGACTTTTATGGTACATTAAGTACGAATGTAACTTACTTAATATACCTTTCTTTTATGAAAAATAAAAACTGAAATATTATTCGACACCGAAATAAATGAAGAATAAAAACTGAATTATAAGTTCCTTTTTCATAACCAAAATTTAATTCATCAACTTTTTTTTTCAATTAACCACGTATTTTTGATTTTTGCCATTCAATACTGTCGACTACAAAAATATTCCTGTCAAAAGTAATTATCACATATTTTATTTATCATAATCATAAATTTTTAAATTTAGAACAAAAATAATCTATACACAACTATAATTGTATGCATTCAAAATGTCATTACATTGTAAATATTTTTAATAATAAAAAAATTATATTTCATATTATTAATCTCATTGTGGATATTTTCTTTTCACTTCTATCGCATGTCTGTTCTATCGTTCAGGTCTAAAACACAACGGTTTTTTTTTTTTTTTTGTAATTGTGTTAATAAGGTGAGTTCCATCCGTGTAATTCGCTAAAATATTATCCTTTCGACGGTATTTGGCATTTTATAGCCCGTTAGGGGCAAGGGCTGCTCGCCACCTCATTATTTATGTGCGAAGGGATGCTCCAACCCTTTTGGGAGTCAAAAGTTAAATTTTGTCCTCCTCGGTATTATAAATATTTCATACGAGCTGAACCGTCACTCAAGAGAAGCTGAGAGTGCATTAGTAAAGTTACATTGGATTCGTTACCGAGATCGTGTGTCGTCCTCTATACCGCAAATTGGCGGGATGCGATAAATATCGATGTTCTCTTATTGGAGTTTGTTACTCACGAGTAGCTATATCAAGAAATCGCTGGGTATATGAATGTACGCATCTAGAAAGCTAGACCATTGAAACTGAATAAGTTTTGGCGATGAGGAAAAAAAGGTCAGTAATAAAACAAACTGAGTAGTTCGTTTAATATCATCCAACCAGCGAATTTAAAAAGGACCATTTTATTATGATATGTATAACACTAATGTATAAAAGTCGTAGTTTGAGTGGTATAAATAGAATATTCTAAAATAGAAGGCTTGAATCGATAAAATACCATAAAATAACTAATAAGTATACGTTAATTGCTGATTAATTATTTCCTGCTTTACTTATGCGTCATTGGGACTAGTGTTGCAGACAATCAGTCTTGGTTTTGCACTTTGAAAGACCAAGAACTAGACCGCCTGACTGTTGCAAACCAAGATCAAGCCTGGTAAAAAAATAGTTACTAATACTTGACAAGTTTAGACACTATATATAAAAAAATCGGTATAACCAATATTATTTTGCATTTAACTGTTCTAATTTTTCATTCGAGCTTAGGTTTCTTCTATGTAAAAAAGAATAGTAATATCTCTATAGTAATAAGCTGATAGGCAACTGCGAGACTTTTACGCAAGACCAAGACTCGTTTTGGTCTCGCATTTGAGGAACACTAACTGGGACAAGTAATAGATCCCTTATTAACAGTCCTAATTTATACATCCCAACGGATACTCTAAAAATTACATCTATGGCTTAAACGGTATAACTTTTGCTTAAGAATTTTTTTTTTTATACTGAATATATTTTATTTTATTTAACACATAATAAACTCAAAAAATAGGATTTAGGATGATCGCACCAGTTATGGACAGTTTGGACTTTAAATGAAAATAATAAGCTTCCCCGTTGATTTAAAGTTACCGATATATTCTAGATTGAAGAACCCTCTATTGACTTCTGTATAGACGAAGTTCCCAAAAGAAAATTTTAAAATACCTAACATTGTTGTTTGTATAGAGCTCTTGATATCAATGTGTTTCATACCTCCCTACTAACAGTTTTTCTAAGAGTAAGTTGAACATTTATGTTTTCTTATCTTTATTATTAAATTCAAATTTAGAATTTTACTGAGGTTTGTTCATTACCGATACAATTGAAGTCAATTACTGGAACAATTGAAGTTCGGGGTGTCCAACACTAGTGCAGAAAGGTGTTTATTTTTTA
Organism: Nezara viridula; assembly: GCA_928085145.1. Taxonomy (NCBI): domain Eukaryota; kingdom Metazoa; phylum Arthropoda; class Insecta; order Hemiptera; family Pentatomidae; genus Nezara; species Nezara viridula. The sequence goes on along the minus strand of OV725080.1, from coordinate 89,105,898 downwards.
TTGGACTATTTATTGCGGTTGCATATTACAACATGTAAACTTCAAATAGAATTAACATATAAAATTGTTACATACGAACCTTTGCACTGTGGTAGTATAATAACTATATTATAAATATATATTATGACCAGTAACAATATAATATTTATATTTTATATAGTTATATATTATATATCACTATAATATATAACTATATATATATATATATATATATATATATATATATATATATATATATATATATATATATATATATATAAAATAGAATTAACATATAAAATTGTTACATACGAACCTTTGCACTGTGGTAGTATAATAACTATATTATAAATATATATTATGACCAGTAACAATATAATATTTATATTTTATATAGTTATATATTATATATCATAATATATAACTATAATAATCTCGGCGGCAAACATTTCCTTAAATATGTCCATCACTGGTGCGCTTACCATGATCATTCAGTATTTTTAAGGACATTTTGTTTTTTTTGTATTTATCGTTATTAAATATTTTATTGTGAAATTCCAGTGGTTCAAAAAACAAAAAAAAAAAAACCTCTAAGGAAGTTTGTTGATATTTTTCTTATTTGTAGTAATCTCTTAGAACAGTTCCTGATGGCCCTCTATAGTGTGTTCTATGAAGTGTCCAAACTTTTCCAAAGACTTCTTTTTGTCTCTTCTCTGCTGTCCACATCTCACCCCTCTTTCTTCTTATGTTTATCCCAATTTTTCTTTTCCTTAGTAACATTTTTTGTCGTACTCTCTATCTACTTGTTTCACGTCATCCCCAGCGTAGATCAACTTGCGAGGTACTGATATGTAATATCGATTGAACAATAAGATTCCAGCTGATCTCAATTGTCTTCTAGGCATATAATAAGTGTGATGATTCCTTTTTAAGATAATAATAAAAAGATATTTGATACAACATGATTTATATAGTACATACAAATTATACGGCGAATGATCTAATTCATTCAATTAGCAAACTCCAATACTAACAAAACTAGTATTAGTACTAGTAAAACTATAATATAATATTAATGAGATGGTTTATTTGACAACAATGAATTTTTTTTTTGTCATTTCTGAAATTACAGTATCATTGTAATTGTAAAAATACATAAAAAATACATTTCTGAAATTACTTTTTTTTTGCCGAAAACCTTTTATGAATAAGTTTAGTAAGTGAATAAGTGAACTTTTTAAAAACAATTTATTTGGACAAAAGTTTTAAAGTAACTTCATCAAAAAGTTACCATAACGAAAAAGTTCAAGTTCAATAAAAACTTCATGTAAGAAAAAAAAGGTATATGTTAAACTAAAACTTTTTAAAAATAAAAGTAAACTCGTATTTTCGACTCCTGCTTAATAGAAACACACGATCCGATATAGTTTTAATTTTAGATAGCTTTTGCTTAAATATTCAAAACAATTTATCCTGTCTCAATCCATCGACTGTTGAAACCATCTGTGTTTTTGAAACCTTTGGATTTTTTCATTGACATTTATTGGAGTGAAACCTTCAATATCCGCGTTTTATACCTTTTATGCGGAGAGTGCATTAAATTGGGCAGTTGGATCTCTTGTGTGGAACGCTCGCGTGAAGTCGGCTAAAATCGTATTTTTGTGTATAGATTAAAATATCTCAGGAACTGAAATTCGGTCCAGCAATCTGTAAGCGAGTGAGTTGTTCAGCATTTCATCCTCTTTGTAATGATGTATTATTCAAATCTGTATCTTAACGCGGCGCCATGTCAGAGAGACCACGGGGAAAACTAGTGTTGAAAACCAAATGATTAAGTTAGTTGAACATAAGGAATATTTCAGGTAATAAAAATCGGACTTGTATACTTTATAATGAGCGATTATTTATAATTTGTATTTCATATTATTAATCTCCCCTTGTTGATGTTTTCGCTTCTATCGTGTGGTTTAAAACCCACACAGTAGTTTTTTTTTTACAGTTGTTGTAGAAATGAAGAGATCAAATTTGAAATTCTTCAATTCTTCATGAATTGCCTTTTGTTTTATACCGTATTACTCAAAATCCTGAAAGTCGAAAAAGTGATCTGTACCAGCGTATTATATATTGTGCAGATTACGGCGATGATGGATCCCGATCGAAGCTGTTGCCTAAGTATTCGTCAGCTTCATTCGTCAAGGTGGTTCGGAGACTGATTAAGGCAGAGAAACAGGCGGGGGAGACTGATGGGACATCAGCTTTGCCTGAGACAGGAGATAGTCATTTGCGGATTGGTCTGACTGGCGCAGGTGCTCCGGGGAAGGTAATGAGGAGCAATGCTCTTGCAGAGCCAGCTGAGCATCGCAAACGGCACGACCTACTTACCAGGCACCAGCTGCACGATAATGTCTTCTTCCGAGGAGCAAAATCCTACCCGGATCATCATTCCCATTCCGCTATCGATGCCAGATTTCTACTAAATGACTCTCTCTTACAACTAAACGCATATTTTTCTTAAATCGATTGCTGGTTCAAACGTGTCAAGTCAATACAAACTTTCTTTCATTTAAATAAAATCTGTGAACAATTGTGAATCAGTTAAAGTACGCATTCAAGACTCTAATCACTGTTGTTTCACTAATTTCCTTTTCATTTTAAAAGAAAATTTAAATTAAAAATTAAGATAGTAATGTTTTGAGAACTTTTCACAAATACAGTCGAAGTCTTAGAAAAATTTTAAGGGTGATAAATAGTCAGGACGCAGTCACCAGGGCGTGGTTTGAGCACTGAAGGCTTTTAAGTACTCAAAACCTCAGTACTTGAAAGCCTTCAGTGATCGAACCACGCCCTGCTGATGACCCACATGTTTGGGTTGAAACGTTGGCACAGATAAAAAAAATAATAAAAAAAATGACTGCCTACTGACTATTTATCATCCATGATATATTTTTTTTTTTTTAATATTACAATCTGTCTCAAGGACATTTATAATAGTGTTCACAGATCACATTCACACTCTATGTACAGTAAATAAAATAAATTATACAGAAAAATAACATATATACAATAAATAAGAATAAAATAACCTAATAATAAATGAATAAAAAGAACACATACATACCTATATACAATATTTACAATCTGGTGAGGGAACTCCAAACCAGACTTGTCCCTCCAAGTATGGAGGGAAAAGCATGGCTCCAAGAGATCCCAGCACTTCTCTCTCAACCGCGTCACTGGGGCTAAACACACTCACACGCTAAATACACTCATGTCGTGAGTGGAGAATCTGGCCATTGCCAGAACTCCAATATTTACAAACTATAAAAGGTCGTGGGGCCACTGCCGTTTTAACCTCCTTGGAGGATTATATGGATGGGTGGTGCTGGATAGAGATTGTGCAAAGGGATTTGGATGATGGGTAAGGTTCTGGTGGAATTTGGAGAATTTTGATGGGATAAGGTCTAGGACAAATGGGATATTAAGGTCATGGTGTAGGGTTTTGTTGGTTACATAGAAAGGAGCATCGACTATTGTTCTAAGGACTTTGGGTTGGAAGGATTGAATGCATTTGATGTTAGAAAATTTTGCTGTTCCCCACAGTTCATGTCCGTAAGTCCAGATAGGTTTCAATATTGTCTTGTAGATCAGTAACTTGTTTTCAATGGAAAGTTTAGATTTCCAGTTTAGTAGCCGGTATAGTTGGCCATATCGTCGGTTTAGTTCCTGTCTTTTAAGTCTAGTATGAGGGTTCCAAGTAAGTCGTCTGTCTAAGAGAAAGCCAAGGTACCGGACTGTGTCTGAGAAAGGAAGCTGGATGGAATTAAAGTGTACTAGTGGATAGGAACTGCGTCGGAGCGTGAAGGTGATGTGTTGGCATTTGGATTCGTTTCCTTCAATAATTAAAATTTTCATTTTATTTACCAGAATGCTATGTGCAAGATCTCCGGATATTTATTTACGAATTTTGAAACGATATTCTAAAAAACAATCGCACCATCAAGCAATCAAGTAGTTCGTTTCTTTTTTTCTCCTCCCAGTTTCTTACTTTCGCCCCATGGTGCCTTTTATTTTTCAAAACTATGACTACTGTTGATTAGTGGTATCCTATCCTCCTTACTATTTCCTTGATTGAAGCAAATTCACAATTTTAATATTTTCTGACGAGGTCACTTTTTAAAACAGGTCATAATTACAGATTTTATCCTGGCATTAGTTAATACTGTACTGAGAAACGTTGTTAACATTTTCTTCTAACTTACATAAATAAAGATAAACAGAAAAAAATAGTAGAAGTAATGTCATCATCGCAAGAATCAAAAGAAATTGGTGATGAAATTTCTATCTATTCTGTTATTACAACTGAATTTGACAGTTTTAGATTAAAATTAATTATTATAAAATTAAATAATTTTGCTCGTAAAAAACTTTAGTTGAAGATTGTCTCATTAATAATAATTCTGTCATAAATAACAATAAAATAACTTCGACGAAGGATAAAAAAAATTACGTATTATGATATTTCAAAAAAAGGTATATCAAGAAATAAAATTTTACCTTGGTAGATATTAACCTGCACACAATACACATGACAGTCAATGAAAAAGTGGTTAGGTCGAAATAATTTTAAAATCCTAACCTTTTAGATATAGATGGTTACCTCAGGCGCCTGAAAAACCGATCTCGGTTCAAATCTTGACGAAAATTGTTGGACTCTGTCAAGATGACCATGATTTGAGAAGCACTATTCATCTGTTGTAAATTTAAAAGATCGGTTGGAATCCGTATTGACCACTTTTATGAATCATATAATTTCCTTTTAGCACCTGGAATAGGTAGATTTATATCACACCATTTTTTAAACTAAAACAAATTTTTTATAGTAAAAGGGAAGATTTTTATAATGATAATTTTCCATTGGTTGTATACATCAGTTGGTAATTTGTGTTTGTTGTTAAATACATTTCAGAAAAAAAAATGTTTGATGTCATAGAAATTATATGGCGGAAAACGTTGGGACGTACTGTGGTAATGAAATTTATGGGTTCGATTTCCACCAGAGCTGGTTAATAATTATTTCTAGCCGCCTCTGGAAAATGAATCAGCAAATGTCAAACCACTCTGGGGAATACGATGCGGCAACCTGAAGGTAGTCAAGGATTGACAGAAAGGACCACGAGACCCTCTAGCCGAACTTCCCCTACCATCAGCAGTCCGACAGAAATTTGTTGTAATTATTGTTAGTCTAATTCTGGAAGTCACGTTCTATTAACGTTTAATATATATATATATATATATATATATATATATATATTTTTTTTTTTTTTTTTTTTTTTTTGTTGTTTGCTTTAAGCATTCATTTGCACTCGTCAACATTATTTTGACAATTAGCAAATGTGCTGAAAATAATAGAAATAATGACATGTCATGAGGAAGGACAGAACTCAGCAGCACCTCTTCCCTGACTTGTTTTAATTACTTAGGTTTTTAAAGAAAGGTAATCTCTCATCCAATGTTTTTTTAATCTCCTCTTTATATTCAGGGGCACGTCAGCTGTGGCCATGTTTCTTATTAATCTGTTGACATGTCCGTCTTAATTTTTTATAAAATCGTTGGTAAAGTGTTGTTATATGTGCACTTAACAAACGACGTATACTACTTTACCCTCTTCATAGCATATATTTTCGAAAATCATAGATTATTTGAAAAGTAATTAATGAGAATTGAAACTTGAATAAGGCCTCTTTTGGAAAGTAATAAGCTTCAATGCTCGTTTTTGAACAATAAAAATGTTTATTGAGGTATGGTTTAGATAAAAAGAATGGTGTATGATTAGGGGGAAAAATTATAAAAAATTAAATGTTCGTGTTGTCTAAAATAAGGTAAAGCTAGCAAGAAAAACAACTGGAATGCTGCATCCTGTCTTCTGGAAAGAACACCATTTCAAACGTGACCAAGCGGCGTATCTTCACGGCTGTTGTCAAGTCCATATTAACCTACGTATGTGTGGTATGGTCGATGAATACTAGTTTATATGCCTAAGTTCGTACTTTAGAAATGGATTTTTGGAGAAGGTTTTTCCATGCTGAACAGAGTCCGAAATGAAGTTGTGAGACAGAGAAAATGTGTAGAGGAGACCGTCTCTGAGAGGATCGGGCAATAGCGGTTGAGGTGGTAAGGGTACTGCTGGAGAATATCGGAAGAGCATTGGCTCAGAGTCCTGGACTGGCAGCCAACCGGAAGGCGTAAGCGAGGAAGACCCAGGATCACGTTAATTGAAGGAGTCCGAGAGATGGCCGGCCGAGGTCTACTGGTGGGAGTTTGGGAAGATAGAGATTTGTGGAGCTGGGCTCTGACCTGAAGAGGTGTCCCACGTTAGAGCATCGGAAATAAGAAGAAGAAAATTTACTTAATAATAATGGCACAATAAAATTAATTTTAATTTCATTTAAATAAAACGGTTACAAATCTTTTGATATTTTTTTTAAAGAATACTTTAGAAACGCACGTTTCACTATATTCCTTGAACAAAAAAAGTCGTTTTTGGAATTAAACTAATTTTCACCGCACTTTTTTGAATATTTATTTATTTTTTTAAATATTGCGACATCGGATTCCTTGGTTTTATATGAGAATCTATTAGGATCTCGATTTCCAATAAAATCGATTTGAGTTCAGTTTGGAAATAAAAGCATAAATGTTATAGACATCAAATTTATTAAAATTGAATTTAGAGTATATCTTTATAAAAATCCTTTTTAGTAGCCATTCTATTACCATTTGATAATTCAGTGATTTTTTATCAGAAATAAAAGAACAGCGTCCTTATTAAACAAAAATTAATTATTTTTATTAAAAGATCATCAAACACGTTTACAATAAATGAGCACTCACTGTGTGTCCATTGTCATAATCACTATTAATTCCTGGAACTAAGAGAGCTCGTTTTATATTTTTTCTCGAATATAACAATTCCGTAATTTCATTATGATGTTAATCCTAAAACAAATGAAAGTAGGTTCTTCAACCCTCAACGAATTCTGCCTTTGATATACATGGAATGTATCAGTGGTAATTGGAGTGGAAACGTTGCTCTCGTATTCTCCTGATTAATATTACAGTATCGACCTATTTTTCGACCACCTGTTAATTTAATTAAAATTTCAGCCCCTAAGAAGAAAGGTTCGCTAATTGGGATTAGGGATTTGCTAAGGTTTGATTAGACATGGGAATCGCCACCTTTCGGAAAAAAAATATTTTTTTTTTTGTTCAAACCAACACGGATGTTCCTCTTGTTCATTTGCACTAATTAAAATATAAGTATGAATGTTTTTATATTTTTATTTAATGTTATCTAAAGTTTCATTTCTCTTGTTTTATTAAGATTTCTTTTTCTTTTCTTTTGTTAACATTTTTCTATTTTGTTTTTGTTGTTGTATATATGTTACGAATGGGCATCACATAGTTCTAATACTCAATGCTCTTAATTAAGTCTAACATTAAAAAAAAAATGTATGTTTTTGGAGGAGTCATAATTCCATTTTCGACAAAACATTAAAACAATTAACGAAAAGACGTTTGAAGGAAAAAACATGGAAACGTTTTATGAAAGGTTTTTCATTGTTGTATCAGCAATGTTTTTATCAAAATACCATTTTCTAATTTATAAATTTTTCTGCATAATTCTTATGGAATTGCTTACGTCTTACGTTAGCTTTGCATTAGGTGTGCATTTATTTCCCCTATATATGGATTAATGTTAATTAATCATATATGTTTTTGAAAAAAATCATTAACTAAAAATAAAATTAAGTCACCAAGTACTTAAATAAGTACATAAGAACTTCCCCTCTGAGAAATACGAAAATTGTGTCGGAGAGAGCAAGGCTAAAAGTTCCTGTTAAGTTGTTCAGAGTGAGATAGCTCCAAAACGAAAAGAGATAAATATAAGTCCTATAGTAACTTAATTAACTTACATCCTGTAATTCATATGATATTAATTATAATCTAAACTAAGTTATATGTTCTTAATTATAAAGACTGATTAGATACATAAGCTGTTAATTGCAAAGTGAGATTATGTATAACCTGAACTTACTCCTTAGAAATGTGAAGCAAGAATAAGTTATTATTATTATAAAAAATCTGGTGCAGTGCTCGCATCACAAAACTTTCACTTACCACCCTCTTCTTTGCAGGAATAAGTATTTTCAGACAAAGGGGAAGTGAAAGTAAAAATAAACGATATATTGAAAACTATTATGAAAGCCGCATACGTATATGTACATAATATAGTCGCAGTCCGTATTATTTTAAGCTAATGTTACCTATAGAAGCCTATTCTGATTTTTTTTGTGAGCTGGGGCGCACTTTTATTTCTTTGGTTCGTTCATTACAACTATTCTCTGTTACGATCACTCATTTCTTCTTTAGTTAATTATCAAGTTCTTTTATATTTTATATTTAACTATCTTTTATATTACAGATTAATGTGAAATAGTCAATTGTTTCAAATAAAAAAAAATCAAAAGTACTTTAGGGGAAGTTTATATTGAAAATTGGTCATTTAAACCCTGTTACAGAACATCAATGAGAATAAAAACTACATAGTAATAAAAAATGATTAATTTTACACTGGTATAATGTATTTAATCAAAATTGTTACAGCCGTTTTCGAGAAAATCGTTAAAATATATAATGCCGATGATGTAAAGTTCCACTTCCGGTTGGCCGATTTTGACGAAAATGTTGCTGTAAGATTTCAGGCATATGAAAACCTTGAATATGAAATTTCACTTTCGTGCGACTTTTCATTTCTGAGTTAAACTGTTAACACACACACACACACACACACATACACACACAGACCAAAAAAAAATAATCTTTTGAAAATTATGTCTTTTGTATCATGCTTTTGTTAAAATAATCAGACTTATTTAACTGAATACTCTTAATATATTCTTGATTACTCTCTAAATAAATGAGTATATATTCATAATTTTTTTTTCATCATCTATGTTTCCTATAGAACTTGTTATCCAGTTTCCTTTTTGTAATAACGATTTGTTTTTTTGTTTTCCTGTATAATAAATTTCATATAAAAACATTCGTTAAAGATACGCCAAAAAGTCTTTCATATTTATAAATAAAAATATGTGTACACATTATAAACTAGCTTAAAATTTGTTAATTGGTGATTTTATAAGTAATATTTATGGTCGTTAAATCGGAACTTTTAGATCCATTCTCCCATACTTGATTGACTGTTTCAGACATATAATATTTTTCATTTCATTTAAATACATATTTTTTAGTTTTATAGCGATAAATAAATTTGAAATTCACAAAACCGTATTTAAAGGATTAGCTCCATTAAAAATGTACTTAATGAATTTTTCTTATAAAGCAACGATGTTGTTTTTTTAATATATTTATTTAGGACCATATTTGACCAGGCCAACCTTTGACTTTTACCCACCACGAAAATTAAATCTATGAGGTATGTAGCTTTGAAGTTCACAAAAAATGACAGAGCTAATTTAGATATCATAACTTACAAAATTGAAAAAAAAAAAACGTTGATTACGGTTTTTAATTTGACCTTTACTTTCAAATGATTCTTTCACTTTGATTTTTCTATTATTCTAAACTTGTATCTATTGAACATAAATGTTTTTTAGATGGAAAATTCTATCAATAGCCAATATGTTTAAAATTTAAATTATTAAACTTGCTGTTTTCAATCTCAGTTCACCAATTCGAAGAATTTAAATAAAAGAAATCTGGTGGGCGCAACACACTTTTGAATTGAATTTTTAACGGAACTAAAGCTAAAATATTGCAGCTAACAAATCATAAATACTGTTAAAATAACAAATGTTCTATTTATTATATCACCGGTTGATTATGGATTGTATGATTCGTTGACTATGGATTGTACTATCTGTTGATTATGGATTGTACGACTATTAGTTATTAAACTATTATTTTCCATTGTAAAGTTTACTAAAAGAGATTTGCATTTTCTGTCATAGACAGGTCAAAAGTTGTCACACTGATTGTAAGTGGATTCTGTTAGAATACCGCAATGGAAAAATTGATCAAATTATTCGCTAATTTAATTTTCTAAAAGATTAAATAATGATTTTTCTGAATAAATGGACGATAGATATCTACTTTTTAAAATATAATATCAGATCTAGAGTTATTTAACTACAGTAAGTATATTTCAGGTGATAAACGTACCCATGAAATATTTTTATATTTCACTACTTCTTTCACACAAATACAATGAAATAGTATCATAAATTATGTCATTGCCTTGAATCCGTTTAAATTTAAATATGATATCAGATCTATAATAAATAAACTACAGTAAATGTATTTAAGGTTATAAACATATGCTTTATACCTCCATGAATTGATTTTATATTTTACTTCATTCACACAAGTGCAATCTCATTTTACTTATGAATATTGTTATTCTTTTATTTGTTAAACCGTACAAACGGAAGATTGATTTGGGAATTCCGTGACTGTCCGAAATTTTCTCAACGAAACAGGTCTAATCGTTCACGTCTTCTAGAAAAACGCAAGATAGAAAAATAATTTGACGACTCTATCAGAGGTTTTCGTTAGACTAGAAAAGACAATGAGACTTCGGGGAAGATTTGCTAGATTCCGCCAGTCGAAAAATTTTGAGTGAATTTCTAAGATAAGTACATCAATCTTGCCTTAGGTGTAATGCTTTTTATGTAAATTATTTAATTAACAATAAAAGTCATGTCATAAAAGTAATTAATAATAAAATTTACCTATGAACCCTTGTAGAGATCAATGATCATTCCAATTCAAGCAGTACACAACTGGGATCCCCAGACAGTTGTGCCCGCGTTAACTGGCATTACTCGAACCAATTACACGTCCCTAAGGCCCTTTGAACTGGTTGCATTTATGCGATGATCCCTTGGTCCATTACGTTGGGCTAATTGCTATTTAAAGTGACTAATCTAGCTTCTATGACAAGACTGTACCGTATCTTGTAGGTATATTGGTTTGAAGTCCCGCTCAGCGAGCAATAACAATCGTTCAACCTTACCTTTGATGAAACTTATGATGCAAAAGTTTAATATAAACGAAAATAAAACATATTTTATGTTCCACTAAATCTTACTTCAAGAAAACTATTAACGACAAACAATAGATTTTGGTTTACATTCACCCACAAAACGGATTTATTTGTATCCTACATAGATTTCTTTGGTGATTCTTGGCGTTAGTTTGAGAAGGTTCTAACTAAGAAATTTTGGCAAATTGAGTTTACAGATGAGAAGGATCTCACGCGCGCTAATCTGCTCTACTTAGGGGTGGATATTCTTGAAATATCGATATTTTCCAGCACTACATTCTATATTAAACTGGCAAGATGAGTATAATTTTTTTCCAACGATCAGATCCATATATAATTTCTAGAGCTTTCATAAATCGATAGCTTTGGATTTCATTTTTAAATTTAAATATAGAAATGACGATATCGATAGTTGATAATATCGAAGTAGATACCATCGATAGTAAATTATTGAATATCAAAAGGAAAATGTCGATATTTCGGGAGTACGCGGATGGCTTTTTTTATTTATTTATTATTTTTTTTGTAAGACTTCAACCACATGGGTTATTATTGCCTTATTTTCATTGAGAATTAGATTCTATTTTCAAGTTTCGAACATTTCAGAAAAGAAAACAATTTATCAATTTCATTCCTATTGTCCTGTAAAATGAAGTGTAGGCCGTTTGTCTAGTCACAAGACAGTCTAAATGTCTCGTAAGCACTGCATCCCGTTAAAATTTGTTTCACTGTCAGAGGAGTCCCACAGGTTTGGCATGTTGGCGAAGAATCACGGACCATCACGTTATCCATGAGTAAGGCGTGTATGACCTATATGCAGGCGCGTAAGAATTACTTCCTCTATGCGGTTATTCCTATTTGACGATACCTAAGAGAAAACGTCAGCCTTAACCTCTCTCAATTTATTTTCGGTTATATTCGACCATATATGTTCCCATTTTGTCTTCATTTTCTGTTTGATGACGGTTATAAAGTCCTCCCCGATGGCCATCCTTATAGAGAACTACAAACCAACAACAAAACAACAATGCACCAAATAAATAGGTCTTGAGCGATGGATCAGTATTAGTTCAGTGGAGTAATCTTTTGCTTGACTATTAAACTGAAGTGATATTTTCCAATAGGATAAGCTAATCACTTATTAAGTAAATTGTTAATTAGAATTCTATTTGTTTATTAGACCTTATAGGAGTCTTGAAATTAATTTAAAATTTAATCGAATCTTGATGATATTGGATATTCGAATAAACTTATACGCTTATTCGCTTATACCTGGAATGCATGAATGAGATGGATAGCTATCTAATGTGAGTCCCACTGGGGTATACAAGTTTTCAATAATCGAATAAAAAGTTTTCCCATATTTTATACAATAATTCACAACTTCATTGAATAAGTTAGAGAAGGGATCAACTCACATTTCCTTTTTTAAAATGAATTCCTTATTGTTTCATAAACACTTGAGACACAATGTAATGAATGAAAAAATGAAAATGAAACACAATGTAAAATGATACCTGTAAATTCCTCTTAATATAAAGTAAAGGTTTATTTGATGCATAAATAAAACAATGTAAATTGAACTATGTATATATTATCAGATATTGAACTTAAATACAGTGGAACACACAAGGAAAATGCCACGTTATACAGCTTCCTTGTTAAATATTTGGTTATTTGCAATTTTCTAAACACCCATACCGCTTGAATTTATCAATATATTCTATATTTTGTATTTTTCATTATATATTGAAGTTAATAAATTGATTTTAGTATTGTGTCTGCAAAAAAATATTGAATTACATTAGCTATAATAACGTAAGATAATTGGCTTATGTTTTTGGAGGTACGGGGTTCGGTAGGAAGAATAAATTTATTTTCTGAAGGGTTCTTATTTCAATTTTCCACATGGCAGCTACGTGTATATATTTATATTTCATGAATGAAATTTATTATAACTATATTAATAACAGTTTAAATTATTATTTATTGTTTTTCTTCTTCTTCTTTTTCCGATCTTCTATAATTTCCTCATAGATCATTCTGCGGCGCCTCTTCCTATCTTGATTTAATATTTATAGTTAGTGGTGAAGATCTCTCATCCAGCATCTTTTGAGTCTCCTATGGGTGCTATCGGAAATTTTGGTTGTGGCCATGCCTTGAATCAGTGAGTTAGTATGTCCGTATAAGTTGTGAAATATTTTTTAGTGTGTTCGTATGTGGTCGTTAACTGTTTGCATCTATACGTAAAGCAATGTTAGTAACGTACCAGAGAGCTTTGGTTTTAGTCCTGAATGTTTTTGATTGAGAAGTCTGTAGTTTAAGTACGTAAGTCTTTTTGGATACCCCGTATATTTGTGAAGCATAGGTTCAAATGGGATTAAGTAAATAAGTGTATTTATGCAATTTTTTACTAAATTTTAATTTCGAACATCTTGAAAGGAGTTAATATAGCAGTCGTAGACTTATGTTTGATGTATTTGTTCTGTTCTTGATATATTGACCCCATGTCATTATTCTATCAAATGTCAGTCCTAAATATTGAACTTTGGATCTGTCTGAGAAATTTGGACATTGACGAGGTAATGCGGAGGACAAGTTGTCCATCGAAGAGAAAAAATAATATGTTGTGATTTGTCTTGGTTGGGCCAAATTTTCCAAAGTTTGCACCAGTCATGAAATTTAATTCGGTGATATTTTAGAATCTGTGAGGCGTGTATTGGATTTCGATGTCTTTTTAAGATTGGTGTATCGTCAGCGTATTTCTCGGCCAGAGCTTCGAAATCGTATGGAATATGGAGCAAGCACTGACCCTTGAGGCACTCCTTTCAAGAATGTTTTAATAGTAGAAATTTCTGTGCCTTTGCAGACAGAGAAAGAACTGTCACAAAGAAAATATTGAACGCAATAATTCGTGCTTCTGACCTCTATTAATATTTTAAAAAGTGTTTCTATCTTTTTTTGGTATTGAGAATGTATATAAATTCCCAACAGTAAAAAAAAAAAAAAAGAAATAGAAAGAAAATGATAAAAAATATAAATTCATCCCAAGCTTAAATATTAAAACTATTATACACTTTAAATCACCATTTCTTAAATTAAATTTTAATAAGAGAAGGATTGGGATCATATCATTTTTTTTTTGCTGTTAGACTTTATATACATGATAATATCTTATTGATTCAGTTTTTTATCGATAATTTTTCTCTTAATGTGTACACATTTTTATATAATAATAAAGTTTGTTATTACTATGAATAAGTCATAAGTCAAATTAATATTGTGAAGATGAACCTCGGTTATATAAACGTATTATTTAGCCGTTTCGACCGGTTTTCCATTAGGATATGTTGATGCCCCGAAAGAAGATTTTGGGAAGATTTTTAATTTTAAAAATATATAGTAGTTTGTAATAAATCATAAAGATTTCTGATTTATAAATTATGTGACCAAGGAATAAATCCAGAACTTCAAAATCGGAAATAGCTGAACCGAGATCTACTTCAGTTGATGGAGTTCTAATCCGTTGTTTTCCCAAGGATTGTTTGCTAACCGCATTCCGTTTGCGTTCGTGTTATCACATCTGTATTCTCTATGCATTCTTCTCTTTTCCCTGTTGCTGTTTTGATATCTCGGCTTCTATACCACGCTCCGACTGAGATCCAATGTTCTATTTACATCGTATTCAACATCAGAGGAATCTCTTTCATGGTTCTATTGTTTACTTATTTTGTAAGTAAATATGCTTTGTTCTGGAGTATCGAAGATGGGATCCCATCTCTAAGATCTTCCCGTATCTCTACCAAAATCATCACTTTTATTCTATATTCCTTTACGAGAAAGTGTCGATGTACTATAAGAAATAATTTGTTCATCGATTACATTTTTTAGCTGCTCATTTACTTAACACAATTAATTTTGTGTTAATTTGTGTGCGACAATTATTGAAATTTACAACATTCATAAAAAAAAAATACAACTATTAAAAGTGAAAAATCTAAGATAATGACACGGACAGACTTGTCGAGATACAACCCAATGACAGCACTCCCTAAATTGTTCAAAGCTAGACAATCTCGAGGCCATCTTCTTTTCAGATACCTAGGAGGATTATCAGGAATCGAGGACAAAGCAAGGTTGGAAACGAGTGAGTTTGGATTGGTCTGGAGGTTATCATGAAAGGATAGGTGTCTTTAAAGAGGTATGGCGGAGATCTGTACAAAATTCACTGATCCGGGCTGGCAAGACTTGGCCAGAAATAAAAATGATTGCTGCAAAAAGAACGGAATGGAACATACTTGTAAATGCCCTAAGCTCCACTAGGAATTAATGGTGATAATAAATAAAATAATAATAGTTATCTTGACTGGGCCAAATCAGTGACGTGTGGGCTGTTAAAGCCTTTTCGATGATTTTATTTGTGAAAAAATATAGAGTATTAAAATTTTTACAAAAAGTTTTAACGATTGGGTACTATAAAAATTCAAGAGTGTGGTGATAGCCCAAAGCTCAATTCCTTGTACAAAAAAAATGATGTAATCTTTATAAAAGGTTTTATGGATTTATTTGAAGGACCATTTTGTGAAAAAGTTGCGGCCTTGGAGGCCAAATGTGATATACAAACATTTGTGCGCGATATTTATTAATCTAGTAAAAGAATTAACTAATATTTAATTATTTAGGTTACGGAAATTTTGAAATTAATTTAATTAAGTTGCATGTATGTATGAGTTATATGAATGTTCGTAAATAATCTCAATTTAGCAACTTGTCCCTATTTTTTTCTCGTTTTGTTGATAATTTTTTTTCCTAGATTATATTTAACTATTTTTTATTACTAACAAGAGAGATTGTTGTTTATTTCAAATGAACTAAAAAGCACTTTATAGGAAGGCATTTTGAAAATTCGACATTTAAGCCTTGTCGAACCAAAAATTCCCCAACCATGAAGATAATGTGCTCAGTGATTAAAATATAAATATAATTTGTTTTTATGGCTATGGATAGTCATGACACTCAAGCGTCCTGACTAACTTCCTTCAATAATTTGTTATTTGGGATATAGATATTTTTAAATTCGATGTCATATTAATACCCATACCATAGGCTGACATCGATATCAATAAGGAATATCCAAGCTCAACCAATATCCCAATAACCGAAATTTTTAATTACTGTATGAAATAAATTTATGTGAACCTTTTATTCGATTATCGAAAATAAGCTTGTTTCGGAAAAGAATAGATTATAAAAAGATTCTAAACTTATTTCTAGATAGCTGGAGTTATTTTCTCATTAAATCAGATATTTCTCGTTGAGACAATCGTCACCCGGAATATTTTGCGAATAAGACGACCGTCCCGGCATTTCAAATATTCCCTTGTACCCTGCCAGTGTGAATCTGTGCTTATTTGCATAGCTCCTCCCCTTCCCTTCACTATCCTCTTGTAGTCTGTGAAATATAACCTATTTCGGCCTATAATTTTCTCTGTCCAGTTTACATGCTATTATTTCTCTGGATTGAATACTTGTAGGCCGTTTCAGTTTTATTTTTAATATGTTTGAGAAATAAGAAATCTCTAGTTTATTAACTGATATTACAGAAGTAATACATAGAAAAGACTTCGAACTGTAAAACTGGAAAACAATACATAAGCACCATTCCGATCGAGTTAATCAGCTCAACTTCGAGTTATTAACTTAATTTGATTAATAGAAATTTTATTCTTTATTATAATTTTTTATTGGAATAATAATAATACAATCTCCAATAATCAAAGGCACTGGGTATTTGGCTCTATTTGTACATACTAAATAAATACTGTTTACATACAAATTGTGAAAAAATAACATAAGAAGAAAACATAACACAAGTAAAAAAAAATATATTTGTATATATATATATATATATATATATATATATATATATATATATATATATATATATATATATATATATATATATATATATATATAATAAAATAATAACAAAATATAACTATTTTTATTATAAAAATTTAAAAAAATAAATCAAAAAGTTGATAAAAAGAAAAAATTACTTGTCACACATTCATTCCTATATATAATATTCACATGTAGCACTAAACGATGCTTTGCCGTTCTCATGTGAAAGGCAAAGCAGTGCTCAAGGAGATCCCAGCTCTTCTCTCTCTTCCGCATCACTGTCGGAAAATCAGTGGAGACGCGCTGAAGCCACTACGCTCAGGACAACGTACAAAAGATATCGGGGCCATTGCCGTTTCAACCTTTGTGGGTGATTATATGAATGGTTGGAGCTGCAGAGGGTTCGTACTAAGAGATAAGGATGATGGATGAGTTTTTGATGTTTTATATAAATATTGGTATGGATACGTTTAAGAATCTGAATGGAATTAGGTCAAGGACAAATGGAGTTAAAAGGGAATAGTTATTGATCCAAGTTGTTGTATGTGTACCATTTTCTGTAATTTTAATGATTTAAATTAAAAAACAAATGTATTATAACTTATTGATGTTAAATGAAGCATTTCGATATTTTTTCCGCGTGTTTTAAAAATAAAATCCGTATATTTGTTAATACATCGCTTAATCCTCTTTGGTAGATACCTACATTGAAAAAACAAGGTAATCCTCTATTTTTCCTCTCCCCCTTCTCGATAAATAACCTCTGTTATTCCAAAGCCACTTGTGAATCCGCAGAACCAAGAGAGTGCAAATTGGTGTACGTGTTGTAAGCGTTGTTAATCTGGTACTTATGGATTAAGTATATTTTTTTATTTTTTTAAAAAACATTTTCCTGTGATGAATTTACTGATAATACAAAAAAATCAAGGAATTTTAATCGTTTAAAAAATCAAATAAAAATAAATATGGTAAATATAATCTGTTGTAAATATGGATAACGATTCTATTTAGACTACTTTTTTTTTATGATGGCATTCAAGATACCTGTAAAATAACCAATTATGTACAGATTATCAATGCAACGTTTCTCAATATATGTATATAGTTTGAATCGCAAATAATCACTTATCAAATTAGAATTAGATTTTTAGCATTTTTTCTTGCAAATCACCATCAAGATATATATTCTAAAATAGCAGTAGGTAAATTGGTATCACGATACTGTTATAAAATAAATCTTGCTTCTCACAGCAGGAAGGTCTGTAGCATCTAGCCTTGCTTATCGATAATAACTATATAATTAGTGTATTTTGGAATAGTTTAGTTCCCTTCTTGGAACCAATATAAATATAAATAGATAAAATAAAAATTTAATATTCGACAGAAGGATGACCTGTGACCCACACGTCAAAATGAAACGACAGACCTTAAACAAGAGACTGAAAATGCTGTGCTCACTTTTTTCCGAATCAAAATTGAAAATCAGACAAAAACTCAATACACTTACCTACTTAAACCCATACGGACATATGAATCACAAATTTACGGTACTGCATGAAAGACACACTTACAAAAACTACAGACATTTCTATACAAACTTTTACGACTTATAACAGGAGCTCCTTGGTACGTCAACAACAAAACTTTACATAATGACTTACGACAACCAACTGTCGACCAACACATACCCGATCTCTAATCTAGATTTCATCTTAAACTACTCGGACATCACAACGAACTTATTAACGACATGGCCACAGCTGACATGCCTATCAGGAGACGACTAAAGAGGAGCTGGATAAGAGATCTCCTTTCTTGAATTAAGAAAATAAATCAAGACCAGGAAGAAGTGCTGCTGGGTACTATTTTTGTCCTCATACCTAAAATGTCAATTTTTTGTATTAGTTACAGCTAATGGCAGGTGTGGTTGGAAATATGAAAACAAAAAAAAAATTATTAATACTATCTCCTCACGCCTTACAAAAGCGGATATCCAGAAACATGATAATGTATTATGTATTGTTGTAATCATTATTCATTTCGTATTTTCCTACAGCTCGATAAAATTATTTTTAAAAAATAGTTGATTTATATTTTACGATGGTCTTATTTCAGCTCTATCAAAATTAGGTAACTGGGTTGAAATTTATAATAACAAACATAATATTTACAGAAGAGGTGAAATTATTCGATTTCCCTTTAAATATATGGCTCCCCTCTCGAAAATCTTATTTATGAGGGAATATTGAAGGTGCTAAACCCACCTTTTGCCACCACTGACCCAGACTCATATGGGATTTCTCCCGTTAGCCTGGAAGCAGCTGCTTTGACACATGATCATCAGACTGTGAACTGTCACCGCTCGATGTTTTCTCTCGGGGGACGATTCAGGGCTCTGTGTCTGACAGCGGGGAAATTGTCACAGAAATGATTTGTTAACAATGTAAATATAACTCAACATTTCGTGTCCTTCATGCTTTTTGTATATTTTTATTTTGGGAGCTTTATTTCATAGAACAGATTTATTTAATCTTTTTATATATTTTTTCAATTTTTTTTTCGGTGGGACAAATCTTCGTTAATCCTTATTAAAATCCAATGATTGAGCCATCATTTGAAAACATTATCATTGTTGAGTATGAATGTTACATATATCATGAATTTGTTTTTTAATTATTAGTATAAGCCATCGAATTCCTCACGTATCCAATCCTTACAATCCAAAATCCTTCGTAAAATCCTCAATGCTCCTTACTTTGTCATTGATAAAATCATCCATAAAGACCTTAATATTCTTTATGTTTCCGAACTGGCCCAATTTAGATACCTATCCTTCCATAATAAACTTCAGAACCATCCGAAACCTCTCGTTTCTAACCTGGCTTCCTCCTCGATCCAAGATAACCCTTCGAGACGTCTGAAAAGAAGATGACCTCGAGATCTCCTATTGTAAATACTTTTTTTTTTTGGAATGCTACCAGTGGGTAGTTTCTCAACAAGTGTTTTCATGTTTTTATTTTCTGTTATTACATTTACTTATTATTACATATGTGTTTTTCTCTTAATACAGTTGTAAATATCATAAATAAAAATAATTAAAATTATTAATAAGTTTTTTTGTATTTAGTTTATTTAATATATTTTTGAGTCAGATTGAATACTCGATGGTTGAACGTTGTATATTAAGGAAGGAGATTGCCCGAGACAGAGGTCATATAATGACTTAAAATAGTGAAAAAACTATTTTATTTCAAGCCAACGTTTCGACCCAATTATGCAGGTTTTCTTCAGGGCTAGAATGAAAAAGATAATAAAGGCGATATACAAAATAAGATACAAACATCAAACATAAAAAATAAGATACAAACAAAAAACATAAAAAAATCAAATGCAAAAGACCAGCAAGATATAACCCCTACAATTCTCTACATCCTTTTGTATCTTGTTCGTTCTAGCCCTGAAGAAGACCTGCATAGTTGGGTCGAAGCGTCGCACACTGCTGATCTCCATTGATTCTTATAGAAATTTTTACGGTGATTACGAATATATTCTATACTCCTAACCAAAATAATCGGATAATGAGTTTTCCTCCCAAAACCGTCATTTTAATCTTAATTTCTTTGTATACGAGCCAAACAACCGATCGTCTCATGTGGGCGAAGTTCCTAATGGCATAGTTGTAGATAATAATATAATTTTGATTAATTGAATCCCAACCTTATTAGTGTGAAAGTTATCAGGAAAATGTTAAAATATTAAAGTTATAAGAAAAACAAATTAGTTTAAAAAAAATACCAACTTTTGAAATATAATTATAAAAAAGCAATAAAAAGAACATTTTACGAAATGAAACATGATATACAGGGATACAGGTTAATATATACATTATAAATAGCTCAGCAAATGTCCAACATTCTAAAAGCTCTTTTACCCGCCTCTTTTTCTGTTTTTTGGGATGATTTCTCTAACGATGTTCGTGAGTTTCCACGTGAGGTACTTGGCCCATGCTGGACTTTATATTATTAATTAATCATCGATTAATTTATTATTAAAATTAAGGTATTACCACTTGAGATTCAAGCATCGCCCAAGTTTTCTAGCTGCAAATCTACTTATTTTTTAACTCTTTTGGCCGTATAAAGCTTGTTATCTGTCAATGAGTTAAATCCTGTCTATAACTGGTACTGAGTTTTTTGGCGTGCCTGTATTTTTTCTTCTCCCATCCCTTCTAATCAGCGGTTTAATATCTCCTTATTTTACTCCGTTCGTGCAACCTCCTGTTTTCTACTGTATGCGTTTATATATTTTCTGTTTGTACGATTACAGACAATAAAGTGGATACTTATATTTTGTTAAACTTTTAAAAGTCTCATTCAGTACGACTGTGTTTGTCATTCTGAGAAAATAGGAGAGGAAGGGCTGAGGATAATTTCCATGAAACCGAACTGCAAAACATAACGCAGTAAGTTGAGATGAAAACATGCAATTTCCCTTTATGTAACTGTTATATTCCGGAACTCGTAGGTCGTTGGACCTTGAAGTTCAGTTCATCTTCGTTGTTGGCTTAATTGGGCAAACGCCTACCTCATTCAAAATTTTCCTTCCCCGTCTACATTATATTACCTAATTTTGCTTCAGTATATGATTTGGGACTTTATAGTTCAGTCTTTGCGTCAATTTGCAATTTGAGGTTTTTAAAAATATTCTCCTATTCGAATATCATTGTCTAATAGTTAGTTAGATTAAGTTCAGAAAACAAAGATTTTGGTGATTTTTCAAATCCTAAACTTGTAACAATAAGCTTACAAAAAAATCCTAAATTTTTATTTATTTATTTTTTAAAATTTGTATTCGCCTATACCCTTGAGGTCATTGGCGGTGATTCTTAATTTTTATATTCTATTGTAGTATTTTGTTTCAATTAAATATTGGAAGAGAATGACGATATCTTTCTCACTGTCTCCCAAAATATCCTTCAATGTCAAGGACAACTTCAATTTATGCCTTTTTTTCGTCTTGGGGACACTCTAATAATAAGTGTTTAACTTTCTGAGGTATGTAGTCACATTTTTGGCATGTGACGCTTCTAGACCTCTGAAAAGGTATCAGGGTGTAAAAAGACAGTGTCCAATTCGCATTCGCCAGAAAATTATTTCTTCCCTTCTCGATTTTCTGGAGTTTGTGGCCCTTTTGTCGTTCTAAATTTATATTGAACTATTTGGCCAGCACGAATAATTCGCAAAACATATTGCTTAGTGGAGCAACACAAAAAAAAAAAAATAAAATAAAAATAAGTAGATTTTATGCATAATATGAGGAAGGAATTAGCAATGTTTTTTTTTGTATATTACAATATTTGTACTTTGTATTGTATTTGTACTTGTAATGTGTATTGTATATTTGGTCAAAATATTTGTACTAATTACTTTTCTAGGGCATATTTATAAATGCTAAATATTACCTTTAATAAAAAGGACTCAATCAGGGGATTAAATTAACAAAAAAATATTTTAAAGAAAAAATACTTTTTTTAAAATAATAAAGTGTATATCAGAAAGGAAAAAAACAGTAGTAGAATAGTAAACGCAGTATCCTTGAAGAGAATGAAATTATTATGCATACCAAATCTAATGTGCTATATTTATGTTAATAATGCTCCGATATTTGAGGGTTTTTTTTAAGGTAGGGAATTTAGTAAATTTTCAAATAATCATAGATCTAATCCAGAAAAAAATATATTTTTAAGTTATTTGCAAATAAACTTTCATTTCATTCATAACTTTTTTTCACGAGATTTTGGATATTTGTTACTATGATTCGTCACTGATCCATTAGACTTTCTTTTGATGCCTCATTCATTAAAATCCATCGCTTCTGAGAGCCGGAAAAGGAATCGTTACGAGGGAAAACTATTGAACCTAGCAACTTCGAAACATTTAACTGCTATCTGAGCTGGCGTTACAACAATTTTAACAAAACACCATGGCCTCAGACTAGCCTCATTGAATTTACAAAATCACTTACTAAGTTTACAAAGTTGGTACGCACTTTGATATAATATTAATAATAATAAAAACTTTACTACCATCATAATTAACAGAGGTCAAAAACTTTTTCCTAAAGGTTTGACGAAGAAATAAATTTTAAAAAAAGCAATTGAATAATCGTAGCGATAATAATGTTTTTTAATAACCGTATGAGCACACAAACTCATTCTATACAATTTTTAATTCCATTTTTAAGGTTTATCAGAGCGTGTGAGAACCATTAGAAAGTACCTGTTCCTAAAGTTTGTTGTAGAACTTTTTTTAACTTTAAAAACTGGGATGTTTCATGGAAAAAAGGGGAGGGAAAAAAGACAGTACTCGCTTTCATCGTTTTTAAACCGTTGAATTCGCCAATTAAAGAACTTTCTATTCTAGTTCACCGTGACAAAATATATTAGGCATGTGATAATAATACATAATTTATTTGATAGATGTTAAAGGTGCATTGAACGATAAAAATATTAATTAAAATTTGCATGTCAATTTATTTTTAAAAAATGTGTATATTAAAAAAAGAATTTTATATATATATATATATATATATATATATATATATATATAGTAGATTATTTATCTGAAATACAAAAATGTATTTTAAAAAATACTATCAGAAGTTATTGAATTTTAGTATCAATATCATGGCTCTAATAGTGATTTTCAGTCGTTTGCCTTTTCTTGTATTGATATATCATGATTTTGTTTAAAAATATCTTATGTATTTTTTAACTGTATATGAAAATTTTGACATAATTTTATATACCATGGCTTCCCGATATTTATCATGCCTTTTTATTAAATAAACTTACTATGTCTTTCACTTCAGGGAGAAGCTGTGCTCAACAGATTCCGCTAGCGAAAAGGAATTTCATTCTTTCTAGATTGTCAGGTTTATTGCTTCCCAGGGCTGGTACTTCTCATGAAGTAACATTTAATTTTTTTTTTTAATGTTTTGAAGAATACACATTAAATATACCTTAAATGGGGTATGACTTTGGTTGAGAAAACCTTTCAAGACCTATTTAAAAAAAAAAACATGTTAAAAATAATAATTTTTTGAATATTTACAATCTAATGTGATGATGAAACTATGTTTTTTTATCAGGATCTTAAAATTCTACTACACTCTAAACTATCCTACCAAGGTTATAGGAACTACTGAGCCGTATTCATAATTAACCAAATAAATGTCCCTGGTCCTAATATTTAAGCTCTCATGCAATTAGCATGTTTTTAAAATTTTAAACGTAAATATTAGAAATAGAAAAATTTAGTTGACAACTAAAAAATATGGATTATGTTTATCATCACATTATCACTTTAGATGATAAATATTCGGAAAATTATTATTTTTTTTTTTGTAAATAAAATGTGTATTAACGCATTTATCTATTTTATAATACGTTCCAAGTCATGGAAACAAAATAAAAGCTTTCAAATAACTTTTTTTTTTATCTTTTACTATTTATCCACACCTGTCATCGTATTGACAATCAGCAGATGTGTTGTTGGCATAATGAGGTTGGCATTACATGCATGAGGAAGGATAGTACCCAGCAGCACCTCTTCCTGTTCATTACTTTGATTTAGGCGAGGAGATCTCTCATCCATCTCCTTTTTAGTCTCCTCCTGATGGGGGATGATGGTGTAAATTAACGTAGTCATTTTTACTGAAGATATGGACAGCTTTTAGGAGACAGGATATCAACTTATCTCATCTATCAATACACATTGAAGTGAATTATAATTTTTTTCGTAACATATTATTAAATAAGGAATCCTTATTAGATAAGGAAATTTTTTAAAAAGTGCGGTACCTTTAGTATAGTTGGAGATCAATAAAAAAAAAAAAAAAAAAATACGAATGAATAATGATTTTTTTAACAATAACAAACTCTATTTCCGCTTGAAGTAAGTTTTTATACAAAAAATCTAATTTATTGTGAAACAATTGTTAGTTACCTACATTAACATATATTTTTAGTTTAAGTGAATGAACATATTGATGTGAACAACTCTTTAGGCGCCTTTTGTACGTTTTTTTAGTGAATTAGACTCAGCTGTTGGATCTCCGATGTGTAACGTTCGGGTGAAGTTGGCTGGAGTCGATTAATGAAGTGTTTTTATATGGATTAAAATATCTCAAAAACAAAAATTCGAACCTGGATATTGTTAGCTAGAGAAATCGTCATCATTTCACTTTTTTTTATGAGCTATTGTTCAGAACTGTATCTTAACGCGACGCTTTGTTAGAGATGCGATAAGGGAAAAAAATAGTGTCGAAAACCAAATTATAACGAGTTTTACTGATGATCTGGATCTAAATTGAACGTGGATACTGTAAGCGAAGAAAATATTCAACATTTCATCCTCTTTATATTGAGCTATTATTTGTATCTTGTATTTCATGTTAATATAAATTATAAATAATAGCTCATTAATATCATGCCTTGTTGATCTTTCATTTCTATCGTGTTGTCTAAAACACATTCCTTAGTTATTTTTTTCTTACTTACTTACTTACTTACTTACTGCATGGTGTTACGCTCCATTAAGAACCAAAGCCTCCTCCAATATCCTGCTCCATTATACTTTATACTTCGCTTTAGTTAGCCATCGCCTGATGTTCAGCTGGCGGAGGGCCTCTTCCACGTCGTCCAGCCATCGTTTACGAGGATTGCCTCTCCTTTGTGAGCCACCAGGATGACCGTACATCATTTGTCTAGGCAATCTCGACGTGGGCATCCTTTCAAATGCCCAATGTTTTTTATGACATTAACTATGTCCGCTTGTGGAAAAAGTTTTTTTTTTCCAAATTCATCCAACAACATGACTTACTTTAAAAAACACAAAACTTAAATATCCCCCTCTTCGGAAAATCTTACCGTTGTTTACATAAATTCTTTTGTAACTCTTTAGGTCTTCTATCGTTCCTTTAAAAATTAAATACTATCAATACTCAATTCACAGGACACTCTGCATATACATATATATATATATATATATATATATATATATATATATATATATATATATATGTATAAAACATTTTGATATTATTTTCTGCCCGTGAGAATAAAGTTAAGAGCGAACGAAGGGTTAAAGTGGTAGAAAAAAAAAGAGGCGTGTGAAATTACTTCTCCCTTTTGTTCGTAGATAATTAGAAGTTCCTTTTGTTTGTTGTGGAGAAAGGAAGCGAAAGATAGGAGCTTCAACCGTTCTGGGCTGCCCAGGAAACATCGCTGTGTAAACACTGCCCGAAATACATTTGCATCCCCGAATATATTTGACAAATATATAACAAGGCGCCAAACCTTTATTAAATTTAGTCCTATTTAGTCCTCTTAGCATTTGCCCGCAAATCTCTAATTATTTGTCCGTTTCAACAAGCCTTTATCGAAGTTTTACTGTACAAGTATTTACGCAGTTTGTTATTAACTATTTTTATTATTTTTTTAACTATTTCCACTCGTATTTCAGAAATTCTCTTATCTTCCATGATAGAATTGAATTTTTTTTCCCCCATTATTTTCTTTAGTTTCTTATTATATTAGAGAAACTCTAAAAATGGGCTGTACAAACAAAACAAAATCAACAGAAAAGAATACCTTCTGAAATGGTTTTTTTTTTTTAGAAAAGGGATTGGAATTACAGAGCGGGATTTATATTTTTTATGTGAGTAGTGATATATAAACTCCAAATAAATCACCATAGAATAATCTCCACAACAACGAAAATAAAGATTTTTTTCGGATGGTGATGAGGAATTAATAAGATTTTTGTAAAGAATAAGCTTTCTTAAAACATTATATTGAATTTTACATTCATTTATGGATCAATGGAGTTGAGCTTTGGGTCTCCAATAAGCTATCGAAATCCTTCGTAAAATTTTTAATAATTGCTTACTTTGTTAGCAATAAAATCATCCATGTTCCCTATGTGTCCGGATTGGCCTAATTCAGATACCAATCCTCCCATAATAAACTTCTATACCATCCGAACTCTCTTGTTTCCAACCTTACTTCCTCTTCTATTCCTGATAACCTTCTGAAGCGTATCAAAAGAAGAAGACCTCGGGATCTTCTAATATAGAACTATTATTGGAGTGCTACCAATGGGTAGTTTTCTTCATCTTGTACAATGGCATGTTACCAACTTCATATTTACTTGTTGTATTTGTTAACTAATACAGTTGTAAATTTCAATAAATATGTTAATTAAAAAAAATAAGGATAAGTATCTATATATCAAACGGCTCTATGATATATCAGCCTCCTCAGTGATCAGAATAAATATACTGATAATAATATTTGGTAATCAACTTTGGAAACTGATTGTTTCAAAGTTCTATTAGAATTTTTTTTTATAGAGGGTTATTTATAATTTTTATAAGATGAAACCTCCATATGTGACACACATAGTTTTTTTGATGTATTCTCTTAGTTCTTACCATGGAAGGGTTAATCATTAATGAAGAGATGTAGTACGTATGAAGTGATTTATTTTAATTTGGAAACGAAGAGTTTACAATAAAGGAACACAGAACATGTATTGTCAAAAAAAAGTTTATAAAAATTATAAAATGTTGGATTCTTCTCCAAATAATTGATCAAAATATAGTAGGCCTAAGAAAGGCATAATACTTGGCAAGATTAATTTTTTTATAAAATTAGGAATTTTTATTTTTATTGAACATATAAATGCTATAATCGAATTCGGATTGTTTCATCAGGGCTAATTCAGACGGTAGGAAATTTCGTTTATAGCATCTCTGTTCTGTATTTGATTGAGTGTTTTTCATATTGGTATTCAATTAGTCTTTTTAACACAAGCAATAATAAAAAAAAAAGGGTTCTTTTCATTTAGATTATTAATGGGAGTTGAAGCGACTCCTATTACTTCCAGGAACTCACGGATAGAAAGGAGTAAAAACAAGAAGACATGAGATATGAAGGGGGCGTTGTAGCTCGGTTATGAAGCGGATCTATATACTTAGGGAGAGTGACCTCCCGGATGACAAACGCCGCCTTAGCCCCGAGGTGGACAAATACAGGCGACAAACATATATATGAAGGCCCTTGGAAAGATATCGTCGCAATCATATGTCCAGCTCTTCTCTTACTCATCCTCTATGGCCGGCATTTGTTCCACCATCTAGTAGCTACGTTTCCTCCGCCCATTTGTGAAGCGTCATTGAATACTTGTGAAAAACATACTAGTTCCTCTTTCCGATCCATTGGCTTAAGCGTACTCCATCAGGCTTGTGCGTGTTTGATACTCGTACGATTGTTATGATGTTAGAAGAGGCCGTAAAGAAAAGATTTTATCTAGAAACAAGCCGGGTGGTTTTCCGTAAACGGTGGAGGATCATGATCTTTTAGAATTTAAATTCTTTATTGAACTACGATAGAATTTCTAATATTGCTACAAATACTAATATCCCTTCCTTGTCCTCATTTAAATATCATCTATACCAATTCCTTCTTACATCCCAAAATGACGTTATACAATGAAAGAAATATTGCGAAACAGATTTTGGCTGAGGTGAATCATTATTAAAATTGATTGAGTTTTAATTTTAAAAATCAGCCCATGCTTATATTATTTTGTTTTGTTTTTCCATTTAAATAATGTTTTTTTGTGTTTTTCAAAATGGTGTTATTATTACTTCTTTTAATATACTTTTACTGAGATACTGTATATTTTCTTTAATATTGATTATTGTAATTTATGGCCAGATGTGGTTTTTATTTTTTTGTTCATAACTGTTATTCATAAGGGACCTCGTCCCAGAATAAAGATTACTTTCTATCTAAAAACGATCATAATTGAAGTTAAAACATTACGGGTGTTAATCTCTACATACGTTATTCAGCTAAGGTTCCAAATAGGTTTTGTACCAATAATAAAATCCTGTTACGATCAAATGCCATGAATAGAGTACCCTTGGATTCAGAATTCGGAGAGGAGGTTAACAAATATTCTATGTGTTTTTTTTTTTTATCTTAATATTTAATAAATAATATTTCATGGATATGTTTATAACCTTAAATACATTGAATATAGTTTAATAACTCTAGAGTATATATATATATATATTTATTTATTTATTTATTTATTCAGTATTACAACAATCGGTCTCTTGGACATTAGTTATAGTCAGGTAGGATAACATTCACACTATCTGTACAAAAATATAAAATAAATAAAAGCGAAATAGCAATAAATAATAAACAAAAAGTGTAACAACAATAAATTAAATAAAATAACCTAAAAATAAGAAAATTAAAACTAAGCAAAAAACACATGCATACCTATATACCTATATACATATCTTATATTATATTTAAATAATTGTTGTTAGTCTTTCTTTCAACTTAAAGGCTCAGAGGCCGAAGTTGTGTGGTTTATAAAAGCAGATGGAGTAACTAGATGTTTATTGTCTACCGTCGATATAATAAAGAAAGTTTTTGTTATTTTAATGGTCTTAATGGGTTGTTATCGGTAAGCTTTAAGCTTATACGCTCTTCAACAATTTTATAACAGCGCAAAATTTTACTGTATACTTTTAACTTACATGCTATATTCTCCTTTATTTTTATTTTTATTCATACTTATTTTCCGTTTGTTTGAATCTTCTACATATATAATACTTAATATTTTAACTACATTGTCACCCACTATATTTCTGATATCATCTTTTTATTTCTGTATCTGACAACTTCTTCTTATTTTATATCTACTTATATTTATTTTTTATTTTCAACATGTTTTGTATCTTTTGTATCCCTGAAGACGACCTGCAAAGTGGGTCGAAACGTCGGCAAAAATTAAATAATTACTATATACCCCTATATACCCCAACTGATTAACTCCTTCTCATATAAGAAAATAATTGTTGCTGTTATTACTTATACATGTTTTGAATTATCCCTACTTTTACTAAAAAAAAGTTGAGTTTATCTATTTAATTCTATTAATTAAGATTCAAAATTCAGTATTGTAGTGAAAGAATTTCTGCTTAAATATTAGCCTCTATGATGATTTCAGAAGATTATTGGAACTCATTTCCATCCATGGAAGTTATGAATCTTTAATAATTCATTGAAAATAAGGATTCATAGAATAAGTGTTTGTATAAGTATAGATATTATTGTTGTACCAAAATGGGTTGGAAACATATAAGGAGCTGTGAGAGAGTTTTCTTCGTTGGACAGTGTTTTGCCATTCATCCATCATCGGCAGCCGGGGAACCCCGAGTACTGTTCCCCTGTCACACGCTGGGCAGAAAATTATTTTCCAGATATTAATGGTAGTTTTCCCTCTACTTTGACGTATCTAGCTTTAATAATGGTTGTTTGACCGTGAAATAGTTACTCCTTGTTTCCAAAATATTTATCAGAAACAACGACTATTATACATTTTAAATATTGTTTATAATGAACCGGATATATTTATGTTGAAAAAAAGAACATTACATGCAGCCTTCTTACGCTGTTTTGATTTATAAGATTCTTGACGAATTTTTTTTGCTTAATTTAATTAGTGCCTGCAAAAATGACTACAATCAACAAATTTATAGGCGATATTATGAATTTTAATTAATGAATACTAAAAGAAAAATTTGTTTTTTCATTTAATCATCAGTTTTGCGAATTCCACTGGATTATTATTTTTTTTCAATCCAATGGAAACCTGTAATATCTAATATGTTAATTTTAATTACTTACTTTTATATTATATTGTTTACAATTCTGCTTGCTAAAATATCTGAAATATCATTGGCTAAGATCCTTCGTGACCAAGTTGATTGCTTCTGGTCAGTTGTTTGATTTGCATTTAGATACTTTCCAAACAAACGAACTGAGCTCACAGACGTGGGATCGAGAATTTCAGTAAGAAATTATATTCGGCAATACTGCGTCGAACAATACTAGACTCATATCTCATAGTTTTAAATCTTATATATTTTTATTTAGAAACAAATTTGTTTTTATGAATGTCAGAAACTAATCTGAATTGATTTTTCATTTAAAAAAAAACCTATTAAATATAATCAGCAATATTTGTTTCTTATTTTAAACAAAAAAAATATCGATTGCTATATGATAACTCATAAATCTATTCATGACTAAAGAAAAAAAAAACAAGAATATACACAAATGTTATATGCAATATTTGTTTTCTTTGTATATTATTTAACATAGTTTTATTAAAATTCACTGATCCCACGTCTTGCAACATCCCCATCCAAAAAAAATAGTCATTCTAATATTGCATTTTTTTTTTTTTTTTTTTATGATTGTGTTCATTGCGTTTACCGAACAGTATTTATGTTACGAGGAGTATTCATACAAACAGTGCTAAGTATTGTAAAACTCTTAAATTTGTACAGTCGAGACATTATTTACGAATTTACGAAATATTTGGTGAATATGGCCGCTAGCACTCTCGATTTCAAAGCATCCTGTGGTCCTGTAAAGTGTTGCTATCTTCGTAAACGCACGGAGAAGGTTATAGTAAGGTTTTGATGTATTTGGTCTCTGTTCTTTGTTTGCTTCCGATATCACAGAAATGGGATGTAAAGACAGCTAGGATTTCATCCATGTATTAATCAAGTTCTTTGCCTTTTGAATTATCTGAATCTTCATTCATAGTTTCCAATAAAACATTTTAATCAGTACAGGCATAACTTTATTATAACTAATAACCCTTTAGCACATATAGGCTATTTACCATTCATTCAAAATGTGTGCTGACTGCTTAGCACATTAAGCATTTACATTACAAGTGCATGAATACGCCTATTTGCGTTTTAGTTTGATAAACTATTGCGGATCATTTCATGTCTATGATTTTCAATGGTCCTTCCTTTAATAAAAAAAGAATACCTTAACCTTTAATTATTTAGAAAAAAAAATTAGATTTTCAAAATTGCATGATAAAAAGATTTGAACATTAAACATATTGCAATCCGAGTTTTAAAACCTCGTAATTTTTTTTCTAAAGTTTTGAGTGAATCTTAAGGTTTTATGGTCCTATGGAGCTATCTTTTAGTAGTTAAAGAAGTAAGATAAAAAGTTTTCATAATAGTGAGATTTAAAAGAGCATTTTCTGATTTTAAATCTTCTAACTTGAAATCCAACTTCAAGATTCACTTAAAACTCTACGTTTTAATAAATAAATAAATATTAAATAAATAATTAATTAGTAGATTTGGAATTAATATCACATCACATCTCTTTTAAATTTATATTTTATTTTTACATTGCGTATATGATTTTTAATATCATTGATTTACAGTGAATATTTCCGAAAAGATATCCTCCGAAAATACATCGTAATTAAAAAAAAAAAATATCATAATATACATAGTGAATATCTAAAATTTGTGGAGAAAATGATAGAGTTTTAGTTTTTTGTAAATTAATTGGAATTTCTACTTCTACAAAGTGATTTAAAATGAGAATTCAGTTGAAACAAATATAATAAGACGACTTGTACTAAGAAAAAAAAAAAAAAAAAGGAAATAAAAGAAGTATTAATAAACGCTTCAATAAAATAAAACAAGAATAACTTTCCTACACGAAATGTGAAAATGGTTTAAGTGGTTGAAATTTACCCCAGTTATCGGTAGGTTCAGTGGAAGAAAATTCAGTAGTCTTTAAATGTTCAAAACTTTATATTTAGTTCTGCGTTTTTTTCCTATGAAATGGAGTCAGCAGTTAAGGAGGAATGGAATTCATTAAAAATATATAACATAGATAATTTTCTTTTCCTTGATGGACCCTATGAATAAATTAAACTTCATATAGGAAAAACAATAAGTTTAATTAATACTTATTTTAAGTTGTCAGATTTGAAGGAGTTGTTGCTTGAAGCAGTTTTTGTTCCAACTGAAGTAAATAATTTTTATTACGATTGGACTATTGATTTGGCCCATTCAATATCGAAGATACTATAATCTCGTTCCCAAGTTCCAAATCTATTATAGGTAAGAGGGTATTAGACAGAGGGATATTCGATCCGGTTGGTAACTAACATTTAATTTGTGCTAACCGAACCGACTCGGTGATGAGGGTCTAGTGCCGAAACCGGGCGGGATCAATTCCACAGCCGGAATTCGTTATCGGCTCAATCTATTACTTATTCACTAATTCATTACTCATTCGATTCACTGTCTCAATAGGCATTCACCTTACATTAATTACTCAGTGCGCCCTCAAAACTAAGCCTGTTATCACCATTTTGTGTTATTCTTTATTCATATTATAGGCCTGTGATGCTCATTTGTTAAATAAACAAATAAGGTTAAAATTTAATCCTGCTTAAAGATTTTTGTTGTTGTTATTGATGTCTTTAGAAGCTCACGTAACCGCAGGAGTAAATAAAAGTTTGTTGAAAGCTATATAACACCAAATTTCTTTCACTAAACCTACCAACAGACTATTGATAACAGGGATAAATCATAACCAATTAGATAGCCATTTTTGAAGTTTGTCTAGGCAAGTTATTCTTGTTTTCTTTCATTGAACCGTTTATTTATACTTTTCTTACTTCCTTTGTTTTTATTGGTAAAAGTCGATAAAAAAAATAAATAAATAAATAAATAAATATATATATATATATATATATATATATATATATATATATATATATATATATATATATATATATAAATAAGGAAGTAAAAAAAGTATTTTTTTAATTTTATTTTTTATTAATAATAAATAAAAAAAAAAAAAAATTTATTAATGAAAGCCTTCATACTCCACTGGCTTTATCACCAGTGAAGCGGTTGAGAGAGTAGCGCACGGATCTCTTTGAGTCCTGATTTTCCTTCTATAGTTGAAGGGAGAAGCCTGGCATGGACCCTGCCTGATTCTATATGTCGTATATAGTCATGACTGTGTTTTTATGTTTTTTATTTACTTATCTTTAGGTTATTTTATTCTTTATTGTACACAGTTTTTATTATTATTTAACTTTTGTTAATTTTATATTTTCTGTATATGCTGTGCGAATTACTATAATTATTGTCCACATGACAAATTATTATATTTCTAAATAAATAAATAAAAAAAAAAAAAAAAAAAAAAAAAAAAAAAAAAAAAAAAAAAAAAAAAAAAAATAATAATAATAATACAAAAAAAAGTCGTCATATCATATTTCGTCCTATTGAATTCTCATTTTAAATCTTTTTGAAGGAGTACAACTTTCAATTATTTTACATGAAACTAAAAATGTATCCATTTTCTCATAAATTTTAGATTTGCAGTATGTAAATATATTTTTCTAAGTGTATTTTATTTTATTTTTTAAAATATGTTATCTCAGTTTCGGGAAGATGTTGAAAATAATAGTTAGAAATCAATGAGATCAAAAAATAAATTATAAATTTAAAATGGGTTTGATACTAATTTCAAATCTCCTAATTCATGTTTTTTTTTAACGTAAAGTTTTGCGTGAATCTTGAAATTTGATTATAAATTTAGGAGTTGTCAAACCTTTGGCTATAGTGGAACCTTTTTTTTTTTTTTAAACTACAAATAGATAATAGGTAAATCAAACCTTAAGATTTACTCAGAACTATATTTTAGAAAAAATGTTAAGAGGTTTTAAACTAAACTACTTATACAAGGAGAGAGGCAACAGGTCTAACGCATTTTAAGCTAATTTAAATTACAACAAGTTGCCTTGTTGATGACAACATGCTTGTGTCAAAACGTTTACAAATGTAGTAAAGCACACTGATGGTGGCATACATATTTTTAATTACTGACTATTTTTAATCCTTATAATAGTACTAGCCTTCCTCATACCAATAATGACGTCATCATCCCTAATCCAATCAATAATATGATTTAATATTAAGAAGTGTTTTATGTTTATTGATTTCCAAATCGAGTTGAGTTTCCCATACAATTACCAATTTGTTTAAAACTAGTATTACTCATATTGCCTAATAAAAGTGTCACCCATATCATAAAAATACTTGTAAGAAATAAATACTAGTCATTTGGAGACGAAATCTCGTTTAACAATAATAAATAATCACTCATATATATATATATATATATATATATATATATATATATATATATATATATATATATATATATATATATATATATGTAAAAGATAAATGAACAGTTGCATGAGATTTGTAATTGGTGCCCCGAGATACTACCATGTCTCTCACCACTACACTGAGTTAGAGTGGCTCTTCCTCTCCATTCGAAGACAATATTTCCTAGGTACATTCCTCTATCATATCATCAACAATCATCTTCCTTCCTACGCCTACAACCTTCTCCAATTCAAGTCCTCAGTCCACTCCCTCTCCACAAGATCTCGACCTTCCGACCTTTACATTCCTTCTCACAGATCTGCCTCGTTCCAAAACTCCTTTATTGCTCGCTCTGTTAGTTTTTGGAATTCCCTTCCTATCAAAATTCGACATTCTTCATCCCTATCTACATTCAAAACCCTCCTATTCCAATTCCTGTCCCAAAAACAGCTAATCTTTTATGTAAAATTACATATTATTTATAATAATATATTCACATATTACTTATTATAGATTCTTTTTCAACAGAAACACAGATTTTACTGTTAAGAAGAATTTACATTTATTCTTTTCTATATTTTTTATTTTTTCTAAACTGGTTTATTTATATTTTACCATTGAACATAGTTTTAAGTATCTTAGTATGGTTTTAAGAGTTTTGTATATAGATTTTTTTATTTTATTTTGTATATAGTATGTATAACTATTTTTTTTTTTTTTTACTTTTTTATCTTTATCTTAACTTTTATATTTATATATATATATATGTATATATATAAATACGTTATTTCGGACTAATATTCAACATGGGACCCGCACTTCAAAATGAAATGAAAGGCTTTATAAAAGTGACTGAAAATACTGCACTCTATTCCAACAGAGATGGGCAAAAGCTATTCTGAGTACTGAGTACCAAGTATTTTACTCAAATACTGACCTTTGTGAAGTACCAGAGAATTTAATTACTTCTTCAGTTGATGTCAAACGACTAACTGAAGTAGTGATTGAATTCCCAATAGTGATTCAATTTGACTAAAATAATTGCTACTCGGAATTCAAAGTAGCATTTGCCCATCTCTGTCTTCCAAATCAAAATTGAAAATCATACAAAAAATAAAAACCTACACATGCCTACTTGAGCCCATATGGATATACCCCTCACATATTTATGATTTAGCAAGAATAGATCACAGAAACTACGATATTTTTGGTCCAAAATTTTATGATTTTAACAGCAGCTTCCAGGTATGTAAATAATAAAATTTTACATACCGACTTAGCACTACCACATAAACACAAGAGACTTATAAATGACATGTCCGCGTTCGAGATGCACATCAGGGGATGACTGAAAAGGTGCTAGATTATAGGTCTAATTTTCTCATTAAGGAAGTCAACAAAGACCAAGAAAGGTACCGCTTAGTACTAGTCTTCCTTATGCCAAAAATGCCGTCATCATCCATAATCCAATCAAATCTGTTGATTGTCATTTTCCTAATAATCCAGATGAAGGTCTAAAGAGAAAATATCATAAAAATAACAATAAATGTTTAATAATTAATTGCAATATTATAATGACAGTTGATTCTAGCAATAAGTAAATAGAGATTATTCTCAAGTATTTCAAAATTTTAGTTCTCTGAGTTTTGTTGGTGTTTCAAAATTAAATCAACTAAGTATAACTTTATCAAGTTATAAATGAATGTTTTTTAAATAAAATATTTGCTGGACCCAAAAAATAATTTCTTTTAGCGAAATTTGGATCTCAAAATTATTTCTTATTTAATATTTAATTGTCTCGTTCTGAACACAGAGTTAATGCAACAGTTTTTAATATCAAGTATAATTAAATTTTTGGTAACACTTTCGCATCTGTTATAGATCCATCAAACATAACCCAGTCAATCGAACCTTACAAGAAACTATACCATATTTGTAAATAGAAATTATACCTGAAAAACCTTCAGTGCTTACCAATTAACCACGAATTTGGAGGTTTTGCTAGTATTCTGTCGAAAGGTCAAATTTAATTGCGACCTTTATAAATACATGAGCACATATCAACTCTTAGCATGATTACTAATATTGATAGAAATTGCATCATAGTAATTATACTTGTATTATTTATCATTCTGAACTAATTATAGACATTCTATTTCTGCACTACGTAATTATACTTATTAATTATTAGTAATTATAACGAACAAATGCAATATACATTTATAATTATTTACACGATTTACATTTGTACAGTTTATATAATTAATTATCGACTTCTGTTAATTAATAAGCTTATTAGAGATTAAAGTTGATCACAGATTAAATCCATATTAGAAGAGCATAAGTTGATAAATGTTATATTTAAGTGTTTAAAATGATGGTATTTTTACAAAGGTTGGTAAAGTATATTTTTCTGATTACTGAAAAATGACAAAACAAAGAAAAATATATATATTTTACAAGTTTTTGGTTAAGGTGAACATTAAATTATAAAAAAACGCCAGAACAATAAACTTACATTAAATAAAATAAAAAAATGCCTTTTGGAGACTTTATATATGTATATATTTTTTAATATAAATACATTCTTATGTAGTAAATATATTTCTTTTATGTTTTAGGTAAGTAAACTTCTTAATTCTGTGAAGGCAGCTATTGCTACATACATCTCTTAATATAAAGTAAGTTGTGTTTCATTCAATGTTTATAATTCTGGTGAAGCTCGTCAGACCAACGAAATATGATCATATTACTTTCATTTACCCATATTTGTAATATATAGTAAGGATAAGTATTACGATCATGAAAATTTACGAATCTTAGTTTTCAGTTGAAATATAATGGTTCCGAAAACTGGTCTGTTAGTGTGTGTGTGTTTGACCTTTGTGCGTGTGTTTGTGTGTATCAACAGTCTTGCTCAAAAACAAAAAGTCGTAAAGAAGTAAAATTGTTTATTATATACCTTAAATGTTACTACAAATTTTTTGTTAAAATCGTTTAACCGGGAGTGGCACTCTATATCATGGATTTAACACATTTTTAAGATTTTCTCAAAAATGGCCCTAACGATTTTGATTAAATTCATGATGTCAGTGTAAAATTAAGCTTTTAATATAACGCAGATTTTATTCTCATTGATTTTCTCTTACAGAGCTTAAATGGCAATTTCAATATTAGCATCTTCTAAAATACTTTTATGTTTTTCTTTTTTATATATTTATTTGTTATACTTATGACTTATTCAATTTGCTACCAATTTCTGTATTTATTTTCTTTTTTAATTTGATTTCAAGTTAAATTTCTTTGGCTTTATAGTTTTTACCTTTGTTATATAGATGTATATTTTTATTTTTTATTTATTTATTTTTTATTGCATCGTATATATAGTATAAATGGGCTTCACTCAGCATTAGTACTCAGTGCCTTAAATGTGGCAAAATGTATTATTTCTCAATAAAAAGATTGAAGAATCGAATCTAAAGTACTTTTAAATTTTTTTTATTAAACCACCAGGAACCCAATGAATACGACGTATTAAGAAACAGGATTGAATCGACGAAACTATGATTTACTTTGAGGCTTTTTCCAAGGTCGGATTAATATATCTAAGAGAAATATCTGAGCACCACCAGAGACTACCTCAATTTATTAGGGTTATTTTAGTTTCTCAAATATATGTACAATTTACTTGTTCTTTCCTTTCTCTTTTCTGTATTTTTATCATAAGTCAACTTTCATTGTAAATATACAATTTAATTGTAACCACACAGACATATAATCTGTATTCATATTTTGTTCTTAAGGGACAACATTCCCAGAATAATAAAACATTTTTTTCATTTCATTTCATTTCAATATAAAATATGTATGAAATGTAAATAATAATTTGAACGTAGCATTAATAAGGTGAATTGTGTGCGAAGAATGATAAAGGGTAGTGTTCTGACCAAATAAAAACAACAAATAAATAAATAATAGTTAATGTTTTGTAATCATTATTTAGTTGTAATAAAACATGTTAAATTATCTTTTACTCATCCATATTTAGCGGATAAATTGGAATTCTGAAAGTTACTCGAAGTTCAAACGCAAATATGTCGAACTATACAGAAGAAAGCGGTAAAAATAACAAAAGTAGAAAATATATGATTCGGGTTGCACATTTTTAACATTACACCTGCACATTCGTGAAATGTATACTCTGATATTGCTTATCAGCAAAATGGTTTCTTATTAACTTTTTTTTTTTTGCAATGCGATATAATCTGAAAATGTATGGATTTACCCTACAAAGACCGTGACGCATTACCTGGGATTAAGAAACCCTCGGGTGCTTTACAATTAGGGTGACCGAAACCTCACCTCAAGACCGGAAACTGGAGCTTAGCCGTTTCCTCCCTCCTCGGGTGACAAGGGTATCCCACCGCCTCCCAGCATTCTAATTAAACAGGCCAGATCTCCTCTTCCAGCCCACCCTTTTTCCAGAGGAAAATCCAAAGGAAGGTATAATGTTTCTTTTGTTAACAAAAACAGTGACCCCTGTGTCCTTTTTTTTTTTTTTACTTTAAATCAATTGTCAGTAATGACAATCAAAAATGTTGATACTCCATTTTTTTTTGTAGGTATAGAGATAGATTGTTATAACGGGCATTTGAGCACAAAATTGAAAAAAAAGAAACTTTCGAAAGATTTCATTTTCAGCATTTAACATAATAAATTATCGATACATTATATTCCGGGAGACATTACCACTGACGTTTAAACCAAAATCACAGCAGTGAGGGCTATGTGTTCTCGATTTCGCTTATCGAAACTAACCCAACAGTATATTTAAACTCCTGATTGTGCTCCAATGCGTCAGCACATTAGAAAAGCTCAGTGCCGGCCTTCGTTTGGAGCAACCAGAGCAACTGCCCCCGAGCGCAAACCTGCTGGAGCACGCCACTGGCTAGAAATTTAGAAAGTGTTATGGGA
Source organism: Nezara viridula (assembly GCA_928085145.1). Taxonomy (NCBI): domain Eukaryota; kingdom Metazoa; phylum Arthropoda; class Insecta; order Hemiptera; family Pentatomidae; genus Nezara; species Nezara viridula. The sequence continues at coordinate 89,065,802 of OV725080.1, read as the reverse complement.
ATTACGTTTGTACATATGTTAGAAAAGAAAATGAACTCAATAAAATAATTACATCATCATTTTTTTTACTCACCTCCATCGTTCCTCAGCAGGTATCTAAGTACGTTTTTAAAATATAAGTGTGTCCAAGAAAATACATTAACGCTAAGTTATGGATGATTTGTGAACATCTAGGTAATAACAAACACAATCTCATGAAAATTGAATTAACGACAGTAGGTGGATATTAGTGTTGCCCAAAATTGGTCTTGCATTTTGCAAGACCAAGACCGGCTAACTGTTGCAAGACCAAGATTGGTAGAAAAAAAAAATCGATTTTTTGAATAAAACTTAAGGGTAAATAGTTACGAATATTTGATAATTTTAGTTACTACATGTAAATAATTGGTATAACCAATATACTTTTACATTTAACTCTTCTAATTTTTCATTCGGGCTTTGTAAAGTTTCGCTTATCTAAAAAATCACAGTAATATCTCTATAGTAATAAGTTAATAGGTCACTGCAAGACTGTTTCGCAAAACCAAGACCTCGATCAAGACTGTCTGCGAAAGACCAAGACTCGTCTTGGTCTCACATTTGGACAACACTAGTGGATATACCTGTCAGATGGATTTGAATACAGATCAAAAGAAACGGAACTAAATTCATACCATGGTTTCATCCTAATTTATGTTTTTTCGATTTTGGAGACATAAAATTGTTAACGTTCACCACGAATACAATGCTGATCTACCTAAATGAGGAAGCTAGGAAGAATAAAAATGAATACTGTCATTTAATATTTATCAAAGAACTTTCGAGAAAACTTAAAAGTAATAGTTTTTGCGAAAAAATATTATTATGTTTAATGTTTGGTATTTTGTGGTCTGGAGGGCCACGTTCATAGTTGGTCAGTGAGTCCATCGGACTTATCCAGGAAAAACTGCCAGGGTATTTCCCCTGACCGACCTCACGTCCTCCACCTGTGGGACGCTTTCCTACGTAGCTATAAGATCCACTCAAGAATAATTATATTTTTTACAATAATTATGGTTAAAACATAGTTTACCTGCGTTTTACTTCTCAAAAGCTGCCAGAATAAATGATTGTTAGCATAATTCTTCTTAGCTCGACAGGCGTATATAGTAGTCTCTGTTTTTTCCACCTCTGCATTCCACTTTTCTCTCTTCCATATATGGACTTTGTTCAAAATTAACTGCCGTATGTTTTGGAGTGAACTCTCTCTCCAGCAGCCCTAAGGTCTTCATGTACTTCTCTCTTCATTTGCTGTACCCTAATAAAGTGTCTTTGACATCTTGTTTTATCATTATCATTCAATTATCAATTATGAGGGGTTCCCCTTCAATCTCTGGTCTCTGATGTTGGCCGAGATATTCAGGTATTTACTGTACAGATTTCTATTTTTCCTTCGCATCCTTCCCTCGAACCGGTGGTCTTTTTATTTGCTTTTTTTTTGTAGGTCCATAATCCAGGTTTTGCTGAGGTAAGTTACCACCGGTCTTATTAGTAAACTGCACATTATGAGTTCCGTGGTATTACTGGTCAGCCTATTCCTCAGGAATCTTGAACATGCCGAAATACGCTCTGTTCCTTGACTTATTTCTACAGTTTTTAAAAAAACAAAAATAGTATTTATTTTAATTTTTATCACGTTTTGAAAAAGATTGAATGAACTGATTATAAAACCTCTTGGAAGCATAATGAGAAATGAGCTCCGTTAATTTCTTCGGTTTCGATTTAAAAATATTATCATGATTCCTCCTTAAATAGATGAAGATTAAAAGATTTTCTAACTAGAGATACTTCTCGCTACTTCTTGAAGCGATGGTAGGCAAAAGGCGATGAAAGAAAGTTGTTAAAATTGGAATATTCGAGAGAAGCTTGGGAAAGATAACCATTCACTTTACTTGCTCTAGCCTCGTGGTCCAAAGGAATAAGGGCTGAGATAAGGACCTTTTGATGAATTTATTAATTGCTCAGGTGCTTTGAAGGATTTTTTTTTTAATACTGCTTTAACAAGGAATCATTTTGAAATTTAAAATTTAGAAACAGGTATTGACGGAATTTCTTATAAAGGAACTACAGCTCCAATCTTACCAACATTATTAAATGGTTTCAATATGACCCGTTATTTGTTTAACCAAAACATCAGAGATTATTTTTTTAAATTTATTGAATATCAACTCAATCTGCAACACTCTAGGACAATAACCATTACAGTTGAAAGTATCCATTAATGCAATATATACATACAAGAAAAATAAACGAAAGTAATTAAGAAGAAATAAAAATCAAACATATAATAAATAAATAAAACAAAGTAAATGAAAATGAACAAACAAAACATAAAATAATAATAAGTAGTAGTATGCTGATAAAAGTAAGAAAATTACATTAAAAAAAAAATTATATATATATATATATATATATATATATAATATATCTATATATATATATATATATATATATATATATATATATATATATATATATATATATAAGCAGCTTATTATGAGTGAGTGGACAAAAACTGTCTCTGGAAGATCATGAATGAGCTGGGTGTTCCAGAGCACGTCGGAATGAAACACAAAGTCTTAGTATATGCTGATGATATCGGTAGCAATCAAGAGGATCTTGACAGACTCGCTCGGACTCTGTTGTGAGAAGCAAAGCAAACCGGACGACGTGTCAATGTAGATAAAATAAAACATATGATGGTCATCCGAAACATCCACCCTAATAACGTGATCTGCGGGGACTCTAAGTCATTCCCGAAAGTAGACAGATTCAAAAGATACCTAGACTCCACGATAGCCTTAATAAATGTTCAACTAACAAAGATAGATCAGCGAATAACAAGTGCGAACAGATCTTTCTTCTCTCTTTCAAAGGTACTGAAAGCCAGAAAAATCTCCGAAAATCTTAAACTAATGGTGACCAACGCCGCGATAAAGCCAGTTCTACTGTACGGCTGTGAAACCTGGGTTTTACCAGGCGCCAGAATTGAGAGATTAGATAGAAAAATTCTCCGTACGATAACAGAACCTATCTGGGATCGGAACCTTGATAAATGGAGGAATAGAACCAATAAAGAACAACTAAAAGAAACTGGTCAGTCAATATCTCATGATATGAAGGCAAGGTTAAGGTGAGCGAGCCTCCTAGTTCGAAGAAATCCATCAGGATGCCTCAACAAAACAATAAATGTCAGAGTAGTAGGCAAAAGACTACATGGGAGTCCAAACACCAGATGGATTGACAGAATAAATAAAGATACTCCTGAACTTCATGCCGCAAACTGGAAAGCAGTAGCCCAAGATAGACAGAGGTAGATTCATGTGGCCAAAGATCTACAAGGGCTGTAGACCCCCCCAAAAAAGTATATATATCAATGCGCAATGGTTAAAAAAATCTGTAGTTAACAAAAAAAGTTAGAGGGAAATCCAAAAATAAAAGATTTTATAAATAAATAAAATTCCCTTAAAGCTCATCCATACCTATATACAAAACATAATAAAACTATTACATAAGTAAATTATATAATATCTGGGACAATAATAAAAATAGCTGATTGGTAAACAACACAAATCCATGATTTATTTAATGACCAACTCATAGTGGGACGAATAAAAGTTAACCAACCAAATGACCAATGGCTTGATGGCGGTAATTGTTAAGAAACTATTTATATTTGTAGCTTTTTATTTTTTAATTTGTTCTTGCATACTTCTTATTCATTATTATCCAAATTTAAGGATAGAAATTAATCTCTACTAAAAAACTTTAAAAGGTTTTAATTACGCAATCGATACTATATCTGTACCTCCATATTTTTTTGCCTCATCTTTATTTTTTATTCAGGGTTTTAAGTATTTTCTTCGCTCTTTACATTCGTAGATAATAATTTTCATTTTTTGAGCGATTTTCACAATAAGAAACAGAAAGTTAAAATGATAATATTACTCGATGTCATTTAAGAGATTCAGAGAATTGGTTGTTCTTTAAAAATAAAATTATTCCCCGAATTTTCGCTTTGTAAAGTGATAAAACTTGGTGAAAATTAAATTTTATATATTTTTTAATGCGACCTTCGTTGAATGTATCATATTCTATATTATATTCACTTCATTTATTATATATAATTAAATTATTTTAAAAATTACATCTTTTATATCTACATAGTATATATATATATATATATATATCTATAATATTCTTTTCTCATTATATTCAAGATTCCTAATAAAAATAATTTTCATATAACTAGATTCGATCCAGACATCACCGAAACGGCTTTTATTGTTATATATGGAAATAAATGTCCCCCCAGTCACCCTCGGGTGACCATGGCTACGGTGTAAAAGTCTATTATATTCGGGGAAAATAAGACAAAAATTCATTGTTCCTGTTAGCGCTGTCAGGCTTCGTTACTGTTCATTACCACCCTCATTCCATTAGTTGGCAGAACCGTGTAATCAACGCCTTGCATCATCGTTTCCCACATAGATCGTATATAGAGCTAGCAATGAGTGCTTTTTACTAAAGAGTAAAATCAACTTCCACACACAAAAGCGGAGGTTTTGCGCTTGTGCAGCTTAAAATTTTTATTAATTTTTGATGATCTTGATACATATATAAAACAAATTGAAAATAAACATAGGGATAATGAAAAAAAAAAATAGTTTCTATAAACCATAATGAAAAATCTGGTGCGCGCAACACACGACTTTCACTTACCCCTCAACTTTGAATAGAAATTGTTTTCTGACCATGTTGGGCTTTTATGAAATTTTTTAACCGGACAAGAGCTAAAAGCTGACAAGCTATTGAAGAAAAAATAGATTCTGATTTCGCAGTTTTTAAGAATTTTTGAGTTAAGATGACCCTACACGGTCAGTCGGAATTGCATTCCGAGGCATTAATGACGTTCGGAATTATCGTGTAAGGTAGCGAATGAAGTACTGATGGAGGTGTCTTGCGGATTTCCGAATATCCGGAAATCAAAGGTTCATTCACGAGTGGGGCTGTGGTAAAAGTAGTGGGGAGACTAACGATACTATTGGTTAGGTTAGTTTACCTAGGCCTCACAACCATTATAAATTATTGATTTTCATTAAAAGTAAATAGTTAAATAATTTTTCATATACCTTGTTTATATTTTATAAATCATCTTCAACTATTTCTTTTAAATTGTCAAGTGGGCAACAAATTAAAAAAAAAAAAAAGTGGAAACTTCACAATTTACTTAAAGAAAAAATTAATCTTTAACTGCTGTGTTTATATGACAGATCTTTTCCCATTTTCCTCATCAAATTTATTATTTTCGAAATACCTTTCCTTAATTTTCGTAAGTAGTAGACTTATATTTTACTAACTTTTGTCAAAACGATTTTCTATGAGACTAACCTTACTACTACATAGGTTAATTTACCTAGGCCTCATTTTTAAGTAAATAATTTCATAAAAGTTAATATTTGTTTATGTCCCTAGTTTATATTTTTATTAACCATTTTTAACTATTTTTTCTTTAAATATTCAAATGGGCAATAAATTGAAAAATAAAAAGTGGAAACTTCACAATTTACTTATAGAAAAAAAAATCTTTAACTCATGTGTTTATTTGCCATTAATTTTTCCATTTTCTTTAAAATTGATTATTTTCGCACTACTTTTCCTAAATTTTTGTAAGTAGTTGACTTATATTTTTCTAACTTTGGTCTAAACGATTTTCAGGCACTAAGAAGTAATTTTTATATCTCCATTTTTCTCTTGATGTCCAATACTATAAAGAACAATGTCCAAATAAGCTTATCTATGCTCTTTCTTTGTTTACAACTGATCTAAATTGGCGTCAGAAATGATAAGTAATGATCAATAATGATTGAAGGGTCTTCATGATCAAAGCTATACCGAGCAATCTTTTCCATTCTTGTGAAGTTCATTCACGAATGATCGTGTATGGTCCCCTTTACAAGGTATAATAGCTCATTAATTTTATTAGAAGGGCATTTCTGAAATTAATGGTTAACCGAAAATATGCGAAAGGATCTTGAAATTCAGTCATATTTAGACGAAGTTTGGAGATTTTATTTTTCTCGTATTCATTTAAAAGCCCTGCAACAAAAAGATAGGTATATAGGCACTATAGATTTAAAAAACTAAACTGGTTTAAAATCAGAATAAATATCAACTATTCAGTTATAACTAAATTAAGTACAACGTTACTAGAGACTAAATAATTGTTAAATTACAACTTATAGATAAGTATAACGTTCTAGTTCTATGGTACCATATTTTATATCGGAACCGTTATATTAATCTTTTTGTTTGTGAAATCAATATATAAATTAACGTCTATCAGTATGGTTTCTTTATTACTACTAATCTTTATTATTATTATTTTATATATTCATTTATTCTTTCTGTATTCTTTTAAAACTTTTTTTCTTAATTATTTATATTTCTTTTTGTTGTATGTATTTCATGAATGGCATTGATACTTACTTTTTTATTAGTCATTAAATTAAAAAAAATGAATGAAGAAATTGCGTATCTACTACTTATTGAGTTTAGAAGAAATGGAGAGAGAACATGGCTGTAAGGTTTATTGGGTTTTTTATCCGGATTTTCCCGTCAGTAGGTAACAAAATTTGTTTTATTAGTGATATATTATTAGTACTTGCTTCGGCCATTCATATACTAAAAATGGAACGGTTCGGTGAAGATTAGCATGGGCTCTGTGCAAGAATAACATGAAAAATTGTGAAGCGTTCCACATTTATGGGTTCGAAGTGGCCTAGTGGCACGCGCTTTGCCCGATACCTTGATAAAAAGAAGTTATCAAGATAAATTAATTTCGTGTAATTCGCCATCTCCTCTGGCCTGAGAAAAAAAAAACGTATAGCCTAAAAGGTGAGGATGGGGAGGACAAAAAAAAAAAAAAAAAATCATATATTAGTGTAGAGTTTTTTTTTTAGTATTACTGTTTGTTAATATGAATTTAGCAATAATGGTTTAGGTTTAGTGGAGCGGAGTGGCTAACGGGTGTGCACTCAACAACGAGTTGCCCGGAAATCTGATATTCAAAGTTTAATGGAAAAATAATTACGAGTTCACGTCCAGGTGCCGGTTGGTTAGTGCTTTTAATTAATCCCTCGCCCTCACCTCTTGGCTCAAGAAAATCCCGTATAGCTTAAAAGGCGGAAGGAGAGGAAAAGAATACTTTTAGATGTAGGACATTCATCTTTTATTATAGCGTGATAATTTCTTTAATGTTGGGTTCAAAATGGTCCCTTTCATGAAGTATTATTTTGGGGAACTAAACAATAATTTATTTCTTATTTGTCTAAAATATGTGGTGACGGCAGTTTGGGGGACGGACAATTTTATTTTTTCTATGTTGGTGCAACTATATTTTTGTTTGTACACAGATAAATACTGAGGCACGTTAGTTGGTCTTAAATCTAAAATTAGAATTATTCAACTAAGCAACCGTTCAAAAAGCCATAACTCGATTCCAATAATTTTTATTTTTACAACTTCAAAGAATACCAGAAAAGCTGAGCAAAAAAATACATGATTTTAGTATAGTAGGAGTCCCTATTTTCTCTTTCCATTTTGTAATTGTAATTTGTAATTTGTATAAAGTTTATAATGTAGTTTTAAACAATTAACAATGAATATTGTAGCAATAATTATCATGCTTTATCATTCAATTGAAAGATATGCAAGCATGGCTTTGGAGCGAATTGCCCTCTACTACGGATGATTGTAATATTAACTAGTTCGACCCACAGCCCCCCAAAAAATTAAATATATGAGGCTTTTGGGCGGAAGGGTTGGAGGGATATAGATGGGGGGATGGGAGAGATACTGTGGCCCGATTTCAGGGATCAATAAGCCATGATATGATTTGGACGAGAGAACATTTGATCCGTGATGGTTTTTGCCTCTTGAGGGCACTAACCTGTTTTAGCTGCCCCACTCCAATTCTGGTTTTCCAAGTCAAACAGAGCTTGTAAATCACGGGCACAAAACAGGGGTAAAAGTTGAACACGATATAGAGGAGCGGGAAGAACATTGGTGTAGCAGTATTTCATCTGATGGTTGACGTGGGATTAACCTCGCCCAGTGATGGAGAACGGGAGAGCTCTAATAACTAATCGTTTGCCACGCTTTGATTTATTTACGGTTATCTGATCATCCCTTATTTCCCCTAATTTTCTCTCCACATCTCCCCCTTCATATTTTTATCAACCCTAGATTTTTATACGCTTTATCCCGGATAACTTTATTTTGAAATATTGGAGTGTAACAACCTTTATTTCATTTTTTATAATTCGATTATGAGAATATTTTTTTTGGATTGATTACAGAAGAAAAATTTGAAAAAAAATCTGTAACCTTGAAAATTAACTAATGATTATTACTACACAATAATATACTTGCAAATTATACTAATTGAGAAGACAAATTATGCAATATAATCAAATTATATCTACCATTCTTCATTAACGTCTCACTTATAACTTCATAAAAAAAAAATTAAAAACCTGTACCACAACAACCTCTTGAGAGTGCTTGTAGGCATACTTTGTAAAGTAGTTCTGTTTCAAGGCCAACAGTTGTGACGGTAGGTGATCAGGGTGGAATCACGCTCAACCGCCAGATTTTCTCTTCATCGAGTGAATCCTCAGGAGGATCTTCTGATAGCTGATGAAAAAGAATAAATAATTACCTGCCATCTGCCGGATTCGAACTCGGAATCTTGAGGTTTGGATGTCAGTTCCTGTTCCTTACTAAGCAACCCAGCTCCACTTATAATTTAATATTAAGTTTAAAGCTTTTCAATTTATTTCAAATTATTTTAAATTATAGGCTTTACATTGTCACTTTAGTTGAACAAGCATTTTGAGAATTAATTTATATCTAATAAAACAAACATTTGATCCTTAAGTACTATTTTATTTTTCATTTCACCCAACGATTCAGTTTTTAAGGACATTTTCAAATTATTTAGACTAATTCGCCTATGTCATAAATTGTCTAACATTGAAATAAGAGGTTGCAACGTCAAACGAGTATTTTCTTATTAGACATAAAAGGACTTTTCAAGTCCTATCTAACAATTTAAAATGGACTGATTTTGGCTAGTAGTATCCGGTTAAATTTGTATACAATTATGTACTTATAGTGTTAATTTCTACTCTTCACCCAATTTTTAAAAAAACTTCGATTGGATCTCACGACCATGATGGCACTTACGTTTATTATGCAAATCGTATTTACACTACTTTCTAGGAGGTACCTAATCAAGATCCTTTTTGCTGTTTTGTAGACTTTTTATGTAGCTGGAGGAAGTTCAATGTCGCCGGGTAATGTCGTTAGTTTGACAAACGTTGTCCAATCCTCTCGCCAAATGGTAATTCAAGTTAAACATCCGAGGTAGTTTTGGAATTCCAGGTAGCCAAACGGTATTAATTTTTCTTCCAAGAAAGTGATTGGAATTATTTTAACTATTAAGATTAGTTCCAGAAGTTAATATATATGCTTTGAATGTTGTTTATTTTCAGGAGGAAATAATTTTGAATTGATCTCGGAGAAAAAAGATATTACACCAAATCGCAAACATCTGGTAGATCCAAACAGCTGAAGAGAAAACAAAGAAAAGTGAATTGGATTAAACCTTGTCGTAACAAGAAACAATATAAAACGTATCCACTTAGTGGAAAGAATATAGCTTTTTTTTTCTTTCTCGTCCTTGGATGTAAGTAAGGGGGGTGGGTGTAAGGGTCGTGTGGACTGAGAGAACTTTAAAATATTTTCATTTCAGAATTTTATTCGGATGGAAGGGTGTTTCTGTTTGAGGAGGTCTTTGAGCTGGGGAAATATTTGTTTTTCTACCTTTATATTTAACTTTTAAATTATTAAGTTGTTGATGATGAATGGAGAATATTGCTAAGCCTAATTTAAGTGTGGTTCTATTGATCAATATTTTATCAGTAAATTGAACTGACATGAAACATCCACACTCTCATCGGCACTTAAGGATGATTTTGATGATATTTGTTATTAATGTTCCTAATCTAATCAAAATTCTACAGTAGTTTTTTAAATTATTTTATTGAGCATTAATAAAGTCATAAAGTGCCACAATGAAGGGCATTGGTATTAGGGTTATAGTATTCATTCACACAATATGTACGTAAGAAAGGAAAATAAATAAAAATAACCAAGTAAGAAGGGAGAAAAAAAAAATATATATATATATATATAAGTAAAAAGATAAAGTTATATACAAGATAAGTAAAATAACTGATTAAAGACGAATGATAATAAAATAAATAAAACACATTCACACCTATGTACAATATTTATATTGGCCCAGGGGACTCCGAATCAAGCTTTATCCCCCAATGTGGAAGTAAATGTGGAAATAAATGTATTTTTCGGTTTAGTTAATTATTAATCTTTATCTAGTTGAAGAGCTAGTTATAAAAGAAAAACAAATCTGTTTTTATGATGTTTAAGATATTGGGATTTTGTTGTAAATATAACAAGCAAGACTGGGCCAAACCTACAGCCACAATATTTTCCTCCCTCCGGGAAAAGCATCGCCTTGAAAAATGTGATTGATCTCGGAACACGAAACGTACATTAGGCCTGAATTCTCCAGTACCGCACAACTCAGTGATAAAGTGTGTCAGCGGAGACTGTCGTCTAAGGTATTTGGTTTCCGGAGTGTTTATGGTATGCGTTTATCAGTATGTGTTGAAATATAATAAACAAAAACTAAAAAAAATCGAAATCCCTATGGTTAAAAGATTAAGAATTTTCAAATTTTGAATTTTTTAAAATTTATTTATTTGTGATATTTACAACTGTATTTTAAAATAATACATCAAGTGAATTTTTACAAATGGATATAATGTCATGAAAACCCTTGTCGAGAAACTGTCCACTGGTAGCACTCTAATAATATGTCTACATTAGTAGATCACGGGGTCATCGCACATTAAATCATTAATGTTATAAACAAGTCTTCGAGCACTGCTCAATGCGGCCTTCTGCAACTAGTTTGGGATCAGGAGATTCCTTGATCATAAAAAGTTCGAGGGCTACTTGTCAGCCAATCACGAATGTGATCCTGTACCTTTTCGTTTGCCTTCCATTCATTCCCCTCCAAGTTTTTTTCAAGAGTGTGAAAAAAAAAACACGATAACAGGGTCATCAGTCTGGACAAACAGGAGGGTGTTCCCTATTCTTCCAATTTATCCCTTGTCAGATCCCAGTGTAAGGACTGGAAAAGAATGACATCTCTGATGGACAAACAGATTCCCACTTCGGTCGAAACTTCTTCAACCGATCGGCGATCACGTTCAATATATACTCGAAAGGCACGAATGTTGTCCTTGGACATAGGCCGGGAATTATGGTCTGGACATTGCTTCGTCTACCCTTAAATATTCTGGCCACGTTACAACCGATTCTGGAAAATCTGGTATCTCCAATCTGTCCCTCGAAACAAGTAACAGTTCCCGTGGTTTTAACTCTTTTCAAAGTAAAAAACAAAATATAGATATATTCCGAGTATCTACTTTTACTTCGTACACTTCATCTTTGAATCAGTACCGTAAACCATAATCCAGTATTGTAAGGTCGGGAGATCTTTAAGACCAACTAGTTGGACCACTGTGATCAATCCAACTAATGGTCTATAATATAAACCTCTCATCCAAATGTATAGTTCTCAGTGGTAGTATTTTCGAACATTAATTGGAGTAAGAATTCGATAATCGAAATTTTACTGAATGTATGAAATATTGTTTATAAAATTTTGTTTTTTAGTAATCAGTCAATAAAATTTAAACAATCGAAAATCCGATAAGAACATACCGTCGGTTTATTGCAAAAGTCAGTAAGTGCATTTTTGGCATAGGTTAATGTTTAAATATATTTTTGTTAATTTTGATAATTTAGTTTATTTAGTTTATAATTTTGTTAATTTAGTCCGTGGTATAGACTCCTTTTTATAAAATTATTAATATTCGCTGAAATTTCGTGAACAGTTTCGTTTCAACTAACCTACAACTATTTTCTTTACGAAGTTTTACGGAATTAAGCGTTTTCAATCTGGAGATCGGCAATTTTGTTTATTTAATTAGGTACTAAAAACTCGTAAATACCCATTTACTTTCCACTTGAATCATTAGATAAATTGATAACGAAATCGAGAAAAATACTACAAAAATATTGGGCCGTTTATCCTTTATGACCTCGTTATATTAGTATATGTTGAGGGTGAATGTTACACTATACGGCTCAATTTTTTTGTAGGCCACATTTTTTCTTGACTTTGAGATCTAGTTATCTTACGATTCCAGTGGAAAGCAAATAGGTCTTTAAGATTTTTTAGAATATTATTAAATAGCCAAAGTTTGCCGCTCTCCAGATTAAAAACGTCCCAATTCCGAGAGTTTTCGTAAATAAAATAGTTGTAGATTACGATGAGATGAATTCTATTCGTATAAATACTATTCACAAAGTTTTAGGCACATGTTAATAATTTTATAAAGAGGGGTCTGTACTACGGACTATTATGCACCGTAAGTGCGTGAAAATGACGCACACCCTTTTATTTATGGTATAAATTTACACTCTTTTCACAATTTTATGATATCAAGAAGGGAAGATTCATCGAAGTTCTCGATCATTTGAGGTTATGAAGTGTCACTAAATGAATTTTTACAACCAATCGAGGATATGAGATTCTTTTATTATTTTCCTGTATACTCAATCCTGGAGTTCGACTCGTTCCTGCTGACACCCTCTGTATTGTCTTATTATTCATAAGCAAAGATAATAAGTTCTAAAGCCGTGTCAATTGGATACATGCTACCAAGTCTGCGCACTCCTCCTCCAGCCTTGACGTGACGAAATGGAATCAATTTCTTGTAGATGAAGCGGATGAGGAGTACTATTGTTTGCTAGTAATGAAGGGTTGAATAATGGAGGGAAGGAGGCGTAACTGGGCCTCAGGGCTTGTGGAGGGCTTTGACTCTGTAGTCGCAGTTCGAGTCAGGGATCCAGCCATTGTCAGAGGGAACAACTTAGCGACCTGCGAATTCCAAAGTGAAATTGCCTTCTCAATTTCATTCCCACTGTACTCAGTAGGACTTCAACTATAAGCTGTGCTATAAAGCAAAAGAGCAAAATAAATGTACCTCATTAAAGACAATTTTTACTTCCTTTTTTTTTAATTTATAAAAACAAAACAATAAAATTAAATCTTATCATTATTACATGGTATTTACTTGGTGAGAAAGTAACTGTTTTTGTGAAATTTGTATAACTATTAAGAAGACCTGCGTCCAACTTTTTTTCAAATGCTTTATAGCAGGAGTACTAAAGCTTTAAATATGCAGGAGCATATTTACAGATTGATAGTCAAACGGCGTTAATTAGTTTGTGTTTTTCCTAACTTCTTCTTTGTTTGAAATTTTTTTTAAAACTTGTTTATTGAAAAATATGACAATTTATCTCAAAGGACTTTTTTATAATAGTGTTCAGAGATCACATTCCCACTCTATGTACAATAAATAAAATAAATTTTTGTAATTAATTGAAATTTTAGAGCATTTGTGTAGTAAGTGTTGGAGCAGTCGAAACGTCGAGCAGTTTCTTGTCGTTTCAGTCTAGTATGCGGATTCCAAGTGAGACGTTTATCCAAGTGGAGTCCTAGGAAGCGGATTTGTTCAACAGAAACAAGTGGAATATCATTGAAGGATATTGTAGCACAAGAAGTTGTAGGTTTATTATGAAGGGTAAAAGTAATTTGATGGGATTTATTGGAAATTATTTTTATTCTCCGGTTATGACACCATTCTTAAAGGTTTGTGATATGTGATTGTAGAGTTCGGGATGCGACCAAAGGGTCATTATTAACATATAGGATATAAGTGTCATCTGCATAGCTGGGATGGGTTGGAATATTAGCTGTATAAACTGTATAAAGGATAGGACCGAGGATTCTCCCTTGAGGAAAACCAGCAGAAAAATGAAAAGTAAGATAAAACTTTAAAAATAAATACATAAGTTGCTATGTAAAGAATAAAAAACATGATATTTCAAAACTAAACTATCCAACTTATTATAACAGATTCATAACAAGTTGGTAATAAACTTAAAAATTAATTAAGGAAGGAGATGGTCCGGGGTTGCGGTCATAAAAAGGCTAAATAGTGGTAAAACTATTTTATTGAAAGCCAACGTTATGACCGCAACCCCGGACCATCTCCTTCCTTTATAATGCAATGGTCAACTATTAAATATTCAATTAAAAATTAATTATTTTTTTAAAACTTAAATTGAAGATTGTCCACCTCTCTGCCACAAATGTGGCCGAAAGTCAGAAACCTCAGCTCGAGTAATAAGAAATTATCCGAATAATATGCTCCTAACTACAGATAATCTTCCTCGAAATTTATTGCCTAGATAAAGAAGGCTCAATGAGGTTCGATGACATTTTAGAGTTCTATGAGACAGAAAAGGAGGCACTCATAGTGGATCACACGAATAGATTTAAAACGAGGATCAAGACTTCAAGATACAGGCGGAGAAAGAGGAAATTTATACGAAATGCATACCTTACATGAAGGAAAAGTATAGAGATGAATTCTTCGAGAAAATTCGCATTTAAACTACTATGATTCAGAAGTAGGAGAATCATCCTTTTTACTACAAGTAATTTCTTGCAGACTCGGTGTTGGAAGGGAACAGATGCATAACATGGCTGTAACTGTTATTTTAGACTCATTAAAAATGTTCCATAAGCACATATGTTCATTTTGGCTTTCACTGATTTGATTATATAAACTTTTCTTGGCATATTTGCTACTACAAACCTAACTTTTTCTTATTTTTTTATATTATCTGTTGATTGATGGGTATGCTGTGTGATTTAGAAACTTAACAGATTTGAGTAGGCGTGCAATATTATTGTAGTTTTCTCTTCACTTTCTAGATTAATATCAACGTCATGTGTACTTCCCATCTTTTGTCTTTTCTAATTTACATATTTCTAAGAATACTTCGTTTTTTAATATTTTTTTTTTTTAATTTTTGGTCATGACGATGGCCAGTCTGCTTGGGCCGGAATGTCGAAAAACTTAGTAAAGGACTTAATGACAGCAATTACTGCTTATTTTTCATGATCACAATAATACATACACGCTTTAACATCTTAGAAGTACTTGAAAAGTAGCAGAATACTGGACCCGAATCCAGTTGACATAAATCAGAAGGTATCCCGAAAAGCGGGACTTTGTGAATGGTTAGCAGTCGGCCTGGAGAGACTATAGCGGACTATAGATATAAGTTGAGCGTTATGATGGATGCGAAAGTAAATCTAGTTGGGTGAGATATGAAGGTCCGGTAGGCAAGGTGCTAAGTGTGCTGCAGTTCTAGCCACCAACAATGGCCCCATTGTTCTGTCCCTTCGGATAATTTATCCCTCTCTCTCCCTAAACAGGCAACTTTCTTCCTCTAACTCTATCTTGGCTCCCCTTTCTGTCGTCATCACTTCTCCCTATTAATATATCCGTTCCCTTAGCCCAAGCGGGCCTGGATTTCCCTAGGGTGGAACATCGGTAAAGGGGTCCTTCCACTCTATTTTACAACTCTGAAGGGGTGGGGCATATAACTTGTAAATCACATAGAAATTTATAACATGATGCGATTTTTGGGCACAAGTAAGTAAAAAGACCGCATGAGTTTTGAATTAATTATATTTCACTCAAAAACATGTATGTCCTACATTATTTAATTTTTCATATTTCATTGTTTCCATAACTGAGAATTAATGAAACAATATTCCGGCGAAATCTTCCATTCTTCTTTTAACCCAAAGCTGATCTAAAGAGATAGAACGGCTTTCCATTTTTTCCGGTCGAGCAGTTGTGGGAGAACTGTTCGATTTTGTTGAAATCCGCACTTTGAAGAGGCTATTCTATAATTATCCATACATAATTAACTTATTTTATAATCAAATAATTTGTATTGATTTTGACATTTTGTTTGGGATGGTCATCTTGAAAAATGAAGTTCTACCAAATCAGCTTAAGCCCAGATGGAATTGCACTGAGTGTAAAAATGCTAAAGTTTTACGTCCAGTGTTCCAGGTCTAGTGGTCTTCGATGGATTCAGGTTGGATTTGGTTCAGGTCTAGTGGCTGATTCCAGATCTAGAAACACACCTCCAAACCATAAGTTTACTGTCGGTTGCAAACTTCTAAGGCCAAATAATAGGAATTTCCTTCTGATCACGGAGGATGAAACTTGGATCTTGGGCTATTTCCTGAGCCAGAGCTCAGCCAGATTTTTTGCGGTATTACGTTTTTGTATTATTGGGTTTATTGGATGTTTTTCATGCAGAAATCAGCACTTAACTCAAATTCCAAAAAAAAAAAAAAAAATCAATTACAAATACGGTTCAGTTTGAAAATAAGCTTTTTTTTGGCTTCAAAATCATATTTGGACATAATAATAATGAAAAATGCTTTATTCGATCCCAAATTCTAAAGTTTGATGTGATAAATATAAAAAGTTGAGAATTTGTAATGGTTTCGGAATCAGCGATTTTTGCCTTAATTTGTTTTTCCTAATTTCGTTATTTTTCCAGATAATGTTTCCTAAATTACAGCATTTCATGTTAATAAATACGTCAATCAGACCATATAGGAAAAAGATACCGCTAATTGAAAATTGCTTTTACACTGAAACATTATGCCTCATTCAAACCAATGAAAATATTATCTGCACCATCTTTCAAATTTATTTTATTGACTTTTTTTTTGTATGCTGTTTCATTAATTTTTTTTTTGTGCTGTTTTAATATTATCTCCGGTTTCCTTGAATATATATATCCAATATTTTCGGTAAATCCAATTAATTTAATTGGATTTTATTTAATATTTCTGGTTGTGTCGTGTTCGTTTTTTCTCCTTTTCCGGATAAGTTGTTGGAATAAATTCCATCGGTTGAATAGTCTTCGAGTAACATACTAGTTTTGTTTGTTTAGTCGTTAACTGTCTGTTACTATGAAATTTGCTCTCTGTGTTCTGCACTTATGTGATCCTTTCTTGTGCCGCTTTTATGTCAAATGCATTAGGGAGAAGGACAGCTATCTTATGTTAGGTTTCTCACTGGGGTATTTAGTAATTTAGTTTAATCACTGATATTAGAGAAAAATTAAATTTCGCTAAGGTGGTTATAATTTGTTAATTTAGTACAAAGTCGTCTTTTTCAAAAGGTCTTTAACGATGTTGAGGTAGTTCTAGCTTAAAAACAGTTCTCTATTATTTACCAAAAACTTTTACAACCAGGCGGTGATAATCGGTTGT
The DNA here is from genome assembly GCA_928085145.1 of Nezara viridula. Taxonomy (NCBI): domain Eukaryota; kingdom Metazoa; phylum Arthropoda; class Insecta; order Hemiptera; family Pentatomidae; genus Nezara; species Nezara viridula. The sequence goes on along the minus strand of OV725080.1, from coordinate 89,048,401 downwards.
AAAGAGGGGAAAATGAAACGGTAATGTTTATGCCCGGCCATTGCTCGTTGGGATTATTATTGCATACTTAATGTCCCACCTCAACTTCCTTCATTAAAGTTTCGGTTATAGGTCTCCTTAACAATTCAGCTTTAATTTAGATCAGCAACAAGAATATACTCTGATGGACTTGTTTAATAATATTAAGATTAATTTTCATTGGGCCAAATGAAAATTTAATTACATTCCGATGAAAGTTTCTGCTGGTCAGTCATATGTCATTTAACATAACTTCTACATATCTTTTCTGCATGTAGACTGTTGTTAATTTAAATTTATTATTTACCAATATTATTCGACTAAACATAAATTTCATCCCATTAAAAAACTAATTCTGATCCCTTCAATAGCCCATTCAAAACGGCGGCCATATTGCACATCTTTAGTAGTATTTTGTATGCAAACGAAAATCTTTGGTTTTAACAAAAACTAATTTATTCTTCGTTAAATCTAAGTATTATTATTACTAATGTCCTTAATTGTGATAAAATGTAATAATATTATTCAATAAAGAAAGTTTATATTTAAGTAAAAAGACACTGCTGTACTAATGCACCATATATGTCCATTATTGTACTTGCTCAAGATCGATTCGCTTGGTGCAGAAGATCCTTAGTCATTAGTTCTGTCAAGGAAGACGACTATATAATTATATTAATGAAAGTAACAAAGTCACACCTGGATATTTTTTTCTTTATTAAAAATATTCAAAAGTTTCATTCAATTTTATAAAAATCGTCCATGGAATCATAGAGTTATTTTTTCATTTATCATTCCAAATGACTCCTGTTAGTTCGTTGAAAACAATAGTAATTCTTGAATTTTGCAATTTTTTTGAATTGCATTGATTTTTGAATTGCATGATACCCATAGGCGCTATAAAGAATTAGACGAGAATAACGATTTATCTCCTAAATTGGAGATTTTTTTTCTTTAAAACGCTGGGTCAATTAGAAATATAAAACCTGTGCTGAAATACAATCCATTGCATTACGAAAATCGGGTTTAATCATGACATCTATGAACTTACCCTTGTTGAGAATGACAGTTTTAGTGTGTATATTAAATATGTGGGTAATATATATTAGTGGATTGTGTGTATATGTCATAAAATCGCTAAATTGAATGTTTGTTTTGTTTGTTTGGGCTATAGGGCGTAAAACCCTAGGGTCATCAACGCCTGTTAGTCAGCTAATGTTTGTTGTATATTGAGTTCAGAAACTCATCAGAAGAGAGAAAAGAGAAACAATGATCAAAAAAACTAATAATAATTGAATAGAATAATAAATAAAAATATTTAAAAACATATGAAAAATGAAACAAATAAATATAAAAAATACAATAAAATAAAAATTGTTATCATTTCTATAATTTATCTAACAGTCTATGGATAAATTTAGTTTATACAGTAGTTAACAGTCTATTTAGAAAGTTTATACCTGTTTTAATGTTTGTTTCGTTATTTTTTAATTATTTTCATGGAATCATGTCATAAATATATTTAGTTGACTAAAAACAGTTTTTTTTTGTTTATTACATTTAAAACATTTTTTTTTTACTAAAATTCACTTCAAGTATTAAAGCAGATGTTTTTCTATTTCTGATGAGCTGGATTCAATGAAAAATCATGGTGTCATGTCAAAAGCTTTGTTGAAATCAAACAATTTGAAAAAAAAAGAGTTTTACAATGAAAATTTTCAGGGCGTCCCGCTCTTCTATTTAGAAAAAAAATCCAGTAAATCAATGTTTTTTTTTTCCATACAAGATAAATTTCCTTGCAATTTCTGGTTTTTGAGAAAATCCCGCACGCTGTGCATTATGATTTTATTGATTTTTTCCGTTGATTTCATTCGTGTAATTAGTTATTAGAATAGATAGTTCAAGCTTTATGTATTTGTTTTGTATTTAATAACAATATATCATTCTATATTGTTTTCTTTTGGTTTCATATCGCTATAAAAGCCACAACTCCATATTAATTATTACGAATAATTCTTGATGTAGCCCTAATAATTGCATCTGCACTGATATGAAGAGGAATAATTAATAGCCATAGTACCCTCTTCCAATTAGGATACCCTCAAGTGTGAATACAAGCCCCCAAGAGCTGCCTACAGTAGTCAACCTCTTAAGGGGGAAAACTTTGTCATCAGAGACTGACGAAGAACTCATTTAGTCATAGAACAGGTTCATGAAGAATCATTACAACTGCAAAGTTCTAATTTCTAACTGGATTAAAGATATTTAGGAATTATATTTAATTGGACCAATTTTATTTCGAATAAAGTATAACAACATTATTAGTTAGTTGTGCATAAAGCATACGATATATTATGCTTACTTTAAAAATAAATCTTAGATAAATGAGATATTAGATAGTAATTGGTAGAGAGAAAGCAGTAAGTAAAAAAGAAAAAAACTTCGTAGAAGCACTGGAAAATTTTGTAAACTAAAATTAGAAAACGATTTCGGTATGTTGAACATAATAATTCATCGTTGGATCCATGCTCCACTAGCTGTAGATATTATATTCCTACATGTGAAAAGGATTGTCCTTATAGTTGAAGCCCATGTACCAATGTATGTTCTAATCACTCTGGAATGTTCTTTAAAAGTTTGATAGACTGCTCAGATTTCACTGAATAAATGGTAGTATACATTTAGATGAGTGAAAATACCAGTCGGGAAGAAGTAACGGACTCGATGAGAGCAATACTAACCATTGAAAAGACCAGATATAAAACTACACTAGCGAAAGAAATGAGAAACATTTGGTAGCTACTAAGAGAGTTTGGAAAAGAGAATAATTTCCCTTCGCACACGAACAAGAATACAAGAAGCCAATACAGTAAAAAAAACTTGTAACAATACCGCCCAATTGTCCAATTGATTATTCAACTCCCGGAAGTTGAAAAGACAGTGGCCTCGAGACCTTTAGTAAATATAGTAATGGCTATGGCCAGATTCTCTGCCACTAGCGCCTTTCTCAGTTTCCACTTCCTAGCAAATCCAGTGATGTGGCTGGAATAAAGTGCTGGAATCTCCTGGAGTCTTTGCTTTTGACATATAGTGGACAATGTCTGGCACGGAGTCTATAGGTCAAAAGTAAATATTGCATATAGCATGCATGTATGAACTTCAGATGTCTTTTTCTTTTCTTCTTTTATTTGTGAGCAGCTTTTATTTATTTTTTGTTATATCCTAATTTATATGTATCCTTTTGTTTGTGATATTCATATGTCATTTTACTTTTATAATTATACTTTGTTTATTATTATGCATATTTTAAAATTATTTTTGCTATTATTTTATTTATTTATTTGACTTTTTTCTTAATTGTTTACGTTTCTTTTTCTTGTATGTATATAGTATATGAATGGGTACATTTAGTACTAATACTTAATGGCCTTTATATGCAACAGATTGTATTCTTATTTAATAAAATAAATATATCTCTTTTATACAATTAAATTCTATTTCATTAAAATTTTAAATAAAAGATATAGCTCCGGTGAATAAAATAAAAAAAAACTACACATTATTACCTATAAGTTTGCTGACTACTTTATATATAATTGAATTATTTTACTATTCCATTTCGATACCTAATGGCCACTTTAACGTGGGATATAAAGTTTTATAGCTACCGATATTTCATTCGTTTTATTCCCGAATATTACTTTTCCTTTTTTTGCAGCGCTTTAGTAAATTAAATCAAGATAGTACCTGAAAAAAAAACAAGTAGCCATGGGCCGATACAATCGAGAGTAATAGAAATAATATTTTCTTCCCTAGTTTATAATAGTTGGATTATTGACAACCAAATTATGCATGCAGATATATTGGGAAGGATTTTATCAAAACTGAACATGTCATGAGCTCGCTATTCTTCAGAATCCTCAAATCGGCACATAGATAAATTTGCCAAAGGATAGGGTAGTATTGAATCATCACGGCCTCCCCAGTTGTCTGCTTCATCAATCACTGGGGAAGATAGTAAACAACACATCACCGCTAATGATGACGTACGATCCGAGGGGCAGGTCTGAAAATATTGTCCTATTAGGAACCGCTATGGATGCACTCGCACCTGCATCGCTCCCCGACGTGGAGGAAGGAAGTCCTGAGTTTTGATGACCTTTTGATGCATTACACCCTCAATTGCCCCCGATGGGGTAGGAAGGGTTCGGGGTCGCTACCCCAGAGCGCGCCCTTTTCAGCCCCTTCCAATAATCCCTTTAGAAATAATTGTGTTCCTTCTTACTCACTGCATATCCTCACATATTGCCAATATCTGAAGATCTAATAGTGTTAAGGGAGTAAGAGCGCTGTTATTGGTTCTTTAATCTCAGGTTTAAGGGCCTTGAGTGTCCTGAAGAATGCATCTGGAACCATTTCAATAGTTAATCATAATTAGTCAAGTGATAATTCTCGACAGATATTTTACGGTTCAGTTAAGCCTTACAAAGTTATGACCAACATGTCTGTAGCTTTAAAAAATATTATATCTTACTTAGTATTGTAGGTTTTTGGTATCTTAATCGAAGATAGTTAGGTATGACTCAGCTAGAAAGTGTGGTCACCACAAATTTGGCTTTTTCTGCAATGTAATAATAATAATAACAACAAGATCTGACGATCTCAAAAATTTTGTATCGATGAGATTAATAATCTATACCTGACTTTCAATGCGACATTTTTGGTGGGAGTTAAAACGTATAATTTTGTTTTTGTAAATTATAGACGCCGCGCTGAAAGTTTCCACCACTTATTAGACATTTAAAAAAAGAATAAAAAGCGTATGAGAAAAATTAATTTTAGCTTATTAATAAAGCTAGTTGATAGTGTAGTCTATGCGCAAAACGCTTTATGTATTTATATGAGCACCTTTCAATGAGCATTTCATTATGTTTTTTCGGTTGCAACATAATATCTATAACCTTCACTGAAACTTACAGTTTTTTACATCACAATTACTTGGTTTTTAAATTACAGATTTTTACAAAAGTTCATAGAGAAGAAATGAAACATCGTAGATTTCATTTTGTGGGTTCAGGATATGTGCCAGGAAAAAAGTGACCAAAATAAACTCATTTTCCATATAAATTGTCTTGATTGGCTTTTGCAGTGTCAATATATCGTTTGAAAGCTAATAAACTGTGGATGAATTTACATGTTAAACAGCAGGTATTGCTGAAATCGTGTATAATAATTTTAAAAGATTCCTAAATCTCCACAAAAAAATAATAAAATAAAATAAAAATAGACCAAGATTACACCAGTGTACTGAAGTTTGTAATTAAAATGCTTTACTTATTTAATAAAGCAGAAATTATCGTTTAAAAATTCAAGTAATATTAGATATATTTTTTATACACTGTCCTACGTTAAATATCTCCTCTTCCTCTGTACTGTACAGATGGCTGGTACATTTAAAAATACCACTGAGTCGCTTAATATATCTTCATTTTATAGCTTCTTTTGAACTCTATATGAAGGGACTCCTATTGTATCAAAGGAACAGTAAAATTCAAATTTAGCTCGAAATCTTTGATGATGGTAAATATTTAGTTTAGCATTTTTATGCAATATTTATTTTAGGTCCTGTAAGATATCTGGACAGTGTTGCATATGGGATAGCTGCTGGATAAAAAGAAAACAAATATGTGTATTATTTTTTATTTTTAAACTAGTTTATTGAAAAATATACAATACAATGCAATCTATATGAGTATTAAAATTAGAGATGTAACATAAGATTTGTAAATCAGTGGAGGTCATTGAATTTATACATTTCCTGCTTCAGATTTTGGAACATTTATTAGAGACATATAGCATATTTTAAAAATTAAAATTACCCGTCTTTAAATTAATTTAGCGGAATTAATATAAAACAGATATGATGATACGGATGAAAAAACAAAACAGTTATTATAACACTATAATAGTAAATTATTATTATTTTGAAAATATACATAACTCAACAACATATTTTATGTCATTGTGTAGGAGTCTAAAATAAATTGACGATCGGAGGATATTCGATATATTGGTATTATCGGTAACCTTACTCATCCAAAATTACCTATATTTTAAGGAGGTGAAGGTTGTAAAAATCAAAATTTTGTGCACTGAGCTGGGGATTGATAGAAATAATTTGTAAACATCTTGGAGATTGGAGCTGGTACAACTGGCATAGAATATGTGTGCACTATTTTAAAACGAGCTGGTGAACACTATGAGGTGGCTCAGTTAAACTTAATATAAATTGTGCTTCCTGTTATATTTCAGGCCTGGCAGGAAATCAGGTCAGAACCGCAGCAAATACAGTCGCTATCATAGAAATTGCATCAACTATTTCTTTTAATTCTTATGTTGATAACGTTGATTCTATTGAATTTTTTTTTTGTTTACTTATTTAGATTACGAGAAAACTTTAACAATGTTTTTCAGTTCAGTTTTATATAATGCTATGATAAAAGCTGTAATTATGACATATTTGTAATACTATCCTCGTCGGAAAAATATTAAAATTATAAGGTTACTTGAACTGAAGGATTTTTTCAGGAGGAAATAGTAACGAGAATAGAGTACCACTAATCAACGGAAGTCGTATCTTTGAGAAAAAAAATGCACAATGCAGCGAAATAAAGAAACTGAAAGGAGAAAAAAAAACCCAAAACATATGAAAAATATGACCTCCTAATAGTGCGATTAGTTTTATAATATCGTTTCATAACTAGCAAAGAAAAATACGGAAATCATGCAGATAGCAGCAACTTGGTAAATAAAATACAATTTTTACTGATTGGTGGAATTTCTATGACCACCATTTTATTTAGTGAAAATGGCAAAACAAGACTTTATTTTTGACCCGCAGAAAAAATAAGATTAAGAAGAAAATAGCCGAAGTGCTTATAAAAACAATTATAAATGTTTAATAAAGATAAAGATGCAACAAGATTTGGGAATATGCTGGCGTTTAGAGGGACATAAAAAAATGTATTCTTAAAACCTTATTAGATCCCAAATAAGGTTCTAGTAGAATGATCAGAATCAGGGCATGGGGCAAAACATGACATTTATATTAGGAGCATCTACAAGAAAATTTTAGAAATGAGTTGGGCGGAAGGTAATTTTTTGTGAAGGAACTTTTGAGATGGAAATAGGAAAACCATACATAGATAGATAGAATCAACAAAGATGTAATAGAGGTGAGTGCAGATCACTGGATATATAGCCCAAGACATGTAAGCCAGCAGAAAAGAAATAATATATACGTATATATATATATATATATATATATATATATATATATATATATATATATATATATATATATATATATATATATATATAAGTTAATTAGTAACACACAGGAATAAAGTAAAAGATAATGAAGTGAACACTGGGACTGCTTGAACAAAGCTAGTTTTATTTGCAACTTTTGTTTTGAAACAATTATAATATTTCATAAATCTGAATTAATTCTTAGATAAACTACTTATCAATCACTACCTTTCATATAAATATATATATATATCGTAAATAAGTATGGCTTGTAGTTGTGTTTATGTACGAAACAAAAATATATCTATATATATCTATCTCTCTCTATGTATATATATATATATATATATATATATATATATATAGAGAGAGAGAGAGAGAGAGAGAGAGAGAGAGAGAGAGGGTGAGAGTGATAGAAAGAGAGTGAGAGAGAGGTAGAAAGAGAGAATTTTTCGTTAAAAAGTAAGTTTGTTCATTAACCTCGTTAGTGTTGATAATCATTTAGCCATAGTAGTTTAAAGTTCATCAAAGTTCCGTCGTCGTTTTACCAGCAGAAGTTGTTGATATTTTCTGCATATGCAAGTACCTTTGTGACAATTCGTAATTTTCCCTGAGCAATAGTTTTAATTAAAACGTTAAACTATAGCTCTTAACTTCTATCTCTTAGCTATGCCAAGTGCACAATTTATTACCTTAGTTTAAGATCATTATAGGATGGTAGTTTTTGTATGGAATGCGTTTGTTTAGATTAGTTATATCAGTTTCCAGAAATCCCTATATTCTCCCAATTGTTTGAAGCCTCACTTCACACCATATTAGAGATTTTCTACGCAAAGCATAGCCGACCACAGCACGTTAACAAATCAATTTGTTAAAGTACAGTTGTAAATAAAATAAAAAAAATTAGTACAAATAAAATCTTTAGTAATCACTTATAAATAATGTAATATCATTGAAGAGTTGGTGCTGAATTTGGTTTAGACATGGACTCATCTGCATTCGTTAGCTGTTAATATTTGTTTTAAACTGTTAAAAAGTTTTAAAATAAACATTAAAATTGAGTGTAATTATTCAAAAATAAATAGTGACATTTTTTTCATACGTTTTATCTTTACTGAATTTTAATTTTATTTGCAACTCTTTAATAATGTGTAATTAAACGCCGTGGGCGCTAATTATAACTGTGAGAGAGACTATAGTTGTTTGAAATATAATCCCATTTTTTTTCTCTTTTTACTGAAATAAATTTGTTATGCGCCATTTTCAAATTATTTGATACATTTTTTTCTAGTCCTTTTATTTTCTAAATAATTGAATTCGTTCGGTTACCTTTGTTGATTGCGCTTGACAGTATGTTGTTGTAACCTTTGAAGTCTATTGTTCTTTTTGCGTATGTTTATTAAATCGACATTCAAACTCAGCCATCAGTGTCCGACGCGAAAGGTTATGAAATTGTGTTTCTCTAGTTATTTGAAATGGAATTTCACCCTCTTTCATTAAAGCAATTGTCTATTCAAAATTCATTTTTGTTATTTCTACGGTCGTTCTTCGGTAGGATTTATTGATAGATCAAATGTTTATATTTTTACAGTAGATTTTAATAGAAAATGTCTAATATAATGAAAATTTAACAATTTTTTGTTGCTGTCAAATTCGTCTTCATTAAGTTATTCGCTTTATATTGATGTTGATATAATATAATTTAATACTTTTAAAAAGAACTTGAGATCTCTTTCTCTAAGAAGCTATTAGCTCCGGCGTCAGTAATTCGAATATTTTCATTACCGTCTTTTCTTTGTGACTCGAGTCTCAGGTAGTTTTTTATTTATCAATGTACGAATAGCCCACCAACAATCCAATGCCTAAAGACGGTGGCCATATAAATCTATTTTTTGTAGCTGTGTTAATATCATACAGCTTTCTAAATCTACGTGTGATTTAATATCCTAATGTACTCCAACCAGATAAAGAAGAGTGTCCTGAAATAATAATAATAGGACAGATTATAGTGCGTCCGATACTTGTTTTTTCTTATTCTCCATTTCCAAACCATTCTTATTTTTTTATACGGTTTCACAGGAAATTTTTATTTTCATTTTTTCTCCCCATTCTCGCCTTTTAAGATATACGGGGGTTTCTCGATCCAGGGGGTGAGGGTGGAGGATTGCCTAAGGCCAGAGTTAAAAGTGGTAACATGACATGTATAACATGAAGAGAAACTCCCCATTGTTAGAACTCAAATTAAAGTTCTATATTAGATGGTCCTGAGGCCATCTTCTTTTCAGACGCCTCGGAGGGTTATCAGGGATCGAGGAGGAAGCAAGGTTTGAAACGAGAGAGTTCGGATGGTTCTGCAGTTTGTTATGGAAGGATAGGTATCTGGATTGGGCAAAATCGGAAACATATGGAACATTAATTTCTTTATGTATGATTTTGTTTGTGGCAAAGTAAGAAGCGTTGAGAATTTTACGAAGGATTTTGGATTGTAAGGATTGGATAGGAGAGGAATTCGATGGTTTAGTGGAGCCCCAAAGCTCAATTCCATAAGTCCAAATAGGTCTTATTCTTGTCATATATATGAGTCGTTTGTAATTGATTGAAAGTTTAGATAGTTTGTCTAGTAAGTGCTGCAGTAGTTGAAAACGTCGGGCGGTTTCTAGTCGTTTCAGTCTGGTATGAGGATTCCATGTCAGTCGTTTGTCGAGGTGGAGTCCTAGGTGACGGATTTGTTAAACTGGGATAAGTGGGGAATTGTTAAAGAATACTGTAGGACAGGAGGTCATAGCTTTGCGACGCAGATTAAAGGTAATTTGATGGGACTTATTGGAGTTTATTTTAATCCTACAGTTTTGACACCATTCTTCTAGACTTGTGATGTGTGATTAAAGAGTTTTGGATGAAATTGATGGATCGTTGTTAACTGATAGGATAAACGTGTCATCGGCATGGGTGATGATGACAGTGTTGGGATGGTTTGGAATGTCAGCTGTATAAACTGTGTAAAGGATAGGATCTAGGATACTACCATGAGGAGCATCGGAACCTAAAGTCGTTATTATTTCAACGTCTTTGACTTCAGTTATCAGGTTCTCGGGCAACACGCGTTAGCTCGCGCGACCACCCCGCCCCCTTGGTTTTACAGAAGCTTTTAAAATTGATCTTTTTTTTTAAAAAAGATTCACAAAAACTTTTAAAGTGGAACTTTACAAGAAAAAAATCAAAAATATTTCAACCTCTGTTAAAAATGGATTTAAGTAAACCACTTTCAAAAGAATTCATCTTCTAATTCATTAGAATTACAAGAGTTGGGTTTTATAAAAAGAAAATACAATCAACCTCCGGTATATAATAAAATATAATGGAATTCCTCGATGGGAATCCCTTAATCTTCAATAATTTCCGGATGGGGCGACGCGTTGGCCGACGGCTATTGGGGGAAAAGCCGCCGCTGGAGACGGAATATATGACCGTAATCAAATGAAAGCCCCTAATCGGCCTGGCTAGTTATTTGATTATCCTCTGTTAATTAGAGCCATCGATCCTCTCCTTCTAATTCCCAGGTGCTCTGGATCAATCAATGCCCCCTCTTCCTCCTCATTCTCTTTATCACACTCTTCGCCTATTCAGGAAATAGAAAGAAAAAGTACCTTGCTGCCGTTATCCGTTCTGTTAGGTCGAGACTTCGAACGGAAAATTCGACGATAATTCCCTTAAAGGGATTAAAGGAAAAGATGACTTTGGCTTCCGATTTTTTTTATAATATGCCTTGTTGTATAGTTGTGTTGTTGTATTGCCTTGTGTATAGAAATTTATCTTCACTCCTTTCAAATAATTTCTCGTGTAATCGATGTTAGGCTTTCAGAAGGGATGGGTTTTGTTGGATTAGGTGTCATACGAAAGGGAATTTAATGAAGAAGTGATGAATCCCAATTTCGATCCTTAAACTCCTTTAATAAAAAAAAAACATAAAAAAATTGAGAGGTTTCAAATTCAACGAATCAAAATGGAATGAATCGTTTTATAAAGATTTGAACACGGACCGTGATAGTTCCAAAGACACTATCCAATCAGACACTGCTTTTCAAAATCAGAAAATGTTCTGTTTTCGAGATAAATCATAGATATTGCCTGTAGAAGTCTCTTGGATGCTATAGTTTCCATGGGATACTTATTGCATGCTTATTATCCTATGTATTATTTCTAAAAGGTGTTTTTTTTTGTCGGTACGCCATTACTTCGTCAATTCTTTATCAATTCCAATGATTGACTAATCATTTTGAAGATATTCTTCTCCTTCACATGCGAATAATAATCCTACCCCCCGAAATTTCTGGGAAAAGGTTATGAAGGAAAAGAAACTTTATTTGCGTAGAAACTCAAAAAGTAAGCATATTTTTCTTGATTGTAACCATGATTATTAGAAAGATTACTATTGCTATTAAATTATCTACAAAACAAAAAAAATTGTAAAAATCGGACAATAATTAACCAAGATACAGTTCATTAGTTTTAATATACTTAATAATGTATTCCAATTTAAAGGTATTGCATTTAGGAATAGAATAATCTACTAAATTCTTTTTCCTGGCTGATATATTAACTTTATTATTTTTTAAAGACATTTGGTTGTTCTTACATTTTATTGTTTTTTAATAATTTAGAGTATCCCATGATCGGGGCATTATTTTGTATATATTACTTTTATTATATTACCATTATAACCACCACCATTATTACCATTACCATTATATTATATTACCCAGTCAGGGTTTAAGAATAGGTCCTAGCAAAGCAATTTGTACAAATGTTTTGGTCTATCATGTTTAATGGAATATTGTCATCTACCAATGAAAAAATATTGGTAGATGACAATCCCTTCCTTAAATAATACATAGGAACTACTTATTTCCATATTGTTTTGCTCTTTCTTCACTAAACAAAATTTTCTGCGAATGTTTCGCACGGGCCAACTAGTAAATTAAAATAAATGTGGAGATATTCACCAATACTTGTGAAAAATATAATTCCATGATATCTGATGTATGACGAGTAACTATCCTGATAATATGTTAATCATATTTCCTTATTATAAATACATAAAAGATAAATAATCATATTTCAAAAGTTTTTTTTTATTTGAAAATTAATACATTCTGCCGCATTGGAGGGCATTAATATTAGAGCTACATTAAACATTCACACAATATATACATACAAATGATAACTAAAATAGAGATAAAAGAAAAAGAGTTTGACATACATAGGTAAAAAAAATTAATAATAAAAAAAAAAAAAAAAAAAAATAAATAAATAAATAAAACAAGAGGAAAGAAAAAAAATAGAGAAAAGCTAAATGAAATTAAAATATGTGAAACACGTTCATACCTATATACATTAATTTCAAAAGTAAAATTCGAAAAATATAATACCATTTTGTAATGCCTCCTTACGGGTATGAAAAATGTACAAAAACTTGGATGCAATTTAAATTTTTAATTGCATTTTTAAACAGTTTGTTGCCTCTACCATGAATTAGTCGTTTTACAGAAGTAAAGTATGACTTCTTTCTAATTATTATACTGTAATTTAATACAGTTCATTTTTAGGACTTTTGTATCCCACTTCTTCTTCCCTCTTGTTTGAACCTTCCCGAAGGCCATACAGAGAGTAAATAGTGCATATATGGGAGGAAGTTTAAAATGCTGGAATAGCTGCAATCAATATTATTTTAATTCACTAGTTTATGGTTTTGACCTTTTTTCAGTAATTATATTCTCCTTGCATTTTTTTTGTTGCTTATAGGTCAAATTCAGTCATTAATTTCTTTAATTAGTTGATTATTCGCTATTAATTTTAATTAGCATTGCTATTTTTAATTATGATGTCCCTATTATTAAACTCCTCTTCATACGTTGCATTATAATTTGACTTATAGTGTACTTGATTTACTAATTTCTAATTTTAACATTTTTTCATCAATTATCTTCTTTTTGCCTTTTGCCTATAGGTCCAATTCATTAAATAATATGTAAAATCAAGTACATTTATAAGCAATGGAAAAACAAAAAATTGTTATATTCAATGAATATGTTGGTCAACCAAAAATTTTGTCATTTATTTAACGCGGAAGGTTCATATTCGAGTAGTGTAAATTAAATTCAAAACAAAAAAATTGACTCAATTAACAATATTCCTGAGATCGTTACAAAAAAAATAAAAAGTAGATTTTTCATAAGCATTTTACCACGTTTGGGAATAAAATATTCGAAACAGATATCTTTGTCGTTATGACGTAAGTCTACAAGAATTGTTGTATGTTGTATTTATACATCCGATAACTTAGGTAAAATAAATTAGGCCTATTTAAATTGATTAAGCAGGAACTTTATCTCAATTGAACCAGGTTCGTTTCAATCACTGCAAAACTGGGAACCATACCTCCTCACTCTCTGATGGCTTAATAATGGGAGTCCGCTTTTCGTTGGTTCTTTGATCACGAATCTTGCATTAGAACTCAACCTAACTAGTGGTTAAGCGATTGGCTCTTTTCGATTTCACAGTAATTTTGTAGCACGCTCAGCTGAGTGGGTTATTTAGGCCGGATTATCGATTGTGTTTTTGCTCGTCTTCAGTTTTACTTCTATAATTTATCTAAAATTCAGAAAATAATATCATTCAAAATAAGCTGACAAGATGAAACAGCATCGTATAATTTCGGCGTATTGTTGCTCTCGTTAACTTCGCCCATATTTTACTATGCTCTACGCCATGATATTTGTTCTGATTCTAATCTTTCAGGAAATCGGACGAATTTCTATGAAACGTATTTCTTGCGATGTTTAAATTATAAGAAAGAATTTATTGCGTTTTATATTTTATAAAAGGTAAGTCCCATTATCCTAACGGTGTATCTAGTAAATTGAAATCCCTGAGTATCGCGGATAGTCCAGTAAGTTTGTGAAAAAAAAAAAACAGTCTTACCCCAACATTAAAAAATAAAAAACTTGCAAAAAATGTTTATTATTCTCCCCATAATAACTGGTGAAAATTCCTAAACAATTCTGCGTCGGGTTTTGATGAGAGAAGAGGGAAAAAAAAACAGAAAACTTTTTAGTTTTTTTTATAATATCTCAAAAATTTTGTAGTTTTTGCAAAGATTGTCCAGTATAATATTAAAGTACATTAAGATATCTATAAAAATGACCCAATACTTTTTTTTTTTATGAAATCAAAAAAGTTATTGAGATATTCATATTATTATATTTATTGTATTTTCACTTCAAACCGCAAAGAATCGTAGATTTTCTATTTAAAGTACTTACCGTAGTTTAACTGCTTCAAAGTTTCTTTTAAATGGTTTTAATAGAAAATATTTACTTGCTTTTAATGTAAATTCAATCTAGTTTACTATGAAGTAATTGGTTGTAACATAAATTAAACATTGTTTTAGGATTGCTTTTTATTGCACAAAAAACGGAGCTGGCTTAAAAATTACAAAATTTAGGTTTGGTTCTCTGTGCGTAATCAGACCATGGTTTATGGAATATTTTTTATAAAACTTTATAAACAGAAATGAAAACTAATATCTTCTATTATATATTATCAATTATATGAAATTAATGTCAATCTAAAATGCATATCATTGTCACGAAATCCTGCATTGATTGATATCGAATATAATTCTGTTGTCAATGACTTTTTAGGATCATTAAAAGAAATAAACTGTTAAAAAACGATCGAAAATGTTAAAAAAAACTAAACTTCAAAAAGGTATCGTCTGCTAAGAACAACATCAATTGTGTGGTTTGAAGTATGATTTCATAAATATCTACGTTACCATTAATTTTATAAAAAAATGTATAGGGTTATTTTCATAGAGATTTTAAAATACTTCAATATTGTACAAAACAATCTTTGTGAAAAACCTAAAATAAATATCAATTTTCTGTCCTCTTTCTCCCCCCATCAAAACCTGATTCGGGGTTCTTCGTGA
This sequence comes from Nezara viridula, assembly GCA_928085145.1. Classification (NCBI taxonomy): domain Eukaryota; kingdom Metazoa; phylum Arthropoda; class Insecta; order Hemiptera; family Pentatomidae; genus Nezara; species Nezara viridula. Next base: position 89,033,079 of record OV725080.1, on the reverse strand, counting down.
CTTTTTTCTAGTTATTATGGAGAGGGCACAATAAACAATTCCTGGCTAGTTCCATCTTTTTTTTTTTTAATGTTGGGGTCAATCCCTAATTCTACCAGACTAAGATATAAATTTAATTGGGGCCTTGCTAAAGTCTTTTCAGTCTCTTGCTATAGCATTAGGGAGGAATAGGTTGTTTTTGTAATCAAAAATTTTTTGTACAGGCACTACAACTCATGGTGAGTTAGGGCCTCCTGCCCCTTATCAAATGATAATAAGTAATATATATTTAGAAGTTTTCATCATACCAAAAATTTAAATAAGCCAGCAATCCTTTAAAAAAAGGCAATGTTATATAATTTATGTTGAATAAATTTGGATTGTGGTATTTCCAACAAATGTGTTTTTCCATATATTTGAGATCTTGCAATCGTTACATTTAACATTTGTTGGTAGTTCATTATTATAAATATATAAATGTCATTTTGTGGTTAATATTTAATATTATATTTTGTGGATAATATTTAAAATCTTGAGGTATGTGTAAATTAAATACCTACTTTCTTATTACATAACCTGCGATGTATACCTAGTCCTGTCATGAATATTGTTACAAAGAAATATATACGAATTTCTAGAGAAAAATTAATTTTTTAAAAACTTCAATGTATACCTATTAAGAGTAAAAAAAAAGAAAGAAATTACTCAAAATGTCCCCTATTTGCCTTGACACAGGAATTTAATCTCCGTGGCCAGTCATCAAAAGTAGCACGCAACACTTCTTGAGGAAAGCGCTCAAATGCTCGGACCAGAGATTGTTTGAGGCTTTCCAAGTTAGGGTGTGCTCTGTGGCATGCCATCCTCTCCAGTTCGGACCAAAGCCGATAGTCTAGTGGGCTGAGATGAGGGTTTCATGAAGGGCAATTCGAGGCAGAGATGAACTCTGGAATGTTCTTTTGCAGTCCCTGTTTAGTTGACCTTGTGAGCCAGAGCAGAATCCTGCTCTTAAACCCAATGACTTCCTGCAAACTGAGTATCATTTAGAGGCTTGAAAACAGGTTCCTCAATATCGTCGTTATAGTTTTTAACGGCTGTTTTAACTCCTTTTTCACAAAAATGGAGCTTTGTGGTACTATCAAAGCAAACTCCCCACCAGACCATCACTGAGGAAGGGTGATGACCTCTTTTCACTCTTTTAATCAATTCCTGGGCTTCTTTAGAGCTGTGAAAATTTTTCTCATCGCTAAACAAAATCTTTCGACAAAGGTGTAACGGCCAAGGACCGCTTTGCATCTATCCACTTTTTTTAGGGAAGTGGTTAGCCTTTGTCCTGTAATACTCCATCCTAAGGTCACTTTTTATTATGCTAGACATTGATTCCCATTTCACGGGACCTTGTTTGTTTTCGAGTGGGATTTCTTCTGATTTGAGCAGTCACTACTCTGACTGCATTTACCGTTCTCACAGTGCCCGGTCGAAGTCTGTCACACACAGATAGGGTCTCATTATCTCTATTTATAGTGCGGTAGACGAAAATACGGCTGATACCCAATGGTTTCAAAGTGGTGAAAATCTCTGACCTACATTTTCCAATTTTTTGTTAGGTGATTACACATATTCGGTTTTCTTTGTCACCCCACTTCATGTTAACTGAGCAAAAGCAAACAAAGAATTGAGAATTATCTAAGTAATACCCAAGGATATAAACAAAGTTCCACTTTTGAAACAGTATTTATAGCAGGAGTAGGTATGATAATCTAAACAATTAAAGTAAATTTAATAAATAAAATAAACTATCCTCGCGCGGGCTCATTACCGCGTATGGGGAGCGTCCCACGGGTGGCGGATGTGGGGATGGTCGGTGGAAATTCCTTGGAAGTTCCTCCCGGCTAAGTCCGATGGACTGACCAACAATGAGAGGGGCCCTCCAGACTTGCTGGAGGGAGGGGACCTCCAGACTTGCTGGAGGTAGGGGCCCACCAGACTTGCTGGAGGGTGTGACGTAGGATTGAACGCCCTACTCACATATCTTTAGTTCACCAAACACCACAAAAAGTCATGGATCTCCCTAAGGTAAAACGCTCATTATCCGGAGGTAAACTAGTCCCCCGTTCGGGTCTCCGGGTGGGGACTGCTTTAGGGGATTCATGCCGCAAGTTGAAATATAGGGATTTAAATATTGGTACGTGGAACGTAAGGAGTTTAAACACAGCAGGGGGGCTAAAATCGGTCGCGAATGAGGTAAATGGGTACAATTTGGATGTCGTGGCTCTGCAAGAGGTTCGCTGGCCAGGGGAGGGCTCGATGAGGGAAGGAAAGTACACTATTTGGTACGGAGGAAGCGGGAATCATTGTTTAGGTACCGGGTTTCTAATTAGGGGTAGATTACTATCCGCTTTGAGGGACGTACAATTCTTTAGTGATAGAATTTCGGTAGCTACATTTCAGGGACGTTGGTTTAAAATCGCATTAATAAACATACATTGTCCGACCGAAGACAGTGACGATGAAGTCAAAAGTGAATTTTACGATAAACTCGAATGCGTTTATGATAAACTACCGCGAAACTACATGAAAATAATTGTAGGTGACGCGAACGCAAAGGTAGGAAGGGAAGAAGTTTATATTCCGACGATTGGTAAAGAAAGTTTGCACGAATATAGTAATGATAATGGGATCCGTCTGATAAACTTTGCCATCTCGAAAAACCTGGTAATTAAAAGTACGACGTTTAAACGTAAGGATATTCATAAATATACTTGGACATCGCCGGATTCGCAAACACGAAATCAAATCGATCATGTCTTGATACAACACAGCTGGCAAAGCAGTATAATCAATGTACGGTCTTATCGCGGAGCAGAATGTGGGTCGGATCATGAATTAGTAATCGCGAAACTTCGACAAAAACTTAATATAAAAAAGAGAAAAGAAAACCGTTTCGATTTTGAGAATTTTAATTTGGAAAAATTAAAAAATCCATCAATTAGAAACCAATTCGAGCTAGATGTTAAGAATAGGTTTGAAGCTTTAGAGCTTCCTGACGAGGACCACGAGGATATTGACAAGTTATGGGTAGAGATCAGGGATAATATTAAAGCGGTCGGTAACTCGTGTCTAGGAAAAAAGGAAAATAAGAATAACAAACCGTGGTTTGATGAAGATTGCTTAAACATGTGCGAAAAAAGGAAAGCCGCTAAATTAAAAGCTCTAAATAATCCTAGCGAAGACAATCTGGAATACTTCCGAATCTCAAAGAACGAAACGACAAAATTGCTCAAAAATAAAAAAAGGGAGTATCTTAAAAATAAAATAATTGAAATAGAAACTAATAGAATCGAAAATAACGTAAGAGACATGTACAAAGGTATAAACAGATCACGTAAATATGTAGGGCCCGTAACGTCTGGAATTAGGGATGATAATAACAATATTCTGACCGATCCGGTTGACATATTGAATAAGTTTAAGGAGCACTTTGACAATATTTTAAATACGGGAAATTATGATCTGTGTCCTCCTTCTGAGTTCCAGAGTGCTGAACCGTTGATAGAAGGACCAAGTAAAGAGGAAGTTGAAGTAGCTATCGGTAAATTAAAATCATATAAAGCAGCGGGAATCGATAATATTCCTACTGAACTAATTAAGGCATGCGGGGAAGCTGGAGTTTCTAAAATACATCGGTTGGTTGAAAAGATCTGGGTGAACGAGAAATTACCTGAAGAATGGAAAGAATCTATTCTTATTCCGATTCACAAAAAGGGTCCGAGGACGGATTGTAATAACTATCGAGGAATTTCACTCCTTCCGGTATGTTATAAAATATTCACTGTAATCTTAACCAGTCGAATCACGGAATACGCCGAGGAAATTATCGGAGACTACCAATGCGGATTTAGACGGAATCGTTCGACTATTGATCAAATATTTTCTTTACGGCAAATATTAGAGAAAAAATTGGAGTATAACGGTATTGTTCACCAGCTGTATATAGATTTTAAAAAGGCTTACGATTCTATTGACCGCCAGAAACTGTATAATATTCTAATCGAGCAGGGAATTCCAAAAAAACTAGTAAATCTAGTCAGGATGTGCTTGACGGAGACAGTCAATAAAGTTAGAATCGGTAATAATTTGTCCGAAAAATTTGAGGTTCGTTCGGGCTTAAAACAGGGGGATTCTCTTTCGCCTGTCCTGTTCAATTTGGCATTAGAACATGCCATTAGGGAGGTAATGCGTACCGAAAAAGGGTTGGATCTGGGTGGGACAACATCCGTGCTGGGCTATGCTGATGATCTGGTACTGTTAAGCGAAGACGTTGAAACTATAAAACTAAATACGACAACGTTAATGAAAGCCGGTAAAGAACTAGGACTCGAAATAAACGTGGATAAAACAAAATATATGGTTAGCTGCAAAAATGGCGATACTACTGGTGATATCGATATAGATGGTAATATGTTTGAACAGGTAGATAAATTTAGGTATTTAGGTTCTACGATAACTAGAAAAAACGAAATTGAAGAAGAGATTAAAGTTAGACTGAAGGCGGGGAATGCTTGTTATTTTTCTGTGACAAAACTACTCAGTTCGCGCCTCTTGTCCCGAAACTTAAAAATTAGAATCTATAAAACAATTATCTTGCCTACAGTTCTTTATGGATGCGAAACTTGGCCGCTTACATTAAGGGATGAGCAGCGTCTTAAGGTTTTTGAAAATAAAGTATTGCGTAGAATATTCGGACCGAAGAAGGATGAGTTAACCGGAGAGTTCAGACGGTTACACAACGCCGAATTGCGTGAGCTATATCCGGGTAATATAATTGAGGTAATTTCATCGCGGCGAATCAAATGGGCTTGTAAAGTTGTTGGTCTTAGTAACGAGAGAATTCCTAAAAGGTTAATATTTGCTGTGCCGAATGGTAAGCGTCGGAGGGGTAGACCGAAGCGAAGGTGGGAAGATTGCATTAAAGCTGATCTGAAGGGACTGGGTTTGGACGGCGAACGGTGGAGGGAGGTGTGTAACAAGCGATTGGTGGTGTCGGCATCGAACCTTCGGGTTCGCTAAGCCTTATTATTATTATTATTATTATTATTATTATTAAAATAAACTATAAATTTTTATCATAAGCCTCCTTGTCTAACTAAACATATTCCCTCTCTTGAGGAGGAAAAATCATAGCAACTAGAAACTCCTACCACTTATCTATAATATCATTATATTGCAGGGACCATAATGGCATAGCATCGAAATGAATAAATTCAAAAATTACAAGAATATGAGATCAGGGTATGTTTTCATCTTGGAAACTGTATCAATGATTTAAATAAATTCAATCGGAACTTATAATGAAATATATTTTCATTAAATAGATTTATGAAGCAGCAATACTACTTTACTTTCATGAAGAGCAATTTATTATAGACAACTAGCGTCCTTGTTGATGGATGACTTACATTCCATTATTATCCGTTGATTTCTCCGAAACTAATCTTGGCTCAAGCGCTTGGATTTTCCTGCTCGGATGAAGAATGCGTGTTAGCGATTATCTAGTAAGGTGAAGCCATGCATAACTCATGATCAGAAGGGAACTGAAGTTAATGTCGCCTGTTAATCTACATTAGTGCCACCGACCCCACAACAATAAATTCTCGAGTCACACGTGACTGAGTACGTGACGGCCCATGCTTTCTGACTGTTTCACCCGAACGTAGTGAACATTTTTTCACATTTGTCGAAACATTGTAATGTTTATTCCGGACCAATTCATCTTAAGTTATTTTTCAAACTGGAAAAGATTATTTCGGTAAATGATATATGATAATATTTATTAAAAATATAATTTTTATTTATTACATTTATTATTTTGAAAAGACTCAGGACATTACAAGACTTTTTAGAAATTCACATTTTAAGAAATCGACATACTCTCAACACATCAAATCAACTATACTATATAATAGAATTTTCTCAAATAAGTTCTCAGGTAATTATAAAAATATATTTCGTCCTTATAAATATTTACGGGGACATCCAGAACACTTTAAGATATGATGTGTACTTAAAGGAATAACATATAAAGGATTACGCAGTGCAAATATGTTTCATAAAAAATCCATTAAACTTCTTTCTAACTTTCCAAAACTGCCAAGCTAATTCCATAGTCGATTGTTAAATATTATCATACTAAAATTTGCATTTTTTTTTCAATTTTAATATTTATATTGAGTTCATTTTCCATGTCCATAATCCAAATTAACTATTTTTCAATTGATTCCACAATTGTAATTACTTCTTCTATCATTTTTATCTGAATCTTCAATCTATATCTTTACATTGCTGTCAATTACGATTTTAAGAGTTTTGAGTGCGCTCTTAGTGGGATATTTTCTTCTAAATATGTTTTCCCTTTATGTTTTGAAGAAAAATTTTTTTACTTAAAAAATATTTTTAAATTAAAATTTTTACTTTTGTATAATTATTTATACATAAAAGTAATAATTTTAGGTTTTTTTTAAATCTAATTTCTTCTTGAGTTTTAAAAGTATCATGTAATGAAATTAGATGCTTGTAATATATAATAGTAGAAAATATTTAAATTATAAATCCGATTTTGAAAACATTTACAAAATATCCGTTGGAATTGCTAAAAAACTGTAAGAATTGGTTGTATGATTTGGAAATTCACACAAATATTTATAAATTTTTTTTCGTTTATGCATATAAACAATGATGTATATTTATACATTTTTTTCGTTTATGCATATATAATAAAATTTTATAAATATTTGAATGATTTTCCATATCATACAATCAATTCTACTATGTTTTAGCAATTTCAAAAGATATTTTGTAAGTTCTTTCAAAATTAGATTTACAATTTAAAGCTTTTCTACTATTGTATAATACAATATACAATATACAATAAATATATAATACAATATTTACTAGAATATTATAACCTATAGATATATATATTTTTTTCTTTATTTGTATTCGCCTCTACCCTAGAGGGTCATTGGTGGTAATTCTTAATTTGTATATTGTATGGTAGTGGTTTGTTTCCAATAAAGATTGAAAGAGAATGATGACATCTTCCTCTTTGTCTGCCAAAATATCTTTCAATGTTGTCGAGAACTTCAATTTTTGTCTCTTTTTTCACAAAAGGGCACTTCAGTAGTAAATGTTTAACTGTCTGAGGTGTGTTGTCACACTTTTGGCAGGTTGGCGCTTCCAGACCTCTAACTAGGTATCCATGTGTGAAACGACAGTGTGAAAATAACATGCAATACACAAGGTTCTTATAAAATATTCGCTTAGTAATATTATAGATATTTTCGAATAACTTTTTTCTTGTTTTTTTTTTATTCATTGATATTTACAACTGTATTATAAATATATATCTAGTAAATGCGCAATCAGGAATATAATATCATGAAATCGCTTGTTGGGAAACTACCCACTGATAGCATTCAAATAATACATTTACACAAGAAAGTCACCTTCTTTTCAGACGCCACGGAGGGTTATCAGGAATCGAGAATGAAGCAAGGTTTGAAGCGAGAGGGTTCGGATGGTACTGTAGATTTTATTTGAAAGGATAGGTATCTGATATGGAAGGATAGGTAAATTGGGCCAAATCGGAAACATATGGAACATTAAGATCATTATGGATTATCAACTCCATAAGTTCAAATATGTCTTATTATAGTCATGTATATGAGTCTTTTGTGATTAATTAAAAGTTAGGAGCGTTTGTATAGTAAATGCTGAATTAAGCGGAAACGTCGAGCAGTTTCTTGTCGTTTTAGTCTTGTATGAGGATTCCAACTGAGATGTTTGTCGAAGTGGATTCCTAGGTATCGGATTTATTCAACAAGGATAAGTGGGATGCTGTTAAAGGATAATGTAGGAAAGGATGTCATAGGTTTACGATGATGGATAAAGATGATTTGATGGGATTTACGATAGTTGTGGCCTAACAGGACTATTAGGTGTCTGTTAGGTTTGAAGTTCGAAATTTCTTTATAGCCCAAGACGATCATGTTTTTTCTGAATAACGTTGAATAAGATAATTTTTTCTGTATTTTAAAATTGTTTTTTTTTGTATTTTTTCATATCTTTTTTAAGTAAGACAGGACAATTTTTTATTTTTAAACCATCTTTAATTGCTAACTGACCGGAAACAATTTTCTTGTCTGTCCACTAGGTAATCCAAGTTTCCTACATAGAAGTTTTGGACGCAAAAAGAAAATTAATAAAAAGAAATAAGTTCCTAACTAAGATTAATGGAAAACCGTCTAGGACAAGGGAAGGACTTGAATCTATTAAAAGTTCTGTATATTTTTAGCAGTTGAGATAATAGGATTTACATTAATAGAAATATTCCCGTCAACAATTCTTTAATGAGAAAATACACTCAGACAATCAAGCACGGTTTGTTTTAACCAGTTAATATCAGTGGGATTGATACAAAAACTAGGTAATTACTATTTAACTTTTTAAAAAAAAAAAAAATTAATTTAATTTTTCCTCATAATTGTGGAAAATGCAAAGATTTGAGTAACTGTCATTTATAACCATTTATACTGTTTGTGTAATTAAAACTGTCCATTATAACAATAGAATTGCTAAAAAAATATGTAAAGAATTGGTGTTTCCTTGTTATCAATTTAGCTATTTTTAAAAGTCTAGATAACACGTGTGGATCGTCTACTTGTGTACACGTGGATTCAGTAACTTGCTTGTTGTAAGTCCATTAATCTAATGGACCTTTCTTCTACATATTATTTGAATATACATCTTTGCAAATTTTGTAGGTAAAGCAACGACCCTAAGTCAATTCGATGAGAAAATTCCAATTTCAGCTAACAAGAAATGGATAGGGAGTTAATCCTAAATAATCAGATATAATATACATGAATATGAAGTTTTCTCTTACTTTTCAAGAGAGGTTATAACATTGTTATTTTGACTTTTTGAAAGTGGAGGTCACGGAAAACGAACCAATATTTTTGTAAGCCTTTTTTTTTTTTTACTTTCCCTTACGTATACATGTAATATATAGTAAGGGTAAGTATTGTGATCGAGAAAATTTCTGAATCAGAGTTTTCGACGGAAATACACGTTTTGAGGTACCCTGAGTCCAAATAACCAAGTCCCGAAAAATGGTCTGTGTGTATGTGAACACACTAGCTCAATAACGAAAAGTGCTACGAAACTAATATTACGTATTTAAGATAAGTATATGCCTTAGATGTAACATCTCTTGTCCCGAAACTTAAAAATTAAAATCTATAAAACAATTATCTTGCCTACAGTTCTTTATGGATGCGAAACTTGGCCGCTTACATTAAGGGATGAGCAGCGTCTTAAGGTTTTTGAAAATAAAGTATTGCGTAGAATATTCGGACCGAAGAAGGATGAGTTAACCGGAGAGTTCAGACGGTTACACAACGCCGAATTGCGTGAGGTGTATCCGGGTAATATAATTGAGGTAATTTCATCGCGGCGAATCAAATGGGTTTGTAAAGCTGTTGGGCTTAGTAACGAGAGAATTCCTAAAAGGTTAATATTTGCTGTGCCGAATGGTAAGCGTCCGAGGGGTAGACCGAAGCGAAGGTGGGAAGATTGCATTAAAGCTGATCTGAAGGAACTGGGTTTGGACGGCGAACGGTGGAGGGAGGTGTGTAACAAGCGATTGGTGGTGTCGGCATCGAACCTTCGGGTTCGCTAAGCCTTATTATTATTATTATTACTTAGATGTAACAGCGAGTTTTCCCTTAAAATTGGTTAACCGGAAGTGCCACTTTATATCAACGCTGAAACACATTTTCAAAATTTTCTTAAAGATGGCTTTGATCATTTTTATTAAACTCGGTGTATCATTCGTATAATTAAGTGATCTTTAATATCAATTAGGTCTTATACTCATTGATGTCACTTTGCAGGGCTTAAATGCCCAATGTTCATATACGTCTTCCTCTACCTTTAATATGGTTTATTTAAAAAAGTTAATCACTTAACATTATTCAGAGTTACGAGAAAATGCTAAATATAACTTTCAGGAAGAATATGATAAGTTAATAAAGGAGAAAAAAAAATAAAAATGTAGAAAAATATGCGTTGCTATAGACTGTACCGATTTGTACCGATACTAAACGAATGAACCGATTTCAATGAAACTGCACCCTTTAAATTTATCTATATAACATACTTCAACGAAAAGAAGATGGAAAAAAGTTACGAGGGATGGTAAAATTAAATTCCGAATAACTCAACAAGTGTACACTTTTTTGTGGATATTATAAGATGTTTCAAAGGTACATCAATTTTCTAAAAAATGAAATAAGTTTCATCGAAATCAAAGCACTATTAGTATAGATATGTTTACTTTGTGATCATATTATCTTACGGTTCAAGTAGAAAGCAAACGACTATTTGTGTGTGTTTTAGTACCTAATTAAATAAATAAAGTTATTATTATTTAACGGCTCGACAGGCGCCTAAAGCTGCCCTTGGCCCTCTCCACTTCGGTCAGCAACATGTCTGCTGGATACTCCCACCATCATCAAGTCCTCAGCTACGGAGTCCTTCCACCTTCCGTTCGGTCTTCCACATGGTCTGACTCCATCCGGGGTTCCATAATATAATTTCCTCACGGCTCTACCTTCATCCATTCTGATAATATGTCCCAGCCATTTTAAGCGTTGAATTCGCACGAAATGAGAAACTGGGAGATCGTCGAATAAGTCGTAGATCTCTTTTTTCTTCCTTAAACGCCATGTAACATTCTCTCTAAATGGCCCCATGATGCGCCTCAAAACTTTTCTTTCGAAACTGTCAATCTTTTCAGCCAGACTTTTGCGTAGGGTCCAGGTTGCACTGGCATAGATCAGTACAGGTCGGATGATTGCTTTGTATATAATAATTTTGGTACCCCTACTTAGTACTATACTTCGGAGGAAACTTCTTAGGGCGAAATATGCTTTGTTAGCGATTACCCGATTTTGAATTTCTTCTTCTTCGTCAACCTGATCATTAATGATGGAGCCGAGGTACTGAAAACTGGACACGCATTGAAACGCATATTGTCCCACTGCATAATGCTTAGGCGGATTTATATGTGTTTTCTAAAAGATAAAGTTTACCAAGATTGAAAACACTGAATCTGAGAATTTTCGTAAATAAAATATTTGAATAGATATAGATGAAGCTATTAATGAAGTTTTAGGTGGATGTTAATAATTTTGTAAGTAGAGGTATGTACTGCGGACTTAATTGCGGACTGCATTACGTCTCATAATTATTATTGGTTTTTGATTCAAAACTATCGAGCTTCCACTCCATCCTCCTTACAGAGGCATATTAGCTGGATATGTATACTTTTGCAGACTAATATTTCAGAAATATTAGGAGAAATATGAAACATGACAGAGATATGAGGAATAATTTGGAAGGCCTAACTGATGGCCCTGAGGGACCGGCAGTACAGGCATAGCATGTAGCTACAATAAGGTTTGCATAACTCATGCGTAGCTCGCTCCTATCTCTATTAGATAATAGCCACTAATCTACATAACCCTCCCAAGTCCCACAGCACATGAATTCTGAAGTGAGTCATCGAGTAATCTGACTTCCTCCCTTACCACCTTTCAAAGTCTAAAACCATAATCTTGGGACCTCCTCATTACTCTCATTGCTGCACTCAGCCACACCCAAAGATAATACGAAATTTGGAATTGGAATGTAATTAAGTAAGTAATGGGAAAGCTCCTATACTCAACATTAATCGATTAACCAAGCTATTGAAATCATCATTGGCTGTTTATTCAGAGTATAACAACGACTTGCTGGATCCCAGATAATGAACGATTACAAAACTCATGAAAATGTATAAAAAATATGAGGAAATACATATCTATCGAATTGTTGTATTTTAAAACAGATATATATATATATATATATATATATATATATATATATATATATATATATATATATAAAATGAAGGTAAGAATGGTTGGGGTGATGAGTCAGAAATAAGAAGGCAAAAATAAATAATAATATTTATTTTGACAATTGCCGACGTTGAAGTTCAGGCCTTCATTAGGCCCTTGGTTCCTGTCAGCTACGAGAAAAGCCCTGATGAAGGCCTGAACTTCAGATTGAAACGTATGCAAATGTCAAAATAAATATTATTATACATTTTTGCCTTCTTATTTCTGACTGATCACCCCAACTATTCTTCTCTTTATTATTTACGTCAGTCAACCATTAACCTACAATTAGAAATATATATAGATAGATAGTAAACTAAATATAAAAACTAGTGTTGCCCAAATGCGAGACCGAGACGAGTCTTGGTCTTGCAAACTTAGTGTTGGTCATGGTCTTGGTCTTACGCAAGAGTCTCGCAACAGTCTTGCAGCTACTTATCAGCTTATTACTGTAATTTTATAGATAGAAGAAACCTAACTAATTCTGAAGAATTTGAGGATTTGAATGCAAAAGCATGTTTGTTGTACCAATTATTAACATATAGTAACTAAGAATGTCAAGTATTAGTAACTATTATTTAAAAAATCAATTTTTTTTACCTTGTCTTGGTCTCGAAAAAGTCAAGCGGCCTTGGTCTGTGGCAAGATAAAGACCGATTTTGGGCAACACTAATAAAAATGTAAAGTAAATGGAGAAATTAAAACACTGCTGTCGTAATAACCTCAATTAGGTTAAATCTATCGATCCAGATGATGTATAAAAGAACGCGCCGTATTCTACAGATGAATCCAATAGATGAATTTAGGAACGGTCTGACTGATTTTTGATAATATGGTTGTATTGAGGAACTCTCCCATCACTCCTAGTTAACAACGATTATGTTTTTCAGTGTAGATTCCATACCAATCACAAGCATCAGCTAACAATTATCTTCTTCACCTCTCCTCCCTGCATCCTTGTTTATATTTATATGTATTGGCAAGAATTTATATACAACCTACAAAAATGTTATCACACACACATATATATATATATATATATATATATAAAACTTGTCATTTGCGTGAATATATAGATTTGTTTACTTTTTTTTTACACTCTGTTTTAGCGATCCTCATTTTATTGTTTTAGAGAATAATTTTCGTTCTCACTAGTTTCAGTCTTTTTTTTTTTTTATAGAATACATCTGAAACCTGAAAGTCAGAAATGAGACAGTTTAGTATCGGGCAATGTCACGATTAACTTCTATACCACGGATAAAAATAAATTATAATATGTTTTTTAAAATTTTCTTTGTACCAGTTTTTTAAACTTTTTGTGATAATATGCGTTTTACTTGCATACTGGATATGTATGAAACAAAAAGTCCATCGTTTACTCTGAATTGTCATATCAACCCAAATAATCCGGTAATAAGATTATTATCAGGTAATTAGAAATATAAAACTCTCATAAGGTTTGTTCTCAACAATTTATACATTTTATATAACAATAAAAAAAATATGATACATAATAATTAATATGGTAAATTTAACTCTAGAGCCAACCACATATAAACACCGGTTAGCTTAGAGAGAGAGTGAGAGGGAGAGAGAGTGAGAAAGAGGAATTCACGCTTACTAAGCTATCACAAAGGACGTCCGTTCTTGACCGCCCCCAGCAACGACCGGTGAGGCCCGAACAAACAGTGGCCATAGGCATCCATAAAGTTGCCTCATCTACAATTTCAAGTGGCCTGGAATAACTTTAGCAGCAATAAAGTCCACATCTTCATGTATGCAAAGCTGAATTTATCTTTTCAACTAGTCTACATCCTCATGAAATCTTTCTTTAGTTAAATTTGAATTAAACATTTGAGAAATGAGATATTTATTAATGTACTAATTAGTTAAGATTAAGTGAACTGAATGTTATCTCCCTTTTGATTTTTGAAATCAAATATTAGCTTATGGCTCTCAAATAAGTTATGTTATTATGATCCTTCGCCATTCCCCTCTATCCTGAGCGAGTCTTAGCATTCCCATCATTTTCAGGCTGCCTTCTATCTGGTCCTTCCATCTCAGGAGTGCTCTTCCTCTTCCATGTTTTCCAGCAGGCCGTTGCTCTAGCAAGCGTTTGGAAATCGCGTTTCGGCGCATACACGCCACATGGCCCAACCGTCTGATTTGGTTTATCCTCACAATTGAGACAAAATCCGGCTTCATATACATCTCATACAGCTCTTTATTAGTACGATTCTCCATTGTCTCTCTTCGCAAAACGGTCTATAGATCCGGCGGAGAAATCTTCTCTCCCATGCGAGTTGCCCTTATCCGATTCTTTGGAGATCACACAAGTCTTAGAGGCATAGCTGAGACGACGGTCTGATGACTTTCTCATGTACCGTGATCTGTATGAAAGGGATCTATAATTTAATATTTTTCGCACCCATTCCCGGCAGACATCTTTGCTTTTAATTCTTTCACCATTTCATTGTTTTCTGAAATTAGTGCTCCCAAATATTTAAAATGTTCGACCACTTTTAGGGTGTGTTTATCAATTTTGATGCGATCAACTGTTTCACTTGACTTTTTTTAAGTTTGCATGTAAGCAGTCTTTTGTTTATTTATTTATAGCTCAAGTTCTTTAGTTGCGGTTTCCAATTCTTCTAATGTCCCTGCTAATTCTGTTTTATTTTTTGTCGTTATTAAAACATCATCATCATAAGCCAGACCCTGTGTCATTCTGTTATAAATTGTGATACCAAGATATGTCCGGATCGCCCTAATTGCATACTCTAAAGCAATATTAAGTAGAGTAGGGGATAAAGGATCTCCTTGCCTAAGCCCATCTTTCACCTCGAAATCCTCCGACAATTGGCCATTGATCTTCACAACTGATCTACTATCGCTTAGCGTTATTCTTATCAAATTGACTAGTTTTTTGAGAATCCCCAATTATGTCATTGTGCTCGGTCGCATTCCTTATCGTACCATTCCTTGCTCGCACTTATCTGTGTTGCCTTCAATATCTCCTCGGCCCACACGATGAAATATGATTTAATCCTTTTCCAATAGCTGTTTATTTCTGTATTTTCATCATACCTCTCTGGAAATGATTCCTGTACAATTTCTTTAAATTGATCAGCTTTTTGAGGAGTTTTTAAAATTCCGCTTTGGTACCTGATAGTTCTGTCCCTTTCACTAGGACATTGAATTATATTCTCTGTCTGTAAGGTACTTTAACCAAGAAATTATCAGCGTCCGCTCCTCGATATCTCCTCACGTCTTTTATATCAAAACAGTGTCTAGAATCAATGAGAACGTGGTCAATTCGATTTCTACTTTTTCCGTCTGGGGACATCCAGGTTTCCTTATGCATTGAAATTTCTTATCATAGGTTAATAGTTAATATTGAAATGTAACCAGGTTATCATCAAAGATCTCGTCGTCCATAATGTCATGTATTATCTATTCAACTGCTAAAATTTAAATATACGAGGAATTTTATATGGTTTTCACGTTAAGTGATTAAAAAACACACACACACAAAAAAAAAAAATGAAACTGATGGACAAAACTAACGCACTAGCTAAACTTTTTCAAATATATCCACTTTATTTAAATTTCGAGGGGAAACAAATTTTGATATTATAAAAAGCGTCATTAAAAAAAAAATTATTTGGCTATAATAAAATAAAGGTTTGCAATTAGTCACAGAGAAAATATTATCTAAATTATGAACTTCAAAAATCAAATTAAAAAAAACAAACACGTTTTTAAAGAGAATAATGGGTATTTTCATTAAATGTCACTACATGCCCTCCGATAATGTCGTAAAAGTACTTCTGTGACATCACTGACCTTCCGCGCACCCCAACCAACTCCGTACAAGAAATGCCATCCCATAAAATATCACCTGGAGGAGCACATGTCTAATGTCTAGCTGTAATTTAGGACCTATCAGGAGGTGGTCATTGAGGGAGCCTAATTCAATAGATGACGACGCACCGAAAACTATACGCAATTTTGCGTATAGTATTATCTTTGATAACACAATGGTGTGGTAGATAATATTGACCCGGACTAGTTGCTGTTGAAACATATCCCAATTCGAAATATTCTTTAATTACAGTCGAATATTTTTCTTTTAATATTGGAACCTTATTGAACCGGTGCTCCAATTTAAGAAAACGGTTGAGGGCGCTTTTGTATGAATTACCCAGATCAGGTGGAACCTGTCGTTCAAAAGGCAATCGGACAATGTAGCATCCGTTTGGATCTCGGGAGTGAGTTGATCGAAAATGATCTTCTGCGATGACATTTTCGGGATCTGCTTTAAATGCCTCAGGGATTGCTTCGACCTCCCAGAACATCTCTAATGTTCTATTTAATGTGTCCTCGGGTTCCTTATACGAAGTAACGTGGATTCTTTTATTATCGTATTTTTGTACTAAAATTGTCCAGGCTTGTTGATAACCTTCTGAGGTGGTCAAGATGGCCCCAATAGACTGAAGCGCTGAACCCTTTAAAGACGAGTTGAGGTAGTGATATTTTTGGATTTCGGTCAACTGGTTATTATTGTGAATTAATGATGTAAATGTATCCTTGAAATTTACTGTCGGTAATTTAATACGGGATTCGAATTCCATATATCTACTGTCACTTATCACTGTTGTGTTAGTAGAAGCAGGTTCCCTCGCATCCCCAAGAGATATTGCCTCGTAATAAATATTTCTAGTTTCAACTCTTAATTCATCGATTCTTGTGATCGATGCCTCTTCAAGAATTTTCGCTAATGATTTAGCCTCCCTAATTAAACCTTGAAATTTATCATATATGCCGTATAATTTAGACAGACGCGCCTTAAATAAATATATCCTATTCGAATTTTTTAAACAATCGATACCGATATCTATTGTTTCTTTTATATATTTGGCTAATTCCCCTAATTCATCTTAAAGGTCAGCCAGATGAATTTTATCTTTATCTATTTTGGGCCCCATTGCTTACCTTTGACCAAACCTATAGTAGAAAAAATATAAATATTACTCACATTTAATATTCCAAAATAAATGTTTAAATCCGACCCGGACTGGACCAAAATTAAGTTAGCTCCCTCTTAGTTTATGTCAAACTTCGAATGAAGCCTAACTATTTAATTGTGATTTAATAAAAGAAAAAAAGAAATAAAGTGGACTTCAATCTTCAAACATTTATTTTGGAACATTTACGAAATCTAATATTGAAAACATAAAAACAAAATGAATCAATTTTACACTTGTTAGATAGGTAAAAAAATAACAAACTTCTAGCATAAAATAAAGACCAGCTGAACAAACAATTGTGACAATAATAATGAAACTTTTCATGCTTGACCATAAATAAAAACTATTTCTATGGCCCAAATTATAATAAAAATAAAATAAAAAAAAACAACTTCTCTAAAGTCCCAATATGAAATTTATATATATATATATATATATATATATATATAATATATATATATATATATATATATATAACAAATGCAGAAACCAACTGTAACTCTTCAATGAGCGTGCTCAAAACGAATTGCAAATGGGCAGCGGCGAGCACGAGAGAAGTACGTCTCTTCAGAGTAGAACTGCAGTGGGCAGTGTTGAAGTTGGCAGTACTCAGCTCAGTGACGGGCGGAGTCAGAATGTCTCTTGTCAATTCTACCGCCTTATGACTTGAACCTAGCACTTGTTTATAGCTAGTGCTACAATCCATAACAAAGTAGTCCAAGTATAAACTATTGATTTATTTAATATAAACAATATAAGCTACGGGCCTATAATGCTTAATATACACATATCTTATACATAAATATACATATTATTAATTGATTTCACTTGGCTAAAATAAAACAAATCAACAATTAATCAAACTAGTTAAGTGTAAAATAAATTGAATTAACGCTGTGGCGTTTTTAACTGTAAAAATAAAAGAAATTAACGCTGTGGCGTTAACATGTATCGTCTACGTATGTTGCGGTCAGAATATCAACACTGCCTGGAATATCATGTGTGTAAATGATATACAGCAGAGGAGCGAGTACTGATCCCTGAGGCACTCCTGCTGAGAATGGTTTAATAGTAAAGTTCTGTGCTTAGGCAGGTAGAGAAAACTCTGTCAGAAAGAAAAGATTAAAGAACAAGATAGGGGGTATCATCTTAAGTTTGAAAAGAAGCCCCGGATGCCAGACTCTATCGAACACTGGGGCAACATTCAGAAATAATGCTGTTGCATACAATATGTGCTCCTATGCATATTAATTATAAAATTAATGTGGCATTCCTGGTATGATAAACTATATAACTTATAAACTATAAATAACCTTTGAAGTTTGTAAAATCTTTTCAAGGGTAATTTTACACGTTCCCCTCGTGTTTATATTTAACCCAAATATTGATTGTACAATGCAGTTGTAACTTTATTGCAATATTTATTTCATATCATTTAAAAAAAAAAGTAGATTATAATTTGAAAATGCACTATTATTTATTGTATGTCCGAAATTAATATTAAAGAAGTATGACCATCTGGTTTCATCATTCTTATAAAGAGTGACCCTAATATTTGTTAGTATTTGATATATAGTTATTATAGTTTTAAATGCTCTTCACAGCAAGAAATGTAAACACCAATGATAAGCTGATAAAGTTATGATTTTGTTGTTTATAAATTGCAATATTTAACATTTAGTTGGTGGAAACACTAAAACCCATTAATTATGAATAGATTTGTAGAGCATTAATTTTAATTAATACATAACACATCAGTTTTAATTTAATTTTTTGTTATTTATTATTTTTATTATATTTAAAATTTAATTTATTTATAAAGATAAGTTATAAAGATTAATTTATTAATATCGGGTTATAATCAAGTTGTAAAAATTAATTTATAATAAAGTTGTAATAATTAATTTATAAAAATTAGTTTATAATTATGTTAAAATAAATTGATTTATAGGTAATTAATTGTAATCTATCATATATATCAATTATCAGTGTATCTGGTGTTTATACTAATACTAATCTATTAAAGATGAGTGCTAAACAATCAATTGCCTCTTGAAAGCTTTAACGATCCTCATATGTGAAATACCTAATTTCCTTCAAATTAAATATTAATCTCTAGTTGATAATGATGTTTCATATTACTAATTGGACTAGTTTAATTAGGATTCTGCTTGTTATTGTTTGTTTTCCTATAAGGAAAACTTTGTTGAATGTAAACGGTGTCGATTCGTATTTATGGAATAGTATGTACTTAAAATCATATTGAAAATCTATATATATAATTCATTAGTTCTTGAAATTATTGCTGATTATATTATTACTATCTTTATTATTCTTTTTCTTCTCCTTCTTCCTTTGTGCCTCTCAGCGTGGATCCAGTGTATCCAGCCATCGCAACCGGCATCTCGGTCTGTCAACTGACTGGACTGTCAATGAATGATATGTATGAATGATAAATAGAAGGAATTGGCGGCGACATAATTTTTGACTTTGGGACATTGCTTGGACTAGTAAGGAGGTAAACATACTAAATCTCCACTTCTAGGTGGTGAGCCAGATGTGGTAGGGCGTTCCCATAAATCAGGAAAACTACGTATCGCATCGACAAAGATGTTCTATACAAAATTAAAGCTGATAAAATTTGCAATATGAATAATTATATACATTTTATCGCTATCCCAGTTAGTTTCCGAGATATCCGTCTTCAGCTACCGCTAATGTGGAATAAACATTTTTTTACTTCATGTTTTTTACAGTAAGTTTTTTAACTAGCTAACTCTTGATTATTTTAAACTTATAGAAAAAAAATCTAAACGTCATTGTACGTATTCATATGCATATATATACATAGGGATTTATATGTATAAAAAGTTAGAACAATATAATATTAACGAATATTATAAAAAATTTTTTTTTTCAAATTCTCGGAATCGACGTATTTTTTTTTTAATCTTATTTATTAAAAAATATTACAATCTGTCTCAAGGACATTTATAATAGTGTTCACAGATCACATTCACACTCTATGTACAGTAAATAAAATAAATTATACAGAAAAATAATGTATATACAATAAATAAGAATAAAATATCCTAAAAATAAACGAAAAAAAAGAACACATACATACCTATATACAATATGAATCGACGTATAAAGTTATAACCGATGTGACTTTTGAACCGTTGAAGATAAACTAGTAAAATAATATATAATTGGTAAATGGTTGACTGTCGTGGATAATGAAGAGAAGAATAGTTGGGGTGGTCAGTCAAAAACTAAGGTCAAAATTCTCCCTACAACACTTATGGAGACAGCCCTGATGAAGGCCTGAACTTCAGGTCGAAACGTTGGCATATGTAAAAATAAATATTATCATTTATTTTTGCCTTCTCTTTTGACTGACCACCCCAACTATTCTTCTCTTCATATTATTGAAGAAAAGTTAATCATTAAAAACTTTCTACTGCATAACGTAATTGTAAAACGAAGCAATAAAAAGTTAGCTAGTTAAATAGAGTAAACAAACACGACATAATTTTTTTTTCCCCACATCAGCGATAGTTGAGGACGGATATCTCAGAAACTAAGTGAGATAGCGACATAAGGTGTTTAATCAATCATATTGCAAATTTTATCAGTTCTTATTTTTATATAGAACGTGTTTGTCGATGCAATGGATAGTTTTCCTGATATAAGCTAAAACACGAAAAAAGTGACCTACTAGGTGTCCCCCAAATCTGGCTCAGCATCTAGGAGTGGGGATTTTAGGTATGTTTACCTCCTCACTATTCCAAACAGTGCCGCTAAGTCAAAAAATTGCGTCACTCGCGAGAGGCCTCATCTTTCCTATCTTCTCTTGTTTCTCTCTTGTTGGTACTAGCCTAAGGTCTTCACAAAACAGCCGACGTCAACCCTAAGGTCTTTTACTTGTCGATCGTGCTTCATAACAGCTTCTGAGTTCTGTATAGTCTCTCCATCTGCAAACATGACAATATCATTTAACCTGTCATTTCTCGAGAATTTGGTCCACTGGCTGGGTCTTAAAAAAGGTTCTTACTCTTTCTCATTCTTTTTTTATTAATTTTTTATCGAATATAAAAGATACTGTTCAATTTTAATCTATTTGATAGACTCTGTGTTGACCTTTTTTTTTTATTGATCAAACAAAATATGATAAGAGACATGAATCTTTGGTGTTGGTTTAGTTATTTAAAAAGGTTTAGTTCAGGAATCAATGTTTAGAAAAAAAATGTTTAAATTAAAAAAAGTATGTTTAAAACATTTCTGTAATATAATGTAAAATTTAATGCACTTGCTCTAAAAAGGACCATACTGGATATTTAGCTCTGGATATTTTTCATATTATAAATATGTTCTTTTAGATTAATAACATCTTTATCCACATTCGATAACATCCGATTTATAATTCGATAAAGTATATACTAATATATATATCTAATTTATCAAGTTTTGAAAATGTCAACGAAAGCTTGGATCCAAACTGAAACATTATTCGATTATTATACGTTGATTATTGATATTATATTTACGTTCTTTTAAATTAATAAAATCTTTATCAAACCTCATTCGATAACATTTATAATATTCGATTTATAATTCGATAAAGTATATATCTAATTTATCAAGTTTTAAAAATGTCAACGAAAGCTTGGATCCAAACTGAAACATAATTTGATTCCATACTCCAATAAAGTTCAAGAGTATGGACTAATGCATTTTTCTATATTACTGGTTTATATTTTATGATTAAAAATAAAATAAATTAATGCTTCAAGTTCAAAACAGGGAAAGAAAAAAAAATCACTTATTGGAGGAAGTTAGACTGTTCTACATATCATGGGTGATAAATATTGAGGATGCAATCATTCTAAAGTGTTTATTACTGCCGACGTTTCAACCCAAACATCTGGGTCATCATCAGGGCGTGTTTTGAGCACTGAAGGTAATCAAGTACTGGTTACCTGCAATGCTCGAAACACGCCCTGTTGATGACCCACATGTTTGGATTGAAACGTCGGCACTACTAAAAACTTTATAATGACTGCGTCCTGAATATTTACCACGTAGAGATCATATGGTGCTAGAAACCTATAAACACAAAAAATTATAACTAAAAAGGTTATTTGAATTTTCAGTTGAATTTTCAAGTAGAAACGTAAAATTTTATTTTTCAAAGTTGAAGGAAGAAGGTGTGAAAGTGAACATACGTAGTTGAAGGTGATATCCACCAAAAAAATGGATCCCAACCCAACTACAAATGTTGTGGTAAGGGACGAAAGGATGGACTTAATCGACACTGCTTGTAGTGATGCTTGGGCATTGGTAACGGGTAAAAAAAGAAATTTTCCTAATGAATCTAGGGATCCGAGAAAATACAAAAAAACCGAAACAGAAAATGCGACGCCAATATCTGTAAGTAATTCTTATGATGTACTTAATACCATTACCGAAAAGGAACAATCCGCAGTAAATGATCAAACAAACGAAAAACCACCACCAATACACATAAACGACGTTCAAAATTATCAGGCATTAGTCCTATTCCTTGAAAACAACGCAGCTCCAAATTCTTTTTTTCTGAAAACAACTATCAAAGGTGTAACAGTTTACCCGAAAACACCTGACGTATACCGTAAACTAGTGAGTAGTCTTAGAAATGGAGGTGCTGAATTCCACACATATCAGCTACCTGAGGACAAAAATAGAAGAATTGTTATTAAAAATTTGCACCACACCACCCCAATCTCTGAAATCAAAAATGATTTAGAAAAACATGGTTACATTGCAACAAACATCACAAATGTATACTCTCGATTCAAAAAACCTTTGCCCATGTTTTTCATAGACATAACAAAGGCTACTTTCAATGAAAAAATTTATGAAATTGAATCAATTTATTATACAAAAATTGTTGTAGAGGAGCCTCGAAAAAAAAGAATTATACCTCAGTGTATAAGATGCCAACAATATGGTCATACAAAATCATATTGCAACCATTCTCCACGATGTGTTAAATGTGGCCAAGGCCACGAAAGTGTATCCTGCTTAAAGACCAGGGAGACAAAGGCAACCTGCGCAAACTGCCTTGGAGACCACCCGGCCAACTACCGAGGATGCCAAGTCCTGAAGGATCTGAGGGCGCATAGGAGAACAGCAAGAACCAACCATCCTCCTAGATCCCCACCTCTCCCTCCACCACCAAGTTTCGAAGAATTTCCGACTCTTCAGCAGCCCTTGCGAAAAGAGCAGCCAATACAAAATAATGCTTCGCAGAAAGCTACGCCAGCTCTGCTGCAGGAACCATCAAGAAACCAGATGACAAGAAGAGAAAATGCTACTACATCTGCTCACATCAAACCATCATGTTCAGGTATGAGGCAGGAAACTACTCAGCAGCCACCTTCAGCTGAAAATAATGCCCCACCTCAATTGCTCCAATTACTCAATGGTTTAAACTCCCTCATACAGCCCCTGTTTAGTATCTTCCAACAGTTTGCACAGGTGACTCAAGCCATGTATCCACAAAATGGCCGCTAATCAGCTGACTGCGGGCTGTTTGTCCATCCTTCTGTGGAGACATGGCCATAGCTGACATACCTCAGAACATGAGCAGGAGACTAAAAAGGCGTTGGATGAGGGATCTCCTTCCTTAGACAGCCTAAGTAATTGGAACAAGTTAGGGAAGAGGTACTGCTGAGTACTTTCCTTCCCCATGCCTGTCATGTCATTATTTCCTGTACCGTCATCACATTTGCTGATTGTCAACAATATTTTGACAGGCGCAAATATATTTGTTATAGACAAAAAAAACAAAAAAAAAACATTGATAGTTACTAACTTGTCTAATGTCATTGCGATCTTTAGAGATAAATAAAATCGGTTATCAACTACCAACTAATTCTACACACACACACACACATATATATATATATATATATATATATATATATATATATATATATATATATATATATATATATATACTTTGCAAAAATTCATCATATAAATTTATTCACATCTACATATATATTTATAAAGAATTATTTAATTTGAATATTTTGTTATAAGCATCCATTTTTTTTTTAATGTCATGGGAAGTTAGCATATTGTTTCTGCCTTTATGACTTTTCTTATTACTTTTTAGTTTTTTTATTTGAAAATTAATACATTATGCCGTATTGGAGGGCATTAATATTAGGGCTACATTAAACATTCACACAATATATACATACAAATGATAACTAAAATAGAGATAATAAAGAAAAGGAGTTTTAGAAAGTAAAATAAGAAAATTAACATACACAGGTAAAAAAAAAAAAATGAGAGAAATTAAATGAAATTGAAATAGATAAAACACATTTATACCTATATACAATAACTTTGTAGTAGGGCCACATTTAGTTTATCAACTTTTTTTTTTTGTTTCTTATGTAATTTTTGTAATATTTTATGGTGTAAACTAATGGCATCAATATACGATTATTAAAACTTATATTAAACTTTCATTTCTATATATTTTCTTCCCCCTCTCTCTCCTCATATAATCTATGAAATATTAGAGGGACGATAATTTAGGAGGGAAGGGCTGGGGTAGCCACCTGCTCCTTTTGTTTTAGAAGGGCCTCGGCAAGGCTTTGTTCTTGTAAAAAGCTGAAACCTTCAGCACAATAGCTTCCTCCAAGATAACAGACCATTTATTCAAGGAAGTATGCATATACATATAATGTATGTATTCGATTGTTATTTGATGTTATGTTCGAAGCTATTTAATCGTTATATAAAAAATTTAATTATGTATTAGAATATAAAATTAACTGTTCTGAGAATAAAACTAAATTGACGTCCTGGCTACCAAAAGTTAAAATTCAAACTACGTTTTATCCTCCGTGGATAGCAAACATTTGTTCAAGGAAGGATGTATATAGTCATAATATGTAATACCCGGGACGACTTGGGAGGATCAAGCCAAACTCCACACTTAACTTTACACACACTTAACTTTAAAGAGAGAGAAATACTTTATTGAAAGTAGTGCTGGCCTATTACATAGGGTCGTAGTGATAGAATAATGTCTTTTCTTCTTTTCCTTCCTCATTATAATAATAGTCTTATAAAACATAAACTAATAACTAAACCAAGTCCAATAAACAACACTGAACCATCAACATTGCATAGCATACACGTAAAAAAAAAAAAAAAATTGAATGCTAAGAGCCCAAAACTAAATATCACACCCATATATTCACAACTGTAGACAAAAAGACAATGCTAACAATTTAAAACAGAATAAATAAATAAATTCGTTCTAATCCGGTTTTCATTTATTAAATTTTATTGGCACACAAATAAATAAAATTCCACAAATACACAATATTTCATGTATTTATTAGGCTTTCAATTATCATAGTTCTATTTTAATAAATGTTCGATAATACCACCACGGCCTTCTAAACATTTTCAGATTCGTCTTCAAAGGGCGACAATGGCTCTTCTGATTGCTTCATATTTTCCTTTAATGACCGCTGCAGAAAATTGTCTACTTTTACTTTGTACACGTCATCTTTGGACTAGCCCCATAAGCAATCATTCAGTAATGTGAGTTCTCGAAGATCTTGGATGCCAAATAATTGGATCACCGCACAGTACATCTGAATATTTAACCTATAAATGATAGATTATAGGACGATTATTTATTAAACTGTTATTTTCCATTTTATAGTTTACTAAAATGAAAATACGAGATTTTCATCGTCAGCCATGAATAGTTCAAAAGTTGTCACACTAATTGTAAGTGGCTAACGTTGGGAATTCTCAATGGAATAATTCATCAAATTATTCAATGTTTCAATTTTCTAAAAGGTTGCTTGATGATTTTATTTAATAAGCGGTCAGTAGATACCTGATCATTTTAATATAATATCATATCTAGAGTTATTAAACTAAAGTAAATGTATTTAAGGTTATAAACATATCCATAAATATTTGTATATTTCTTTGGGGGGAGAGGGGGGTGAGGGGGGAATCCAAAACTCGCGACATCGGCTAAGTCAATTTTTTTTTAAATTGAACTATTCAATAAAAACAGGAAAAATGTAAATTCTACCACCTGAGAAAAATGTCTATTCTCTATTAGCTATTGGTCGTTTATTACAAAAAATCATCCAGTAACCTTTTAGAAAATTAAATTATTCAATAATTTGATGAATTTTTTATTTGTGAAATCACAACATTATCCACTTACAACTAGTGTGACTACTGGAACACCGCACATTGGGCCGAGTATGGGAAAACTCGCGACATCGGTTTTTTTTTTTTTTTTTTTTAAATTGAACTATTCAATAAAAACAGTGAAAAATGTATATTCTGCCACCTGAAAATATTCTCGGAAACAAAACGAACCCAACATAGTATCATTAAAACAGTTTATCTAGTTTTTGGAGTTCTAAAAAGAAATATAAAATAGGTTTAGATAGATTTTGATTTACCTCCCCCCTCTCCTCCCCCCAAAGAATATACAAATATTTCATGATATGTTTATAACTTTAAATATATTTACTGTAGTTTAACGACTCTAGATATGATATTATATTAAAATAATCAGGTATCTATTGGCCGTTTATTACAAAAAATCATCAAGTTACCTTTTAGAAAATTAAATCATTAAATAATTTGAAATAAAATTTTCTTTTAGAAATCCCAACATTATTCGCTTACAATTAGTGTGACAACTTTTGACCTATTCACTGCTAACAATGAAAATCTCGTAATTTCAATTTCAACATTCTTTACTATTAATTTTAGTGATGTTTCTAGTTGCAAAATTTACACCTTTATTCACAGTTCTATATTTCAACTCTGCAATCATCTACTATGGAATCAACTTGCTCACTGTCTGTATAAATACAACTAGAAATATCACCAAAATGACATTGCTCAAAAATGTTGAAATTGGAATTAGTCATTCCGTCAACTGAAAGGCTCAGAGACTGAAGTTGTGTGGATTATAAAGGGAGATGGAGTAATTAGACTTTTATTGCCTACGGTTGATGTAATAAATAGAATTTTTGTAATTTTAATGGTATTAACAAATTGTTATCTGTAGGCTCTAAGCTTCAGCTCTGTTTAAAATAAACTTCAAAAATTTTATAATAGACTGACATTGCCAGAAAATAATTTCTATTCAAAGTAGAGCGGTCAATGAATGTTGTGTGTTGCGCGCACCAGATATTTTTAGATTTATATTGAAAAAAAAAAGCACATAACATCTCTGAGTAATAAGCAAATCGAAATCAAGGTTTATATTTTTATTACAACCCAGAAGTACGTTTAGAAATATTATGAAGAGGTGATTGGGGAACATACTTATAATAATATTACTTGAAATTTAAAATAAATATAAAGAAAAGAATGATAAAAATAAATGTGTAATTCAATTGTTTTAACTATTTCATGGGGTTCCATTGAAGTACAATTGAAGCCTGCGACCTATCTTGTTCATTTGCATTTTAATTGAGCTTAACAATTCACTTCCTCTCTTTAATGCTTATTTTTCATCTCCGCTGCGGTGAAGGTTTATTAAATAATGGAATTGCAAAACGTTGGAAGGTCTGAGACGTAGGTTGAACCACAGTATGTAATAGTATAAAATTTCCATGTGTTCTCAGTTGGCAACTTCATCGGTCTTTTCCAACTAATTAATTATACTTGTGGATTACATGAGACCTATATTATTATTGTGTTTGTAAGTTTTTATGGATCATTTGTTGACTACAAGACATTTAAATTTAATAAGATAAATATAAAAATTGATAAAAGTTTTTTTGAAAGATTAAATTGTTAGATACTTTAAATTGTCAACCAAAATTGGATAAAAATGTTTGGCTAACCTTCTCTTTCCAATTCATGTTTCGTCATTTACATCCAGAAACATTTTCAATTCGTTTCAAAGATCAATATGAATTTATTGAAGAAAAAACAAATTAAATAATGCTATAAAACATTTCACACATTTTGGTACAGAGTGTCCGAAACGAATAAGTACATTTTCTTTGAACTACTATGAAACACGAAGAGATCGAAGAGAATTTTTACGAATTCACAAATTACAATAATAATAACATAATATGAATTAAAAAATACAATAGTTTTGTTAAAAGATAATTACAATAAAATTGTAATGCTGCTCAACTGTGTTGAGTTGATAACTGAGAGTATATTAATCCATCTGATTGATAATATCTAACAATTTAGCTTGATACGCTTCGTATATAAAATTGTCATTTATTGTCTCAACATTATTCTTCTCATATTTTATAAATTGATGAGAATGTTCGGATTAATAGGATTACTGTTAAAATTCAAAATGGAGGTGATCCACACAATTTCAGACTCTATGAAACGATTTAACGAGTCGAAAGTCCTATAGTTCAAATTATTAACTTCAGTACTAATCAAGTT
Organism: Nezara viridula; assembly: GCA_928085145.1. Taxonomy (NCBI): domain Eukaryota; kingdom Metazoa; phylum Arthropoda; class Insecta; order Hemiptera; family Pentatomidae; genus Nezara; species Nezara viridula. The sequence goes on along the minus strand of OV725080.1, from coordinate 89,004,596 downwards.
TATTGATCCCATCTTTCCTCGTAGATAGCTTAAATTCAAGAACTTAATTCCAGTCCAGATAGCATACGATAATTTTCAGTCAAAGCAAATAAAAAGTACGAAATTTCTCGTTAGCCAAATTATGTAAAGTTTGATAACTTTAAATCGGCTAGATGAAATTTAAAAAATATTTCATTCTGGAACTGAAGTCCCCTTCGAATGTTGACGTAGCTAAAAATGATGCACATTAATCTGACGTAAAATATACAAAACTGTACAAGTTAAATAAATGTTACTAGTCATTGTAGTTACTGGACCGAATACTTCCTCCGTAGTTGCGGTGGTTTTAGTATGAAGTAGATGACGTAGGAGGAGCTTCTCAAAGGGATTTGTTGACGAGTATTAACGTATAAGGATATTCTCGGAATTCCAAAAGGAGGTAGCACAAATGATGAAGGGTTTGCTGAAGGAAGTGGTTTTGTGGAAGGAGACATCAGATCAATAGGTTGAGACCTTGTATTTAGAGAGTGAACAGAGGAACGTAGAGTATGGAGTACTAAGATGAAGGGAGGTTTTTCGGTTTTTGAAAAAGGTAAACACCAAAGTGGAATTACTATCAGGAAGTAGTTTAGTACCACAACAATTCGGTGTGCCAGCATGATACCTGAGAACGTCTGCAAATTCCAAAGATAAATCATACAAAATAATTGGTAATCCTCTTTAAACTCATTTCCAGCCTTGCATTTAGCCCTCCATACATAAAGTAACCCTTGTCAAAGGTGATGAAATGACTTCAATCGAAAATTTGTTAACTTCAGTTTTACAGATGGGAGTGCTTCTGCTCTCGTCTGATTACAACTATTAATGTTTAGCATTCACAAATATTTTAGTTGTATTTAAAAAAAAATAATGTTATCCGTTGTTGTTGCTATAGGTCCCTTACCAAAGGGTAGTTTTTACCTTCGTAGAGTAGTACCGTTTCTTTCCTGATAGCACATCAGGCCCACTGGTGGTCGTTGATGGACAGTAGTGAGCCCGACTACTGAGCAGATAGGGACCCACTTTACGACCGCAAACTGCCTACAACGGGCACCGATCGCTATCGAAGGCAGCCGAAGAGTCGGAGCGGCAGGTGAGCGGGTAACGAGGCCCTGCGGATGCTAATGGTCTCCTGCCCTGGAATAGCTAATGTGTTCTTGGCTCTTGGCGACCCCTCCCTTACTGTCTCTTCTCACTTATCCAGTCAAGAATTATCCTCTGGATTCCAAGCACATCATTTGGTTTTTATTATTTATTCCTTTTAGATAGGGAGAACAAAAAAAAAATCTGGTGCAGGGCGAGAATCACACAACCTTCATTTTCCACATTTTAATATGTAGGGAAGTGAAACTGAAAATTCTATATGGTTTAACAGGACTTTTATTGATAAAGGCTTCTAACCTAACTATAAAGGAAGGCGGGGTGGCGCAGCGGGTTAACGCGTGTGCAAAACACTTGCTCGGCAACCAACCATATGATAAACCAGAACTGGTATTAATCTTCCACCTTCTTCCCTGGTTCGGCAAATCCCCGTATAACCAAAATGGCGATTAAGGAGAGGACAAAACAAAAATACACAACTATAACGCAGCAGAAATTATAAGCATCTTCTTATCGAAAAAAGTTGAAATCAAGCAATATCGTCCATCATGAATATCGTTGTGATCTCTCTAAATGAAGCATAGAGAGAGATTTTTAAGCATATTGGTGGCCAATCAATAGAAAGTTGTTTCCCCATATAAAACTATATGTTCCCTTGTATAGGTGGCTAAATTCTTTACACCTATTTACACCTATTCTTTACCTCAGCTAAAGCGAATTCAAGAAGTTCTGCCCTCCACTTCCCAGTAAAGTAGGAAAATATGTTTTTTTCACTCACCCAAATTAGTTTCTATGAATCATCTGAGCTAAATACTTAAATAATCACATATCCGCTTGATAAAAATGTTCTTCAGCTGCTTTTTAAACATTTTATTCCTCAAAGAAAAAAATAATTAGCCTTTATCCAAATTGTTCTGAGCCCGATATTTAAGCTTCTTTAAATTGTTTAAAACATTAAATAACTGTGGTAGAAACTGTAACTGAAGTCAGTTTTTATTAAGTAGTTTTTTTTATTGGTCTTTCTTTTCCTTGATTATTCGATTGCACAAGTACATGTATTGTTGTATGAAAGAACTAATGCTAAAAGAAATAATTTTTTCCGATATATTATTGATTATTTTTTTTATAAGGCTACACAAACATTATTGTTTCTATTTAATACATACTGATAATCAAGGTTAGTCAATTTATGTTTTACTTTATGTTTAATAAATGTAATATTTTATTTTGTCAATCATTTTATACGAGGGTGAATTAGACAAGAAAGTGGAAATTAAAATTAAATTGACAATTCTTATAATTTAATTTAATGTGTAATTAGTTGTACATGGAGTAATCATTGTTATTTTTTTTAAAGAAACAAGTAAGTAATATGTATGTGTTTTAATTTTACCTTTAAAATAATCGATTTGTTTTTTATAAATTGGTAATACCGTTGCGCATTTCATTATCAATCAGTGAAATTTAGTAAGGCAATGTTTAATTTCTAACACTACTATATGTGTGGTTGTGCTTTTATGGATTGCCATAGATAGTCGATTTTTTCGAAATTTCGATATTTTCCTTCCTATATTCCATACTTTACCATCAGTACTACCTTATTTGATATTATCGACTATCCGTTACCTTTGATATTTTACTTTAGAAATTAAAATTAAACGTATGTTTTCGGAAAGCGCTAGGAATTATATATGAATTTAATCGTTAGAAAATGAAATACTCATCTTGCCTGTTTCATATAGGAAGTATTGCGTAGTAGGGGAAGTATCGATATTTCGATAAAATCGATTATTGATGGCCATCCTGATTAGAATTGAATATCGCGTATGGGACCCTTGTCACACAGTAACATCAATTTTCTGCCAAAATTTCTTAGTTAGAACCTTCTTAGACCAAGCCTACGAGTTGTCGAAGAAATCTATGTAGGACGCAAATAAATTAGTATTTCGCTGAATCTCATCTATGGGTGAATAGAAGGCAGAATTAGTTGAATAGGAATTTCTGGAGCAATCTGAGATGACAAAGATGGACAGGAACTTGAAAATTAATTTTACTAAAGAAGGAAGAACAATTGATATTTTCATTAATTAATATAAAATGAAAAAAAAAACACATTTTTCAATGCGCCAATGTTCTAGAGAATCAATATTTATATTGAATACTTGAGGTTGACCGTTGTATATTTTAGAGGAAGGAGATTGTCCTGGATGGTGGTCATAAAAAGACTAAAATAGTGGAAAAACTATTTTATTTAAAACCAAAAAAAAAAAACTAGGACCATCCACAGTGAAACTCTAAGTTTCAACTTAAACTCCATGCTGCATACACCTCCTGAAGAAAACCCTTCAAAGTCGGCTTTAAATTAAATAATTTTTCCACGATTTAATCTTTTTATGACCGTCACCCAGAACCATCCCCTTTCTCCACCATGTTTATATTGGCTTGTTGGGTTTATATTCATATTAATATTTCAAAAATATTAATAATATCGATGAAAATATTGACTACCGATATTTCAAATCTGGCATTTCTATGGCATCGATAGTTATAGGGCGAAAATAATGTCGATGACAATATCGATATCGAGCCTTCAATATCCCATCCCTAATCCAGTTACAACAAGTTCCTAAATTAATCTTCGTTCATAATATAATAAGTTTGAACGATTAAACGATTAAATTCAAGATAATTTTGGTTTCTTGTAAAAATCGAAACTGTGTGAAAAGTGTCACTTACTTACGAGGCATAACTAATAAACAATAAGCGTAGAAGATGTAGGAGTTCAATAAGACGGGAGCTTAGTAATTAGCGGCTGGTGGGGAAGGGAGCCATGTAATATCCTTCCCTGCTGAGGAGGAAAACGTATAAGAGTTTTTCCCACTTCCGTTCTCATTCCGCCTCATAATTCTTTCCTCTTAGGGGACTTGGCTTCTCTTGGCACAAATCCAAACAATACGTGCTTCTGATTTATATTTCAAGCGTGCACTCTGAAAATGGTACATGTCAAATGCGTTAGGGATATTTTTATTACTATTCTCGTATATTAAAAAATTATTGTGTTGTCTGATATCGATTATCAAATTCAATAATGAAAGCGTAATCATATCAATTATATGATTTTTGATAGTTTATTTTCATTAATGTACCATTGTAATCGACTTAGAAAAACCAAAAATTACCCCCTCTCCTCAAAATTTGAGGTTTTATCTTTCAGGATACGAATAATAAGAAAATCCAAATGTCTTTGTCATTGTAAATATGTATATATATGGAAAAAAATTAACTTTTTGTTTTTAATTGTTTGTTACTCGCAGTTCTTACAAACTTTTATATTGCCATTGAAGCTCAAATTGAGTATGAGAAATATTATTAGAAAATTCTTAACTAAAAGTCACAGCCATTGCCATAAAAAGGCTATTAATTTCGATAAATCTCTTGTTTTATGCTGAATATTTATTTATTACATAATAGTGGATTAATAATTGACCTTCGTCGACATATTGAAGAGAAGTTGGTTGAGGTGTTCGGTCAAATACAGAAAAAGGGTAAATAAGTAAAAAAAAAAATTAATTTTGCTGACTTTTCGGCCCAATTGATAAAGTGAAACCAGTTAAGGCCTAAAAACTGAGCCGAGACGTCGGCTAAAATAAAAAATAAATATAATTCATTTGTTTTTACTTCTTTCTGTGTTTGACTGAACAATCTAACCAACTTCTCTTCAATATTTATCTTTTGATTCGGAGGTCCACTATAATAACCTAGAAGTACCATTATTTTATTGTATTGTTTGCAGATTTTATTTTATGGATTTATTATTATCGTCTTTGCGATTATTGTTAAAACAACATGTCCTTTCCAGTCAACATTACTTTGTCTGGGTTATAGATTCCATTTTATCCTCTTTACATTATTATGAAATTTATATTCCATCGATGAATGACTGAAGGTGGGCTGTTGCTTATATAACTGTGTTGTAGCTCTTGATATCTGGTATCACTCCTGTACAAATTTCCCTCTACTTACAAGGCACTCATTTTTTTTTTTCTCAATATATTGAGCTTATATTGTTTTGAAATATTCAAGGGGTCCCAATTAATGTTTTGATACATCTGACTTAAAAATCATTACATAGCTACTGACGTTCATCCTAAATACACTACCGACTAGTAAGTTTATTTTATTTTATATTTCAAATTAATATAACTGTTTAAAAAAAAAATTGATAGAGGAAGTCGTCCTTGCCCGATTTAGGATCGGACACTTAAGATTGATCCACCTCCACCTCATCATTAAAGTTAAACCACTTAGATGCCAGTATTGCAATAGTGTCCTGTCCACAACTCACATTTTCCAAGATTGTCTGTTTTATAGTGGTAAATTATGTTGTGTATTTAGGATGACCGTCTGTAGGTATGTAATGATTTTTAAGTTCGATGGATCAAAACATTCAGTGGGATCCCTTGAATATTTTAAAACAATATAAATTCAATATATTGAGAAAAAAAAACAGTGTCTCGTAAGTAGAGGGATGGACAATTTTCATCAGAAGAGTAAAAAATCCATGTTATGGATCCATCTTATTTTTTTTAAATAAGCCGTGTTTTTTCTTGAATATGAAGTGATAAATAAACAAATATTTAATTAAAATAATTAAAAATTTATTTACTGTAAACTAGAAATTTACAAAACTTGGATTTCCTACTTTTCTGCTGAAAATTAGCTAATCATTGACATGTACTTCTTTGTAGCTCATGAGGTATGCTATTACTCCTATAAACATAACTTACAATAACTTAGAAATATCTCAAAATATATCAATAACATTAGAAAACAACAGCAATAGAACTAACAAAATAATAACATTTATAAAAAGGGTAAATTTAACAAAAGAGCTATAATAATAATTTCTGTTTATCTTTTCTTTTATTTAATTTTTCCTCCTTATTTTATTTTATTCTTTTTTATTATTATTCATTTATTTATTTATTATTATTATTTTGTATATATGTTTATTTTTTATCTAGTGAAATCTTCTATAACGTTAGCCTTTCATTACCTTATTATTATTTATTTTCTGGGTTCGTTCATCCTACTTTAGCATCCTGATATACTTAAAAAAAGTACAATATTTTCGCTCCCAAATTGTAAGACTAATATCAGGAGCTCTCTGGTACGTATATAACAAAACTTTCCGCCAACCAACACGTACGTGCTCTCTATTCCAGATTTCATATTAAACTACACTGACAAAACAACAACAGAATTATAAACGACATGGTCACGACTCACATGCACATCGAGAGACGACTGAAAATGAACTGGGTGGGAGATCTCCTTTCCCGAACCAAAAAAGTAAACGATGACCAGGAAGAGGTGATGTGCCTTTAATGGCACCACAGGGCATGAAGATGAGAACAATAAACTTTCTAAACATCACAAAAAATTGTTGTCTACTTATTGACTAAATTGTATGATCCTCTACAATATATAACAGCAGTGAAAATAGAAACCTAAACAAATACACAAACATTAAAATCACAAAAGAATATCACAACAATTCTATATAACTTATTTTTTTATACATTCCTATTTAAGTTACTTATTTGTGCCAGTCATCTTCCATACTCGTGAACTCTTCTAAAACATTTGTCTTTTATTATTATTATTATTATTTATTTGGATTCGTTCATGCTACTGTAGCATTCATGATTGTCTACGCACATCCTGATTGATTTCTTGAAGCGGCATGCATACCCATCTCAGACCATTCGTGACTGTTTCTTCAGTTCATGCTATCAACCCTTAACAAGGAAAGCCAGCTGTCAGAGATTGCTCATTGAGCTTCATGCTGATATTAAATATAAAATTATTAATACAAATTTAAATGTTTGATTAAAGGATGCTGTATTAAATATATGTGTGTGTATATATATATATATATATATATATATATATATATATATATATATATATATATATATATATATATATATATATATATATATATATATATATATATATATATAGGTAAATTGAACATTCCAGAATGGTTCATTTATTTTGTTCATATATTTATTTATTGTATACACCTAAATTTATTTATTGTATACATTTAAATATTTTAATAATAATATTTTTTATGAATAAGGCGCTGATGATCTGGATGTTTTGCGCCTGTAAAATCAAAACAACAAACCAACCAAAATTTATAGACTTTAAATTCTATTCTTTAAATCTGTGTTCACTTGACCGAGTTGAAGCTTTTATTTTGTAATATTACGACCATAATAACCTCATTCTAATGAATATATATAAAATAACTCTTCATTTAAGTTAATGTATTACCACGAAGATCATAAAGATGGAAAATAATGGTTGTCAAAAGCGAGCTAAAAGAAAAATATAGTCGTATATAAGTTGTGAAAGAACTAGCATGCCAAGTTTTTACTCTTGACTCTCCCGATTTCGTTACATTTACTTTGCCTTGCTGTGTGGCTGTTCATAAAGCAAATATCTTGCCGAGTCAACCAAGTAACTTTCTTTTCTGGTCTGGAATGGAATTTATTTTCTCAAATGTCATCTTTGAAAAGAACTAAACCATCTCGTTTTATACTTGGAAAACATAACGTCAACAAACTGGCTGTATGTTATTGATTTATAAAATAGCAAAAGTTATTTTAAGTCAATAATTTTGTGGTAACATCTGGACTTAATTTTATATATATATATATATATATATATATATATATATATATATATATATTTAAATTTATATTCCTCTCTACCATTGAGCGTCATTGGTGGTAATTCTTAATTTTTATATTCTGCTGGAATAATTTGTTTCGATTAAATATTGGAAAAAAATGAAGACACCTTCTTCCCTGTCTCCCAAAATATCGTTTAATGTCGTGGACATATTTAATTTATGTCTCTTTTTAAGTATTGAGGACACTCTAGTAATAAGTGTTTAACTATGTGTGTTGACATACTTTTGGCAGGTATATTTCTAGACCTCTAAGAAGGTATGCTTGAGTGAAAATACAGTATCCAATTCGCATTATCCACAATATTATTTCTTCTCTTCTCGATTTTCTGGAGCCTTCAATTTACCTATATATATATATATATATATAGGTAAATTGAACATTCCAGAATGGTTCATTTATTTTGTTCATATATTTATTTATTGTATACACCTGTTAAAGTTTGAATACTTGTTGAAGTTGTAACTGGACTTTGGAAATATTAGAGGCATTAAATAGTAAATCATCGGATATAGGAATGAATATGTGACAAGTATTTTTTTTCCTTTCTTTACTAATCTTTCAATGTACTTTTTTTTTTCCTTTTTACAAGTTTTTTTCTTATTTTATTTTAATGCATACATTTTTACTTACATGCTGTCTTATTTATTTTTCTCAATTTATATTTTAAATTGTATATAATATGTATGAATGTAAACAGACCAATAACGCTCAATTTCCTAGATTGTGGCAGATTATATTATTTGTCTTCAATAAAATTAATTCATATAACAAATCGTAAATCGTTAACCTAAATGCAAATTTTTATTATTTATAACAATGTGATTTAAAATACTAAATCATGGATTTTCGAAATAGCTATCATTGGTTTTACTTTCAGGAGTTTCACACTGGCCACTGACACGTTCAATTTGATCGAAACAAAAATCATCCACATTCAACAAATATATTTTAGAAAATTAAAAGTATAGACAACTGACCATCACGATTATTTACAGAACATGGACATTCAAACATTTTGTGTGTTTAAATTCAGCATACAGAAGTACATGTTGAAGAACATGTCGACGTGTGAATATGTGTGAAACAAAATATCTTGCTGATAGTATTAAAATTTTAGTATTAAACTAACAAACAAAGGAAGAAAAAGGACTTTAGAAAATTGGAATTTTTTAGTTACGTTAGTCACATTTTGGCCGGTGATATTTAAAATGATGAATACATGAATTTGGGCGATGGACCTTAAGAAAAAGTGTACTATACAGAATTTATTAAAAATTTAATGAGTAGAGATGACTTGAGAATGATCAAATTAGCTCTAAACGTCGTTGAAGTTGAATAAATCTTTGAAGTATAAGGGCTTATATATTTCTTAAAGACACCAAATATAAGAACATTGAGCGGCCTTGAGAAATACTACTGCAGTAGCTAATTATTATAATATCGGCTATATTTCACGTACTCCTCACTACTTTTGTTTTTGTTTTATTAATGCGTATTGTCATTTGTAAGTATTATGTAGAAATAGGACAACAATAACAAAAATACAAACATTAAGTGCAAGATTCCATCCACAATTCGGCTCTTCGAATCTGCATAGGAGCCTTCCGAACTTCCCCAAACGAAAGTGTGTATGCCTAATCTGGAGAACCCTCTCTAGAGATGAGGCTAAATTATTTATCAATAAAATGAGTTTCAAAATTGAAAGCACGTCCACAGCATTCATTAGCTCAAAAACTATTTGTTGATGAATCCGAAAAGCGCGCACTTAAAGACATAGAGAAAAATAAATCTAAATTAACGATTCATAAAACATTATGTGATTCGAACATGACTCGATATTCCAAAGATTACCCAATAGAAATATAAACTTATTTCTTTCGATTACTAGAAAGGTACAAAGGTTATAAGGTCATTTACACCGACGCCTCCAAAGTATAAAATAGTGTTGGTTGCGCTGTCTATGCATCCGAAAACTAGCTACAGCTAATATTCAACATAACAAGAGAGAGCTTCTCCATTGAATATGGTGGAGAAGCGATTGCTATAATGGAGGCCCTATATTGGATATCAAAACCCAAAGATAAAAACTGGATCACAGCAACAGACTCAAAATGCGGTAATCCTACCAGCTCCATGAAAAATGGCCTAGCAGCTCTCTCATAAGAGAAATATTAAACGTATGGTGGAGGATGAGAAAAAGGTCAGTGATTGTGTTCTTTGTTTGAGTTCCATCCCATAAAAGAGAAAGCAGATCAAGCTGCTCATTTGGCGAGGAAGGGAGAGGTATCAGGCATAACACCAATAAATTACATCACCATTGAAGATTGCATATACGAAACAAAAGAAAAGCTATTAGAAAATTGCGAAGGCCAATGGAAAATAAAACGAGCCAAATTATCAGAAATAAAAACCAAGTGCAACAGATGGGCCACAGGCTCCAGAAAATCGAGAAGAGAAGAAATAATATTGTGGATAATGCGAATTGGATACTGTATTTTCACTCAAGCATACCTTTTTAGAGGTCTAGAAATATACCTGCCAAAAGTGTATCAACACACCTCAGACAGTTAAACACTTATTACTAGAGTGTCCTCAATACTTAAAAAGAGACATAAATTAAATATGTCCACGACATTAAACGATATTTTGGGAGACAGGGAAGAAGGTGTCTTCATTCTCTTCCAATATTTACTTGAAACAAATTATTACAGCAGAATATAAAAATTAAGAATTATCACCAATGACGCTCAAGGGTAGAGGGGAATATAAATAAAATAATAATAAAAAAAAAAAATATATATATATATAAAATTAAGTCCTGATGTTACCACAAAATTATTGACTTAAAATAACTTTTGCTATTTTATAAATCAATAACATACAGCCAGTTTGTTGACGTTATGTTTTCCAAGTATAAAACGAGATGGTTTAGTTCTTTTCAAAGATGACATTTGAGAAAATAAATTCCATTCCAGACCAGAAAAGAAAGTTACTTGGTTGACTCGGCAAGATATTTGCTTTATGAACAGCCACACAGCAAGGGAAAGTAAATGTAACGAAATCGGGAAAGTCAAGAGTAAAAACTTGGCATGCTAGTTCTTTCACAACTTATATACGACTATATTTTTCTTTTAGCTCGCTTTTGACAACCATTATTTTCCATCTTTATGATCTTCGTGGTAATACATTAACTCAAATGAAGAGTTATTTTAAATATATTCATTAGAATGAGGTTATTATGGTCGTAATATTACAAAATAAAAGCCTCATCTTGGTCAAGTGAAGAAAGATTTAAAGAATAGAATTTAAAGTCTATAAAATTTTGGTTGGTTTGTTGTTTTGATTTTATAGGCGCAAAACATCCAGATCATCAGCGCCTTATTCATAAAAAATATTATTATTAAAATATTTAAATGTATACAATAAATAAATTTAGGTGTATACAATAAATAAATATATGAACAAAATAAATGAACCATTCTGGAATGTTCAATTTACCTATATATATATATATATATATATATATATATATATATATATATACACACACATATATTTAATACAGCATCCTTTAATCAAACATTTAAATTTGTATTAATAATTTTATATTTAATATCAGCATGAAGCTCAATGAGCAATCTCTGACAGCTGGCTTTCCTTGTTAAGGGTTGATAGCATGAACTGAAGAAACAGTCACGAATGGTCTGAGATGGGTTGGCATGCCGCTTCAAGAAATCAATCAGGATGTGCGTAGACAATCATGAATGCTACAATAGCATGAACGAATCCAAATAAATAATAATAATAATAATAAAAGACAAATGTTTTAGAAGAGTTCACGAGTATGGAAGATGACTGGCACAAATAAGTAACTTAAATAGGAATGTATAAAAAAAATAACTTATATAGAATTGTTGTGATATTCTTTTGTGAGTGTAATGTTTGTGTATTTGTTTTGGTTTCTATTTTCACTGCTGTTATATATTGTAAAGGATCATACAATTTAGTCAATAAGTAGACAACTATTTTTTTTGATGTTTAGAAACTTTATTAGTCTCATCTTCATGCCCTGTGGTGCCATTAAAGGCACATCACCTCTTTCTGGTCACCGTTTACTTTTCTGTTTCGAGGTAGGAGATCTCCCATCCAGTTCCTTTTCAGTCATCTCTTGATGTGCATATCAGTCGTGGCCATGTCGTTTATAATTCTGTTGTTGTTTTGTCAGTGTAGTTTAATATGAAATCTGGAATAGAGAGCACGTACGTGTTGGTTGGCGGAAAGTTTTGTTATATACGTACCAGAGAGCTCCTGATATTAGTCTTACAATTTGGGAGCGAAAATATTGTACTTTTTTTAAGTATATCAGGATGCTAAAGTAGGATGAACGAACCCAGAAAATAAATAATAATAAGGTAATGAAAGGCTAACGTTATAGAAGATTTCACTAGTATTGAAGATAACTGACACAAATAAAAATATAACTTTACAGAATTTGTTGTGTTACTTATTTGTGAATATAATGCATGTGTATTTACCTTGGTTTCTATTTCCGTGGTCATGTCGTTTATAATACCGTTGTTGTGTCCGTTTATTTTATGAACCTGGAGAAGAGAGCACATATATATTGGTCGACAGTTGGTTATCGTAAGTAGGGATGTATAGCATTGTTTTTGGCGTTCCAGAGAATTCCTGCTATTAGTCTTAAAATTTGGAATTGAGAATATTGTAGACTTGTAAGTGAGTCTTTTTTTGTTGAGCCATACATCTGTGAAGATACATCCAAATGGGTTAAATACTATATATTGTTGTTTAGTTCTTGGCTAATTTTCAAAAAAAGAAAATTATAATATTTTCAGTTGCTTGTTTAAAGGATTTCTTTTAATTTTGAAATGTCGACTCCAATCGAATTTTAGTCCAAGATAACGTACCGTTTTTGTCCAGGGAATTCAGTTCTAGCCAATATGAACTGGTTGGCACGTGTTTCGTGGAAGTATAAATTTTATTTGTTGAAATTTGTTAATTTAGTAAACGATTTTGTAAATTCAGTGAGGCTATGAATTGGGTATTAATGTAAAATAAATGAGCTAGTCATTTTAAATTTAAATTATAAAATGAATGAATGAAAATAACTTTATTATTCTGTGAATAGTTTCCCATTAGAACAAATTATAAATACAGGATATAAATAAACAGGTTGGTGTGTCCATAAAAAAAATAAATATTTAAAAAATAATTGATAATATAATGAAAAAATACAGATAATAAAAAGATATAAAAAACTTACTTAAATATAAAATAAACATAGGAAGATAAAATAAATAAACAAAATAGAATCCGGAGGGAGAGGGGGTACTTTGAGAGTCATATGACTTAGACTGTTAAGTGCATTTCATGATCAATCGGATTGGGAATGGAATAGATGCTTAAAGAGGAGAGATTTGAAAGAGGAAACTGACATTGCGTGTCTAATATTGGGAGTGATAGAATTCCAGAGCGAGAAGGCTTGAATTACCAAGGATTTGTTAAATGGAGTAGTTCGTTGAGAAGGAGGATAGAGGTCGGACGTACGGGATCTGGTGGAACGGTATTGAATGGAGGATTTAAATTGTAGTGTAGGATAAATAGTAATTCTCAATAGTTATTATGCATTCTAATTGTTAACAATTTTTAATCAGCGTTTATTTCAAGTACTTCTTTATTGAATTGTATTATATTTTGCTAAAACTTAGGACATTGGTAATAGTGATATAGGAGTTTATTCATGCCAGGAGTACAATATATATATATATTTTTTTTTTTTTTTTTTTTTTATTTAACACTAGAGAAAATTGAAATCGATATATACCCACAAATAATTATAATGTATTTTTAAAATACCAATACTGTTTTTATACTGATTATTTGTTTATTCACTAACTCGAAATTTATTATAATCTGACCTAAACCAGCATGAAATTAAAAGTTAAGTTAAAGCTAAAAAGGTTATGATTATCCATAATTTGTTTGTTTTAATGCCGTTTTTCTTCCAAACCAGCGTATGAATACATGCTTAAGGTTTATTCTATTTAGTAATATAATAATTAATAAAATAACAATGTATTAATATTATTTTTCTACTGATTTCTTGTTTATTCACTACCGTGAAATTCATTATAATCTAACCTCAACCAGCACGTTTCTTAAATCTAACCAGCTAAAATCTAATCAGCTTAAATCTAACATAAGCCAGCATCTAACTTAAATTAAAAGTTAAGAGTCATATGGATAACTGAGAAAGGCAAACAAAAGTTAGCTGTATAGGGACTTTGCTAAATGACTTAACAAAGCCTGTAAAGAGGACTTGAAGAAAATTAGTGGTGGGAGGAACCTCTCAGGCGAAACGTCGTCCGGGCAAGGAAGAAACCTCGTTGAATTAAAATTTAATTTCCCCTTTGAGTAATGAGGCCTTTGTCAAAGATATAATTGCCAATTTTTTTCTTTTTTGTACTAAGACTTTTTTTTTATGCAGAGCTGAACTACTTTGTCCCTAAAACGTACGTGTGAGGGTGTCTAAAAAAATACAAGTACTTTATATGCAATACACAACAATTTCTTATTATGGATGCATCTTTTGTATCATTTATATACAAGAATCATGATTGTCGATGGTTTTATATTTCTTAGTTCTTTTAAATATATTTGTCTTGAAGAATGGTGTCAAAACTGGAGGATAAAAATAATTTGAATCACCCATCAAATCACTTTTACCCATCGTCGTAAACCTATGACTTCCTGTCCTACAGTATCCTTTAACAACACCTCACTTATCCCTGTTGAATAAATCCGATACCTAGGGCTCCATCTGGACGAAAGTCTCAGTTGGAATCCTCATACAAGACTGAAACGACAACAAACTGCTCGACGTTTCCGCTTACTCCAACATTTACTAGACAAACTCTTTAAACTTTAATTACAAAAGACCCATAACATGACTATAATAAGACCTATTTGGAGTTACGGAGTTTAGCTATGGGGCTAAACTAAACCATGAAATTACGCTCGTATCCGATCCTTACAATCCAATATCCTTCGTAGAATCTTGAAGTGAGGAGTACCTTACTTTGTCACAAATACAATAATCCATAAAGACCTTAATGTTTCAAATGTTCCACGATTTGGCCAAATCCAGATGCCTATCCTTCCATAACAAAATTCATAACCATCCGAATCCTCTCGTTTCTAACCTTGCTTCCTCTTCGATTCCTAATAATCCTCCGAGACATCTGAAAAGAAGATGGCCTCGTGACCTCCTTATAAGCATATTACTAGAGTGCTATCAGTGCATAGTTTCCCAACAAGCGTTTTCACATGATTAAATTTCTGTGCACAAATTTACTTGATTTATTTATATTTTAATACAGTTGTAAATATTATGAGTAAAAAAAATAGAAATATATTTGTAAGAAGACAAAATAATAATGATGGTTTATAAGGCATTTTGATCATGATCAATGGAAATATGGTTTAAAATTCAGTGATCTCAAGGTTTTATTCTGACCCGTATAACTGATCAATTTCTTGAACAAAAAAGTATTAATTCAATTTAGAAAACTAAAATAAATGTCTTAAATAATAATTTATGGATCTAGAACACGAAGCAGTTAATCCATAACTCAAGAAGACGAATGATTAATATTTGAAGAATCAATTTTAATTTTTACTCTTAAATAAAACATTTACTTATTCCGAAATGAAACAAGGAACTGTTGGACAGCCCGCTCACCGAATCCATTATTCGTATGCAGATTACACTTTCTGAAGAAAAGTTTTGAAATAATTCATAAGTTTGCTACATCAGATTACTTCGGGTTGAAGCCAAACTTTTCGAAATAAGTTGGATTTACCTAGCCTTTCTGATGTTTTATTATTATTTTTTTTTTTACCTTCCTAGAATTCTCGAAAATTAATTATGTTAATAGCCCGATTACAAGATTCTAAACATAGTCATAGTGAGATTAACATTTATATAATTTAATTGATAGTTTCTTTAAATACCCAGCAATAAATAATATTTTTTTCACTTTACATCTGATATGGTTTATTTCTGTCGCTGATTTTGATCATTTATTTCTTGGGGAGAGAAAGAAAATAAAATTATAAATTTTACCTCGACCAAGATGAACCAAATGTTTATCAAGCACACCAAATCATTATGTTAATATATAAATTTGGACTTATAGAATCGAACTATGGTGAACAGCAAAGAAATCAAACATAAAAATCATCCATTCATTCCAGTCAAAAGTCCTTCGGAAAATTGTAGACGCACCCTTTTATGTTTCAAACCTTACGTTACACATTGACCATAACACTTCTTTCATCATTTTATTTTGTAATCAAATTTTATTACAAGAATTTAGTAAGATTTTACATTGGCCTTTTATTATTTTTTTAAACGATTAACGTATTTATAAATTCTGACTGACTTAAATATAGACAGGCTGAAAACATATTATACATATTCAATGTTCATTTCACGGATGTTTCAACTTTTTTTGTAAGTATTATTTTTCGAAGCGCTGCATCAAAATTAACATTAAGTTTGACAAAATCGCTAAAAAAATATTTGCCTAAAATCGAAAAAGAATTTCTCAAGTGGAAGAACTGTTTCGGTATCAACCAATACGTATCAATACATACAACATTTTGCCAAAAATACAAATCAACACGGCCATGGAATACCTACCCCGGTGAAGCGTGTATTGAAAAGTAAACAACCGGTTAGGCATCGGGGAATAATTTCATCCTCAGGCGTCAAGCAGTAGACCCGATATCTCGAATTTGAAAATTAATTGCTTTTGAACCAATGGTCATAAAACACTATGGTTTTCATCAAAATATTTGTAATAAATCCCTAACAATTAAAAAAGAAACTCATATAATGGAATATCCACTATTTTTAGAGTTGTAGCTCGTATGATTATTTATTTTTTTGTAGCATACTAAAATAATTTAGATTATGACATTTTTTAAAAAAACATTTTACTATCTAGTACGAATCAGATTTTTTTTATATTGTATTATTCTTATAATAATAATTTGCAGAGATTTTATAAAATTTGGAACCTTTGGATTCTGTTGGAAAATATGCAATATTAAGTTTTTATTTCATGGCTTACAACTAGGAAGATTTTTCTCCTGCCTTAGTCTGCATATAAAATGGAAATAAAGCAGTTTGAACCTTTTCGATAAAAGAATTATGCAAACAAGGAATTCATTGAATATTCAATCCAGACTTACCGCGTACTGTTCGCCGAAGCCGTGAACAGTGTATGTTTTCACTTTCGAATATCTAGTTTTATTCGTAAACGAATAGAATTTAGTATGAATGCATTGCCTTCTTTTTTTTTCTACAGATAATCCAATCTTTCTAGTTCATAGAAACGGTATATTTGAATACTCTTGGTTTCTTTTTTAGGGACAACTTCATTTGTTAGATTTATGGAGTAGTTATACATATAGTGTAAACTAGTATATAGTAGTCACAACCGATATAGGTTTTTTAAATTGAATTAAATATCTGGTTTTTGAAATTGGTGATTTTATTTCTCATGTGTTGTAGTGTAACAAACTATAAACAAAAATAAAATTGTTTCATATCATCTGAAAAATCCAATTTTCATTTGTTTGAATTTTATTAGCTAATTTCATAAATGTATTAGCGTTTTGGTTATCAAAGTCATGTCTTAATAATACGAATGAGAACTTAGAGCCCTAATACTTATAGCCCTCCAGCAGTGGCTGATTTATTATTATTCAATAAATAGATTATTAAAAAAAAATATCTTAATGAATTCTCAAAAATTTCACCATTGACTTCTAAACATTTTCTATTTCGTCATCGAAGGTTGACAATTTCTCTGATAATCTTCCTGCAATGACTTCCGTTACCTTTTTGTTGAATTAATTTGTTACCTTTTATACTTCATTTTTTAACCAGTCCCATGAATCAATTCAGTTCTGTAAAGGTCTCGATATCTTGGACGCCAACTAATTGGACCACCGTGACCTAATCCAACGATCTGGAAACCTATCGTCCAAATGTTTAAAGAATATTTAGAAGTCAATGGTGGTATTTTCGAATAATTATTAAAATAAGACTTCGATAAGCGAAATGCTAGTTCATGCATGAAATATTGTTGGTTTTTTTGTTATATAAAATAAAATTTACACAAATGAAAATCGGATAAGAACATATGAGTTTTTTTTATTATATTCTTGTGTGCAACCCAATCTTCTAGTTTGATCGGTTTCTCCCAATTCATCCTGTATATATAAATAAATATGAGGTAAATGTACCGGTGATAGACACTTTAAGAATTTTTTTCAAAATTAATGTTAATCACGACTTAAGTTCTGGCGTTGGATCTTAGTAAATTGTTTAATTGACAGCAAATTTTATTGAATTTATTTCTTCTTTATGGTTTATTAGTTAATTATTTATGAAAAACTTAAGAAATTCTAACATAAATCCTGATTTTAACAGACACTCAGGTTTTGGAATAAATTCTGAACAGTTTTAAATTAAGACAACTTAAGATGAATGAGTCAAATTTTTAACCTAACCTCCTAAACAAAGTGATAAAGCAACCTCTGTGTTTTTTTTTTTTTATTTGTACCATTTATCATTTGAATTTTGTTTTGTTTGTGCATGCGTGTACCATTGCAGAATGACATGAATAAGTATATGTTGAATAACTAGACGTGGATAAAGCGTAATGAAAGTCACATAAGTGAAGAGACGAGGAGGTTGAAAGTTGATAAATAGCCCTCCTGCCATAGATCTTAGCTCCCCTAAACACCGACACTGCCTAATGATAACTTTGGCTTAATCTATTGAATTATTTAACAAGGGATCAATGCCTCCTAGGGTCGAATACATTATTATCTTCAGGCCTCAATGGGTCAATGCATTCTCACTTAAGGATTCTACTTATTTTCCATAATATCCCGCAATCTGCAAACGAGATGTGGTATACTTAATTCTATTATGAATATATGAAATTTAATTATCAGAGACGCAGCAAATGATAGTGAATATAATAACGCTTAAGACGTTACCATATTTATACAGTAAGCAGAATGAACCATAAAAAATGAAAAATATTTAAAGATACGAAACACATTTTTTTTTTAAGATTTTTTTTCATGTGTATGTTTTAGTTAAACAGATAGCCGATAGCTATGGCAAATAAATAACTGAAAGAAACACATCTAATTTAGGTTACTAACAATTGCAGCATCTTTAGCAAGAGAAAGCGTTCTTGAAATGAAATTAGAATTTGCCTTTGTTAAAACATTGATTAAACATTGTTATTTAAAAATAAAATAAAATTGTTCATTACTACAGAGGACTACTGATCCCTTACTTAACTTTTGGTTTGTCACAAAAATATTTTTTTTTTAAAGAATATCATGTGAAAACCTGTCTTCTCAAAGCAAAAATGTTTCAAACGAACTTCACTATACTAAATTATTACACACATTTAATGTTATTTATTTTGTGAAGTGGGATACTTCGTACAACATTAATTAATAAGAGCACTTTTTGTTTTTAAAAATGTGTACAAACATACTGTTTTTTCAATACACAAATCTTGTATCACCTAAAGTGATAACGCACTAGCAATTTTTGCATCTCAACCATAATAACAGTGTATGTTACATTCCCTCTCCTCTTAAAGTATTAAAGTAACAAAGAAATTTAGTTGCATTTAAATCATATTTTAGTTAATGGAATCGAAAATTATTTAAATTGACTTTTTTTTTTAACACATGAAATTTGTTTAAAATAGTTCGAAAATATTTCATTCTTTAAAATCAAGTGGTTTCGAAATATTCCTGAAAATCCTACAATTTATATTTAATAGTTTGTAAATATTTGTAAAATGTCTTTTAGGTAGCCTTTTGAACATGTATCTTGTACAGAAAATACAAATAGCGATCGTATTCACGATTACTGGCATATTCGTGTTCCATTGCTATGGGGCAGTCGAGGTTTTATTAGTCTCTCAAAAATTTTGGCGATGTTCCCCAATTTTTTTTCTAAGTAATTGGGCTTCAAAATTTGCATGGATGATTTTATGATTTTACCGCCTTTGATGGACTAAGGGCCGAAATGATTAGAAAAATTGGAGACTATGCCCTCACGGAGGATGAATTTCCCCAGTTACCGGCGGAGCAGATCTACCCGTATTACAAAGATTTTGTTTACGGGTGGAAAGCTGCTTTAGGGCTCTTCTACTTTAATCTGAGAAGAAGAGAACCTGCTAATGGAAGGTCGCCAGACTAAGATGGTAAAAATAAAATAATGAAAAAAGAAGGGTTTTTGAAAAAAACAAAACAAAATTGATAATGAATTTGTCGTTTAACAGCAGGAATGGCATTCCTCTGTGATATGCCATCCCTGCAAAATCTCGTGTAGCCAATAGGCAAGGAAGAGATGAATATAAATAAATAAAAATGGATGATTTTTTGAAACCGTAGGTAAAACTACTTATCTAAAATCACAGGCAATATTTGATACTAGATATAACCAAATTTTTTTTCCAAATACAGTAATTGCAAACTTCGACAAAACAATTATGATATAATTACTAAGTATCCTAGTAGTTGTGAAATGTGAGCTATATATTATTAAAAGTAGTTGTAACTGCCTTAGTAAAATAACTACCTAGTTAAATATAAATGTAACCTAATACGAACTACTGCCCACCTCGTAATTATACTTAATTATAACCATGAATTACTCTTATACTTGTTTAATTAATGTTGAGAGTTTTAGTTTTTACTTACCTTCAATATAATTCAATACTGTGAAATCTATATTCTTCTTTGTTAGCCTGTATTATTTTATCCTCATGGAAAACCAAGATGTATTTAATTAATTAAATAAAAAAAGAATACCTTTATTGAAAAAAAAAAGAGAAAGAAAATCTTTTGTAATTTGAATATTTACTGAAGAACAAGATGAGACGGATGTTAATATTTACCGATGAAATATAACACCTGACGCTGTAACGTCCTATTCGGGCCAAATGGAAGGGGATGGGTTCCGGGAAAAGCAACTGGAGGTATTAAATTACTCGTGTTTTTTTCTGATTTTAAAATCTACTGGGCCGTATTTTCATGTTTCCTTTTGGTCAGAGGAACGAGCATATTGAATAATATAAGTTCAAGTACTTAAGTGAATTAGAGTAAATATAAAATTAATGGGCCTATCACGAAAATATAAACAAATAATAAAAGTTATTATTCTATTAATATTATCGACTCGCTTGTGACGGAACACATCGTTGATATCATATTTATGTTAAGGAATTCCGGGCATTGGATAAGGTCAGATAGAACGCATATCTTAGAAGCTACCAGTCCAAATACACCAATTATTACAATTTATTAGAACTAAATTGGATAATCAAAACATTACCTCGTTAAATGCTTTCCAGATTGGTTTTGGAATTTTCTCATGGATCTAGAAAATCAATATATAAATCAACAATTATATCTTATGTCCATAACATTGGGAAAAACATGTTGATTAAATAGTTTTTACTTTTTTTTTAAAGAAACCTTATCCCGATAGAATTACTTTTAAGAAAAGAATTATGGATAAACGATTAATCACTCAGAGATCAGTTTAAAATATCGTCATGTAAGTTTTAAAACCGCCCAAATCAAATTTTCGAAATTTACAGGAGCTGTAAAAAAATGCTTCATTTCGTTAGTAACGAGCTTCTTCTTATAATAAATAGCTAACTTCGACCTTAAGCGTCATGGAAACGCTATGAATTAAAAATTAGTTCTGACATAATAATTTAAGTAAATTAAATATTTTCCAAAATTACTAAGACAGGTTGAGTTGTTATATCATATTTTGAAATATGAGTAGCTTGCTTCATTGGAATTCAATGAAATTTTCATTCGGGTTTCGATATTTTTTTAATTTTTACGGTTTTCATAACTATTTTCGCAGTCTTGAACATTTTTACAATTTTTAAGATCTCTCTTTTTCAAAGTTTATTAAATTTGGAAAATTTATTCATTTTTGAGATTACCCGTTATCACCGATTACCCACATCTCATTTCTATCTCTTATTGTTTTATGACCATATAATTTCTAACACTGCTTGACTTATTTTCTAACAGATTTCAAGAATCACCGAGTTGGGCTCGAACTTTTGGATAAAATGTGGGGTTGTTTTATTGGTAAGACCATTATGTTATGCCGAAATTTGTCAACGTGGATTTAGTCATCTTTTCTCAAATGTTTTAAATAAATAAATTTAAAGGAATGATATTTTGTATATATGGAAGCTTGTGCCGAACAAAATATTTTTTTAGTATATGAAGAAAGTAAGCTGTACTTCATTAGATTTTGAAAATCTATTCAAACATATTTTGCCTGTTTTGTCAATTAAATAAGAGGTTTTATTTATTTATTTGACGAGATTCAGCTGATCATTTTTATTTTTATTTTAAGTTCAAAAAGGTGATTTCTCCCCTGAGAAAGTTTTTTTATTTTGGTTTATTATTTTCAATAATCAACCATTATGATCGACCGAAAAATTCAAAAACTCAACTCCCTCTCAAAATTTGAGGTTTCACGTTTCAAATAGAATTCGAAAAAACGAATAAAATTTTTTTTGTCCGTCCGCCGTCCGCGCTTTTTCTCCGAAACTACTGGACGGATTTTTTTTTTTTCAAATTTAGATATAAAATCAGAGGCCACCCGAGGATGATCCTCCTTCATCGACATTACTCTCCGCCTTTAACTTTCAAAATAGCGGCCGAAAAACCTGCGTTGCTATAGAGTGTAGCTCCTAAACGAATGTACAGATTTCAATGAAACTTCGCTAATGTCATTTTCTCGACGCCGTTTAAATTTATCTATAAAACATACTTCAACGAAAAGAAGCTGTAAAAAAAGTTACGAGTTATGGTAAAATTAAATTCCGAGTAACTCGAAAACTTTTTACTTTTTTGTTGATATTGTGATAAGATGTTTCAAAGGTTATTGTTATATTGTGTTTTAAACGTTTAGGAAATTTCCTAAAAAAAAAAAAATATCTTTAAAATCCGTTTTTTTTATATGTTCTACTCCAAATGTTATATGCTTGGTTTGGTTTTTAAATTTTGAATGTGTTACTGAACTAATGCTATTTTTTTTTTAGCATATTACTAATTATTAAAGAAAAACAGTTTAGTCCAATAATTGGAATCACCTTTTGTTTTTTTTCTTTGTAACTCGGAAGGTAATGTTACTTTAGATGTATAATTGTTTGGAAATAATAAACCATTGTGAAATAATTTGCAGCGTTTTTTTTTATTGTTTTATTGAGTATTAATACAGTCTGCCACAATGGAGGGCATTGGTACTAGTGCTATTGTCTTCATTCACACAATACGTATTTAAGAAAATAAAATAAATAAAAATAACCAAGTAAGAAGAGAAAGAAAAGAAAAGAAAAAAAAACGATATATATATATAAATAAAAAGATAAAGTAATATACAAGATAAGTAAAATAACAGATTAAAGCCGAATACCTGGGAAACTAAACAATACTTAGATAAAAGACTCGTTTAGTAGCAAATAAGTATTAGTTAAGTATTAGCCCTAACCCTGTATAGGACACTAATAAGATCGAAATTGGACTAGGGCTGTAATGCTTACAACTCGGCATCGAGTACCATTTTAAAATTCTAGATCCTGTACAGAACACCACCCTCAGAATAGCTACTGGTTTTTAAGTATTCGTTACAACTATTTTGGATAATTTCAGAAGAGATCTCCGATAATTGAGGGATCAACGATTTCCAGATAATTAATTGTTATCTCGGAATTTCAACAAATGTTTAATATTATAATTATATTATATTATTAATAGTATTCTCCATCAACTGCATCCCAAACTCTCCAATCACATATCACAAACCTTGAAGAATGGTGTAAAAACTGGAAAATTAAAATAAAATTCCAATAAATCCCATCAAATTACCTTTATCCTGCGTCGCAAACTCATGAACTCCTGTCCTACAGTATACTTTAATAATTCTCCACCTCGACTCACATGGAATTCTCATACAAGACTGAAACGACAAGAAACTGCTCGACGTTTCCGACTACTCCAATCAATACTAGACAAACGTTCTAAGCTTTTAATCAATTAAAAACGACTTATATAATTGACAATAATAAGACCTATTTGAACTTACGGAATTGAGCTTTGGGGCTCCACTAAACCATCGAATTCCTCTCCTCTCGTATCTAATGCTTACAATCCAAAACCCTTCGTAAAATCCTGAACGCTCCCTACTTTGTCACAAATAAAATCATTCATACAGACCTTAATGTTCCAAATGTTTCCGATTTGGCCCAATCCAGATACCTATCATTCCATAAAAAACTCCGGAACCATCCGAACTCTCTCGTTTCAAACCTTACTTCCTCCTTCGAGTCGTCTGAAAAGAAGATGGCATCGGGACCTTCTAATATAAAACTTTAATTTGAGTTCTACCAAAGTGTAGTTTCTCTTCATGTTGTACATGTCATTATACCTACGTCACATTTACTTGTTATATTGTTTATTTTTCATTTTTTTAAATACAGTTGTAAATTTCATTAAAAAAAAAAAGTATTCCCTAAGATATTCTTGGAAATTCACATTTAAAACTGAATACCTAATCACACTATTAATATAGATCTGCCACTGTTGCGGTATCTAGTAAGGAAGGGCAATAATATTTTGGTACCAGAGATTCATAATGTATGCCATATAAAGGAAGAAGCAATATTTGCATCCTTCGTTGGATATGCTATTGTTTAGGAAGGTTGGGTCGCTCCGTTGGATAATAACTTATAATTAATTCATAAGCCCCAGAACAAAGCCTCAACTGAAACAGAAGGTTTGTTGTTACATAGTTGCCTTCAATAGGAGAGCAAGTATCGCTTCTCTTTAGTAGCCCTTATTATCAGTCTTAAATATATTCTCTTTGTCACGGCCGTCAAATTCACACATTGAAACTAAACCTACAAAAATTATACCACTTATTTCGATACTGTCTAAAATGTTGTGTGAAAGACAAAACAAACTAAAAATTAACTTAAACATTTTTATGAGAAGAAATCTATAAAGAATATGTTTGAAAATATTTTAATAACAATTTAAATTTTTATTTTTATTTTGGGGAGGATATTATATTATAGCAATAAAAGGGCAAAAAGTCCAATTTTTTCTAATTTAACATGCAAAAATAATTAACGGTAAACAAAAGTGGTGGGGACGGAGTACGGCAGGAGAGTGCAGACTTTAGATTTAGCTTAGGAGGAGAAAGGGGAGCCATGGACAAAAAAAAAATAAAGAAATAAATAAAAAATAAATAAATGGCTGGAGTTTTGTTATATGTAAAAATTCAACATAATTATTGTGAAACGAATACATATAATATTGAATATTTTGAATCAATTTGTTTATATGTTTGTATTGTTGTAAGGATTTTTTATTTTATTAGTTTTTTTTTGCTTTATATATAATAAAAACGTGTACAATTGTACAATATATAAATACAATTGAATTTATAACGTATTTGTATAGATTAAACAAAGGATGAAGGAGAGACATCCTCATAATACTGGTGCATTTCTAGAACTTTTTCAGCTAAAAATTAATTATGTAAGAAAATGAAAATACCTTTGGTTTCTCAGTGTGTACAACCTCAAGTAAAAATACAACTTTTCTACAGTCCGACTAGTTTTTCACGCAAAATGTGATTGAAAATTATCATGTGGAAATCGAGGGGCGATTGAATAATATCATAATATCCTAGGATATGTTGCCATATACTATTATATTTGAATAGAAATGATAATTTAAATAAAAGTAACATTTAAAAATCAATACAATAGTTACATACTACGCCCTACCCTAGACAGCTAGTCGACTTTTCTTAATCGATTTTAGTTTACACATTTTATTACTTGGAGGGGGGAGGGCGCAAAACGATATTCTCACCTCCTCAAAAATTTTATTGGGGGCTTTCGCATCCCTCGCATTCCCAAAGCACTCCTGTACCCACGATACTTCCAAGAAGCAAGTGGGCTAAGCAAATCAAGTATTTCACTACACAACCTCTTGATTTTACTTAAAAAGTACTATCTTAATCTTTTATATGTTCATCATCATTTTATTATTTATTATTTTAGACGATTTTAGACTCAAATTTAGACGATTTTGTTTCCATAAGACAAATCTCACTATGTTTAGTGAAACGTGATAATGAGCTTGTAACATTAATAAAGGTGTGTGTGTTTATTGAACTTCTTAGAAATAAACTATACTTCATATATTGCAAATATTTCATACACTTGAAAATTAAAATTTAATTTTTAAAAAGCGTGATTTTATTTTATTATTATATTTTTTTTGGACAGTAGAGAGATTAAGGATGGAATATGGAATTCGAATCGCACATTCTACCAGTGTTTTCTTCACACATATTCTAATATATTCCTGCATTATTAATATATATAGCCTATCCATAAAATTTAATAAAAGTATAATCAAGTATGTTATGATTTATAGCATAATCGGTGCATTGACATAAAGTTAAAGTAATCATTTCCTTATAAGTCTTTAAATACACCCACTGACCTAGCCCTAACAACGAAACACCTCCAATTGACATAGCAAATGCAAAAAACTAAGCAGCTACTAGAAAACTAAGCTATACACGAATCATGTCTACATTTTGGGGTTTAACTAAAGAAGCTTGCAAGTGTTAAGAATCATTCGAAAAATTTCAAAAGCTATTTGGCTTACTTTACTGTATGTACAACGATATGAACATAACGGTTTCTATATCCACGACAGTCATTTCATTCTGTCAATCCAATCAAATAGAGTAATATAGAATTCCTTCTTTGGATATAGAATAAACGTATTTAAATTATCCTGGCTCGTTTATTTCTGCCTCGAAACTCGTAACTCGTTACTATTTGCAGGAGGGCATAAAAAGTGATCACCTGCGAACAACGGTAATGCTCTCCTCGATGGGGCTGGAGAAGATAATGGATGGGGACGAGTAGAGGAGGACCGTGGAGTTTGATGGAGTTAATCAAAGCGACCGGTTGTGCTGGATGGTAACCGCCACCGGTTGCTGAGTTATGTCCCGCCTCCGCCACTCTACATCTCATTACGGCCTCCGGTCCCCCGGGTAGCGCCCAACTGCACCCTCGGGTACTTGATAGCTTGTCTTGTCGGCTTCATCATTTCTTGTTAGTGCCCCTCAATTTGCTTTCATACTCCGTCCTCAATTGAGTGGCTCGGGAAATTTACTTTTTGAAAGGGTTAAAGGTGGCTCGCTTTCCATCAACAAACATAACAGCTGCCCCTGAGTTAAGTTATGAATACAAAGTGAAATTAATTTTTTATTTTTATTTATTCATGAGATTTACAACTGTGTAAATTTAAAAGTACATCCGGTAAATGAGCACAAGGTAATAATACAACAACATGAAAACGCTTGTTGAGAAACTACCCATTGGTAGCACTCTGATAACATATTTACATAAGTAGATCACGAGGCGATCTTCTTGTCAGACGCTTTGGAGGGTTATCAGGCATCGAAGAGGAAGCAAGATTTGAAACGAGAGGGTTCGGATTGTTTTGAAGTTTGTTATGGAAGGATAGGTATCTGGATTGGGCTAAATCGGAAACATGCTACACTAAGGTCGTTATGAATGATTTTATCTGTGACAAAGTAAGGAGCATGAAGGATTTTGGATTGTAAGGATTGGACACTAGTGGAATTCGATGGTTTAGTGGAGCCCCAAAGCTCAATTCCGTGAGTCCAAATAGGCCTTATTATAGTCCTGCATATGAGTCTTTTGTGATATATAGATAGTTTAGAGCGTTTGTCTAGTAAGTGCTGGAATGAAATTAATTTAGTACCAAAATACGCATATTTTCTTTCCTTCGGTTATTTGAATATCAAAAATCGAAGATACATTTTAGTTGAAACCGTCTTATATAATGTATTATATAAATTCAATGTTATGTTGTAACTGTGAATATTCCTATCACACAACCTTATGTCTTTAAAATGTGGCCAAAAATAACTCTTCAACGTTTCACCGATTCAGGCATTATGAGAACAGAAAAGAAAAGAAAACCAAGAACTCATCATTCATCAGCGATTGGATGTCATGGTCTTGGGTTGTTTACTTTCTGCCCTGACGATGCCTGAATTGACGAAACGTTACTAGAAAACTGCATCCTAGAGATATGAGGGTATATGGTTGGACTTTGTCTAATTGTAAACTAACTTAGAAAAGAATGTTTTAATATTTGGTGAGCTTTTACTTGTTTACATTAATTGAAACTAAATATCAATATGAAACTAATTTATACTTAAATATTAATAGAACGAAATCAATTTGGTAGACGTTGGCTTAGTTATAATTTGGATGCATACTAAGAAAGCCAACAATTCTTTATAAAATTATTCTAAGAATTCTTTTTTATAACTGTATAGGAACATCAAGCAGGCTAGTTTTTCATATTGAGAGGTAGCTTTTTCTCTATTATGCATTATTTAATTTAATACAAATACATGAGTATGATCTTATGTAATGTTTACTGCTCTCAGAAAAGTATCCTATCTCACGCAAATTAAGAAATAAATCGATAACAAAACTTTCTTATAAATTTTTATCATATAGCTTTTTGACAGTTATGTTTTCTGTACAATATATGAATTTACGATATAAGTCTGTCATGAAAATTAGTTGGTACTTATTTATATATTTATGTAGGAACAATATTGCGTTTACTTGTTCATTTGAAATAATTATATTTCTTATTAAACAGCTACAACTAGTTGTGGATGAAGGGAGCAGAGATTTTGAATTAGTGGTTGCTAGGATACGGACCCGGATTAGAAGTTTCTCTGTCTTCGTAAGTGGCCAGCCAAGTTCCCTTTGACTTGGCCTATCGCTCCCTTGCGACTCCCCTCATCGGCTTATATTTAACTCCCCAGATGTTTTTCCTCCATAGTGGAGTATCTTCCAAGAAAGAGAAAAGGAAAAAAAAAAAAAGAAAAAATAAGGAAGATGAATAAAAGGAAATCCGAATCATTCGTCCGAATAAAAGGTAAAGACAAAGTTTCACGGTTTCAACTTTACCCTTCTGGAGGCCACTCAGTTTTTGAAAACTTAATCCTCTCTTTGAGTCTCCCCCACCTGCCCCTCAAGCGAATGCCTAAAAGAGGTTGAAGGATTCTCTCCAGTGTTCTTCAAGTCCCTTAAACTCATTAGTGTTTGGCGGAAGTTCTTGGTGATAATTAAAGTTAACAACCACAGAATACTCCGCCTGGGTAATAGCCAAGTCGTCACTGAAACAATAAATGGTTCTTTAATTAAGTTTATTTTAATTTCTGCCATTAATTCCCAGTTCTCCTTGTTCCGGCCCCAATAGGCCCAGGAGTTGTCCGTCCTCCGTTGACGCCTGCTTTATTCAGATTTGTTTGTTTTTAACAGATCGAAGTTTTCTTTTTTCAGCTCGGCACGAAAGAAAAAAAAGTTAATTAAAGGAGGGCCTGTCCATGTTTCCTGCCTTGTTGAGTTGGTCGCCGGAGATCATCTCGCTGAGAAATTAGTTTCCAGTATTAAATACTTCTTAGTAACTACTTTCGTGTCTCGTCCCACCGATTCGAGGCTAGGGGTCCTTAATTGAAATTTGTCTTTATTAAATTATAACTGGACTTTTACCGACTTCTTTCCTGTGTTCTCCCAACTCTAACAATAACAGAATGATTCTGAAGTGTTTTGGCTGATCTTACAGCTGGCTTAATTCATTATATCAAGAGGAAGAAATTTAAAATTATTAATTACTGCGTACGCCTTTTCGATTCAAGTGTCCATAATTAACATTAGTTTTGTCTAGCTAATTTCCTGATTAATTTCCAACTTCCTTTTTTTTTTTTAAGTGAAAACTTTTTATTTTGTGGAGAGAGAATTAGATTGAGCAGTCAGATTTTCCGTGTGTAACGCTCTTGTAAACTCGCCAAGAGTCAACTAATTGAAGTATTTTTTCTTGTGAATAAAAATATCTCAGAAACTAAAAATCGGACCAGCATACAGTGAGCGAGGCAAATGTTTGCAGCATTTCATCCTCTTTGTAATGAGCTATTATTCGAAATTGTATATTTCCTTGACGCTATATTTGACAAAAAGGGAAAAATATTGTGCTAGAAATCAAATAATGACGAATTTCATTTTTTTCTTTTTTTTTTTTCTTAACCATATATGATGTGGCGTTGAGAACAGAGTGGTAGTACGAGGCTTGAACATGAACTCTTGTACAGCACATAGTGCATTTTAAGAGGAGAATGGGGAATTGAGAGTACTGCGGTTATTCATAGTTATGGTGCGGCTTAGTCTGGTGACGGGGCTCACTAGTGTCCTGTAAATGTCAATTTTTGTAATTTTCTGTAAATGTCAGTCAGTCTAGTAATAGGTTTTTAATATATGTCTGTCATCTCATAGGGTGTGAGTAAGTGGAGTAAGTGTTTTAAAAAGAGGGTTTGTCGAGTTTTAATGCTATATGCTATCAGAAAATTTGATATGCCCGCGTGTAATAAAGTCGCCCACCTTCGGTAATTCGAGTGTGGTATGTAGTAGGTCCGTATGTGTTTTTTGTAAAGTCTTGTGTCTCACTATTTTTCTCGAATTTCATACTAAATATTCTCATATTAAATATGACAAATCATACTAAAATAATGGGAATATACTTTCATCACCTGTTTCAACTATTATTAATCTATTGTTTCATTCATAGTGTATCAGTCGGAACAAAGTTAACCAGAATAATTCAGACACAATTATAATTGTATATATTGTAAATTTTATTAATTTATGGACATATAATAAAATTTGTACAAATGAAATATTTATATTTCATACTAATAATTCCGCATTGTTGATTGTTTAACTTCTATCGTGTGGTCTAAGCATACATCCAATTTTTTTTTTAATTAGGAATAATAGAATGTATTTAAAAATACATTTTAAACTACAAATTGAACAAAATTTCCAGGATGTAATTTTGGGAGGTTTGTGTTTATAACGATAATGAATCTGGAAGAAACTAACTACCAATATAATTCCGTATTTAAATGATTCTTTAAGTCCTATAAAAAAAAACAATAATACTTGTAGAGATAATGTTTTAATATTATTTCCATAAGAAACGGTTATATTTAATAGCTGTGTATATATATTTGCTATATATTATAATTTTAAAATAGAACATATTGTGATTATTTTAATAGCTTAGATCACTCACAGTAACGAATTATTGTGAGCTTTCACTCCACTGACTTTCAAACAGTGATACGGCTGGGAGAGAAGCGCTGGGATCTCTTTGAGCATATTTTGCCTTTCACATGATAGTGGCAAAGCATGGTTCAGAGTTCCCTAGGCTGAATGTAAATATTTTGTATAGGAATGAACGTGTGACAAGTATTTTTTTTTCTGTCTTTTGAATATTTTTTAAATTTCTTTTTACAAGTATTTAATATTTTGTTATCCTTTTATATTTTTTTTTACTTAAATGTTTATTTCTTATTTTATTTTCTCTCAGTTTGTATATAATAGTATGAATGTACACATAGAGCTACATTACTCAATGCCATTGATTGTGGGAGACTGTATTATTATTATTCCAATAAAAAAAAATATATATATATGGCCAATGGATGAATTTTCAGTCAAAAAATATTGTTCTAATTTTATAAAAATAAAACATTCATTAAAATTAAGAAAAGATATAATCCTTTTTTCCGCTAGCCCTTTATACGATATCAACTAGAAGAAAAAAATTGGAACATTAATGATGATGTAGATATGGTTGAACGTGATATAATATGTAAAGGAGTTGGTATGGGCGAGGAAGGGTGGGGTCAAATAAATGCTAAATTATAAATCAAATAAATACTCATTTTCTCTATCTGTTAACCTACAGTTATCAAATTTAATCTTCAGCAGTTTGTTATTCACTCATCTTTTATCATAATCTGGAACTTTTAATACTTTTAACTTAAACGTTATATTCTGTTTTGTTTTCTATTTTATTTAATACTTATTTTCTATTTTTTTTTTTGTATCTCCTATGTATATAATACTTGATATTTGAACTACACTGTCATCCACTATATCTCTGATGTCAACTTATTATTTATTTATCAGACAACTATTCCTTATTTAATATCTACTTATAATTCATTTATTTCATTTTCACCATGTACCTATTATATTTTAAAAATTTAGTATTTATTTGACCGCACCCGCAGACCAACTCCTACTCACGGAACATTAATGATTTTCCTTCAATTTTTTTCAAATAATGAGAAGCGATGTATCTATTATTAAGAATATATTACACAGATTTTTTTAATAAGCAATCTCCCTATTCCCATCTAGCCTTGCACAGCGCCCTGTTTCCGTAGATTTTTCACAGAGTTGTTGATAAAAGGAGCCGGTTGGAAAAGGCTGCGACACCTTATTAGAGGGAGAATGCCTGGTTATATTTTGCATTTGCCGGATCCGTGGGAGGGAAGGACTATTGTTTCCTTTCTAATACAAGTACGCTTCAGCTCCCCTTTATATTGGCCACGGCAATTTAGCCTCTCCTTCCACGGCCACCGAAATAGTAAGCAACTTAACATTTTCCGGGACTGTAGCATTGTTGTTTTCCCTCCTACCTTGGTTTTACAGCGAATTTTCCAAGAGAAATCCCCTGCTTATAAGGGTAATAATATAAGAAGTAAACTTATTTCTTCTTGTATTGCTACCTAAGGTAAATTAAGAAATATAATCGGTCAGATTTTACAATGTGAAAGTTTCACAACAGCTGAAAAAAAAAGTTTGAAATTGAGATTGTACCCAGTCGTCCATAGACGAAATCAAGAGTATATTTAAACTTCTGTCAAAAATGAAACACAGAGTAACATAGCAGGTGGCGTTTCAGTTTAATTAGTAATAGCCCTTCATCAGACTCAGAAAGGGAGGTTACGGACATGGGATCACCAATTTAAACGAAACTTGTTTTGATGATATTTTGAAAAATATCGCAATTCAAAAAATATTTGACCCATATTCTTTGTTGGTGTTTTCTCCAACGGCCCTTAAAGCCGAAAAAAACTGAAAATTCAATTTAACTTTTATTTGTTTCTTCTTACCTTGCTTACACAGTTTGTAAATACCCTCATATGCCTCGCCACCTTCAAAAATACATAATCCCTTAAAAATGTTTCTCCTCATTTTGTAGGCAATATTGCGCCATAAAGCCCCTGCACTATCTTCTGGACACCCCTTTTGTGGTATATTGCTTTGGTGAAGAACCGCGGCCTCTGTGATGTAGTTGCGCCCTACAAACATTTCTGCGCGATATTTATTATTCTAGTGCTAAAATTAATTAATATTTAATTATTTAAGTAACAACAATTAGGAAATTAAGTTGAATATGAGGGTGAGTGAGGGTATTTAGTGATAAATAAAAACAACAAAGGTATAAATAATTGTTGCGGCCTCCGTTAGTGGTTACCTACCTTACTGCGGCCTTTAACGATAAATTTTTGTTTGTAAACATGCAGAACAACATTATAACCATTTTCTAAAAACCTGGAGAACAATTGTAAAATTGTTCTAGAAAATTTCCTTCAGCTTTTTTAACACGTTTCTCTAAAAGAAAAGAAAATCTTATCTCATCATTTTTCCAACGCTTATTTTGTATATAAATTGGGCAATTTATTTCAAACCTGCATAAATTTTATCATATAATTCAAAATTTTTTCTTATGATTAAAGAAATGTGACCTTTTGAAGTTTCATTTACGATTTCTTAAAGAATTTATAAAAACAGCCCTTGTGCAAAGCGGCGCAAAATTTATTGATTATTTTATCTTGATTTAAGAAAATAAAAAATACCGAGAAGGGTATAGGTTGAAGTATTTATATAATTTAAAATTTTGATCATGGCTATTTTGTAAAAGAAATAGTAACTAACATCAAATTGGTTGAATCTAAGTTAATTTAGAGAAAAAAAAATAAATTCAACTAAATTATCTAAAGAAGTCTTGAAGAATAGCAAACACAAGTAATGATTTGAATTACAAATAAAAGAATACTGAAGCTGATTATCAACTGGTAGGACAAAAGGCCTGCTTGCCCAAACATAACTTACAAGACAGTGTGGATTTAAACGAAATTTGAAGTTTGTCTGCTTTCTTATATTTCTCATACTTTGTAGCATTAAGAATATATACAACACTAGAATATTGTGATTGAAATAAAATAATTTAAAAAATATTTACGTGGCAGCAACATTTTCAAATATAAATTACAAACAAAAAAAAAAACGAAAATTTTATTTCTTTTCTGATTTACAATGATTGAATTTTAATAATTAACACAAGACCCAGCCTTTGATAGGGGCTATCATGTACCTATCACCTGTAACCCTATTCTGCTCTTGGGGAAAGGACCGCTCTAAATTGTAATTGTCACGCGACCACGAGAGAAACCACGACATATTACATGTTAGTGTAATTAATGCTTAGCTTGAAATCTATACGCGTGTGTACCAACTCAGTCGGGTAGGGTTATATCGTTCAACACAACAAGCCAAGATTGCTGGTCTGGATTCGATATAATATATAAAACAAGAGTAAATTTAAGGGATTTTTTTATTCATATTGTCAGACGTCTGAATTATTCAGAAAAAGGATCCATCGATCCTCTTCTTCCCTTTGGGGACTAAAATATGAAGGCGAAGAAATTTTACGAGGAAGCAATTTTCTGATGTTTCTCAGCAAGCCCTCACGAGAGTGGAAGTTAGTCTGAGGCCTCACGCAACCCAAGCCGTCATACATAGTAACGAGACGTTTGTGTCTGCCTCAGGTTTACTAAGGAGGTGATAAGGGTAACCAGAACTGAGGGTTTCCTTTGATCGTGAAAGCATTTCGACGATCTTTCCATAGTACCATTAACGAGAGAAAAAAAATTATTCCTCAACCTCAATATAAAATGAGATATTTGCTTACGTCAAGGACCCAACCGTAAATAACTTTGCCATATACCTGGATTAATACAAGTATTTCAATTATTTACAATACTCACAATTTTTTACGAAACAAATAATAGTATATGCTATTTGCGACTAGATACATTGCACTTTAGGGTTACCACGGGAACACCGATTCAAGAACTGAATAATAAATTAATGAATATAAAGACGTTTGTTTGTCTTAATCTTCAAGAGACTAAAGTAATTAAAACTTAAGACATTTTAGCACAAGCATCTTACTTTGCTATATCCATCCTTAAACTTGTTCATAATTAGCCAACCAGCTCCTCAGATAGATTCGTTCTACTAGATTAACTCCGTAGTTACAAGCATCCTAGTATAGTGGTCTGCAAACTATAGGCTAAGTATCCCAAGAATGGCAATGACGGTGGGACATCAGCGTACATATCAAATTAAAGACAATAAAGAAAGAGGTGCAACCGTGGAGCAGTTCCAGACGCAGAAGTCGTAGAGAAGAAGCACACCTCCACCTCATAACAAAAGATCTTATCTCCAGATGTCAAAAGTGTGACCAGTCATTAACTATAAAATATGTTTTGGAAGAGTGCCCTTTTTACACCGCAAGGTTAAAAGATCTCGGAATATCCCAGAATATATCAGCATCCCTGAGAAATCAACAAGAAATAATTACCAAAGTTATTAAGTTCCTAGACAATGAAAAGTTTATAAATAATGATCCTTTACAAATTTATTTAATTTTAAAAGTTCATTTATTTATTAATTTAAATTAATTTATTGATTTTATTGATATTTCTTCAAAGTTTATTTATTTATATATTCTATCATATTATCTATAAGTGTCTATTAATATCTTTATTTATTTATTTTATTCTATTTTTTTTATCCGTTTTTTATTTTTTGTACCAACTACCTAAATAGTATAACGGTAGTGTTATTTAATTGATTGGGCGCTGATGACCTGGATGTTTTGAGTCTAGATATCGAAACAAGCAAAAAATAACTATAAGCTAAGTTCTCCAACAAAGGCGTCGGAAAACATTTATGAGGGGAATAGGTATATTTTAGTAAATAAATTTTCAATATAATTTATTGAATACAAAACACGCCACCAAATATAGGCTCATCAATAATTCGCATGTAGTCAATAATAATTTTAATTATTGATGCTTGTATTTCTATTGAAAATTTATAATTTTTGGTGCATTTATCAGTTTATATCTAAAACCTGCTACTGATTACCTGAAGTGGTTTATAAAAGTAATCTTAAAAATACTCGTTCTCTACCTATAAAAGATTTTTCCTGTCTGGCTCACCATAAAACTAACAGTATAAACAGTGCTCGAGAAGAAAATTCCTCATTTTAAATTACAATAAGGTCAGAGATCCTAACTTTACCTGGCCCGATATTTATGAAATAGTCATAGATGCTATCGTTGATCGAATACTGGAGGAAAACAAAGTTGCATTGGATACATTCTTTAGTTGGAATACTAGAACGATTCATACCAATGGAAGTCTATATTTATTCAAAAGTAAATACTATATATACATAATAATTTTGAACAATAAATAGCAAATGAAAAAAAATTAAGTTAATTTTTTTAATTAATTCTCTTGAAAAACTACGAACATGTCAATTGTATTATATATGCAAATTACTCATCTTTGAAACAGAAGTTAAAATGATATTTTCATTATAAAAATTAACTTCTTTCAACAATCCACAACAAAGAAATACCATCTCATTAGATTTGCTTATTATTAGGATTTTTTTTTGTTGGTTAATGTTATCAATACGCACATATTGCTACGTATCAAATGGTTTTTGATTAGTGGATTTTGATAACGGGATGCCACTGGTAATTATTGAAGATAATTATCCAGAATTAATTAATAAAAATATTAGTTAAACAAATTATGTCATTTGACATATTGGTCCTTGATTCATCTATTGGATTACTTCTCACAAAGGCTTGTTGTGTGTTTATCTGTTCACTAATTACCAAACATTACCTGTGCTTATAATGAAAGAAATAGGTGGCATGATTAAAATAACTTTTATGTACAAATTATATTTATTTACAAGTGATGAGAAAGAATGTTATATACATTATATGTACAAAAACAAATGAACTATACAATTGATTGTGAAGGCATGATTCAGATGGATGGAATTGAAAATTACGTTGCCATTAAATATTTATACATCTTTAAAAAGGAATTGTTGGGGATTACTTATCTAATAAGTCGAGATCATCTGGACATGGATCAGGTAGGGCCAAGGCTTCAGTCTCCAAGTTGGAAGAAAACATCAGGGACCTCCTCAGTGCCGGGCAGTCCATCAGGCCTCTCTTCTATCAGCCTCTCCTCATCCAGCTGTCCTCAGCTGAGTCCCATAAAGAAGAAGTGTCTTCAGCTCCGTTCCAGAAGAAGTCCTCTCTCCTCCGAGTTCCAAAAAGAAGTGTCTTCGTCCAAGTTCTATATCTTCCACCTTTTTTCATCCCCCTCTCTTTTGGCAGCCTTTTCTTGATTGGCTGAATATTCCCAGCCTAAGGGATGACCACGCCCTCTCCCCCAGGCCAAGGTAAAGCAGCAGGTACAGATTTCCATATTTCGGGTGGAAGGTGTGAAAAGGTCTTTTGGGATCCTTTTTAAACACTTAGTTGTCGGTCTTTGTCGGTGGTCCTTAATGGTTTTTATTACCACTTACAAAAGGTTGTCCTAATGGGTTACCCTCCCTCAGGTACCCAACCGCCAGATGTTGGGTTTATACCTAAATATGTTTATATTTAGGTAATACCTAAATTACCTTAATGTTTATTTGTTTATACCTTTAAACTAATTATTCCACCGGCGGTCTTTACAATACATAGCATTCTCCTAGTCTTGGGGAAAAGAAAAAATAAAGTAAACTTGTTTATTTGATTTTTTCTTTAGATATTATTCATCAATACCTTTACAATAGGCTTCCTCTATCTGATCTCAGAATAAAAGTAAAAATTTATTTATGAACAATATAGGATGAGATTTAACTCAAATATACACAAATTTATACATTAACTACTGGAAATATTGAAAAAATATGCTTTTACATAACCAGTAATTCAATTTTACTTATATATCTCAAATTTACCAATTCTGCAATATATCAATACCACTACTCGTAATTCTTTATAGTTTATCTATTTGTTTAGTGGAACACAAAACAAAACATATACTTATATATATATACACATTGACATTCATTACACTACTCTCATTGAACTATGTCCTCCTTTACTACCATCTCATTTAGCCAAGATTTTATAGTGTCATTTCCTTGAATATCTAATATTCACTTTATATTTACACTATTTCTATGATTTTATTTATACTCTCAAAAAAGAGTCTTTAACAAAATGAGTCGAAACAGGAATTCATTTATTCCTCTGGTTCACTTATTGAAGGTTTGTTTATACACTGACTGTAATAAACATAACATATATATTCATTTAGCATAACTACTACCTTGTGTGGCAACCGTTATAACAAAAACAAAAATTTTACCTTAGGTTTCTAAGTGGTTTGTACCATCTTTTACCTTTAAGCTTTAATGTCATATATCTTTGGCGTAGAAGCTCATAGCATTCTCATCATTCACACCATTTTAATTTACATATACCTTTAGCTCTCCAAAAGGAGAAGTCACAACTTGTTTTTTAAACAATGGGCTGGTAAATGTTCGTGAAAAACATTTTAGTGTCACTATCGGGATGCTTATATATTTTGCTGAAATAGTGAATGAACCTCAGGCGACTTCGTTTTCTCAATGACCTATTAATATTTTATTCAATGAATATTAAAATTCCTATCTTATGATTTTCAATTATGATTTAACTATGAATGAATCATCCATTCCTTACACGTGGCCGCTATAAACCGTTAAATTTGCCTCAAATGTAGTCATGTGCACATCATAATAATGAAGTATATTACTTCAGCCCCATTTACCATTATAACTTTTAAATCTTTAACTTCTGGATCCATACACATACTACCTCAGTACTCTGGAGGTA
Source organism: Nezara viridula (assembly GCA_928085145.1). Taxonomy (NCBI): domain Eukaryota; kingdom Metazoa; phylum Arthropoda; class Insecta; order Hemiptera; family Pentatomidae; genus Nezara; species Nezara viridula. Next base: position 88,965,512 of record OV725080.1, on the reverse strand, counting down.
TAGTTATAGAAGATTTCTTTATCTTCTCCTAATTATTTATCACACTTAGTGATGAATGGATGCACTACAGCTATTCCATTAAAAGGGTTCTCCCTTATATAAATTTATCAACCCTACGGGTGATGAGGAGGACCTATGTCTACTCCTAGTTGAGGGTAACTATTCCCTATTCCTTTAAACTAAATCCTATCAGGATTAAAAACAAAATGGTCCAATTTTTCTTAAGAAGTTAATTTGGGGTGATCGTCTGCGCTAACTTTGAACTACGGCAATATTCGGTAACATAATTATAACTCGGTTTTACTCCCATCAATCTGGCCCACTATACATTTAAATTAAAATGAAAAGTTGTATCCCTTTATTTAATAATGATTTATTATCGGTCCTTCCCTTTTTCTTTTCTAATAAAAGTTTAGTAACACAAATCTATTATTAAAAAGGTTTGAACTCTACTTTAATTTAACTATTATTATAAGATAGTATTAATACTTCAATTATAAATTTACTTTGGCCGATTCAGCCTGAGATTCCTTCCATTCAGCCCTCGAAATTAGTTATTAAATCTAAATCCTAAATCCTATTCACAACTTATTTTTACAAGTAACTATATACCATTAATTTACAAGTATCCAGAATGGGTAACCTAACGATGGTTTCGCCAGGACCCATTAGCTCGTCAACGGAAGGGACGCTAAAAAACCCCTTTTTGCCCTCTGGAATGGGACAAAGACTACCGCGTCCTATTTACAGTTTATTTACAATTATCCAGACTGGGTAACCTGACGATGGTTTCGCCAGGACCCATTAGCTCGTCAACGGAAGGGACGCTAAAAAACCCCTTTTTGCCCTCTGGAATGGGACAAAGACTACCGCGCAATTTGGCAACTTCAAGGAGGTATAGCGCTAGTTTTATTAAATTAGCGTTTCTTGCTAAACCTAGCATTTATCAATGTTTTTACACGTTGATAAACCTAACTATAATTTCCTCTTTGTACGTATGCTATTCCAATTACAAATACTTATTATGTTACAAATACTTACTATTATGTTATTATACTATATACTATTACACATCAATACAAATATTTTAATACTAAAGTTAATTCTTTACATATATACAATTGTCTTGGTGGGTCTCAGGTAGCTGATAGGCCTTTGCAGCCTTATTGACTAATGTCACAATTTTTTACCTGTCCCTCTGTGTTACACTGACAAACAGGACTATTATTCCCACGTTTAATATATTTTTTCATAAAATATTTTATGGCAAGTCATTATAACTTTTCAATCATAGTAAAAATTATTCTTATTAAAGAATATGATAGTTTTGTCATGAATTTTGGTTATTCTTTTTAAGTAGTATTTGGTCTCTTTTATTACTTTAAAATTCCGTCTATATATATCCATTGTCCGTTTTCTATTGTTTTTTTAATGCCAAATGATCAACCGGTAATTAAAATTGATTCCTTTTTCTTACCTTCCCCCTGAGGTAGCTTTCTGGCTCCACAGGAATCATTTTCATTTTTGAAAGGAAACATTTTACCCTCGAATTTTTCCGACGTTTTAATTTGCCTAATTCTTTAATCCGAATAAATGTTCTCATTTTAGCTATTGGTGTTAAAACTACCGTAGGTTGCTCTGCTGATATAGTATTATTTGAACCTAAAATGTTTACCCGCATACCTTTATAGGTTTGAATCTGATGGGTTTCATTTTCCCTATGATTTTCTTCTTGTCTCACTTCTTTTGCAGAATCTTCGAAATAGGATTCTTTTTTCTGATGTTCCTCTATTTCGTCTAGGAGTTCAATCTCTTCAGAAGCTGTCTCTTGAAAAAACAGTTCTATATGTTCGTCTTGGGAAGTAGATGGGTCATCTATATTTGAGATCTCAATCATTTCAACTGGGCAATTAGCCTTTGTATTTATTTGTACTTCAATGTCGTTAACTTTATCTTCTTTCATGGACTTCCGTTGTGCATCAGTTGTTTCTTCTTTATCATTATTATGGATATTTTTCTTAGTTTGGCTCGTATCTTCTCTTATACTCGCAGCCCAGTCATCCATGTTTCTACATAAGTCGTCTGTCACATCTTCTGCTCTCTTTTCTAATCTACCAAAGATTTCCCTAATTTCCACTTGGAATTTCTTAAAATGATCATCCATTATGGCTTTGATCCTCTCAGTTAAGGGTGACTGTGATTCCATAACTGTTGCCTCATTTATGGCCGATAGTGATTTTAATAGATCCATCGCGAAGTGTATTAGCGAATATGTACCCAAAAAAATTTAAGATTTATAATAATAAACCGAATTAACTATTTAATCAATTCTTCGCAAAGAAACCGACACATTAAACTTTAAAAATGAAGTTATAAGAATAACCAACTAGATGCAACTATTTTAATGTCCAATAAAGTTAAAAAAGATAAACTATACAAATAAATCAATCCATCTGAATCATGTTTTGTAATTATTTTAATATGCCACATACAAGTACAAAACAATTAATAATAAATGATTAATGGTTAGTAATTAGAAAACAGAATAGTAAGTGCCCACAAGCTGGATGCCATAAAATGCTACGTATCAAAATGGTTTTTGATTAGTAGATTTTGATAACGGGATGCCACTGGTAATTATTGAAGATAATTATCCAGAATTAATTAATAAAAATATTAGTTAAACAAATTATGTCATTTGACATATTGGTCCTTGATTAATTTATTGGATTACTTCTCACAAAGGCTTGTTGTGTGTTTATCTGTTCACTAATTACCAAACATTACCTGTGCTTATAATGAAAGAAATAGGTGACATGATTAAAATAACTTTTATGTACAAATTATATTTATTTACAAGTGATGAGAAAGAATGTTATATACATTATATTTACAAAAACTAATGAACTATACAATTGGTTGTGACGGCATGATTCAGATGGATGGAATTGAAAATTACATTGCCATTAAATATTTAAACATCTTTAAAAAGGAATTGTTGGGGATTACTTATCTAATAAGTCGAGATCATCTGGACATGGATCAGGTAGGGCCAAGGCTTCAGTCTCCAAGTTGGAAGAAAACATCAGGGACCTCCTCAGTGCCGGGCAGTCCATCAGGCCTCTCTTCTATCAGCCTCTCCTCATCCAGCTGTCCTCAGCTGAGTCCCATAAAGAAGAAGTGTCTTCAGCTGCGTTTCCATGAAGAAGTCCTCTCTCCTCCGAGTTCCAAAAAGAAGTGTCTTCGTCCAAGTTCTTTATCTCCCACCTTTTTTCATCCCCCTCTCTTTTGGCAGCCTTTTCTTGATTGGCTGAATATTCCCAGCCTAAGGGATGACCACGCCCTCTCCCCCAGGCCAAGGTAAAGCAGCAGGTACAGATTTCCATATTTCGGGTGGAAGGTGTGAAAAGGTCTTTTGGGATCCTTTTTAAACACTTAGTTGTCGGTCTTTGTCGGTGGTCCTTAAGGGTTTTTATTACCACTTACAAAAGGTTGTCCTAATGGGTTACCCTCAGTCAGGTACCCAACCGCCAGATGTTGGGTTTATACCTAAATATGTTTATATTTAGGTAATACCTAAATTACCTTAATGTTTATTTGTTTATACCTTTAAACTAATTATTCCACCGGCGGTCTTTACAATACATAGCAATATAAGAACTTTTCCCGTCTATTTTTTTAACGATTGAAAAGGATTCAATCGAGACGAAGACAGGAACTAAAAAGAAAAAGGAAATTTTCCGTAAAATTTTATCGCTGATAAAAAGGAAAAGATAATAGCCTGTATACCTGAAGAAAATCTGTAGCAGAATAATAGGGAGGAGACAATGAAAGGAGCTATCTGGAATCAAGGAGGTGGTATTTCTCCCCCCTACTCACCCCCTTTCTCCTCCTCCCTGTTGCCCTATCTTCACTCCTTCGATGAAAAGTCAGCAAACGAATAGCCCTCAGGTATTGCAGATTCTTTCAAACTGACTTTATAAACTATTTGTGGAAAACATGGAAACGATTTCGAAGAATTTCATTGATGTCTTGTATATGCAAATAAGGTTTCAATATTTCATTCATTGCTGTCATTTGATGAAAAGCGTTCCATCAATGTTCACATTGTTCGATTATCAAATGTATCAGTCTAATATTAGTTAGTATATGGCAAATTAGAAATGTAACTTCAATCAGTTCTCTAAAACAAGAATTGTGTCAATGTTTTCAGAATATAACACTAATTAAAAGTTAATTTCTAATCGCTGCCATTTATATTTGCACTTACAGTTAAATATGAAATACACGGTTAGGGAAACTATTGCGATCATGAAAATTTTGACATTGAGTTTACAACGGCAGTACACCTTTTGAGTTGCAATGAGTCCAAATAACCCAAAATCCTAAAAAACCGAGAGTCATGATGGCCACTCTCGAATTTGGCTACACCGGTTCGAATCCGGCCTGGGAGCAATGAAATTTATATCGTGGTGAGCCCAAGGAATGAATTTTGATCTTTTCACTCTGGTTAAAAGAGATTCTTTTAATGCACAAGTTTTAGTTCTTATTCTTTTGTCAATTCTTATTCTTTCTTTTAATCTCAAAATTTCCATTTTAATTGTTTTTGTTAACTTTTCTTTAATATTCTTAAAATGTAGTTTTAAATTGTAGTCATCAAATTTCCTTTTTATAATTTTTGATTATTAAACTGTGAGTGTTAGCTTTTATACTGATTATCTTTAATTTTAATTTTAATCAGTTTTTATTAATTTTACTTCATTTATTTTTAATACTAATTACTCTTATACTTTTAACTCTTCTGACTTTTATTTAATTTTTCTTGTATATTTAACTATAACTATTTATTAACTTCCTAAATTCACTGTAAACTATTGAAAACTATTGGTCATCTGTATTTTTGTTATTTGAGTATTTCTAGTAGTTGAATAAATAATTGTAATATAGTGCGAAAATGACCCAGGTGGTTGCAAAGCCCGACACATTTTGATACTGAATAAAAATATTTTGTACATATGCAGGAAAATATTACTTTAATATCAGTAATGTTTTTTTTCTTGGTGTACTATATTTAACTTATGTAGGGAAATATAGTTTTTCCCCAAAGAACCTTTCTCTTGACCGAATAAACTTCAAAAGTATAGAAAATATTTTTAATTATTAAAATCATAAAGGTAAAAATTCATTCATGTGATACGGCTGTAAGTAAGTACGACAAATTGAAATTGTAATAAAAAATATCTGTTATAAAATTAAGTTCTAATTATCATTAAAAAAAACTACAAAAAATTTTTATATTTTTTATTACAGTCAATGTTAAATTAAATGATTATATCCCTTTAGAATATATATTTTTTTTATAATAGAGTTGAAGTTGTCCAACAAATGAGAATTCAAAAGACGTCTCAAAAGCAGAGACTAATAGGATTAAGGAGCAGTGCCCTTATCCCAAGCCGATGTTTGGAAAGATCAAAAGATTTTATTCAAGCACACGGATCCGGAAAATACACTGCCCTCAGTAAAAAGATCTCGTGTTCTGACATTATTGGATTTTTAGATTAAAAAAAAAAAAACTATCATAAAATCAATGAACTTTAAACTATTTATTATTAATAATTAATAAAAGAAATATCTCAGTAGATAGCTATCCTTCTGCCTAATCTATTCGACGCATTATTATTATTATGTATATTCGTATATAAGTAAACGCATTAAGGTTAAATTATGCCAAAACTCAGGCCATTGTAATTGGTTCCAAGCCCCTTCTTCGATCATATACCGACTTAATGACCAGCCAACCACCTTCTACTCCTTAGTTAAAAATTTACGATTTTTCATTGATCAAACTCTCTCCCGGAATCACCATATTTCTCACATCTCCCGACGGACAATGTATACCCTTTTACTATTCCATCGCTTCCGCCATCTCCTACCTCAACATACTCGTAGACTCCTGGTTTTCTCTCTTATCTTCCCCCACTTTGACTACAGCTGTGTGGTGTTTGATGGTCTCTCTATGAAGCTCCTTGACAGACTGAAAAGACTTATGAACAGCTGCCTAAGATTTGTAATTGGCGCCCCGAGATACTTCCATGTCTCTCACCACTACACTGAGTTAGAGTGGCTCTTCCCCTCCATTCGAAGACAATATTTCCAAGGTACATTCCTCTATCATATCATCAACAATCATCGTCCTTCCTACGCCTACAACCTTCTCCATTTCAAGTCCTCAGTCCACTCCCTCTCCACAAGATCTCGACCTTCCTACCTTTACATGTGATTTGCCTCGTTCCAAAACTCCTTTATTGCTCGCTCTGTTAATTTCTGGAATACCTTCCTATAAAAATTTGGCATTCCCCCTCCCTACCTACATTTAAAACCTTCCTATTCCAATTCCTGTCGAAAAGTCTGGTACACGCTAAACTTTTATGTAAAATTACATATTATTCATAATGATGTATTTACATATAATGCATCACTTAAATACTCAGACAATTTTTAATATCAGATTCGGCTTTCTTTTTTTTTCTACAGAAACTATGAATTTATTTCTAAGAAGAACTTTTTTTCTAAAAGTTTATATTTATGTTTTACCACTTTACATAGTTTTAAATGTCTTAGCACAGTTGCAAGTCTTTTGTATGTAGATATTTTAACATTTTGTAAATAGTATGTTTAACTAATGTTTTATTTAATCTTTCTCCTTCTTTTTACATTTTGTGTTTGTTTTTATTTAGGCCAGATATAATATTTTAATTTTGTACTTTTTTGTTATTCTAAAGGGACTTTGTCAGAATAAAATTATATTATATTCTATATACAGTATAATATTGTCAAGATAGTCTATTCGTCACACAATTTAAAGTTATAATTGACTTTATAAGTGATTAGCTTATCCAATCGGAACTTTCCCTTCCAGTTTTATAGTTAAGGACTAAGACACAAATATCCCGGAATTCATACTAATTTTTGTTCTCTCTTAAGACCTATTTATTTTTGAGCATTAGATCCTTGGTTTGTAGCTCTCTCACTTACTACTGTGTGGAAGTCCATTACTGAGAGGATAGAAGTATATTTCTGTTTGATTTATTTTAGATATATATATATATATATATATATATATATATATATATATATATATATATATATATCAAAAAGTTTCTGTCTATATAATTGAAAGTATGGAAGGGTCATAGCTATTCTTCTTCTACTTTTCAATAGATCTTTAGCTCGTCGTAGATTAACATAAAAGGCAGTATTTTAAATTTTAATTTTTTAAATAACAAAATTAAAATTTAATCAACAACAACAACAAGCAACCCATAGCAACAATGGTATCTTACAAGGCATTTGGCAAGAATCACGATTTAGGCAAGGCCCGATAATTCCTTGGCAACTGTATTATATCTTGATTTCTTCTTCTTCTTCCGGCACTACGACTCAGTGGTGAGTCAAGCCCTTTCTCTCGTGAGTAGGCCCTGGGCTAACAATCCCCCTTCTCTTAAACTTTGAATATTAAAAACCAAGATATGCCGGACTGATTTTAATGAAATTAGGTCTTGATGACTTCATTTCAGTTCATTCATAAAAATCCAACTCCTCTGAGAGCAAGAAAAGGAATCTATTCTACCATATTATATATAGTGTATATTAATCTAATAATAAAACTTTTCCATAAGGATAAAATTAACCTAGCAGGTGAAATTAATTCGAGCAGAAAACACATTCTTAGTTTTTTTGTTATAATACTGTTGTGAAAACCATTTCATTTTCAAACAACCTGAGTTTTAGCCTTTTATCCGTCGTCCCTTCTGTACATATTTAAGTCACGTAACTGTGGCCCAATTCAAGCCCAAACAGTGTCAGTTTTTAAAAAAATTTAGATTGGTTGTTCAACCTGTTTGAAATATATATGTGCACATTATTTTTTAGGCCTGAAAAAAATTAACAATTTTTTTTTTTTAAAGAAATGTATAGAATTTTTTTTTCAAAAATCGCTGTTCGAAGTTTCCCGTTTACATTTAATTCATATCCTAGTTTGAAAATAAATAAGAGTGGTCCTTTTTGCATGTTTTTTTTTCGAATTTAGATTCAACATAAAAATATATTCTAGGTTAAGAGATTGAAATGTTTTTATGGTAGTTTGATTTTTATGATTATTACAATTTTTCAGAAATGTAAGAGCTAATAATACATGAATACATTAATTTCAATAGAATTCAACCTCCTCAAACATATATCCAAAAAATACAAAAATGTTATCATACAGCCAGGGTCTGTTGTTAGTTGATAATTGATAAGTACAAAACGTTTTGACAACTTAAATGTTTCTGGATTTATTGTACTTTGACTATTTTACACAGAAACCAATAAGGATTTCTTAGACATTGAGGTCCAATATTTCTTTTTTATTTATTTATTTAGACATATAATATTCTGTCACAGGGACAATAATTATATTGATAAATGAACACATTCACACCGTATACACAAAAAAAAAAAAATTAACAAAAGTAAAACAATAACTAAATAATAATAAATAAAAACTATATACAATAAAAAAATAAAATAACCTAAATATAAGTAAATTAAAAACATAAAAATGCAGTCATAACTATATACAATATATACAATCAGGCGGGGAACCCAAATCCCTGCGCTACTCTCTCAACTGCCTCACCGGTGCTAAAGCCGGTGGAGTTTGAGCGAGAGCGCTTTAGCCACATACACTCATATCTTGAGTGGAGAATCTGGCCATTGCCAGCACTCCAAAATAAATACTATAAAAGATCTCTGGGCCACTGCCGCTTCGACCTTCGAGGAGGGTTGTAGGGATGAGTGGAACTAGATAGAGATCGGGCTAGGGGATTTGGGTGATTGATAACGTTCTGATGGAATTTTGAAAATTTTTCAGGGATAAGGTCAAGGACAAATTAAGGTCCTATATTATGTTATCTTGGTAGAATTTGAAAATCAATTGTTTTTTTTTAAGTTTAGAGATTATTTCAGCTTAGGTTAGTTGAGGCAAAGATTTTAAAATTAGTTTCGATTTCAACGCGGTCGAGTATAGATTAGTGTTTAAAAACTTCGTATCTGGTAACAAAATATTGAAATAACTCATATTTTTTTTTATGAAAGGGTTATTTAAAAAATATCTAATTTCAGGGTTAATCAGAAATTAGGGGAACCAGTATAGTGTAGTTTTTTCCCGGCTTAATAATAGTCATCTTTGGACGATTTAAACAACGAAGAACCCTAATTAAGTTTAAAATAAATTTTATCTAGTTTACTGTAAAGCAATTTTTAATTAATTTCTTTAACTGAATATTTTTTTAGTTATCGCTTTCTACATATCAAAATCGTGACACATTAAAAAAAAATACCAATCTTATTTTTCTTAATTCTCTTCCAAAAATTGGAGCATTGTTTATATATAATTTTTTGTAGCTCTTGAGAGCTGCTACATCCCCCCCCCTTTAAATATTCTCCTCTATTTACGAGACGACCTGGATAATTGTTTAAGTAAAGTTGGTATATTTCGCTGTTTAATTTGGGGATTGTAATTTACTGACAGTAACATCTAACCACGTGCAATTCGTTATCGCTTTAAAGCAAACTTAAATTCAATTGTCCTTCCCCTAATGAGTAATTAAATGGAATTTATTCGGATCCGTTAACGATAATAGCACGGTTAAGCCCGACCCCCAACCTCGCATTCTTCACTACTTACATCATTCTTTCTAGACCCTTCCTCTGTTCAATTTAACTTTGCTTCTTTGCATTCGTTAATTTAATTAATCACTTCAGTTTCATTGAAAAAGAAACTATATTTGTTTCGGCAAGATATAAAATCTTCCACATACATTGCTTACAATTGAAATGGGGTGACATTTTTAAACTAATTAAAAAATCGTCGCCATTTAGAGCAATTATCGTTAATTAAAGCTGTATCAATGTCCATTGGGCGTTTATTCGAATAAAAATATGATTATTCAAAATGTTAGTCATTTGTTCCATTAATATTGTTTTAAATGCTAATATTAATATTTACCACTAATAATGATAATCTTCGTCTGTGCAAAGAAGAAATCAAACTTGGATGCCTCCAAAACACTTCACATCGAAAGAATGTTCCATCATTAGCAAGCTGAGAATTGGACACGCCAAGCTAAAACATCTCAATTTACTTCTTGGCATACATCGGCCAACATGTCAAACATGCGACGATACTAACTTGATGGTAGAGCGCATAATTCAGTGTAAAAAATACAGTTACCACAGATTAGAATTTAACATCGAAGACATCATTCCGTACAAAAAACAGAAGGGAATCGAAAAAACCCTGAAATTATTCAAAGAAACAAAATTAATGAATCATATTTATCAGAAACGATGGTTGCTAATGGCCATGACAGTCAAAGTTTCGTTAAATAATAGCGAAAAAAAAATTGAAAATCTTATAATTAGATAGAAATTTTTAAAATATTTGTAAAAGAATTTTATTCATTTTCCTGTTTATAGAGTCATAAAATTCTTTTGCACCCAAGTCTAAGGCCGTTTGATCATTTATTGCTTTTATTACATAATTATTTTAAAGGATGACGTTGTGGTCAGTATTTAGGCCATTTACAAGACTAAATGTTTTTTTCAAAATTAAAATAATTTCAAATCATATCTAGTAAACATTTATTAATAATATATCGGCTAATAATATTTTGACATATTATTTAAAACTAAATAATGAAATAAATAAATAAGCTGATTTTTCTAATTGTATAATTTTGAAATTATTTCTATATTGAAAAGTTTTTCAGACTTGAGAATGGTCCGCTTAGGGTAAGCGCACCACGATGGACGTAGGTGAGGGAAGTTTTGTCTTTTTTGGTTTCGTTGGTCATTTAGAATTTCTAGGGTCTCTTTTTTCTATATAAAACTTTAAAATTGGTAGAATATTCAGTTATGCAAGTATAATCTCCATTTAAAAAAAACAACACCTTTTTGCACTACTGATGGACAACCCGAAATTCAATTGTTCTAGTATTAGCAATCGGTATCAGTAACAGACATACCTCAGTTAAATTCTAAAATCTTTATTCAACTATAAAGATAACGATAAAGATAAGATGACATAAATTTTCAAATTAATCTTGGCAAAACTATTAGTAGGAAGGTATGAAATACACAATCTCAAGAGCACTATAGAAACAACAATGATAGGCATTTTAAAATTTTCTTATGGGAAGTTTGTTCATACTGTTGTTAATAGATGGCATTGTTCTTCAATCTAAAAAAAAAACCGGAACCTTTTAGTCAACAGGGAAGCTTATTATTTACATTTAAAGTCTAACCTATATATCTCTGGACTCCCTGTCACTGGCGAATGTTGTGAACCTGGTGCGTTCACCCTACTGACCAAAACGTCATCCTTTAAGAAATTATGTTATGAAAGTAATCTAGAGATGGTGATCGAACGGCCTTAGATCAGAGATGGACAAATAAATTCGAAATAAATTATTACATGATTACAACTGAAAATAAAACTTATTAAAATATTTTATATTTAATTCAATAGCGCTATAAATGTAGCAAACATGTGACACGATTACCTGATTAGAACCGTAATCGGAAATATGATTGTAACCGTCTAATCTGTATCGTAATCGGTGGTTATTGTTATGCTCACCCATGCCTTAGATTTATGAACCAAAAAAAACTTTATTTACTTGTAGTCTAGATCATAAAATAGTATTGCATAAACTTCGAAAATGGAAGAAGTTGATAAAAATAAAAAAAAGGGAATAAATTAAAAAATAAAATGTTAAATATAGCTTCTAAGTAGAGTGTTTTTTGTAGAGCCCGAAGGGGGAATACCAATTTTTTACTGCTTTTAAGACTCCCATTTGTCTCGATCCACCCCTAATAAATATTATAAAAATAAGTTAGTCAAGTTTCTTGGGTTTCTCGGAAGAGGAATATCTTTCAATGGCTCATCAGGGACCCTATCTTCTTATTCTATCGCTAACATATTAGAAAAAAAGAAATAAATATATATACGGAGGCCGTTGCCGGACCGAACTACGTGTGCAGTGTGGGGATGAGGCATTGCGATTCAAGAGGTGCACCTGTCAACCCTGCCCTGGGGGTCTGGGTTCCCCTGGATATCCTTCCTATCTCTAAGTGCTCATATCTGCCGCACGATGAGGCGGTCCGCTCTGGGCACCATCGTAGTGCGTCTCTCTCAAGCTAATCTTAGTTGGGTATGGGTACTATGGGTACTTGCTGCTTTGAGGAACACCTAGGTTTCTTGTCATCGAATGCTTGGAAATCTTGGTACATCTTTCTTCTTCTGTTTGAAAGTTGACTATCTAAAAAAAAAATGAATAAATTAAAGAGAATATGAACCCTATTAGGGGCCCTTCTGAACTGTCGGAGATGGCGAAGGTTTGTGTCGCATGATATCAGTGTTCAATGCTTGGCAGAGGGGAAGGAGATAGAATGCCATACATAAATGAGAAGCTCAATAATTAATTGTTGTTGTTGGTTAGGGCTTTAAGGCGTAAAACCCTAGGATCACCAACGCCTGTGAGGAAGTTATTTTGGTTTCGAGTTCAAAAATTCCTTAGAAGATAGAAAAAACTAATAACAAACAAATAAATTGAATAATATATGAAAGATACTTAAGGACATATGAAAAACGCTGCAAATTATTTTACAATGGTTTACTATCTCCAAATAATTATACATCTTGGTTAATTCTTAATCATATCCATTGATTGTGATATTTTGAAGATTATCTTCTCCTTCAGGTGGGGAAAAACAACATCGCTCAGAAAATTATTGGAGGAAGAAAAGGACTTTCGTTTTTTGCGTATGATTAAAAAAAGTATATAATTAGTATTGATATGTCCCACAAAAAGGTTTCTAAAGTTTCCAATAAAACAAAAAAAAAAAACCCACCAAAATGAGATCATTTTTAGTGAATCAGATCATATGATCTCATGTTAATCGTATATGATAATGATAATTATCAGTTATTAATATCTCTAAAAATGGTCCCACAGTACAGTACCTCTAGCTCAAATCCTAAACTCCATTTTGCTATTTCCTTTGTTGATACCAATTATGGTTTTTTTGGTATTGATCAAAGCGGTGCTTATAATATTTAAAATATTACCTCAAAAGTGTCCCAATTTTTTCTTTACTAATACTATAGCTGTGGGAACGAAATCTTACTATATATTTTAAAAAAACTAATGCATTAGTTGAGTTTAATAACTCTTCTTGTCCGTATTAAAACAAAAAAAATGATTATAGCACACCGTGCATCCAAATTTAATGTACTCTTTTTTAAAAAGAAAAGATGCATTATTTATTTCTTTTACTCAATCAATATTGGAGGTATAACCAAGCAATATTATCATGCACATGGAATGCAGATGGAATTATAAGGCATATATTTTTTAATTGCTTTTATTCTAAAACTTTTAATTTATTTTAAATAAATAGAAATATAGAGTCATAGAAATTAATATAGCTTAATTAACAAATTAATATTAAGTTGGCTGTTTGAATATGACTTTCCATTTCGAATTTTCTCAGAATGAGGTACATCTCATTCGTTTAGTCTTTTATGTACTGTTGACCTAATGATAAACCTAATTTCCTACAAAAATGTATAAGTTAAGTGGCCTATTTTTATTATTTATATTTAATAAAATGTTTTTTTATTATTTTTCAGGTAAGTGATTTGTCTACTTTAATCAATAAAACATTATGTGTAACACCAGTCTGTGAGTAAACTCCTTTCGTTAGAATGTGCTACTTTAATTTAAGTTAGTGTGGATTTATTAATAAACTGCTGAAGTAGTTTTCAAAGCTGATCTGATTCTGAAAGTGATATATTACCTATGTATAAATTAATTTTTTTTTCTTTAATGCTAAAAAGTAATATTTAGACATTTTAAAAAGGTATATTTTATTAACGACTGATTAAGAGATTTATATAGATGGAGAAATAAATTTTCCAAAATAAATAACCAATTAATGTACACTGGTATAATTATGGAAACGGAGCATTTTAGAAAAAAAATGGGAGAAATATATCTCATTTTTTTCCTACTTTGTTTTCCCTCAATTTCTTAATCATTCTGGTTAAAATTTAACATTTACAAAAAATGAAAAAGATTTGATTCACATTCAAGTTTATGCCTTACAGGTCAATATAATAAAAATCAAAATTAACTTCTGATCATTATTTATTGCACGTTTCGGCAAATCAGACATTGAACCAAGCGTATTATATTACATTGACTTACCCAATATTTTTGGGGGAGAATAAAATACTGCTAATGAGGGGAACACAGATTCCCCGAAACGTACTATAAATAATTATCAGAAATTAATTTTTATTTTTATTTTAATGACATGTGAGGCATAAACTTAAGTGTGATTATACATTATTATATAAAGGTCGAAAATTAAAAATAAATATGGAAAACGATTTTATTAATGGCAGCTATGGTTTTGTTAGCCAACATGGTTTGTTATATCGAAAGTATAATAAGAAAAATATGTAAAAAGAGGATCGATTTAAACGGGAAATTTTAGAGGTGTTGGAATATGGAGAAAACGAACGGCTCACGTAAAGAACAGAACAAAGTCTACTTGAAAGGGAGTTAGGAATAAAGATTGATTAGCGTACTGAGCTCTCGACCAAATTGAAAGCAGTAAAATTCGAGCGCAGTGACTTTAAACAGAAGTGAAGTACCCGGGTCGATATTGATAAACAGGGACGATAAAGTTCCAATCTTCGCGGGTCCCCTTTAAGAACGTAATTTAACGGATTCGCTGTCCAAGATAGGCCATCTTCTCCTGATGGATGTTAAAGAGAAGGAGGAGGAAATTAGTAAAACTTGAGCACAATAATGACCTCTACCGAAGCTGCTCCCTGAGCAAGTTGAAACTTATTACAGGGCTCGAGGATTTTAGCAGTGGGAACGGGCCCTCATTATGGAAGTTCTCCGTCTCTCTCCGACTGTAAAATGTAAAACTCGATGGGAAATTGGTTGAGAGCCGCTCCAAGATATGGAAATGTAACGAAGACTTTTTTTTAAGTTTTTGCACGAATTTGGAAAACCTCCTCTTGAGCCTACTGTTTCTGCCCGAATTAATTCCCTTGGCTAGTAAAATCTTCCGAGCTCTTTTGAAAGGAGAAGTTATCGTTTTAGCTGTTGCCTCTACAGGACCTTTCATTGATTCAATACAATTTTCATTCTTGAAATATACAGAATTTTCATCAATTAAATAAAATTTAACTTAGGAGAAAATAATGCATTCATAAGCATTAAGCGTTCACAATGATTATATCTTTGCTATATCAACTTTTTTATCTATCTCAATTATCAAATATTATAATTTTTTTATTTACATGATATTTACAACTGTATAAAAAAAATACATCTAGTAAAATCGCACATGGATATAATGACATGAAACACATATTGAGAAACTACCTATTGGTAGCACTCCAATACTATGTATAAATTAGGAGATCACGTGGCCATCTTCTTTTCAGACGCCTCGGAGGGTTATCAGGAATAGAATAGGAAGCAAGGTTAGAAACAAGAGGGTTGGGATGGTTATGAAGTTTATTATGGAAGGACAGATTTCTTGTCGTTTCAGCCTGGTATGAGGATTCCAAGTTAGACGTTTGTCCAGGTGGAGTCCTAGGTAAATATTATAATTAAAATTATTTTTTTGAAATCTACTTAATTTTGCATCTTTCAGATTCTTCTGAGTCAAAAAAAAAAATGATATCTTTATAAATTAAGGCAATATTCCACCAACATTTTATTTTATCTTGACAACGTTTCGGTCAGCACCATTTTCAAGTCTGGATTTTTTAAAAAATTATTACATTACCATTTAATTATTAATTAAATTTAAATTAAGACATTACTTTTCTAATACATAATTAGTTAATCTACTGATTATTTAATACATTTATATTGTACATCAATAATTTTCCTTTTTTAATTTCCTATCATGTATGTAAACTTTACACATATGAATTTCATTATTACCTCAATTGGTTCCTCCAACTAAATAGTCCTAGCTTTGACCGAATCGTTGTCAAGATAATATAAAAGAAATAAAATGTTGGTGAATATGGGCTTAATTTATAAAAATGAAACCTCAAGAGACCAAAATTAGGAATAATGACGGAATAAAAATTATTTCGTTTTGATAATATTACCTTCTTTTCTGATAATATTCCGCTCATGAAAAACTATCAAAACGGGAAAATCGTAAAGTAAACAGGATTTTGATATACTTCTTGCATAATATTTGGACCAAAAATTATTTTTTTAATATTGTTGTTACATACTTTTTGATTATTATTTAATGTCATTTTGCTTCTATTTATTTATTAATTTTTGTACATACAGTGTGAATGTTATCCTACCTCACTATGACCTATGTCCAAGTGACAGATTGTTGTAATACTCAATAAAGAAATAAAAAATAAATAAATACAAAAGATTTTTGTAACATAGTTGTTTAAAGTGTTAGTAAAAGACTGACATGGAGCTACCGGTATTATTTAAATTTGTGTTTGAGTGTCTGATGATGGGTATGGCCTCGAAACATTCACAAAAAAAAAAAAATTAATAATTTTAAATTACTTCCTCACGAGTCCGCTGGTGTTCCTCAAGGTTGTATCCTAGGTCCTCTATACAGTTTATACAGCTGACATCCCTACCTATCCCAATACTGTCATCACCACCTATGCCGATGACACATGTATCCTATCAGTTAATAAAGATCCATCCATTGCATCCCAAAGTCTTATATCACACATCACAAATCTTGGAAAATGATGTCAAAACTGAAGGATTAAAATAAATTCCAATAAACCCCATCAAATTAAATTTACTCTTCGTTATAAACCTATGACTTCCTGCCTTACAGTATCCTTCAACAATAGCTCACTTATCCTTGTTGAACAAATCAGATGCATAGGACTCCACCTGGACAAACGATTCACTTGGAACCGGAATGAAACGACTAGAAACTGCCTGACATTTTCAACTACTGCAACACTTACTACACAAACGCTCTAAACTTCCAATTATTATCCCAATTTGAAAAAAAAAAATCTACTTTTGTATCATATGTACACTTTGAGGTATTATATATACCACTTACAATGTTTTTAGAATTACATACAATTAAATACTTTCAAATATATTAGTGATAACTATTGGTAAAATTTCATTTTAATTAAATCTAAACTTTAATAAGACCTCCTTTATCTTTCATTATTGTAGGTACATGATACCTAGAGAAAATTTAATTAATTTGATTTAGATACGGAACCATCTTTCAACATGATAAGACAACATTTTTAAATATGCTCAATATTTCAACGATGTAGGAGAGTTATTGATATCATGTTTAATTCCACGTTTATTAAACGTGTCGCAAACAGATGGCTATACAGGGTTCAATAAACCATATATGAATAGATCTCTGACTACTTGAATACTTTTATAGCTGCACCATGATTAATCAATTTTTTAAAATGATGTTTTAAAATCAGACAGAATATTTAAACTTAAGGAACTTACCGAATTACATGTCCGTTGCTATT
Organism: Nezara viridula; assembly: GCA_928085145.1. Lineage (NCBI taxonomy): Eukaryota > Metazoa > Arthropoda > Insecta > Hemiptera > Pentatomidae > Nezara > Nezara viridula. The sequence goes on along the minus strand of OV725080.1, from coordinate 88,947,859 downwards.
ATTATTTATTAAATTATTTATCCGAATGCAACTGATTCAGTTGGCCTTGTTTGTTGTGTGGATATGGAGACAGGGATTGACTGACTTAAGCATACACCATAGCTTGCTCCTCGAGAGCTTTACAACGCCGAAGACAAGTTAGTGGACTCTAAGCCGACTTGCTGTAAACAACTGCTTACCCCGATGAAACAGGGCTAATGGTTGTCGATCAACTTAAGCGCTTGTACAACTAAGACCAACCTATGTCTATTGAACCTATGACTAACTTATCCATTGAAAATTTTCTTAGTTCTGCAGGATTTTCTATATATTTCTTTTTTAAATATCCTCATTATTATTTTTAGTTTTTCCAATATAATATATATTATTTCTGACTATAGATCCCTTTTCCGGCTCCTAGGAGCGAAGGATTTTGACATTGAACAAGCAGAGCTCCGTCATTAATGCCATGTGTTCCCTTCATTATGTAAAAAAAACTAAGGTGTGTGCTTTAGACCACACAATAGAAGTGAAAAGATCAACAACGCAAGATTAATGATATGAAATAGTTGTAAATAATAGCTCATTCTAATGAGGATGAAATTACGAGCGTTTTCCTCGTTTAGTGTATGCAGGTCCGATTTTTAGTTTATGCAATATTTTAATCCATATAATCAATAAAACTCGTTATAATTTTGTTTTCAGCACTATTTTTTCTCTTTTCGCCTTTCTAAGACTACGTTACGTTAAGATAAAATTTTGAATAATAGCTCATTACAAAAATGATGAACATTTTCTTCGCTGATAATATCCAGGTTCGATTAGTAATTTTTGAGATATTTTCCATATACAAAAACATTTCAATTAGCCGACTCCAGCCGACTTTACCCGAGCGATACACATTGAAGATCTGTAATTCACTCTCAACGAAAAAAGTGCAAACCACGCCTAAAAAGTTTTCACTTAAAAGCAGTAGGTTTCACAATCTTTATGATGTCCAGGTGACACTACTACCGCTATAAAGTATGTTGAAAATCTCAACACGGGCATCAAACTCCGGTAAAGAATTGCACATGAAACGTACCAAGCCTTGCATTTTAAAGTAATGACGTTTAGAGTTTTTGAGATAATGCACCGGTGATTCTGCATTTGAGATGCTGCATAATTCCAGCGACAGTCGCCTAGATGACACAGATTGTCATTGATCAACTTATTCTGGGACTGAACCCATACTAAGGGATGTCATGTGCTGAAGAGGATGGCAAAGCATCTCCGAAACCTCCAAGTATAGACAAAAGTACTGTCTTACAGAAGTGTGTGATTTATTAAATTATATCTATAGGTAATGTATATGGAAAAAATATGAACCAGTGGCGGATCTTAGAGGGGATGGGCTTGTGGGGTGAAGCACCAATAATAAAAACCGTTTTTTACTGTTCCATATTTGTTTCTGTGATTGATCAATGCTAAATACTTAAACAGTCACAATATTCTGTCTTTTTAAATTATAATGCCTACACAGCTACTAAATTGAAGCACGTGTCAGAAAAAAAACAACTAAAATATTATCTCTAAAAGTAGTTACGGTCTAGTTGCGGATATTCTATTGTGATTTTTACAAGCTTTTTAAGGATCGCTTGTCATTTTATACAGGTATTTTTTTTCCAGAGTAGTTGACGTTAAAAAAAGTAATAAAGTAAAGTTTAAATTAAAAATCTCCCTCAAATTTAATCCTGGGTCTGCTATGGGTATAATCTAATATACTTTTTTTAAGTAACGGATTAATTTTAAAAAAAATACTTCTTCATTATGAAAACAAGCAAATAAATATATAAATAAAATAGCGAATAAAGTAAATTAATGTCTTATATTCGAGACAGAAAATAAAATAAATTGATTCTTTTCAGAGGTACTGATATTCCTGAAGATAAATCTGGTTAGATTACAGTTTCAATAAATTTATCGATTCATTATCTATCAATAGTTACAATATAGAACTTGAACCAAAATATAATAGAGGGGAAGAGCTATCAGCTAAAAGGAAAAACATCTCTATTGGAGTTTTCTTATCCTTGTTAAAGATAACGAATGAGAGAGTTGGGAAAATTAAATTGAACACTTTGTCCCTCGGGAAGACTTACTGCGAACCTTTTTTAATTTGTTTATCCTTCCTCATATTTCTCACTTGGATCAGCGATTGTCAGTATTCTTTTCCGATTAAGTTTTTCATTTTTTTTTAAGGGATAAAATATGTAGCTATGATAGTCTTTCATTCGTATCAGTTTTTCTAAAACGTATTATTCGATAAAAATCAGATATTTTTCATTTCACTATTTTTTATTCACTTCATCAACTTTATTTATTCACCCAAAACTGTCAGGTCCTTTTGAGAAGAATAATGGTATTGGCTTGATTGGTGTGAGGGAGAGGAGTGCCCAGCGGCGTACCTTGTTGAATTGATTTTAATAAACAATTAAGCAAGGAAAGCCCTCATCCAGCTTCTTTTCAGCTTCCTAAGCGTGTTTTCGGCCACGTTAATAGCCATTTCTTGTATGAGTGTGTTAGTTTTTTTTTTTGTAATGTGTCCGTATATGGTCGTTAACTGTTGGCGTGTTTAAATCTTTATGTAGAGTAATGTGTGTGACGTACCATGGAGCTTCAGTTATAGTCCTGAACGTTTAAAAAAAATTAGTTGCTTGAGTATGGGTGAATATTATCTAAAACTTGAAGGTCCAATAAAAAAAGCATAGAATGATTAGCCAAGTAAGACTGTGCAAGCCGGAGAACTTAAAGGTTACCTCTTACGGCTTTCAAAATAGTTTTCTAGATAGAAGTGATAAAGGCCCTATTTTTTAATACATGTGAACCCGAAGATTTAGACCATATCCTGCTGCATTGCCCTATATATGTAGCTTTTAGAAGTAAGTATTTAAATGAATATATTGATGGTAATTGTGACGATGAATATCAAATAGTACAATTATTATTATATAGAAAAAATATATAAATTCAATGATTTATATTGGTATTTAGAAAGTAGTTTAAAATCAAGAAACCTCTTTTTATTTGTTCAAGAATAGATTCATCTATTCTTAATTTTAATTAAGTTTAAAGTTATATGTAAATATAATACTAAGACTAAGCATTATATTTTATTTTGCTAAAGAAAGATCGTTTTGTTTATAGTTATATGAAACACACTAATTTTATTCTGTATATCACATTATATTATATACAGTTTTTCCTATTAATGTAGTTAATTATCTATCATATTTATCATATTCTTATAAATGTATGTGTATAAAACTCAACTCCATTTGCATGAGTTCGCCCGAAAACAAATTTAAAAAAATTATTTATTTATTATTTTAGTCCTGAACATTTGTGACTGAAAGTTTTGTAGTTTTCGTATGTGGGTTGTTTTAGCTGTTCCGTACATGTGTGAAGCGTCGGTACATATCGGCTTTACTTGATAATTTTAAGTGTTCAGTTTCTGTTTTAATTTTAATTTTGAACGTCTTGAAAGAAGTGAGTGTAATAGTCGTAGTCTGAGTTTTAACTTTTTTAAATATATATCTAATAATTTATAACATAAAAGCTACATTACTTAATTATCAGCCCGTTGTTTAATTGACGTTAACTTATAAGTAGTAATGCATACAAAGGTATTACTTAAAACAAAGATCATATGATCCTAGTTAATTTAAATAAAACGATAGTCTCTTGGTTATGAACTGAGAAATCTCATGACCATTGATGATTCTTTTTGACAAGTTATTTCTGTGCTTATGTGAACATCCCAGCTTTAAAACGAAAACTTGTGCGGAACTGAAATTACATATATAGAGAGTGTTCGTCTTTTCATTTATCACTGTTTATGTATTCAAAGGTTTAAGTAGTAGTATTTTTGGTCTGAATACACTTGTATTTGGAATTAATAAACCGTGAAATGATTGTTTGGAAGTAATCTGGGAAAGCCTTAATGCTAATGTTAGAATTACGTTCATTTGGGATGAAATTTAATTGTCGGTTGTTGACATGCGTTCCAATTAGCATAGCTCATATGTTCGATCAATATTATTTCCATTAATGTAATAATTATTCATAAATTGTCCTCTTTACAGTACCTTGAACACACACTCATTATTTGTTTTATTTTGTATATATTGTTAATGCAATTTTTTTTCTTTTAATTAATGGAGACTAGGTGTTCATTTACTGGAGGAGTTTAGTTTTTATTTTTATTCTAAGCAGCTACTATTTTTTTTTATCATTCCTCACATTTTTGTAAATAGTTTAGATATCTTATACATAGTATCATTTGTTTCATCAGGTATATTTAGTTAGTTTACTCAATTTTTCAAATTTATATAATGCAACAGATTTTCAGGTCATAATTATATATTTCTTTCCGTACCAGTCTGTCATTCTTATGGGACTTCATCCTTAAATAAAGTCATTTGTTGTGTTATATTCTTTATATAAATTAAAAATTGTATTCTTACTTTTGTATTTGAAAATTGGTTTGTCTGTATTATCCATATGTATAGATATGTGTGGTACATACATGCATATATCGTATGTATTTATAAAGAAAAACCAATTTTCCAACAAAAAATATTTAATCATTTCATGTCTCAAAAAGTTTGTAAAACAAATTTATGAAATATAGTATTAATTAATAAAACATATTTAAATACAAATGTACCATCTCGAACTAGGTAAATGCTATTTCTTCATCGACAATTATATTGGATTAGAAAATAGTTCAGGGTTAGATTCTATCTTCTTTTACATTTAACTCGTTGGAAATAATTCATTCTTTATTAGCAGATCAAAGAGTGGTGTGCGCAAAATTGGAAGGATTTCTATCTTCAATGACGACGTTCTGGGAACTTTGATCGAATAAAATCCTAATCAAATTATTCGAAAACATGTAGAGAAACCCTCAGTTAGAAAATCAACTATCGGCGAACACCTCGACGCATTGACAAATGTGAAAAAAGATTGAAATTTGGGTTTGGTGATGAATCAAGCGACCACCATAAAAGCTTCGTTGTGAGAACTTCTTTGCCAAAACATAAACAAACCTCATCCGTTATACTCTCCAGACCTGTCACCTTCAACTACAACCGTTTTAGATTTCTGGACCCCTTTTAATTGATAAAAACATTATTGACCGAAATTCGTAAATAAACACATTTTTATATTTGTTAACAATAATGATACAACATTCAATTCAGGAATAATAAAAAAATTATCAAATCGTTAGCATAGATTTATTGAAAGTAATGGAGCGGATTTTGATTCATAAAAATACTTCGGTATCATTTATTTTATTTTAAAACAACAAATCAGCATTCATTTCCGAACAACCCAATATCTGATGATTAATCCTAAAGATATAACATATGGAAGAGCCGAAATTTCATCTGATTTACTAAATAATAATTTATTTGTTCAATTTAAACTACTAAGAATAAATTTTTTAAATTAATAAAACAGATAAAATATTTTCTTCTCTAAGTCAGTTTATGAATACTATAGATGGATGTATAGAATGTAATTTATTGGAACGTTAATTTGGGTTGGTTGTAACCGATGACCAATTTGAAATAATTGAGATGACTATCAATTTTATTTTACTGGTCTCTGAAACTATTCTTTGAAATTTTCCGTTTTAAGATGTATGGGAGATGCTTTTTTATTTTGCTTTATATGCTTCTTTAATTTCGCGAAGAACAATTGCTTTTTGTTCAAGTTCATTTATTGTACAAGTTCCATTTCTTCTGCAGATCAATCCTGACTATAATCCTTCTGCAGATATTGTCTCAGTAATTGATTTTATCATTGTTAGAATGCGTTCTAATTTGTTGTAAAAACACATGTTTTGTTACTTTAATCTATTCTGAGATGTGTATAAAAATGTTGTCTTATCATGTTGAAAGATGGTTCCTTTTCTAAATCCATTTAATTAAATGTTTTCTAGAAGCCATGTGGCTACTATAATAAAAGATAAATGAGGTGTTATTGAAGTTTAGACTTAGTTTAAAATTTATCAAAAGTGAAGTTTTACTAAAAGTTAACATTAATATATTTGAAAGAAGCCTCTTAATGGAAGTGTATGTAATTCTAAAAACATTGTAACTGGTATATATATTTGTACATATAATACAGTCTAGTTAACATAATGTTGTTTTTTTTTAAATTGAAATACCAAGGAATATACAGGGTGTTTTAGTTCTTAATGACCAAACTCTGGAATGTGATTTCAGACAAAATTACCAACAAAAAACTTTTTTTTGATGCATTCCCAACGGAAAAGGAGTCATGAACAATTTTGAGTATTTTTTTAATTTGATGGCGGTTTTTATTGAATAAGAAGAAATTTCTCAAAAACCATTCAAGATAATTAAATTTTAAGTACACCATCGTAAAGTAGACAAAACAGTTATTTAATTTACTAAGGTCAATGATAAAAAGGACTTTCAGAAGGTATAAAATGGCCGCTGTTCTGTTGCAGGTACAGAATACCTGAACAGCATGTCTGTAATCCCAATTCGTGAAATAGTTCGGCATCATGGTAGCGATGTGTTACCTTTTGTTGTTTTAAAATTTATTCGGGATGCCACTGGATAATCATTGATAATAATCATCCAAAATTATTTAATGGAAAATTAGTAAGATAAATTTGGTTCTTTAACATATTTGGTCCATGATTAATTAATTAGTTTACTTTTCACAAAGGCTGGTGTGTGTTTATCGTGCTTTCTAATTACCTACATTTTACCTGTGATTATAATGATGTAAATAGGTGGCATGATTAAAATAACTTTTACATAAAAACTTAATTTATTTCAATGCTTAATAGAGGATACCTACAAATTATATTTACAAGAATCAATGAATTCAATAATTAACTGTGAAGGCATGTTTCAGATGGACTGTTTTGAAATTTATATTGCCATGAAATATTCTAACATTAGGGTTGGGAATAAAACTTATCTATTATGGTATGTGAAGTGGTGTAGTTAGTAGATGTCATCGCTGCATCTGCGAAGTTGAGATCATCTAGTCATGGTTCATGTAGGACCAAGGCTTCAGTCCCCCTCCCCCCCAGCCAGAAGAAAACGTAAGGCCCATCCTGAAGGCCGGATCTCCACATCAGACATCTTCTCAGGGCCGGCTCTCCACATCAGACCTCTCCTCCAGGCCGGGCAGCGACATCAGACCTCTCCTCCTTTTTTTTTTTTTTTTTTTTTTTTTTTTTTTTTTTTTTTTTTTTTTTTTTTTTTTTTTTTTTTTTTTTTTTTTTTTTTTTTTCTGACCCCCCAGAAACTTTATTTAACACTACTTACAACATACATCTATGAATGTATATATACATTATTGCTTGACCTTTGCTTACCCAAGGGTATTTTAAGGTAAATGACAGTTTATGCCGTAAGCATAGGATACTTTCTGTGGCCTTAGGCCTTAATTTCATCACCGGGCGTGGAGGGACCGCCCTGCTTTTTTCATAAAGGATAGGGATGAGGATATATTTACATATTTACAATTATATATATACACTATGTACAAATGTGAGGATTCAGACTGCCGCGTCCAGACCCCCTCCTTCGTCAAAGACATCTACCAGGGGGACTTTGCCTTGCCACCTTCCAGGCCTGGGCGGTGGGGCGATTTCTTGGAATAATGGATTTGCACAGGCCTTAAGCCCATCAAAAAATTTGATGTGCCTCCGGCCAATGAATTCCGGGACCGAGGGTAGTTGGAGCTCCTGGTAGATGTCTCTGTTCCTGGATCGCTGAAGATGGGTACCTCTGACTATTCGCCGAAGGACGGAGTTTTGGAATCCCTGCAGTCTCTGGAGTGTCGTCCGGTAAAGGTGTCGGAGAAGCGGTGCACCATAGAGCAGCGTAGGTCTGATGACCGCCTTGTATATCTGCAGTTTTAGTCTCAGCGAGAGCTGCGGCGACTTCAGCAGGTGGTAGAGCCTATGTGACTTTTGTTTTGCCAGCTTGAGTCTTTGTTTGACATGACTGGAGAATGTTAGGTGTCTATCCAATGTCACGCCGAGATAGACTACTGAGTTGGAGATCCGCTGGTCCACACTACCGATGGTGAAGTGAGTGGGTAGTGGCTTTTTCCCTTGCTGGAACGACATCACGATAGCGTCAGTCTTCATGGGGTTCACTCTGATGCCATTTTTCTCTAGCTCTCCGACGATGGCTTCTGTGGCTTTTTCTGCATGCTTGAGGGCTCTCTTTGCATTAGTGCTCGATGCATAGATCCCGATATCGTCAGCATAGGCTGCTACCACTGCGTTTGGGTGTTTGAGTGCCACTACTGGCGCCGTAAAAACGACGAACAGTATTGGTCCCAACACAGACCCTTGAGGTACTCCACAGGTGGTATCGACTGGGTTAGAGTAGTCGTCACCAACTCGTACGACGAGAGATCTTCCGCTAAGATAGCTTCTGATCAGTCGGCATAGAGGGGCTGGGAACTTGTACTCTTCCAGCCGTCGGAGTAACAGCGCGTGAGACACGCAGTCAAAGGCCTGACTGCAGTCCAGTGAGATGAGTGCCGTAGCTCTGTTGTGATTCATCTGCTCTATGGTGTGTGCCTGAAGTTTCGCCAGGTGGTGTTCGCAGGCGACACCTTGTTGGAAACCTGTCTGCTCTGGTGGTATAATGTTCTTCTCCCTACAGTGTTTTATGAGATGGTAGTGAATCAAGCGCTCGAAGATCTTGCTGATGTGCGAGAGGAGGCTGATTGGGCGATAGTGCTCAGCCGCGTCTCCTTTCTTCCCCGGCTTTAGTAGGGGTACTACGATTGCTTGTTTCCAGGCTGTGGGAAAGTACGAGATTCGCAGGCATGAGTTGAAGATGTTCAGGAGGAAGGCTTTACCCTTCCTTGGGAGCATCTTTAGTAGCACATACGGTATCTCGTCCTGTCCTGACGCTTTGTTTCCCTTAGTGCGCCGTAGTACCGACTCAAGCTGGTTAATACTGGAGAAAACGGGCTTCTCGATGAGACTGGGAGATGGTCCATCCTGTACAGGAGGGGCACTTCTCGTCCGCTCTGCGTCACCCGCTGCATAGCTTTTCGACAGTAGTTCAGCCTGTTCCCCGGGTGTTAGCAGCGCGTCACCTTCTGTCAGATGCACACTTCTCTTCTTGCTGACGAAAGTCCTGATGAGTCTCCAGAACTGGCGGTGATCATCGTGTGTCCTCCGTAGCTGATCATGCCATAGAGAAGTTTTCCAGTCACGCATGAGGCTAGCTATCTGCCGGGTCATCGCGTTGATGGCCGGCTTCAGACTATAATCGCGGGTGCGCTGGAAGATGTTTCTGATGTTGTTCCGTTGGCTTATCAGTGCAAGAATGTGCCGCGGTGGTCTTCTGATGGAGTTGGGCTGTGGGGCGAACCTGGGGATATTACGATTGGCTGAATCCTGGATGGTTGTGGTGATGACTTTCACAGCACTGTCCACCTCATCTCGAGTCCTGCACGGTGTAATAGCTGGTAGTGTGTTCTCAACGCAAGATCTGTATTCTTTCCAGTTTGCCTTGTTTAGTAGATACTTGCTCGCCGGCGGTGTGGCTGGCATGCCCTCGAAAGTGTAGAGCACAGGCCGGTGATCAGAGGGACCATACGGTAGTGCGTGGCAGTCCGTAATGGTGTGCTGTTCTCTGGTTAACAGCAGGTCTAATGTTGAGGTCCAATCAGGGCGGGCTGCGTGTCGGAAAGTGTGCACACCTGGGTGAAAGACGGCCAGGCTGGTCTTAGTGATGTACCTCCCCAGGGGATTGTCGCTACCACAGAGCCAGGAAGAGTGTCGAGCATTAAAGTCACCAATGACTACATGCCGACTCCTCGCCTGGGCGTGTTGTAGCAGGAGCTTCACAGATGTGAGATTTGCCCTCGGTCTCCTATAAACACAGGTGAACGTATAGCGATTTTTAAATCGTACATCCACTGTGACTATGTGAGTTCCCTCGGTAGGTTCCACTGGGTTAGTGATGGTTTTTGAAGGTACATCTCTTCTGACCAGTATAGCGACGCCCTCAGCTCTCCCCGGGGGGCACACCTCCCGGTACACAGTATACCCCTGGAAAAATACTCGAGACGATGCGGGCAACATTGTGTCAGTCAGTGCCACAACCGATGGTCTGTGCTGCTGTAGGAGAAGCTCTAGTTCGGCCGACTTTGATAGGAGGCCTCTGATGTTCAGGTTGACTACGAGGTGTTTAGTCATTTTTCTTGATGGGCATCACGGTTTGAAGGAGAGTTGTTATAAAATTTAACATCGTGTCCATCCTGTCCAACATCTTCTCAACGAGGGTTACTAGAGTTGATTCTGTTGTCCTAGGTGGCTGGGTTTCAAGTGTGCTGGTGATCGCTGGGGTCGGGCTATTTTGTGTCTGGTGGTGGGGGGAAGTCAGGTGGTGGGAGGCAGTGGGCTGCTGTGATTGGTTGCTTGTCCCGCCAATGACATTAGAGAATGATAGGTCCTTACGGACTGGTTTGGCCGGATTCCTCATTGTGCTGGTGGCTGAGCCCTGCTTCTTCCTTGTTTCCATAAGTTTCTGTCGGGAGGGACATTCTTTTGAGAATGCAGGGTGGTTACCGCTGCAGTTCCAGCATTTAGCCGGAGCTCTCTTAGGGCACTCTGTGTTTAAATGTTGTTCTCCACACCAGGCACAGTGGCAGGTTCGGCCACAATATTGCATTGTGTGGCCGAACTCCTGGCAGTTCCTGCACTGTACTGGGGCCTTCGTTTCTTTGTACACCCTTACTCTGAAGCGTACATAGTCGATAGCTTCGAGTCTCTGGATATCTTCCAGTTTGACTGTGTGTTCAGTTATGAGCTGGATTTCCTCCGTTTCATAAGTTTTCCCGGCCTTATTGGTCCTCTTCAGGCGTCTGGCCATCTTGAAGCCGGGGAGCCGACGCTTCAGTGCATCAGTTATGGTTTCCATGTCAGAGTCCAGGTCGAATCCGTGGATGACAAATTTCTTCGATCTTTTTGTCCCTCTCGGAGCAAATGTATGGAACTCTACATCTTTATCTTGAAGCAACATTTCTGTCACTTTGGTGTGGTCTTGTTCGTTGCTTACGTACAACCTGGTCTCTTTCGCAGAATTGTTAATAAAATATTCTCTGACCTTTATCATTGCCATCATCCTCTTGACAGATGGCTGTGATATGGCCGGTTTTACGATGATAGGTGGTGGACGTCGGTCTTCATTGGTTGCTAGCACCTGAAACCGGTTAGAAACCGAAGTAGATGCTGTGCCATTGTCTACTTTCCTCCTCGGTTTGAGTACTTTGTTGGGTGGAGGCTGCACGAACCCTTCGGAATCGCTATGTGGCCTCTTCTTCTCAGCCCGTGGGTCTTCATTTCCTAATTCCATGTTGATAACATCTTCATCCGTCGATGGTAGGTCAACATGCTCAGGGTTCATCTTGTAGGCTGTAGAGCAGCTATCTTCTTACAAGTATACTGCTGCCCGATTGGCTGTCGAGGTTGAGTTCCACGGGATAAGTGTGGCCCTCAACAGCTTAAGGCGCTGGACTTAGTAAGAAGATCGAGAGTGAGGAGTAACTGGCAGGCAATAGTAGTGATGAGGAGGTCCTTCTGCTTCTGCTGCTGCTGCTGTTCCAAAAGACCTCTCCTCCAAGCATCTCAGTAGATTTTATAGAAATATTCAGGGTGGGGTAACAATGGTTTTTATTGGTTGAATTTTAGTAGAATAAGGGATGGCCACACCTCCTGATCCTAGGGCTGTTTTCTCTTTCTCGAAGGTGTTTCTGTTCCCTCCCTTACTTTGATAAGCCTTCCGATCTTCTCCAAACATGCCCACGTAAGACCGGTGTCGGTCCCTTGGTGTTTTGGCCAACCTCTGTCATTAAGTGTTTTATTACCCCAGTGGGTCGTCACTTTCCCTCAGATAACCGGACATGTGTTAGCAATTATTATCTAGACTATATTTCTTCATTTGAAATAAATAAATATATGGCACATGTGGTCCTTAAAATACATAACAGTGGTCTTTACGTTATCAGACCTCCTGAAAGTCAGTTTTGTGATTTACCATACTAAATTTAATCATTGTTTTCTCAAAAATAAATGTTGTCTTTACAATGGGGCACCTAGTATATAATTATCATTAACAGTTTTTGAGTAATGTCTTCATATTCAATAGAAAATGTTACCACCTTAAGATAAACCCAAAATAGTTGTTAATTCGTTTTCCGTTCGGTATCAGCCCATTTATCAAATAAACTTCTTTGTTGAAAATCTTGTCTTGAATCACCTTCTCCTTTCCCAAAGTTTGACCATTAAGAACTGAGATACCCTGTATAAAAACAATCTTTGATGAAGTACTTGTTTAAAAAGATTTAGAAAATAAGTGTTCTACGAAAGGTTATAAAAGATAAAATATAATTTTATTCTCCTTTTTTTTTAGTTGTGGAAAATAAAACACGATCTTTTGTGACAATTTGTGCACTACTTTAACTATTGGAAAAATATATTAATTGAAAAAATAAAAGTAAGAAGAAAAATTATTGTAGATTTTTATATTTTATAATATTTCAGCAAAGTAGTCACTTCATACCAAGCAAAAAAAAAAAAAAAAAAGGCTTAAATTTGGTTTAAATTTACACAAATATATTAATTCACATCCATTGTCACCTATAATTTTCGCAATCACCTTTAACCTACATTAAATGCTCCATTTGCCTAAATATTTGAAAATGTACAAGTTATTGAGGAAAACGAATTTTTATTAAATGTGTTAATTTTTTTGTAATTTAAATGCGAAATAGAGATTATATACTTCAAAGTCCATACGTGTTCATAAATTAAGGGAGGGATTCTTAATTACCAGTCGATTTTTAAAAATAACTGTTGAGAAATGTTTAGCATAAAATGGACAGAGAATCAATATCGAGAGCAGAAAATATTACACAGTTTATTAATGATTGCTTAACCCAACTTTCCCACCTAATTCTGGCTCAACGTAACTTTGTCCATTAAAGGGGTATTATTGTTCAATGGTTCGGCATTTTGATTTATTATCGTCAAAATTGAGTTGAACATTTTTTTCTTTTATTTATTTATTTATTGATATTTAAGACTTTATTAAGTGAAATAATACTAGAAAATACGAACATAAAAAGGAACTTTTTAAATAGTTCTAAGATCTGAAGCCATCTGCTTTTCAAACTCCTAGGAATGATGGGTTTTCAGGAATAAAGGAGGGAACAAACTTGGAAATAAATTGGTTTGGATGGATCTCGTTTTTATCTTGAAAGAATAGGTATCTGGATCGGACTCAATCAGCAAAATATTAAATATAAAAAGAGCTTCTATTTCTAATATTTATAATATATATGAAACTAAACTTACTTACTTTCGTGGCTCTACAGCCCTTGTAGGCCCTTGGCCTCCACAACAACGCCTCTCAAATCCTTCATATCAGCGGCCCCGGCTTCTCCATTGTCCAATTCCCATCTTCTGCAACTCGCCCTGCACATCATCAATCCATCTAAGTCTGGGTCATCCTCTCCTTCTTTTGCCTCCTGGTTTACCATATCTTTTAATAATATTCTTTTTGGGTATCATCACCTATCCTTTCTCATCAAGCCATCTTATACGGCTTGATTTAACGTAAGCGACTATGACTTGTTCTTAAAACAGTTTCTCTATTATTTATTATTTTCCAATGGAAATTTATACATATCGGCCCAAAGATTTGCCAGGGACCTTCCCAGATACGGAGGATCTTCTCTCGCATTCCTGTGTCAGGACCTTCACCTGCGCAAGTGACAATTGGTCTCAAGATAGTATTATAAACTAGTAGCTTTGCCCTCCTTGAAAGATTTCGAAAACACTATATTTTCCGTACTGCAGAAAGTGACGGTCACTTATCAATGATTTCTCGTATTTAAACAGAATTATTATTGTAATTTTTAAAAACATGTTGGAAATAATTAAACTAATAAATCCATTGGCATATTGTACGTGGTACAGACTAATTTTTATCAAATTATTAACATCTGTCCAAAACTTCTTGAATCATCTTATCGTAAGCTACAGTTTTTTTATCTACGAAAATTCCCTAAAATTTTGAGCTTTCTCATCAAGTTAATTAATTTAATGTAGTATGTATTAAAAACTTGTGTTCACCAATATTCTTTCTACATGAATTGTTTAATATTTGATCATAAATTTTAGAGATAAAAAGTGCCCTACAAAAATATTGGGCCATTCGGTATAGGTCACTCTAAATGTTCCAATATTTATGTAGGCCACGTTTTTTTCTCGATTTTGTCGTCAAATCATCTGACAATTCTGACGAAGTAGGAATCAAATGATTGTTTATGAGTTTTTATCACCTCATTACATTACATTGATTAAAGTTTACCGATCTCCATTTTCGGGGATTTTCGTGAATAAAAAAGCTGTAAGTTACGTTAAGATGAAACCGTTCTCCAAGTTATAAACATATATTAATAACTCGATTTAAAAGAAATATTTTTTGTGGACTAATAAATAAAAACAAAATAAAACAATAAAATCTTAAAAATTCAGTTTGTTTCCTTGACTTCTCATTTTTGAACAAAATATAAATTCTCATTCTGGATTTTCTGTAGTTCTCAACAAAAATAATTTTTCATAACATATTCGAATATGTTTTAATACTTTTCATCAAAGATATTTACCATCCTGCTTCCACAATTTCCTGTTGAGTGATTTGTGTTGATTAAATGTTTTTAAATAAATTTTCTGTCATTTTTTTAAACTTTCAAGTCTGTAACTTCATACACTCTTGATTTCAGTTTTAATCTACTAAAAATAACAAGTAAATTTGTCAGTCACATTTTAAAAATACGTAGCTGTGTTCAGAGATTTCAAACAATCATGCCCCACAAATGTATTACCAACATTGGAACAAATTGAGGAAAATAGATCCTTCATAAGGAAAACTGTTCAAATAAGCAATAAAGAACAGGCCTAGCGTTTATGTGAAGGCACGCGCAGTGATAACTCCACGTCTCCCCCTTCAAGTTTGCTATTTTGCATAATGACGTTGCCTGTATACTTTAAGTATTTCCAGAAGAAACATTTCACATCCTTCCGCTCCCGAAATAGAAAATCCCATTAAAGGGGATTTCGCCGCTCCTGGAGGAACAACCTACTGGCTGGAGTCTTCCAGACAAAAATATAAGTATAATATGGAAAGACTCGTCTGTGTCACTACTTTTATTTAGGAAATTAGTAATAATTTATTTTTATATTTATTTTAATTTGTGTCCGATTCGTATAGGTTTTTCCTCGTAGATAAATTCTGATTAAAAATGTTAACAACAATTCCGATTTTTACTAAACATTTTGTTATCTTTTTTATGAAAAACGTATATATTTTGACTTTCAGACAAATGTTTTTAACGAAATTTTGTAAGATTTAAAATATGAAATTTTTAATATTGGTATATTTAGAAGAAAAAAAATCATCTTGCGTAATTTTTATATAATCATGCATTGAGCCAAATTTAAGACAAATTAATGTATTTTCTTAATATTGACCTGGTTATTAAAAGAATAGTGAATTGTTTAACATAAAATTAAAAATTAGTTCGCTCAAAGCTAGTTACAGTATCTTGTGTTATCACCTTGTAACCCAATATTTTTAGTTAATCATTTGATTTCTGAGTGGTTTGGGTTGAATTAGATTTTTAAAAAAGTTCTATTGTTATTTTCTTAAAACTTGATATTTGTGACATAAAAAAAATATGTTCAGTTATTTTTTAAATATAATAATGCATAGAACAAATTTGAAAATAATTTATGTAATTTTTTATTACTTTTATACCACTATGTTAATTTCTGTAACGACGTTTATACATATGTTTTCAGTAATTGGCAAAGAAAGAAAAACTCCCCTCCTCCCATTAGGCGGCCTTCAGTTCGTCGCTTTTCTTTGTGACTTATTTTTTATTTTTTTTAATTTGGAACGTTTTTTTTTTAAACACTTTATTGAGAAATATTACAATTTGTCACAGTTAAGGACACTTATAATAGAGTTCAGTGAGAACATTCATACCGTATATACAAATATATAAATAAATAAAGTAATAACAAAAGAATAAGAAAAAAGTACAAAAGAAAAAAAATATATATATACACATAAGTAAGTAAAAATAGAAATAAAAGTAAAACAAACATCCTAGATAAAACATACCTATATACATTATTTACAATTAGCCAGGTGACCTCCGAACCAATCCTGTCCCCTCCACATGTGGAAGGAAAAGGGAGGCTTAGGAGATCCCTACGCTTCTCCCTCAGCCACTTCACTGGTATTTACAGCCACAGACACTCATGACTTGAGTGCAGAATCTGGCTATTGCTAGAACTTCAAAATATAATTTGGAACTAAAGTCACATTTCAGCCGAATTGACAGTAACAAGTATACGTTAGAATCCACCGTTTTGTTTTCATAGTATTTCGGATTTTTACAGCAACATCTAAAAAAACAAAGAAAAATAACAGGAAAGGGAATAATAGAATTTTCTAGTCATATCATTCAGGTTTGGTGCCATTTTCTCATAAGTGTTTTATAAAATATTAGGCCAAAGGTCACCAAATTTACAAAGTTTTTACATCTGGTATTATTTATTCGGCAGTCCTGTATGAATGCGTTAGTGAGGAGGAACAATTTTTCTTAATACCGTCTGCGAAAGAGAAGTGAAAAAACGACATTCTATGAAGTAAATGAATGACTAAAAGACGAATTATATTGTAATGATAGATTTTCGAAATTTTATGATGCGGTGCATGTTTGCAGGATCTTGAAAATGGCTCCTGAAGCCGAAACGTCAAATAAATAATACAGCATGTAAAAACTGTACATTTGGTGAAATTTGGTCTAATATTTTATGAAAAACTTATAGGATGTAATAGATATCTCTTTCAAAGAAAGCGAGACATTACATCCAAATGTTGTTTTTTGTATACGAAATGATTTCAGTTATTATAGAAGACAGACATTGTTTAAATATTATTGTAATATTCATGAGTAATAATGTGCAAGTTTATTATTTTTTTTTGTTGAATAGTTTCGATTTTAAAGGTATTTAGAAGGTATGGTTCAGTACCTTCATACTTGGAGAAGTGACTAAATCTCTAGCATCATAGGAAGTTGTTATTTAAAGCCGACAACTTTCCCTATTAATAACTTGAGGTTTGGAGGGGCCTACTTTGGTTCTAATTAATCGCCCTAGGTGGAGCCAACGGGTATGTAAAAAGATGGCGAAGGGTGGTGGGTGAAAGGGGGGAGAGAAGAGAATAAAGAGGAATGGAGGGCGCACTTGAGCAGTACAAGACTAATTGTAAGAAGGGCTGCGGGCCCCATCCCTTCACCACTTGTTTTTTTTTTTTATCCCGAGCAGCCCTTGTCTCCTGCAATGATTGTTCTCATAAGTCATTTGGAGTATGGTGGTGTCCATAACGACGCGCGATCTATTGGAGCTATCGGGTACTTCCGGCTGGCAATCATCCACTAGCCAAGATGGAGCGATCCAATTTACATTCGTTCTTCTCGTCCTAATCTCCAGTTATTTAGCTAAACTGTGTTTCTTAGGTACTTATATAGTATGCTTGTTTATAAACATATTGCAATATGTTATGGTTCGGCCCATGTCTGATGTTTTTCTGCTGGCATTAATTAATGACCTTTTTTTTTAGGTCTAATATATATAATATTAGGTTTTTTTTCTCCTTTCTCCTCCCTTTCTCGCTTTTCCGGTTACACGGGGTTTTCCTGGGATTTAAACTAGTAATCTTCAGTTGATTCGGTTATCTTCGATTATCACGCGCGTTAACCCCCTCGGTCATCCCACCCACAAAACTAGTATAAGCTGTTTTTTTATGGGATCATGTAACTAGCTCTATGCCCAACTATCAACTTAAAGGACCAGAAGCAGTGTTGTATGACAGATGATTCACTAACCTTCCTGTGAATCTCTTAATGAGGATGTCTCCATGCGGAATAGGTACCGTCCCCATGCGAGAATCGAACCAGAGGTCTGAGTACAGTATTAACGCTCATACACTTACTTTCTTTATTGTTATTTATTATTAATTAATATATTTTTTTCTTATGGAATACTTCAAACGCTATTCGAACTCATAACTTTTGGGTTTCGATAAAAATCGAAATAAATAGTCTCTACACAGGAAGAATGTATTTTTGCAAGTGTATTAACTTGCTCGATCACCGCAGCCTTCTATGGTCGAATCGCAGAATAAATAATCAAAATACATTAAATCAAATTCGTGCTTATTAAGAAATCCAAAATTGCGCCTCAGGTTAAATGTTCCTTTTTATCGAAATAAGACTCTAATTAAATTAGAAAGGCAAAAAGATATATTTGTATGCGAAGCCGCTAATAACAGATTGTATATCTAAATTACTAATAAAAGTACTTGGTACTGACTCTTTATATTTTTATCAAATTATTAACATCCGCCTGAAACTTTGTAAATAGGTTCTTCTCCTCGTACCCTACAGTAAGTAAATTTTCGGAATTGGGGCATTTTCAATGTGGAAATCGACAGACTTTGTCTATTTAATTAGGTATTAATAATTCGTAAATACCCATCTATTTTCCACCAATCGTATAATAATTTGAGCAAAAAATCGAGAAAAAAGATGGCCTACGTAAATATTGAATCGTTTGGCGTGACCTACACACCCAAAATATTAAACAAGGTTGTATAAGCCAAACGGCCCAATGTTTTTATAGGCCACAGTTTTTCTGGATTTTGTGATTAAATTTTCTTACGATCCAACTGGGAAAAAATGGGTATTTTCGAGTTTTTAGTAACTAATTTTAAATAAACGAAGTTTGCCGATCCCTAGATTGAAGACACTCCAATTCCAAGAGTTTTCGTAAAAAAAATATTTGTAGGTTACGATGAGGCGAAGCTATCCATGAAGTTTCAGAGGATGACAACAATTTGATAAGAAGGGTCTGTACCACGGACTGTAAGTGAATTGTAATTTTAATTAAAGTTCCACGAAATTTCAAATCCAATTATGGGAATTTTAAGGAAATGTAATTTCAACTATGAGCATTATTAGAATATTTCCAATATTCCAATCCAGAGTAATCGTTTGGAAATTTTGATTTTTGCCTCCTCTACTACTCACAACAAAAGATCTTTATTTATACATTTTTTTTATATACTATTTTATTATTTATACATTCATAAAGTTCATTTTTTTTCTATTCATCTTCCACGGTTTCTATTATTACATGTTTTAACATACTTTGTTTCATATTTGTGAAAACATAATCAAATATATATATATATATATATATATATATATATATATATATATATATATATATATATATATATATATATATATAAATTTAACTTTTGATCTGACATGAAAATCCTGTTCTTATTTAATATTAACACCTTTATTTTATTTTTATTTGCCAAGAGATGTATATGAAAGGTCCTGGATTAGATAGGATGGAGGAACAGTGGACGTGAAGAGCGTTGACTGCAGTGCAGACGGAAGCAGGAGGACAGTAAATTTTCCTTACTGTCCACTCGGTGGAGGATTGGCTCGCTGCTTTTCGACCCTCGCCCTCAGCCCTTATAAAGTGGCTACCTTTGTAGACCTTCCCCGCTTCAAGCGTGAAAACCTTACAATATATATCTGTACTCAACGGCCGTTACTTTTACAGTTATTGCTCCACATTAATATTAGGACAGGTTAAGAGTACTTTGATATATTTGTCACAATCTGTCAAACCACTCCTGAGAATCATACCCAATTTTAAAGTTTTCTTGCTTAGAGCCATTCGCTTTCAGTATGTTAATATCCATTCATATGGGACTTGATGCAGAGCATATAGCCAATCTAATAGGCATGAAGAAATGATGAATATTATGACATCACCAAAAAAAAAAAAAAAAAAAAAAAAAGCCCAGTATTGTATAGAACATCGTAGAGGAGGATGGGTGTGCATTTTATATTTCTTTCATTACCCTATTATACGGTTTCGATTTTACTTTATTCTTTTAATAATAATAACAAAAGGCTTAGCGAAACCGAAGATTCTATGCCGACATGACCAATCACTTAATACATACCTTCCCCCACCGATCACCGCCCAAACCCAAATCAAAATCTTCAGATCGGTTTCAATGCAATCCTTCCACATTCGATTCGGTCTACTCCTCGGGCGTTTACCATTCCCAACAGGAAATATTAATCTTTTAGGAATTCTTTCCTTATGAAGCCCAACAATTTTACAAGCCCATTTGATTTAATCACCTCAATTATATTTACCGAATACAGATTCGACTTTGTGTAACCGTCTAAAATCTCCCATTAACTCATTCTTCAACGGTCCGAATATTCTATGAAATACTTTATTTTCAAAAATCTGAAGGCGTTGCTCATCTCTTAGTGTAAGCAGCCACGTTTCGCATCCATAAAGAACTGTAGATAAAATAATGGTTTTATACATTCTAGTTTTTAAGTAGCGGGATAAGAAGAGGAGTGAGCTAAAAAATGACGAGCTGTTTAACTTTAATCTCCTCTTCGATTTCGTTTTATAGTTATCGTAGACCCTAGATACCTAACTTTCCTACGTGGTCAAACATATTACCTTCTATATCGATAACACCGACAATATCGCCATTTTTGCAGCTAACCGTACAGTTTGTCTTGAGCGTGTTTATATCCGTGTTTATATTGAGCCCCTGTTCTTTACCGACTTTCATTAACGTTGTCGTATTTAGTTTTATAATTTCTGTGTCTTAACTTAATAGGACCAGATCATCCGCCTAGCAAAGCACGGATGTTGTCCGACCCAGATCCAACCCTTTTTCGGTACCCATTACCTCCCTAATGGCATGCTCTAATGCCAAATTGAACAGGACAGGTGAAAGGGAACCTTGTTTTAAACGCCAACGAGTCTCAAACTTTTCGGATAAATTATTACCGATTCTAACTTGATTGATTGTTTTCGTCAAACACAGACTGATTACTGATTAGATTTACTATTTTTTTTTTTAAATGTCCTGCTCGATTAAAATATTATACAGTTTCTGGCGGTCAATAGAATCGTAAGCCTTTTTGAAATCGATATACAGCTGGTGAACAACACCATTGTAATTTATTTTTTTACATTCGTGTATTTCCAGCGGCTCTTCGTGGGTCAAATAAGATGAAATTCGGTATGAAAAATACAATAGATGTAGGGGTGAATTCTAGGAAAAATTTTAGTTGTTTTTTTAAAGACTTTTAAATTTTAAATTAAAAGGTTAAAATTGTGTATGTAGATTTGGTTTGTATTGAGGAGGAGCCTTTTGGTATTTTCTATATTTTTCTTCCATCACATATTTTTTCATAGATTTTCTTAGTTTTTATGATTAGGCACACTCCTTCAGTGTTTCAGAATTGAGTAGGAAGTTTTTTTTATGAATTTAGTCTGTGTTAGTAACGTGCCTTTTGGGGTTTTCAATATCTTTTTCTAAGACCGCCAAGGATCAATATTGCTCTAATATTGATCAATATCAATATTGTCCCCATTACTCTACATTATGTATACGTATGACATACCTATCAACTCCGAAACAATGAGCGCAACATCAGGTTGGTCTAAACGAATTTACAAAATCACTTACTAAATTTATAGAATTGATACTCAATTTGGAAAATAAGATTAAATTATGATAAATCACAAAATATTACATTTACACCATAACGAGACAACTGCCCAACGGCGAAAACCCAATTCCTCAGACACAGTAGGTTATCTTTAATTAATATTCGGCAGAAGGATGACCTGTGGCCCATATGTTAAGATGAAAAGAAATACTTTAAACAGGCGATTGAAAATATTATACTATTTTTTTTTCTACAACAAAATTGAAAATTAGAAAAAATAAATACATACTCATGTTTAATTAAATCCATTTGGACATACTCCTCACAGATTAAAGTTTAAGCAACATGCTAACAAAAACTTTTATTTTTTCATTCTAAAATTTTTAGACTAATAACAGCAGCCCTCTGTTACGTAAGCAACAAAACTTTACATACCGACTTGAGACAGCCAACTATTGACCAACACAATTGTTCTATTTACTCCCCATTTTATGTTAAAATGCAAGGACAAAACAACAAATTTATTAACGACATGGGTAACATGTCCATCAAGAGCCGATTGAAAAGAAGTTGAATGAGAGATTTCCTTTCCTGAATTAAGGAATTAGATGTTGTAGGATACTATTCTTCCTCATGCCTAGAATGCCATTTTCGGAACAACAAAATCTACTAATTACGTTTATGACAGCTGCGAATGACTATCTGAAGAGAAAAAAAATATTATAAAATTGTATGCAGTTTTTTTGTTAACTTTTAGTAAAACACTTTTTTTTAAAGTGAAAACTTCTTAAGGCGCGATTTCCAATTTTTTTTGTTGAGAGTGAATTAGGTTGAGCTGTCAGATCTCCGATGCGTAAAGCTCGGGCAAAGTCCGCTGGAGTCGATTAATTGAAGTGTTTTTGCATATGGATTAAAATATCTAAAAAAAAAAACAACTAACGTGTGTGCTTTAGACCATAGGATATAAGTGAAAACACCAACAAGGCGAGATCAATAATATGAAATATAAATTAAAAATAATTGCTCATTACAAAGATGAAATGCTGAACATTTTCCTCGCTTACAGTTTACAGGTCAGATTTTTAGTAACTGAAATATTTTAAGCTATGTGTTCAATTAATCTTATCATTTGGTTTTCGTCACTATTTTTTCCTTTTCGCCACCTTGACATGGCTTCGCGTTAAGATTCAATTTTGAATTATAGCCTATTGCAGAGAGAATGAAATGGTGAACAATTTTCTCGCTTACAGTATGCAGGTCCGATTTTATTCCACTGAGTTATTTTATTCCACCTGTAAAAACATTTCAATTATTCGACACTAGGCGACTTTTCCCGAACATTAACACTTCGGAAATCTGATCGATCAATCTAATTCCGTCCATCAAAAACACCGTCCATAAAAAAAAAAAAAAAAATGCAAAACGCTTCTAAAGAAGTTATGTAAAAAAACAAACTAAAAATCGGATCTCCATATTGTTTATCATTTCATTTTCTTTGGAATAAGCTATTATTCAAAACTGTATCTTAAAGTGACGCCTTGTTAGGGAGGCAGAAAGGGAAAAAATAGTTTCGAAAACCATATGATAACGAGTTTTATGGAAGATATGGATTAAAATATCTCTATTGGAGTTCTGGCAATGGCCACTCACGATTCTCCACTCACGACATGAGTGTATCTGGCTAAAGCACTCTTGCTCAATCTTTACTGGGTTTAGCCCCAGTGACGCGGTTGAGAGAGAAGTGCAGAGATCTCCTGGAATCATGCTTTTCCCTCCACTGTTGGAGGGACAATTCTGGTTCGCAGTTTTCTCGCCTGATTGTAAATAGTGTATATAGGTATGTATATGTTCTTTTTATTTATTTATTTTTAGGTTATTTTTTCTTATTTATTGTATATAAATTATTTTTTTGTATAATTTATTTAATTTATTGTACATAGAGTGTGAATGTGATCTCTGAACACTATTATAAATGTCGTTGAGACAGATTGTAATATTTTTCTATAAATAAAAAAAAAATCTCAGAATCTAAAAACCGGACCTGCATACTGTAAGCGAGGGAAACGTTCAGCATTTCATCCTCATTATTGATGAGATATTATTTATAATTTATATTTCATATTATGAATCTCGCCTTGTTGATCTTTTCACTTCTATTGTGCGGTCTAAAGCATACACCTTAGTTTTTTTTTACATAATGAAGGAAACACATGAGACTAATGACAGAGCTCTGCTGCTCAAGTTTTATTATTTATTGGCGACAAATGCTAATTATCTTAGTTTGGTTCAGTTTATTCTCAGTTATTCCTTTTCGCAACATTTTTCTTAGAAAAATTACAGATGCAAGAAAGTCGCATCCCTGAAGAAAATTCTTACATAACCGTGAATTTTTGTCTGTAAATCAGTGGGGCTGTGTTCGCTTCCCTCGGGAGGAATCCTGGCTATTTATGGGTCCTTGAGGGAACGTTAACCAAGCTACAGAAGAAAAAGAGAAATCACTGCGCAGCCTGTCTGCTTTAGCCAGTAATTTTCGACTGTGTCCAACCTAATGTTTTCCTTGTTCTTACAAGATGTAGGGCCTCGTACAAAAACTAGAAGATTGAATTTAATGAAGGAACATTTACTTATTTAGATATTTCGAATACTACTTAACCCATTTATTTCGCTCTATTATATCAATAAGTTTTTAGTGTATGTCATATTTTATTTTAGTGCTAAGCGTAGTAGTAGAGTAGAGGTTGCAGGATTGTTTAAGTATATAGCTAATAGGCTCTCCTATTAGCTATATACTTAAAGCTAATTACAGAGCTCATATGTGTTGAGCTCCTGTTACCTAATACTCTCGTAAGACAAAATAAAAAAATTGTACGGAAAATGGTATTTATTTATTTATATATTTGTAGGTGGTAGTATCATTTTACCTAGGTGACAGCAGTTATTTTTCGATCTAGACATTTCACTTAGACATTACAATATATTAATTATTATATTATATATAATATTATTTATATTATATTGTTATATAATTGTAATTATTAAGAAACAGGAAAGAAAGCACAATATAACAGGCAATGAAAATATTAGAAATAAAATGTTCAAATTTATATTTATATGAAGATAAATAAGTTAATACATATGCGTACATTGGCATTAAAGCGCTTACTGATACATCGATGTATAATTCAGTTTTTTAGAAAAATAAAAAAAATGTCCGAACTGTGGGTTCATTCAGTTTATTTGATGTTGATAAAAAATAATACAATATGGACTGCAGAATACATAAAACTTTAAAAAGTTATACAATTTGAGCAACGAATAGTACAATTAATTTTTTTACTTTCTGGATTACTTTTTTATTGATAAATATTGCAATCTGTCTCAGTAAATGACATAACTTTTTATAAAGGAAAATATCTTTTTAAATTCACACCACGTAAACTACGTTTAGAATTTCTTATTCCTGGTACTCATATAACAAGAAAATTATCAAATACATGTTCATACCTTGACTGATCGTTATTCTCAACAAAAATCTCAAATAAACAAATCGCATAAATTTTTTAGTATATTTAAAGAAGTTAAAATCATCTCGTTTAGTTGTGAGGCATTCTTAAAATAATTTCGTGAACACATTCATTTGTTTGTCATCTATTTTAAACCTTCAAGGGGTGAAATGCTATGCTTGAATCCATCAATCGGTCCGAAGCTTACCATTAACAATCATCAATACTTTATTATCATCAATACTTTCATGAAATCAATTAGTGGAATCAGCGCTGAATTGTTGTTTGTTGATAAACTTATATGAAGTCCATTTAATTTTTTGTTACTAAAAATGACCTATTTTGCATATACATAATTCCCATGATAGAAATTCGTTAACTTCTTTACAAAGCCGATTCATTTATTTATCTGTTTATTTAATTTTTTTTTATCTTTAACTATTAATCTGCACCTGTCGACAACTGTTAACGATCAGCAGATGATCTGATTAAATTAATGAAACTGCCATACCAGGCATAAGGAAGTATAGCACCCAGCAGTACCTCCTCCCTCGCTTGAATCAATTATCATGATTTGTTATGGAAGGAGGTCTCTCATCCAGCAACTTTTTAGTCTTCTCCTAGTATTGATGCGCATATCACCTAAAGCCATATCTCTGATTAGTATGTTAGTATGTCCGTGTAAATTATTGTGAAATTTTTTATAAAGAGTTCTTATGTATTGGTCAACTGTAGGCAGGAGGAAGTATGTATTTAAGGATTTGTTTGTCAGTGCTTTAGTTAAATGTCTTAATAATTTTGATTATGTTTAATTTGATTTTAAAAGTTTAAAGTTTGTGTAAGTCTTTTAGCTATACCGTATATCTGTGAGGAGTAAGTTCATAGTGGCTTAAGAAAGTATAGGTGTGTATTTAGTTTCTATCTCAATTCTTGTTTTGAAGATATTGAAAAAAGTAGTTCTAGTCGTCTATTGAAGATCTTCCGCTTCATTTTAACATGTGAGCCACATGTCATCCTTCTGTCAAAGGTAAGACCAAGATAGTGTACGGTGTCCGTCTGAGGAATTTGATTGTTTTTATAAAAATTGTTCGAAGTGTATATTTAATGTGTTTCTATTTAGTCTTGCAATTTATCTAAATTATGTTGCAACGTCAGTGAGGCTTGTGTAGGGTCATTATATTTTCTGAGAATTTCTGTGTCGTCAGCATATTTATTTAACTTGTTAAAAAATTTTACTATTATCTATGATTATTAGTCTACTAATATAATTTCTAATTGGTTATTAATAGCTTAAATATGTGTATAATTTGTAACAATAAAAAGCTCGAACAGTAAACACTAACCCAAGACTGTTATAACATTAATTGATCCAGGCTGAAATTTATATTTAAAGCAATAAATATATTAGCTAACATTTTATTATTTACTTTTTAAGTAATTAAAGTGTTTAATATAAAGGATTTACGGTGTAACTTTTGCTTCATACTGAATTTTATTTATTTCTAACGTTATTTATGATAGAATTAATTGTAAAATTATTTATTTTTTTAAGACGTTTTTATTATTTTTATAATAACAAACTAGATATAAATTGCTTCCTTTGAAATTCTGAATATCTTTAAATCTCATTACAAATGAAATCCATCAAACAGTTGCTTTGTTAAATTTACTATCTTCCAATCTATCAACTACTATATATCAATCTATGAATGAGAGAATACTCCATTACAAGAGTCACTTCTTCTTGGTTAATAACCGCTCCGGATGAGCCTTCATAGTCTCTCTGCCGTACCAATATACCCCAATGGGTCGCACCACCAGGTACTCCAGTACGCTTCGCTGATCTTAGTCACACATTTTCCTTGAGAACGTAATGCTCCAATGGCTTCACAGAAACTCTATGAGAGGATTTGACTGACTTCAGTCTGCTAGCACTTAATATTCACTCTAATATTGTTAGAAATTAGCATACGATTCGATCAATCTTTTTCGCATAGAATACATTTAGTATTTATTAATAAAACAATAAATGTTTTAAATAATTGAAAACAAAAATACCCTGTGTTCCTTCAACCCAGCTCAACCTCAATTCTGAGGTTCAGTACGACGTAAGGCGGTCTATGCAAGGCAGTTTTTTTTTGTAAACGGTTGTGCAACAGAGGTCATATGACAGAGATCACCCTTAACCACCAGGTTCTCCTTTAATTAATTAATTCATTAAGAGTACCCATTTAAATAGGGTCTGTGTGTGCCCTAGGAAGATTTTCTTGAAAGTAATTTTATTAATATTAATAATGTATCGATTATATGTTACATCGACCAATATATATAATGTATGAATCAACATTCATAAAACACATGTGTGCAATATAACCCTTTTTCTTCTATCAAGTTGTGTTTCTTAGTTCAATAAAGTTGCTGTTTCTTCTATGTATTGCATTTATTAAATAAACCATAAACCCATAGTAAAAATCAACTGGTTTCCCAACCACAGGATCATTCTATGGCCGATGAAACAGAATAAAAATTACCTATCATCAGACGGATTTGAACCCAAGACGGTACAACAAAAAACCATTTCCCATGTTTAAATTTGGGCTTAAAATGGATTTAAAATATGAGAAATTTGTATTTCTATTCACATGAACCGTGTTGAAAGATTTGAATTAGCCTTGAACACAAATAGAAATTATATAAAATAAATTTACAATCGTTTTTACTTTTTTACTACATAAACTTATGGACATGTTTTTCAGAAATTAATTCATGAAGTAATCGTGAAATATCTCGAATACGAATTTTCAACAGAAATATACGTTTTATGACCTCCTACGTCCAAATTAAAAAGTTCTACATACTGTGTGTCGCTTTTATTCACCAGAAGTGAAACTTCTTTACCCGCATTTAGCACTTTATTTTACAGGTCAAAAAACAATTGGATAAAAATATCTCAAAAAATAAAATTCGGACTTCCAAACGGTTAGCGAGGGAAATGTTTTAGCATTACACCTTCTTTATAATGACCTGTTGTTAAAATACAATTTTGACATGACGGAAAGATAGAGTACAAAGTAGGGAGACGGAAAAGGAAACATATAGCGCCAAAAAACAAAACAAATAATATTAACTGTTTTTTTTTTATTTTTAACTTATTTATTGAAAAATATTACTATCTGTCTCAAAGGACATTTATAATAGTGTTCAGAGATCACATTCCCACTCTATGTACAGTAAATAAAATAGATTATACTGTACAATAATATATATGCAATGAATAAGAAAAAAATAACCTAAAAATAAATAAATAAAAAGAACACATACATACCTATATACACTATTTACAATCTGGCGAGAGAACTCCGAGCCAGACTTGTCCCTCCAAATGTGGAGAGAAAAGCACGATTCCATTATCGGTTTTAAGCATTTGGATTAAAATTTTCAAAAGTTAATTATCGTGGAGAAATCAGAAACCAATTTTCATTAATCGATATAAATAATTTTTTAATTTGCCGAAAAATAAGAAATATGAAATTAAGTATTTCTATTATATTCGATTGTGTTTTGACAAGTTACTGATACCTGTTACAAAGATTTTATTTTAAATAATATATATATATATATATATATATATATATATATATATTATTTAAAATAAAATATAAAAATAAAATATAAAATAAAATAAAATATATATATATATATATATATATATATATATATATATATATATATATATATCAAACAAAGAGTGATATACTTTGTGCACCTAGAACAAAAAACATTTAAATTTTATATTAATAACTCTGCCTTTTAGATGCTTTCATCTCTATCGTGTGGACTTAAGCACACTCCGTAGTTTCTTTTTCCACTATAATCTTCATGGATGATGTGAATTGAATTATGTTGTCTGAAACACTGTATGATATGTAACGTTGGAGTCCTCAGACTGTCGGACTATGATATCGAAAGAAGCGATAACATCGGCTAGAACAGAGCTAACTGAAGCGCCCGGCATTACCCTTGCCGAGGACGCAGGGGGTGAAGAAGCCGGGTACGTCGGTCGTTAACGAGCTCATCTGTCAGTAGCAGTAGCAGAATGGCCATCACCATCCATCAGGGTTCCCTCAGCAGTCACAGCTGATGGCTGGGAGCAGCTGCTACTATCGGCGGAATCACTTCCCTCCGAACCTTCAGCGCTTGGAAATTAATGCAACGGCAATCAGATTAACGACTTAAATCTCAGGGCTCTGATTTAAAAAAAAAAATCATCATAACTCGAATCATTCTGATGAATCCGAAACGACGTTAGACATACAACACATATACTTACTATAAGTGATATTTAAAATTATTTGAATCCAACTGCAGAAGTACCCTTTCAAAGGAAAACCTCGGGACAAACACGTTGAGTTATCGAACTAACCCGGCATTAATTCTCATTCCAGTTGTGTGGTGTGACCACGGCTTCTGATAATAAAACCGACTTGGAATTTGCATATCGTCACGTAATCTGCTGCCGGATACTTTTTGTTGTTTATTCACCTTAAAAAATTATCGTGCCCCCGGAACGAACATTTATCTAACTTGCTTAAGTTTTAGAAACATAGGTGAGCTTTTAAAATATCACCTTAAAATCTACAATGTGATGTTAATCTTCAACACGAGAAAATCTTGAATTGATATTATTATGTTCTATTGTAAATTACTTTTTATTGTATTTTACTTAGGAGCATGAAGTATTAGAGCTACGTGAGGCTCATTCATACCATATAAAAAAATATATTAAAAAATTAGCCAATAGAACCCATGAAGGGTCTCGGTTTCGGTACTATTTAGGGAAAGTACTGTTTCTTAGTCAAAGGTTGTGCAAGGAGGTAATTTGACTGAGATCACGCTTAACTGCCTGGTTTCCCTCTTAATTAATTATTTAATTAAGGGGGGCCACTTTATAGAGGCTGGGTGTGCTCCAGGAGAGCCTACCGTATCCCGGATCGCCCCACGGATGATGGGACAGAATAAATAATTTTTCTGCCGTGAGTCGGGATTCGAACCTTGGATCTTGAGCATTGGAAGATCAGTGACCTACCACTGAGCTACTCCACTCTCCATACCGTATATACAAAAACAAAAAGAAAAGAAAAAATAGAACAAAATAAAAAAAATGAAACTTTAAACAACATTAAATAAAAATGTAAGTATTCAAGAAAACTCATTCATACTTATTTACACTCAGTCAATGAAACTCCGAATCTGGCCCATTCCCTCCCATATAGAAGACAATTATTATGATATAGATGTATCTTTACGAATATAGTATATCTTAAATCATAGATGGATTATAAAAAAAAAAAAAAAAGAATTCTTATCAAAGTAAAAAATATATTAATCATGTACAATCATTTAAGGCTAGCAACGTTTAATCGTATATCACCCCTAAAGGTTTCAAATTTACAATATAGTTCAACAATGGTTGTATTTTATATTTGGATAACAAGAAAAGTATTGTTAAGAGATGATTAAATGACAATAGGAAATCATAATTATAAATATAAGGATATTTACATAGGTTGTTATATCAAGTTTTTCAAATTTTGGTGACTTAATTAAATTATGACACGCTAAATCATTAATTGTAGCAACTTATTGATTAATTATGTACATTTTCATCTTTGTTAATAGATTAATTAGTATTGAACCAATGTGGTTTGATACAGTAATTAATTATTTGAAGATGCTCTATGATAGCTTGCTTAAGCGTTAGAAACATGAACTTTTAAAATATTCCCGTCAGATTTATAATGTGATGTTCATCTTTAGCAAAAATAGATAAATTTGCATCTTTTTATTGAGAAATAATACATTTTGCCACACTTAACGCCACTGAGGTCTAAAGCTGAGTGAGGCACATTCATATCATATGTACAATACAACAAAAAAAAGAATATATACATCTGTATAACAAAGGCGAAAACTATAATAGATCAAGGAAAAGTAACTTAGAGTTAAAATTAAATAAAATACAGAAATTCATAGCAAAGATAAATAAATAATAAGTAAACGAAATAAATAGATAAAAAAAAGAAAAAATTAACAGTAAAAACAGTCATACTTAATTAAAACATTTACAATCAGACAAGAGATATCCGAGTCCAGTCCTTTCGCCCACATGTGAAGGACAAAGCGAGCCCCTAAGAGATCCAAGCGCTTCCCTCACAGCCGCGTCGCCGGCTAGCTTTAGCATAAAAGAATTATAAATTAAAATTTACATATTCTAAATGTAATTCTAAGAATGGAATATATCTTAAATCATAGGTAGATTGCGCTGATAAAAAAGTAATGTTTATCGATACCATGTACAATCATTGAAGGCTTTCATTCAGCCATAGTTTTCCTTATGAAGGATGGCGTTTTTCCTTGCTGAATCAGAATATAGCACAAAAATCAACAAAGAAAGGACGAAATCAATTTGAGAAGACGAAATCATATCCAAAACATGGCATTGGAATCATTAAAAGGAAAGTTATTACGCAAAATAGATTCTTTTGGACATTTTCTACAGCTAGACGAGTAGTTCAGAAAGGTTAATAAAAAATTAGTAAATCTGTGGCTGTCGGGACATATAGTTGGGAATAGGATTGTGTGATGCATATTAAAGATATTCATACAAATCCATAAAATAATGAGCCCTGATCTTCATGTGAAGAATAGGTAATTACAGATATTTTAAAATCGGATAGATAACAATTAAAACATGTAATGAACCTTTATTAAATTGAATGGACAAAGTCCCGAAGCGTGCACAGAAGAAATGCACGTTCAATTATGTCAAAAGCTTTGGAGAAGTCCAAAAAGAAGAGGATATTTAATTTTTGGAATTTGGCTTATAAAAAGGTCTTGAGTAAATTTTAGAAGCATCAAATAGTTTTGAGTTATTCGTTTATTTATTTTTTCTCTCTCAATTTTATCAGCACCTGTCATGGTATTGTCAAACAGCAGATGTGTTGTGATAAATAGGATTGGCATTATAGGCATGAAGAGGATAGCACCTCTTCCTGGTCATTATTTACTCCCTTGATTTAGGCGAGGAGATCTCTCATCCAGCTCCTTTTTAGTCTCCTTCTGACTAGTATGTAAGTCGTGGCCATATAGTTGATAAGCCTGTTTGTATAGTTTGAAATGAAAACTACAGTAGAGAGTGCGTATGTGTAGGTTTATAGTTTGCTGTCGTAAGTCGTTATGTTAAGTTTTGTTGTAGACATAACAAGGAGCTCCTGTTATAAGTCGTCAAATTTTGGATTGAAATGTCTGTAGTATTTGTAAGTGCGTCTTTTTTGCGGAACCGTAAATCTGAGAGGCATATGTCCATACGGGTTTGAGTAAGTAAGCGTATGCATTTAGTTTTTGTCAAAGTTTCAATTTCGATTCAGACAAATTGAGTACAGTACTTTCAGTCGTTTGTTTAAAGTCTTTCGTTTCATTTTGACATGTGGGCCCCACGTCATCCTTCGGTCGAATGTTGGTCCAAGGTAACGTACTGTATTTCTCTGAGGAATTTGGTTCTCTTCTATATAAATTGGTGGGCACGTTTGTCGTCGAAGTGTAAATGTTATATGTTGATATTTGTCATGATTTAATCTTATTTTACAAAGTGAGTACCAGTTTTGTAAATTCTGTAAGTGATTTTTAAATTCATTGCGGCTAGTTAGTTAAAATTATTATAAAATTATTATTATCATCAGCGTAGGTGTCGGCCAATGTTTCGGAGTTAATAGGTATGTCATGTGTACACATAATGTAGTCAAGTTACTAAGCTGAAATATTCGAAATTATGTAGGTATTGACTCAGAATCCATTGCGGTGATATTTGTCAATAATAACAGAAAAAAAATTAATATTTATATGTTATATGTTATCTATATGTTTTGGTTGTTGAGTTAACATATTACTTTCACATACCGATGCATGCAATAAATAGTAAGAGAAAGTATTGTAATCGCCTTTTATTTTTCTTATTATATGCTGATATTATGACCTCAACCTTACATTAGTCTTCAGGTTGCAAACCCATTAAATAATTGGATTAGTCATGCGAAAAAATAATATAACGTGCGCCTTCTACTTTGTTTTTTTTTTCCTGCTTTAATATCAAGCAATCATGAAAGGAAATTACCAATTTCTCTGTCAAATCGTATCAGCCAAACGTTCCTAATTTAATATTTTTTCCTGAGAATTGAAACATGATAGTACCTTAATTTTGGACATAACTAAAGTTATAGCTTGTGTATATCTTTCATAAAATCATTTCAAGCCGTTTATTTTTTTTTTTCATGTATCATTCATGGGTCTTTCATGTATTAATATATTATATGTATATATGAATGTATGGGATAATATAAAATGCATTGTAATAGTATTCAAGAACTTGTATCAAACTTTATATAGAATTGTAATAGTGGCCAATTACTGTCGATTATTTATTTTACGGTGACATGGAATTCGTTCCACCAATGTAGTCACTAGTGATAATATTCTGGCAAAATTACCGAGAAATATATATATATATATATATATATATATATATATATATATATATATATATATTTTTTTTTTTTTTTTTGTAGGACATTTTATCAAAATGTGCAGCGACTAAATCATGTTTAGGCCAATGTTTAGGCCAAACTCACTCCGAGATTGACATTTCTTTCAAATTTCCTCCTTGTTGATTGATATCATTATGTTCATTTGTTATAGACATTATAAATACCATAACTAAAAAAAAAATATACTATAAACAAAAATTACAGAAAATAAATTACCTTCTTTCAAAGCAGTAAATGTAAATAGCAAAATAATCGTTGAATAAATTTGATAGACTGAAAAAACTAGAAAAAAAATTAACTTTATTTTTGGAATAGATCGTCTGAGTCCTGTTTTTTCTTCTATAGGTGGAGGGACAAAACGGGAGTTCAGAGTTCCCTTGCCTGACTGAACATATGTGTAATATACAGTATATGTAGGTGTGTCTGTGTTAGTTTGCTTTTCATATCTTTATATTTTATGTTTTTATTTATTGTGTATAGTTTTTGATTATTATTTAGTTGTTACTTTGTTTCTGCTTTGTTTTATTTATTTATTTTTTGGTAAATATGATGTGAATGTGCTCTTTCCTCAATATAACCATATTACTCGATGTTATACCACATAATGTTATATTATTATTTTTTATATTATAAAAAAAAAAAACTTTCGGAATAAGCTGAGGACGTAAAAGAGACAATTAAAAATTTACTTTTTCATCATGGCCTCCACCTGGACAGATGTCTAATTTGGAATGCTCATACCAGACTGAAACGACAAGAAACCGCTCGACGTTTCCGATTACTTCAGCACTTACTAGACAAACGCTCTAAACTTCCAATTAATTACAAAAGACATATACATCATATACATGACTATAATAAGGCCTACTTGGACATTCGGAGTTGAGCTATGGGGCTCCACTAAACCATCAAATCCCTCTCGTATCCAATCCTTACAATCCAAAATCCTTGGTAAAATCCTCAGTGCTCCCTTCTTTGTTATAAATAAAACCACCCATAATGACCTTAATGTTTCATATCTGGCCCAATCTAGATACATATCCTTCCATAATAAACTTAAGAACCATCCCAACCCTCTCGTTTCTAACGTTGCTTCCTCTCCAATTCCTGATAACCCTCCCAGGCGTCTGAAAAGAAGATAGCCCCGTGATTTCCTAATGTACACATATCATTAGATAGTTTCTCAACAAGTGTTTTCACTTCATTATATCCATATGTTCAAATTTACTAAATGTATTTCTTTTATACAGTTGTAAATATCATTAAGAAATATAAACAAAAAACATCATGTTTACGCGAAGGATTGTGATGTTTAATACTACTGCTTTTTCAAATATAATTATTGGATAGGAACAGTGCTTGAACTCTCACTCATGATGCTTGGAATCAGTGATTAGCATTGGTTAGTTTGAAGATGAGCTAATCACCAAAAGGATTATAAGTTAGGCAGTGAGGGGCAAAGGACTAAGTAACCGGCTCAAGATCCTGTTAAGTCCTCTCCAATTTCGGCTACTACTAGCATCAGCTATTGCTTGCGAATATTGTTGGTACATTCTCTTCTTGGATGATTTAAATATTCTTATGGTATATTTTATTTATAACTGGATAAAACTTTTTTCCAATTTGCAGAGTTATATTTCCAATTTTGGCTTAAATGATATCATTCCTTATCGTGGAAAATTGAATCAGTAATTATGTATCCGAAAAGTTTGAATTTCGTTCAGGTTTGAAAAATTGGTGATTCCTTTTCACCTGTCCTATTTAATATAGCATTAAAATAAGTTATCAGAGATGTGTTATATACCGAAAAAGGTTTGAATCTGAGTGAAACGATATCTGTGCTTGATACTGTTAAGCGAGCACACGAAAACTACAAAGCTAATTACAACAACGTTGTTGAAAACTGGTAAAGAACTGGAACTCAAAATAAATAAAAATGGTGTGATGAAGATGGGAAGATGGGATGAAGGTGGCGATTATGTCGGTGATGAAGATGCAGAAGGGGATCCGTTCGAACACGTAGATAAGTTTTGGTATATATAGTCTACGATAACTAGAAACAAGACGAAGAGAATTAAGGCTACATCCAGAGGTGCCCATCCTTCCCTCTCCCAAGGTCGATGGAGCATGAACCATCCCACTCTCTCTAAAAATTGTATTTCTCGCCTATTCTTAAATACAGTGCAAGCGTAAGTAGGATTAGATAAATCTTAGATCATTCACAATTACACTTGCTGTGGTATGTTACATGTTTTCCTCCTAGTTCTCTATTGTGAAACTTCGCACTAATAATAATAATAGTAGTCCCGTTGAAATGTGCTCCTCTCGCACTACATTTTTGAAGGAAGGACTGCGTTAAGGGTGATCTGGAACTGTTGGGTTTGGTTAGCGGTCGGTGGATGAAATATTGTCGATTAATGGTATGGGCATCGAGCTTTCGGTTTTGCTTAGCCCTTCATCGTTGTTTTAAAAATATAGTTACAAACAAAAATTAATGCCGAAAAAATTGCTTAGTTAAATTTTTTGTTGAGACAAATCTATTAGGCAATATTTGAATGAAATAATTTGTTTGATAAACGCTAGACAAATCTTCATAGAGATGCCTAAAAAATTCCTATGAGCGGATAACTCTTGAGCCCTCACATCTTTAGATCTCATTCATTCATTCATGTATGGCACAACATCCCGTCACCGAGACTGGGCCTCCTCCAAGAGCCTCCGCCAGTTGGCTCTGTCTTCTGCTGCAGCTCTCCAGTTCCGCACACCAAGCAGGGTTCTCGCATCATAGGCCACGTTGTCCAACCATCTCGTCCTCGGCCTTCCTACCCGTCTTACGAGGTGCAGCTCCTCCATCATTATTTTTTTTGGTATTTCAAGGGTGCTCATTCTGGCCACATGCCCTGCCCACCTTAGTCTGGCCAGTTTAATATACGTGACTACGTCGATGTCTGCATAGAGAGAACTGAGCTCCCTATTTTTTCTTTTCCTCCAGACATCACCCTCCTTTACTGGACCATAAATCCTTCTGAGGACTCCTCGCTCAAAGACACTCAGCTTCATCTCATCTTTAGATCTAGTACCTGGTAACTGACCAAGGGGCTCTCACACATTTATGTATATATATATATATATATATATATATATATATATATATATATATATATATATATATACATAAGACCACGACTGCTATATTTACTCTTTTCAATACGTTAGAAGTTAAAACTTAGTCAAAAAATTGAATAAACTTCAGCCCCTACTTACTTAAGCCCATTTGGACCTTTACCTCACAGATATACTAGACAGCAAAAAAGATTAACATATTTAAACTACAGCCTTTTCATTCAGAAACATCATCATGACTATAACCAGTGTTCCCTGGAAAGTTAGTAACATTAAATTGTATAAATACTTACAGATGCCAACGATTAACACAAACAACTCATACGAACACACTATAAAAGATTTCACATAACTTATACGGACATACCAACTCCTCTGATTCAATGCATGGCCACATGGCTGAAACATGCCCGATAGCACCCGTAGAAGGCTCAAGAGAAGCTGTTTGAGAGATCGCCTCCACTTACAACAAATATTGAATCAAGACAAGAAGAGAGGCCGCGGGGCAATCCTCTTCCTCAAGCCTACCACCTCTTACTCCACTATCTTCTTCCCGACAGCACACCGCTGGTTGTTGGTAGTCCCAACAGGTGTGAGTTGAAGGGGGCAAAGAGTGGCAAATGGGCTAACGGGTATGCACAGCACCGCGAGCTGCTCGGCAGCCAGATAACCGAAGTTATGAGATTTAAAAAAAAGTAGGAGTTCGCGTTCCGGTGCCGGATGGGATTTTAAATTCCCTCCTCTCACCTCCCGGCCCTGAAAATCTCGTATAGCCTAAAAGGTGAGGTAGGGAAGAACAAGAAAAAAAGTGTGAGCTGGAAAGTAAAGCACCATTTAATAAGAAGTTTTTAAATATTAATCTG
This sequence comes from Nezara viridula, assembly GCA_928085145.1. Classification (NCBI taxonomy): domain Eukaryota; kingdom Metazoa; phylum Arthropoda; class Insecta; order Hemiptera; family Pentatomidae; genus Nezara; species Nezara viridula. The sequence continues at coordinate 88,910,074 of OV725080.1, read as the reverse complement.
ATGTAGAAATATATCAAATGGTTCTTCAGAAGTATCCTTATTTTATTTTTAAAAAAAAATTCGATCGCAATACTTACCCTTACTATATATTACATATATACGTAAGTGAAAGTAATAATAAACCAAAAATATTTTAAAATAGCGATATCTCCACCAATAGTGCTTCGATTTCGATGAAACTTCTTTCAATGTTTAGGAGATTTAAATACCTTTAAAACATTTTGTCACGATGTCCACAAAAAAAGTGAATACTTTTTGAGTTATTCGGAATTTTTACCATCCCTCGTAACTTTTTTCCCAACTTCTTTTCGTTGAAGTATGTTATATAGATAAATTTAAAGGGTATTGAGAAAATTACTTCAGCGAAGTTTCATTGAAATTGGTACATTCGTTTAGGTGCTTCAGTATATAGCAACGCAGATTTTTCTGCATTTTTTTCTTCTTTATTAACTAATCAAATTTTTTCAAAAGTTATTTTTTGCATTTCGTAACTCTAAATAATGTAAAATGATTAACTTTTTATAATAAACCATATCAAAGGTACTTTAGAAGAAGACATATATGAACATTTCGCATTTAAGCCCTGTAAAGTAACATCGCTGAGGATAAGATCTAATTGATATTAAAGATTTCTTCATTATACAATGATACACCGAGTTTAATCAAAATCGTTAGAGCGGTTTTTGATAAAATTATAAAAATATGTTTCAGCGTAGAGATAAAGTGACACTCCCGGTTAGCCGATTTTGAGGGAAAAGTTGCTGTCACATCTAAGGCATATACCTATCTTAAAAACGTAATATCAGTTTCGTAAGAGTTTTCGTTTTTGAGCTAGACTGTTAACATACAAACACACAGACACACAGACCATTTTTCACGACTTAGTCTTTCGACTCAGGGTACCTCAAAACGTGTATTTTCGTTGAAAACTTAGATTCAAAAATCTTCTCGATCGCAATACTTACCCTTACTATGTATTACATATATACGTAAGTGAAAGTAAAAATATATATCATTCATACTACGGAATAGTATACTAATGAATGGAATTATATTTTGAGCTAAAGTTCAAGTGGAATCTTTGACTTGGGAAGAGGTGGCTCCTTAAAATTCTTGCAAGATAATATCTCCCTAATCTGGATAAGCCCCTGGCACAGCCCTAATCTTCACAATCTTAATCCTTGTAACATTTTGTCTTATAGCTTTCTTTGAATTCGAAATTTACCTATTACAGTTTAGAAGAAAAAAAATCAGCCTATTTATTTGTTTTTGTCAATTATAAAAACAAGCTTAGTAGAAAAATATTAAAACACCAGTGATAAAACATAAAATATAGAATGTTCGTAATGAAATTTTAAAAAATCATTTTTTTTTTTTTTTAAATTTCTTTATTGAGTATTATAACAATCTGTCTGTTGGACATTGGTTATAGTGAGGTAGGATGACATTCACACCATATGTACAAAAAAAAATAAAATATATAGAACAAAATAATAATCAAAAGTATATACAATAGACAATAAAATAAAATAACCTAAAAAATAAGAAAATTAAAACTAAGGAAAAAAAAAAATAAAAAAAAAATAACATGCATATCTATATACAATCAGGCGAGGGAACTCCAGGAGAACCCTGCGCTACTCTTCCAACCGCGTCACTGGTACTAAAGCCAGCGGAGATTGGTCGAGAGCACTTTAGCCACATACACACATGTCTTGAGTGAAGAATCTGGCCATTGCCAGAACTCCAATTTATATAATCTACAAAAGGTCGCGAGGCCACTGCCGTTTCAACCTTCTTGGAGGATTATAGGGATGGGAGATGCTTGATAGGGATTGTGCAAGAGGATTTGGGTGGTAAGTAAGGTTCTGGTGAAATTTGGAGAATTTTTCTGGGATAAGGTCTAGGACAAATGGGATGTTAAGGTCATGATGTAGGGTTTTGTTGGATACATAGAAAGGAGCATCGACTATTGTTCGAAGGACTTTAGACTGGAAGGATTGGATGCGCTTGATGTTAGAAAATTTTGCTGATCCCCACAGTTCTAGTCCGTAAGTCCAAATAGGTTTCAGTATTGTCTTGTAGATCAGTAGCTTGTTTTCAATGGAAAGTTTAGATTTTCTGCTTAGTAGTCGGTATAGTTGGCCGTATCGTCGGTTGAGTTCTTGTCTTTTGAGTCTAGTATGCGGGTTCCAAGTTAGTCTTCGGTCTAAATGAAAGCCAAGATACCGGACTGTGTCTGAATAAGGAAGCTGGATGGAATTAAAGAGTGCTGGTGGACAGGAATTGCGTCGGAGTGTAAAGGTAATATGTTGGCATTTAGATTCATTAACTTTAATGCGCCAGTTATTACACCAGTGCTCAATCAAGGTGAGGTGACTTTGGAGATTTAAGGATGCTATTTCGGGATCAGAGTTGGATGATAAGATTGCGGTGTCGTCAGCGAATGTTGCAAGAAAAGTATCGGGATGAACAGGGATGTCAGCAGTAAAGAGGATGTAAAGCACGGGACCCAAGACGCTGCCTTGGGGAACACCGGCTTTAACGGAGTAGATATTGGAAAATTCTGTTCCACAGCGAACTCGAAAGGAGCGGTCAGAGAGGTAGGATCGGAGGACTAGGTACAAGGACTGAGGTAAATGGATTTTAAGCTTGGAGAGCAGTCCGGAGTGCCATACCCGGTCAAATGCCTGTGCAATGTCCAGAAAGGCACCCGAACAGTATTCCTTGTTGTCTAGGGCTGAGGAAATATGATCAACAACTCGGAGTCCTTGTTGAACAGTAGAATGTTGAGAGCGAAAAACCAAACTGATGGGAAGGGATATTTTGGGATTCTATAATGGGTAGGATTCGTTTCAAAAGGATCTTTTCAAAAATTTTTGAAAGGATTGGGAGTAGGCTGATTGGTCTATAAGATGTTGAGCTATTGAGAGGTTTTCCTGGTTTTGGGAAAAGGATAATAGTGGAGTGTTTCCATAACAGAGGGAAGTGGGTGGTGCGTAGGATACAATTGTAGATATATGTAAGGAATATGACTGCTTTGGATGGAAGTTGTCGAAGGATTTGAGGTGTAAGGAGATCATGTCCAGGAGCTTTACGGAGGATTAGTTTTTTTAATTGAAATTTTACTTCGGAAGGATGAATAGCTTTTGGGGGCAAGGAAAGTGGGATTGGTGATGTAAGGAGTTCTTCTACTGTTACGGTGTGGGCAGGATGGGATTCCGGATGTGAAATAAATGTATTGGATAGGTGAATGGCGAACTCCTCAGCTTTATCTTCGTCAGATGCTGCCCAGGAGCCATCACCTCGTCGGAGAGGATGGGAAATGCGGTGAGGATTTAGGATTTTTGTTGTGGTTTTCCAAAGGGAATTGTCGCGAGAAGAGAGGGAGGATAGGTAGGAGTTGAAGGATTGTGATCTGAAGGTGGCTAATTCCAGTTTTAATTGTTTGCTGTAGTAATTATAGGAGCAGCGGTCGGTAGGATGTCGGGTACGTTGCCATAATAATCTGGCACGGCGTTTGGTGCGGATTAGGTTAAGGAGGTGTTGGGGTAGAATGGTCTTTATAGGAATTCTGGAGGAGTCTTTTGGAAAGGAGGCAGTCCAGGCGGCTTGTTGGATTGTGGTAGTAAAGGAATTTACGGCACTATCAAGGTCATCGGGAGTTTTGAGGGATATGTTGAGATCAATATTATCGGAGATTATTTGGCGGAAAAGGTCCCAGTTTACTGGGCCCCTAATGAATGACGGTGGAGAAGGTTTGGGAACAGGTTCAAGTGAAACATTAAGGATTAGAGGACTATGGTCAGAGGAAAGTTCATTTAGACGTGTAATGGAACAATTGAGGGGACTTAAGCCGCTGTGGATAAAGAAATCAAGAAGATCAGGATTACGGTTGGGATCTGTGGGCCAGTAGGTAGGAGAGTTGGGGGAAAGGAGGTGAAAACGTTGGGAATTGAGTGCAGACAGCAGGGTTCGGCCACGAGAATTCGTGGTTCTGGAACCCCATTGTTGGTGCTTGGCATTTAGGTCTGCACCCAAGATGAAGTGATGTCCTAAGGAGTCGAGGAGAGAACTGAATTGGGCATTGGATATGGATCGGTTAGGAGGGCAATACGCTGATGCAAGAGTGACCGGAAAGGAGAAGGTTTTTATCACGATAGCGGTGGACTGTAGGAAATCATGTATTGGTAATGGGAGTACGTGATGGGAGAGGGATTGGTGTACAATTACAGCAGTACCGGCATGTGCTTTTCCGTCAGGGTGGTCAGTACGATATGTCAGGTATTGTGGTATATTGAAGTGCTGTTTAGTGGTTAGTCGAGTTTCAGTAATTAGTGCCACATCAATGTTCTTGTCAAGTAGTAAAGTAGATAGTTCGTCTGTATGATTTCTAACACCATTCGCATTCCAAAGGAGAATGGATATGGGTTTAGGGATGTGAGTCATTTAAGGATTTTTCAAAGGAGGGATGAGGTGAGATACGAGATTCGTGAGGAGTGATATGAGTGGAGTAACAAGGGATTTGAAATCGGTGAGGAAAGATGCTAACAAACTTGTGAGATCTGTTGCATTTGAAGGAGGAGGAATATGAGGAATTTGTTGTTGGTGGTTAGGTATATTAGGATGAAGAGGATTTTGAGGTTGGGTTTGAGGTTGTTGTTGTGGCAGGGCTTGACATTTATCGGTTAAAGTCTTACCTCTAAGTAGTTGGGAGAATGATACATCATTGTTTACAATTCTGGAAGGCTCTCTCTCTCTTCTTGTTCTTAGTGCTTCATCTTGAATCCGGTTTTTCTGGTGTCTGGTTTTGAGATTCTTGTAAATTTGGCAGCCTTTGTAGTTGGCCGGGTGTCCCTCCAAGCATAGGGCACATACTGCTGGATCTTGTATAGGTTTGGTGCACTCTACAGATTTGTGCTGTTCACCGCACTTCACGCAACGCGGCAGATGGTGGCAATATGTCTTCGTGTGGCCATAGGTCTGACAATTATGGCACTGCACGATGTCTCTCTTGGGATATGGCTTCTCAACTTTCACCATTGTGTAGTATATTCTTGTGATATCATATATTTTTTCGATACCTGGTGATGGCTCCAAGTCCACGAAAAACAATGGTAGTGGGATCCTATTTCGTAATCCTGGCTGCTCCCTGTCCTCCTTCAAAACGTTTGTTACCTGGCGTACATTGAAACCAAGCGTCGTTAGTTCTTCTTTAATAACTTCAGTGGGGGTTGAGGAATGTAAATTTCTTATCACTACTCGTAAAGCTCTTTCCTGCCTCAGCTGGTAAGTGTGAAAATTCGCATTTGTTTCTGATAAGTACTTCACTATTTTTCGGTAGGCTTCTGCAGAATCAGGTGTTATTTTGGTGTCATTGGTCCTGTTAAGGCATGAATAACTGCCAGAGCAGATTTTATTTAGTTGGGTGCAGAACATCTGGAAATTTTTTATATTTTTCACAAATATCGGAGGAGGCTTTGGTTCTCTGGGTATTGCTGCAGACTCCATTACTTCTCTGTCATTTTGAAGTACTTGGTAGGGGTTTGGAGTAAAGAAAGGTGATTCTTCAATCGTTTCTTGTGCAGACGTACCTGGTTGGGGCTGAGGTTCTGGTTCTGAAGTGTTCATCTTGGTCACTGGAGGTATTTCTCGTAGGCAGCGACGAGTCCTTTGTTTGGTGGTGAGCTAACTCCGTCTGACCGAGACCTCTTGGGCACCTTACTGGCCATCACTTGCTGATCATACCGCATATCATAAGAGAAAAATAAATAAATAAATAAAAAAAAAAAAAAAAAATTTTTTTTTTTTTTTCTTAAAATAACAAAAAAAAAAAGATGCCAACAGTAAATATCAACTGCTCTGATATACACTTTAACTGTATCACGTGAATAATCAGAGAGATTCCGCTATAAAATTGGTAAAAACTGAGAGAGGAGTTGAGGAGACAACCTTCTCATCAGCTAAAAAAAAAAAATCATTTAAATTTTCAAATATAATTAATATATAATATATAATTAATATATATTAATATATAATATAATTATTAATATATCATATTAATATATAATATAATTATTATTTATAACATGTTGATTTTTTTTTCTCATAAAGTAGCTAAATCCGTTACAAAAAAAGTGCTTTATATGTTTTTTTAGTGCAACAGTGTGAAATAACGTAAGCTTTTTTTGCAATGTATATAAATGGTTTGCATAATGTTAAGTAACATAATATAATTTTACGAATATGTCTATCTAATCTAAAATAAAGAAAAAAAAATATAACATTCTGAACTATTTGAATTATACGATATTATCGTTTTATAGATCAAAATGTTTATAAGTTTTTTTTGGCAAATTGGCAAATAATTAATCGGTCTGTATGATATCTTACGGTTCTATATATATATATATATATATATATATATATATATATATATATATATATATATAACTTACGATTAGACTGAAAGACTGATCGAAAAAAAAAAGGGTTTAAGGGCATAGTAACAATACACAGGTTCGTGAGCAACTGACTTTATTATTTACTTCATCCCATATATATAGTAACAGTTTGTTTTCATTTACAATGCTTTGTTAATCCTATTAGTAACATAGTTCTTATTATTGTTTATGGCTTATATACAGCTAACTTAAGTTTGCTAATGATCTTAAATGTCTTTTAAACATAATTCCTAGATAAACGATGTATGTGAAAAATGTTATTATATTATATTCCTTTTATACATTCAAAATTTAATTTTTTTGTGTTCTCAGATTTTTAAATTATTTCAAACATATTTAGGTCGTATTAAGTTCTGTGGACAAATTTTACGTTATGAAAGTGAATTATTATTTATAAGCTTATATGGTATAGTATTTAAAAATGATTTCCAATTTAATTTTATACATATTCATTTTCAATGATAAAATGCTTTTCTATATTGTTTTCTCCAGCAATATTAATAAATTTAATTGCTATTGTGAACGCACGATATTGAGTTATTGGGCTCAATTCAACCTACCCCATCCCTGTCGTATCCAATCCCATTAATCCGAAACTCTTGTAAAATTCATATATGCATTAGCATTTTTTGGCTAAAAATTGTTCACAAAATTCCATTTTAAAATTCATACACACATTAGCTATATTAGCTCTTTATCTAACTTTATATATAAAACCTCTTTACGTTTGAATAATTAATAATATAATTAACCTCCACTTAAGCATTATTATCAATTATAACCCATATAACTTGTAATAATGTTTTTTTCATCTTTTAAACAAAACACTAATATAAGGTTTATTTGTTCTAAATTGTATTTGATTTAATAAGTTCTTAAAATGAAAAGTAAAAAAAAAAAAAAAACCTGTTCGACTAACAACACATGAAGGGTCTTGGGTTCAATACAATGTGAGGAAGTACTGTTACAAGGCCAACGGTTGTACGAGCCAATATGACGTTCAACCGCTAAGGTTTTTCCCCTTAATTAATTATTTTATTAAGATTACCCACTTTAAAAAAGTTGGGTTTGCCCCAGGAGGGTCTCTCGGGCCCAGGGTCGACCCACAGCTGATGAAAATTATATTCATCAGCCGGATTCGAACACGGGACCTTTTGCTCCGGAAGTCATTGCTCACCAACTGAGCTGCCCCGTTCTCTTAATTTCCTAAAAGAAGCATAGATTAATTAAGTTTGAACCAGACCCATATGAACTATACTATAAATTAAACAAATACACATGATAAAAATCACCCTCCGGTCTTTAATTTCGGAATGGCGGCCCAAAAACCTGTGCCGCTATAGACTGTAGCGCCTAAATGTCTGTAACGATTTTCATTAAACTTGGCTAAATGCTTCTCCTTGAAGTCCTTTTAATCTATGTATATAACACCCTTCCACGAAAAGAGTATGAAAAAAAAGTTACGAAGGGTTCAAAACTATATTCGTGAATAACTTAAAAAGTACACAATTTTGATTATACCCACCATTATTTGACAGATTTCTTGATTACCTGCAAATAAAAAAAAATCACTAAAATCGGAGGATTTGGTGTAGAGATATAATGCTTTAAACATTTAGTAATGTTTCGTGGGAGATTTAGAGATCGATTGCTTCTTATATAAACAATTATATGTTGCAAATCATAGAGTTGGAAAACCAAACAATCTCTATATCTATATAAAAAATCAAATAACAAAGAAAATGGCATATTCATAAGAATTGTTACATAAAATATATGTAACATAACATATATTACATGAAACATGTAATTTCTTTTCTAATTATTTTTTTATTTAACCAGAATGAGTCACAGCAACGCGTGGCCGAGTCAGCTAATCTTTTCATAAACAATTAAGAATGTTGTTTAAAAATCAATTTCGTTGGAATATTATTTCGATTTTTTTTTTACTATTTATTAAACAACTTTATTTTCTGTTTTTTGTTTTGTTATTAACTGTTAACCTTAAATAATATAACATATTCATAAGAAAGACACGTCTGTACGAATAATTTCTTACTGACAAAAGTCTTATTTATATTTAAAAAAATATTATTGCTGGAAAAGATTAGTCTCAATTTTAGAACGTTTCTTTTGTACGTATTGGTGCTAATTTAATAATATTTCTTAATTATGAATATTTATTAATTTTCTGTATTAATTATGAGATTGGCAATGGATGCTTCCCTTTAATGTAAGCAAACGTTTAGGAATTTATTCCCCATCTTCAGAACTTGCTTTGAATGCACTTATAATCAATTTCTATGGCATGTGTTCTCGTTTGTCTTAGTTTACACATTTTTTGAAAAGCTTTATCCAGAGCAACCACATTACTTACTGGTACTTATTGCATAAAATTGATTTTTTTTTCTTAGTATGGCACATTCTTTTCATTTTATTTAAGATTTCATTGTAGTTCTCTTCATATTTGTTTATTCATTTATTCAATTTTAAACCAGTGCTCGCGGAACTATAGAAGACTTAAGGTAGCTATGCACTGTGATTTATTTTTATCTTACGCGCGCAGCCAGTCTCACAAGACGTGTGTGGAATCTCCTTGCTCACCTGGGCAGAATATCAGTTTAGTGGAGTGTGAAAGATACCGTTCCCGAGTCTGGGTGGAATTCGACGATACAGAAATCCTTTCATGGATCACTCTATTTTTCTTCTTTCTTTTTCTTTTTTTTTTTTTTTTAGCTACAATGAATCAGAGAGAAGCGTCTGCGAGTTCATGTGAGAGATCAAGCTGTATTTGAGAAAGCGTTGTATCATCCATGAAGGAGACATACTTTTTTTTCTTTTTCGGGGCCTAATCTACCGTAGTCTATCATCCAGCAGTAAACACATCGAAGTTTATGCTACGCACAGCTGCAGATGAATGGCAAATAACAATATTATTGTAGATATAGAAATACAAATGACTGTTGAAATTGTAAGGGTGGAAAATAATGAGGATGTGCAGTCGATAAATTCTATTTAACTACTGTTCTTGTCCGGTCTTTAAAACATTTCCCTAATGGTGACCCATATGGTTGGATCGAAAGGTCGTCAAACTCAAAAAAAAAAAAATTTCCATGCAGCTATAGAGAAATGACAAAAATAAATATTATTTTATTTTTGTGAGTGATATCAGTATCCGAGAACGCTCAATTTTCCAGATTAATTGTGAAGGACAAGGAATCTCCATTCTTTAAATTGATTTAATTGAAGAGAATATAATAATATTAATAATAATATTTATAATAATAATATTTATATTATAATATTTATATAATATTTATTATAATATTTATAATAATAATATTAATAATAATATTTATAATATTGATTTAATTGAAGCGGTAGAGAACAGCTGTTGATGTTAAATAAGGTGAAAGGTTAATTTAGTTTTGTCTTCCAAAAAATGTGTTAATTAAGTGTACATACTTAATTTTTGTGTAATAAAAGTGTTTTATCAAGACAAGATTGCTAAGGACAAAACACCAAACAAAAATTGAGCGGATTTCACCGCCAACAATGGTGGAATCATCTCAAACTGAGGTAAGTAACATGAACTTTAAAAACAGTGATATAAACAATGAAGACGGCTCCTGGGAACTGGTTATTGGTCGTAAAAGACCTATGATAGATTCGAGCGAGCCAAGAGCTCAAAAACGACCGACAGAATCTATCCCAACCTCGAACAGTTTTCAGGTTCTAACCAACATAACTAATTTACAAACAGAAAAAGTTAGAAGAACGCCTCAAAACGATAAAACTCCACCAATTTTTATAAACGGTGTTGAGAATTACCATGCATTAATCTCATTTCTAGAAAACGAAACGGGTCCTAATATGTTTAAAACGAAGTCTACATTGAAAGGTGTCACTGTGTACCCAGAAAATCCTGACGTTTATCGAAAATTAAATTCTAGCCTGCGAAATAAAGGTGCCGACTTCCATACTTACCAACTTCCACAGGACAAATGTCCAAGGATTGTTGTTAAACATCTTCACCATGGAACACCAGTCGATATCATTAAAGAAGAATTTAAAAAATTGGGTTACGAAGCCACCAATGTAGTTAACGTCATATCTCGATTTAAAAAACCCCTTCCTATGTTCTTTGTGGACATTACAAAAGAGACATTTAGAGAAGAAATTTTTAATGTTGAATTTCTATATTATTCACATATTAAAATTGAGGAACCGCGTCAAAAGAGAAATATTCCTCAGTGTGTTCGGTGCCAGCAATATGGGCACACTAAAACTTATTGCAACCATCGACCACGATGCGTAAAGTGTGGTGAATATCATGAAACCAGCTCATGTTTGAAAACCAGAGACACTCCCGCGAAATGCGCCAACTGTGCCGGTCAGCACCCCGCTAATTACAGAGGTTGCCAGACGCTGAAAGACCTCAGGGTTCAGCGCAATGCAAGAAATCGTCTTCAGCGTTCCACAGTAGCAGAGCCAGCGCAGGGACCTCCAGGCATGCATGAATTCCCCCCAATGCGGCAACGTCACAACCAAGGGGAACCACAGATCATCGCAGGACCTCCGCAACAACAAAATCAAACATCATCTAGTTCAGCACCCCCGAACCAGACAACATGTACAGGTACGAGGAGAGGCATTACCCAACCGATACCTCCGGTAGATAATGGCTCTTCCCAATTATTTAATATAATTAATGGATTAAATAACCTAATCCAGCCCCTTTTCATTCTTCTTCAACAACTGTCACAGGTTACACAGGTCTGGTGCCCAAATTATGGCCCACAATAATTTAACTGTAGGCTCCTTGTCAGTTCTTCTATGGAATGCCAACGGACTGAAACAGCACAGTACTGAACTCGACTTATACTTGCACGAAAAACGGATTGACGTAGCACTCATTACAGAATCACACCTGACATCTCGATCAAAAATTTACATTCAGGATTACACAATTTATAGAACTGATCACCCAGATAAAACCGCACATGGAGGAACAGCTATACTCGTTAAAAATTCACTGAAACACAATCCCGTAGACTTACCCATTACACCCGAAATCCAATCGACAGGAATAACACTATACACTAAACACTACACTATAACATTTGCCTCAGTTTACTGTCCCCCTAGGTACAAGCTTACACCCACGATGTTTTCTGAGTTCTTCAAACGCCTCGGAAGATGCTTCATCGCAGGTGGAGACTATAATGCTAAGCATCAAGGCTGGGGTTCAAGGTTGTCTACTCCAAGAGGCAGAAATCTCTGGTCTGTTCTCCATGAACTTTCATTAGACACTGTAACTCCAAATTCACCAACTTATTGGCCCACCTCCAGACGCAAAACTCCTGACTTACTTGATTTCTTTATAACAAAAGGACTAAGAACCGTACCATTTGCCGTCAATACAAGCTCTGATCTTTGTTCTGATCACTCCTCAGTGCACATGGTTCTCTTCGACGCGCCTTCCGAAGCACAAAAAAGACCTAGGCTCATAAAAGGCTGCATGGACTGGGACGCATATAGAGACCATTTGAACACCAATCTTTCTGTTCCAGGTTCAATTAAAAATCATGAGGAATTAGAAGAAGCTGTTGAAAAATTCACAAAAAGCATACAAGATGCAGCATGGGCCTCATCAACATCCAGGCCACAAAAAGCAGCGAACTTGCCCCATTATCCTATGTACATAAGGGACTTGATCAGAGCAAAGAGAAAAGCACGTAAAGTATGGCAGACTAATAGACTTCCTTCAGACAGACAAACTTTTAACAGATTGAACAACGAACTCAAAAGACATATTATAAAATTCAAAAGCACAAACTACGACAATTTTATTAACAACCTTTCGACGGACGATGGAAGTTTATGGAGACATACAAGGAATCTTTTAAAGCATCGTGAGGTGTCAGCACCCCTACGAAGAGAGGATGGTTCTTGGGCTGTTTCGGACGAGGAAAGATCTGAACTCTTTGCTAACCACCTTTCCACTGTTTTCAAACCACATACAGACTTAATTAATACAGAACACGATATTTTTGTACATAATAACTTAGACATACCGTTACAGCTCACACTACCACCACCTCCTTTCACACCATCACAAGTTGCACAAGAAATTAGACAATTGCCCAAAAGAAAAACCCCTGGTCATGACTTGATAACTGCTGAGGCGCTCCAGCAAATGCCAAGGAAAGCTCTAGTGTTTCTTACCACAATCTTCAATTGCATTCTCAGGACCACCAAATTTCCTATACAATGGAAATACTCACACATAACCATGATTAAAAAGCCAGACAAAGACACTAACAATCCTTCTTCATATCGACCGATTAGTTTACTTCCAGTATGTTCTAAGTTATTCGAAAAACTGTTGTACCCACGACTATTACATATACTAACAGACAGACAGATTATTCCTGACCATCAATTCGGGTTTCGAAAATTACATTCAACAACACAACAATTACACAGGGTAACTGACTACATATCGACAGCACTAGAGCGAAAACTATATGCAACCGGAGTATTTCTGGATGTCGCCCAAGCGTTTGACAAAGTATGGCATCAGGGGCTTCTCTTCAAGCTTAAGACCATACTTCCACATACTTACTACTTAATTCTCCATTCCTTTCTCTCAGATAGATTTTTCTCCGTTCGACATGGTCAAGGTCTATCCTCAATTCGATCAGTGTTAGCTGGCGTACCTCAGGGATCAATCCTTGCCCCACTACTGTACATCACATATACACACGACATTCCTCAAAGTATCCACACTCTTACAGCAACCTACGCAGACGACACTGCTATCATTACCAGGCACGACAATCCTACAGAAGCATCACTTAACTTACAACATCACTTACAGATTATACTCGATTGGTGTAAACTTTGGAAAACTCAAATAAATTATCAAAAGTCACAGCACATCACATTTACTCTAAGACCAGAAACATACCCTCCTGTATACTTAGACAATGTACCAATTCCACAAACAGACAGAGTACAATACTTAGGCCTTACGTTCGATAGGAGAATGACATGGGGTCCACATGTGAAGAAAAAACGAATCACATTAAATCTAAGACTAAAATTGTTACATTCACTGTTAAGACGACATTCCAAATTAAAAGCAAGACAGAAACTAAGTATTTACACATATCTTTTAAAACCTCTTTGGACTTACGGACTACAAATATACGGAATTGCAAAAGCAACTCACATAAAAAAACTTCAAACTTTTCAGTCGAAGATACTACGACTAATCACTCAAGCACCATGGTACGTAAACAACCACACTTTACACACCGACTTACACGTTCCGACAGTTAACGAACACATACGAACATACTACAAACGATTTCATAACATGTTAAACGGGCACTCCAACCAGCTGGTAAAAGAAATGGCCACAACTAGTATGCCCGACAACTCCAGAAGACGACTGAAAAGGGTCTGGATGAGGGATCTGCTGAAATAATGTTTTAATAAATAAAAGCCATGGAAGGGATACCGCTGGGTATTGCTATTCCTCATGCCTATCAAGCCTTTTTATTTATTTATTATTATTATTATTATTTTTTTTTTCTCTCATTATTACGCCAGCACATCTGCTGATTGTCAATCATAATTGACAGGTGCGGATAGATATATGTTAGTCCAAAAAAAAAAAAAAAAAATTGAAGAGAATGAAGGATAATACATCAAATATAATTCGTGTTTTTATTTATTTAATAATGTTTCATTTCAGGTCATTAGTAATATCAATACAGGAGTTCATTAACATAATATGGAAATCGATAGAAACTTACACTAATTAGAATAACAACTTAAATACAAGCAATACTTATATACAATATTTACAAATATTCTTTCAAAAGAATTCGAAGGAAAGCCTTCTCCCCATATTCAGAAGGAAAAGGAAGACACTAGGAGATCCCAGCGCCTCTCCCTCTCTCAGCTGTATCACTGGTATTAACGGCCAGTGGAATCCGAGCAAAGAACATATGTACATGTGTTGAGTGGAAAATCTGGCCATTTCCGGAACTCCAATATATGCTTATTAGTCTACCCCGGAGCATCATATTAATTTTTGTATTTGTTCAGAGGAGATAATGTTCTATTACTTTGTGCTATTATAATTTATCTCTTAGTGACTAAATCTGTACTCCAGAGGTACTAAATTACTAAATCGTTCAATAAATAAAATGGACATGGTGTCTTTTTTCTCCGGGCACAGATTTAAAATAGATCTCGGTGCTATTCAGATCTTGGAAGGAGATTTGGATGACATGGATGACATCCTGTTCTGGTGAACTTGGGATAATTATTTTGGGATAAGACCTGACACAAACGGGATATTATTAGTGTTGGCCCGATGCGAGCCCGAGACGAGTCTTGGTCTTGCAAACTCGGTCTTGCGCAAGAGTCTCGCTAGAATCTTGCAGTTACTTATCAGCTTATTAGTATACAGATATTACTGTAATTTTTTATACAGGAGAAACCTAACTAGGCCCAAATGAAAAATTAGAGAAATTAAATGCAAAAGTGTATTGGTTAAAATAATTATTTAAGTATAGTAACTAAGAATGTCAAGCATTAATAACTATTTTGCCTTAATTTTTATCCAAAAAATCGATTTTTTTTACCAGTCCTGGTTTTGGTCTTGCAAAGTGTCAGATCAAGACCGATTTTGAGCAACACTATATATTATGGTCATGGTGTAGGTCTTCTAGGTTAAACAATAGGTAATGAAAATCATTCAATATTTCCTTATGCTATATAATTTGTATTTATTTATTTACTAACCACAAAATTCATATACATGATATTTTCAATAAGCCAAATTTTTCGATAACTTAGGCAGTGTTTCACTACGGAATACAAATTCGTTTATCACGGGTCTGGACCATCGCCAATGTAGTCATGATTATCTATAGTGGTGCCTCCCTTAGACATGCAGAATTTCTGTCAATTGATTCCCGTTGGAAGTCTCTCTTTGGACAATTTATCGTAGTGTTCAGTTGCAGTTTATGAAAATCGTTTATGAAAAGTATATACAATATCGTTTTCGACATATTTTTTTAATTTCTTTATTTAGTATTATAATATTCTGTCACACGGACAATAATTGAGGTAAGAACATATTCACATGATATATACAGGAAACACAAAATAAACAGAATCTCAATAACAACTAAATAATGATAAAAAAGGATATACAGTAAATACAAATAAAATAACTTAAAGATAAATAAATTTTAAATTTTTAAATTTTAAAAAACACCAACAAAACTATATATAATAATCGATGGGGAAACAAGATTGGTTCGGGATTTTTCTGGCAGGTTGTAAATATTGTTTATAGGTATGCTTGTGTCTAAGAAGTTTATTTGACTGTAAGTATTTAGTCCTATATTAACTGAGAAAGATTGTAATATATCTCAATAAAATTGAAACGCCACCTTTTCTAAATATGCATACATTGGAGTTGCGACAGTTTTTTTCACCCAAAACCTGCGTTTGTGGCTAACTCGATGAAAAAAAAGTGTTGAAATCTCCTGGAGTCCTGCTTTTCCCCCCAACGAAGAAGCCTGGTTCTGAGTTCTTTTGGATATTTTTAACAATCATGTCTGTGTTTATTAATTAATAAACACTAAAATGACTAATTTGTTAAACCAATAAATGAATACATTAATAGTAGTTTACTAACCTCATACCATAATTATACAATTATCAGTAATGTATTACGTATTATATGTTATTCTTGCAAGTAGCAATTAATAGTACTACTTAGCAATTAATAATAAATTGTAATTGTTTTTTATTTAACAAAGCAATTTAATTTTTCTTCAGAAACACAAAACATATTAAACAGACAAAACCAATAATGGTTTTAGATGTTTGAACTATTTTGAGGGATGTCCAAACAGAGCTAACTCAGACAGATGGGTAAGAGAGAGGGGCTGCAAAGAGGTCCTGAATAAGATCTATTTGGACCGTTTTCTGCTACATTTACCCTTCACTCCTTATATTTTACACTCTCACCCCGTAGAAGTCGCCACTCTGGGTCACATCCCACTTTATTTCGTCTCATTTTTACCAATATGTCTTTCTCGTATTTTTATTTTGATTTAGGGTTTATTTTGATTTGATTTTTTGTGACATAAAAATTGAGCTTTATTTTTGTAAAACTTAAGGTGACGATAATTTTCGCATTATTTTTTTGCTATTCAGCCTCCTCTAGTTTTAAATACCAGTGAAGTGTTTGAGGGAGAAGCGCAGAGATCTCCTAAACCTCACTTTCCCCTTCACAGATGGGGAAACAAGATTGGTTCGGGTTTTTTCTGGCAGGTTGTAAATATTGTTTATAGGTATGCTTGTGTCTAAGAAGTTTATTTTACTGCAAGTATTTAGTCCTATATTAACTGAGAAAGATTGTAATATATCTCAATAAAATTGAAACGCCACCTTTTCTAAATATGCATACATTGGAGCTGCGACAGTTTTTTTCACCCAAAACCTGCGTTTGTGGCTAACTCGATGAAAAAATAGTGTTGAAATCTCCTGGAGTCCTGCTTTTCCCCCCAACGAAGAAGCCTGGTTCTCAGTTCTTTTGGATATTTTTAACAATCATGTCTGTGTTTATTGTATTAGTTTACTAATATAAATTAGTGATAAACTAACTAAGAGACAGAACATAAATGTTACGTTATAATTGGTAAAATAACGAACCATTCCAGTATGCGATTAGATATCATGGAGTGAAGTTCGATTTGTTATTCTTTTCTGTCCTGGTTATACTTTAGCAAATTCGGTGAAAAAAAGCTGAATTGCCGAAACATTGACGGGTTTTTTTCTTTACCTCCGTTTAGGAGACATAAGGCTGTGTGATTTGGAATTTTTCCAATTATAACCTAGTATTATTTCATTTTATTTATCATCAAATTTATTTTATTATTTAAAATATTATGATCTAGTTATTATATTTACTTTCACTTACCAATATATGAAATATATAGTAAGGGACAATATTGCGATCGTGAACATTTTCGAATCTGAGTTTCCAATTTTTGCTTTGCTTTGAGGACTCTTGAGTTCAAATAACCAAGTCCCACAAAATGGTCTGTGTGTGTGTGCGTTTGTGGGTGTGTTGTGATGAGTCAAGTTCAAAAACGGAAAGTCGTATGAAAGTGAAATTTCGCATTTGAGGTATGTATATACCTCAGATGTTACAGCAACTTATTCAGTTACAATTAGTGTGACAACTTTTGAACTATCTATGGCAGGCAATGAAAATCTCTTAATTTCATTTTAGTAAACTTTACAATAAAATATAAGAACCAATAGTCGTACAATCCACAATCATTTATAGATTAAATATAAAGATATACTTTCAAATCTTTCTAGGCATATATTAGCATTTCTGTTGACAGAATGACTAATTCCAATTTCAAAATGTATTATTAATAATTTCAGTGATACAATGTGGGAAAACGTATACCTTTATTCACAGTTCTATACTTCAACAATGCAAACATCTACTCTGGAATCAACTTACAGATGTACAGATATTAGAAATTTTCCAACTAGAAATATCAATAAAATGACATTACGCAAAAATCTTGAAATTTAATTTTTGGATCATCCTTTCAACTGAAAAGCACATGTAGCTCAGAGACTGGCGTTATGGTGTTTACAAAAACATATAGAGTAACGATGTTTTTATTGCCTACCATCGATATAATAAATATTTTTTATTTTATTTTAATGGTCTTAATGATTTATTAGCAGTAAGCTTTAAGCTGTAGCTCCATTGAAAATGGAATTTAAAATTTCTAAATAACCCAATATCGGCAGAAAATAATTTCTATTCAAAGCAAAGCGGTAAGTGAAAGTTGTGTGTTGTGCGCACCAGATTTTTTTATTTTACTTAATTAATTTATTATTGATTTCTATCTTACTTAACAAGTTAGAACTAATCTGAAATAAACACCAACCACATCATATATGACATATTTTCCAAAGTAAGTATTATAATTATAGTAATTATAATATATTATTATAATTGTAACGTCTCTCCTCTTTAAGAAACAAAGTGTAAGTGCTTTGACCATTCTTTTAATCAAAATATATTGATATAACAATATTAAAAAAAAAAAAACCTTTTGACCTTTTCTCCATGACTTAAATATTGTTCTTGAGCCGTTCTGAATGGTCAATGAACCATCAGACTGTAAGGGCTTCAGGCTCAAGTGGTGGATCAAAATATAATGGCGGAAAGACCTTTTACTGGAATAATAATATTTTTGATAAACAAAAGTTTGGTCCAGTGGAGAACATTAAAAAAAAATCTATGTACTTTAAAAGAAATCCTGACAGACAGAGAAAACTTTTAAGTTTCCCTGTTTTGAAGTACTACCTCTCATGTACTATAGCCCTAGTACCAATGCCCTTCAGTGTGGCAGACTTATTAATACTCAATAAAAAAAAAAAAAAAAAAAAAAAAAAAACTCACGATGGAACGAAATTCTTATAGTAATGTCTCAGCTGTTAAACACGAGCATACTAAATCTTAAGGTGGAGTGTTACATTGCACGAATTTAATAACAAAAATAATAATTAAATATGTAAATAATAATAAATTTATAAAATCACAAGTAATAGTAATCATCTAAAAATAATAATAACGTTTAGCTACGTAGAGGTTTGATGATATAATCAAAAATGATTGCCTGTATAGTTCCATTGAGCATTTCCAAAAATGTAACCTATAATATCAGACTAAACCTAATTGTCCCATTTAAGTCTTGATCGATCCCTTGGACGAGTCTATTCAACGACCATTAATACCTCGTTCGTTCCCTATCTCATCCAAGAGTATAACACGCAAATTTCTATTACTGCGGTGCAATTACATCAATTATTTTTGCAATGTGTATCAACCGGAATCCACATTATGTGACTTTATTTCCTAAAAAACTAAAGGCTTTATTGTTTCTCTATAGTAAGTTTGTAGTTCCAATGATACTATAAGGAACTAATACATTCCAAATGACTTTGCTGAGAATATTTTATTTATAAGCCAGGGATTGAAACGTTTCAGAAACATTTTTAAAAATGTCCATTTTAATAGTTTACATGAAAGTTTTTAGAAAAAGAAAGTGATTAAAATAAAAGTTAAATACGAAGAACCTGTTTTGAAATAAATATCTTGCTTTATGGTCAAAGTTTAATTTTTATTTAAGCTCTTAAAAAAAAGCTTTAAAAAATAATGTGCGATAAAAGGGCGTTTGTCCCCCACGCCAACAGATTCCTTATTTCTATTATTCCTCCCGACAGCAGTCTCTCTGATTGTCAATACAAATCAGTGTGGGTGAAGACATAATGTTAAAACAAATAGTGAGTTGGGATATAAGTTAAAGAAGGCAATATACTTTTCTATTTAGGCACTCCAGTCAAAGAGTTTCGGAATATTTTAGAGGAAACGAAGGACATCTGAACTGAGTTTTTCCAAGAATATTTAAGTGGATGTTAGTTTCAAAGTTGCGTACGGATTCCTTAAATCACGTTGAGGTATGTGATGTAATTTCACTTTCAATTACCAATATATGCAATGTATAATAGTATTATTGCATTTTATTGGCAGTAACTACAAAAAAATCTGGCGCGCTCAAAACACAAATTTCACTAAAAGCTCAACTTTCAATAGAAATAATTTTCTGGCCATTGATGGGCTATTTTGGAATTGCTAAAATTTTTGGATTGCATTTTTAACTAAGCTAAAGCTAAAAGATTGCAGCTAATAAATCATAAATACTATTAAAATAACAAAAGTTCTATTTATTATATACTTATTATTATATATCACCGGTTGATTATGGATTGTTCGATCCGTTGGTTATATGGATTGTAGGACTATTTGTATTTAACTGTTATTGCATTGCAAAATTTATCAAAATAGAATAAAGAAATTTGCATTGTCTGTCATAGACAGATCAAAAGTGGTCACACTAATTGTAAGTGGATTCTGTTAGAATATCGCAAAGGGAAAATTTATCAAATTATTCACTAATTTAAATTTCTAAAAGGTTACATAATGATTTTTCGGAATAAACGGACAATAGATACTTAATTATTTAAATATAATGTCAGCTTTAGCTCCGTTTAAAATGCACTTCAAAAAATTTATAATAACCCAACATTGCCAGAAAATAATTTCTATTCAACGTAAAGCGGTAAGTGAAAGTTGTGTGTTGCGCGCACCCGATTTTATCTCCTAAAGTAAGGGTTTAAGTTTTACAACTTTAGAGAACAAAACTTGTAATTTTACTGTACCGGTAATGTTGGGGAGAACTAGTCCGGTCTATCGTGGTCCTTTTTTGGATCCCCTGGCGGCTTCCTTGTTGCCGCCGCGTACTTGCCAGAGTAGGAATATCACGATCCGTTTCCCGGAGACGCCGAGAATTGAAACTAACCGAGCCAGGTGGGAATCGAACCCACAACGTTTAGAACCAGGAACATTGGACCCACGTCCCAACGTGCTCGGCCATTCCGTCCTCTATTTTACTGTAATGAAATAAAAATAGGACATATCAATCAACTACATAGAGTGACAACTACATATCGACGGCAGAGCAGAAATTTATATGCACTGGCGTATTTCTGGATGTTTCTCAGGCGTTCAACTGAGCATTGACAAAAAAAAAAAAGTAATAAAGTAAGTAATTAAAACATGCCTCTCTTGAATCTTGTTTATTTCGTTTTCTAAGCGTTTCACTATCATAAATATCGCCGATAAATAATAGATCTACTCTTTTCCCATGAACACTGTGAAGGTCGCAGAGATCCCTCTAGCGGTCTATTTGATGTTTCTTTATACCGCTTTGGAAAGGAAGACCCTCTTTCCAAGTGTTCTCATATTTCTGGGAGTCTTACAATCCAGTAGTGGGGTGATCTGTGTAGCGTCCGATTTTTGTGTCAAAAAATGGAGATGTATGGTGTATGTGGAAATTTTTCACGTAAAAGGGATGCAATAGCATCTGATATAATTGACACTAAAGCCTTTATTGGGCTGTTATATATTGCAGGAATACATTAAGCCTGAAAACCAAATCTGGATAATTTGTGAGACTGAAGTGGCTAGTGTTGCCCAAATGCGAGTCCGAGACTAGTCTTGATCTTGCAAACTCAGTCTTGGTCATGGTCTTGGATATGCGCAGGAGTCTCACAACAGTCTTGCAGTTACTTATTAGCACATTACTATAGAGATATTACTGTAATTTTTTAAATAGGAGAAATCTAACTATGCCCCAATGAAAAATTGAAGGAGTTAAATGCAAAAGTATATTGGTTATACCAATTATTAACATATAGTAACAAAGATTTCAAGAATTAGTAACTGTTTTTCATTAATTTTTATTTAAAAAATCGATCTTTTTTTACCAGTCATGGTCTCTTGGTCTTGCAACAGTTAGGATGCCTTGGTCTTGGTCCTGCAAAGTGCAAGACCAAGACCGATTTTGGGCAACACTAGAGTTGGCACAATTGATTCCAAGTCTGAAATCGAAATATTTCGTTTTGTATGAAGGTTTAGATTTTTACTTTTATCATTAAGATTTGGCGATCGAGAAAAACCTGTACAATATAAAGAAATAGACCTACTGGTACCTGCCCGACACATATTTGAAGAGTTTGTCAGAAACTGCCAATCTTGATATTGAGTTGAAGCAGATGTGACCATCGAAGAGAAATTGAAGAGCTTGAGAGGCTGATGTTCAATTGAATCCTATTATAGTTGTTGCTACTATTCAGTGATTTATTTGTTCGTATTTAATGGTACACAGAACTTAATGTTCAAGTTTCTGATTTTTTCAACATATTTTTCGTTTTGATTTTTCACATTTATTTAAAATTATGTAACTGTGTTTTTACTCCATAAATATATTTATAAAACTCATCTTGTATTTTTTTCTGTCAGTACAAACAGAAAATTGTTGGTATTTTTGAACAATAAAGTGATTTCGTGAAATGAATCTCACAGATCCGAAACGACCTACCATGTAGACTTTAAGATTGCTGATCTTTGGAATGTTAATTATATTTTAAAGTACCACAACGGAAAGATCTTTTAAAATCTGTTTTTTTTTTGTTTTGTTTTTTAAAGAAATATAACATTGTCTTAATTAAGTCTCACATTCACACCATATTTTAAATTTACTTTTTCATTTAATGATTACAACTATTTTTTCATCAATAAAGTTCTAAAAAGAATAATGAAATAAAACAAATATATGGGTACATATATATATATATATATATATATATATATATATACCCATATATATATATATATATATATATATATATATATATATATATATATATATATATATATATATATATACATATATTTATTTATTTATTTATTCCGCTGTTTGCAGTTAAATTACACAATAATTTGAGAAATTTGTAAAGACAATTTCCTTATAGATCCTGTTTACCATAACGACCGCTTTGCTCAGCAGGGCAAGAAACCCATTCCTTCACCCCAGTTTCCAGGTGGATTATCAAATTGGATGTGAGAGGGAAGGCTATTTTCTAGAAAATGGTGCACTCTGTATGCTTATTTATGCTTCTTGTAGTATCAATCTCATTTTAATTTTAAAGTTATGTCAGCCAATGACATTCTCTTATTAATTCATTTTTCTTGTTACGTAAGGTATTTTTCTTATTTTAAAGTGTTTGTTTGCCGGGCTCCGCAAGGTTAGTTATTAAGAAAAGTTTAATTTGAGTAAAGGAAAGGGTTCAGTATTAGGAAGAGGGTAAATGGAGGCAAAGACCCTATAGAGGAGCACTATGAGATAAGGGCTTGGGAAGGGATAAGGTGAGATTAACCTACGTAATTACCCTATTACCTTCCGCTCCTATTATATATCTTACTGAATATCGCCTGCTTATGTTTCCTTCCTAACCAATATATATATATATATATATATATATATATATATATATATATATATATATATATATATATATAAATTCATATTTATTATATTAACATCTTTAATAATCTTCGTTCTCTTGAGTTCTTAAATTCATTTGCTGTCTTTTCTTTAATTTGTACTCCTTATCTTAGATTGATTTCTTAATGGACTGTTATGAAGTTGTACACTATCTATGGCAAGACAGAATGAGTGGTGAAGGCAGATTTGTTGTGTGTAGAAAAGTACTAATATATGTTATCGGTAACGTGCAGGTAGGTAAAAAAAAGATTTTATTTTATTATTATTATCTGCCAATATTATTACTTTTTTACAAAGATATGAAATTTAGAGGTAACGATTTTATTTTCATGAAATTGAAGGATTGAAATCAATAAACTAAGGTTAGAAGTCTATATTTTCATTTTAACATACCATATATATATACACAATATAAATGCACAATTATTGTTTTTCCATTAATTCATCATGTATAGTTTTTTACTTACTTTATTCTAGATAAAGTACAAAATAAAAAATAATTTTGATGAGATTTTGTAATAAATGGGAAAATCCAAATATTCATCTCATGCCTCTTTTCTTCCTGCTTCATACTTATCATTTTAGTAAGATTTTTGTAGTGATTGCACATGTATTTCGGTGAGTATGATATTTACTATTTAATATCATATATATATTTATGGAAATAGCAATGATTTATTTAATTATTTTGTCTCTGAGTAATGCCGTAGATGGGGGAGGGAGGTCGTAGTGTCATGTTATACAAAAAATATTATTTTTCCGTCCGAAGATGGTTATGCAAACATCTACCTAGAGTTAAGCAAATCATTTAGTTAATTAAAAGTTTCTTTCATTGAAGTCCACACCACAGTTATATTTACCTTTAATATCAAGTCGGGATAAAAAATTATATTTTAATGAATTTACATTTAAATGATAATTATTTTAATAAAATTAAAACTTTAATACATTAAAAAAGGTGCAAGCATTTTATATATATATATATATATATATATATATATATATATATATATATATATATATATATATATATACATGGTAATTTTTATGGTTTGAAACCTAGTGAAACAATACTTCTATGGTAACTAACTAATAATTTATTAAACGCCAATGATTTCACGTATAACTATCAACTTCTGCTTGTCATATGTAGTTACATATGTATGAAACTACAACCATTTGGTTATTCAGTATAACTAAAGAATAAAAAACCGTAAAACTTTTCTCACTGCATCTTCAACAACCTATAGGATTCTTACCATTATTATAGTAATCTCAAATTTTTGAAAATTATATTATCTGTTCATGGCTAGGTCTTGAAATAGTTTAGAGTTGTGATGGACAAAATCGTTTTTTTTTTTTTGGAACTATTCTCTTTAGTTCAGTTCACCTTATTGAACTGGTTCATTGAACTAGTTTACTAGTTCATTCTAATTTCAGTGCTATCTAAAATAACACATATGGCACTAGATATAGTACTATCGTGTAAACATTCCTAAGTGAACTATTCCTGTTGCCATCTATTGTAATAGGGATGGTATTAAGTATGCGAGATCCTCTGCTCCAATATTAATATATTTTCAGTAAAAGCAATCTGTATATTTAACTTCTGATTGATTTTATGTAATAAAATCAACTCATATAAAATTTTTAACTTATTAATAATTTTTGTTAAGTATTTAAAATTTTAAAAATTAAAAGATTTTGTTTTTGTGGTAGTTCACGGGAACTATAGTTCACCAAAAGTAACACCGGTTCTCACAGTTTCTTTTCGCGAACTAGTATATTTGAACTAGTTCGTTCACGAACCCACCACTAGTTTAGAGTGCATTTATTTTTTTTTAAATACATTCTTATACTGAGCATGATGAAATTTAATCATTTTTATGAGTGATTTTTATAGAATAAGTTTTCAGTGTTTACTCGTACATGAGATTTCAAAAAATTATCTCTTCTTCCCGCTTCCTAAAGCTGACCTTGGCAGGGGTCCTGTTACTCCACAAATGCGAGGGGGCATGCCCCCATCCCCTCAAAAAATTCGTTACTCTCCTCTTCTTACTAACAGTGACACAGAAATTGAATTTAGAAAAATTGTCGATAAAATTCATAACTCCGTCAAATCATCCCTCCCCCCTCAAAAATTAAAAAATCCGTAAAAATGTGCATCTCCCAAAATGGGACCCTCCTATGGGCACTCCTAAATATCGAAGCACGGAATGAATATCGACTTTAATAAATTTGGTTATATTTCTAAACTAACCCTCATATATACCAGAAATCGTGAGGTAAGAGATAATCGAAAAAGAAGAAATATTAATAATATTCCAACAATGCTGGAAGACTCAAGGAAAGTGACAAGACAGAATGAGTGGAAAAGGCAGGTTTGTAAGGTGGGTAGAAAAGTATTTATATAAGTTGACGGTAATGTGCATGAAGGTAAAATTAAAATATTATTATATTATTATTATTATTATTATCATCTGCCAATAGTATTATTTTTTTACAAAGATATGAAATTTAGAGGTGACTATTTTATTTTCATGAAATTAAAGGATCGAAATCAATAAACTAAGGTTACAAGTCGATATTTTGTTTTTAACATACCAAATTTGAATAGCTGTTAACTCAAGATAATAAAATACATACGAACTAAAGAATAGAATATAAGTAAACTTAAAAATACTTGTTAGAAATTTAAACAATTTATAATTTTAAAATGGAGCTAGTGGTTGCCGGCTGATTACTGGCCACATTAGAATTCAGGGCAGGGGCTGCGGTTGTCACTTATCAATAAACTAATGGGGCCTGAGATTGATGATTCAATCTTCCACAATTGGCTTTCTGGGATGAAAATATCAATAATTCTTTGAAATAACATTTCTTTCAAAATATCTAGCTTAAATAAAATTTATTTCTTTTTACTTCACTTAAAAAAAAAAAAAAAAAAAATAATGCCACCATTAACTTTATCGAAAATTAACTAGTAGGTAGGAAAATCACTTCTTGGATAATTTTCTACCCGACCGATTTAAGTGATGTCCTTAACGGTAATAATCAATCAAGTCTTGAATGTATGACGTGCCTTCCTGTTAGCAGCTTACATATCTACCAAACAAGTGGACTTACGAGGTCTGCGAAGAACTAATTTGAGGTAAAAGCATTTGGCTGTAAAGGAATGAAAGCAATACATACTTCCCCTTCTCGAACACTTGTAGGCTAAGGATTAATTTTGTGAAAGGAGCAGAACATCTAATTCAATTTGCCTCAATGATTCAGTCGTTTCGTATTCAATACATTGAGGCATTGATTATGCCTCAATGTAATTGAATAGGCAGGGCGTAAGTTATAAATTGTGCTATTTCTTATTGGAATGAAGCAACGTCGAACATATTATGCGTTCAGATGTACTTCGAATACAAAATATGCGTCAAATCTGAGAACAAAATCAATTTTTAATTTTTTTTTTTCCCCCTTCGTTATATCAGGATATTGTAAAGAGACTCAAAAAGACACTCTAGAATATTTATATTTGTCGGGAATCAGTGTTTTAGATAAAAACTTACATTTATTTATTTTATTTTATTTATTGTACATAGAGTGTGAATGTGATACCTGAACACTATTATAAATGTCCTTTGAGACAGATTGTAATATTTTTCAATAAAAAAAGAAAAATAAGTTACAAAAGAATTAGTCAAGGAACAATACCTGCATCCGAACAATACATCCACTTGGATCGTTTTATCGTTTTAGTCGGACAACACACTTTAATCAGCAAGAACCTCTAGGATTAGATTCATCTTTTAGAATGGAACTAAAGTATAATTGGTTATACTACACACACACACACACACACATGTATATATATATATATATATGTTATTGTTTATAATTCGTCAAATTAAGATGCTTGAAATTCTTATGATATTATATTAAGCGCACAATGAATTCATATTTTTTCTTTTTAAATTATTATAATTTCCTAATTATTTTGTAGCTCATTGAGGGATGATATATTCCTCTATGGTTTTAATGAATGCTAAGGCTACTTTTATTTAAAATAATGTCTCTTACTTTTAACTAGCAAGCTTACAATTTATAAATGTTGCAATTAAAAGTAATATTCATCGCGTTTGAATAGATATTCATCGGAATAATGATCTCTCGTTAGAAACGACTGAATAAAAACCCTGTCCTCTCCTCGAGTCGTCCATAAAAGGAAAGAGATTCCATTATACAAGTACTGTACGTCTCAATTTAAAGCGGTGTGTCTTTTCATGTGTTTTGTATAAATACACTTACACAAACACTGGTCCCTATCTATGGCATGGTGTCTCCCAGATTTCAGATGCAACTTTATCGACATTTCGAAAAAACGAAATAATATTTTAAATGAGCAGCTTACGTATGAAGGTAAGGATTAAATTTGGAGAAACGTAAGGAGAAAAATAAGCAACAAAAAATTCTACCCTCCTGGTGGTATTCGGGCAGATGGTCATCAAGTCGTATATCCCATTTTTTTGACAACCCCTATTTTATTTCCAAAGTTGAGAATAGTAACGATTTTGAATAAAAGAAAAGAAGAAAAGTAAATCTGCATTACTTGAAGATTGGTTAGTTACCATTGTTCTTAGGTAAAAATTGTTGTAACAGTTTTTATTTGATTAAAATTATTATTTACAATGATTTTTTATTTACCTCAAAGATTCACCATAGCTAAAAAAGAAAAAAGTAAAACCATTTTACCAATAAGACAGAAATTACTGGTGATTTTCCAGGCGTCGATCAAAAGCTTTTCACTTGTATGTCCCCAGGTTATTAGAGGGCTGTCAGAATAAACAAGCTGTGCTCAAAAGCTTAACAACATAATCAGCGAATCAAAAACAGCCGCGATTCCCGTAATTCAGCCTTTGAAAGGACCATAATTTGATTTCTCTCCGACATGAAAATGATGCTATTACTTTCAGATTTCGAAGAAATTTTAAATTTGATTAATTATTTTCGGGTTTCAAAATATATTTTTCATAGATTGTTTTTTTTAAACTATTACCAATTTATTACCTATTATACTATAGACAATCGACAGTTAAAAACTATTTCAGACATTGAATAATGGTGTCAAAATTGGGGAATCGAAATTGATCCGACCAAATGACATTTAACCTCCGTCATAAAAATACTGCATCCTGTCCTTTAACAATACTCCACTTATCCTTGTCGACCAAATCTGTAACTTAGAACTGCATCTTGATAATCTTCGGAATTCTCATACAAGATAGAAACGATTAGAAACTGCTCGTAGATTCCTATCAGTGCAATATCATTATAAACATATTACTTCAAATCTCCATTTAAGATATAAACGACGGAAAATGCTGAGATTATGATAACTACAACACCTTGATAAACGTTTTTTTTTCAAATCCTCATACAAGAAAGAAACGATAACAGTCTACGTTTTTATCAACCGAAGTTTATCAAGATGTAGGTCTTAGTAGCTTTGTTCGACAGGGATAAGTAGATTATTGTTAAAGGACAGGACGCAGTAGGCTTATGACGAAGGTTAAATGTCATTTGATAAAATTTGTTAGGATTAATTTCGATTCCCCAATTTTGACACCATTATTTATATACGTATTACATCAAATTCTCATACAAAATACCAACGACAAGAAACTGTGACGTAGATTTCGATGACTAAAACACCTTGATAAATGTTTTACTTCAAATCCACATACAAGACAGAAAAGATAAGAGTCTGCGCCTAGATTTCAATTAATACAATACCTTGATAAAAGTTTTACATCAAATCACAAATCATCATACAAGACAGAAACGACAAAAATGTTAGAGTAAATTCCGAGTACTACAACACCTTGATAAATGTTTTACTTCGAATCCTTATACGAGACAGAAACGATCAGAATCTGCGCTGAGAATTCCATTATAACACTTATTTGACAAACGCTCTAATTTGGACATATGGAATTGACCTTTGGGACTCCAAAAACAGTCGAATTATTCCCGTATCCTTAGAATCCTAAATAAAGTTCCTGATTATGTCACAAATAAAATTATCCGTAAACACCTAAACAGTCCCTTTGTTGCTGACACACATTTATCTCTTAATTCCTAACTCGTGGGTTATCGTAATCCTCGGCTTCATATACTTTCTTCCAAATTAATTCCTCACTTTCGAGGCATCTGAAAAGATGGCTAAGGTACTTGAATTAATCTAGCCATTGAAGTGCTTTCAATTCGTATGTTCTTGACATGTTCCTATTGTTATATTCTTATAGCAAATATACTTTTATATATTTATTAAGTAGTAAATTTCAATAAATTGATATTAAAAAAAAAATACTATGTTTATAACGGAACAATCCAATCATACATTTTCTATCTACACGTACAGCAAAGCAAGCTTCTTTGAGTTGGACCGTTGGCGCTGCCACTGGAGGAGGGATAGGATAAGGAACTTTCTCCCTCTCCAATATTTTATGAAGGGAATAAAAGTTTTTCCTGGCCTCACAACATTTCACAGCCATTTACTTAAAAAGTATTTACAAAAACCTTCAATAAACCGTTCGATTAATAATTATTTAATATTACATGTAACGAACTCAAAATTGGGAATCTTTATGTAAGACGTTCTTACAACCTTTCCCATAATATTTCCGGTGCCGACCCTTATGAGCTTATGAGACCGGTCTTTTAGTGTTGTCCATAAAAGGAAAGAATTCATACAGAAAATGAAAAAAACAAAAATGTGTCCTCAGGAATAAAATGTTCACTTGTTTTTTTCTTTTCAGACATTAAGGAACAAATTTGATTTCATATCATGTCTGACAGTTGTCAAATCTATGTGCTGGGATTAACTCTTAATGTCTTTAGTTGAATTTTTTTGTAAGCATTAAGTTTTTATTAGGTAATTTTAGGTTGTTTTATATGTTCTTATAAGATCAGGATTTTTTTACTATTGACATAAATTATAATAGTGAATTAAATAAGGTAGAGGAACTTTAGTTGCCAAATAGTTCAAATAATATAGAGGGTGGAGACAGTAAATCCTTAACACAGCCCAGTAAGATGGTGTCCGACAAAGAGGAGTCCTATTCTAGGAGAAGTCAGTATATAAAAAAAAACAAGAAAACATTAAATTATTTATTCATTTAAACAAAATATTTTAACCTAAAATACTTTCACAGTTGACACGAGACGAAGAACAATATTCTAATCTTATAAGTTTTTAAATAAGCAGAAATAGAAAAAAAGTATGGTGATAATAATTGCTTGACAATTAAAAAAATATGTAATACATGAATTTTTAATGTTATTAATTAATTATTAATTTATCATAATTGAGGCGCTATAATTACAAAGATGAATATGGTGCATGGACAACGAAAACTACTCGAAAAAATATATGATAGAAAATGTCGATTGTAAAAAAATCCTGACCATTACGTTTTTTTTAATATCATCTACCATGTTATAGTTAATGCATTAATTCTGATAAAAGAAAAATATCAATAAATAATAGATATAGTTTATCTTATTCAATATTTCAATAAAAGAGGAATATTAATCTTAAGAACTATGCGAGGTGACCAGTTCTAAATTAGGTTCAATTTATGTTTATCAGAAAAGATTTTTATTTTATTTTTCTCTTGTCCCATTGCATTACATCTCTTGCCAAAACATTTTTAAAGAAAAGCCTGTACATGCAGTATTAACATTTTTTCTTTATTGAGAAAAAATAAATTTTGCCTTAATCAAGGACAATGAATATTTGAGATATAAGAAACTCATTCATACAATATATACAATTATAAAATTAATAGAAATTATAACAAAAATAAGAAAAAGAAAGCTTAGTAAAACATATGAAATAAAATATGATACAACACAAATTAAATAAAATGAATAAATAAGAAAAAAAAAACATTCATGTTTGGTTTATTTCTCCATTTAAATTTTAGAAAATGGGTTGACCTGTATTTGAAATTAGCTGCATTTTTTTATGGGTACTCATATCATTTATATTAACGCCTTATATTGAGCATTTCTTGAACTATATCTGTACCCCGGAGGTAAATAATACCATGTCACATTTTTGTATCTGTCCAGAAATCCAATTTCGCATAGCTTTGAGCTATTAAAAAGTTTTTCTTCGTTCCTTAATAATTGTCCAAGAGACAGATTGTTGTAATACTCAAAAAAAAAAAAGTTCCTTAATTATTTAGTAAAAAAATGTACATGGTTTCCTTTACCTCCGGGACACAGATACACAGGTTCGTAATTATTAACTACTATTTTCTTATTTTGAGTTAGGCTCTTAAAGTGAATTATACTATTTCTAGTCCTCTCACTTTGAAATTGTGTTTTTTATTTCTATTTCCAATTTTGCTGTAACGAATATAAATGCAAACACATTACCTTCACACTCCGCCGCAGATCCTGTCCATTAGTCCACTTTTATTCCATCCAGCTTCCTTTTTCAGACACAGACCGGTATCTTGGCTTTATCTTAGACCGAAGACTAACGTGGAACCCACATACTAGACTTAAAAGACAAGAACTTAACTGACGATACGGCCAATTATACAGACTACTGACCAGAAAATCTCAACTTTCAATTGACAACAAATTACTGATCTGCAAGACAATCCTGAAACCCATTTGGACCTACGGACTTGAACTTTGGGGGGCAGCAAAATTGTCTAACATCAAACGCATCCAGTCCTTTCAATCCAAAGTCCTCCGAACAATAGTCCTCCGTTCAATGTAACCAATAAAACCCTACATCATGACCATTTGTCCTTGACCTTGTCCCTAAAAACTTTTCAAAATTCCATCAGAACCTTATCAATCATCCAAATCCCCTAGCCCGAACCCTATCTAGTTCCACTCATCCTCCTCAGTTCCTACAACCCTCCTCGAAGGTTGAAGCGGCAGTGGCCCAAAGATATTTTATAGTATTTATTTTGGAGTTCTGGCAATGGCCAGATTCTCCACTCAAGACATGAGTGTATGTGGCTAAAGCGCTCTCGCTCAAACTCCACCGGCTTTAACACCGGTGAGGCGGTTGAGAGAGTGGCGCAGGGATTTGGGTTTCCCGCCTGATTGTATATAGTGTATATAGGTATGACTGTATTTTTACGTTTTTAATTTACTTATATTTAGGTTATTTTATTTTATTTTTTATTGTATATAGTTTTATTTATTATTATTTAGTTACTTTTTTACTTTTGTTAATTTTGTTTCTTTTTTGTATATACGGTGTGAATGTGTTCATTATCAATATAATTATTGTCCCTGTGACAGAATATTATATGTCTAAATAAATAAAATAAATAAATAAAATTTTGTTGTAGACTTTTCTGATAATAGGTAAAATTTATGTTTGCCACTATTAACTGCTTTAGAGAGACAAAATGATTTTTCACTCCGTGGCGATCAACTATTAGGAACAGTATTAAGTAACTGTTTTGTTCAATAAGGTAATCGATATTTGTAGCAGTGAGCGTCAATCATTTTTTTTTCTGTAAAAGAAATAGGGTATCATTCCAGGATAAAGAATATTGAATCAACACTTGTATATTCGTAACAAAAGCGGATGCTTGTTCGATTCCGGCATGTGAAGCATCGCTTTATTTCACGGCGGACAAAATTATTCTCCACCTCAGATTGAAATAGCTACCGTCCAGGTTATTGTAAAGATTGTATAAAATCATCTAAAATCTAAGTACGATGTCGCTAAACTGAATAAACAGCAACAGAATATTTTAGAAAGCAAAAAAAACATTACATGATAGTAAAAAAAGGGCTAAAATTCATAATTGGAAAATATGGATGTAAAAAATAAAACAAATTAAGATAGAAGGACTAATTAATTTTCGAATGTATAATTTAATATTAAATTTTGTTTCTGAAATGTTGATTCATGGAAATTTAAATATTTTTACTCGTGTTAATAATTACAAATTCAGATTGATAATTACATTTATTTTGTTTTTTAATTTTATCTTCTGCTTTTTGCTCCACAAACTTATTAATATTCTTTTTATTCATTAAATCTCACTGTATAACATTACCTTCGTATTGATAATGATTTTATGATTACACAATAATTCACCTCAGTTATTTTTATCCCGCTTGTTGGACACATACTGTTTATTGTTTATTTGTAATAATTCGTTTTGTAATAATAATAAATTTATATATATAGTTTTTATTTTTAATCTATATGTACTTAGTTTTATTATTATTTTATTTCTTGGCGTACTATTATGTTCTTATTGCTAATATATTTATATTGCTGTTATATTTATATTATCATTGTCTTATGTGTATTTTCAGGCTTTTTTAATGGCTTTTTTTTTTTGTACTTCTGTCTATATCTTATATTTCTTATGTAGTTCCTTAAGTTTTAGACCTTTTGATGACCCAAATTCGTCGGGAAGCTTTATTTTTATTTATT
Source organism: Nezara viridula (assembly GCA_928085145.1). Lineage (NCBI taxonomy): Eukaryota > Metazoa > Arthropoda > Insecta > Hemiptera > Pentatomidae > Nezara > Nezara viridula. The sequence goes on along the minus strand of OV725080.1, from coordinate 88,876,088 downwards.
TTTTTTTTTTTGGAAGCATGATAAACTACATATGTATTCCAAATCTCTTAAAATAACAGTTACAGATATATTAATTTCCAAATTATTTAAATTCAATTCATTTATTAATCTGCACCAGTCTATTATAAAAACAGTGAATCTCCTCTCAATAAAAAAAAAAAAATTTCATATCTTTAATCTGTCAGGCATTGGTAGAGGACTTCTTTCTTTTTTTTGTTGGTTATTTTGGAAAAAAATACTTGACAGGAGATAAATTTTAAGCATTCCAAAATTAATTTTTTTTTCTTTTAATTTCTTTATTACGCTGGACAAGGGCGCTTTAACCAAGGAGGTACATGGCTTGATTAGAGAATCTTGCCATTACCAGAACTCTAATATACGCATATTTAGAAAAAAAAATCTCTGGGCCATTGCCGCATTAACCTTCGAGGAGGATTTTAGAGATGAGTGGAGCTAAAAGAGATTGAGGAAGAGTATTTGGGAATTTAAAGTTCTGATGAGATTAGAGATTTTTTCTGGAATAAGGTCTAGAAAAAATGGAATATTAATATCGTGTTATAGAATAAATATTTGTTTAAATAAAAAACAAAACACAACGCAACATTGAAAAATAATAGAGATTTCTAATTTTACTATGCATTATTTCAATTAAAAATGATTGAACTGTTGCAGATGGTTACTGAAAAGAATGATGTACTTTTTGATTTGTTTTTTGTTTTTTAAACTTGTATTCGTTTTTAATATTTAAAAAAAAAGGGAGAAAAATTTTCCCATTCCAGACTTGAATCTGCTGGTAATGGAAACGGAAAAGCCAGGTAGGAGAGAGCATATATGGGTTTCTCCTTGAAGCCATTACAGAAATCGGTTTAGCCTTCGGTAAATGGCTGCAGAAACTAAAGCCATCTGTTCAAAGCAATGCCGCCAGAACTCCCCTTCTCGTCTCTTTATCCTTCTAATTGTCCTCTAAGTGGTTCCATGTCTTTGTCAAAACTCGGGAGCAGCTATCGATTAGTTGTCTTCATTGATTTTTATGTTAGTTTTTATAAACCAAAATAACAAAAAAGGAAATCTATAGTAAGCGGGATGGGATACGTTTTTACACAAAAAGGCGTTTCTTCAAGTAAATATTTACTTTGAAACCATTTCATAAATTTTATTTTCGATGGGTGAAAACTATTAATTTAATAATAATTGTCACCGTTCGAAAAATTGACTTGAATTATATCAAGCTATAATATTATTTATGTGTTTTTTTCTTTTTATAATTCTTCAATAATACCAAGTTCAAAAGTTCAATGAAAATAGACATCAATTCAAATAAGTACAGAAGGACTTATATACCAATGTTGCATAAATCATTTAAACATAAATATATAAAATACTACTTTTTTTCTATTTAAGAATTGTTAGCCGTGTTAATGTTTAATAAGTTTGTGATTAAAAAAAAAAAGAAAATCTAAGACCCAAAGTTAGGTGGAAGTATTGAACATTTTTTTCCCAATTCATATGAAAAGTATTACAGGAACTTTTCAAGGTGCAAAAAATGAATAAACTTCATTTATAATTGTGGGTAAATGGTTGACTGTCGTGAATAATGAATAGAAGAATAGTTGGAGCGATCAGTCTAATAAGAAGGCAAAAATAAATGATAATATTTATTTTGGCAATTTATATAATATTTATATATTCAAACTTTATTTATTTTTTTAAAAACTTATTTATTCATGAATATTAGAATCTGTCACAATAAAGGACATTTATGATAGTGATCGGAGAGCATAATAATAAATAATACAGAAAAATAATAATAATAAAAATAAATGTAAGTAAACAAAAGAACTAAACTAATCAAAATACAATATCTAAAGAATTCATTCACTCAGAGAAACTCCGTGCCAAGCCTTTCCCCCCACCCGATGAAGGAAAGGTAGAACTCTAGGAGATACCAGCGCCTCTCACTCAGCCGTATTTCTTTTTATTTTTTTTTAATTTACTTCACTTTTCTGTTTCAATCGATCTTATTCTTGAGCCGCATCATTTGGTATCAAACAGCTATATATTTTATAAATTATGTAATAAACAAAACATTTATGGTCTGTTATCATGGGGAAATGGTAAATGGAAAATGGTTGATGTAGATGACTTGGCATCTATGAAGATAAAGGAGACATGAAAAGTTAAAAATACTCGTTACTTCTTTAAATAAATACTTCTTTACTAAATTTGTATCTGCTTTCAAGGATTAAAGAATGCTCCATAATAATTTCACTATTTTTAAACACTCGATTCGAGACTAAAAGTAATTTTTGCTGTCACTTTTACTGAAAATTTCGTTTTAAAACTGTTTAATTGTGTAGTATAAAATTATATTACAACAGAGGATAATAGTTATAATTAGAGAAGTATACTTTCATACTATTTTTTTTTATTCAAAGAAAATGTAAATATATAAAATCAAAATAATATTAAAAACCAAAAATATATTCAATAATTTAAAATAAAATAACGCTTAACAAAATAACAGGTCTACGTACACTATTTACTAAAACTCAAGGGAACTCCAAAACGAGCTTCTCTCTTAAATTAGCTTAACTTAAAATTATTTTAAAATAACATAATCACAAGAAAGGAGTTAAATTTTAGGAAATGTTTACCCTAACAATTTTTTTAAACAAAATTTTCTTAAGCAGATTATATTCATATAGCAGTTTATATCGCAGTCAGTATATTTACATTAGTCTTAGATAGATGGATCTGATTCAAACTATTGCCAATTTTCCAGTTAACAATATCATAAATATTTATATACTTAGTTAAGTCTATAATTTAGAATAAGAACTGACTAATATTGGCTCAGTCTATCAAAATATTTTGTACTTTCTCAATACCTATATCTTCAATCCTTCCAGTCCAAAGTCCTCCGTACAATAGTCGATGCTCCCTTTTATGTCTCTAATAAAACCCTGCACAATGACCTTAATATTCCATTTGTTCTTGATCGTATCCCAGACAAATTCTCCAAATTTCATCAGAACCTTGCCCATCACCCTAATCCCGAAGCACAATCCCTATCTAGCACCACTCATCCCTACAATCCTCCTCGCAGGCTGAAACGGTAGTGGCCCCGTGACCTTTTGTAACATGGATATACTGGAGTTCTGGCAATGGCCAGATTCTCCACTCAAGTCATGAGTGTCCGTGGTTGTAGCGCCCTTACTCAATCTCCGCTGGCTTTCAATGCCAGTGAAATGGTTGAAGAAGAAGCGCAGGGATCTCCTAAAACTTTGTTTTTTAATCCACGTGTGGGGGGATAAGTATGGTTCGGAGTTCCTATGGCCGACTGTAAATAGTGTAATAGGTATGCCTGCGTCTAAGATGTTTATTTTCATTACTTTTTTTTTTCTCACTATGATATTTTATTTTGTTCTTTTGTAGCTTTATATTATTTGAAGTTAGCTTATTTTTTTTATTTTTTTAAATTTGTAAATATGGTGTGAATGTGCTCTCAGAACTCCATTATAAATGTTCTTTATTGAGACAGATTGTAATATTTATCAATAAACCAAAAAAAAAAAAAAAAAAAATACCTATATCAGTCTCCTTCAATACTGAATCATTTGACTAGAAGTTTTAACTCAGGTTTTAGATGTTCCCTTATATGTATATGTACATACACATATATACTCTCAACACCTTAGTGTATTCTATTAAAATGTTGTCTATTATGAGGGTAGAAGACGATATATCTAACAGCGGAGAAGGCTAACGACTGAGGTGCCGTAATGGGAGGGCTGCTGAATTGGCGTGATTTATTCCCGACACGATCCGCTGCGGCCAATGCTTTCCCCCACGCTCTTAAATAACGACTCCAATATCCATCTGGGTCTTGTTGCTCCTAGCCCTCTCCTGTCAAATTGTCTTGGGCCTCGTAGTCAAAATAATTGATGGCTCCACGCATAATATTGTAAGGGCTGACTGATGATGTGGGAGTGGTTTTGTCAGGATCCGAGGTATGAAAACGTCGCTGCCAGAAAACGCGGGTTGCCACGTTCCTGATTTAGGGCAGGAGATGTGATATTCCGCTATAATTATTTCTACGGCAAGGCTCAACAAAACCACATTTGTCATCTTTCAATCATGGCTTCATCTCAGAAATACTTGATACTGTTCACAACACTGTTGATACAATCTGTACAGTGGGTTTAGATCCTCTCTAATTGAACTGATAACTGAAGTTAGCTGAATAGAGATTTTATATGTAAGTTCTTGAATTCAACGCTGAGCTCATTGATGGTTCATCGATTGAATCACCAATGGCTCAATGGTTCGAACGGCTTTTAATGTCGATGAATTCTCTGGATGGAACCTTAATGTATGATCTCCATGCTGTTATTTCTAAATTTATTTACATTCAATTTGCTCTCTATCTATATTTATTTCTGTTTTGAAATTTAATAATTTAGTAGGTATATATTTCCTCACATATTTTTTGTGTTTCATGTGTTTTTCAACATTCTAGGAATGTTCGATTCCGTTTGAATCCATAAGATCGCTCCCAATCTTAGCTTAAATTGCTGTACGTTGCTATCAATGGTTGCTGGGTTCAATCAATGTATGGATCCATAGACGGAATAATTCCCGATTATATGAACTTGCTCTATCTTAATCTATACTAGTGTAGCCCAAAATCGATCTTGGTATTGCACTTTGCAAGACCACGACCAAGGCCGCCTAACTGTTGCAAGACCAAGACCACTACTGGTAAAAAAAAAACAACGATTTTTTGAACAAAACTTAAGGCAAAATAGTTATTAATACATGACAATCTTAGTTCCTCTATGTAAATAATTGATATAATCAATATAATTTTGCATTTAACTCCTCGTATTTCATTCGGGCTGAGTTAGATTTCTCCCATATAAAAAAATGTAGTGATATCTCTATATTAATAAGCTAATAAGTAACTGCAAGACTGTTGAGAGAATCTTGCGCAAGATCAAGACCATGACCGAGATTGAGTTTGCAAGACCAAGACTCGTCTCGGTCTCGCATTTGGGCATCACTAATCTATACTGTAACTCACCGTTTATCTAATCCATACCTCACACTAACTTTTTCTAGCAATGATGAGTATCAGGGGAACGCTTCACTTAAAATTGAGGCTCCTAAATATTCAAAGAGGTATAACAAAAAACTTCGTTTTGGGTAAACGATAGTTAAAGTGAAACCTCTTCTGAGGATGGGTTGGCCCAACGGGCTAATATGCGTGCACAGTATTTACATGCGTTGATCGGCAACTCGGATTAACGATAATTTGATAAAAATGATTAAGAGTTCGCGTCCCGGTGCCCGGAGTACTTTTAACTCTGACATTAGTCTCCCGCCCTCTCCTGCTGGCTCGAAAAAAACCCGTGCAGCCTAAAAGGCCAGAAAATAGTTGCAACCATTTTTCAACTAATATTTATTTTCAGTTTTCTTCGACATAAGGGTCCACTACCATACTGTTGGATTTTTTAATTTTATGAATAAAGTTACACATTTACAGGGAATCTGAATACTGATAGCATTCTAAAAACCGAAGCTTTAATTAATGGTGAATCTGAGAATCGAAGAACTCCAAAATATTAAAAAGAATAGAAACCTGGGCATGTCATCTCAAAATCGGCAGTATTTTAAAAAAATAGCCATAATTTAATAATCATTGAGAAAAAATGAAACATAGTCATGGAATTATTAATTAATCAATACATTTATTTATACTATATAAATATTCTTACTCAATAATGAATAAATTGACGCTAATCAGTTTATTTTCAATGAATAATCAATAAATTAATCACCATTTAAGATATTACACATTTGTATTTGTTACTAAAATAAAATTTGCTCAACTTAGGCTTGTTTCTCTTTATTACATCCAAAACCTGGTTAAAGTTTCTTTGAACCTTAAGTTACTGGCAACTATAAAGATTCACTGGATAGATAGAACAGGTAAATCTCTTAGCTACGAAGTAGATTGGCGAATTTCGATATCAGCCATATACTTAACTATATTTTTTCCAAAAACACACCTTTGCCTCTATACTCCACAATTGTTGGGAAAATGACTAAAACTTGTAATTGAATATGATTATAATAATGAAATGATATATATTTGATACAATGATACAGTTTGAATGCTTACTCCCTGGGTTGTATGTTTTTTGAATGTGCCAAGACATATACAAATAAATAATTCTCTACTACAAGTTCAGAGGATAAATTATTGTTATTTACATAATATTTATTTATCGAATCTGTTTTCCAAAACATTTATGGCAACTCAATATATCCTGTTTGGAAAATGTGACGCCTTGGAAGAAAGTTGAAGAGAGAGGAGGGTGCGAGGGGCAGAAAGAGGAAGGGAGATAGAAATTCGTGAAAAGCGGGAATTCTCTTACCAAAAGTTATGAAACTCAAGAACAATGAAGACAAACAACGGGCCTTGGGAAATGCCAAACTTGGCCAGAGGCACACTTTCGTCGTCAAGCAGATACGCTCAGGAAAAAGGGCAAGTCTGAGGATGAGAACATTTAAAACAATTTTATAATCCACAACAATTTTAATGTATTATATCGAACGAATTTTATTTATTGCTGTCCCCTCTACCATTTAGTTCTGAAACAGTTCATTAGTTATGCTTAATGGATAAAAATATGCTTAATTAATAAAAACAGATTTGTATTGTGCAAATAGGCAACATCATAGTTATTAGTGTTCGATATCATCATACAGTCTATTATCTATAACCAATATTCGTGTGATTGATGATGTTGTTACGACATTAATTGCTTACTTAGCAAATAACCTATTACTAACTTATATTATGAGATGCGTTTTCCACTTAAGAAAGGTCAACAAGGTTAGGGCTAATGGCCTATTTACTCACTAAATTAAACACCAAGGTTTGAACATTAGTTATGTAAAAATATAGTAAATTGTGTTTTTTTATTCATGATATTTACAACTGTATTAAGAAAAAAAAATACATCTAGTAAATGTGAAATGAATAGTGTGAATGATAGCACGTGTTGAGAAATAACCCACTGGTAATACTCTAATAATATGTCTCCGTTAGAAGATCACGGGACAGTCTTCTTTTCAGACGCCTCGGTGGATTATTAGGAATCAGATAGGAAGTAAGACTAGTTGGGATGGTTCTGAAGTTAACTAGGGAGGGAAATCTAGATTTGGATAGATCTGGTCGTTATGCATGATGGTAACAAAGTGTGGAGCACTATGCCAGCCAGGATTGGGATGGATTGGAATGTCAGCTGTGTAGACTGTGTAAAGGTTAGGTAGGACCGAGAATACTACTCTGTAAAACACCAGCAGACTGAGTAAAAAGCGATCAATAGGTACTATTGTGATTTACTTTGAAGTGTCATTCAGTAAGGTGGGAATGGATAATCGGGAAATATGCATAGTGTAGGAATTTACGAAGTTTTTAAAGCAATCTCAGTTGCCAGACTCGACAACGTTCACCACACTATGAAATACATAGAAATTTAAATATTTTTTAAACAAAGTTGCAATGTTGCATCTAATTTTTACCCAATCACAGCAGAGCCATATGAACGGTTATGCGTTTGAATTGCCCGCTACAAGGTATGTAAAGATTTTTCGAGCGAAAGGTTGAACTGATTTTTATGTTTGATGGTTGTATTACATGGTTGTGGGCTGATGCGAAATTCCCTTCAGTAAATTTTAATGTATCTACACAAGAAATATGATATAACCATAAATAAGAAATAGCCACAACGGAAAAGAGGACAACCAAATTAAATAACCTTTGTCTGTAGGTTGGGTAACAATGTCCATAAAGTTACATAAATGACATTTACATGACAAATTAGCTTAATTGTTGTTGATATAAAAAGAAAATGACAAATGAGGTTTGGGAAAACCCCTTCTTTTCAGAGATTTCGGTTTGTCCAACACATTAATGACAATACTTCTTAGGTTAATTTCAGCTGAACTGTCTCTCATAGGCCTAAGAAAGAAGAAGTTTAATTAATTAATTAATTGTAATTATCTTGTAAAACAGAGACTGCCGAGCATGTATTTATTGCCTGTATTGTCTATGCACGGAGGCAATTCGATAAGGAAAACAGGATTATATGTCCTAACGGAAAGAGTGCTTCAGCTTATGACAGTAAACAACTACTACGCAGATTTTGTACACGCGTGAAAATCGTTCATTACTATCTAGGAGGAAAAGGGTTACAGAAAGAACACTCTGCAATAAAGCTGATCTTGGAACTATATTGGTTGAATGACAAGGAATCAGTAATAAATGTTGTGACTTAGTGAATGTCCTAAAATATGCTTCCTCTGGCTGGAGTGGAAACATCTTATACAGACAAAAATGAAGGTTGGCATGTGGATGGCTATTCTTCGAACCACCAGATCATACAGAATGGTGTATCATGAAACGGTGCAGGCATGGAAGAAGGAAAACCTCTCGACCTTTTGCTGAGAGAAGACTGTTATCGGTACAAGATTAGGAGAAAATTAAATCTGGTAATAATTCCCTACCCTCACCCCCTGGTAAAGATAAACCCCTTGCCTATAAGGTAAGGCAGGGGAGAACAGAAAAAAATGTAAATTGCTCAGCAATGTAGTGAGCAGTGAATTACTATGAATACTAACACTCTACTCTTCAAATATCCGTATAGAGGTAAGGCAGAGTAAAAAATAAATAAATAGTGGACTTGGTTGAAATTTTTGAAAAAAATGGATTAATTAATTCATTATATGCCACCTCTACAAGCCCATATTGGCTATAAGTTAAGTAGGGACTAAGTAAATAAAAAAAATAATAATAATTATCTAATAACTTGCACCTAATGCAATCGAAATAACAAATGTTTTATTTATTTTTTGTCTTGATTCTGACTTTTGTAACTTTTCCTCAAACGCCTTATGATTCCAATCATGATTCATTTTATTTATTAATTTTTGAATCTATTTTCTATTATCTATTGAGCATATTAGTTTAAATTTAAATTGAGAACTATCATAAATAATAGTGTTGAGTAAATGCGAAATAAAATTTTTATTAAAAACGAACTCTCTAGTCTAGGTACAATAAATTTATATAAGTACTTTTAGAAAAAAAATATATTTTTTTGAGATTTTAAAACATAGAACATTGAACTGCGTGGAATGTTTATTTCAATTAAAAAAAAAAAAAGTCTAAAAGAAAATTTAAATGAGCACTTTGAGTCAACTAAAACCATATAAGTTTTTTAATCATTTATTCATTAGAAACATTATTATAAAGTAAGCAGGATAGATTTGAATTGAACTTGAAAGGCAAAGTTCTTCATCTTTATTTAAGGTCTGGATTAAGCTAAATATTGTAAGGGAATATTGTGAATTAGAGACGCAAAAGCTTCAACATTCCAGATTGACACACGGCTAGGGGCCATACAAATAGGCAGACAAGCTGAATTGGGACCTAATATAATGAAAACTTTCCAATTGAATACCGACGTCCCAACGTACGACTTTTATGTAACTTTCTGACAAATATTAGTCACTTGTTATTAACGGAACCTAGTGACAAAGTGAGAGTATTCCTTTGATCGCATCACGGATGAAACAATGATTAACTTGAATAAAATCACCTCCATCAAAGTAAAAGCACCTTTTACTTATGTATCGAGCCTGTTTTAGTGATAAATATGATTCTAATGAGATTTCAGTAATGAGCTATTACAATTAAACTATTTTACAATAAACCTGCAGCAAAAAAAGTATATTTATTTAATTTATCTTAAACGTAAAGTTTTGACTCGTTTGAATTTTTGTTTCAACCTTCAGAAGTCAGATTTATTTATTTTAAGATTCTACGCCATTTGCACTTGCGCTGCAGCGCATCTAGCAAATTTGATGTATTAAGCATTAGCTGCAAGTTTACTTCATTGGCTTTCATTTTGTTATCATTTTGTAGGTGCGTTGGCCATTTTTTTTTAGTATACTTCGATCAGGTAACGGATAGCAGGAAATAGGAAGAACTGATATATTGAAGTGGTTTTGAATTGCAGAACGAAATTAAGTGTATTTGTCGTGGATGTATAATTTTATTGTTGGGATTTTTAATGTATAGAGTTATTTGAAGTGTATCAAGTTGCGTTGACGATTTTCTTAGAAATGTTGTTTGTATTTTATTTATGTGTGTTTGTTTTGCCGAACTACAAAGTTCTGCTCCGTATGTCCAAATTCGTTTCAGTATGTTATTGTAGTTCAGACGCTTGTTTCGTAGGTTAAATGAGGATGTGTAGTCCAGAAGATGTTAAAGTTAGTTATATCGTATGGTCAGTTCTTGTATTTTTAATTTAGTACGCATGTTGCAGATAAGTCTTTTGTCTAAGTAGAGTCCGAGGTATCATACATGATTTTTTAAAGGCACTGCATTATTGTTCCATTTGATTGCCTAAGGTTGTCAGATTTAATTGATTCCTAATTTAAAGTCGGATTTAACATGACAAATTATTTATTTATAAGTAAGATTTGATGCTGTTTATGCTAACCTTACATAATTTCTTATTAATTACAAAAACATAATTTTTCATTTGATTTTTTCCTGTAATATCTGTGTTAATCGGTTAAAGAACATATTCCATATATCTCTCCATTTCAACATTTTATGATTCACTGACTAACACAAATTATTTTTCAAATATGTTTCATTCTCCTTGTCAATTCCAACGTTTAACTGCTCTCAAGGACATTTTTGAGCCACTTAATTTTAAAACGATTCCGATAAAACTTTAAGGTTTCAAGTGAAAACAGATAAATAGTTATGGCAGTTAATAAAATAATTGGGTCATCACCGAAATATAATTTTCAAATATATTTATTGAGGATATATGTGTACATTAGACAAATTTTTCTCGTAAACTTACTGCTTGCCGTAAAATTAGATTCAGATTGAAGATTTCAGTTGGAAACTGATATTATTTATTTATATGTAAATAAATTATGCTTAAAATATATATTATTTTTAATAACTCATTTTCGCTGGCAATAATTCAACTGAATTCGATGAATATTTTGGTTGTTAGTTAAACACGAGCATTATTATCAAACTTATATAAATTTATTGAATAGACAACAGTTATTTTAAATATAAATTTTTACTCATTTTGTGGAATTTTGGTGCTGCTGCAAGCTAATGGAAGTGTTGAAATCGGATCAAAATTTGGAGGTGAATAATTTTATTTTATTTTATTTAAATTAGAGGAAATACCAATGGATTCAATTTGAAAAAATATACAAAATAAAATTAAACGTTCATATTTATTGGAATTTATATGAATTTAAATACAATTCGTTAAATAAAAAAATTAAAACCAATTATTGTTTAAGCATCCGAACGTTATATTGATTGTACAATATATACTCGTTTACTTATATTAGGAGAATTCGTGGAACCAATGAACCTCCTAAATGTGTTAAATTCGAAGGCTTATTTAATATTCGCCAAATATGGGCGGTAACAGATTCGGTTTTACAACGGTCTGAGGTGTGTTAAAACTGGTGCTAATTTCATAAATGGGGAAGGTCATTATTAGGTTTTCTCTCTTGTTTACTACTTTTATTGCAAGTAAAATGAATTATAAAAAAATTAAAACATAAAGAATGTGGTATTCATTGTTATCTACCGTCATTAGCCACCTGCTAGCCAATTGCTCGATCTCATGCTGATACCATTCTTTGGGACAGCTGTCCAAGAACTCTTGGAACGCAATTGCAACTTCCGCATAATTATCGATTTTTTTCTCTTGAACAATATGGGCCATGAATCTAAATAAGTAGTAATCTGATGGTGCGAGGTCTGGACTATGTGGTGCCTGAGGCTATTTGGTGTAGGGTCCTATCAAAAGGGTTTTTCAATAAATTTTGACAAATTTCTAACCTCTTAGCTGATTGTTGAAGTTCGTGAGGTCTACGGCTCTCTTTCACCTTCCCCATTGTATCCAGTAGATGGAGACTAACAGAATCTTTCGACACAACACACTCCGTGGCAAGTTCACGGGAACGGATTTTTTTTTTTTCAGCAATGCTTAAAATTACTAGAATTTCGTAGGACACTATCATGTTTCGTCTTAGTAACAAAGTACTAAACTGAGGTTTTTTTTTTTTTAAGAAGTGGAATGGGATAAAATAAGCTTAGAGAATGCTCTAAAGAGATTATTAAGTATTAAATAGCATTAAATATTTACAGTCCTTATGAAATCTTGAATTTGATAAAACAGTCATTTTTTGTTACACACCCTTTAAAACTTTTATTTTTAATTTCTTATACATACAGTGTTTCCACACTTTGTGTAATATAAAGTGGTACAGTAACTCAAAAAGAACAGAGGAAACAGAAGTTATCGCGAATGAAGGCTTTAACTTACTACAGCTGATTGTACTTTAACAGGTTAGCACAGAGTGGTCGTTACTGAAGATTTATACTAAGTATTTAGCATAATATGCAGAATAACACATTAAGCATTCATCACAAGTTACGTAAATACCTTTATAAACTCAGTACCTAAGAGGTAAAGAACAACGTGCATTTTGGGGTTTGTTATCGGAAGCCTATTAAAACTTGTTACTAAATTAGTAAATCTATATCTCTGAGGTAAAGGACACCATGTTTGTATTTGTTCAGGGAGCCAATATTCAATAACTTTGAACTATTAATATTTGTTTCTTTGCTAATAAATTATTTAATAAAAAAATAGACATGGTGTTCATTAACTCCGGATCACAGAACTGATATAATTTAAGCATTTATTTAAATAAAAATATTGGACTTTTTTTTACATTTTTTTTAACTTTTCCTTTCTGCGTTGTATTATTAGGCACTTGTTTATGTTAGAAGACTTTTAATATTGAAGAGTGTATACAAAAAAAGCTCAGACATGAAACCTTACATTTACATTGTTTAAATAGTTATCATTTTTTGTATTTATACCTTTCGTTATATCTAAACAAAACAACTTAAATAAACATCTATTAAATTCGATTCCGGCCAAGACCACCGCTCTTTTGGTTCAATAACATAGATGATAGTTGTTAACATTCTAGCTTAGAATTCCTCGCTGTGAAAGGGTCGGTTCAGAAGGTATGGTTGGCGGATGGTGAAGTATTTGAGGTTTGGGGGGGAAGAACTTCCAGAATAGCTCCCATCTTCCATTAGCTTGCATAGTTGAGTCCCGTTGGCTCACCGCAAAATATCACTAAATGGAAACTCCCAGGTCTAACCGGTTCGATTCAAATGTATCTTCTTATTTGAGAACCATTTCTATGCATAATTAGAATATATAAATTAAAACTCCTTATGTTTATGTAAAAGATTCAAAATATTAGTTAGGGAAATATTAAATAAAATAACCGCAATAAATCAAAATAATTGAAATGTTTTCCAGAAAACAAATCAGTCGCTACAAACTAGTATACTTTATTTAATAAATATTTATTTAACTACCAATTCGAGTGGAATTATTATTTTTTTTTTAATGTTTTATAATAAACAGAATGATTCACAAGACCTATTATGTATGGTGCAAAGATATGGGGTGGACTAAAGTATGATAACGTAGAAAAACTTCTGACATTGTTCTTAAAAAAGATATTCAGTTTACCTGTTAAAACACCTAATTATTTATTTTAAGTATAAACTAAAGTTAAACCATTGTACATACATACACTGAAGTCACACATAAAGTATCGAGTTGCTCGAAAAGTAATGCAGGATTTTGAGTTTTCTTTAAATTACTACTCTATACAACAAACTGTTTACGTTTAGAATAGAATAGAATAGAAAAATAATTTTACTGTGGGACACAGTCCCCTGAGAATAACAAGATAGAACAAAATAAAAAGATTACATCTTGACAAAATAAAATCGATCGAAAAAAAGAAATAATGTAAAGAAAATATGAGGTAAACATTCTATATACAAAACAAACGAAACTGTATACAAAACAATTAATACTATGACAAGACACCTAAAGCTATTTGCACTAATAGACCAGTATACACTCTTAAGAAAATAATAAAGAACTAAATACAAATATATAACAAATTCTCTATTAAAATCAACTTGAATAGTTAGCAACTATCTGATTGTTTTTGGGATAGGAATTGGAATAGAAGGGTTTTGAATGTGGATATGGAATGAATTTTGATAGGGAGGGAATTCCAGAAATCGACAGAGCGAACAATAAAGGAATTTTGGAATGAAGCAGATCTATGGGTCTGACAGACTGGATTATTCATTTATATGAATGTCAGCAATGATTAATCCTCATCCAAACGATAATTTTTGTTTACACCTGTAGCATTTTGTTGCTTAGAAATAATTCAGTCTTTCCTAAGATGTCAAAGCGTGATTCGCATATACTTTTCTTTTACGAGTTTAAACTCGACCAGAATGGGACGCAGAATTACAGAAACATTGTTCAAATGGTTCAACAAATTTTGGGAGTTAGACTCCAGGCTTGAAGACAAAAAAGGTGGTGGAAGGACTTCCTCTTTTGATGACAATGTTCTGCTGGCTTTGGTGGTAAAAAAACAAAACAACAGAACAACTGTTATGAAAACTTGCCGAGAAACTTAACCTTAACAAATCGACCGTCAATGAGCACTTCAAGGCGATCGGAAAGGTAAAAATGATTAAAAGTTGAATTCCACACCCATTTAACTACCGCCAAAAATAAAACCAACGTTATGAAGTTTGAGTTACTCTTCTCGCCTACGGATCATCATTTTTTTAGACACTTGGAACACTAATTAAATGACAAAAAATTTAATGGAAAAAGGGAATTAGAAAATGCGTTTTTTAGTGGTTTATCAATTCTAAAGATGAGAAATTATTTTCCGAAGGAATGGAAAAGTTGCCAACACGGCAGTAATGTATTGATAATAGTGGAGGCTATTTTGATTAAATAAAATAGTTGTAAATCTTTCTTTTTTCTTTTTAAACCGAAATCCTGCATTCTTTTCCGAACATACCCATACATTCTAAAAGTTATAAATTCATAAAATAGGCTTACACATATCTTAGCTTATGAGTTCATATCAAAGAATGTATCCTGGTATAATAATATTAATTCATTCTTAACAAATGATCAAATATGCCCTTTATATTTATTGGAAGAAAATATTTCTAAATTTGTTAATAAACGTTAAAACGCAGTTCGCTCAGGATCAATGTGTACGTTGTCGATTCTTCGAAAAAAAGTTGGATAAAAAATTAAACCATAGTATAATGTATATAAATGATATAAAGGATATAATGTGGATTTTTATGTAAAGATGAGAGTTGCTGTATCTTAATTAAGGAGGTATGTAGAACCTGCTAACATGGTTTACAATATAAAAAAAAGAAAGGATATATTTCTTTTCTTTGCTATTTGTCCTGTATTAAGACAGTTAAGTGTAGAATGGTTTGGGAAAAATAATTTAAATCGAGAAGAAATTAAGGAATATTTAAATGGAAAGAGTTGGATTACTCGGTATCGATATTTTAAGTAAGCTTGGATTTATATGTTACGGTCGATTCAAGAATTCAATGGTTAATTTGCCAAGAACAGTCGTATTTCAGAATTTATATTTGCGCTACAGCTAGTATATAGGTCTATAAAATGTACGGAACCAATCGACTGTATAAGCCAGTCTTTTATGATATACTTTAATAAATTTCATTTTTAATATATTTTATTTCCTTTTTTTTATGAGTTCCCATCTTCGTGGAAAAATAGGCTTTTTATGTCCAAGCTAAGAGGGCCAATCTAATACTGGCATTAAGATCATTTTAGTTGCTTTGTAAAGTTTGGACACAAAGTAAGAGATGTAATTCCCGAGGAAGTGTTAGTTAAGAAGGGGAATCTGGTTTTGACGTTAACTTTTGGAACGGCTCAATACGGGCTTTTCCAACTTACTGGAGAAAACCAATTACCTTCAGTCCAGTGTTATTGTTTTTGTCTCGAGGAAAAGGTTTGTCAGCTTTCTAAGGTGTCTTCTGCTAACAATTAATTTTTCTTTCTAAGGATAAGCATTATCTTGCTGATGATTAAAAAAAAAAAAAAAGGAAAGAGGAGTATTTTTTCATTAAATCTTAAATTAATACCATATAAAATACATGAAAGAGAAATTGATTTATATTAAAAAGAGCCTTTTGTAATATTTGAAATAAAAGATATAACTCTCAACATTAATATAAATTTTCTGCTTATTTTATTTTCTGTAGAGTTCTTGGTATAAATTTCATTTTGTATATTTAAAAATACATCATTCTTTTTTAATGATTTCTTCATTATTATCTTTTATTTTCTTCATTAAACAATGAAGTAAAGAGTTTTTTGAAATAGTCTTACATTTTGTATAAGTCTTATAAGTCAATAACTCTTATGCCAACAAACAAAATATAATATTAAAAAATTGCTTAGCCATTTTTATGTTTGTCATTAACCATTTATATTATGGTACAGATCATAAACCACCTGAACTGTAGCCAGAGACCTAATTTTTAAATCCTAAAAAATATTTAGTATTCACTTTATCAGAATCGTATTGCAAAAACACTTGCAAATAACTGTAAAATGAGTTAAAATAAAACGTAAGAAACTTAACAAACGACTCAAACTACTTTAGTCTCTTTTTTTCTAAATCTTCGAAACTAAAACTAAAACAGAAACTGGATACATATACATACTTACTTAAACCCATATGGACGTATTCATCACAAATATACGGTATCGCTAAAAAGACCCACCTAAAAAAACTTCAAACGTTCTAATCAAAATCATTGCGACTCGTAACTAAAGCACCATGGTACGTGACTAATAAAACTCTACATACTAACCTCCACTTTCTAACAGTTGACCAACATATAATGACCCTTTACCAACGATTTTACACAAATTTAAATGGACATAATAACAGACTTATAAGAGACTTGGCCACAGCTGACATACCTCAGAACATGAGGAGGAGACTAAAAAGGCGTTGGATGAGGGATCTCCTTCCTTAAACAACTTAAGTAATCGGAACAAGTTAGGGAAGAGGTACTGCTGAGTACTTTCCTTCCCCATGCCTGTCATGTCATTTTATCATATATTGCCATCACATTTGCTGATAGTCAACAATAAGTGCAATATATTATTAACAGGTGCAAATATATTTTTGGTAGGCAAAAAAATAAATAAATAATATAAGTAAAATAGACACAAAACTAGCAGTTATATATAATATTACGTATAGTTTTTTTTTTTATTTGGGCGGAAGGAATTTTGAAGTTTGTTCTGAGGAAAACCAGGGAAAATCTGAGTAAACTAAAGATATATTTAAACAAAAATATGGCAGAAACACTGCTGTATCCCAGCCTTGAACTATTTTTTTTTCTTTATCAGTTTTGACAGTTACAGAACAATGTAAATGTAACTTTTCTTAGATATTTTATTGCTGATAAATGCCACATCCAAATTATAACAGTTTCACCTGTTTATGGTTCACAAATCGTTCCTAAATAAACTAATAGATTTTTTTTTTTATTTTATCTTAATACTAATACAAATATAGTTTTAGTCCATATAAATATAAATATAAATATAAGCATATATAAATATATTATTAATAGCACAATGAGTAGTATTCGTGTATTACTAAAATTTTATCATGTGCTACAGGCCTTGTCATAAATATTTAGTGAATCATAACTATTAACAATTAGCTTTTTTTAACTTATTTATTGATAAATATTACAATCTGTCTCAAGGACATTTATAATAGTGTTCACAGATCACAATCACACTCTATGTACAATAAATAAAATAAATTATACAGAAAAATAATATATATACAATAAATAAGAATAAAATAAATAAATAAAAAGAACACATACATACCTATATACAATATTTACAATCTGGCAAGAGAACTCCAAACCAGACTTGTCCTTCCAACTGTGGAGGGAAAAGCATGACTCCAGGAGATCCCTGCTTTTCTCTCTCAACCGCGTCACTGGGGCTAAATCCAGTGTAAATGTAGAGCCAGTGGAGAGCCACTATCAACTCAAGACATCAAGCATTATTTATTTATTTTTTTTTATTTTCCTTGTTTCGTACTTTACCTCCTTCTTTACTGTTATAGTGTAATTTTATAATCATTATTTTTATTAATTTATTATTTTCCATTGATATTTGACTGATATCAGAGCTTTTCTCAAATATAAATGTAGCTCATATTTTTCATATTTAAAATGTATTATTTACACATTATGAATAGTTTTCGTTTGTAATAAAAGAAATTTGCATGGTTTTAATTTAATTCAATGAAATTAAATTGGTCATGATGGTAATTTTTTGTTCAGACCGCCATAAAAAAATTGAGAGTGTGCAGAACAGTGTTCAATATCAAGTTAAAACATGAATTTGTCTTCATCATTTACGGTGTTTAGCATAAATACATAATAAATGTTTTGGAATTATTATACAGTTCACTAGTGCGAAATGTAGTTAATCAACTCGTAGTAATGTAAAAAAGCAAGATTTTTTTTTTACGCCAGACCTTAGTTTCAATATCGTTTGATAAATATACATTTTTAAAATATTCCTATAACGCTCAAAGTGCCAAGGGTTGCTGAATAAGATGTCCATTAGCATCGGAAATTTATTCGGCCAAATGAATTATATTTGGAGGGCAATACTTTCAGGATGAAACGGTTTTTACATAACATTATTTAAATTGGACAAGGTGATAAATAGGAAAGGTCTGAGTGAACTTTTTTTCCCCCCTCGGAGCAAAAGAAAAACGAAACGAAAAAAAAAAAAAGGAAGAAAAAGAAGCTTTAGGAATGTTTGGTGACTTGGTTATAACGAAGCCAGGAAAATAGCCACTTTCATCCGCTCAGCCTTAATATATGAGAATATCCTAATATATCTCTCCTTTTTCTGGCAACACATTATATGAATTATTAAACGGAGCCGGGAACATAATGGTCAATGTATCATACCATCCGGACTCTTTTTCTCTTCCCCCCTCATCCCTAACCCTTCTTTC
The DNA here is from genome assembly GCA_928085145.1 of Nezara viridula. Classification (NCBI taxonomy): domain Eukaryota; kingdom Metazoa; phylum Arthropoda; class Insecta; order Hemiptera; family Pentatomidae; genus Nezara; species Nezara viridula. The sequence goes on along the minus strand of OV725080.1, from coordinate 88,856,984 downwards.
TTTGATAACCCTCTCCTTCCTTCCAACATGCTCCTTGGGAACTAACTGCCTGTTTTAAGGTTACCGATCTCAAGGCAGTGTTAATCAACTAAAGACTGATAATATTAATGGAGATATTACGGTAATTACAAGGATATAATGCGTCAACACTCTTCTGCGCCAATTTACATTTAAGCATTCAATATTAAAAACAAATATTTGAATTTAAAAAAAATTACCCGACTGCAGAACTTGGGATATTCTATCCATCCTAAGAGAATCGACTTCCATATCTACTTAAACATCTTGGTAGGTTGGTCGGGAAATTTACGAATATTTATATTTGGTGTGATTGTCGGGTATCTATCAATACATATTGTGGCTGCTGGTAAATAGACTTTCCCAATGTATCGGTGCATGTCAACATCCCAAAGAGTCCTTAGTTTCGATCAGGGTGTGATAGGAATCCGAATACTAAACCAAGTTTAAACATTCTTAGCTGTCAATTTTCCAATCAATCTACTAAGTTTTTAAAGGAAGGAGATGGTCCGGGGTTGCGGTCATAAATAGGCTAAATAGTGGTAAAACTATTTTACTGAAAGCCGACTTTGCAGGTCTTCTTCAGGGAGGTGTGTTCAGCTAGGAGTTACTCTCAACTCAGAATTCAACTTCAGTTCTAAGGGAAACTCCTAGTTGAACACACCTCCCTCAAGAAGACCTGCAAAGTCGGGTAGAAACGTCGGCTTTCAATAAAATAGTTTAACACTATTTAGCCTATTTATGGCCGCAACCCCGGACCATCTCCTTCCTATATAATGCAACGGTCAAGTACTAAATATTCAATACCAAGTTTTTAAGTAGATATGGAAGAAAGATCACTTTGGGTGAATATAATTTCTCAATTTCTGTATTTTATTTTTATTCAAATAATTTTTTATTTTTACATTTTTAGTTTTTAAAATATTAACCATTCATTTTTATAACATACGAGTATGATCACATGACATATGTCACACGTAGGTTTTAGGGGATTTATTAAACATCCTTAACACAGTAAATTGTCAGAATTTAGAGCCAAATTTCTTTCAAAACACCCACTGGATCTCACCGAATAATTTAAGATATCAAAAATAAAAATCGTTCCAGGCGTACGCTCGAAAAACGTTACATACCTCTTAGCAAATCGATTAAACACATTATATTCAAATACGGGTCAATGTTTTTAACTCTAATTGTTTTAAAATAATCATGATGACACAGAATGATTTAAGACATCAAACTAACTTAATAGTCGATCTAGCCGTTCGCTCAAAAAATGGTTACAAAGCTTTTTGCAAATTGATTAAAAATTTGTATTCAATCACTATTTCGTATTTTTAGCTCAAATTGTTTCAAAGCACTCAGTGGATCTCACCGAATAATTTGAGCCATAAAAAGTAAAAATCGATTCAGCTGTTTGCTTAAAATAGCGATACATAGCATTTAGTGGCCGACCATAACACGTAACCCTCGTTTCGCTTCGCTTAGTCGGGTAATAAAACTGTTTTGTTTGTGAGATTACTGAAATATTTGTAGGAAATAACTTAAAATACCTCACAAAATGTCAATGGCCGTATAGACATTAATTATATTACTTTCTTTCCCATGAGTAATTCTTCACTGAAACTAAATTTCTTTTATGTCTTTTAACATTTATTTGCTCTTGTAATGTATAGTATGCTATCACTCGGCGATAATGTTATGTCAGGTATAGGGGAGTGTAGTACCCATTTGCACCTTTTCCATGGCTTGATTCAATTACTTCGGTTGTTTATGGAAGGGTACCCGTCATCCGCTGCATTTTCAGTCGTTTCCTCATATTCGGGAGTACATCAGCTATACTTTAAACGTTTGGTATGCCCGTCTACATTTTTATAAAATCGTTAGTGAGGAGTCGTTCGCTATCTGTTAGTTGGCTTCAACTGTTGCCAGGTGGAGGCAAAGGATCTTGCGATTTATTAGTCACTTACCAAGTTGCTCCTGATTCGTATCTTAATAATTTTGATGAGAAGATTTGAAGTATTTGTAGATGATTGTTTTTGGCGACATCGTGTATACAATGAAAATGTCCATATGGGCTTAACTAGTGTGTGTATGTATTCAGTTTCTGTCTCAGTTTTACTTTTGAAAAAATGTGAAGAAAGGGTTAAAGTAAGTTATTAACAGACTTTTCATTTTGAAGTGGTGCCCCATGATATTCTCCTACCAAATGTATATTGTAGATTTTTGGTGTCTTGAAGTTTTATTTTTTACAATGAATTAGGCCAATTTTCACCAACATTTTATTGGTACGCATTAATTTTACGTTTCGACCATACTAAGGCTCATTTTCAATTATTGATGAGTCCTCCGTTATATGTTCATAATTAATGTCGTAATTAATATGTTCAGTGAACATTAATTTGTCATGCTCTATAGGGGTTTCGCCTACGTCATTTTTGGAGAACATATTAATGACGATATTAATGATGAACATATAACGGAGGACTCATCCAGATTTGAAAATGACCCTTCCATTATATAAAATTGTGTTTCAGAGTTAAGTGACCAAACTAAAAATATGAACTAAGGACCTCAAAAAAAAAAATGCTCTGAAGGTGTGTCAGCAAACTCTTTGTTTAGGAAATATTCACACCTAAAAGTTATTAGTTGTTATGAATTATTTACGTTATGTGAAATAGAATAGATAAAACCTCCTTTTTTTTTTTTTTTTTTTGTTCTTCCCTACCTCGCCTTTTACGCTATACGGGATTTTCCCGGGCCGGGGGGTGAGGGCGGGGAAATTTAAAATCCCCTCCGGCACCGGGACGCGAACTCGTACTTTTTATATCATCTCAAATCTCTGTTATCCGGTTGCCAGGCAACTAGCGGTGCTGTTACACACGCTTTAGCCTATTCGGCCACCCCGCCCCCTAGATAAAACCTACTTATTTACCTATAACTGAGACGGGACATGTGACTTCAATTAGATGGTTTCCTGCACATTACGGAAGAATGTTAAATGTTAATTATCCCAATCAATGGATTGTCTGTGGAGGACCAGTGGCTTGGCCTGCACGCTCTCCAGACCTTACACTAATTGATTTTTTTGTTTGGGGTGACATTAAACAAAAATTCCATGCAAGTCCTGTCAATGACCTTAATTGCTTACGAAGAAGGATAATTGAATCTTGTGAAACAATAACACATATCCCGTGCCGTTCTCCCACTGCTCCTGTTGAAGAAAGATACCGAGCCTGTTTTAATACTCAAGGAAATCACTTTGAATAACATTTTATGTGAATGTTAATGTTTACATTTAATTAATAAAGTAATTAGAACCAATAAATAGGTTCTATTTATTTCATTGAACGTAAATAATTCATAACAACGAAAATATTTAGTTGTGAATATCTCGTAAATAAAAGGCTCACGGACATACCTTCAGAGGAAATTTTTTTCTTGTTTTGAGGTTCTTAGTTAATATTCTCAGTTAGCGCACTTAACCCTGAAACTCTCTCTATATATATATATATATATATATATATATATATATAATATTGTGGGTATGTTACACTCACGCTGTAATTATTTTTTACTTACTATAATGACTCCTAATTGTTAATTTGAATGAAAATTTAATAGACCAAATTTTCTCAGTGATTATCAGGTTTAATGATAGAAAATCTCATGAAAAATTACCCCCCGTTTGAAGTGGGGAATAAAGTACACGCGACCGGGCCATTATGAATGTTTGTGGGTCATTGCCGCAAAACCGACAAGGCTCACTGAACGAACGGTGTTCGTGCTTCGGGCCTGTGTTACGGAAGGAGCAGTGCAAATGATATCGATTCCATTTAGCATATTAACACACACATGATATTATTCTTAATTCTTATTTGTTCATTTCATACTTATTCATCCTATCTTATTGTCTCGAACTTACATACGACAATCGTCAAAGCGATTACAGCCGAAATTTCATTATTTATAAAATGTTTTGGGCTTATAGAAACGACCACCTGGGCCAGTTTTACCATAAATTACAATTATTCAATCGACTAGTACTAACTAATACGTAAATAACATCATTACCCATAGCAAATTTTACAGTTAAGACAATCATAAATTTAGGAATTTAAAAATAGCTACAGATAGATACATAAGTACAATTAAATTAAAATTAGAATAGTTAAAAGTACGAATGTAATAAAAATTAAGGTTAAAGATAAAAGAAGAAAACTTAAAAATAACAATTAAAATTACAAGTGAACTAATATAATTTAAAAATCATAATTTTTTTTCCTATCTTTATTTTTCATATTTGTTCATTACCTTTGTAGATGGCAAATTTATCTTGACATAAATATTTATCATATAAAAAATAAAAATCTTTATTTTTTACACACCTGTTGGGGTTATCAAGTGTGCTGGAGAAGACTGAGAAATAAGACGTTGGTAGGAGTGAGGGAGAGGAGTGCCCCGCGGCCTCTCTTCCTATCTTTATTTAATACTTATTGTTAGTGGACGATATCTCTCATCCTGCTTCATTCCTCATCTCTTGAGCTTCCTACAGGTGCTATCGGGCATGTTGGTTGTGGCCATGCCTTGAATTAGTGAGTTGGTATGCCCGTGTAAGTTATTTTGAAATATTTTATAGTGTGTATATGGTCGTTAATTGTTGGCGTCTGGAAGTCTTTATGCTATGTAATGTACTAGCGTACCAGGGAGCTTTGGTTATAGTCTTGAAAGTTTTTGCCCGAAAAGTCTGTAGTTTACGTATGTGAATCTTTTTAGCTGTCCCGAATATCTATGAAGTATAGGTCCAAATGGGCTTAAGTAAGCAAGTGTATGTATTCAATTTTTGACTAAGTTTTAATTTTGATCGTCTTGAAAGGAGTGAATTTAACTGGCTTAGGTTTAGTGTTTTGTTTTGTTCTTGGTATATGGGCAGTTAATTAAACCAAATCAGAACTCACAGATTAAAAGATGAAAATTAAAAAAAAACTATTAAATTTAAAAGTCACAACATGTACCGTTTAAAAATTTAAAGTTAAAAGTACTAAATAAATCTAAAAATACAATTTAAATTTGCCAAAATAATTCCATACATTAATTAATACATTTATACATTAATACTAGGGATGGTTACGGACTTGGGGTATGACATGGAAACTTTTGTCTTGAAAAAACGATTAAGATTCGTTTTTAGCGTCCTTTAAAACTCTATAATATGATTTTCTTTTCAAATCTAAAAATGTGAAAAAACCATAAATACTAATTTTCGTAGCGATAGAAAAATAAAAATGATTTGTTCAAATTTTTCGCCCATGTTGATACCTTCGAGTTTTATTTGAAAATTATTCCTTATAAAGGCAGAAAATCGAATAAAAAAATAAAGTTATTGTCATGGTTCGGAAGAGGAATAATTCAGCTTCCAGTCGGCTGTTGTAACATTGAATTATGAAAAAATCCTGACGAATTATAAAAATTGAAGTTAACGGCATGAAAAAAAAGGTTCCCACAAAATGAAGTGCAAAATTTATTTATTTTTTAAATTTAGAAATAAGTTTGTAATTGAGATTTTTAAAGGATGCTAGAAACGAATCTGGGTAGTTTTTAACGTATTTTTGTTTTTTGAATTTATTATTATAATTTATTTGTGTGTGAATGTCATTCTACCTCACTATAACCAATGTCCAACAGACAGATTGTTATAATACTCAATAAAAAAAAATAATAAAAAATTATGCTTTTTATTTAGGTTTAATCAGCAAGATGTTTTTCTCATTAAAAAACCAAAGAAAAAAACATGGCCATTGCTATATCTTGAAAATCATTCAGGGAAATGGAAGAAAGCAATGATATAAAATTTTTTTTATTAAAATATTTATTTCTTCCGTTCCTAAGACTCATTAGCTAAAATGAAATGCGTCTGATATTATTCGACCTAGATTCACCAAACAAAGTATCGTTAAAATCAGTGAACTTAAGTCTTCAGCTTCCTGTTGTTGGTGTGGTATTTATTACAAACAAATTTCTCTTACAGAGTTCGGCAGCGGGAGTATTTAACGGAATGCAATCGACACAACGGTCGGCAGCACAGCGATAAAGACAATAGCCGGCAGAATAAACAATACGTTTATTGTTGAGCCTATCAACAGCTCATGAAGACCTAATCCATTTAGCGAAGACTAAGAGCCAATAGAACTAGTCCCTCCACGGCGGTTCTTATTGAACTCTTAAGTGACTGGGCGGACCTTTTCATTACTCCTCTCGATTGAATACAACTCTCCTTAAGTGGAGGAAGGGGAGCTTCAGGTCTCTAAATAGCCTAGGGGACTATTTTATAAGCAATCTATTTCGAGCAAGTATTAGTTATACATATATAAAACGTATACAAGCGATCTGAGTTTAAACTGAAATCAAACCATAAGATAGAATGGGGTACTAAAAACACATATTAGAAAATTGCCATCGATTGCTGTAACCTCGTTTTTGTTGATGTAACTGGGCTATGAGAAAAAAAATAATAATAAAAAATTTAGCATGTACGAATATTAAACTTTTCTGGTGATAGCTCCCATTACAGTCCTTGGTACAAGCCACTTTTTATCAAATTATTAACACTCGTTTAAAACTTTGTGAATAGCTTCGTTTTATTGTAATCTACAACTATTTTATTTACGAAAGTTCTCGAAAACAGAGCATTTTCAATTCGGAGAACGGTGAACTCGTCTCTTTAATGAGATACTAAAAACACTCAATTGCTTTAAACGTGAATCGTAAGTTGATCACAAAATCGAGAAAAATGTGACCATTTCCGTAAATGTTTGGTTTCATAGTCAGTGGTACAGACCCTTTTTTTAAAATCAAATTATTAACATTCGCCCGAAACTTTGTAAATAGCTTTACCTCGTCGTAACCTAAAAAAGATTAATTTACGAAAATTCTCGGAATTGGGGCGTTTTCAATATGGAGATCGGCAAACTTCGTTTATTTAATTAGGCACTAAAAATTCATGAATATCCATTTGTTTTCCACTTGAATCGTTAGATAATATGGTAACGAAAATGGGGGTAAAAAAATATATGGACTACAAAAATATTGGGCCTGTTAACCTATATGACCTCCTTATTTGACATTTTGGGGATGTAGGTCACGCAAAATGAACCAATATTTTTGTAGGTCACCTTTCTTTTCAACATTTGATTATATTATATTATAGTAATTTCAAAGTTTATGAAATTTCCTAAGAAAAAAATCTTTAAAACCTGACAATTTCGAGCGAAGATATGGTCTCTAGATGTGATTGATTTTTAAATTTGTTACTGAAGTAATGCCATTTTTTTTTAGCGAATTATTAATGATAAAAAAAAATGTTTAGGCAAATAATTTGAATTAACTATTTATTTTCTTTAACTAGAAAGATAATGTTATTTTAGATTGTTGGGAAATAATAGACCATTGTAAAAAAAATTGCAGCGTTTTTTTTTCCTTATATACAATTAAACTCTTACACGATCTTCTATAACAGATGATCATTCTCTTCTTATGATATATTTATATATTATCTAGCATTTACATGATTAGTTTTGTATCGACAAATGCTTCTTTTATTTTTCTTAGCAGAAACTTAGAGCTTAATTATGAGATTAATTTAATTTATTTTTTCTTTCTTCATTTCTTGAAGTTGATATTTATACTGTTACACCGTTACACATAGTTTCAAGTGTTTGAAGTGTTTTGTACATAGTTTCATTTGTTTTGAATATAGCTTGTTCGCTTAAGTTTTTTTTTTTTTTACTTTTTTAAATATCTTATTGATTGTTTCAAATGTTTGAGTGAGGTAGGTGGTGCATGGAACTGCCTTGTAACTGACCCGCTAACTCATTTTCTGATCCAATGTATCAAGTTCAACGAGCCAAAAAATAAGTAATAAATAACTGATAAGTGATAAATAAATATAAGTGATAAATAACTTGAAGGCATTTATCACTGAATCCAGAGAAGATGCTAGTGTGGAGGAGATACTGAAAATAGACACTACGAAAAAAATAAACCAACTGTATTATTTCATACAGGGCTGTTCATTGAACTGTTAAGTGGTGAAGTAATCATATAACATATATTAATTCTTATTTATATTGTCATTTGTCTTATACCTCTCGAATATTTAAAAAAATAAAAATATAAAAAAAATGTTTCAATAATTGTTTTATATATATATATCGTTTACAAATCTGTTATTATATTAGTCATACTTAATGCTGTGGACATTGTTAATGTTATGTTTGAATGCAGTACTAGACTCAAGATCTAACATTGTTAATTATACCATTATATTTATTTGTACAGGAATTTTCTTAGACAAATAAAATAAACTATCTATCTATCTAAATGTTTGAGCCACCTCGACAAACGACTCACATGGAATCCTCATACAAGACTGAAATAACAAGAAACCGCTCGACGTTTCCGACTACTCCAACACTTACTAGAAAAACGCTCTAAGCTTTCAATCAATTAAAAACGACTTATATATATGACAATAATAAGACCTATTTGGACTTACGGAGTTGAGCTTTGGGGCTCCACTAAACCTTCGAATTCCTCTAGTACGCAACCCTTACAACCCAAAATCCTTCGTAAAATCCTCAACGCTCCTTACTTTGTCACAAACAAAATCATCCATAAAGACCTCAATGTTCCATATGTCTCCGATTTGGCCCAATCCAGATACCTATACTTCCATAACAAACTGCAGAACCATCTGAACCCTCTCGTTTCAAACCTTGCTTCCTCCTCGATCCCTGATAACCCTCCGAGGCGTCTGAAAAGAAGGATACCTTCTAATATATAACTTTAATTTGAGTTTTACGAATGAGTAGTTTCTCTTCATGTTGTACATGGCATGTTACTTGTTGTATTTTTAATATAATACAGTTGTAAATTCCATTAAAATAAAAAATAAAATAAAATGTTTAAGCCAGAAGTAGTATTTTCTTTTCGTACAATTTTATCATTCCAAAGAGAGTTTGTCTCAGAATGAAGTTGTTTTCCATTTATATATCTATCTAAGAACACATGAGATTTTTGGGTTTTAATTTTCAAATGTGTTGAAACCTCTCCTAGATTTATGCTTTCTGGCATCCCTACTTACGCCCTGTATACTCCTATATTGAGATTCAATTAATTAATAAAAAAAACTGTGTATATATATATATATATATATATATATATATATATATATAAATATTTAAAGCATTTGAGATAAGTGACATTGTAATTCAATAAATTTATTTTAATTTTACCGCTAAAAAAAAAGTAAAAGTTTGTTTATAGAATCGATGACACGGGTAAAGTGGCCCTAAAGGTAAGGCGGAAGATAAATTGCAATGGCTCGATCCCAATTGAATTGGGGGTCATATAACGGCGGCCTGGAATGGCGCTTCCAGATAGGGCCTTACAGCTATCTTCCGGAATCCCAGATAGTAAAATAAGAATTCTGTCAATTTGGCCGACGGTGGAAAACAGCTTTGTATTCTTAATTCTCAATATTGCCGCTGTTATTTTCACGAGCGGTAAGCTCTCAATGTCAGTTTTACAGTCCCATTTGTAGATGTCAAGAAGACGAGGTTGGAAGGGATTTACTCCTTATCTTACAGAAGTGGACTAGAGACCATTATCGAAAAAAAAAAAACATTTATATCATTTGATAGCTCTTTTATATTGTTTTTTTTTCTTCTCGGCTACTCCTTTAACAACTATCCTTACTATCTTACCAACAAATAAAACCAGTTTATGAAACGATTCTGTTTTATGCTTGGGATTAGATAAATGAAGTAGGAAAAAAATCAAAATCTATCAAAATAGCTGCCTAGATGAGGGCTACAACTCAAACTAAGAGGCAAAACCTACTAAGTTAATGTAGACATATTTCTGTTAAGCCAACCCAGGACTATGTTGGGATTTAAAAATCCCATACTACTACAGCCCATGATGTTTCTTGGGTTTATTACATTTTAAGGAAGTAAAGCTTCTATTTCAGTTATTGTACAACGAAGTAATGGGTAACGACTTCATAGGCTGGGAACAATCATATGATATCAAGAGGATCTTCAGAGCTCAGGACGGACAAACGGCTGATAAACACAAACCGCATAATCATTAATTTATTTCATATTTATATTTATTCATTCATCAACCGTGGATCGACTCTGCGTTTGGGAGACCCTCTTTGGACACTTCAAGGGGGAAACCTGGAGGTCCTGGACCCTCCACAACCGCTTAAAACAGTACTCCCTAACAAAGTACTGAATCTAAGAACTATCATGGGCTGTGATGGAACAGGTTTTCATTTATTGAAATACTTCCTTTTTTCATCTTTTCGGATATTTTTTATTTATTTCTTTATTGAGATATATTACAATCTGTCACATTCAAGGGCAATGGTAATAGTGATAAAGAGTAGCTCATTCATACTATGCAAAATAAATGAAAGTATTAAACACCAATAAAATAATACTAAACGTAAATGTATATAACCAAAAAGATACTAAACTAAACAAAAACAAGCTAATCTAACAAAATAAATATCTAATACTTAAAATACTTAAATACTTAAAAACATACATTCTCGGATTTATTAAAAGTTAATGATTTCATATTAAATAATTGATTGCATATTGTTTATTATTATTATATTGCATATTGATATTGTTGTCGGTAGAAAACGTTAGTTGTTAAGTTATTTACCCTAATTCAAAAAATCAAAAATTCAAATTTTCTCATGTTATACAAAAATAAATGATGTCGACTTTTACCTAAACTGTACCAAATATGACATATTTGGATTTATTTTATTTAAATTATATATATATATATATATATATATATATATATATATATATATATATATACACATTTTTTTTTATTGGTTGCCCTAAGCTTTTCATATCAATCCTATGTTGCCCATATTGTTACGTTTTCTTAATTGGTATTCAACTTATCGATTTAAATTTTGTAGGAGCTTATTGTGTATTTTTCTATGAATCTACATACATTAAAATTGTAAGAATCATGTCATCTAGTTCTGTCAGTCCTTAGAAAAAAATCGCTATGGTTTTGAATGCATTTCTGTTTAATATGTAGGGACTCGATGCAGTTGCATTTAGAGCATTATTATTATTAACTCTAATTTGTGTTACGACTTAATCTATACGACCGTGGTGGTTTTTCAGACTTGTAGGTATGGATGCTTCCTTTTTGTTCAGTGTTACACAAGAAGAAACGTGGCCTTTGAGAGTAGTCAGGTTGGTGATCTTTGTCTTTCGAACTGATTCTCAGGCATATCTGTCTTGCCATATCCATTAGCTGGTTTTTGGAATGCCACATTCTAGTATATAATTAATTAGGTGATGAATAACATTTTTGCTAGAATGTTGAAAAAGTTTTATTTTTTTCAGTCGTGTCATAAGGCCTCAGATTTATTTATGTCATGAGTACTACTTGATAGCACTCTGTAACCACCTACTTCTTGAAACAAAAAAACTGTCACAGGTTGCAGTTTTCGTTTGATAGTTTTTATTAAGCTGTAACGACTTTTTCTGCTAGTTGTTAGTCAGTCCGGTGCTGCTCTCTATAGGGAAATTATAGGTTTGATACAGAAGCTTACGATAAGCCATTGTATGTCTGTAACCCACCAATGAAGCACTCTGTACCTTATCTTGTCTTATAAATGTATTAATGTTAGTTGGAAAAGAAGTTTGATTTTATTTATATATATATATATATATATATATATATATATATATATATATATATATATATATATATATATATATATATTTTTTTTTTCTTTTTGGTCCCGGCATTAACATATGTTCTCTTATAAGAAGAAAATATAATTGTTACTGTTGGTATCTTTGTGAAAAATTTGAACTGAAAATTTGACCTGGACCTAATCCTAAACCATGTCACAAAGCATACATGACTAAGTAGCCAGATAGCGTAATTTAAATAATTCTCAATTATCTTTGACCAATATACTTCTTTTTTTTACACTAAAATGAGATTTGTTATATATTAAACATTACACGATACTACCAAAAAATATGATAGTTCTTTGAGATGAATTGTTTTTCATAACTGGACCCTTCAAAGTCAAGATATCAAATTATTATATTTTCTCCTCCATTACATTTATAATTAATTTTTGGATAAAAAACAGATTTTTAATACATTGCATGTACGCTTTAAGGTATTTAGTTGTTTCTAAATTAGTAGTATTTTATATATCTGGTTTCATCTTTTTAATATGATAATGAGGATACCAAATGGTTCAAAATATTTTGAAAATATTAATGATATTTTTTTATTGTTTAACAAAAAAAGATGTGTTGCTGTGAAGACAAATTTTAAATTTTTTATTTTAGCCAAGTGCCTATGCGATCCCGGTGTGAATTATAAACGGTCCCTTGGGCCCGAGCAAACTATGTTTTTTATGAGGTTTTTTTTTCCTAGTAGGCGTTGGAAGGGATTTTTACGAGATCCACAACCCACTCTACCCTGCCTCGTGAATTGATAGTCGGGGAAAACTGAAAACCTCCGGAAATTGTATCATGACCAGCAAGGTAAAAGTGCCCTTTAAAAGTTTTAGCAATAATTATTAAAAAGGTAATGAAGTAAAATGTTATCAAAAGAATTCCCATATGCAGAATTATTAATACGTAATAATGTTAAATATTTATATCCATTCGAATAAATTTTTTTAACCACAAAATTATTTATTTGCTGCAAGTATTGCTGAATTTTCAACAAATTTTTTTCACTAACATTTGTATGCGATTGCGTTTTTATATATTATTTCTAACAACACGTGTTTTTTTGTTTTTTTTTTGTCGGTACACCACATCTTCGTCAATTATTCATCAAATTCAAAGATTTCACGTAAGTTCTTTTCCTTCACGTAAAAAAAATAGTCATATCCTCTCGAAATTTCTGGAAAAAGTTATGAAGAAAAAATTTATTTGCGACTAACTCAAAAGGTATACGTTTTTTTCTTAATTGTACCAATAATTATTAAAAAAGATTTCTAACTTCCCTACAAAACAAAATAAATAATCGTTAAAATTGTAAAATTAATAACAAAGATAGAGTCTCTTAGGTTTGGTTGTAATTTATTCTTCTTTGGAGATACCGCGTTTACCATTCTACTACCTTTTTTCCTTGACTGATATATACTTTATTATTTCTTAAAGGCATTGTTTGTTGGTGCATTTTATATTTTTTTATAATTTAGAAAATTCCATGATCGTGACTTTATTTTGAATATTCTCTTTCCTGCCAGCGTTTAAAAACAGGCCCTAAAAAGCAATTTGTACACAAATGTTTGTCTGTTATGTGAAATGGAATATTGTAGGCGACGAAAACCAAGACCAAACAATGTCTCCCTCATTTATTTTCATATTATTTAGCAATTCCTTTACTAAACAAAATATACTGCAAATTATTCACACGGACCAACTAGTACAATGTATTCATCAAATAGACAAATATTCTTTTTTTTATTAAGCTGAGGTCGAAGAAATACAGTTGTACAATGCTTATGCGTACAATGAAATCAAAGTTTTTTTTCTTTTACTTATTTTTAATACTTTTTTTTTGTTTATTACGCGGTTTTTCACTTATCCGAGAATATATAAGTAAATGACCAGGTTACATTTCTAACGAAAACAACTTAATAATCTAGGCCTAACAACTTTGCTCACAGATTTAGATACAATGTAATACAAAAATTAAATTATTGAAATAACCGATTGTAAAATAATGTAGGAAATATAGAAAAACATGAACATGGTCCGAAATCTCATGGTTTGTCTGATCTTTGACACTTCAGGTTATGCTAAATTTCGAACACAAACAACTTGTCAAACTAGGCTTAACAAATCTCCTTATCGATGTACATGAAACAATAAATACGAGAATTAAACTATTGAAATAATCAGAGGTGCCCATTCCCCACTCAAGATATATTACTGCTCATCTCCTCTTAAAAACAATACGGATGAGAGTAGAATTAGTAAATCGTAAATCATTTAAAATTACACTATTACCATGTTTAAATTCAGGCCTGTTTTTAAATTCTGACAGGAAAGATAATATTCAAAATAAAGTCTCGATCATGGAATTTCCTAAATTATAAACAAATATAAAATGCACCAACAAAAATTGCCATTAAGAAATAATAAAGTGTAGAATACTATTGTAAACGCGGTATCTTCAAAGAAGAATAGATTATTAACGAATCTAATTGACTCTATCTTTGTTATTAATTTTACAATTTTTTTGTTTTGTAGGGAAGTTAGGAATCTTTTTTTTTTTAATTACGGGTACAACAAAGAAAAAACCTATACTTGCTGAGTTATTCGCAAATAAATTGCCTTTTTATTCATAACTTTTTCCAGAAATTTCTAGGGGATATGACTATTTTTTTACGTGAAGGAGAAGAATTTACGTGAAATCTTTGAATTTGATGAATAATTGACGAATATTTCGTGTACCGATAAAAAAAAAACAGCTTTTAGAAACAAAGATGAAACGCATACATATTTTTTCGAAGAAAATTTATTGAAAATTCAGTAATATTTGCATCAAATAAATTATTTTGTGGTTAAAACAATTTATTAAAGGGGATATAAATATTTAACATTATTTTTTTTTAATCTTATTTATTGAAAAATATTACAATCTGTCTCAAGGACATTTATAATAGTGTTCACAGATCATATTCACACTCTATGTACAGTAAATAAAATAAAGTTTAACGTTATTACGTATTAATAATTTTGCATATGGGGAGTCTTTTGAAATCATTTGACTTCATTACCTTTTTAATAATTATTGCTGAAATCTTTACAGGGCACTTTGCAATTTGCATTCGACAAAATTCACAACCGCGTCGAAATGTCCTCCCCTCAAAAATTCAAAACACCGTCAAAATATGCCTCCCTCGAAAATTTAAAATCTCTTTCTGGGCACCCCTGGAAACAATAATGAGATACGACCTTCGTGATGAAACTCTTGGGTTCACGAAGAAGCTTTTTGTTGGACAGATTCATAATTGGTAATTAATTGACTGTCGTGGATAATGAAGAGAAGAATAGTTGGGGTGGTCAGTCAAAAAGGAAGGCAAAAATAAATGATAATATTTATTTTTTACATATGCCGACGTTTCGACCTGAAGTTCAGGCCTTCATCAGGGCTAAGAAAATAACCAGATAACAAGGTATGAGAAACATAAGTAATGATGGTAAAAAAGATAATAAAAAATAAAAAAATAAAATAAAAAAATTAGAAAAATAAAATAGATAAATATAAAGTAAAATGAAATTGTTAGAATAATGACTAAGAACTAAGAGATAAATAATAAAAACCGTTACAAAGTGTGGAATGATGAAGTAGGCATAATCAAAAAGGGTGACAAAAGTGTTACAATGGGAATCTTAGAATAAAATTTTTTGTTGGACATGATTCTTGTTTTCATGAAATATGAAACATAAAATCTTTTAGTCTTAAAGTTCTAAAATCTAAAATTTATCTTTCTTCGGAAATTAATTTGGTTCGACGTTCATCTGTAATATAATTTAACTAAGGACACATCTATTAAACAGTAAAAGATAATGCCTCCATACCTTTCATTAGACTGCCTTTCTGACTGAAAACGTTTTCTGGACAAATTTTAAGTGAGTGGAAAGATTTACTGGAGCGGTGTAGAGCTAATTTACATAGAGGGCCGGAAGAGGGAATAATGAATTTTTGTGATAATGCTGGGGAGGATGTTAGGGTACATATTAGCGTTATTAATCATTCGCAAGGGTGGGAACAAGTCTATTACCCCGGGAGGACGGGAGGGTGGGGGGGAGCTGGCTTAAAAAATGAAAGGCCCACCACCGGGGCCACTAATAGAAACAATATTTCAGCTGTAATAGTCCGCGGGCACGCCATCCTTGTGCCCTCCTCGCTCTACCGTCTGTCAGCTCGATCGGAGGCAGCTCCATGTTTAAATATCGGAACTATCCATCTGTACAAACAGGTTTCTCCAACATGTTATTGATATGGTTCATATTTCTGTCATGTGAAAAAAACAACAACAGCTAAGGTGTGTTCTTTAGAACACACGATAGAAGTGAATACATCAACAAGGCGAAATTAATAATATAAAATATAAATTATAAACATTAACTCATTATAAGGAGAATGAAATGCTGAACATTTCCCTCGCTTACAGTATGCAGGTCCAATTTTTAGTTACTGAGATATTTTGATCCAAATCTTCAATAAAATCATTTTGTATATAGGTCACCAAAGAACACAGTTTTTTTATTTATTTCATGTATGTTTATTCAACGTTTCGGCTTCAGGAGCCATTTTCAAGAACCTGCAAACATGCACCGCGCCATAAAATTTATAAAATTTGTCATTACGATATGATTCGTCCTAATTCATTCTTTTATTTCAAAGATTGTCTTTTTCCGTTTCTCTATTTGCAGACGGTATCAAGAAAGTATTGTTCTTCAATAGGGCATTCATACAGGACTGAATGCCCTATTGAAGAACAATACTTTCTTGATACCGTCTGCAAATAGAGAAACGGAAAACGACATTCTTTGAAATAAAAGAATGAATTAGGACGAATCATATCGTAATGACAAATTTTAAAAAAAAAATTATGGCGCGGTGCATGTTTGCAGGTTCTTGAAAATGGCTCCTGAAGCCGAAACGTTGAATAAACATACATGAAATAAATAAAAAAAACTGTGTTTTTTGGTGACCTATGGCCTAAAATAGACATATGCTAAATTATGAGAAAATGGCACCAAACCCGAAGGATGGAACTAGAAAATTAAAATCATTTTGTTTTCGTCACTGTTTTTTCCCGTTTCACCTCTCTGACATGGCTAAGATACTCTTTTGAATAATAACCGAGAGGATGAATCGCTGCACAATTCCCTCGCTTACAATATGCAGGTCCGATTTTTAGGTTTTGAGATATTTTAATCCATATGGAAAAACGTTTCAATTAGTCGACTCCTGCCGAATTTACTCGATTATAAATAATTAATTCTTCACAAAAAAAGTGCAAAACACGCCTAAAGTAGTTTTCATCCCAAAAATGTTTTGACTTTAAGTAGATTGAAAAGTGAAATTGCTGCCATTAGTGTTGCCCAAAATCGTCTTGGCCTTGCAAAGTGCCTCTGCCTTGTGGAGAGTATTAAGACGGCTGTTGTCGACTAATTGAAGTGTTTTTTATCATATGGATTAAAATATCTCAAAAACTACAAATAAGACCTTCATACAGTGAGCCAGGGAATTGTTCAGCATTTCATTCTCTCTGCAATGGGCTATTATTCACAATTGCTTCTTAACCTGACGTCGCGTTATAGAGGCGAAAAGGAAAAAAATATTAGCGAAAACCATAGATAATGAGTTTTATGGTAGATATGGATTAAAATATCTCAAAAACTAAAAATCATACTTGCATACTGTATGTGAGAGAAATTTTCAGCATTTCATCCTCTTCATAATCAGATAGTATCTATAATTTATACTTGATATTATCAATCTCACCTTTTGATGTTTTCACTTCTATCGTGTGGTCTAAAGAGACACACAGTTTAGGTTTTTTTTTTTTATTAAAATTAATAATTTTCATATGTTGATAAATGAGAAATTTCGTAACACGAGATATGATAACACATAAAAGTATATGTACTCTTCGAGAAATTGCGTAACAAGTTTTATTCAATACAAATAAACCTACGTTTTATATTTTAGAACTCAGCATTTTATCGTCTCATAGCAAAATAAACGATTCTTTATTTGAAATATATCAAGGAACGAGAGAATCGACGTACATTTTGATTCTATTTATTTATTTATAACTATATTTCAATTACATATATAAAGGTATTTGATGTATTTGTATTTGTTTATTATTAATTTTTTTTTTGTTTTTCAGGTACGTATCTATAGTTCATACAGTCTGAATCATTATAATTTCGGAGACTCGAGGTAAGATGAAACACTATTTGAGTTGTTACATTTCCGTAAGGGCTTACACATAGTTGATATGCAGAGACAAAGCTGATTTAAAGTGTCAGCGGTGGATTATTCAACATGGGGATCGTCCCGAAACTTATCCTAGTTGTCAGTTAATTATTAGACTATTATACACTACGGACACCCACAATCAGTTTAATGTTAAAAATCATAAGTATGTAGTTTTCATGGAATTATATTAAGATTTTCTGCAATCCAAAATCCTTCCACAACGGTTTTAATAATTTTTTTTTTAACAAAAACAATTTGATATTAAACTATTATTTTATTGGGTTTAGGACAATTTGTCACTCTCAAAAATTTAAATTTATTCTCTTTCATAGACTAAATATTCAAAATAATTTATTGTATATGTTATAATAAATAATAAAAAGCTTAGCGAACCCATCGGTTCGATGCCGATACCACCGAACGTTCTCTACATTTTTCCATCTATATAACAGCTTCCAAATATAATGCAGTCAGATCAGCCTTCGCTTAGGTATATCCCTCAGACGATTGCAAGTAGTCTCAGATCATATTAAATTTTAATGAATTCTTTCCTTAATAAGCCCAATAATTTTACATGTACATTTTATTTGCCGCAATACAATTAACTCAATTACATTAACCAGCTGCTCACCAAGTGACAGAATGTTGTGATATTCAATAATTAAAAAAAACAAGAACTAACGCATTTCGGCGTTGTGTAACCATCTAAATTCTTCGGTTACTTATCCTTCTACGAAATACTTTTTTTTTTTTAAAACCTTTAGACATTGTTCATCTCTTAATGTAAGCGGAGATATTTCTTATCCATAAAGAACCGTAGGAAGCACAATGATCTTGCAAATTCTAGTTCTTAAGTTTCGCGACAAGAGCAGCGAGCTAAATAGTTATGCTACAGAAAAATTACAAACATTTTCCACCTTCAACATAATCATAATTTCCTCTCTAGTTTCATTTTTTTTTTTTTTTGTTATCCTGACTCTTAAATAAGAAAACTTCTTTACAAGTTCAAACTCCATTGCTTAGGCAACTTTCAAAATTGTAATTTAATAAAGGTATATAAGTCTCATGAGTTCAAAACAGGCAACATTCAACTTATTGGCAACATTCGAATTATTTATGCAGTGGACTTTATTTTAATGAATTGGTAAGTTATATGAATTGTGCAAATTGGATTACCATTTTTATGCTGGCATAGGCATCATACTACCTGAGGTTCCTCAAGTCTGCTGTGCAGTCGTCTCTGGTCTGCCCCCACCACTCGCCTCAACCCAACAATCGAGCAATAGCATCGCACAAACGTCCATATTTATAGGATAACACAAACGAAAATAAAGATCCAAAAATAAATTCAAGAGGCTTAACAAAATCTAATTGTAATAGCTTTTTTTCATATTTTTTGTCAGTTAATTATTTTGGTACCAGCATTTGTTACTTTAATGTTTTCTAACACCACAAGCAAGTTTTGCAACTGTCATTTAATTCATTGGAAAACTATTTACTATTAAATTATTTAACTATCGATTGATTTCTGTTTATTTTTAGTATGAATTTATTTAAAACACAACAGTCTTGTTCTTTTTTGACGAAATCACAACTGAAACTTGTAATAGAAGCAATAAAAAAAAAAAAAAATTCAATTGCAAATAATGATTTTGAATCATTTTATTTTTGTAGAGTTCTAAATTAGGAAAGATTTAGTTATAATATAAATTGGACGAAACGGTTGACCATTATTGTTCCTGGTGCAGTTGTTACATTTCCGTTAATTGATCCAATCCTGACCACTGTTTCAATTCTGGTTAATGTTCCCGTTCCATTAATGGTTGTAATTAGTGTTCCATCTTTGGTCACTGTTTCCAATCCAGTTACGGTTCTCGTTCCAGTTCTAATTATTAATGTTCCGTTTCTAATCCCTGATCGATTTTCAGTTTCTCTTGTTCCATATCAGACGTATCTCCAATATTACATTTTGAAGCATTGATCCGATTTTTTTGTATTCACTTCAATAGAAATTCTTATTATAATTTATGTTATTAAATATAAAAATGTATATATATATATATATATATGTCTTTATATTTACTAACATAAATTATAATAAGAATTGCTATTGAAGTGAATACAAAACAAATGGTGCATTGCTTCAAAATGTAATATATATATATATATATATATATATATATATATATATAGAGAGAGAGAGAGAGAGAGAGAGAGAGAAAGAGTGAGAGAGGAACGAATTTGTGGGATTCATAGATCATGAACCTACCTATAAAATTTATTCATAGAAGGAAAATTCATGATAATAATCATAATTAATTTTGTTAAAACTATTATTCTTGGTATTATTTATCCTATTTAACAGTATGTAGTATCGAAATTTGACCCATATATTGAAAAATTGTATGGTATCAATGATTTTTATTATAACAAAGAATTATAACAAATTAAAATTCAATAATAATATTAGAAAAAAAATAAGAAGATTTTCTTTCCTTTTTTTTGTAAGAATCAGTTCTCTCTATTGTTTTAATCTATACTGCATGAGTTTGTAGCATTTTTTCTTTTTTTTTTTTTACGCAAACAATTGTTTATTGAATAGTTCCTTCTTCAGAGCAAAATACTCTATCGTGTATAATATTTTAGAAATAATTTAATAATAGGACACAGACATTCCTTAGATTGTGAATTTGTTACAAAAAATTGGTCGCACTAAGTGTATTATATAGAATATCCATTGCATTTAAAGCAATTATCATCCACCCAAGTTAGGAGCTGCTTATATATTTTTTTCATTCATTTTGTTTTCATTTTTTTCTTTTTCGTAATTTTGTTCTAATTTTTTTTATTGCATTCTTCATGATTTGTTCGGATAATTCGTAAAAATAAATATATTTTCCCAATCTTATTGGAAAAATCCTATATTTTTTCTTGCCTCTTACTTGCTTTCCGCTATCTACTTTCCTTATTCTTTTATTATATCTTTAATGTTGCAATTATCTTCTGTACTAATAATTTCCGACATTATTTCAGGAAAAGTTCAATTTTTCCTCCTTTAAGAAATTTCTATAGATGGCTTAAAAAACAGTATGTCCTTCCTGATTATTAGTTGTTTGTCATTAATAATCTGTTACTGTTTTTGCCACTCACTTCTCTATTGAGTTATAGCGTATGATCTACAAAACCAAACATTATAATCTTAGGTGTTCATACTATGATTTTATTTTTTTGTATGAACGGGCTAAGAACAGTAATTAAGTATTAGTTGGTATATAATGACGATAATCGATTCAATGATCTGGCCTGTTAGAATTTGTCCAGATTTTTCTTCATTTAACATAAATGTATAAAATTTTTATAGGTGCCGAAGTTTTAACCCAAGTATGTCGGTCATCATCAGGGCTGAACAATTGTTTAATACAATCAGAGATATAATATTATAATACAGTGATGGATGATACACGAAATAGAGAATAAGTTATATGAACTAAATAAATAATGAATATAATTAATTTGAGAATAAGTTATATGAACAAAATAAATAATGAATATAATTAATTTATTGGAAATGTAATATTTGCTCTTACTAATCTGGCGCTATGGTAGGTAAGTAAGAGGATATATATATATATATATATATATAAAAATGTAATAACTTATTACATATTTCATTTGTCTTGCATTTTTATCAATCGCATTTTTTTTTCATTATTAATCATTATTTGTCTTATAATATAATCTCTGATTGCATTAAGCAGTTTCGGATACCTAATGACGACCCACATGCTTGAGTCAGCACCAATGCATGTGCGACTGCGTTCTGACTTTATCACTTTATCACTTATTTATCACTTATTTTATATAGAACAGTCAACTAACTTCTTTTAATATTTTACGGAGTATTATGTTGATACATTCTCGGAGTCAAAACGGAAAAAAAAAACTTATTTTATATACAATTCCAACATCTTTATTTTTAGCAATTTCATCTTTCAATTAATTAATAATTTGCAGCGTTTTTTTCAAAATAGTTATCGTTATATATATATATATATATATATATGAAAAAAAAAATTTCGGGGCTGAAGCCCCCCATAAAATTAAATCTTGATCCGCTAGTGTTTATCACTACTATTAGTGCAAACGGTCGTAGATAAGCATTTTCAACTTTTGAGTGACAAATATTCAGGACACAGTCTTTTTTAAAATTTGTTATTTTTGCCAACGTTTCAACCCAAACATGTGGGTCATCTTCAGGGCGTAGTTTGAGCACTGAGGTTGTTCAAGTGCTTGAACAGCCTCAGTGCTCAAACTACGCCCTGAAGATGACCCACATGTTTGGGTTGAAACGTTGGCAAAAATAACAAATTTTAAAAAAGACTGCGTTCTGAATATTTATCACCCATGATATGTAGAACAGTCGACTAACTTCCTTCAAAGATTTTCAACTTTTATTCTATTTGTATTAAAGGTTACATTTTGTAGTCTGCAACTGATATAAGTAATCTGCTACTATGGAGAATAGCAGATGACAATAAAATATGAAATTATACTAATAAATATGAAATTATACTAATAAAGAAATAATGAGTTTTTATGCACTCTTGTAAAACAATAAGTTTTTGAAGTGGTTGAGGGAGAAGAGCAGGGATCTCCTGAAGTCATGTTTTTCCCTCCACAGTTGGAGAGACAAGTCTGGCTCGGAGTTCTCTCGCCAGATTGTAAATAGTGTAGATAGGTATGTATGTGTTCTTTTTATTTATTTATTTGTAGGTCATTTTGTTCTTATTTATTGTATATATATTATTTTTCTGTATAATTAATTTTATTTATTGTACATAGAGTGTGAATGTGAGATCTGAACACTATTATAAATGTCCATTGAGACAGATTGTAATACTTTTCTATAAATAAGTTTTAAAAAAAATACACATGACTTTTTGCACCAACAGTATTGAAATTGATGTTCAGTAATTCAGAAATTCATTTTTTTTTTTATTAATGATAATCAAATATGAAATCTTCAATTACTGCACTCTTTTGTTGAATGTTGAATGTAACTATATTTCCTAATCGGCTTCCCCCAGAGATTTTATTCTCATACGAAAAATTGTATACCTTGTAATATACAATGAAAACGGTGAGGAAGCTATACCGACCTTACTTGGTATATGTTTTGTTCCTTTATGTCCGAAATTTAATAAGTTTAAAGTTGTGTTTCGTGCCTAGTTTGCACAAAAAAAAAAGAAAAAAAAAAAGCAGCCTGAACTCGACCATTGAAAACGTCATAGGACTTGACAAAAGGCCAAAAGGGAGGCATAGAGAGTTTTTGTTAACGTAGCGGTCTGTAAACATCGGCACTGTATTTGAACAACGAGTGTAAACCTGTCCTGCCTTCCTCCTCCGCTTCTGAACATCATCTTTTTGATGGTCCCTGTCACTGGCAGTCTGATGTACGAAAATTCAGTATAATTCATCTACACTCTGTACATCAACAAAACACAGCTCTTGTTTAAATTAGCGACGTGTTATGGTTTTCAAAATTCCAATATGAGCCTTTCAGTTGAAAGAATGACTAACCCCAATTACAACATTTTTGATTACTAATTGATTATTTAGTGATATTTCTAGTGGGAAAATACACACTTTTATTCACAGTTCGCAGTTCTACTTACTCACTGTCTGTTCAGATATCATAAATTTTCCTACTAGAAATATCATTAAAATGACTTTACTACAAAAATGTTGAAATTGAAGTTAATCATTCTTTCAACTGAAAGCCTCGTATAATCATCGAAGTTCAATAATCATATCTACCATGAATTTTTTATCCTCTTAGCATCACGGATCTAGTAAATCTTCATCTCTACGTATCTTGGACCATTTTTTTTTTCTTATTATCTGCATGTAGATTTATGTCATGTTTGTTGATTCATTGGCTTTGGTCCGAACTGGAGAGGATGGCATGCCACATAGCAAACCGTAACTTGGAAAACCACAAACAATCTCTTGTCCGAGCCCATCAGCGCTTTCCTCAAGAAGTGCTGCGTGCTGCTATTGATGACTGGAAACGGAGATTAAATGCCTTTATCAAGGCAAAAAAGAGAACATTTCATGTAATTTCTTTTTTGTTTTCTGTCTGTTGATATACATTTTATTTTCTTATAAGGTTTTTGAAAAAATATTTTTTTATGATGAAATCTGTATACATTTCCATGTAACAATATTATGGCATGTTAGATTTATTACTCAATAAATAAAACATAAAACAATAGTTTTAAAAAGAGGGTCAATGCTTTAGTCCACACGATAGAAGTGAAAACACCAACAAGGCGAGATTAATAATATGAAATATAAATTATAAATAACAAGATGTTATAAATTATAAACAACTCGTTGTCATTTGGGGTTAGTCATTCTTTTCGACGCTAATTTTTTTCTTTTAACCTGCCTAACACGGCGTCGTGTTAAGATACAATTTCGAATAATAGCCCATTACAGAGAGGATGAAACGCTCAAAAATTCCCTCGCTTACAGTATGCAGGTCCGATTTTTAGTTTTTGTGATATTTTAATCCATATGCAAAAACAATTCAATTAGTCGACTCCAGCCAACTTTACCTGAGAGTTACACGTCGGAGATCTTATGGCTCAATCTAATTCACTCTCCACAAAATGTGTAAAACGCGCCTAAAGAAGTTTTCACTTCAAAAATGTGTTTTTAGTAGTGAAATTTATCATTATTGTTATGGTTAATTTATTTAATTAGGGCCTTTAGCTGTTATGAATAGGATAAAACACAACTATATTTAAGTATTTCCTTATACTAGTCGCTCAGTATGTTTCATTCGTTTATATCAGTATATTCAATACAATAGAATACTGTTTATGTAAAAAATTTGAAAATTAGTCGGTAGCTAATAATAGAAAATATGATCTACAATCGCAATAAATATACAAAAAAAAAAAAAAATCTATAAAAATACACTCAAAGAAGGAACAATAGATCCCAGACATCCATTGGTGCTCTAAAAGATTCATCATTTTTCAGACTCGCGATAGGAAAAAAATGATTTGTGGACCAGTTATTAATTGATTTTCCGGTGCCGATCCCCCAGTGAGCATGTATATTTATTTAGAGGAAGGTATTTATTATAAGCATTATTTACTATCCTCTCTGATGATGGATGGTTCCATGGATTAATGACACTTTTATTTGCGGTGGAGGTGGTTGCTTGCTTATTGAATGGCCGTGTCGCTGAAATATGCTCGCTGGCTGGGGACCATTCGTCAACGGCTTCGATTTATCTTGGCCCAGTTGCCTTCGACATCTTACAATTTTAAATGAAACTTCGGTCCCTGACACTGCCGACATGTATGAACAATTTTGTTGACAAGTATAAATCTTTTATTTTGCCTAGGTAGATCGTCCGCCTCTCTAGAGTGTTATATTGTATTTATTTACCTTTTATTTTATTGCATGCATTCATACAGGTATTCAATAAATCAATCCTTTAAAAAAAAAAAATAATGAAATAAATCTCTGCAACGGTGCCCAGAAGGGTGTTTAATAGCGCAAGTTGCTCCAAACAAATTTTTGAGGAGTCATATTTTGACGGTTTTCTTTAATTTTTGAGGGTGGGAGGCACATTTTGACAGGGTTATGAATTTTCGCAATGAAAAGTTTCATACTAAGGGACAAGGTGAAAACATGGAGCAGACCGCAGCAAGTGTAGTTGTACGATTTACGAGTTTTCTAATTCTACCTTCCCTTGCTATGTTTTTAAGAATATAAAAGCAATGAAATATCTTGGGAGTAAGAGGAATGGGGAGAGAGGAGGGTAGATTCTTGCTTTGCGCCATCGACCTTGGGGAGATGGGCACCCCTGGATTTCTGACAGTTGATAGAGTCCAACACGCAAACCAAAACCGAAAAGAACTATTTATATCCTGGCTTAAAACGAAAGAAATAAAAACTTTCACTTTTATATCAGTATTATATATTCCCTTCCTACACCCGTCAATCCAGGGTATTTCTGAGTATTGCCGTCCTTTAAATTCCGCCTGTTCAATAATTTCTTATCCATCCAGTCCCCATAGAATTGTAAATACATATTACTGTAAATATGTATATAAATTATTAGATCTCCCTTAATTTCTTACTTCATGTTTTTTTTTTAATTTTGTTCTTTATCGACTGATTAAAGTTAGAAAGTAACTTACAATTTAAAAAAAAAATTAATATGACTATTTATTTACTTTGTGTTTTTCTTTATGTATCTCTGAGGCTCCTTAGCCCACATATCTGTCTTTCTCTATTATTCTAAAGGGACTTGGCCCTGCATAAATAAAGTATTATTATTATCATTGAAATTTTTACTGTCGATAACTTTTCAGTTCTTTTCGAGCTACAAGTTTTTCCGTTGCAACTTTTCCAGTAAAGGTTTTACAGAACTTTTATTAAATATATATATATATATATATATATATATATATATATATATATATATATATATATATATATATATATATATATATTTAAAAGTCCTTTCGATTTCGCTAAAAATTCGGCCTAAAAAATTTAGACTTTTATTCATGGCTACTAAACAAACGACGAAATAGAATCGTGTGTAATTAATTTAAGACAAATTATAACTATAATGTAGATCCAATTACTGCTTATTTTTCATTTAACTGAAATTTTTTTAGGAACTTAAATTAATAAAAGTTTTACCAGAAATATGGAACATTATTACAAAACAAAGTTCGTTAAAACGTTTATTTCAAGAACTGTTTTTGTCAAACTCCAACTTAAAAAAAAAAAGTTCCATGAAAGTTTCAACTCTCATATAATTAAAATCACATAAACTAAATAATCTAAAATGAAATATTTTTTTCTCTTTACATATAAATTCATCACTTTTGTAGAGTTCACCGTATGACTGCTGGTGTTTAGAATTTCTACCAGATTTCTAGAAAAAAATGGATTTTTATGATTTAATGTGGCTCGTTTGAGAAAGGTAAATGTTTTGATTTAAATCTATCTTACTCAAAAATATTACTTTGCAATTTTATATATCAAATACGAATGAAAAATTGTTAATTAATCATGTTAAATATATTTTTTAATCAGTTCCCAACTAAGACATGCCTTACTTAAAAAAGTTAAAACTAATTCCCTGATTTCTTGCTCAAAATTAGGCCATTATATATATATATATATATATATATATATATATATATATATATATATATATATATATATAAAGTTTTTTGTAGCTCCAGGGATCTGCTAACAATTCTTTAAACATTTTTTTTACTTACTGACGATTCTGTTAGGAATATATTTTTTTTTTATTTTCAAAATAATTATTTACTATTATACTTTGTAAACTAATATAATTACTAACATATTATCGTTAGACTGTATTATATGTTGTTATATCTAAACTTTTTTGTTTCTTTATTTTAACCTGGTAAGGAGTACTTTTTTTTTCGCACGTATTTAGCCATTTATTCATATATTTATAACATAATGAATTTTTCAAATATAATAAAATTAAAAAAAAAATTTTTATGGTTTAAAATTTTGAAATGTTAACGTTTTAATGTTTTAATGTTTAGAAGTTGTGATATCTAAAGCAAATAAATCGTTAAATAATTGGATAAAATTAAATTAATATTTGATCGTTTATGTTACTAAAACTATATAAAGATAATTGAAATAAACCAAAGGAAAAATAATGAAAATTTCAATGAAATCTTCAAGACCACAGTATTTGATAGACCACAGTACACAATATGTAGTCTAATATTTTCAGGAACAAGTAAGAAGATTTATGCGTTAAAATTGTCTTTGTTGTTGGATAGATATTTGGAAATTGTACATATTTTTTTTATTTCCTGTTAAAAAAAACTTTCCAAATGTAATGTAGAATATAATTTTTTTCTTTGAATAAATTTTTAATATATTTATAATTTTATAAATTATTTAGATTTTTTCAGAGGATCAAAGCAAAATAAATTAACAATAAATATAAAATAATTACGAAACGGCCAAAAATGAGTAATGTTTTATATTCGTGAAACTCAAAGCACGCGGCTATGTCCTCATTAAATAAAATATATAATAGAAGCAAGCTTCAACTCTTTCTGTACTGTCTCTTTGGAATCCTTTCATCATTAATTCGTAGGCTCAGCTCAGAGGTTGTTGCACTTTACTGATGGTACAAATAAATTCCGCCTCGCCAGTTTCTGACAGTGTTGTCAGACCGAATTTTTGCATATGAGTACACTTCTTTGTGAGGAGTACCGAATTAAAAATATATTGTTAATATATAAATTATATTGCTTTTGTACGTAAAGAATATCGGACAAACATATCGCGAAAACTGGCAGAGATTAACCCAGTCCAACCTTTGTATGACGGGCACCAATTAGTTTTCGTTTTTTCATTGCCTAAAATTGTTAATAATAATTTTAAAAAAATAATTTTCCCGATTATTCATTTCAGGTGAGTATATATCTTGGATGATACAGCAATATTTTCGTTAAAATTGGCAATTCGGAAGTGACACTTTATCTCATTGATTGTACACATTTATACGATTTCCTCAAAAACGGTTCTAATAAGTCTATTAAATTCGATATACATTGTCGATTTATTAAAAAAAAATCGTTATTAGAAAATTAAATTAGTGAATAATTTGATGAATTTACCCTCTTGAAAATGACATTATCTACTTACAATTACTGTGACGTCTTTTGATCTATTGATGTTATATTGAAAAACACAAAAGTTATTTTTCATACATTTTTCCTCTATTTTTCTTCTAAATAAAAGGGGTAAAATAAGAGTTTAAATACATGTAAAATGTGATAGAGATTTAATTCCTATAATTTTACTCTGTAGGGTAATCCTCGTTTATTCATAGATTAAATATATGTAATTTTAAATCTCTGTTTCTATACAGAGCTCAAAGACTTAGTTATGTGGTTCAAATAGCCTATTGTTGTTATGAGGTTATTATTGCCTTTCGTTGAAATAATAAATGGGATTTGTGTTATTTCGATGGTCTGAATGAGTTTTTGCATTGATAAATGTAACCGAAATACACAAAATGTGTTTTTGAAGAGTTAGCTCCATTAAAAATGCACTCAAAAACTTTTTGTTTGTTATAGCCTAATTTTTTCAGACAATAATTACTGTTTAGAGTGATGACTGAAAGTTGTGTGATGCACGCACTAGATTTTTGAAGTCATGTGTTAGTAACTAATCGGATGTGGCGGATATTTTTATTTTGTTTTCTACTATTATTTTATTTTTAATTATGGTCAACTTTGTTATTAAGGACAGTATTAATATATCGTCGAAAATGGAGATTCGATGGAAAGGGTGTAGTTGGCAGCACGCCAGAATTATGGAGGTATTTCCGAATATAAGAAAAAATGTTTACAAAAAAAAACTAATAAACGTATCCTCGTTTTTCTTTTATTGAGTGGATTCGGAAGAAGTTTTAGAAATGTGCCAAACAGAAACGAACTGAAATTCATTCATGACTTTTTCATTCATTTAGTTCTCTCGTTATTTTAAGATTATTTTTTAGTATACTATTCATCGTAATAAATTTAAGTACTTTCATTCAACCTCTTGATGCTTACATTTCTTTTAAGAAGCGTAGTATCCAAAACTGTAACAGGATTTAAAGAACCATAAAGACGTGTTTATCCTCATTTCCCACGGGTTTTACGGCCTTATTCTACTGCAATAAAAAGGAGCGTTGTGTCATTCGACTTGAAGTTTTATTCCCTGTCACCGAGGATTTTATTGTAGGTTATTACACTTACCATAAAAACTTTATAGCAATAACTCCAAAGTTAGTTCTTTGTTAACACATTAATATTTTACTACTATTAATATAACTTTATTTTCATCAATAATTATTTATTAATTAATTGATATCTGTATTGTTACATTAATGTATTATACTTGATAATTAGTAATCGATCATAATTGTTATTGATAATATAAAAAAAAAGAGTAATAATTTATTAGACAGTTATGTTATATGTTTTTGTTGATATTTTTCTCATTAAGAAATATCTCACAGAAATCCTGGACCTGGATAAAAATATGTGCCTGGCTTTCCTTGATTTCAAATCTTCCTTTGACTCGTTTCCACGATATGAGATATGGGAAGATTTCAGAGCGAAGAGCGTTCCGAGAAATCGGACAGAGGCGATTAAATCTATATATCAAGAGGCCAAAGGAGTAGTCAGGCTGAAAGGGCTAGAATCAAATTATTTCAATATTGCAAAGGGAGTCTAACAAGGAGACAGCCAAAGCTTACAGCTTCTTCCCTTCGCCGACGACATGGTATTGATTATGGAAAAGTTGCAACTGGCAGTTATGAAATGATATGAAGAGCTCCAACGAAAAGGGGTGCTTATAAACACCAACAAAAGTAAGATCCTACAAGTTGAAAGAAATAAGGAAGATATCTATAAATGCTGTAATGGATTAAAATTAGTAGCGGTGACAGACTTCACACACCTGGATACAGATCTGGGAAGGTACGTGCGAAAATATCTAACAGGATTAACGAGGCAAATGCAGTTTACTACAAGGTATGTAATACTGTGGTAGGGAAGAGAGAAGTAGGCAAAGATGTCAAGTTACACATGTTAAAGACAGTATATCCACGTATGCTTTTGTATAGAGCGCAGAGTTGGTTATTAACAGACCGACAGGAGCAGAATCACTGCAGCCGAAATGAAATTTCTGCGAAGGACGATTGGAAAAATAAGGAGATACTGAGTTTGCAATGAAAGGATTCGTCAGAAACTGCAGATAGCCCCACTGAAAGAGCCCGTAGAAACTCGTCAGCTAAGCTGGTTAGGCCATGTTATCAGGATGAACGACCACAGAGATCCTCCAAAGACCATGGAATATGTCTCAAATGGCAGAAGACCTATGTGTCGCCCTATTTCTTTCGAATAAATTAAACGACTCTGTAGGGATGAGGGAGAATAACCTACGACAGGCGAGGAACCTAGCTAGAAATAGGGAAAAATGGAATTCCTGGCTGAATGATCCTCTAGATGAGCTAAAGAGGAAGCTAAAAAAGATGAAGAAGAAGAAGAGAATGAATAATTTATTAGAAAATTATGTTAAATGTTTTTGTTAATATTCTAACTTCTAAAATTTAAGACATTTTTTTCCAAATTTTTAATCTTGTACGCTAAAAGGTAAGGTACTACAAAAAGTCGTTATATAAGTAAAATTAGAAAAAAAGAAATTAGATTTCTTTATTAAAAACATTACCAATTAGTTTAAAGAAAAGGAAACCAGTTTATTTTAAAGATCTAATGAAAGATGCTATAAGTTAATCCCTTTAGGTATTATATCCCTATTAGTGACCATTTGCATATCGTAGTTGAAGAAATCTATCGTTTTCATTAGTGATATTTAAATATATTATTATTATTATTAATACATAAACATAAAATTGGATATCAAATTAAATAATTTCTTTGAAATGAGCAAATTTTTTAGCAGGTTCACAGCGTCTTATCACAAATTCAGGAAATAGATCAGTTCAGCAGGTCTCTTGGCCACCGCCTACTTAATCGCCGAGGTGGGCTGTACGGGTTTCTAGTACGTTTAAGGTTTCCTGTCAGAGGATTTATATTGTAAGTTAGTCTTAGGTGAAAGTTATTGTAGTTTTGTTTTGCAGTGTCTAAAATTGTTGGGATGTTCAAGTCTTAATGTAATCTATCGTTTATGACATGAAATGGTGTGTCTACTGTCCTTATAAATATTCATGATAATAATAATATGTTCATGATTTTGAATCATTAATGTTAAACCTAACTTGGTTAGTTTAAGTTTCACAATTCAATGCTGAAAATATTAAAGTAGCATCAAAAATGTTTAGACAATACACAATATACAATTGAGCCATTAATGCATTATACAATGGCCTTGCTTTTAAAGAAAATTGTTTATAATTTATTAGACCGATCAGTTTTAGATGTATATGCTATTTTTTTATTGTTATTAACTATTGATTTTTTTTTATTATTATGAAAAGTACAAACGTCATTTGTGAATTCCTGTATGAATAAAAAAAAAATGATAGGAGATCTCGATGTCTTAAGTTTCATAGTAAAAGAGGTTACATTCCCAGTGTTGTAATATGTTTCTTCTTTATCCTTTTATCAGTATTCAGTAAAATAATTAAGATGCCAGTAGTTTTAAATGCAGGTATTATATTTAATGAAAATACTTTTAGAGAAAGGATTTTGTAACGGTTTTTATCAATATTGAAAAGAATCTTCATCCAATTAAGGACACTAAGAAAAACAAATAAAACTAAGAAGCTTATATCACCAATTAATTTCTGAAATGAGAGAACAGTCCAAATTAAAGAAAATATCGAATTATATTCTTGGAATAATAAAAAAGAAAAGGATTAAGTCAAATTCGATGATTGTCAATTTATTACACGGCTCAATCAAGCGTCTTCAATACTTGAATGTTCCATTTCTTTTTTTTTCTTTTTTTTTGCGTAAAAACCTTTTACGAATAATTTACGAATAAAAAACTTTTTAATTTCCATTTTTAAGATTAATTATTGAATATAAATTAAATACAAATTGACAATATTTAGATAGGTGAATTAAATTCCACTTGAGATCTTGTCTTGATATCTAACAAAATATGGTAATTATTTATATATTTAATTAATACAATTTTTTTTTTTTTATAAAAAAGACCACATTGACAAGAAGTTGTATTTACTGTATGTTTTAATGTTTCGGCTTTAATACATTTTTCTAATATTCCAAAAAAGAACAGTTATAACAATATATTAAAAACATTTTTTTTTTAATATAATAGGCAGATAGAAATTATGAAATAAATATTATAAATTTTGTAATTTCTTATTTTCTCCATATAGCAATTACTTTGTTTTTTTTCTCCAATTTTTATAAAACATTAATTTAAAAAATATTATAACCTTTCTCTCTGATAACTGATGTCATGAAAACAGATTCTTATCCAATACAAAATGTAGCTTAGACCAGTTATTAAAAAAAAAAATATATATACGTTTGTTTATTTGAACAAATTCGTGACAGAAATGTTGAAGGGTAATTATTACCCAACTATAATGTAACCTTAAGAAGTTTAGTGTATTATACTTAAATATGGTGTATAAAATACATTTTATTGTAAGGTAAAGTTGAATGTTGAAATCGTTGGGATAAAAAATGGTCGGGATATGCAGTCAAGATGTTGTGTTTATTGACGTTTTGACCCAAACTCAATAAAAATAATTTCTTGACTTGACAATCTGACCATTTTTCATACTTCTCATTCTATTATGTTAATATTTTTGTTAATAATAAGTTTATTATTCTCGTTTTTTTATTGGTTCCGTATAATGGCATGTACTAGTTCATTTAAATTCCTATTGAGTTCCAATATGAAGAACTAAAAATTATAAAAGAAAAGAAAAGTAAACGAAAATAATAATCCGTGGCACAGACCTCTTATTATAATATTATTAACATCTCTCTAAAACGTCATCTTATCATAACTTACAACTTTTCTATTTACGAAAAGTCTGAGAAATGCTGCTAAATACTCATAAAAAATTAATTGGTTTTCACTTGCATCGTAAAATAATTTCATTACAAAATCTAAAATAATAAAAAAGTGGCCTACAAAAATATAAGGTCGTTCGGCCTATACAGCCTCGTTAATTTGACATGTTGGGGGTCAAGCTAAACGCCCGAATATTTTTGTAGGTCATCTTTTATTATCAATTTTGTGATATAATTATCTTACGATTTAAGTGGAACGCAAGTGGGTACCATGAGTTTTTAGTACCTAATTAAATGGACTCCCAGATTGAAAACGCCCCAATGCCCAGAATAAATAAAAAAGTTGTAGATTGGGAATAGCTGAAGCTATTTACGATGTTTTAGGGAGGATGTTAATAATTTGATAAAAAGTTGTCTGTACCAAAGACTATAGCACTATCAGAACTTGGGGACTGCATGTACTAGCAGATCTACTTAATCACATTGGTGGGATGTTGGCAAAGTCGACTTCATTGTCTATTTAAACTTAGTCGTCGTCTGCCTTCCATTACACGTTACGACTCCTTACATGAGTATTCCTTCTCATTCATTAGTCTATTTCCAAATACAGACAGCTTCCATATGTTCGATTAGGAACACGTATAAAGTAATATGTTGAATTTTATGAATGTTGAAATTAGAATTTTTAAATTTAGTAAATCCTTGCCTATTTTCCCAATGTTCATAAACAGGCCAACAATGTTTTTTAGTAGATATGCTGTTATGTGATAAGGACATAACATAACAGCATATCTACTAAAAAGGTCAAATATGGAAATTCGCTTATTTGTTTTTGAATGAAAATAGCATATCCCATTGAAAACTCACGTTAGATAGCTTTCCTTCTCCATAATGCATTCTACGTATAAGTGACATCAGTGAAACAGTTTTATTTTTTTGTATATACAACATAATATTTTCAAAATGGTGTAATCCACACAAGCGATCTCCCACCAATAGAAATTATGAGTGGGCAGGTATATCGTTTCGCCTCCCTCCCCAATAATTTGAAATTGATAATAAATAAGCTTCATGAATAAAATATATAAAGTGAAATCGATTAAGAAGTAGACTTGCTGGCTAAGCCAATAGGAATAGTAGGAAAGGAATTATTTTTTCACGACTTAAATATTCATATTATTTAAATTTTCATTCATATTCAGAAATAATAATATACATAAATATCCTTGGATTTTATAATTTATTCACCTTTTATGTGGACATCTCCATTTTTACGTGATTTTGTTTACACATTTTCTGCAATGAAGTTGAAAGAATATATTTAAGCACAACTATAAATATATTTTATAGACATTTTTACGTAGTCAGGCTGTGGAGACGTTTTAGTTTCACTTGGAGGTTGGAGGTTGTTTTTTTCAGTTTTGAATATTATTGATTTTCAGTTAAAAAATGTTCAGGAAATACGTCCAGGTTATGGAGGCTGTTTCATTCCCCTCATGTTTAATGAATACAAATTGTAATATAACCTATTGTTTTATTCAGATATTTTCAAGTATTTCGAAAATCTCTTAAATAAAAATCCTAAAACTGCCATATCCAGTATTAAATTTGTAAATTTCACAATAATTATTTTGAATTTGTGCAAATAATATGAACTACAGCTTTTTTTTTTTTTTTTTTTTTTTTTTTTTTTTTTTTTTTTTTTTTTGTCCATGACCTTCCCCTCCCTTTCTAAAACGGAAAATCTTCGCCTATGATTACCGGTACATTTACCTTAATGAGATAAATTTATATTCGACCAATGATGACTGTCTGATTACATTTTGATAAGATTTTCGCTGAAACTATCACTAAAAAGCATTACTTGCCACACGATCTCATCAGTACTTGATGCGCGTAAATAATTATTTCAACCCAACTCAGATTCGGCGATGATCTCGTAACAATTTATCTCACTCAGAGAAGGAGATATCGAACATGATTAAGCGACTTAGGATCGATCAGCCAGCAGGGACGACTCAATTGCTGGACAGCGCTGAGTAGATTATTAACAAACATGCAGAGGCCTCAGATATTGCTAGGTCCAGAGATGGGTTTCAGTATTGACTGCAGCACACAGGTTGTTGACGTCCTGGGTTGTGTTTGTGTTGGAGGGTTCCTATTTCCCCCCGCGGTCCAACCGCCCTATTTTTCTTCTTACGCTGGAGGGCTCATCCCTTCAGCCGCAATCCCTCCCATCCTTTGTCATCGTCGCCGAGACATCAATCACTCTCCGGTCTAACAAAATCAACTGATATTAACTCGTTATTGATAGTTTCTTCCAATTAATTGAATAGCCTTCCTTTTTTTTTTTTACTAAAAAATTAATAAAAATAAATTAATTACGCCATATATATATATATATATATATATATATATATATATATATATATATATATATATATATATTATATATATATATATTATATATATATATATATATATATATATATATATATATATAAGGTCACTTAATTATTATTTAATAAACTATTGACTGTTCATTTCTTTTGTTTATTGACGTTCAGCACCGTATATATATATATATATATATATAATATATATATATATATATATATATATATATATAATATATATATATATATATATATACGGTGCTGAGATTGTCGGTGTGTCCCTGGCCTGATCGAAGCTCTATTTTTTAAAATTCTAGCTTTGAAGGGGATCCGATGGTTGACTAATAAAAAGAAAATACCGGGATCGAAACGTCAATAAACAAAAGAAATGAACAGTCAATAGTTTATTAAATAATAATTAAGTGACCTTATTCACAATTAAATAGTTAAGTTTAAATATATATATTATTTCACAAAAGTGTCGCTTTGTCAGTACACCATAACTTTATCGATTCTTCATGAAATCCAATGATTGGAACGAAAAAAAAATTATGAAACAAAAGAAACTTTTTTTGCGAATAATTCTAAAAGGATAATATTTTTCTTTGTCATAGTTATTAAGAATTGAATCTTGTGATGCGTTGCATAATTATTTTCCTTATTTTGTTATTTACTCGCTGATTAATATTTTATTCGAATCATTCGCCCGGACCAAATAGTTTTTGATAAAAAAAATATTGTAAACTCGACATGATCGGTTTCTTATTTAAGCATCTCAAATGTGTAATCAGTTATCGCAATTAACTGGTTTATTAAAAGTGCACAAAAATCGTTATTTCAATTTCATTATTTTTGATTCAGAAGAAGAAAAGAAAATTTTATTCTGGGACATTTAACCTCCTATGAATAACGATAATAAACAATAGTAGTGCCATAAATCACAATTCGTTAACAAAAAATGTTAGGCCTGAAAAGTTTTTTTTTTAAATAACATAATCACGATTTGCGTTATTTATAATTGAACCTTTCTATTGACATAATGATTAACTCCAATTTTAACACTTTAGAGTGAAGTCATTGTAGTGATATTTCTAGTTGGAAAATTTATAATACCTGTACAGACAGTGAGCAAGTTGATTCCAGAGTAGGTGATTGCAGTGTTGAAATTTATAACTGTGAATAAATGTATACATTTTCTCCATTATAAATTTCTCAAACATTAATAATAAAAGATGTTACAACTCCATTTATCATATTAGTAGGCCCTATCATACTACTAATTTTTCGCACAGCATATCGTTATCAAATACCAAATTAATAAGAAAATAAAATAATGCAACATATCAAAAGATAAAGAAATCAATTGTTACTTTATCGATAAATATAATCGACAAAGGAAACAAAAATTAATTTAGATCTTCATTAATGTTTGGTACAACATGTTTAAAATTTCAATAAGCTTTATCTTTGATAAAAACTTGTCCGATTTCGATGATTTTTTTTTTTTTTGTCTTTTCTATGGAATTTAGTAATCTTTTATATAACTATGGCCATAATCAGGGGAATATTGTGTAATTTTTAGTTATTCGTAATGAAATTAGTATTCTTGTTTGCCTGAATTTTCGGGGTGATTGGATTATTTTGCTCGCCTGTAGGAGAAGGAAGCATTCGAAATTGGTGGCTCAATCTTGAGTTTTGGTGAAGAATTAACAATGATATGGCTTGCCGATCAAACACAACATCGATAAATAATATAAACTCCTCCTCTCTCGATCAAGTAGACGAAATGAGACATGTATTCAATGACAGTACTCCAATTAACGTAAGGTTGTGTGGATGCGAACCCTATGCCTTGCGTTATCTAGAAAATAGTACGTTTTGGAGCTTAAAACACAGGATCACATAGTTACGAGGGATCTATCCGGGTCTTGCTGTAAGCATCAAAATCTTCAAGGTCCAATTTGTTGATCTACAGACCTACCACCGTTCTAGTATTGAAGTCTTGGGAAATTTTTGTATGGACTTTATTATTTATTTTAGAAAGAAAAATAAAAGTGGAGAATACGATTCGCTAACCCCCCGTGAAATTCTGAATCCAACGGTACCCCATTCATGGTATTTGAGCATGGCAGGAGCTTATATTTGGTACAAAACCGATTTCGAGCCTTACTGTAATAATATATGTGGGGATGGGGATGGGGATGGGAAATATCCGAAATTAATTTTGTTGAATAATTTCAGGTTAGCAACTCATTAGACTGGATTTCTAATGTTAACCGATATAAGCGTTCCATAAATAGTATTTTACATGCGTTACACCCTTTGCGTATTCAGTATATTACGACTGTTCTCATAAGTAGTTGAATTTTCATTGTAATTAAAATAATATAAATTTATTTTAAACATCAATGCGATTTCAAAAACAATTTTATGTTTAATCACTTTTATTGCTATAAATAAGGTTACAATGTTTTATAATAATATTTGATATTATTCTAACAAAAAGTAATATCTCTGTAGTGTAGAGTAAAAAGCCTTTCAATGGTCGTCTAAATCGAATTCCTTTCTTTTTTTTTTTATCTCCCACCCACTCCAAGTAAGCAGCTTTCAACAAGTTTTCTCTCCAGTCCCAGTTATTTTAGCTATTCTTACTTTTCCTAATGCTTATTGTTAAATTGAATTATATTATCTTTGAAAAATAAGCATTTAAATTGAAGAAAATTTATCCAGCTTAAGCATATCATTTAGGATAAACTTAATTTATTTAAAGTGGAAAACCATTTTAAAGAAAATTTGCAAAATATTCTCTTACAGTTGAAACCATCTTTTCACTTCAAGACCAATTTATTTAAATTTTTAAAATACCTTATCTTGTTTTATTCTGTTTCATTGTAAGACATTGTGGGCTGGGGAGAGTTAAGAATAAAATGTTAATAAAGTATATAAATTCAGATTTAAAGTGATCTGGTAAGTTCTGATCAATTCAATTAGATTAAAAAATAAAATGAAAAAATTAAAAGTTTAAAAACTGTGAATACAAGTGAAAATTTACTTATTTGTTTGTTTTCCTCTTACAGCTAGGTCATTCGCAATCCTCAACTCACTCACACTTCTCATATTCTATTGTAGAATCCGATTATTTTCAAGAAGTCCAGTAAGATTACCACTTCTTTTTCCGCATCCTGCAACACGTTCCCGGATAATCTCACGCATGTTAAGATTCTTCCGGATAACTGCATAATGTGTGCAATCCATTAGTGTGTGGTTCACAATTCTAAGATAACCAAACCTGACGCAGGTAGGTGGTTCCAGACCGTGGAGAAGGTAGCCATGCGAAAATTCGCAGTGAACAATTCTGCACAGGATTACTTCCTCTCTTCTAGACCTCCTGTTACTCGTACACCATTTAGCCCTAATGAAAATGTAATTATACAAGAAGGTCGGATTGCACAAAATTTTACATTATTTATGTAAACGTATAAACGCTCCAAAACTATTAAATATCACATCATCAGCACCGAGATCACATTCATACTCTATGTACAATAAATAAAAATAAATTATATCGAAAAATAATATATATACAATAAATAACAATAAAATAATCTAAAAATAAAAGAATAACACATACATACCTATATGCACTATTTACAAGTAGGCGAGAGAACTCCGAGGCAGGCTTGTCCCTCCAATTGTAGAGGGAAAAGTATGACTCCAGGAAATTCCTGCACTACTCTCTGAACCGCGCCAATGGGGTTAAACTCAGTAGACATTAAAGAGAGCGCTTTAACCACACTGATGTCGTGAGTGGAGAATCAGACCATTGCCAGAACTCCAATATTTACAAACTATAAAAGATCGCGGGGCTACTGCCGTTTTATCCTACTGGGAGGATTATAGGGATGTGTGGTGTCAGACAGGGATTGTGCAAGGGAATTCAGATGATAGGTGAGGTTCTGGTGAAATTTGAAGAATTTTTCTGGGATAAGGTCAAGGACAACTGGAATATTAAGGTCATTGTGTAGGGTTTCGCTGGTTACATACAAAGGACTTTGGTTATGGATATTGTTCGAAGGACTTTGGACTGGAAGGATTGGATGCGTTTGATGTTAGAAATAAATAATGTTATTTTAGAAAGTATTATGGCTGTAAGTAATCTAGTTACTTTTTTGTGTTACATCAGCCGTGGGGCGACTTTGGGGTCAAGAGACCTTCCTGGAATACACCAAGCCTCTTTAAAGTGGCACCCTTAATTGAATAAATAATTAAGGGGGAAAACCTGGCGGTTGAGCGTGATCTCAATCAAAGCACCTTTTTCACAACAGCTAAGAAACTGTACTTTCCCTAAATAGTACTGTACTTAAAACCCTTCATGGAGTGTAGTGGTACAAGTCTTTTTTTTTTCCCTTGCCATCTGCTGTGCAATATATTGTGGTGTAAACAAGCTTTTTTTTTTTTTTTTAATTAAACCTCTCTTTCACGCTATATTAGAAGAAGAAATAGATTTCATCTTCGAAATCACATCTTATTTTTATCAAGCAGGTTTCGTTTGGACAGTCTGCTCTTGGAGTTCAATTTCTAAATTTTGTTTAAGAAAAAAAAAATGGCTAGAATCTAGTTCTATTCTGATTCAATCGACCCATTCGATTCTATTAGAAAAAAAATTTTAAAAATTGAACACTGTGGGTGAC
The DNA here is from genome assembly GCA_928085145.1 of Nezara viridula. Classification (NCBI taxonomy): domain Eukaryota; kingdom Metazoa; phylum Arthropoda; class Insecta; order Hemiptera; family Pentatomidae; genus Nezara; species Nezara viridula. The sequence goes on along the minus strand of OV725080.1, from coordinate 88,816,175 downwards.
AGAACCTAAATAAATAATTGAAGTATACTTGTCGTTAATCAACGTAGAGCTGTCATACCCGGGGATATTGGCTCACACAGATGGCCATTTGAAATATAATTCCCTCCAGGCCTGCCTTTATATATTTATATCCTCGGGGACGAAAATGGCCTATGTTATGCTTTATAATGTCATAAATTCGCATGTAATGAATGACCATAAAGCAGAGAGGAATTCCCCAGGAATCACGTGCGAATCCAGTTTATTCCATCATAATCGAAGAGGATTTTTTTCATCCTCATGCGAAGTCTTGTTTTAACAGATTATTGTAAAATTTAATTTTTTATTTTCATTAGCTCCACATATACTTATAGAAAAGTGCTAAAGACGCAGGATACAAATAAATCTGTTATATAATATTTTAAAACTTATACATAAATATATAGTACTCTTATTAAATAGGAATCTAATAAAAATATGTATTTCAGTTTTTATTGTTGCATTTTTTTAAATATTAAATTTACTTTATTCATTTATTTTTTATTTTTCTAATTACATCCAACATAAAGCAAGTTAAAATATTTAAAATTACATATAATAATTACAGAAATTAAATAAAATAACAAATTTATACAAATCCAATAAATAATAAAATAAAAATAACAGGATGTCGTTACCTCCATATATATTTTTCCCGTGATAGATTTTTATTTGAAGAATAATAATACAATTTGATACAATCAAGGGCATTATGGCTCTATGCTTACATTCATATTGTTTTATATACAAATCAAAATACAAGCTGAGAAAAAAAATAAATAAAACATGTAAGTAAATATATGTACATTAAAAAAGAAATACATTATAAGATTATTAAAAAAGAAAAAAAATGCCAATAAAATTTAAAATAAAATACTAATAAAAAAATACATTAGTGATATTAATACATTAGAGGTGATATTCATTATTTTCGACAGATAATTAAATCAGTATTAATAATAAACCTGAAAGTGGAGAATCATTAACATACTAAAGGAGGAAAGTGATTGAAAAAAAAATCAATTCAAACCAATTCTAATGATTTTCTTTTTTAATGATTCAACCTGAACATTCTTAACTGAAATAATCAGAAACAGTTTGAATCAAACCTATAAAACAAAATTTATTTTTTTCTCCACTTTCTGAAAATAAGAGATGTTCGTCTTTGCCTAGTAAAGCCACTCATATGTTTTATCAATCCGTAAACACTGAAAGAAATATTTTTAGCAGCTCCTCCTCACACTCCTCTATCGAAAGTTCGATAAAATAGATTTTGAACGATCCCAGGAAGACCATTCGATGAATTATATATTTTTGGTCCCTCGACCTTAAAAATAATAGTAAAAGTTTCCATTTGGTTTGGAAATTTCACTTATTTACTATAGGTACATCATCCTCCATTACTTCTTCAATTTTATTTGTTAGGTTAATTTTTCTAAAATCATTGGCTTTCCATACATAAAAGTACCGGTAACATACACTTTAGAAGAAATTTTCAACATTAATGTAAACCACAGGTTTAGTTCTGAGATTGGATTTATGTAAATTGGTTTAATTGACAGAAAATTAAAATCACTTTTTTTTTCTAATTTAGTCAATTAGTTGATTATTTCTGAAAAACGTAGGAAAACCAGTCAGCGTATATTGCATTAGAAATTGACACCCATGTTTTGGGGTCAACAGGCTTTTTATATAATAAACCAAGTTCTGCACCTTTTAGAACTAAAAAATGACAAACTAAAGATAATTGAATCAAGATTATAAACCCATATCCTAAACAAAATGATAAGAAAACATCCTTGAAACAGATCATGAAACATCCTCTGGAAAAATTCAACTACATCGTCGGCTATTGTGGCTTGACATAACTTGGAGTTCAGGCACTCCTTCTATCCCAAATCTACTGATATTTGCGCTCTTTTTTAAGCGTATAAAGCTTACTATTTGTTAATAAGTAGAAAACTGTCTATCACTGGTACATATATATCTCATACTTATATCTCTCTTATTTCCAGCTAAGTTTTTTCTACCAAGGAAAAAGCTTAATTTTTTAATTACCATTCTTTAGTGGTTTATACTTAGCTATTTTTTTATTATTACTAACAATTCACTGCTTACTGGTTAAGAAACAACGATGTGAAAAACGAATATCATAAAGAATATTGTCCTATATCGTACTAAATAAAAATATATATATTTATAGAAAAAGGCTAAACTTAATAAAACTGGAAGTTTTTGAAGTAATTAATTGGTTCAAGTGAGGATTGGAAGTCTCATATATTATTTACATTGATCCTGACAGCGAAAAACGAATATACTCGTGTTTTCGAATCCTACCACATTTAATTAAGCTTTCATCATGTTATACATAATGCACGGCGGTTTGTGAAAAAACATTGCTGACTTTTTATAAAAGTTGTTCAAAATAATAAATTGGCGTATGAGCAGAAATTCAATTAGTGCACGATAAAATTGTAATTTATTCAGAATTAGGTAGCCAACCAATCCACCTTTTAAATTTTTTAAAATTAAATGTCAAATTTAATCAATCAAAATTAACTGTTCGGGGAAACCTGGAGACTTTTATTTTATTTTATTTTTTGTTAATAACTTAAATATATGTTTTTATATTTTCATTACAGATCCTCTTTATATTTTGCTGTTTAGCTTTCTCAGTCACCACTTATCTATGGCTATTTCCCTTCAGTTATTAGCATTCATTTTTGTTGATTCGTTCCATCTTCCTATTCACGTGGTATCTTGTCTGTTATTGATGGATTCATTATTGTAATGAGACTTTGTAACGGATTTCTCGGAGCTACATGCCACGCTCATCTTAACTTCCTTGCCTTCATATCGTGTGGTAGTGTTTAAGAAGTTTCTGTAAGCTGTTTTTTATTAATCCTTCTCCTGCATGCGATAGTACTCTGGTCCCAGATCGCTCGGGTTATCTTGCGGATTCTTTCAGATCTCGCAGGCGTGTATCAGAACTAGTAATATAATAGCATTGTACATCGTAAATTTCAGATTTCGTGAGATTTTTTGAGATATAAATAACTTTGAGTAGGAAAGAAAGCCTAATATTTTGATCTAAGTTTAATATTTATTTGGGTTGTTGAGCTATTGAATTGGGTTGTTGGTCATTTATTGATTATATTCTGGAAACAAGGTAAATACCTAATACGTAAATTCAAATTAATTGGCCCACCCTCGAAAACGATTTGCCTTCTGCGCAGATCTTGTTGTTGAGTTGGAATTTTAGGCTTATTATCATCCATTTTGTTTTTTCTTCATTTGCTTGTAAATAGATTTGTTCCTCTTCTGTTATTCAGAGTCTTAATGAATCTCTCAATATTCTTTTGAGTGCTTCCAAGAACAGCTATATTTTCTATATATCCATAGATTTGATAATTCATTCAGATGTGAACCTCCATATGCATATAATGTGCTTATCACCTTATCCAGCACTAAATGGAACAGCATCGATGAGATAGACGCAAGCTGGTCAGGACTTTAAAGGCATCATGTACTTCTCCTTTATTTTGACACGACATTTGGTGTAAGTTATACCCGGTTCGTTGATTTCAGCAACTTATCTGAAATTCCTAGTTCAGTCATGACATTTCTTTAAACGATTTCTGTTATAAGGTGTTTGGTGTAGACATATATCACAAGGCTTACACATTTTTTCGTTTTAAACTTTCAGTTCTAGGTCCAGTTTGGTGGTCGCCTATTATATTTTCACAATGTGGAGGTATATGTATATTTTATCCAACCCAAAATCTTACAGGTTGGCCAACACTTAATTATTAAAGATATTTTAACTAAGGAATAGTATTTTTTTTTCTAGTTTCCAAGTGAATATCGTAATAAGAATAATTTGTACTTCTCTGAATAGCTGGTGATTTTTTCATGGATAAGATTCATCATAAATTTACTTAAACAATAATAAAAAGATTATAAAAAATACACTGTTTGGAGTAACTTTATTATTTCAGTATTTCAATTTTAAAAATATTTTTATTTCTTTTACCTAAATTTATTTCCTGCGGATAGTCTAATAATAGATTGCATTTTGACTAATAGTGTTTATAACCTTAGAATTCTTGGGTTTCGCGAGACAATAATGTAGCTATACTTACTTTTAAAGTTTTATCAAACACGATTTATTTAATAAAATTCGTTCAATGAAAGACTTGTTTTGTTTTCCATTTTATAATTATACTTATTGTGTGTTAGACAAATGAGGAATTCATTGCTTAACAGCCTTATCTGAATAATATTTAAAAGATGTTTTATTAATTTATCACTAATATAAATAAGACTACTAGAAATTATGGAACAAATGGAAAAAGTGACGTAACAGTTCATTCATATTTCCCTCTTATAAAACTTTCTAAAGGATTAAGTCTTGTAGTAATGCTAAAAAATTAAATTATTATTTGACAATAAGGCCATTTCAATTTTACAATTAATTTTATTAAATAAAAGTTTTGAGAAATTTGACTCTTGAGATAATGATGGTCATTATTAATTAATTCTGAAATACTTTGTAATTTGTTTGTGAAAGAGGAGTACTTTATTTGCCGGCTCTATCTTCCATTCTTTCTAATTCCTCAAGTTTGACTTCGACCTTTTTCAACCTCTTTATCAAAAAAAAAATAAAATAAAAATTCACTCCTTTAATTTGGTTATGATCTTCTTATGAATGGATAATGAAGAATATTTTGAAATATTTTTAGACCTATTTTTGTTTAATTTTTTTTTTTATTCATGGAGTTTTTAAAGTCCTAAAATATCATTCGTTGGAAGCTTCTTTTAAATCAATGAATGAATGAACAGCTCTTTTGAAATTCTCACGATTTAACTTCTTTTGTTGGTATTTTAAATTTTATTTTGATACATTTCCCTTAAAAGTATTTGTTGTTTTTATTTGTAGAGCACATAATGAGTTATTTATATTATAAAAAGGAATTATAATTATATTATATATATAATTATATTTCTTCAAAGCCAAGTTGCATCGAAATATATTGTTTTAGAAGTTAAAAATGTTTTATTTTATTCTCCTTTGAGCAGACTCTAAAAAATGAGGTATTTAATTTAATAAAAGCCGCTTTTGTCTAACAAAATTATTTGAATTGTATTTATTTTAATTTATTTTTTTGAAATATTAAAGACTGTTACGGATTTGGATTCAATTGAAATTAGAATGATTGTACTTACCTCACCATTTTGAAAATTGTTTCATTTTTTCATTTGTCCATATTTTTTTATGTGAGTAATCTGAGCTAAATAAATACTTAAAAAATCAAAGTATTTTCTCTTTTTAAATTATAATGCTTTTATTTCAGCTACTGAATGTAAGCACGAGTCAAGAAAAATATTTAAAAATTATTCTTATTAGCAGTATTGTTTTTATTAAAAAAATATTAATTTTCTTACAAGCCTTTAAACACCACTTAAAGATTAATTTATATAATTTACTTATTTTTTCCATAATAATTATAATTATTAAAAAAAAAAAAAAAATTCCAGTTCCTACAAAAAACAATACCTGCATCTGCTACTGCATACCAATCTGGCGTCAAAAGCTCAACAGATTCGAATCTTTTCTTGTTCGAATTTTTGTTCGAATTGTCTTTATTTTTTAGTGGAACCTTGATTTAAATAATGTAAAAAAGAAAAGATTAAAATTTTCAGGATATGCATCATATTGATTCTGACTGATATTTTTAACTTTCATATGTAATGTATAGTTAAGAAAAGTATTGTGATCGCTAAAATTTTCGAATCTCAGTTTTCAACGGAAATGCACGTTTTGATGTCTCTTGAGTCCAAATAACTAAGTCTCACAAAATGATCTGTTTGTCTATGTTTGTGTGAACGGCGTAGCTCAAAAACAAAAAGTCATACGAAACTGATGTTACGTATTTAAGGTTTATATATGGCCGGGATGTTACAGCAACGTTTTCGTCAAAATCGGCAAACTGGAAGTGGCACTTTAGTAGTTTTTAATATCAGCTAGGTCTTATCCCCATTGATGTCACTTCGCAGGGCTTGAATGACCAATATTTATATACTTCTTCCTCTAAAGTACCTTTAATTTGGTTTATTTAATAAAAAAAACTCTCTCTTATTGACAGTAATTATAAAAAAATGTCTAAACACAACTTTTAAAAACATTTGATAATTAAATAAAGGAGAAAAACCGAAAAACGCTGATCAAGGTAGAAAATGAATCTCCGGAAATAAGTATAATATATCGCTGAAAAGCTGAGAACTTCAGAAAAAATAATATCTAATAAATAAAGTTGTAGAAGATAACGGAGAGTGACGAAAAAGATGTAAATAATCATTTCTGAAAATTAACAGTATTTAACGTAAATCACATGTTTCTAGGGAAATTAAATGAAATTTTCTTACTGAATGTAAACTTTTTTATTTATTGCTTTCATTATCTATATATATAATATATAGTAGGAGAAATTATTGCGATCATGAAAATTTTATAATCTTAGTTTTCAACGGTAATACACTTTTTGGGGTACCCTGAGTCGAAATAACCAAGTCCCACAAAATGGTCTGTGTCTGTAATATGCCTGTAATATGTCTGTAGTCTAGCTCATAAGAAACTGATATTACGTATTTAAGGTTTTAATATGGCTGAGATGTAACAGCAACTTTTTCGTTAAAATCGACAAACCGAAAGTGGCACTTTTTATCTAAGGTGATACACATTTTTACAATTTTCCCAACTTCTCTTCTTATTTCTCAGTTTCCTAGTCGAAACTGAAACAATCCACAAAACTTACGGCCCTACTAAATAAAGTTGTTGACTTGTTGGCCACTGGGAATAATTCGGATACAATATGGGTCAATAATCTATTAATAACATAATATAGAAATATGTTTAAATTTCTATAGGCCGTATCTTTGCTTATAGTAGTCCGATTTTGTTTCCATTTTATGGAGAATTTAGTAATTCTTTAAATAATAATAGGTACTAATACTATGTGCATACTTTTCGAGTTCGCAAATAAAGTTTCTTTTGCTCCATATCTTATTTATTATAGTATCTTAAAATACTCTTTTGTTTGATACCTTATTCATCAAAATCCATCGTTTCTGAGATTCGACAAAATAATCTACACTGCAAAATACTACCGAATAATATATCGATATAGGTTATGTAACAGATATGATAGATCTTAAATGAAGGGTGAGTTTTCTTTTGATTAAGTAAATTGAAGAGTGATACATTATTTTTATTTACTGAGTTTTGTTATTATTGTTTTTAAAACAAATAAATAATGCATAGAGATCAAAGTTTTGATCAAAGACAATGGATTGAGAAAAAGGCATTTCTACTCGTTTAAATTCAATTTCAAAAATACATTTTTATATTTCTAATTGATTATGGTTTGTTAGTTTTATGATATGTGCCATAAACAATATCGAGCCCGTAGAAATCCTTCTGAACACATTGTTTGCGTGTGATAATATATTTATATATTAACCTTAATGTGGAGACCTTTAGCACAAGCTTGCGAAATAGCCGTACGAACTGTGCATAACGAAGTACGGGTAGGGTTCAAGTGACGGATGGGACCCACGTGTGACCTGCCTTGAGCCTTGTGCTACGTAACGGAGCTAAATAGCAAATGATATTATGGTTATAATTAAACTTATAACAAGTTTATTCATCAATTACAATGTCAGGAGATTTTTGACGGTCTCATTCCTGAAAAACAAATATTAGAATAGAAATAAATCAGATAAAGATAAACTATTTTTATATCTCTTCTGTTCATTATTCCTATAATTGGTGTCTTGAGGTTATTAAATTAAATTAGGTAAAAATCCAGTAAATAAAATTGAAAAAATGTACAATAATACTACAGTTAATATACCGCGTGACACGAAATGTAATGTTATTTATAAAATAAAATGTAAAAATTGCACTAATAAATCATATATAAGACAAACGGGACAACGGTTCACTAAAAGAATAAAACAACATTAACAAAATTGTAAGTCCAAATCAAACACATCAACCGGCGTTATACAACACGCAACATACAATAAACACCAATGTGATTTTAAAAATGACAAAATAATATATAAGTAAAATAATAACTACCAAAAAAAAAATTATAGAATTCATATATATCACTGAACATTTGAAGAGTTCCTTTAACAACCGTACAGATGTGGACAATATAAATACCTTTTACGCAAATGAAATTAACAGTATTCACATATAATATAATATATGTAATATAACATAGTATATAATTTATTTTTGGGCTCTCCCCTTCCTCGCCGTTAAGGCTATACGGGGTTTTCCCGGGCCAGGGTGTGTGGGCGGGGATTTAAAAGACGCCTTGGCACCGGAACGTGAACTCGTGACTATTTTTATAACACAATTGTCATATATCAGGTTGCTGGGCAACGGTAGTGCTGTGCACAACGCGTTAGCCCATTCGGCTACCCCGCCCACGCATATAATATAATAATTAATTTAAAAGCAATTTAAAAATCATAAATTAGATGAAAAAAAAATCACCGTTGTAAAACAATAGAAGAAAAACTCCCCTTCCTTTGACCATCCCCACCAGGACGATATAAGTCAGTCCCTCCAGAAATGACATAGTGAAAACTCTTAAATATCAGGACAAATTAATTTTCTCTGAAAAATTAATACGACACTTAATAATGGATATTTAATGAAGGACTCAATAAGATAATAATCAATTGTATATAATGAGTAAAGTTACGTACATGAATGGTTTTAAAAAAGTATACAAATCTATTAATAAAGTCTGCCACACTGAAGGGCATTGGTACTAGTGCTATAGTATTCATTCACACAATATATTCATAAGAATCGAAATTTCTATGGTTAAATAGTTCAAACGATAAATTTTTTTTACAAATTAATATAATTATATATATTTATGTTCATAATAACATGTAGAAAAAATGTTGAAATTAAGATTTATTTTTCATAAAATCATCGAAATATTAATAAATATATTCAGGAGCTCTTTCTTTATTTTATTATTTATCATCAATGAATCACTACTTAGAATCTATTTAATAAATTGAAAAAAAACAGAGTAGCATAAAAAGAGATGGATTATCAATAGTAATTATTTTGTATTTCATATTTTGAACAATTTAAATTTTGTTGAAATTGTTAGAGAAAATATAACTTTTTAAAAATATATTTAATTTTGGTTGTTTCCGATCTTCAGAAAAAATACGTATTTTTTTTTCAGTTTCTGGTTCGTCTTTTTTTTCTGTACTACTTTTCTCTATAAAACATTGTTTGTATATTTTTTTTCTGTTAGCATTACAGACCTTGTGTGATCTTTTGCAGCTTTGACCTTCTTTTTCCATATTTTCTTATCTTGGGCTATTTCTTTCCAGTTATCTGCATACAGCTCTATTTCATCTTTGTCGATTCGATCTTCAAGGGGATTTATTGTTGTGAGAGGCTTCCTGATGGATTACTCTGAGATAAATTAAACATATTCAGGAGCTCTTCCTTTATTTTATTATTTATCATCAATGAGTCATTTCTTAGAATCTATTTAATAAATCGGAAAAAAATAGAGTAGCATAAAAAGGGGTGGACTAGCAATAGTAAATGTTTCTGATAATTGGAAAGCCATTTCCCAAAAAATAATAAAATAAAGTCAATGTTAAAGAATGAAATAGAATAAATGATGTAACTAAAATCTTAAGAAAATAGTTAACTATATTTATTCCATATATTTGTATGTTGATATGGTAGAGGGAAAAGCTCTCTGAATTTTGGATGGATGCTTAATCGTTTTTTCGATAATTTATATGTACTTCGATAATAAATATGTACCGCTACTAACAGTTAAATATATAGGGTAATGGGTAATAGACCAAGAATAAGCATAAGAATGCTTTACATTTAATATGGTACGAACGATAAATGAGATATCAAATTAAAAAAAAAAATAAATAAAGGAACTCCACCCTTCTGTAAAAGTCTTTGACATTTTTATTGTAGAATGGTTGGGTGACGCCGGTATACTGCGGGTATCATGTTCTAATTTTGGTGCCTTCAATACAGAGGTTCGTTAGGGCAGAAAATCGCACGTACTCAAAGGGTCGACAATAAGGGCCGGGTGACGAAAGGAGTCTAATCAGCATACGTAGAAAGTGTGTAGGTCCAAAGGACAAAGGGCCTTCTTCTGTCAGGGCCGGTCGTCCCTGATTAGAAAGAATAATCTTTGAAATTTTGACCGCAGATATTGTTTTGAACTTTCTTCTCACAGCTTATTAGATGGTATAATAATTTGAAAATAATTGAAGTGATAGCGAAATGTTTTTTTTTTACTTATTTCAAGTTTCAGTGTCCCGTGTACCTGCACTTAAGATCTTAGACACCACATTTAAATATGTTACTATTATTTAAATGATGTATTCAATATCACAATCAATTTTACTAATTTTTGATTATGATACCATTTTTCCTCCTTTCTTCGTTGTAAAGTTGTATGAAAGTAGAAATATTAATTAGCGTTGTTTTTTCATTATAATCTGTTTTATTTTATAACATCTTAAATTATTTTTGTAAATACGAGTATTTGGTTCACATTTCTAGGGGAACCACATTTGATGCAGATTTTGATTTCCTGTTACTCGTACACCATTTTGCATTTTTTTTTTTTTATCTGTACTAGTTTGGAGGGGTTCCTTCTCTAATTCATATTCCATTGAACTATTATCTGGAATTTCACTTGTCTCACCCAGTCCTCTCGAAGAACATAATTAATTAATTTTATTTCTTTATTAACATCCGTTCGTGCCATTCGGGACGCAACGTCTGCCTTTTCGTTTTTTGTATATCACAATGAGACAAAGCCCAAATTAAAGCTGTCACGTATCCAACTATCCCAAATAACTTCTAAGATTTCCACTATCGTCGCGTATTTGATTTAGGATGGCTAGTAGCACATTCACTCATTAGTTACAATGATTGTTTTTTCGTAGTATAAATACATTTTTATCTGAAGGATAATCTAATATTATTTTAAAGCTCTTAGTAAATATAAGTTTACATTATAACAGTTAAGTGATACTTTTGAGTTTTTTTTTTTTTTAATGTTTACATTTTTACCTCTTTCAAAGCATTAACACAAATTTTTTATTCAAGTTTATGTAGAAAGAATATTTTTATAAATAAATATAAGTAATTAATTAATATTAGAAACCGTTCTCAATTAGTTTTAAATTATCGTTTTATGCCAATTATATTGCAAAAACATCTGTGAGCCCCATCTTATTTATCAACTAAAGTAAATATAATGTTTAAATAAATAATTATTATTTTATTTAGGAGTTTCTTCAGTATGAAGTTTTCCTCAACCGAACTGCTTCTTTAGCAAGTCTCTCCATCTCTGCCTCAGTTCATGGTATCCTCCTCCGACAGTCACCTACCAGCCATACTCTCCACTACTCTATCCTTCCATCTAACTGGGGGTCTTCCTCTCCTTCTTCTAGCCTCTATCTCCCAATATATAATTATCTTTGGTATCCTATTGCGCCCATTCGTCTCACATGGCCATACCACCTGAGTTTAAATAATTAAATAAAAATAAAAATAAATGAGATGAATGTAAGCAATTTCTATATTATTCTCTACTTCGTTTAGTAGAGATAACATATACAAAAGGAAATTAGACAATTCAATGTATCTTGAGAGGGAGGAATCAATTTTTTTTTAGAGTAGCGCAACCAACACAATGTATCGACCACGGAATCATCACAAACTAAATTTTATCATCTGTTCAACAGTTACCCCACCTTATTTTAATAAATAATTACCTAAATAAAGCCGGACTCGAACTCGGGACCTTGATTATATGAAATCAGTGCCTTTCTCATTGAGCAACCCGATTCCCTTTATCATGGTTATTATCAAGCATAAATTGTATACTTTTTAGTTATGGGTAAATAAAGTTTCCTTTTTTTATAAGGAACCTCACTTTTCGGAGAGATGTTCTTATTTTTTGCATCTGAAGGAGAAGGCAATTTTAAAAATGGTGGCTCAGTCATTGGATTTGACTGATAATTATTGAAGAGTTCATCTTTGAGAAATAAAATATAGAGATTAGATTTATAATTAGTAGACAGAATTAGTTGGAAAAGAAATTCTTAAAGAAATATTTTTCTCGTAAAGTGAGCCTGTGGCAGGTGACAATGCAGCTAGAACATAAACCGAGCTACATCTGATTGAATTAGAGATAGATCCTTTGTTGGAATATGCGAGGCCGTGAACCGCTGCGGCGTTGTGCTAACTGCCAACTCCTCCTTTTTAGACTATTTTATAAATGAACAAGGGTTTGTTCACTGCTGAGCGAGCAGGGAACAATGGTCTTCTGTATTGGCTATTTGGAGGGCCCCCGCCCGACAAAACATTCGTTGGAGAAAACCATTCTTCCGGCCTGCTTCACACTCCTCACCGCCTATGGTTTTCATTTAATGCTTTACCCTCTCTCGCTTGTTTTTTTGTATTTTTTTTTTTGTCCATACTTACTTTTGTAAATACTGGGAATTTTTCCAATTGCTTTTATAATCAGATAATAATGAAATGTTTTCGTTGAATTTTAGTAAAGAGAGTAATAATTATTAAAAGTGGAACCAATCTACAAATGAATTGCAAGAAATTAAAAAAGATGCCCAACCTCGGACTACCTCTTTCAGAAAGAACAAAAAAGATGAAATAATTTTAAGTCGGCTTAGAATTGGACATGCAGCCTTTACCCATGGATAGCTAATGTGAGGCCTGGAACCACCATATTGTTGAACATGCAAAGCATCACTTACACTGAAACACATTGTAACAACTTGCAGACTATACTCTGACACCAGAACAAAACATAATATCCCTTCCAACATATCTGACACACTTTCAGATGACGAAGAAAAGATACATAAAGTATTTGAATTTATAAAAGACATTAAATTTGTCCACCTAATTTGATTCCATCTAAAGCCGCTAATGACCCGCTCGGGTAGATGCGGAATGTAACAATAAATAAAATAATTATTAAAATTAAATAATACAGTATATGAGTAATTTTTATATTATTTGACCCTTTGGCATTTCTGAATCTAGCAGTTCGAGTTTAAAAAAATGTCAACTTTTTGAGGAAAAATTGATTTCAAATATCATTATAGATTTCTTAAATATCAAAATTGAGGCTTGAGTTTTCTTAATATTAGTTTTTTTATTTAATTTCTAATTATATTTTAAAATTATAACTTAATTAATATGGACTTCAAGCTTATTAAACGAGGATGTTTTTCTTCAAACACTTTGAATATAAAAAACTGTATTAATATATTGGAAAGGTATAATGGCTACGAATATAATAAATATAAAAGTCAACCATAAATATTTGAAGACAACATGAGGTAGATTTATTTTAGTGTCACCATTCCATTCGTTAGAAACAATAAAAAAAATTAATACCATTCCTTTTTTTAAAAACATGTGAAAACGGACTTACAGTCCCGTGGACATCAAATGGTCAAATAATATAAGAATGGCCCATATACAATCCGTTCAATGAAAAAGTTGTTAAAATCAATATACATAAACGTTGCAAATTATTATATTATAGTTAATTATTTCCAAATAGTTGTTTAAAACTAATTCGTAACTATTTTAGAAAAAAAAAAAACGGTGTTTGCTAATAGTTACCTGTATAAGAATATTTTTTATACCGATGTATATAGACAACTCTATTTGGATTCCTTCTGGTAATGTGTATCTTTCCAGTTATCATAAACCAAAATAAAGAAAGTGCTAAATATTTAGAATGCTATCTTTGCTCCACAACATCCAATTCTTTTTTTAATATTTAAGAAATTTCTTAAACTTTGAAATTAGTAAGAAGTTCAAAATGTGTATACTTTTTGAGTTATTCGTAAATCTAATTTTGTATTATTTGTTTTTTTTCGAGCTTTTTTTCGGCAAGTATGTTACGTTCATATATTTGAAGGGCTTAGAAAAGAAGACTTTGACCAAGTTTCATTAAAATCGTCATATCTATCTAGGCGCTGTAGCCAATGGCGACATGGGTTTTTCGGTTGCTATCTTGAAGAGAATGGGTGAATGTTGATGTCGAGTCCCGAGGATCATCCTCGGGTGTCCTCTCACATTGATATCAAAATTTAAAACAATCTAAAATAAACATTTGCAAGATAAGATGAAATGAAGCTATTTACCAAGTTCAGGTGGTTGTTAGTGATTTGATAAAAATGGGTCTGTCCCAGGACTGCAATGAATCAGATAGGCGATACCACAGCAAATAAATTCTGCAAATTATTTCACAATTGTTTATTATTTTCAAACAATTATACATCTAAAATAACATTACCTTCATATTGACGAAGAATAAGAAATAAAAGGTGATTGCGATTGTCGTCATAAACATTTGTTTTTTCATCACTAGTAATTTGTTTAAAAAAATAGCATTACTTCATAATCACATTCAAAAATCTAAATCTAAAACAAATTATATAACCTTTGCAGTGGAACATATAAAAACAACTTGAGACCATATATTCGCTACAAATTATCCGATGTTAACAATTTTTTTTTTTAGGAAGTTTTATAAACTTTGATATAATACGATATGAACAAAAAAGTGTATACTTTTTGAGTTATCCGGAATCTAATTTTACCACCCCTGGTAACTTTTTTTTTTTCCAGATTCTTTTGGTTGAAGTATGTTACAAATATATATCTATAGATAAATTTAAAGGACATCGAGAAGAGGTCTTTAGACAAATTTCATTAAAATCGGTACATTAGTTTAGGCGCTATAGTGTATAACAACGCAGGTTTTTCGGCAGGCGTCTTGAAAGGAAAAGGCGGATAGTAATGTCATTGAAGGATGATGATCATCCTCGTATGACCTCTCACTTTAAAACCAAATTTAAAAAAAAAAAAATCGGTCAAATAGTTTCGGAGGAAATGAGCGGATGGCGGAAGGACATACAAAGTTTATTTATTTTCCGAATTCTACGTACCCTGAAACATAAAACCTCAAATTTTGAGAGGGTGTTAAGTTTTGGAATTTTTTATTCAATCACAATGATTCATTATTGAAAATAATAAACCAAAAGCTAGAAGGAATTCCAGTAGGAGGTTCTTTTACGAAGAAAATAGTACTTTTTGTATAGAGAAAGGCTCTTGAGAAAAATCAGCGTCTTTGGCATGTTTCAAGAGATAATAAGTTGAGAGTGGTCGAGTCCTATGAAGTACCAAATCGAGCAGACCTCTAGTTGAAAAGGAAATAAGAGATCATCCTAGCATGACTAAGAATCGTACACTCACGGCTAACACAAGGTACACCTGAAAAAGGAACCACTCCCTCAGTATCTTTCAAGCACGTTAATTTTACTGTAATGAATATAGACTGAGAGTTATGTATATGAACCTCATAGGAACGAAGTATAGTTGGAAAATAACATTGGTGATGTTATGAAAAACAATATGAATATGGCAAAACATTGTTTTATTTAACACCACTATCTAACAATTTTTTTTCTTGTAAATTTTAATGTTTTCTAGTTTCATGTTTACTGTTAAATTTTATATTGTGTAAGGGCTAAAATGACCCTTATGTGGTTGAAAATATCCATTGCTAGAAATAAATACTAACGTTATCTCCGATGCATTACTACAATAATGTAGTAATTTAATATGGGTACTGTGTGATCCTGATATTTATATGTTAAACGTATTTATTTTCAAATTCCGAATAGTATCAACAATTTATTACAAGAAGGATATTTCTTAAAAGTATTCTTTATAAATCTGCTCGTCCGAATATAATAACCTATCATGATAAGAATCGTTAGGAACCCCTCTTTATTTCTTGCGAACAAAATAAAACGGAATTGAATCGGATCTTTATTTGGCAACCCTACACCACTTGGGTTTGTGACAGAGGAAACACGAGCTTAGTACGCTAAGCTGGTTCGTGTAACTTAGCTCCTTTCCTACTCAGCAACAGATTTTTCTTCCATTGCTTAACAAATTAACCTTTTTAAAGATTTATTTACTTATTGTACAGACAATCCATAAATCCGTACACGTATGTCTACGGATTTACCGTATGTAAAGGTAAATATTTAAAGAGCTAAAAGCAAACCTCAACAGTTACAAAAATGTTTATATAAGCGATGGTCCAATTTACTGCAGAACAGTAGGAAGTTAAAGTTTTGAACTTATTTAACGTAATTATATATAAATATTTGAATTTCATAAAATACGCATAATTTTTTAAGTGTTTTAATATAAGATGCATCATGATATGGAACAGTTCTTTAATAATTTTTACAGACTTGAAATTAAATATGACAGCCTTTGCACACACACACTCGTAATACCCATTTGCTTTCTGCTTGGATCGTAAGATAAATTGATCATAAAATCGATAAAAAACGTGTCCTACAAAAATATTGGTTCGTTTGTCCTATTTAACCTCGTTATTTTCAAAATTTGGGGGTTTAGGTCACGCCAAACGGCTCAATATTTTTGAAGGCCACTTTTTTTCTCGACTTAGTGAACAAATTATCTTACGATCCATGTAGAAAGTAAATGTGTATTTGCTATCAGCTTTTACTAACTGATTAGATAGACTAAGTTTGTCCCCCTCCAGATTAAAAACTTCCCAATTCCAAGTGTTTTCGTAAATAAAATAGTTGTGGGTAACGATGTAATGAAACTATTCACGAAGTTTCAGATGGATGTTAAAAATACGATAAAAAGTAATCTGTATCACGGACTAATAATTATGCTTATTATGGACTTAAGCCTCTTAAAGGTACAAATTAAAACATAATATTTTCGAACGAAACCGCGTGTAATAACTAGTTATTTATTAATTTCGTTGCAATATTGATTATTTTATATTTTGTGAATACAAATTAAATATATTGTACCAATCAAACTAGTAATAAATATGGTATAAGCCCCCGTATGAATGAGCTAAACAGATTCACGTTACTTATTTATATAATAATGAATAAAGTAAACTTATTATAAATGTATGCCTAACGTCCCGACGGGAAATATAATATCGGTGAACAGTTGAACAGGAAGCAATTCAATACAAATACATCTTTACTTATTTTTTTAATATAATTGTGCATGTCAAATAGCCTATTTCTACCTAAATTGCCTCGTAAATTTTCCACAAGAACTGAAAAAATAATGAAAATTCAATTCTATGAAATAACAAAAATTTTTCGGAAGCTGACCAATTATATTTATTGCCTTTCGAAGTAACGACAAGGTGAGTTAAAACCAGTGTTGAACAAGGAAACAGCTGATTGAATTATCTGGACACCTGTGACATTGTCAAACTGAAGTAGATTACATTTCCATTCACGCTGTCAGTAGGCGTTCGTTCGTCTAATTCCAAACCAGTAATCTGTTAGCCTTGTAATTATACATCCTTAAAATTACTGTAAATAAATAAATAAATATTTATTTATTATATATATATATATATATATATAATATATATATATATATGTGTATATATAAATATATATAAACATATATATATATATGTTTGTGTGTGTGTGCGTTTTTAATAATTCTTTTTATCCTTATGATAAAATTATCCTTATCATCAGGATTAATGACGATGATTAATCATTATCATTAATATTATGATGATCATTACAAGAATACAAAAACTGATGTAATTACATTTCTATTCACGTTGTCAGTTGGCGTTTCTTTGTCTGATTACAAATCAGTAATCTATTTTGCCTTGTATAGTATTTATACACCCTTAAATTTAAAAAAATCATATTTCATATGATTCAAAAGAAAAATCATATTTCATTTGATTAAAATGAAAAATCATATGATAACTAACCTTATTAAGATTCTTAATTTTTTTTGTTGACATATTTATATAATAATTATACAGGGTGTTTCGTAATTGCACGGCGCTATTTTAAGTATGTATTCACTAACACAAAATAAACAAAAAATTTCATATTAACTTATATTTCAAACTCATTTATTAAACATATATCAAAGGTTAAAGATTTATTATTTATTTACTACATTAAGACTGACTGTACAAAGTTTAACGTGTTTAATAATAAATAACAGGTTTTAATCACCTGATGAACAAATGAACGATAAGCGATGACAGTAGTTGCTCATCTGTTTTTCTAGTTCTGTGTGTTTTAGTGTGAGTGAATGCTGTGACACAGTTCAATTTATAATTATCTGCCATCCTGATGCTATAGAAGCATGGATTCGACGTGCTGAATGTTGCATTGAATAAAACGGAGGCCCCTTTGAACAGTTACTCTAAATGTTGTAATAATAAATCTTTAATCTTTTGTAACTGTTTAATAAATGAGTTTAAGATATATATGTTAATATAAACTTTTTTGTTTATTTTGTGTTAATGAACACATACCTAAAATAGTGCCATGCAATTAGGAAACACTCTGTATATTATAATTATTGTACTGTTCAAGTTTTCACACAAAAGAAAATTTTTAAAAACCATTCACATTTTTATTTTATAATTAAAGTATCTTCTAAGCAAGAATTATTAGTTTACTTTTCTGCTCTAAAAGCCATTTTCATTTTTTTTTTTTTTTAAATGTTAGTCTTTATTTATTCATTAGTTTTATTTATAATTGTTCAAATTACTTATTTATATAATACACCACGCAAATGCCAGTAATTTTTTAGTTAAATATAAATTTTGTTGTTGTTTTTCTTCTTTTCAACCTCCACAAACAGCCGTTTTTCTCTTCATTTTATCAAAAATCATTACTTATCTTGCATTAATTCAAATAAACATTTATAATTGTATTTTTCATAAAAACTATTTCATTAAATGTCTTTTTTGGACAAATGTATTTAATTTATGACAGAATTATTTATTTCAAATTTATCACAGAAAAATGTCTATATTTTTTTTTAAATTTAGTTATCTTTAAGTTATTTTATTCTTATTTATTGTATATATATCCTTTTGCTCATAATTTAGAAAGATAATTCTTAATAGGCACATACAGAATTTACTCATACTCTGTTTTATGCTAATCCTGCATTTTTTCTTTTTTATTGAAGTTTGCAGTTAACAGAATATTGACCTCGCCTTTCTATAACATGCTTATACATTAAACTTCATTTGTTGAAATTTGAAATTTTAGCCTGGAAATTTTAGGTTGGAATCCCTGTACTGAGTAAACCGGGAAGTGGTCAGTTTATAAATGATTAATTTAGAGCAGTTTTGGGGTTATGATTTGGCGGAAGAGATCCCATTTCCTATGAATAGCCTACTTCCTGTTTTCGTTTCTCTTCCCTTCTGGAAGTTTATTGAGCGTGCGGGAATACATGTGTGGTCCGCTTCTTGGAAGAAATTCATAGCTATTATTGATTTCCTTCTGGCCAACAGGAACGATCAAAGAGCATAGATCAGGTTGCTTATTTATTCATTGTTCTAATTAGGTGTTCCGTTACAACTCGAAAAATAAATATTTTGAAATATATAAAACGTTGCAAAACTCAATACACCCTTTTGACTTGTGGCAGTTGTGTAAAACTATTATTTTACAAAAAACTAAAAAAAAAAAACTTGTATGTTTATTGAAAACATTACTTTCTGTCTCAAAGGACAATTAGGTGTCAAAATAAAAGTTTTACACAACTTATGTTATCTGGTCATTTTCTTAGCCTTGATGAAGGCCGAAACGTAGATGACACCCAGCTCCTATAAAATGGGTACTCTTAATTAAATAATTAATCAAGGGAAAAACCTGCCGGATGAGCACGACCCGGCACCAACACCTCCATGCACAACCTTCTTAGAAATAGTACTTCCTAACCTAACCTAAACGGTTTTTTTTTAGTGTGGGATAAGTATTACTTCCACACTACCGAGGGTAGGGAAGCATTGTGTTCGTGCGAGAGATTAAAAAAATTTTTTTGCTCAGAATCGAAAATTTTCACTCGCGTTTTACGTTTCAGATATCAAGGATCAAATTTGGTTCGGTGTCTGTCTGTCTGTAGTCATTCGATGTGACGGGAATATCACCTAGTACCGTTCATCCTATCTTCATGAAATTTTCAGGGATTATGCTGATTGGTGCCTAGATGGTTCCATATCAATTTTATCAAATTCCATCCTGTAATTCCGCTTACGCACGCGCAAACGTATATTTTTAGATATGCCAATATTTCAGAACGGGCTTGTTCGATTTGGCTCAAAGCTATATAAAAGGTAGACTTTGGTGAAGAAATAACGTAGGGTCAATTTTATTGAATTCTGTCCACCACTTTCTCTTATATATGCACTACTAGACCGCTGTCCGCCGTCCGCGCATTGCCCTGGACCGATTTTTTTCGAATTTGGATGTAAAATCAGAGGTCACCAGAAGATGATCCTCCTTCAACGAAATTACTATTCGCCTTCTCGTTTTAAAATGGCGGCCGAAAAACCTGCGTTGCTATAGACTGTAGCGCCTAAACGAATGTACCGATTTTAATGAAACTTCGCTAAAGTCATTCTCTTTACGCCCTTTAAATTTATCTATATGACATTTCAACGAAATGAAGCTAAAAAAAAGTTACGAGGGATGGTAAAATTAAATTCCGAATAACTCAAGAAGTATACACATTTTTGTGAATATTGTTTATGGTTTTTTAAAGGTTTGCGGAATTTCCTAAAAAAAAAAAAAAAAATCGTTAAAATCGGACAATTAGCAGAAAAGATATGGTATCTAGTTTATTTTTAGATGTGCTATTGCAAAAGGTTTATCTTTTGTTTTGATTTTTGAATGTGTTACTGAAGTAATACTATGTTTTAGCATAATACTAATGATTATAAAAAAGTTTAGTCCAATAATTGGAATCACCTTTTATTTATTTTTCTTTATAAGTAGGAATTTAATGTTACTTTATATGTATAATTGTTTGAAAATAATATACCATAGTGAAATAACTTGCAGTGGATTTTTTTTCAAATTAATTATCGCTATATATATATATATATATATATATATATATATATATATATATATATATATATATACATATATATATATGACTGAAGGGCTGAAGCCCCTCCCCCAAAATTAAATCTGGATTCGGTAGTGTATATCACTATTATCAGAGCTATTATCAGTTCGAATGTAAAAATTTTCAAGTTTAATTCTATGTGTATTAATGGTGACAGTTTGTAGTCTGCAACTGATATAAGTAGTCTGCTACTATAGAAAATAGCAGATAACAATAAAATATGAAATTATTCTAATAAAACAGAAAGAAAACATGGGTTTTTACGCACTCTTGTAAAACAATAAATAAATTTTTACGTAAGACCTTTTGCACTAACAGTATTGAAATTCATGTTCAGTATGTATTTATTTTTTTATTTTTTTTTATTAAGCATAATCAAGTATGGAATCTTTAAATACGACACTCTTTGAAGTGTCACTGTTGAATGTTGAAGGGTAACTGTAATCGGCTATTCCGATTCTGCTTCTCTCAGAGATTCTATTCTCATACGAAAAATTGTATACCTTGTAATATACAACGGAAACGGTGAGGAAGCTATACTGCCCTTACTTGGCAGACGTTTTTCTTTGTATCATTCTTTTAATATATTTTTTCTCATTAAAACAATTATTCTATTTATTATTCATTAAATGTGTATTTGTCTTCTAAATATCGTTATCTATTTTTTAATTTAATTTTTCAGTTTGTATTTTAATTTTCAAGTTCTATTTTAGTGAATGCACACAATGTGAATAATAATAATACAATCATGTCACACACGATTCATGTGTTCTACATATGATTATATTATTATTATTCTAATATAAATCTATCATTTAGGTTAAGAGCAACTCTGCTAAAATATGAGAAAAAATGGTATACTCAGCACTTAAGGAAACCGCCTTATTATCAACACTTAGGATTCTCTCTGATCAAATAATCCATACGATAGTTTTTTCGCCATAACGACCCCTTTCCAGGCCTGATGAAGAGATGGAGTTTCATGAATGAGGTATCAAACCTAAGGGTATTAAATGGAGCAATGATGGTCTGCGTGTGAGTGTGTTAACAGTCTAGGTCAAAAAAGAAAAGTCGTACGCAAGTGAAGCTGCATATTTAAAGTTTTTATATGCTAGGGATGTTACGGCAACTTTTACTTCAAAATCAGCTTACCGGAAGTGACACTTTATATAATGGACTAAACACATGCTTACGATTTTCTCGAAAACGGCTCTAATGATTTTGATTAAATTAATCATATCGATGTAAAATTAAGCAGTTCTAAATAAGATGTAGTTTTTATACTGACTGATGTTTTCTAACAGGGCTTAAATGGTTAATTTTCAATATTAGCTTCCCCTAAAGTAACTTAAATTTTTTTTATTTGAAACTATTGACCATTTCACATTAATCTCTAATATAAATGATAGTTAAATATAAAATATTAAATAATTTGACAATTAACTAAAAGAGAAATAAAATATTTTAACATAGAATAGTTGTAAGTGAGGAACCATAGAAAAATAAGCGCACCCGAGCTCACTCGACTTCACCCAAAAGATTATAACACGCTTCTATACGTAACATGAGCTTAATATAATAAGGACTCCAACAATATTATGTAAATATAGATATGTGGTTTTCATAGATGATATTGATGTTATTATTTAATATTCAATTATATATACAGCAATACAAATATTAAAATTTGTACATATAAGGGCACTTATAAAAATAAAAATACCCACAATGAAATATAAATCAATATAGCGTTTGTAATTTTTACTTTTACTTTCTGTATGTCTAAAAATACTTATTTCTGCCAAGAAGAGGATGGTAAGTGAAAGTTGTGTGACGCGCTCACCGCACCAGATTTTTTATTTTTTAATAACGATAATCTCCTAATCGAGGCATTTTTTACAATGAAAGGTAACATTCAGCATTTATTAATTGATTCTAGAAATGTAATTTGTACAAATATTTTGATCTATTATGTTAAATGAAATATTGTAATAAGATCTACTTATTTCTATATTATGTTGCTGTTTCTTAACTAAACGATATATTTTGCGTAATATTCGCACGTGCCAGCTAGTATAGATTTATTTCCTCATGGCTTGAGAAATACAGAAAAGAGGCAATTTTAAGTCCCAGGTCTTATGAATAATATCAATAAGGCTCTAGGAAGTTTTACTCAGTTCAAAATAACGATTAATTAAACGTGGGTCGGAAAATATTTAGGGAATTACCGGGTGACGAGAATTAGCTGAAATTATCCGACGATGGATCATTTATTAAAGGGGGAAGAACCCGGCTGATGGAGTTAGTTGGAATGTCCATTGTCACTGAATATTAATTAACAGTGCCCTCTCTTGTGATTATTTCACTAAAAGAGAAAGTATCTTTGTGTGTAATGCTAGGCGTCAATGGGAAGGATTATATTTCATACGAAATTAAATTAGTTGTTAGTTCAATTTAACCAAATTAGTATCGTTAATACTTTCATTTCATGAGTAATATTATCATTTTGTAAACTTAATAACATGTATTATAATAATAATTGAAGTAATTGAGATTCTGTTTCATCAAATATGGAAACATAAATTCTAACAGCATAAACAGTATGGATAAAGTGGATAATAAATGAGCTCGAGCGTTACAGCGAAAGTTTGGAAAGTTGTGGGTTCGATTCTTGCCTGAGTAATTTAATTTTCTTTTTTTGGCTGCACCATGAAATGAATCACCATACTTACACTTTTTTTAGTATGGGATGGTCACATATTTGCCTGGGTATTCAAAAGTATGTACAAACTCCATCGTCGGATCACAAGCCGGACTATTTCTTCACTTATATTAGTAAATGAACTTTATATTGAGGAATCTAATAAGCTTTTCTAGTCATGGTACATTAAAGTTAAACATCATGCTCAAGTTAAACATAGTATTTGTTATCTACTATTTTAGATTATAACCGAATCACATATTTTCTAATAAATACTTATTTGGATTTATCTTGTACGAGTGATCTTCCGTATGTTCCTATTAATTTCTTCACATAGCCTCCTCTATTGATTTTTCTCCTATTTAATAACCAATTTGTATATTTTTTTTCTGAGAACAATAACTTTAATCTTTGCATTTATGTCATTTCTAATAAATAATATATACATATCGTTTTTATAATTTCTTCTTAGTTTTACATAAAACATTTTGATAAATAACTATCTTATTTCCTTTGCTTTTTTTTTTGTGGCATCTTATTTTATTATTAATAGTACAGAAATATCTGTTAAATGCCAAGTGTGCAATATATTATTTTATAAATACAATGCTATAATTATAAATAAAATCCAACGAAAATTCAATAAAAAACACGACACTTACACAGCCGGAATGGATCGATGATGAGCAGGTTCATGATGGATGAAGAACGTTCCTTAACTCAGAGAGGAATATACTCAAAAGGAATGATGGAGTTCCTCCTTGGAATTTATCTTCAGGTGCTACGAAAGATGAAGAGAAAATGAGATTGTATTTTTAGAACTTAGAAATGAATGTGATTTCTGCAATAATGGAGGATTCAAACATTTTCACATAAAAATTAAAATTATGTATTTAGTTCTCAATACTGGTGTCCCATCATATATAGTACACTTCACTGGAACTGCAATTTTTTTTTCCATAGTCCATTTTTAAATACCTTTAACTTGAATGCTTGAATTTTTTTTTTGTTAACTAAATAACTCTTTTACTGCTAAAAGGCATTGTAAGGTGTATTTTGTGCTTCTTTTTATCGCCTATGTGTATTTTTTGTGAATCTGAAATATAATCGGTGATGGAACTCAGGCTTGAATTGATCTTATAATCTAGGGCTTACAAGCAAATTTTTTTATTATTATTTATTTAGAAATATAATAATCTGTCAAGTGGACAATAATTATATTGATATATGAACACATTCGCACCATATATACAGAAAATATCTTAAATCACCATAATACAGAAAAATAGATTTAAAAAATTATCTTATGTATGTTGTTGCCACCGTTTTGGAATGTTGGCTGGAAATAAGCCGTTGAAGAGAAGGTTTGCCAATTGTTGAGACTTTTCGAAAAATGATTTTTTTCGTTTTGTGATAAATTCTTTTTCTAAATAACATGTTATAAAAATATACTATTATTTAATGATATTATCAAATGACAGAAAAAATTCAGAAACCTTATGCTAAAACAACTTGAAAATATTAGGAGATAAAGTGATGTTACTCATAACTATGATAACCATATTATTATTCTTTTTTTTAAATTTTATTTATAATATTTACAACTGTACCGTATAATTACACATTTACAACTGAAATGTGTACACAGGAGTATAATCACATGAAAAAACTTGTTGAGAAACTATCCACTGGTAGCACTCTAATAATATGTCTACATAAGGAGATCACGAGCCCAACCTATTTTCAGACGCCTCGGAGGGTTATCGGGAATCGAAGAGGAACCAACGCTAAAAACAAGAAGATTCAGATGGTTATAAAGTTTATTATGGAAGGATAGGTATCTGGATTGGGCAAAATCGGAGACATATGGAACATTAAGATCTTTATGGATTATTTTATTTGTAAAAAATTAAGGAGCATTGAGGATTTTACGAAGGATTTTGGATTGTAAGGATTGGATACGAGAGGAATTTGACAACCATATTATAAATATTAAAATATGAAATATAATAAATGCTACTTGCAGTGAGTGACATTTTCATCGTTTTTAGAACAAACGCTATAAAATAAAATTGTCTATCAAATAAAAACCATTACATAAGGAATTTACAGGGGATTTTAATAAATTCAATTAACTATAACTTTTAAGAAATATTGGGTCCCAAATACTCTTTAACCTTCGGTGCATTAAATTAAAATTATGTGATGATAATGTTATTTTATCATCTTGATTTAATGTTTCTTATTTGGTACAAGTTATTGGCTAGTAACTGACGTTATTCTATACAATTAATTTTCTGGCACATTCCATTTTTTTTTCGGCTCTCTCGTTTTAAAGAATAGGATAAACGATGCTAAAGAAAATACCAGGCAACGAAGCCCAAAAATATTTTACTACGTTGAAACTTTTCTTTTCTGGAACCGTAATTTAAGCTTATATTTTTCTGAAAAGTTCTCCATTGGGAGTACTTTTGGAGTATAGAAGGGAAGTTTTTAATACATTTATTTAAATTTATCTTAAATTGTAAAGTTCCGCTGGAATCTGAAAAGTGAGAAGGAAGTTTTTAAGAAGTTCAACCCCTTTAATAAGTTATTTCATAAAAGTAAATGTGCGCTCGGTGTTTGGGTATTTATAAATGACTTCTTGTTATTATAAAATTTTAATGAAAATATAGATTAGAGCAGGAGCGTCGCACTTTGTCTCCCAAAGAGCTGAAATACTATAATTATCGCGTGAAAGGTTTGTAAAGATAAACTCCATTTTTAACAAAGGTATTCTTAGAATAAAAATACTAGAATTCGCTTCATTCTTACATCGTATTATAGACTACTAGATTTAAACTTTTGAAGTTGTTTGTTACATATTTTAGGGTGGCTACATTCTAAACTCTAAGTAATTATGAAAACAGAATTTATCTATCTTTGAAATGAAACAGAGGAAAGGTTAAGAATACAAAGGCTTATATATATATATATATATATATATATATATATATATATATATATATATATATATATATATATATATATATAAGTTAAGCGTCTCCGGGCTTTGTAAATAAAAAAAAAGAAGGAAAGAGGAACGAGAAACAATACTCACGGCTTCTGAATTAACACTGCTTTATTCGTTCAATAATCTGCCTTATATACAATTGCTATGTTTATTTACATTACAAGATGGTATTAAGGCTGATATCGCCAGTCTCCGGTCTTTATCTCCCCCCCACCAGTTTACGAATAGGATTTTCGGAAACTTATAAATTCCTAGATCGGAGCCACCGGTATCAGCCTTAACCCTTTACAATTATTCGTACCAGTATAAACTTAAAGTACACCAAACCTCACTTCCACTCCGCTGGAACGAGAAATAAATAAAAAGAAATAAACCACAGAAAGTAAACACACAACGTCTTATTAACAATGGAACAGAACTCTTAATCCTATAAAAATTACAATCACCTCTATTATGCTGCCATATCTTTATTTACAAGAACAACAAAAATAATGAAAAAAAAATGACATCATCAACAGTAATAATAATAAAAAAAACATATTTTTTTATAATACGCGATAAGGGTACTACGAATCAGTTGGTTTCTGTACCGGTTCTAACATTGGGAGCTTCAATTGTTCAATATGAACAGTTCTCCTCTTCTTAGGTTCGTTAATGCTTTCAATGGTTACCAGATTATGCTCCCTAATAGCAACCACTCTGAATGGGCCCTCGTACCGTAACAATTGTTTCCCTCTGTTGGTTCCAATTCTACGATACACTATTGTTCCGATTTTTAATTCTCCCATTCGGTCACGTACCTGCACATTCTGCCGCGCTACCCGCTTCTCCTTTTCCCGCTGAATTCTCCCCGCTACCTTTCCCCACGTCTTTCCTACCTCTACCCTAGTACTCTGGATTTGCTCTACGAGATGTTCATCGGTCGTTGTTTCCCCCCAATCTCTCCTTGGCCTGCGCATCCCGAATAGTATTTCCACAGGTGAAAACCCCGTTACGGAGTGGATCGAATGGTTGTAAGCTGTTACGGCTTTCTTCATCGCAACATCCGGCTCCAACCCTTTCTCTCCCTGATATACACGGATGTGGTCACTCAACGTGCTGTGCAAACGTTCGATTCCTCCTCTACTCTTAGGGTGTCCCGGTGTGTTATAATGCCACACAACCTCTAACCTTTTCACCTCCTCCCTAATCGCGGTATTGTCGAATTCTCTGCCACCGTCTGATGTGATCCTCTCGGGAACTCCGTAAAACTGTATCCAGATTTGTAGGGCTTCCGCAACTGCATTGGCAGACTTGTCCATGACCTGATGTGCCATAGCTACTTTACTAAAGGTGTCGATGATCGTGACCCACTTGAACCCTTTCCAGGTGAATGTATCGATCTGGAGGTCTTGTAGCGGCATATTCCCTGTAGGTGTCTCTTCCTGAACTCCTCTGGGGGGGTGTCGATCATACTTTGTGCGCATACATACCTCGCATTTCCCGATGATTCCTTGGATAGATTTTTTCATTCCCCACCAGAAATACTTTCGCCGTAATGCCTGCAACGTCTCGTTGACGCCTCGGTGGTTGGTCTTCCCCTGGTGGTATGCCAATGTAATTGCTTGTTGCTGCTCCTCATCCTGTACGGTTTCCACTGCATACTTGCACCGGATGATCGTTCTATCCATGCCTATTCGCTCGGATCTCCACATCCGCTTTATTTTCTCCCATACCGTGTTGTTCCCAACATAGAGATGGTGTGTCTTTCCCGGTTCCGTGGCGTCCTTCAGTGCCGTACGGATTTGCTCCTCGCTCACCCCGGGTTGCGACCAAATGACGCGAATCCTACTTTTCCCGTATCTTCGGTAATCTATTTTCATGATCCCTGTTGTCCTGGTTTTCCAGATTACCTGTCTATGCTTGTCGTTGATGATTTCGTCTATTTCCTCCATCGCCACTGGTCTTTCCTCCGCTGAGCTATCTTCTTCCGGGGACCCCTCCCTGTCCTCTATACTGACGGTATCATCTGCCCCTTCACCCTCAGGAGTCCATTCCCTCAAGAATTGGCGCACGTCCCGCGATGGACCTCCCCCGTCCTCTTCTACCGCGTTGATCATGATGGCCCTAGAGAGCCAGTCTGCCACCACGTTTTCCTTTCCCGGCTTATACACCACCTCCATGTTGTACTGACTAAGGAATTCTTTCCATCTCGTGACCCTCGCAGAGGTTTCCTTAAGTTTTCCTACCCACTGAAGGGGTTTGTGATCGGTGTGGACTCGAAACTTCCTCCCAAATATATATGGCCTGAAATGGTCGATGGCCCACACTATCGCGAGTAGCTCCCTCTCTAACGCGCTGTACCGTGATTCCGCGCTCGTAAGTCGTCGGCTCGCGTATGCTATCGGACGTTCACCCTCACTTCTGCCCTGGGATAAAACGGCCCCCAACGCGTATTCGCTCGCATCGGTGGTGACGTTGAACTGCTTCTCAAAATCCGGGAACGCCAATACGGGTTCTGCCTGCAACCTATCCATGCATTTCCGAATATTATTTTCCATTTCCGGTGTCACCACGATCCTCGCGCCTTTCTTCAGCAAGTTATTGATAGGTACCAAGTATTCTGCCATCTCAGGTACGAATCTTCTATAATAATTCAGCGTCCCGAGAAGCCTACGAATCCCTTTAACGTCCCGTGGCACCGCCATTCGTGTGATAGCCTCCACCTTTGCCGCATCCGGTCTGACCCCCTCGCTAGAAATAGTGTGGACTAAAAAATTGATCCGCGTTTGTCCCAACAGGGACTTCTCACTGGACAGTTTCAGCCCGAATTGTCGTAGCCTTTCGAATACCGACCTCAAATGCCCCACGTGTTCAGCTTCCGTTCTGCTAAAAATCAGCAGGTCGTCCATGTATACTTGACATACGGAGTCGTCGATCCCCCTCAGAAATTCGTCCATCAGGCGTTGAAACGTTATGGGCGCATTCTTCAGACCAAACGGCATTCTGGTGAATTCGTAATGCCCCCTTTCGAATGTAAACGCCGTCTTATGTTGGTCCTTCGGGTGCATCCGTATTTGGTGGTATCCCGCCTTGAGGTCCAACGTGCTAAACACCACGGCCCCACTCAACCTATCAAGTATATCCTCGAATCTTGGGATCGGGTACTTTTCGTCTACCGTGTTGTCGTTCAACCTACGATAGTCCACTACCACTCTGTATTTTTCCTTATTATCCCCCGGCGCTGCCTTCTTTTTCACTGCCCACAGGGGACTATTAAATGGCGAGGTGCTATCGACTATGATCCCTTGCTCCTTTAGGCTTTCCAATTCCTCCCGAATATGCTGCCTCAGCGCCTGCGGGTATCTCCTTTCCTTTACGTAGGTCACCCTATCTTGCTTCAGTGGAACTTCGTGTACCGTCTTCCCTGTTACCCCCAATACCTCGCCCTCCCTGAAGAAAATATCTACGAACTCCGCTTGTAACGCCTTTCTCCAGTCCTCCACCCTGTTCACCGCTCCTATCCGCACCCTTCTTTCTCTCGCGACCCCTATACATCCAAATTTCCTCTTTCCCAGCCTGATACTCCAAGCTCCTCTACGGTTTCTAATGCTTACCCCTACCTGTCCTAACAGATCACACCCTATTATGACTTGGTACTCCCGCGTCATGCTCTCTACCACATGCACCTTTAGCTCCCCCTTTTTCCCTGCCCACCGATCAAGCGTAATTGACGCTTCCCCTTCTACTTTACAGGGACCACCCAGAGTGATTAGCTGGCAGCCACAGTTTTGTATCCGGAGTACCCTCTCGCTCCCGCACACTCTCCCCAACGCCCCCCGAGTCAAGATAGTACTCGATCTATCATTTCTTGGGCACACTCGAGGAACGATCGCTCTCTAGGCAGTCCGTCTCTTCTCCCAGTCTCCTTAGCCAACTGAACCTTGAGTATTGTCGAAAGGAATTCCATCCTGGCTTCGACCTCTCCCACACTCATGGTTTCACGCATTTTCTCAGTTATGCGGTTGTACTTCGCCACTAGTACCCCCGCATACTGTCCTCTTGTTTGGCGTTGGGACCGACACTCCCTAAACATTTGTAAGATATCTTCTTCCGGCGTCCATCGGCCCCCTCCGAAAGCCTTCTTCAAACGCTCCTTAATCACTGGCCATGGTGTCTCCTCGTCCGCTTGGATTTGGTTGAGGATGTTCCTCCTCACTCGGCACACGAGAGCTGCCTTCAGTGCTTCTGCGTCTCCCAGGTTCACGAGGTCCTCCGCCACCTTTGCTTCGATTCTTGATATGAGGCGGTCTCCACCTTTCAGGAAGTGATTAAGTTCACCTATCTCGCCCCCGAATCGCTCCAGGTCTGCGATTGCTCTCCGTAGATCCTGCGTGGTCGCTGCCCTTATCTTCATCCACTCCAATGCATTGGCGTGCGCCTCTGCCAATGTGTCCCTAGGTAAGGGAGGGATCCTTGTATCTGCGGTACTTGAGGTATCTGAGGTATCTGCGGAATCTGCGGAACCTGAGGGGCGATCTGAGGAATCTGCGCTATCGGCATTTCCTGAGGTTGCGGCATTTCAGGTGCGTTCAACACTCCTGGTCGAATTATGCCCTCTGTCGGCATCTCGTCTTTTCCTTATGACTAGGAGAAGAGAAAAAAAAATTAAAATAAAGAAAGGAAAAAAAAATTTTACTTCCGCGTTCTCCTGACGTTCTCCCGGGTTTCGGCACCAGTTAAGCGTCTCCGGGCTTTGTAAATAAAAAAAAAGAAGGAAAGAGGAACGAGAAACAATACTCACGGCTTCTGAATTAACACTGCTTTATTCGTTCAATAATCTGCCTTATATACAATTGCCATGTTTATTTACATTACAAGATGGTATTAAGGCTGATATCGCCAGTCTCCGGTCTTTATCTTATATATATATATATATATATATATATATATATATATATATATATATATATATATATATATATATATATATATATATATATATATATATATAATACAAATATATATATAATACATATATATAATACAAAGGCTTATATATATAGATATATATATATATATATATATATATATATATATATATATATATATATATATATATATATAAGCCTTTGTATTCTTAACCTTTGTGTATATATATATATATATACAGGGCTTCGTTGCCTGGTGTTATCTTTAGTATCGTCTATCCCATTCTTTAATATTGTTTCTTTAGTAGAGAAATAGAGCAAAAAAAAAAGGAATGTGCCAGAAAATGAATTGTATAGAATAACGTGAGTTACTAGCCAAGAACTTATACCAAATAAGAAACATTAAATCAAGATGATAAAATAACATGATCATCACATAATTTTAATTTAATGCAACGAAGGTGAATATATATATATATACAGGGCTTCGTTGCCTGGTATTATCTTTAGTATCGTCTATCCCATTCTTTAATATTGTTTCTTTAGTAGAGAAATAGAGCAAAAAAAAAAAGGAATGTGCCAGAAAATGAATTGTATAGAATAACGTGAGTTACTAGCCAAGAACTTATACCAAATAAGAAACATTAAATCAAGATGATAAAATAACATTATCATCACATAATTTTAATTTAATGCAACGAAGGTGAATATATATATATATATATACAGGGCTTCGTTGCCTGGTGTTATCTTTAGTATCGTCTATCCCATTCTTTAATATTGTTTCTTTAGTAGAGAAATAGAGCAAAAAAAAAGGAATGTGCCAGAAAATGAATTGTATAGAATAGCGTGAGTTACTAGCCAAGAACTTATACCAAATAAGAAACATTAAATCAAGATGATAAAATAACATTATCATCACATAATTTTAATTTAATGCAACGAAGGTGAATATATATATATATATATATATATATATGTATATATGTTTAAGTACATCTTTAAGAACTCCGTTAGTCCAATGGCGTCGTTGTCTTCTTGTTCCACAGGCAGGTAGTCGAATTTCGTTTAAGTTAATCTAGTTTCATCCATTTGCATTCACTGGCTTACGGACATTCTGTTCTTACAACGGTATTGTAGTGCTTTATTTTAGTGTTCCAGAAAGTATTTGAACTTTTTTCCTCTATACTATTTTGTTATTGGTACCTATTTTTGGATTGTACAATCTTTATCAATAAAGAACAAAAAATATTGTGAATGTTCTGTGAGATCCATATCGAATAGAACTGAGGTTTGGAGAGGTTGTTGCCTCACACATATATAACACACCACCTTATTAAAGTTTCAGAGTTCCCTGGAGAAGTAGGCATAAGAGCTTTATAAATCCCGATCAAAATCTAATCATTTTCCCGGAGATTCGCGAGGTATTTCATTCAAGCATTCATATCGAATCGTGCTACTCTAACTCTAAAATTATATCATCTTAAAGCAGCTAGATGTTTTAAACTATTTTGTTAGAAATTATACAGTTTATGGTCGGTTATTTGTGTGGTCACTAAATTCTCCATAAAATTAAAAAATTGGACCATTATTACTAGAGTATTGTAATTTGTACATATACTTTTGTTTATTATTATGAATGAATAAATTATCGATTACGAAGACCAAGGAAAAAAAAGAAATTTCCTCATGTTATAATAAACTACATTAGCTAATTTATTAACTTATTTTAAATATAAATTTATTAAGAAATAATATGTTCTTCCTCACTTAAGAGCAATAAATGTTAGAGCTATTTCTGGTACATGTTAAACACCATCTCGTCAATTTATTGCAAAACGTCATTAAGTGGCATTACGTAACCTCAAATAATTAAAAAGTTTAATAAATTTTCCTGTTGCGAAATAATAAAATCATACCCTTAGTGCAACTGTATAAATAGTAAATATATGATAAGTAAAAGAGTGTTTTCCAGTTCCATGCACTTAGGTTGTTTTTGTATGTCGAAATAAATATAAATGCTTGATAAAAATGGTCGAAATAAATTAAAACATATTTGAAAGTTAACCTACATCAAAAATGCACCTATTTGCATTTTATAATGAACCGACGACATATACAATAAGGCGATAAGAAAAAACAATAGAAAATATTGCAGCAAAAACAAAAAGATATTATGAAACTTGAAATAAGGTATAAAACAAACCCATATTATAATATTTACAGTTAGCGTTGAGAGCTCCGAGCCTTTTCTCCAAATTGGAGGACAAGCCAAGACTCAGAGATCTCAGCGCTTCTTTCTCAGCCGGGTGAGCCTTATGGGAATCCAGTGGGGAATGAAAAAGAACACTATAACCAAAGAAATTCAGTTGAGTGGAGAAACAGGTCATTGCCAGAATTCCAATGTCATATTTACAAAAGATCTCGGGGTCACTGCCGTTTCAACCTTAAATGAGGATTGTAGGGATGACTGGACAGTTGGAGATTCTGAATGGAATAACATCAAGGACATAAGGATTGTTGTTGAGGTCATGATAAAAGCTTTTTTTGTGTGTGTGACCTTATTATTCTGACATAACATGACTATCGTTCGAAAGACTTTAGAATGGAAGGTTCGGAAACGTTTGCTGTTCGAAAATTTAGCTTAACTTATTTCTATATTATTATTTCAATACGCTATTCTTACACTGACAAACATACTGTGAGATGTAGTAACAAGGGCGTACTAATGTTTATTAATTTATTTAAAATTGATATCTGCTGTAATTATTGCGATAAGTGATAGATATCTTACTCTCAGATTGTTCATTCTTTTTGTTGATGATTATTATTAATCAATCAATATTTATTATTTACATCAAAATCGTCCATTGCTGTTTGGTTTTATTTACAAAAAATAGTAATTTGAAAGCTAAAAGGTTGCGAAATCTGAGCTTGATAGAAACCCTACCATCTGGTAATTTATGAGCTGAAAAGAAGCGAGAGAGAGAGAGTGGTTTGACAATTAGCAAGAGCGGGGTTTGGTAATTGCTGTGGCAGAACATTGACAAAACCCATCCCACTTCTGTTCCCTAATGGCTTCCGTCGGCTAACCTTGTTCTCAATCCTCTTATTTCCATTCACTGTCCGAATCATAGACAATATTAAAAGGAACATTTCCGGAATCTGGTAAGAACCATAATTTAGAATGAGAGGTACCTATTTCTGTAATACATTACGTTAATAGAGGAAGTATTGAACTTTGTTACGATAAATGAAGAGTTCGTCCAGAGTATATTAATAATAATGATAATACTTTATTTATTCTGGGGCGAGCTCCTTTAGAATAATGAACAAGAATAGAACTATGGACTTTTGGGTCTCATGTGTATTTACAATTTAAACAGATAAATATAATAGAAGAAACGTAAAGTTACCTTCTAACTTTAATCAATTTACAAGAAAAAAAAATAAATGAAAAAAACATAAAATGAAGTCATTGGAAACAAGCTAATATTTACATAAATATCTGTTTACAATTATATAGAAACTGGATTGAAAGGAAGTGATTGAATAGGCGGGCTTTAAAAGCAGAGAGGGTATTGGAGTTACGGATGTAGAGAGGGATTGAGTTTCACAAGGCCGATGATTAAACAATGAAAGATATATCGAATGCAGCTAATAAATACTTATATATCTGAAGACAGGTTGTAAAGTTATAACTAACATTTCCTTAAGTTTATTTAGTAGAGGGAGGAGGAGAAAATCTGTGACTGATAACTTCTTACTTCTTATAGGACACAGAGTAGACACGAAATCGACCAACGTACTAGAGCACCAGTCAGATTAGGCCAGACATTGTCTTTTTTGATGAAATTATAATATTATTAATTTTTGTCAGCTGAATTCATTTTAGAGGAAGCCACTATTAAAGCCACTACTTCACTATCTAAATTAATTTTTTTCTGTGGGCTTTACTGGATATTTGGCCACCCTTAATATATAGCCTTTTCCATCTCTATCTATCTTAGCTTTTTTTTCCAGCTATCTGTATGCAACTGTATAGCATGCTTGTTGATTCGATTCATCCTTCTGCTTTTTGACGGTTCAAGTGGTCCTCTATTGAAGCATTCATCGTTGTCTACAGGTCTTCTGATGGATTTCTGCATGTCCCACTCATCTTAAACCCCTTGACTTCATAACATGAAATATTGAGTGAACAGTTTCTATGAGCAGTTGTTTATTGGTATTTTTCCTCTACTCCAGATTAGTCAGGTTATTACGAGGACTATTTCACACTGGAGAATAATAATTCGTGTGCTGGATAATGTCCTGGTATCGCAGCCGTTTATCAGAACCGGCTTTATCGTAGAAATGTATACTCTTAATTTGAAATTTCAAAAACATTTAAGAATTTCCTAACTTGGAAAGAGCAAAGTAAACCCTGTTTGCGCTTTTTATACACTAGTATTTTTCTAAACGTTGGTCATTTATTGAGTTCACTGTGGATCTGAGGTATTTGAATTAGTTTTCTATCGAGAACGAGTTCCCTTCAAATAAGATTCTATTGTTGGATTGGAATTTTCGGCTTGATATCATGTAGTTTATTTTACCTTCATTTTGTTTTAGGCCGGTTTGCTATGGTTCTCTTACCAGAGTCTTAGCAAGTCCCTCAATCTCCTTTTGATTGCTTCCAAGAACAGGTATATTATTTGCATAGCCATGGATATTTTTTTTTTTAAATTTCGGTATAATAAGAAAACAAATAAATTAACACAGGAGTTAATAAGTATTTAATCCAATATAGTCAGTGGTACAGATCCCTTTTTATTGAATTATTAACATCCGCCTGAAACTTCGTAAATAGCTTCATCTCATCGTAACATAACAACAACTATTTTATTTATGAAAATTCTTGGAATTGGTCCGTATTCAATCTGGAGGGGGGCATACTTTGTCTATTTGTTTAGATACTAAAAACTCGTAAACATCCATTGTCTTTCTACTTGGATCGTAAGATAATTTTATCACAAAATCAAAAAAAAAGGTGGCCTTCAAAAATATTGGCGTGACTTTAACACCAAAATTTTCAAAATAAGGAGGTTATATAGGATAAACGGCCCAATATTTTTGTATTCCACCTTTTTTTTCCGATTTTGTGATCAAATTATGTTATGATCCAAGTAGAAAGGAAATGGGTATTTAAGAGTTTTTAGTACTTAATTAAATAGGAAATTGTAAACTATTTCCAAGTTTGCCCAAGGACAAAGTTTGCCCCCCTCCAGATTGAAACGGCCCCAATTCCAAGAGTTTTCGTAAATAAAATAGTTGTAGGTTACGATGAGATGAAGCTATTTACCAAGTTTCAGACGGATGTTAATAATTCGATAAAAAGGATTCTGTACCGCGGACTAATACGTATATTTATTTTTTTTAACTTACAAAACAAAATGGTACCACAAAACCCAATAATGAATCCAATAGAGAAAAAAAAGTATAATTACATATTTTATTTTTCATAGTTAAATACCTACTCTTTCATGTTTTCATTTATTTCTGAAAATCGCATCTTTTTTTTTTAAATCGTGAAAAGGAGAGGTCATTAAAACTATTTAAAAAAAAAAAACTACATTTGTACTCATATAACACATTTTTCAAAACGTCTGCCATCATTTTAAAAATCTGACGGATTTTCAAAGTATCAGATGCCAGGCCTTAATCAATTTCTCAGAGGGGTGGCATCATTTCGCTCCGGGAATATCGTGCCTTTGGGAGAGGCATTTAGCTTAAAAACGGTAAGTGGCGCCTTTGTTGAAGGAATGAAACAAAATTGAGTTATTGTAGTCACTAAGTGGTGTGTAACCACATCTAGACTGAGTCATATCTTTCGGGAGTCGAGTTGCTCCTGACTCAGAGCTCCCCCGGGAGGCTAATGCAGTTAGGCTCAATTGGTTCCCTAAATGGCTCTATGTCTTCTCTGACTCACCTTCTCTAGGATTGTTCCATCTTCTCCTGCAATATTTCAAGGTATTCTGTCTCGTCTATGTTTCGTCCCTCAAGAGGAGTGTTGCCTAGTTCTGTTATTTAGTTAGAAAGAGTATCATAGATTATTTTAGTCGTTAATTTCCAAAATGAAGCCTAATCGTAACTGTTTTTTTTTTTCAGGAAACGCGACAAACTATATTTTCTATTCCGATAGTAATATTTTTTTTTTATTTAGAAAAAAATACATTTTGCCTCAATTAAGGGCATTGAATATTTAGGATAAATGAAATACAAACATACCATATATACAATAAAATAAAAACAAGATTATAACAAAATAAAATAAAACTACAAAATAAAATAAAACGATAGTAATATTAAAGCCAATATTTTTTGAATAATAAATTCAGAAATTCTTTATTTACTAAACAGGTTTTCGAAAATCATAGATTATTTCAGTAGTAATTAAAAACTTTGAAACTTGAATAGAGCCGTATCGCAAAGAATTAAGGTTTTGGTTTATATAGAAATAGTGATGTATGAATCTAGGAGAAAAAAAAGTTGTACCATACAGGATGTTTCAGGGCTATGTGGTCAAACTGCAAAAATGAACTCAGGACCTCAAAACAAGAAAAAAATTCCTCTGAATGTATAAAAAACACTCAAATATCATATGACACTGGATTTTTTTATTTGGTGTGGCATTAAACAAAAATTCTATGCAAATTCTATTAATAACCTTAATTCCTAACGAAGAAGGATAATTGAATCTTGTGAAACAATAACACATAATGCCGTTCTGCCACTGGTGCAGTTGAAAAAAGATGCAGAGCCTAACTTAATGCTCAAGGGAATCCCTTTGAATCACATTTAATGTGAGTATTATTGTTTACATTTAATTAAAGAAGTAGTTAGAACAAATAAATAAGTTTTATTTATTTCATATAACGTGAATAATCCATATTAACGAAAATCTTTAGGTGTAGACATCTCCTGAACAAAGCGTTTGCGGATATACCTTCAGAGGAATTTGTTTTCATGTTTTGTGGCGAATACGTGATTCCCAAACGAGACGAAAATGATTGTCCTCTTAGATCGGCTATCGGCCCCTACTGTGTTATCCGGCCTGTATGAAGTTGGTTAGTCGGAAGTTAAGCCTAAAAATGTATTATTTAAAGCCTTTCCTTATGTATGGTACTCGAAAAAAGGAAAGACAGATTATCTTTAAGGCCGGATTCGAGTTTGGCTCTTCTAACAAGGAAATCTTGGCGACTAAAACATATTTTATTTGTAAGCTTCGACCTTAACGGGAAAAGTGTTCCGATAAATCAAATATCAAAATATTCTTTCTAAATTATTTATATTTTGTACTAATACGGTGATCTTTAAAAAAATAAACCCCCTCAAAAAAAAGCATCAATAGAAACCTATTTGTTATTTAAACCTATGTTGTAGAAACCTATTGTTTATGTATATATGAAGCAAAACATACAGTAATTTACATACATGAAATAGATTTTTATAAATTAATATTTGCATTTTCTATTTACCAGTGGTTAAATTAAATTAAACATGAGTTTTATATTCCGTCAATTTTCAGTATATTTCATACCTCTTAAAATTTTCTTTTTTCCCTTGAGGAATTCGATAGAAATGATGCCTTGGTTATATAACATTCATCTACTAAATATCGAGAAACTTTTACTATATGTTTATAAATATATTCGTACTACACACTGAAATTCTTTACAAACTCACTTCTGCCAATCGAAAATTCTCCAAACATTAATAATTTTTATTATACCAAAAATATATTGTGCATGAAGTCCTTATTCTCCCTTATTTTACAGAACCGAAAATATCTTCTTCTTATCCATTATTTTTTAAAAACTATATGTCTCTATATTTTCTTACAATATATCGTGGTATATCTGTTTTTTCTATCCAAATTTTATTTAAAATACTTGGTGTTAGCTTTTGAACTTGATATTTTCATTAGGAATAATCTTACAAGAAGCATAGGCGATGACTTTTCATTCTGGTTGAGGGAAGGGGGGGGGAGGTCGATGCCCTTCCCTCCAAAAGTCTCGAAGTTTATATATAGAGTGTAAAAATTAAGAATGAAAATTAACATAACCAACACAATTATTGTGAGACAGGTAATATTATACTATATATATATATATATGTATATATTCTGGGGGAGAAAGGGAGGGAGCGAAACACTATTCTCGCCTCATCTCTATTTTTATTTGTTTATTACCTCCCGAAGTCCGCTCCTGTGATAACAACAATTACTGTCTATAATGTAGGTTTAGTTATATACATATATATATATATATATATATATATATATATATATATATATATATATATATATATATATATATATGCTATTTTTTGGTTTATTATTTTTAATAATTAATCATTGCAATCTACCGAAAAATTCTATAACTTAAACCCCCTCAAAATTTGAGGTTTCACGTTTCAGGATACGTAAAATTCGAAAATCGAATACATTTGTTTTTTTGTCGGTCCGCCGTCCATTTATTTTCTCTAAAACTACTGGACCGATTTTTTTTCAAATTCGGATTTAAAGTCAGAGGTCATTGGACGATGATCCTCCTCCATCGACATTATTATACGCCTTTCAGGTTCAAGGTGACGGCTCAAAAAGCTGTGTTGCTACAGACTGTAGTGCCTAAACGAATATACCGATTTTAATAAACATTGGGTATAGTCTTCTTCTCGATGCCCCTTAAATTTATTTGTATAACATACTTCAATGAAAAGAAGCTGAAAAAGCTACGAGGGGTGTTAAAATTAGATTTCCGAATCTAACCGAAAACTCAAAAATTATACACTTTTTTGTTGATATTGTATATATATAATTCTTTTTCTTCTTAATTTTGTAATAAGTTTGATTTTTTAGTAAACTAAAAAAAATATTTTTCTCCAAGGACGAGAATGTGATATCAGGAAAAATAAGCAGAATGCCATCTCATGTACTGCAAGTTCTGCAGTGTATTGGGATTATAAGGTGTTGGAATTGAGGAAATAATGACAACAATTTTATTAATCAATAGAATAAGAGACTGAACAGATGGGTTTGTCAATAAACAAAAGTCGAATGATCGTTATCATTAAAATCATATTCAATAACCAGTTTATTGAAATGAAAGATCATTCAATTCAGATGATGAAAATATGACAAATAATTTAATAAGAAAGTCAAGAGAAGAATGAAAGAATGCTGAGCTTTATCGAAAAAGATAGCGAAATAGAAATAAAAAAAACTTGTTTTGTTAGACAGCTAGAAATATCTGAATAGTGTCCGAACTTCAGCAACTTTATCTATTTCAATTCAGGCAAGTTGTTTTTCAATGCTTGGCTTCCACTAGCAATATCATTAAAATGTTTCTTTTGGTTTGGCATATCTATTGGAAGTGATCTGTCAATATAAAACAGCAGGAAGTGATTCTAATTAATAAAATATCGTTTCCTTTATTTTTATTTCTTAATTTTATTTGTTTTTCATAATTGGTTAAAGTTTGAAGATAACCTGTTTTTTTTTAAATAATTCTTTTTAAATATCTATAATATATCAAAGCCCACATTTCTGTCTTTTTGTATTATTCTAAAGGGTATTTTTTAATTTTTTATTTTACCTAAAATAAATAAAATGTTTTTCAGGTATATATCGCAATAAACCAAATTAGGTGATAAATTCAAAGCAAGCAGCGGCTCATATACCAGAACATTACTCGCAAATAATAGGAAACCACAAACATATTTTTAAAAATTAAGGGGATAAAAAAAAAAGGAACTTGGGTAATTTTTAGTTGCTAGATTTTTTAGATGCGCAATATAGATCAGCATTCAGTGAAATGATGTCAGACAGTGGAGATCCCTCTTCTCTAAATAATTCGGTAAATAAAATTTATTTCATTTCAATTCATTCAAATTACTTAATTAACAACTAATTTTAATTTTAAAAAAATTAAGACAAAATATGAGACGAAGAACAAACTCTGTTCCAATCAACTGGTTTTAAATAGTTAAGTAAGAGAATAAGTTACGGCGTGAGAATGAAAACAATTGCATGGCAAATATAATTTTTTTTTTTTTAAAGTATGTAACATCATGTACTATTAATTGTTTAAATTATTATTGATTGAAATGTGATATATTATGAAGATGAATTTGATGCAGGTCGCCGAAAGCTTAAGTAAATATAAAGTAATTTTTAAATAAATGCAGAGACTGTCATTGGTATACTAATATCCTGATCTATTAAATAAAGTGTATTATTTTTATTCCGTAATTTTAAATAACGCTCTAGATATAATTTTGTATTATATGTCTACTTCTTGTATTGTATTGTATTATATAGATGTGTGGTATGTTCTATTGAACAATAAATTATAAATCGATATTGTTGGCCATAATGAAACTCGTGAAATATTGACTTTGAGTGGACCCGCCGTATTATTGTGTTATATAATGCTATTAATGATAAATTTAATCAGTATATAATTTACTTTCAATATGCTCTCCAGATATTAATAGTTTTTCACCTACATATCCATGAATATTGTCTGTCTAAATCATCTATATTAAATGTTATATTATATATATATATATATATATATATTAAATTAGTATAAAATCAAATGTCAAACAAAATATATATAAGTGCGCGAGTGTGAATGTGTGTTTATTTTATGCAACATTATCCTTATTCATAAAGTACTAAATTTTAAACGAATTATCATGTGTTTTCATGCTATGTTTATTATACGAAATTATGTACACATTTAACCAATAACCATATAGAACCTACTTGTTTGTTTAAATTTAATGGCATAAACTTCATTATTCATCTTTTTTATTGGTTAATTTATTTTACTCACACACAGACACATAATGAACACACTAATTGCTCACAGTATTTCATTTTTATTTATTTTACACGCATATTCATTATTATTATTAAATTTTTGATATCTTATTTTTGGATTTTATGAATTTGAGGACTAAATCTATAGTTGTATTGTAATATTTAATTGTTGTTAATTCGGGTTTTAATCCGAAACTATTGAGATGTGAGGTAAAATATGTGCAATCCTAAAAATTATGGCACATTACTACTATTGCAATTTTGGCATGTTTTCCTGTTACAGTGTTTCTTTTTCTTATTTTCTGAATATTAATATTTATTCTCCATAGTTATTAAATTTTTATCTTTATATTTTAATTTCTATTCACACTAAAGTGTATGCCTCAATGTCAGTATTATAAAAATCAAAATTAACTTTGGATAGTTATTTATTGTACGTTTCAGGGAATTTGTGCCCCCTCTTTATTATATCATATTGACGTACTCATTTCTTTGGGGGGAGTAAATTATTGCTGAAGAGAGAGCCACAGATTCCCCAAGACGTACAAAAAATAAAATTCAAAAGTTAATTTTTATTTTTATTAAACTGATCGTAAGGCATACACTTGAGTGTGAATTGAAATTAATATTTATAATATAATTAAAAATTAGTCTAAACCATTTTTTGTCGTTATAAAAATAGAACATTTAGCATAGTATAATAATTCGGTAAAAATATCAATCGAAATTTTATAAACAAATTTATACGTTCATAGATAAACGAAATGAAGTATTAAAAAAATATATTAATATTATATAAAAAGGAGAAAAAAATTAACATCTATTTTCATTGCTCAATAAGTATAAATATCTTTTCGAGATCAAATATTTTTAATAATGATCTTTTTCAAAGAATTGTCTAGAATCTTTTTAAGAATAAGTATTTCATAAAATAAAGTTGAATTGTACCTTATTATGAATGAAACAAA
This sequence comes from Nezara viridula, assembly GCA_928085145.1. NCBI lineage: Eukaryota > Metazoa > Arthropoda > Insecta > Hemiptera > Pentatomidae > Nezara > Nezara viridula. The sequence continues at coordinate 88,772,574 of OV725080.1, read as the reverse complement.
ATAGTCAGGAATTATTTCAATCCTAACTCATTATAGAAACTTTGACTGAAATTCCTGAGAACTTTTCTTCATTCTTACAATTCATCGTTTGGGTACTTACCCATCTCGAAAGTATTATATTATATTATTATATTTAAAGAGATACATGTTATTAATACATGACTATAAATCGATCTATATAACTACAAACCTATTAGTTTATAAGATAAAGTATATTTAGTGTATGCATGATCATATTATGAACCTGAAGTTGGAGCTATTGATTCGCCAGAGGGAAAAGATAACATAGGTATTGGATGGGGTAACACGATAACATCTGGGATAAAGATTTAGTCAGATTTTCCCCTGGAAAGTTAGGATGGCTAAAAGATGAAGCCTATATCCGTGGCTGCCTCGGGTGAGGTCGATCATGAAAAATGATCTCAGACCAACACCATTTATCAGGCCCTTTAAATAAATATTATTTTATGTTGGTTCTTAAGGGATTCCAACGAATTTCACCTGACTAATAAATGGCCGTGCATTCATCAAGCGACGGATATTCGAAAAAATGTGAAAATAATATTCCGTAACATAGTTCAGAGAAAAAAAAAAGTATGATAAACATGCTTCAACATTTTTTATAGGAATATTATATATCATATATAAAAAATATTGATTCTGCTCATGTATTTGATTTCTTTTTTTATATTTTACTAGAAATATATCTCCACATATACGAGCACCAACCCTTTTTTTCAATTTTCATTTCCTCAGGCAAAACTATTATTATGGATGTGATATTTAAAATCGTTGTTTTTTTAAAGGTATATTAAAAAAAAAATGTAAAAGGTACGAGTTTTCCAAAACCATAACTATTCGTCCCTTCTCACTATTTGAGCCCCTAATATCATATTTGTAATAAACATTTTTAAATTAGTCTACTTATAAACCACCCATACTAATGTTCAATGAAGACAAAAATTGTTAATATGTAAATATTTTACTAACAAATCATTAATGTAATTTTATAATAAAATATTTTTCTTATTTTATATTTTTAAAATATAGGGCTTGCATCAATTCTAGCTATCACAAATTTGAAATTTTCTAATTGTCGCTTTTAAAAAAAATCACGAACGTCATAAAATTGTGTATCTTTTATTTTTTAAAATATTCAATAAGAAAAGCTATTAATGCATCACTTTATGTTGACTATTAACAATTAATTTTAAATCTCATATAAATTGACTAGTTTTCATTATTCATATTTCATCTCTAAATATTGCTTTTAATCAGCCTTGTACCACATATGTCACCCTTAGCTATCCCCAATCCTTAAAATGCCCTCGGGCACTAGAAGGACTTTGTTATTTGTATATATTAGTATTGTTATACTTATATATATGTGATTTATTAAATAAACGTTTTGAAGGGTTAGAAAAAATAAATAAAACTTCATTTGATGTTATCAAATAATTATTTACTTTTTCATTAGTCTGTGTCATAAAAATGTCTACTTATACCGTTAATTGATTTTAATTAACAGTTTTAGCTAAATTATGAAAATCGTAACATTTAACTATGTAACTAGTATTGGCTGATACGAAAAAAAACAACTAAAAATAAAATTGTTTTTCAATATTAGCCAATGTATAACTTTGCCATACAAAACAATGTTATTATTTTTCATAAATAATAAAATAATTTTTGAAATATTATTGTAATAATTTAATAATAGCTATATTTTAATAACATTATTTTTTGTTACAGGTATGTACTTAATTTCTACTTTACCATAGAGAATTTTGTGAGTATTTCGTTTTAATTTGTGTGATACTGCGAGCAGCTATCAGACACTGTATTTATTGAATTTTCTAAAAATGTAATGAAAATTTTACAAATCTTATTGAATCTAATGTGAAACGCTATAACCGGAAACAGTCGTTTGACTAATTCAAACTCCGATATAAGATAATTTACAATAAATCTTTAAATATGTATGTAATTTATTTTATTATAACGTTCCAATCTGCAATTGTTGCATATTTAAAAACAACATTTCTCATATTATTTATTTTAGGTCTTATTTATCTTTACCTTTTATCTTTATAAAAACAATTATCTTCTTTTATCCTAATTCTTAAAACGTTTTTTTAACAAATATAATTTTTAAACATATGGGAAACTATTACTGGTAAATATTTCCGGTTAATTCCAACATGTTATTAAACTTATATTGGTGAGAGAATAAATATATGAAATAATACAATCAAAGGCAAATCATGTATGAATGTTTTGTAATATTAAGACAAATATTAAGGAACAGAAAACATTTTTGATTTTTGTTTGACTACTTAATTAATTTGGTTGATTCGTGTGTTGATACGTAGAAAGGAAATATGAATGTCGAAGTAATTTATAGGTGCAACAACTTATTATGATTTTTTTTACAACTAAATATCACTATATATTGATTAATATAGTTTAAATATGATAAGAAAACTTAGAAGGTCGGAAGAGAAAATTTTGTTTTAAGTATTATATGGATAAAACATACTAGAAATTAAAAAAATAAGCTTTAAGAAAAGAAAATTAATTTATGAGTGGTTCAAAATGACTTTAGAGATATATTACTTGAGTATATCCATGTAATATCCACTTAAAAAAAAATAAATCAAGAGAAAATTGACTTACACCACCATTATTGTGACTCCCACTCCCTCCAATATATGCATTTATATGTATTATTAGGATGATCAAATAATTGATTATCCTTGGACTCCATATTCAAATCATGTTTGCTATTTATCATTTATTCATAAATATATTTTCAATAAAGCATATAACCATTTTATAATAGTGCTTAAATTGTTGACTGTCGTGAATAATGACGAGAAGAATAGTTGGGGTGATCAGTCACATAAGAAGGCAAAAATAAATGATAAATATTATCATGACAAAATAAATATCATCATTTATTTTTGCCTTCATATTTAACTGATCACCCCAACTATTCTTCTCGTCATTATAAGCATTTTACTATTTTCCGCATATTCCTGTCTTTATTATACGGATACCATCACATTCATCTGGTCGATTACTTTATCTGGTCTTGTAAAAAAAAGAAAAAAACCTCTCTTGATCAAGATATATCAACTCAAGAATCCATTCAATCACTACCCGATGAATAAATCATTTCGAGCTCTCGCTTTATTAAAAACTGACTTGGGTTTGTAAGTTGGGAGTGGGTGGATACCAAAGAAGTCCGGTGGGAGGGAGGAAAGGGAAAGATGATTTTTTTAACGGGGAATTAGTTTTCAATAAGGATGATCAAAGCGGTTCATTGGTGAGGCTATCTGATTGGTGGGACCAATTGGAGGAGCTGGCTCGGTTTGGTTTGGCTAATGGCTGTTTCCCTTAGCAGATCAAAGAGGTCATCGCAAACTCCTCCTGCTTACGCTTAATTAATTGTCAATTAGTTGGCTCACGTCTTCTTGTTCCTCGGCATAGAGGTCTCAAAGGTTACAAATAAGGAGAGAGTACATCAAACAGTGCTCATCGACGGAAGAAGAATACGTGTAACACTGAAGATAAAAAAACAACAATATTTATAGATTTACGTGATTGGTACGTGATGTAAACATAAAGTATATATATATATATATAAACTTAACTATTTAATTATGAATAAGGTCACTTAATTATTATTTAATAACTATTGAATGTTCATTTCTTCTGTTTATTGACGTTTCGATCCCGGTATTTTCTTTTTATTAGTCAACCATGGGATCCTCTTCAAAGTTTTACAAAATAGTACCCTAAATAAACCTCGATAGTTATTTCCGAAATAATTTATTTCATGAAATAACCTGACCATTATTTCCGAAATGATTATTTCGGGAATAAATTATTTCAGGAATAACGATATCTGAAATGATTATTTCAGGAAATAATGTTGTGAAATAATCATTCTGATAGCTGCAAAAACGTTTAAAATAACCAAAATAAAAACAGCATTGTTCACACAAAAATTACTTTTCGCTACCGCGTTGACATCTTCCCCTTTTATCCCTCCCCCATACTAAGGATGGGCAGTACTCGATTACTTTTATGATTTGAAGACTTTTATTAGAAAAAAAGGATTAGTACTCCAACTTTTCTGTTGGAAATTGGCCAATTGTTTATATGAACTTTTTTTGTAGCTTTTGGGGTCTACTATTCACTGCTATAAAATATTCCCTCTACTTACGCGACACCGTGTATATATACTTTTTTATTTACCAATTACATGAAATGTTTTTTTGAATGAAATTTATTTGTATGGAGTATCAATTAAAAACAAAATATGATTATAAATAGAGAAGAATAGCCAACTACTACCAAATAAAATTAACTGTTGTTCTAAAATAGCGCTAATAATGAATGAATTTAACTATTGTAGCGTCTCACTTTTATCGAACTAAATCTCTTCAGATTAAAACAAAAAAAAGTATCAGACTAAAAAAATATAGGATTTAAAGATTTAAAAAAATTTATCAATAATATGTCTATTTTCTAAAAAAATAATAATAAAAATAGAACAGAGCTGGAGGGTGCATCACAACTTAAAAACTTTAAATTATTTAATAATAAATAGAAGGTATTTCTTATTATGATAGCATCTATGATCTGACACTCTAAGAATCATGCATCAACATTTTTTACTAAAATTATTAATTTCTCATTTTTTTTATTAAATAAATAATTTAAAAAATTATAATACACATATAATTCAATCTAACAAATATTTTTTATAAATATTAAAAATTATATTTTATTTATTTGTTTATTTTTTTATGGAACTTACTGTAAATACAAATAAAGTAACACAATGAAAGATCATTGTTTTATTAAGGATTTTTACATAAAACAATTGTTTTCTCATAACCTAAAAATTTTTTAAGGCCTCTTAACATATTTTTCTACCCAGAATCCATTTTCCTTGTTCTATTTTGTCCTTACAGTTTTCTCTTGGTTGACATCTTCTTTTTCTCTTGTCATTTTTCAAAATTGGATTTGCTTATCGCTATTTATTTTAAATTATCTTACCATCTGAGGGATTACTTTTTCGATATTTCTCGATTTATTTTTTTTTTTGTATTTTTATATTTCTTAAAATTATCTTGTTAAAAAACAATCGAATTGTGGAAACTTCAAGAAATAATGGATTATTTTTACTTTTTTTCGAGGAACATTGAAATGATTCTGTTATCTAATAAAAATGTTTTTTATTTTAACAACAATTAATTATAAACAATTCAAAGAAAATTATTTAATTTTTCCCGAATATTTTGATAAACGAAAATTTCATTTTTTTATGGAGTTATTTTATCTTTTTTCTATTGCCTTCTGTAGGATTTCAGACCTTTTCAATTTGGATCAATCAAAGAGTATTTCGTGTCTGAACATAGTAAATAAATAAATAACCAAATGCCTTTTATTAGACTGATCAAAATTGGATGTTCGCGTCCCATTGTAATAAAACGAAAATTTCACTGGAATAAATTTTGAAAAATACGCTCGACAAAAAGGAGCACCATTGCCGTTGATATATTTTCAGGGAGGATGGGATAATACCGCCGGCGGGGAAGCAATCATACCCTCTTCACTGCCTTCTCGTTATATTTTGTCTGTTTTATTTCCTGATATATTCCCTTTCGCAGTATATTTTAGAAGTGAATATACAAAGACAAAAGATACATCATACCACCCATATTCTGAGAACCATCTACTAATTAGCCTGATGATAGAGACGGAATCACTGAAATTACAAATTTAAAGCTCAGAAACCTTAATTGAATTGTTTTAACTCGATTCCTGTAAAAGAAAGTCGATTAGCAATTCTTCCAGAACGCGTCATTAGTACATAACACAGACAATTAGTACATACTATTCAGAGAGTTTTTTTTTTTCTTAATTATAGTTCTTGGAGATTAATTTCAGAATGTTTTGGTATGGAACGGATGCAATTGAATTGTTTAGTGACTGCTGCTTTGGGATAGACTCAGACTAGTTTTGCCCAAAAACAGTCTTGGTCGCATGACTAAGGCCGCTTGATTGTAGCAAGACCAAGACTGACTGCAAGATCTGTCTTGTAGTTAAGTCAAACTGAGAATTGGGTATGACTGACTTTTTTAAAAAGGCAATAATCTATAAGAAAAATAATATATTTTCTTAAAGATGAAAAAAAAAATTATTCAGTTCTCATGGATGCTGCAAAACTTCTTAGCTATCTATTTTTGCTGATAATGATTCAACATTATAGTTTAATTTTTTTTATTAAGTATTTAATCTGTCATGATTAGCGAATTAGTTTTCTGGAAAGTGTTTTTGCAATAAGTTAATCTGTAAACCTGGATATGGGTTAAGTTAGCAAGTCGCTTGGCCACTGCTTCAAAAGTTGTCGGGGTGGAATATACGGGTTCGTCTTGAAATTAAATATTTGAGCTAATAGGTTCAGCTTGTATATCAGTATCTGGTGAAAATATTTATAATGTTTATCTCTAAAACAGTTCGGATGTCTATGTCCTAGTATAGCAAGTCATTTGTCAAGTAAGATATCAAGAAAGATGCGTCTGCAATTTTTGGCATTACTTTCCATTGAATGGTTTGAATTTTTTTGCTATTAGACTTTTTTACAGTTTCCATAGTTCTATTCTGTAAGTCCATAAAGGTTTTATAATTATTTCAAGACTAAAATAGATATTTTATTGAAATAAAAGTTTAAAGAAACTCTGTAAACAATAAATTAATATATACAGTTAATATATATATATATATATATATATATATATATATATATATATATTCTGAATATTTAACTATTCAAGAAATACATTATTGTGGTTGTTTTTTATAGTAATTATATTTAAGAAATTAAAATTATGGTTACTGGAACCATTCAATTTTAATATCTCGAATTGCACCTTGATTGACTGAATGTATTAATTTTTATGTGATGTTTGTGTTTAATACTATATCATTCTTCGATCTCAACAGTTGCTATAATGTTATAAGAACAACTTTTAAATACAGGAGGGCCGGCCACAATTGTAAGTAGGTAATGAGAGAGCCGTTGGTAAAAACAAGAGGCGGTGGAGTGTTATTAGGGTCCCCTGTTTATGTTGCCAGCGAGCACTCTCATCCTTTTAATTAGTCCTTCCTTTTCATCTCCTTCCTTTATGTTATCCTTCTTCGCTTTTCATAACCCCCTGTCTTCGGATCAATTATCCCTCGGAGGTGGCAAAGCCTGCGGTCTCTCAAGGGGTCATTCCACCGAGAGTATCCCAAATTTCCTTTTAGGGCCCACTTTCCTTGAGGTGTTTGATGAACACTTAGAAAAGAATGTCCCCAGTAGGATTCATTTCATCATTGTATCATGATGAAACGTGAACCGCTCTTTTCATCTTTTCCACGTTTGTCGTTAGTATTACCATATATAATACAAAATGAAACCGATGAAATATTTTTGTAGTAGCCTATTACTGAATGAAACCAAAAGGTTTATAAGGTCCTTATGCGCCACTTACAGGCCTTTCAGATTTTTAAAGTATACAATTCGTTACTAAGTGTTATTCAGGTCCAGTTACAAAGATCATTTTTCCGATTACTTATTGTCCTACATTATCCTTTAATAATGACTCAGGTCAGTACAAGCAATTCTTAACCTTCTCACTACCATTTATTATCTTCTGCTTCCTCTTTTAGCACTTACCCACTGGTTTTTACTTATTTTAATATTTTAAAGTTTATTAGTGTGGACTGGATATTTCATCCCATTCATGGAATTTCATCGACTTCTGATATTCTCGTACTCTATCTTCAACAATGTTTTTGTTGAAGATAGAGTACGAGCTCTCTGCTCGTTTAATTTGGGAGGTGGGATATTCATATGAGCAGCTATACCCGCTGCCTCATTGCAGAAAACAAGTATACTTTTACTAAGATTTTTTATAATTTCGATGTAATGGTGGATTCTGTTTATTGTAGGTCCGGTTTTATCGGAGTTTGCTACACTCTGAAGAGCGGAGATTGAATCAGAGCATATTATTTTTTTCGAGCTTTTTTATTTATTGATAAATATAATGTTGCAGAACTAATTTGCAATTCTGCTATATATATTTTTGAGGTTGTGGGTAATTTGTAAGTTTTGGGGATCCCAGTTATGATTACTGCAAAACGTCAAGACACCGCTCCACGTTTTTGGCTACTTTTAACATTTAATAGACATAAACTCCAAGCTTCCAAATAATTCAAGAAGACTCATACATGACTATATATAAAAGCCTGTCTGGACTTGGGGAGTTGATCTATGGGGATCCACTAAACCATTTAATTCCTCTCGTATTCAATCCTTACAATGAAAAATTCTTCACAAAATCCTCAATGTCCTTTACTTCGTCACAAATAAAATCATACATAACGACCTTAATGATTTAAGTTTCCGATTTATCCCCCAACTAGTTATCCTTCTACAATAAACTTTAGGGCCATCCTAACCCTCTCGTTTCTACCTTGTATTCTCTTCGATCTCTAATGACCTTCCGTGGCTTCTGAGAAGTGATTGATGGCCTCGTGATTCCTAGATGTAGAACTTGTATTACAGTAACGTGTGTTTTCACTACAACTCTTTTCATATCATTATATTTCTCTCTTAACGTAAGCTAGCTGTATTTTTATTTCAATACAGATGTTGATTTTTTTTACTCCTTGTCCCTATGTTCATTCGTTCAACACGAAATCCCAATCCTCGAATTTGTTTATTCCTTCTCATAGAACTGTTTTCTATAGAAAATCCGTCGCCATACGTGCTAACTTGTTTTGGAATTCGATACGAACCTCTTTATGGAAATCCTCATTCTTTACCTCATTTAAATACAATTTATTTTTCCTTCTTCTCAATAATCAATCTTCCTATCTTGTACTCTATTCTATATGTAAAATAGAGTTATTTTCGAGATGTCAGTAGATATCTTGCAGATATCTATGTATGTATCATATTGCTTTTTTGTACAAATACGTGAACTCACCCATATGCAATCATCTTTAAATTCATATGTTTACTACAGCGTCTTTATTTTTAATATTAAGAATTTTTAATATTGTGAAAAATTTATATGTTTCTTTATTTTAATATTAAGGTTAGACAACTTTGTAAATTAATTTATTTTTAATTGTTATTTAATTATTCACAATCTCCAGGCAATTATCATTTATTTGTACATTATATTTATTCTGATGAGATTAAATTTCCCAGAATAAAATTTCCTTTCTTTATTTCTTATAAATTTCATGAATACTAATAAAGATTCTTGGGAAAAAATAATAATATATTTTTGTTTGTATTTTATATTATTAAAAAAATTAGAGTTACAAGAAATCCACATCATACTGTATTTAAAATAAAAAAAATTATCTTGTATTTTAAAATACTTCATTATAAATACTGTCATGGTCTAGTTAATATATACGCTAATTTTATATAATGATAGTTGTTTTATCAAGTGTAGTTCTTTCATTCTTAGCTAATTCGCTGCTGGGCAGACTAAATTTTATTTTTTTTCTTATTATTCAAAGCACGAGACACTTAGTGAAGTGAGGGTTTAATAATCCTACTTTGAAATGTCACTTATAATAACCGTAGCATCCTATGCTTGAACCACCTTCTTTTGTGCCTGCACTTTTTCAGGAACTCGGAGGCCCCAGGACCGCAGAGGTTGACAATTTGTGAATTAATGGAGATAGAAATGGCGAGGGCTGACGGGGTAGGGGGCGATAAAAAACCTTTGGCTGAGGGGGCGCTATTGGGAATCAATCTAGGGCCTTATCGTCGGGCCCAGACGTATCTCTCGCTGCCAGCCTCATTACCCGCCTCTCTCGTCCCTTCCTTGTCCCTCTGTAAATATAGTTTTTTTTTAGGAATATATATATATATCTAAAACCTATCCATAAATTATATTAAGCACCTCTTAGCGACCAATTTAAACAGAAGATCAAAGTGAAAGTTGAAGGCACACTTACCATTCGAAGTGAATTTGAATGCGTCAAGTTAATTTTAATCTTTGTTTTGAGATTATGATTGGGAAAATTCCAGAAAGTTGTCAGAGATGAGCAAATACTGGATGGGACCATCTTTAACAAGTCTAAACATGTCCTGGCATACGCAGACGAGATTGATATCATCGGGAGATCACTTTAACGCGTAAAGGAGGCTTTTCTGGCTATAGAACAGTCTACGCGGAAGATGGAACACTCTACAAATGAGACCGAAACTAAACCACATCCACAAATCTCGATTGGTGACTACACAATCGAAACGGTCCAACGATTTGTTTATCTGGGCTCCCAAGTAAATGCCGACAACGATGTATCAGAGGAAATATGTAAGAGGATCCTGGAGGCAAATAAATGTTATTTTGGCCTGCGGTGGTATCTAAGCAATCGGTTAAGCTCCAGGAAGACAAAAGCGACTCTGTACAAGACGCTGATTCGTCCTGTTCTTACATAATTAATGCAGAGAAAACGGAATACATGACATTCAATAATGATGATATAGAACTGAATCCAGGAGGGGTTCTAAAAAGAATTAAACATTTTAAATATCTTGGTTCCATAATTGAAATAGATAGTGTGCATGTGAGGTGGAAATAAAAAGAAAAATTTCAGATGGCAAAAAGACCATATCAATGCTCAACTCGGTATTATGGAACCGGAACATTGTCCCCCAACGAGATGGATATGGAAAATTGTAGAAGTTACATAATTGAAATTATTGGCAGTAAGTACATTGCACTATTAAGAACAACAAGGATGAATAATATACGTAATTATAAATATACTCCTACAGATCTCAAGGGGATATTGAAAGAAAAAGGAAAAATAATATGATATGATGGACATATGAAGAAAAATAAAATAAAATAAAAGAACAAAAATAGAGACTTACGAGTGCATGGAGTTTCAGTTAGAACTGACAAAATATAGGTGGAGCACCCATGAGGACAATTTGATGGCCTGGTTGAGGGGGAGAAGTATTAAAAACAAAACTAGGGATATTAGAGTATCTGAAATTTGAAGAGATTTATGGATACAAGAAAAATTACGATATCTAATTCTATGTATTGTTGTAAGGACCACATTTGGTATATATTTAATAATTTCAAACGAATAAGTATTGTCTAAATAATAATTGCTAACACATGTCCGGTTATCTGAAGGAGAGTAAAGACTCCATAGGGAATACAATCTTTTGTGAGGGTCAATAAAACACTTAAGGACAGAGGTCGGCAAAAACACCAAAGGTCCGACACCGGTCTTACGTGTGCATGCTTGGAGAGGATCGGAAGGATTGTCTAACCAAGGGAGGGAACAGGAACACCTTCGAGAAAGAGTAAACAGCCTTACGGCCTGGAGGCGTGTTCATTCCTTATGCTACTAAAATTCAACCAATGAGAACCACCCTTGCCCCACCCTGAAAAGTTTCTATAAATTCTACCGAGAACAAAGAGTAGAGGTCGGCTGATGGGGAGATCCGGCCTTGAGGATAGGCCTTACGTTTTCTTCTGGGGGACTGAAGCCTTGGCCCTACATAGACCATGATGATCCGGGGAGCTTGACCAGACGACCTCAGATTAGCAGATGCAGCGGCGACGTTTACCAACTTCACCACTTCGTATACAATAGATAAGTTTTATTCCCAACAATAAATTTACCGATGTTATAATATTTCATGGCAATATAGTTATCAAAACAGACCATCAGAGATCATGCCTTCACAGTTAATTATTTAATTAATTGATTCTTATAATTATAATTTGTAATTCTTGTAAATATAATTTGTATGTATTCTTTATTAAATATGGAAATAAAATAAGTTTTTTAATAAAAATTATTTTAATCATGCCACATATTTATATCATTATAATCACGGGTGATGCTGGTAATTAGAAATAATGATAAACACAAACCAGCCTTTGTGAAAAGAAATCTAATTAATTAATCATGGACCAAACATCTTAAAGAACCAAATTTTTTTTAACCAATCAATATATTATAGATACTAATTTTTTATAACTAATCTTTTATTAAAAAAAATCTGGGTAATTATCATCAATAATTATTCGGTGTCATCCCGAATAAAATTCAATCTCCCAAAACGTACCATCTTTTGTATGTCATCCCTTTTAAGGGGATAAGACATAAGACTATGAACTAATTTTATTTTTTAATTTTTTTTAATATCGGTTGTTAAAATTAGTTTTCACACAATAAATACTTCCATCACAATAAAACTGTTAACCATTTGTCAAATACTGAAAGTTACTGATATAACTTTTTACATTTTCCACAGAAGACTATCAATGCATTCTAAACGCTAGAAGGGGAGGTTGGGAATGAGGGTGTAAAAAGAGACCAAAGTTATCACACTTGTCCTTATAGAATGAACTTCTTCCAATAGTCTGGTAAGTGAGAAAGTCTTCTCACCAACTAGGGAAGAACTGGGCTAAAGAGGAAATTCAGACTTTTTTCTTCTCCTAAAAGTTATAAAAGATAAAAGAAGGTTTGGAACTCATTTGTAAGGATAAAACGGGACTGCATGTTTGAGTTAGTTGAAAAGGAGAACTATATATTATACCATAACATATATAAACACACACATGTATTATTCTGCAATGAGTATAAAACTATTTTTTTTAAATTTTATTATTTGTTCATGGTATTTACAACTGTATAAAAAAATACATATAGTAAATTTTTACAAATTGATATAATGATATACATAAATCCTTAGGACCACCCTTATCATCACAGCTGAAGTCAGCACTCCAAAACTTGTATATATATCAGCCCTTCGGAGCATATGGCACCAGTCAGCAGAGAGATACCCCACCGATTAACAGTGACACACACCGACTCCGACTTGACTTATAGTATCTCTATTTAATAACCTAGTGCATTTAAGAACGAACATTGTTAATTGTAATCTTTCATACCAATAAAGTTTTTTTTTGGGATTAGTGACGCGAAAATATTTATTTGGCGCTCGCGAACAGGTACTTGTCAGTTAAAGGTAGCAAGTGAGACGAAATTTCGAAGACCTTCAAGAAGCTTTGAAGAAATATCCCAACAGAAGCTGGAACTTCTTCGAGACATCACTGAACGGACTCCTATGAAGATTCGATGAAATACTAACAGAATCTGGGGTAATCCACCTTTAACCTGTGTTTCAACACTTCAGGCAAGAAAACAACAAATTTAATAGATTTCTCCATAAAGACAATCTCCATTAAAGACTTGAGGTATTTCAATATATTTTGTAAATTAGATTTAAAATTTTATTTTATTTTATTATAATTCATGTATGTCTAAATTAAGAATTAACATAGATACTTTAACGAAAAGCTTAGATACATTATTAATTAACAATACAAGTTCACAAAGAGTAACTAGATCAAATACAAAAAAACAAACTATTATAATGACTAATTATCAAATGACCAAAGAAGACTACGGTCACCTTCAAAATTTTGATGGTAATCCATCTGATTTGTATTTTTTTGTTGAACAAATAAAAGAAATATATAATAATGTTTGTGCCAATGACAACACGTTAAAAGATAATAATCACGCTAGGTTATTAACTATCGTAAAATCGAAGCTAACTGGGAACGCTAGGGACATTTTACAAACTAGGACATTTTTAAGTATAAACGAGTTAATAGAAACATTAAGCCGCAAATTTAGGAATACAAAGACTGTACAAAATTTAGAGGTTGATTTACTAAATACAATACCACACAATCGCGAACACCCGTTTGATTTTATTAACCGAATAGCCGCAATTAGAGCCTTATTATTCACTAGAATTAACATTGATGATGATATTACTAATAAAAAATCCCTTATGGATGATGAAGACAAAAGAATAAACCATCATATTATCAGACATTTACATCCAGACCTGAGTAATTACTTAATAACACAAAATCTTGACGATTTAGACGACATTCGCGCCGCAATTGAAAACAACTGCTGTATTATAATGGACAGACTTTACTCACAAAAAACTCAATACGAAAATAGAAATTATAGGTCAGACAAAAGACCACAATACTATACTAACCAACATAAACAAAATAAATACCAACAAAATAATTATTCACCAAGACCTCAATATCAATCAAAACAAAATTATCAAAATTACCAACCCCGACCAAATTATCAAAACCAACAAAGACCACATTACCAAAACCAAAACAAACCTTATTATCAAAATCACTATAACGAACGTCCCAATTATCAACAAAAACCTAATTGGAATCAGAATTATACAAACAATCCACAACATTCTAATTCTCCACAAAAACCTTATAATCCAAACTCACAAAACACAGTGACAATGCGAACAGTAAAACCGAATCAGCAACCGGTTAATCAAATTGAGACCGTGAGCAAAGACGATCAAATTACTGAACTTAGGAACCAACTCAAAACATTAAATGATACATTCAATAATTTTTTAGAACCAGGGAGGCCAGAAAAACCCCCGAATATTCCTTAAACCTTATAGAAAACTTAACTACATTTATTGACTTACAAAACGAAGAATGGCTAATTGACTCGGGATCAGTAAAAAATTATATACATCCACGTTCCGTACCTGTAGGAACTGAAACTACATCAGAAGAATTTTTCGTTAGAACCGGATCAGGATTAGTAAGAGGAGAACAATCAGTAATGGTTGACCTTGCACCTAGATTAGGGTTAAACGAAAAATTAGAATTTAAATTTTATGTTTTAGCATTAAGTGATAAATTTAATATATTAATAGGTTATGAAACAATGAAAAAATTAAAAGTTAAATTAGATTCAGAGACAGATGAGTTTACAATTTATAATAAAATAAAAATTGATGTTAATAGAAAAATGATATTAATTGATTAAGTTAATTATATGAATGATATTAATGAAATAAAAAATGTATTAAGGCATGAGCATATTGAAGATAAAAATAAAGATAAATTAATTAATTTAATAAATAAGTATCCAAAAATGATAAAGAAAGAGAACGAAATATTGAAATCGACAAATTTATTGCAACATAATATACCCTTAAAAACGGACAAACCTATTTTCTCAAGAAATTATAGATACCCTCAACAATTTAAAAATTTAGTTGACGAAGAAATTAACACACTTTTAAAAAACAATATCATAAGAGAAAGTAATTCACCTTATAACTCACCCATTTGGATTGTACCGAAAAAATTAGATGCAAGCGGAAAAAATAAAATTAGAATGGTTATTGACTATAGAAAATTAAACCAAGAAACTATTCCGGATAAATATCCTTTACCGAACATTGAAGACTTACTTAACAAACTACATGGATCTAAAATATTTTCCACTATAGACTTAGCTTCGGGATTTCACCAAATCGAAATGACAAAAGAATCAATTCCAAAAACTGCTTTTAGTACTGATACAGGACATTACGAATTCCTTCGAATGCCTTTTGGATTATGTAATGCACCCTCAACTTTTCAACGAGCTATGAACATGATGTTAAGTAATACGCCAAACACTTTAGTATACATGGACGATATTATAATATACTCTTCTTCCATTGAAGACCACTTTATGCATTTGGAAACAGTATTTAAAAAACTATGCGAACACTCCTTATCGATACAACTTGACAAAACAGAATTTTTAAGAACAGAGTTACCATTTCTAGGACATATTATTTCAGCAGACGGAATCAGAACTAACCCATCAAAAATAGATGCAATCGAAAAATTTCCATTACCGCGTACAGAAAAAGAGATAAAACAATTTTTAGGAATGACAGGCTACTATAGAAAATTTATACATAATTACGCACACATTGCAAAACCACTGACTTTACAACTAAGAAAAGGTACAGAAATCAATCCTGAAGAATTTAAAGACTCATTTTTATTACTAAAACAACATTTAATAAACTCGCCGGTATTACAATTTCCTAACTGGGAATTACCTTTCGTTTTAACAACAGACGCTAGCTCAGTCGCTTTAGGAGCAGTACTATCTCAAATCTCAGAAGGGAGAGACCACCCTATAGCTTTCGCTTCACGAACTCTATCGCAAACTGAACAAAAATACTCTACTATAGAAAAAGAACTACTCGCTGTTGTATACGCATGCACCCATTTCAAACCTTACTTATACGGAAAAAGATTTACTCTACAAACTGACCACAAACCATTACAATGGTTATTTACAATGAAAAATGCAAACACTAGACTTATGAAGTGGATTTTTTACTTAAATGACTTTGAATTTGATATAAAACATATTGATGGAAAAACAAATTATGTAGCAGACGCACTCAGTAGGATAGACTTACAAAATAACACAGACTGTTTTATGATTGACGACCCAGAATTTGATATAAACGAAGAAGTAGCAATGGAAATCGAAAACGCCATTGAAGAAGCAGCAAATGCTCCACCAATCCTAGTTGACGACATAGACGCTTTATTAGAACCATTAGAAGCCGCAATAGATAACGAAAGTTTAGTAACACAACATTCACAAGAATCCTCATCGAGACAAATATGGATAGTGGATGACGACAAACCGATAAACATAGAGAAAAATCAAATTTTTGTACAAAGAGGCGGAAAGAAAATCATTTTAGAAAAACCATTTGGAAAAAATAGATATCTTATAGAAACAGCTTACCCGTGGAACGATGACTTAGAGGAAATTTTATTAGAAATTTTAAAACCGAACTCGACTTACGGTATTTACTGCGAACCAAATATTGAAACGGTTAGAAATGAATTTGAGGGAATTTTTAATAAAATAACGAAAATCATAGAAGAAAAATTTTTAACGGTCAAAATAAAAAGATACAAGAGAAAAACATTAGACATTACTAACGAAAACGAACAGATAGAACTTATAGCAAATTACCACACAGGAAAAACATGTCACAGAGGAATTTTAGAAACATATGACAAACTTAAAAGATCTTACTATTTCCCAAGGATGAAAGACATAATATCAAATTATATAAATAAATGCGACACCTGTAGAAAAACAAAATATGATAGGAGACCCATTAAAACCAAATTTTGTATAACTCCAACACCTGACAAACCTTTCCAAGAATTAATGATAGATACGCTACACTACGAACAACAATACATAGTAACTATTGTAGATACATTTTCAAAACGACTTTTTGCCAAAACAGTAAAAGCATGTAATTCAATCCAAGTATCACAAGTCATAATAGAATATTTAGAATTTTTTCCAGCACCTGACAGAATTAAAATGGACAATGGTAGGGAATACAAAAACAATTTAATAGAAAACTTACTGACATCACAAGGTATAGAAGCATACTACGTAACACCAAATCACCCTAACTCATTAGGACTTTTAAACAAGACTCACTCTACATTAATAGAATTACTAAGAAATTTAAAAGAGACAGAATCCAATACTAGTTTAAAAAAGAGATTAAGCCATGCGGTAATCGCGTTTAACAATACATTAAATCAAAAATTAAAATTGACACCTAACGAAATAACCTTCGGAATTCAAAAAGACAAAGTTAATAAAGCCCCAATAAAAGAAAAATTAGTTGAACAATATCATGACAATTTAAAAATTATTCAAGATCAAATTAAATCAAGGATACATAAAGAAAAGAAAGATAGGACAGATAAATTAAATAAAAATCGGGAAGACTCTATTATAGAAGACGACCCTTACGTTAGGATAAGAACTAGAAACAAAAATGAAAATCCTTACAAACATGTTTTTAAGTTTAAAGACAGAAACAAACCAATTAAAGTTCATGCAGACAATATTCAAAAACCCAGAAAAACTTATAAAAAACGTCATAAAAACAAGTATATTCCTATTACAGATGACGAATCAAATGGTAATGACACTGACAATTCTTTGGACAATCGATCTATTCTCAGCATATAAAATTACTGACATTACACAAACACCTGGAATCACAACAATCAAACTACCTGAGGCAAGAATTATCGAAAATTATCATAACATTATTCATTTTCTAAACTTTACAAACTTACAAGACGAATTAGAAATTACTAGTAAAGAGTTGACAACATTTAAACTACATTCCACAGAAAAGGTAATTAGAAACCAACTAGAATTTGTTAGAAATAAACTCAATAATATAGTTCCAACGAACAAACGTTCAAAAAGAGGACTCATTAATGGATTAGGAACAGCAATCAGCTGGTTAACAGGAAACATGGACGCCCAAGATAAAGAAAGGTATGACAGAATTATAAACCAACTCGAAAGAAATTCATATCGCGTAGAACACAACATGGCTCATGACATAGACATAAACAAAAACCTCATTAACACTTTCAAAAATGACATTAAAATATTAAATAATAATAACAACAAAACATCAGAAGTACTAAAAAGATTAAACAAAGAACAAATTACACTACATTTAAATGAACTTTACAATATAATCAATTACATAACAGTTAGAGTAACAGACAGAGAATTCATTAGAATTTTGCAAATTAGGTATACTACACTCAAACATTTTAAAACAAACAGACATAGATGCAATTAATGCAACTTTAATTTCAAATGATTTAGAAACCCTTTGGCTAACAAGTAAAATTCATTGTTCAATCAAAAATGGCATTATTCATTATATTATTTCTTTACCTTTAAAATATAAACAAATTAGCACTTTATATTTATTATCAATCCCAATTATTAAAAACAACACTATTATAACAACAATTACACGACACGAGCTTGTATTATATGATGAAAACAATGTATATATTGCAAATTGTACTTTTATTAAAACTAACCATTATTGTAATCATTTATTAGTTATTAAGGATCAATGTATTACTAACCTAGTTAATAATAATTATAAAAATTGTTTAACCACAACTGTAAATACCCCTCCTTTTGTTAAATATTATAATGATATTGATTTATTTTTAAGTTTTAAGACACCATTTGTAATCCTAAAATCCAACACAACTTATCCAATATATCTACCGGAAACAGCACTTATAAAATTATATTATAATGAATCCATAATTAACCATACTAAACCTCACTCTTTTGTAATAGATTCAGATATTATTTTAACTACTAGTTCTATCAATGATTTTAAACCTTATAATATAACTTTTGAAAAACTTTCTACACTTGAATTGAAAGATGATTTATTTGAAACTTTAGAAACTTATGATAATATTTCTGTACAAAAATATTTTAATTATTGTATCATTTTTGTATTAATTTGTTTATTAGTTTGGCATATTATAAAAATAGCCAGGAAATGTAAAAATTCCTCAAGTCTAGGTCAACATAACCAACCACTTAGCACTCAACCACCTGCAACATATTTTGTGCCATGGAAACTACCCTCCGCATCTTCAACCACTTAATCTTCAGGGACTTCAGATCTTCAGAAGGGAGAACATAAATCCTTAGGACCACCCTTATCATCACAGCTGAAGTCAGCACTCCAAAACTTGTATATATATCAGCCCTTCGGAGCATATGGCACCAGTCAGCAGAGAGATACCCCACCGATTAACAGTGACACACACCGACTCCGACTTGACTTATAGTATCTCTATTTAATAACACTTGTTGAGAAAAGACCAGTTGGCAATACGGTGTGTAATCAACTCAGCAACACTGGGAACAGTGTAAATTAGGGGCATTGAATTCTGATCAATTTCTATCGTATAGGGAATTGAGTAATGATCTTAAAATTTTGAAATTCGTGTATGGCAGCTGTTGGGATTAGACTGGGCGCGAGTTGAGTTGTTTGTTCAAGCTCAGGTGTGAACTCCTTTATTTGAATTACATCCCGTGGCTTGACAGGGAATATACGGATTGTCCACTCTGTAACCTATCAGTAAAGGAGGACCTGTTCCATTGTTTCGCTGAATGTTCAATGCTTGGTCAAATTGGTATCAAATTTCTTGGAACTAGACCGGTTCGAAATGATAATTTCTCTTCTAAATCCCCCTCCTGTGAACGAGTGTCGTAAAATTGTCGGTTTTGCTCTATATACGTGGAAATACTGTTTTAATTTGCTACATCCAGCATAAAAAATAATCCGTCTAATTTATTTGTTGTCAATTTTATTCATGATATTGTTTATGATTTCCATTATTTTCCTTTATTATTATTTCTCAGACATATATTATTCAAAATATTTAGTATTTTATATTTTTGTTCTATTATTTATCAGTCATTCATGTAAATGTAATTGGTATAAAGTCTTTATTTGTACTGTGCCTGTAAAACATATAATAATTCCAGACGAATCATCATGCCATATAAATATTCTTTGTATTTTGGAAATTTATAATTTATGCACATTTAATAAAGCATTTATCATTCATTCAACACTTGTTGGAAAACTAATAACTGGTGGAATTCTAATAATATTTCCACATTAGGAGATAACGGGACCATCTTCTTTTCAGTCGCTTCGGAGAGTTATCATTAATTGAAGAGGAAGCAAGGCTAAACACGAGGGGGTTGGGATGAATCTGAAGTTTATTATGGAAAAATAGGTATCTGGATTGGGCCAAATCTGAAACATAAGGAACATTAAGTTCATTATGGGTGATTTTATTTTAATAAATCAATGAGCATTGAGAATTTTAAGAAGGTTTTTGGATTGGATACGAAAGGAATTTCATGGAGCGTAGCGTAAAACTAAATTTATAATTATCATGTAAGCTGCGTGATCCTCGGCATCTGATAGCTTTATACAAAGTATAATGATTATTTACGTTTGTATCTAGTTTTACATCTATCCAACATCCCATACCAAATATTTTTAAAAATTACCTTTTTAGAGACTTCATAAGATAGGCAAAATTCGAACCAATCTCGGCAAAAATCGAGACGAATATCGGAACCCCGGTGGCAGTTAACGCAGCTAACATGTTACAATTATTTAATTTACAATTTTCTCAAACGCTACAATTTGAGCATTAGGTTAGATTAATTATCGTCCAGAGTTTTTAATTTGGTTTACTTTTTTTAATTTAATAAGATAAAGAAACAACTTAAAATTATGTCCCAGTGTTTGTTGAGTCGAAAAATCCTTCGCTCCGATGTCCCTTTATTTATTTATTTTTATTATAGTTTCTTTTTAAAATTTATCATTTAAGTAGCCATAATGAACATAGTAACTCGAAATTATCATCCGGACTTTGTTTAAATGTGTCGGCCAATTGGAGGTTTTATATATTATTTTTTCGGTAAGTGTTTTGGATTCAGTAAATGAATAAATAATAAAATATTCTGTAATTATTTCCAGCTTTTTTACATTAAGTAATTACCCGTTCGTAATAACCAGTTTAATTCTGCAGGGTACTGTCCTGACCATAGATTCTTCAAATGTGAAAACCGGGATATTAACAGAATCTCATTAAATATCATAGTAGTTGAAGATTGTGGTAGGCCGCAGACGTAGATGGGAGGATCCTTCTAAATCTAACATAGTTGCTTCGATTTTTGCGGTGTCCATTTGAAAAAGGTATATAGGTCAGGACTTAATTATGTAGTTTAATATTAATACATTCACTTCTTTTTGTATTATCGTCAATGTTCAAATTTTATTTCGATCAATATTTTTATTCGTACCTCTAATATGGATAGGTTCAAGTCATAACAGAATGGTTAGTTTTCGTTCCGTTCCATGTTCGTTCCTACTAACGCTTGGAACGAAACTACCAGTTCCGTTCCATCTTCGTTCCGAACAAAATGTGGAACGAGAAGGCTTTTTCTGTTCTGTCTTCGTTCCACTCTTTAAATAGAACCACATTTTTTATAAATCATCAATCTAAGGTTATCTGTTTAAATAAATTAAATTTGTTATGATTTATTTGGGTATTGTTATTTTAATTAATGCTTTTAGGATTAATTAATAATGACGATGTTTTTAGGGTATTATTATTTAACATTTTAAAAGATCCCAAATAAAGCCCAGTTAGAGATTATTTTCCAGAAATTAATCAAAGTTTTGGGAAGTGTGCTTTGTGGAGTAAGTTATAAATACACGATCGCTTATTCCAAGAATCTTTTACAAACAACCATCCAGGTATCGATGTCGACTTGGGTAAATAGAATTATTCCGTAAATAAATAATTCACTATTGGATCGGAGCATGTCCAATCAAAATGTCATTTTTGTTTCAAAGGGAAAATAATAATTTACTAAAGCACAGTAATCTTAAATTGATAAAAAATCACTGTATCATATTAAATTTTAAATTTGTTTGTTTTTATTTTCTTTTTGTATTATTGTTCTTTATAAAATTGATTATTGGTTGGAAAAGTCATGCACTTTGCGTAATTAGTATTCTTAAAACATACCTTTTAAATAAAAGCATATAAATTTAAAGCTGAAAAAGCATCATTGGAAGAACCTTTAATCCTTAAGAAGTATCATGATTAGAGCAGACAGACAGAGCGGAATCGAATAAAAGATAAAAATGTCCACTTTCCGATCTTAGATTACATTCCATCGGAACGAAGTGTTGAAATGGTCTAGTTCTATTCCGAACCATTCCAATGGTGATACCAGTTCTGCCATCCATTCCGCCGTGCAACGTGCAGACGTTTTACACCTGAACCATCACAGTCCACGAAGGATCTAGGAGTACCCACTTAATAGAGGCCAGGTGTACACCAGAAGACATTCTCAACCCCCGGGGTTAATGCATGGCTAATGTAAGAGAATAAATAATTAGCCGCTACAGCTGGATTTGAAACCGAAACCAAGACAATAAAAACAGTTTACAGAGCTACTCCGGTTCTTCGCCATCCCTAATCATTTAGTTACCTATTTTTTTTTATTAATAATTTTCGTCAAAGGAGTATTTGAAATTTAATCCCCACATATATTATTTCAGTAAATCTCGAAATCGGTTTTGTACTAAAAATAAGACCCTGTCTTGCTCAAATACCATGAATGGGTTACCGTTGGATTCAGAATTTCACGGGGGATTAGCGAATCGTATTCTCCACTTTTGTTTTTCTTTTTAAAATAAATAAAGTCGATTCAAACATTTTTCTAGGCTTCAATACTGGAACGGTAATAGGTCTGTAGATCGATACGGGACAAATTGGACCTTCAAGATTTTGGAACGTACAGTAAGACCCGGATAGTTCGTCCGAACTATCGGATCCTGCGTTGTTCAGTCCTAAAACGTACTATTTTCGAGATAACGCAAGGCATATGGTTCGCATCCATACAACCTTATGTTAATTGCAGTACTCTCATTTAATACGTGTCTCACTTCGACTAGAGGTCTCTATGGTCGAGAAAAGAGGAGTTTATATTATTTATCGATGGTGTTTTTGATCGGCCAGCCATATCATCGTTAACAGCCATATCTTCACCAAATCTCGAGATTGAGCAACCAATTTCGAAGGCTTCCTTCTCCTTCGGGCGGACAACATGGTCCAGTCACCCCGAAAATTCAGGGAAACAAGTTATGAAAGAAAACAAACTTTATTTGCTAATAACTACAACATTACACACTTTTCCCTTATGTTACGCCCATGATTATATAAAAGATTACTAAATTCTCTGCAAAAGAAAAAAAAAATTCATCGAAATCGGACAATTTTCAGCTAATATGCAACTTATTGAAATTTGTAAAAAAGCTGGTTCCAAACATTAATGAAGATTTAAATTAATTTTGGTTTCCGTTGTCGATTATATTTACTGATAATGTAACAATTGATTTCTTTATCTTCTGATACGTTCCATTATTTTCTTTTCTTATTAATTTGGCATTTGATCACTTGGCATTTTTCGCACGGGCCTACTGGTACTATATAATAACTCATTGGAAAACTATGTTTTCTTAATCCTTCAGGAGACGCGCTGCATCTCACAAGCGGCTGTTTTTGTTTCTAAAAGCTCTTATATTTACCCAATTTTTATTTAGTCGTTTGGTCTCAAAACTTACTACCAGGCCAAAATGTCTGGATATAAGAAAATTCACCCTTTCTATATGTAATTATTTCATCATTGACAGCACCCACAATCAACATATTATAGTTTAAGTTTATATAATTCTAGTCTAGAAATGAATTAAGAATAATCTTTTTTCTTTTTGTAAGAAAATTAAGATTATTTATAATCTATTGGACTTTTTTTCCATTGCAAAGCGATCCGATCTTCATATCCCAGAGGTATAGAAACCAGTTATAAAAGTAATATGAACAACTCGGTTTGAAGAAGAAATTTTAGGAAAAGTAAGTGGAAATAGGGAGATAAATTGAAAATTCGGCAATAGGGGGAGTACAGGAGGATTCATATCGAAGGAGGGAAGGGAGTTGTGAATAAATCCTAACATAAGGTCCCTCCTGTGTGAGGAGTCCCATTTTTCTTCAACTCTACCTCCTTTCTCCCTCCTTCGGACTATTCTTGCGAGTTCCCTGGATAAATTATAGTTTGTTTAACAGATAACTAATGCTTTCCTGTCAGGTCTCGGGTCAGCAGGGGAATTGTGAACTTGCTATTTCCAGCGGTCATTATTCATGGACCTAACATTTGCTCTTAGTATTGTAGGCGTCTTGGGGAGAAAATACTTGAAAATGTCATCTCTAATATTTTCTTTTCATATTAAAGATCAAAACCTATCTAGATAGATAGTTTAGTGATTTTTAAAAACTATACATATTAAATTATTATTGACAATTGATGATATTTACTCCGCGCATGCCTTATTCATTTTTTTATCTCTTAATTATGAAATTTAGTTACTCAACCTTATTTTAATGATAATAAGGTATTCTGTAACAGAATTGTAATAATATATAATGGAGTAAGGAAGGTTTTAGAATATCGGAATCAAATAAATAAATATAAACTTCCAACACTTAATAAATTAGACAAATATTTTTTAAAAAATGCAAATAAAATATAAACCTGTTCATAAATTATGAAAAAATATATCAAATCATCTATTTATAATGGTTGGAGGACTGGATGAATAGAGAATATAGGAATTTCAAATTTAGAAAGTTATTTTAATTTATTACTAACATATTATATTTGAGCATAAAATTGATGTTTTACTGGATTTTCCTATTCAAAATGTATGGGTATATACACTTTAAAATATTTTTGCAGGCATATTTATTTTATTTTTTTCACATTGTCTATTATTATTATTAAATGGCGCTACATCCCAATCATTCGAGACTTGACCTGCTCCAGCATGGATCTCCAGTTCTCCCGGTTAGTTGCTGCAGCCTTCCAATTTCTGACACCAAGTAGTCTACATGCATCAGCAGCCACACAGTCTTGCCAGCGCAAACATGGTCTTCCCACTCGTCTGCTTCCATTTACAGGCTCATTCATAGCTCTCTGTGGGGGTGAATTCATATCCATACGCGCGACATGTCCTATCCAGCGTAGTCTTGCCAGTGCGATGAATTGGCTCACATCCAGGTCATTAAGAAATGTATTTATATCTAAATTCGTTCTCCTCCTCCAATTTTGTGGTGTTTCCTGGACTTCTCCGAATGTGAGTTGTATAATCCTCCTTTCAAATCTGAGCAGGGATTTCTCAACTGCTTTTTTGCAACTGCTGGTCTACTGAGTGTTTTATATGTTCTTAATTTGGCCTGTCTTGACAAAATTCTACTCCGAATATGCACATTTTTTATTGTCTAAATGTGGATAATTAAGTTGAAGGAATGAAGGTTCGAGTTTGGTTGTACAATTTAATGGGAATTGGATATCAGTCAGCTTTTGAATCCTTAGACACGATCATTTCCCTCCTATAACCGCTTCCAAACGGGTTTGCCTGCATGTACATACTTATAAGCCTGTCAAATTAAGGATAGGAAATGTGATGAGAGAGCGAATTCTAATGTACAACAGTGAGACCTCAATTCTAATTAGCACCCTAGAAAAAAGTATTGAATGATTTAAGTGGAGAATCTTTCTTATGATAAGCGCACAAGGATAAATGAGAAGGATCAACAAAGAACTATTTACAGAAACTACTCAATCAAGATTTCAGGTAAAGGAATGTAAGTTATGGGCGTGACAGTGTTGCACGTAGCAATCAATCAGGATACCTCTACACAACTGATGCGTCATTAGTTGGCAAGAGATCAATTGAGAGGCCACGACTAAATGGAAAGATGGAATCAACATAAATGGTGTAGAGCTACCTACAGAAAAACGGGAAATAATCGTTCTAGATGTGAAGAGGGCTGATTAAGTTGGTTCACTTCTTATTCTGTACTTGTTTTCTTCTACTTATAAAACTAATCCCTACTAACACTAAATGGACCAGACTCCATGGCTACGATGTATATTAGCCCAATAAAATGGTTCTATTCTATTCATTTTTTCTATCTTTTAAATCTATTTATTGAATAGTAATACAATTAGCCACTGCTGGAGGGCTATAAGCATTAGGGCTAAAAGTTCTCATTCATACAATATATACAAATAATAAAGAAATAAATATAAATATAAGAAGTAAATAAATAATACTGATAAACAAATAAACAAATAAAATAAAATAAAAACTTTAAACACAATAATAACTAAATACAATATATACATTCGCCCAAGAAGCTCCGAGCCAGGCTTTTTCCTCACACGTGGAAGGCAAAGCAAGACTTCGGAAGATCCCAGTGCCACTTTTCCTAGTATTAGAAGCCAGTGGAGACTGAATTATTCTATTCTATTTATTTTTGATTACTTAACTTTTATACAATTGATAGAAATGCCACGCGATGATTTGGAAATTTAATTCATCGCCGAATGCCCCATCATTTAATGAGAAACAGTCCGATATGCTTCCGACTCATATATGAATCCACCATCGTCTTGACCAGATTTCATCTCGACTCATATATGAGTCTATCGTTTTTAATATATTAACATCGACAATATGAAGAGAAGTAAGACTGAATAAAAACTCAGATACGAAATCGGAGGTTCATTTATTAAATTAAGCTCTAAGAAGGAAGTGAAGACAAGTGTCAAGGAAATAAGTTGGAGAAATAAACAAACAGTAAAAGTAAAAAATGTGGAGATCAGCAACAGTTCAAACTTTTCGGAAGAGGCCAATAAAGAAATGAACCGTCTGTTCGTGAAATTAGAAAAGGAGGCACTACCATAGGGAATTGTTAGCTTTATCTAGAACAGTAAATAGTAATGACAATTTGTATCCACTTAAGTTTCTATTTTTACCTAGAAGTACTAACAGTTCCTGTTATTCTAAAATTAACTTGTCACACAATCATATAAAATATTGTGCTTGTAACGCCGAGGGAGCGGGGAGCCGTAAAACCCTTCTATGACTAATGTTATGTGGCGTTCGCGTGAGTTTTCCCCATCAGGTCTGGATGGTCACCCTTCATGAGCTCTATGTGATGTTGGTTTTTATTGAATAGACTCATCAAACAAGTTCCTCAGATTTCCATCTAACTCCAAATAGCTAATTTGTTGATATTATTCTTGTTGAGTGCTTCATATTTTTCTGATATGACATTCCAATGCTTACGAAATCTTAGCCAACGGTAAAAAATAACAAAAAAACTGAAAAAACGTTTCATATAATACAAAAACATTATAACGGTATATATCTCTCTTTTATATTCTTCATATAAAAAGAAAAAGCCTTATAAAGGAACCGGAAAGCAGTAACACCGATATCTACATCTTATTTAAATGATATGTCCTGTTTCAAATGAATACATGCATGGGGAATGAAGGTAATCAATACATTATGTATTCGGCAGATATATGTTCAAGCAATTCACATATCTGATGAGCGAAGCGTTTTACTGAACAGTTCTTTATTTTGAAGTCTTTTTATTATGTAATGTCTCTATTTGTCATATTCTTGCCTATTACGTTTATAATTTCATGCGGATTTTTCAAGGTTAAAATAAATTTAAAAAAGACTAAATGAATTTTTAGTCTCAATAATTGAAATAATTTATTTTAAATTTTTCCAAATTGTCGCCTCTTCAGGCATCCTCAGGGATCAAATCTGATTTTACAATACAAAAAAATAAAAAAATAAAAATAAAATAAATACAAAAATTTCGGAGGATTTACTAAGAGACATTAGCCCATCCATAAAACTCATAATGACATTGAAAAAGAATATTAAAAAGTCAACAATATGTACATATATAATAAAAAAACGAAACTTAATCGCTTATAACAGTGCATCTTCTTGCACACTTAGTCATAGTGCACAAAAAAATGAGACCAATCCTCCATCAAATAAGAGGCGTTGCCAACATAAAAATATTTAAATCCTCCATCCACTGGCTTTATCACCAGTGACGTGGTTGAGAGAGCAGCGCAGGGATCTCTTGGAGTCCTGCTTTTCCTTCTATAGTTGGATGGAGAAGCCTGGCTTGGGGATTCCTGTCAAATTGTATATAGGTTGACTGCGTTTTTATGTTTTTTAATTTACTTATCTTTAGGTTATTTTATTTTTTTATTGTACATAGTTTTTTATTATTATTTTACTTTTGTTAATTTTATATTTTATGAATATATGGTATGAATGTGTTCATATATCACTATAATTATTGTCCACGTGACAGATTGTTATATTTCTAAATAAATAAATAATAAAAATACTACGTTAATTATAAATAAAAATTATTGTTATTTTAATACAAATTATTCAATTACATTAAATATCGATAGTTACAAATTAAAAAAAAAGTAAATAACAAAAAATATTTAAATTTTTTTTTCTAATTCATTTATTTATTATTTTTTAATCTATTTTTATTTTTAATATTTTATCAAATTTCAAACTATATAAAAGTAAACATTTGTTTTATCAGAGTGTACATTAACAATGGACCAATCAGACGTCCATCAATATCATTGTTGATTCTAGTTATTTATTGTTTCAAAAAAGAAATTGTTTAAATTTCTGGCTTCAGTTTTAAAATTTACAACCCTATCAAGGCTCTCCTATTTATAAAATCCCTCCAATGATTTTAATTATTGACACTAAAAAGTTTTTTGTTTCTAATAATGCATTAAACAAACTAAAAAAAATAAAATCAGAAAATGGTTAAATTCGAAAATAACGTTTTAACTGTTTTCAAAATACACGTAAATTATATTTTTTTGAAATTTCTTATTTTAATCCATTACTGTCTTAATTTTCATCATTCATTCAGCTTTAAGCTCTAATACCTTTCAAATAGGAATTCCCGTTCTCTTCAGGAGTTGTGATGAAATATTTAACTTTGATCCCTACTTTGCTCTGGCTATAAAAGGGCTTTGCTTCGTGTGGGTCCAAAGTGGTTTATAGGATTTATTTCATGATCCTAATTTGCTTTTAATTGGTGAATCCACAATGCTTAAAGGAATTTTTAAGTTAAAGTGTTAATTATTAAGTGCCCCATTACTCAAGTTGATTATATAATAATAATAATAATAATAAAATGTTTAAATTATTAAATAAACTAACCTTATAGACTTTTTTGTACAAATAATGTTAGGATATTTTATTAAGCACCACAAAAATGTATGTGTCAGAAATATCATTATTTTTTTTCTGAGTCGCTCTGTTTTATTTTTATTGTTTGGTAGCTCTATTACGTTTCAAGTTAATATGATTTAGACTTTGATGGATTTTTTAGAAAGAGGTGAGTTTCTTATTTTTATTCATGTAGATATTTACTAATTTTTTAAAAACTTCCTAAGTAATTTTATTTAATTAATAACTTTAACACTAGAAAACTTACGCTGACGAGCGATTGCGTCATTTAAGTCCCAACATAGATGGCACAAATTTGTCTTGAGTCGGTCAGAGGGAGCATAAATTATGGGCAGTTTTCAAAATATTTGTCAAAAATGATTAATATTATACTTGCATAAATACTTTGATACCTTGGATTTCAGTATAGATTTCTGAACTGAACGCTCTAATATTTAATTATATAATTTTTAAAATTTGAAATCTCAAAAAATCACTGTTTCTGGATAACTCATCTTGTTTCTATATTACTTAGAACACTTTATATTATTTAATTTTTTTTTACTTCAAATATTTATCTGCACATGTCGACGACTGTTGACAATCAGCAGATGTTCTGATAAAAATAATGAAACTAACATCTCAAATACGGGGAAGCATAGCACCCAGCAGTGCCTTTTCCCAGACTTCATCCTATTACCACGATTTGCTAAGGATGGAGGTCTCTCATCCAACACCTTTTTAGTCACTCCCTCTTATTAATGGGCATGTCAGCAGAAGCCACATCTCTTATTTGGTAGGTTGTACCTGTAGAACAACCTATAGTTCCTATAGAACACCCCCACAATATGCCAAATATAAGGCAACAGAAAAAAAAAAAGAAGCATATTTTTAACAGCTTAGTTCATGTGTATATTTACTTAATTGAAATAAAGCAAAATAAAAAACCGATAGAAAGAAAGAGACAAAACTTTTTAAAAATAATTAACAGACAAAATGTCATGATGTACATAATAACACTATTAGAAAACATTTTATATTTCGAAAGGTTTTGTCCATTGCGAGTTTTAATTTACAGATGGTTTTTATAATTGGAAATTCCCGAAAACCTATTTCAGTGTTTTTATTTTATTTTTTCCTTTTCCAATGTGTTCAACAATGAATGCTCCTAAATAATCACTTTACATGGAGGAAAGAGATAAATTGTGTGAGATAAAAAAAAAATAAAATAAATGGAAACTAAACACAATTAAGCATTTAGAATGTATTCCGACATCGCAATATTGCTCACAAGAAATGTAACCCTGTAGTTTATTACTTGTCGGAGACCCGATGGAAATTTCATATTAGTTTTCTTAAATTGAAAAATGCTACGAAACGTTTATGCAAGAAAATATAAAATATAATAAATTAATGCTATTATAAATTAAAAAAATACATTTTATACCCAATTATTTTGTGTAATAAAGGTGAGTCAAAAATATTTTAAATATGATTTAATTTTTTTAGTAAAAATGTTTAAATAAAATAAGATACATTTTTCGTTTAGTTTTAAATTTAATATCAAGGATATTTTAAAATTAGTTAAAAAATAACGTTGATTACTGTTTTATATAAATTATTTGCAACTTTAAATAATAGCATAGAAATATTAATTTATCTAGTTCGTATTAAAGCCATAAGTATTTATTATATTTTATTTGCAGCTTTGTAAATCATTTCACAATGGTTAGTATTTATAAAAAAACTATGCACAAACATATATGATGTGTATCCACATACGAATTTCTCCTTTATATGTTAATAGTTCGTAGTAAAAACATGTACAGCCTCTCATCCAGATTTTTATTCGTCCGTTTCGCTTTAAGTAATTTATAGTCCGTAGTACATATTCCTTTTTATCAAATTATTAATATCCGGCTAAAACTTCGTATATAGCTTTATCTCATCGTAACTTACAAATATTGTATTTAGAAAATGGGCTGTTTTCAATCTGGAAGTCGGCAAACTTTGTTTATTTAATCAGGATCTAAAAACTCGTAAATACCCATTCGCTTTCCACTTGGATCACTTAATTGATAACTTCAACACTTGAATAAGATAACTAAAAAACAAAGTCGGTAAAATAGGTGGCCTTCAAAAGCATTTGACCTACATCCTCAAACTGTCAACATAACGAGGTTATAAAGGCCAAACGACTCAATATTTTTGTAGGGCATCTTTTTTCTCGACTTTGTGCTCGAATTATCTTACGGTTATAGTGGCAAGCAAATAGGTATTTACGAATTTTTAGTACTTAATTGAATAGACAATAGTTGCCGACATACAGATTGAATATTGAGAATTTTCGTAAATATAATATTTGTATGTTACGATGAGACGAAGCTACTTACGAAGTTTCAAGGGAATGATAATAATTTGATACAAAGGGGTCTGTACCACGGACTATTAAAGTGTTATATTCAACAATGGTTTTTTCCACGCTATTTTCTGGAAAATACTTTTTTACAAATGCATTTATAGGAGGAGAAATACTTTATTAAAATCATTACATTGCTGCAGTCTATAGAAAAAGTTGGTTTTCCTGGTACTATATTGAACCACATCTCTATAGTTATAACATCCTCAAAGACACTGATTCAGTACCAAATTAATATAAAAAGCCAATCTGAACTTTCCAAGTTTATTAGAAGAAGCAGTTGAAATGTTGACTACTTTTAAAAACTGAAAAACGTGAAAAAAACGCTTTTACGTACCGAAATGCAGAAGAACTCTATCTAAAATTTAATGGCATTGCTCCATCAGGGGACCAGCTTTATATACCGAATTTTATCTATTATCGTCCAGAGGGTTCTACAGACGTGGTTGCCGTAACGAAGCAGTAAAAATATATATATTTAAGAACTGACATCTCTTTAAATTTCGTAATGGTGTACTAGGGGTGTCTAAAACAGATAGAAAACGCAATCCCGCCTTACACTGACGAATTTTTTTTTATCATGAAAATAACTAAGAATATCATACAACTTCCCAGATTAGAAAAAAAAAAGAATTCCTTTTTTTCCTTTTTTTTTCGACAGGAGAATGAACAAAATTCCAAAAACTTTCCTTGTGAAATATGAACGCTGCTTATTTCATTTTAATGAAACTGTTCATATGTGTTGAGCTATCTGAACTATCTCTTTTATTTATTTATTTATTCAGTAATATTGCATTTCGTTATAATAAAGGCAATTAGTAACAGAGATGGAGCAGGTAGTTGACACTTCATGTACAATAAATAAAAATACTAAAAAAAAATTAATATATATAAACCAAAGGAAACTTAAACTAATGTCAAAATAACAACTTAAATACAAGCATACTTATATAAAATATTTACAAGCATTCATTTAGGAAAACTTCGAACTGAGCTCTTTCCTCCATGCCTCACATATCTCAGTCGCGTCTCTGATGTTGATGACCACTGGAGGCCGAGCAGAGACACTATCTATTAACTTACCTATTAAACTATTAAACTATTAACTATTAAATTAAAGGTATATAGTTTTCTTAATTGATTATAATAATATAATCTGCTCTATCAGTAAACCTCAACTTATCAGTGAATGCCATAATTGTGGGTCAGAGACCAGCCAGTAGGCCAAAACGTAGAAAGAATCATATTATATAATATGATATAATAATATAATAGGCGACAGAAATTAAAACCTCGCCAAGGCAGGGATCCTAGATTCCTGAAGTAGACCTGTTCTTTGTCGGGATTGTAAAAATGTATCTAATCGCAACTGGTATGTAAATTATTTTTAAATTAATTTCAAAGTGTTGAAAAAACTCTGGCTAATTATCTTCAGTGTTAATTATTATCACAATCTGCCGATGTGTGTATTAAATGAAAATCTCTTAATTAACACTAAGGAGTCACTGCAAAGAACCGTTCCGTTAGAAGTGAACGTTATTTTCTGATATTTTGGGAGTCGTTTTACCTTGGGTCGGAAAGACCAACAAGAGCTCGCTCATTAGCCGCTCCTAATGAACATGTCCTTTGTGTCGAATCCTGATGAAACCTGCGGCTCATTTTTCACTTTTCATCTCTTCCTAAAGGATTCTAGTATATTATTTCTATAACAATTGCTAAGTGTTATTTAAAGAAATGAGGTTAGTTATTTTTAAATAACTAATAATAAATGTAAAACAGATATTTCGAATTGCCTTTTAGGCTACATACTCTTATTTTTTAAAATTATTATATTTCATTTAAACACAAGGTTTGAAATCTTTAATTATTTTTCCACAAAATCATGCAATAATTATTATATGTAAAATGTAATTTTGAAACCGTGGCTGATTTATAAATATAAATATTTAACTATCTTTGACGTTTATTGATTCGATTAAAAATAATGATCACTCAATATAGTGATATGGTTTTACATAAATAACAATAATTAAATTGTGTTAAAAAATTTGTATTAGAAAATAAAAATCACCTATTACACACAAATAAAATAAAATATTAATATGTATACGTTATTAGTATACATATTATTAATATTATATTTCTGAAATTGCGCACACGATCCCTGCACTATATAGATGTATACATATTTTTTTTAAAGCTAAAATTTCTAATAAATTTCGGAAATAAAGATGTTATGTTGCTAATAGTTGATAAAAATATTCTCCACCTGCTACTCCAGACTTAAAATATATAATAGAGATTACAAAAAATCCGTATTTATGATTTGAATAAGTATTACTCAAGAATTTCCATACATTTTCATAAATGATACAAATTTAATGAATGTAACAAGAACACAATAAAATAAAATAGGAACCAGAAATAAAAATTCGGTGCTGTGCGCACATCACAAACTTTCACTATCCATTTACCCTGTGTAGAAATATATATTTTCATGTATAGTGAATTGAAAGTAAAAATTAAAGAATACATTTTACAACAAAAATTAGAATTATTGCGATGAAGTAAGTTAGCTGATTGCGAGTTGACGGTCTTGTGGGCACTTATTGTCTAGGTTATGGGACATCAGTGACTGATTATCTAGAAATAGAAAAATATTTGTACCAAGGCAACACCATGATACAGATATCGAGGTTGCTTAGAGACTGACTTTCTCTAGAGGGCACGCACCATTAAATATAAATTATTCATGAAACTCTGATAAAAATATGATAAATATAAATAGATAAATGAATACAATGAAAGTGCAAATATTTTGAAATATCTGATAGAAATTGTAGGGATCGCATCACATACTTGTGGATCTTGCTTGTGGACGTGAATTCAGAAGAAAACAATATATATTACTATATTTTCCAAAACATTTTTTTAAAGCTATTTTTCATTGGTTCACCTTTGTATGGTTGTATTGTACAACCTTCTCGAAGGTTTGAAAGGGTATCACGGATGAGACAAAGGCCATATCGTGACCAAGCAGGCACTTCCTCAACAGGATTTGCATAGAGGGTACACGAGGGCCGAGATATGCATCGGAACAAGGTGACCCCATGGATGATGCATCGCTAAACCTACATGGAGTGCGGAGCAGCGCTGGCATCCAGCCAACTACCGAGTCGCGCGGCTCTGAGCATTCTGACGATTCACAGATTCGACAGATTCCTAGGATATGAATTATAGCAATAGTAAAAAAAAAAATGGGATATGAAATATGAGAAATTAGTAATTGAAGGAAGTTAGTCAACTGTTCTACATATCATGTTTTTTTTATTTTATTTTTTTTATTTATTTATGCCAACGTTCCAACCCAAACATGTGGGTCATCTTCAGGGCGTGGTTTGAGCACTGAGGGTGTTCAAGTACTGAACTCAAATTAAACTGCTCAAACCAGGCCCTGAAGATGACCCACATGTTTATGTTGAAACGTTGACATAAATAAAAAATTTAAAAAGACTGCGTCCTGAATACTTATCAAAGAAAAATTAATAAACCCGAGAAATTAATAAATTTATAATTTCTGGATGCATTTTTTATAAATTCAAATATATCTATCTATTTAACCAAGTTTTATTTTTCCATATCTGAAAACAAAATATTACACATTTTAATTTAATTTTAAAAATGATTGTAAAAATTAATTAACTTAATTCTTACAGTGAATTGATGGTTGACTGTAGTGAATAATTGAAAAGAAGGAAGGTTGGGGTGTTCAGCCACGAAAAAAAAAAAATCGACGTTTCAGCTTAAAGTTCAGTTCTTCATCAGGGCTAAGGAAAGACCAGACAACAATATGAGAAACTATTACTTATGAAAAAATAAATAAAAATAATAGAGAGAGAATCACTTTATTATCATAAAAGGGTGCTGCCCGATTACATTGGGTTGCTTTAAACACAGCATACTTATTAATCGCTACAGACAATTTTACAAAACTAGTACACAATTATATAGCATAATTATTTTTTTATTATTTTTTTTATATATGTTTTTATATCTTTTTTTTCTTTTCTATTATTATCGTTTATTTCTTTCATTCATTTATTAGCATTATATATCCCTTTCTCTTCCCTCTCTCCCTTTATATATATTTCTCATTCCCTAGATTCTCTCCTCTCTCTTCCCAACCTAATTCATAAAATGCATACAAATACATAAAGTGCAGTGGACGTGGTCAATAAATAACGTAAAAATGCCGTAAAACACGCATGCCTCCACCCATCAACAAACTCTCTATCAATCCATGCACATGGTAATGGATAATTCCCAGAGAGTCGAGGATTATATTCTCCGCCAACCTTGCCATGTCCTTTATGTCGACACCAAGGTCCTCTATGAAGCTCCTTTTTGAGTATGGTATCGTTCTGCTAGCTCCGAACCAAAGGCCTCTCACGTGGAACTCTCTCGGCCCGAAACTCTAGCGGAACTTTTCACGAAGGAAAGGGATGCATTTCTCATAGGCCTTTTTTTCTCTCTCTTTCCACTTAATACTCTCTTCCAATAATACACCTCACAGATTTACATTTCAGAAAAGAAGACCCACTTACAAAAACAACAATATTTTCAATCTAATATTTTAAGACTAAACAACCAGCTATCGTCCAACACATCTCCATCTTCATTCATCCATGACAGTAATCTTTACTGTCGAGTTCTTATTAAACTATTCGAACACAACTTGATTAAAACGAAGTGGCCACTGATGACACGTCCATCAGAAGACGATTGAAAATGAGCAGGATGAAGGACTTTCTTTTCTGAATTAAGGAATTAAACAATGACCCAAAAGTGGCTCTGTTGCGTACTATTCTTTCTCATTCCTAAAATGCCATTTCTCATACCATAATAACACATCTGCTTATTATCATGATTATAACAGGTTGGGATGAAGATTTTGAAAGGAAAAAAAATAAACTACCAGAGCCTGTTTCTGGTATTGTTTTTATTTTTGATAGTAGTTAAAATTAGAATTAAGTTAATGAAGAAAAGTTGGTTAGGGTGCTCAATAAAAAAAAAAAATTAAAAATAAATAAATGGTATTATTTTTTTGACATTTTGTCCCAAAGTTCAGGTCTTTATCAGGGCTAGGAACATATCAGATAACAATATGAGAAATATGAGGAAAAAATG
Organism: Nezara viridula; assembly: GCA_928085145.1. Classification (NCBI taxonomy): domain Eukaryota; kingdom Metazoa; phylum Arthropoda; class Insecta; order Hemiptera; family Pentatomidae; genus Nezara; species Nezara viridula. The sequence goes on along the minus strand of OV725080.1, from coordinate 88,735,399 downwards.
GTGAGAGAAATCGAATGATAAAAATGAAAAATTCAATATATTTTCTAATAATAATTTATTATAATAGTAATCAAGAGCTGTGATTAAATAATTATATAGATCCCTAAACAAAATTCTCATGATATTTGCAAGATATTGCATGTTGGCAGCTTATTTAAGTTTGCGATCGAAGTTTAATTCGGCAATCTTCATCCACCAGTAGCATTTTCTTGATAACCGTTGGAGCCGAAAGATTGGTCACTGTTATTTTTGATGATTTGTTCTTTTGTACAATCGTTCTACATTTTTATCCATTTGGATTAATAGTAGATAAGCTTCGAATCGTTCTTTTTCTTCTTCTAGGAACAATTTATAATTTAAATAACGTTTGCTATTGCCTATAAAAGAACAAAAAAGAAAATTTATCCATTAAAATAAAAATGACGTAGGTGTCGATATAAACAATTCTGTCAGTTATCTAGGATTTTAAATCAGCATGCCTATTTCACTACATTATGTCATGACTATGATCGCGCCCTACGATAGTATTAAATCCATTTTGTGCTTTATAAGTAGTTGATTGATTCTCGGAACGAGAAATTGATATTTTTATTTCATCTATGCTGGGTAACAAACACATCAAGGATAACGTTAATGAAAAAAAAAAGAGTTGATAAATGAATAATGATGTTATTTGTAAATATTTTAGTACTTGAGAACATAGTTTTAGTGTTTTGGGGCACCTAAAATAATATTATTTATGAAAACAATTAATATTTTTAATTCTAACCAATCAAATTTTCCTAATAAACGGTTATGTTGTATTGTCGCTTTTATGTTTGCTGATCTCATAATTCTTCTCACCCTTTATTAACATAAACATTTCGACCCGTATTGATGAATATATTTATCAATTCTGTAAAAGCATTGTTCCAAGTTGTGAATTTTTTTTTGTTTGAATATTAAATTGTACTTTGACATAAAATTAGAAGACAAGACCACATGAAATTGTAACTTTTTCTGAAATAAAGACTTTGAATTAAATCTTATATAATATTATTTGTATTTCTTATTTCTTATGTAACTAAAGGTTATATTATGTAAATAACCTACCCATGTTATCCTGGGGATTTTCGTTTATATATATTTTTTTAACTTACATAGTAATCCCTGTTTGTGAAAGTATTGTACATACATTATGCATGAACTCACGTCTTATGCAACAAGATGTCCGTATGAACATGGCTAACTAGGTACGTTAGAATACAAAAAGTATCAGTTTTAAATTTTTAGCAGGATTTGAAGAGACTTGGTGATAAACATTTTTTAAACATGTACTAAATTATCAATAGAGTTTTTTTTTTATTTCTTCATCATATTTACAACTGTAATAAAGAAAAAAAAATTTAAAATATTATTCTCTCATGGTTTATGATTTATTTATTTTTATAAATTATATTACAATTTATAATATTATTTGTTAGTGATTAATAATTAATAAAAATAATACATATATTTGATCGCTGGAAAGCTTTTCTTTTTTTACTCAAATGTTTTATTTGCACCGAACACATTAGTTATGAAAATAAAAATTAACGAATCAAACTGTCAAAAAATGTTATTTATTTTGATCTTTACCATAGCTATCATGGTATAAAGTTCATTATGTTCATCTCCATACAAAAAGAACATGGGATTGATAAATGAAAATTAATGTTCAAAATTTTCATTTTCATACATTTTGCGTTCTAGATATATTTTAAGAAATCGTGATTCTTCTAAGCTATTTTTATGTACATAAAAAATAAATCTAAATGAACTGGTATTTTTTGAATTTGAAACTATTTACATTTATGTAGTTGAAACATAATACATATCTGGGTGTACCCTTTTCTTCTTCTGGAAAATTTGAGAGAGCCGCGGAGCATTTCTTACATAGATCATCTGTTCCAGCGACCAAACCAGCCTCTTTGACTCGATGGTCTCGTCAACACTGCTCTATGCTGCAGAGATCTGGGGTACGAGATACCTGGAGGTTTTGGAGAGGACGCAAGTTCGATTTATCAAATCATTGCCCCATTCGCCAAGAAATACACCGAACTATGTGGCTCGCCTTGAAAGTGGGAAATCTCCATTAAGTATTGAAGTGTTGAAACAAGTGATCAACTATTGGACAAAGCTAAGCTTAATGAGTGACGAAAGACTACCTAGACAATGCTTTAATAGGCTTAGAGCTCTAGACTCATCCATTGGAAAACCTGATCCAACTTATAACTGGGTTACCCAAGTAAAGATGATTGTGGCGGAACTTGGATGTCAGGGGATGTTTTCTTGTGTTTTCTCTCAAGGTCTGATGAGTTTCAAAGATGAAATCATGGAAAAAATAAGAAACCATCACTCATCCAAGGACATCGACAGAGTGTTAAACTCTAAATCAAACCCAAGATATAGAAAAATCTGCTCCTTTAATGTTACCAGACTAGAGGATTATCTTCAGTTCAGGGCTCTGAATTTAAACAAATTAAGAGCCATTAGTCGTTTTAGAGTAGCAAGTAAAGATTTTATGAAAATATACTTAAAAGATGCTACTTTGACTATTAAATCCAGTGAGGTATGTGGTGCATGCAACTGCCTTGTAACGGACCCGGTAACTCATTTTCTGATCCAATGTATCAAGTACAACGAGCCAAGAAATAAGTACTTGAAGGCATTTATCACTGAATCCAGAGAAGATGCTAGTGTGGAGGAGATACTGAAAATAGACACTACGAAAAAAATAAACCAACTGTATTATTTCATACAGGGCTGTTCATTGAACTGTTAAGTGGTAAAGTTAATCATATAACATATATTAATGCTTATTTATATTGCATTTGTCTTATACCTCTCGAATATTAAAAAAAAAAAAAAATAATATTAAAATAAAAAAAAAATGTTTTACTAATTGTTATGTATATGTATATATATATATATATATATATATATATATATATCGTTTACTAATCTGTTATTATATTAGTCATACTTAATGCTGTGGACATTGTTAATGTTATGTTTGAATGCAGTACTAGACTCAAGATCTAACATTGTTAATTATACCATTATATTTATTTGTGCAGGAATTTCCTTAGACAAATAAAATAAACTATCTATCTAGTTGAAACATAATGGAGGCCGCATACATTTTTCATTTATTTTATTTATGTGAAGCGTGGATAAATTATATTCCTCAGTAGTTCGATATTATATATTGAAAGAATAAAATTACTGCAATATAACTGATGGGAGTTTATTGAACATTTTTATATTTATATGCTATAAAGATACGATTTGTATTAAATTTATTCTACAACATGCTATAAAACATTAATGTCTCGATTATTTGTAATTGGTTTTTATTGTTCTCTGTTAGCAAAATTTAAATTTGTAACGTATCCTTAGTTTCCACGTATCTTTATGAATTTTAATAATAAATGACAAATAGTAATATAAAACCTAAAAAAAAAAATTGCTTTGAATCACCAATGGAAAGTCGCGGATAGCGGAAGATGAAACCCCATAACAGCCATTTTGATTCAAAATGGTGGATGGAATTATTGAAGTTCGTCAATAATTTTCTGATGACCTGTGATTTTTATGCTAAACCTAAAATGAAAACTGTGCAAGAAGAGCTGTTTATTTATAATTATATTTGCGCTTAGTACAAATAGATATAAATAACAGATAAAAAAAAGAAAAAAATACAGTAGGTTTTAGATATTTTTAAAATTCCTGTTTTTGAAGTGAAACGATATTACTTTATTCAAAACTTTTTTTTCATTTTTGTTGAAATATTTCTTGTATTCCGTTTTCATTTAATTTTATTATCTAAAAGATGCAGCTCTCATTTTTATTTTGTTCTATTTTTGGATTCTAGATATCTTAAACCCTAAAATCTTAAATTTCTAGAGTTATCAATTTCGGTTGATAAATAAACATAAGACATCGTCATTCATTGATTTAGTCGGTTAGTTAGAAATATCCCGTCAATATTTTGAGATTAAAACTTCAATAATTTATTAAACGAATTCAGAAATGATTTATATATAATAATCATTAACTATATGTAGATATATATATTTGTATACAACGGAACCGTGATATAATCTGTTGGTATCAGGAACCGGGGCCTGCACCTAGCTGTGGATTCGAAAGGAGGAAATTTCACGAGGGCCTGGCATTGTTTCGGTGCTATAACTCTTCATCGGGAGCGAGACATTGTTAGGGCCAACGGTCATCCATCTCTTTGCTGAATTGATGAGCACAACCGCTATTTATGGATGAGCTCTCATGAAAAATTGTATCAAGGGGATGCTTTATTGAACCACCTATGCTCTCGCATTCCCAGCGAGGCTTATTTTTCAATATAGGGAGCCTAAGAGAGAAGAATTTTGTATTCAAAGTATAAAATAAATAGACACACAGGGTCTTACCATGTCAATAATTCAACACAAGGTTTAAATCCAACCATCTCGGATTTTCTTGAATTTTGGTACAGTCTGAAATTAAGAAGACGCTGACAGGACAAATACTTCTTGTCTACCATCATATACATTGTTACTTGATATAATAAAAGTAATACTTATTAGTTGAAGCCTAATTCTGGCCAGAATATGTAAATAATGGCATCATTTTAATAATTAAAAAAAAAGAGTTAAATTATGGGAATCAGACATTAGTTTTAAATTTTATTTTAGCAATGAAGCCATTGGTATACCACATTTATATTTTGGCCTATAGTTTACTACAACACTGTCTTTTCATAAAAAAAATTAAAATTTTTAAAATATGTTGTTTAGGCAACTTTCCAAATTTTAATTAAGGCAAGACAAATAACTCTTATGAGTTCTTAATAGGCAACATCCAAATTATTGGCAAAATTCTACTTATTTAAGCAGTGGACTGTATTTTAATTTAGTGGTAGGTTATACTAATAGTGCAATAATAGCTCACCATTTTTATGCTTGTAAATACATCTCTTTTACCTGAGGGCGCCCTCAGAGCAAATGTTGTCTATGGCTATCTGTGCTGGAATGCGGCAGTCGTACCTGGCAGCTGGTACTGATTAAATTTTATTTTTATATCTTTTGATTTGCCCCCCCCCCCATTCGCCGCAACTAGAGAATTTGTACATCTTTGCACAAACATATGTACTTTCAGAAAAAAAAAATGTAATATAAATTTTAAATTGAATTTCGATTTTTTTTTTTATTCTTACCTATTCAATGTTTAATTTCAACGTGTTGCATCATAGGAAATAATATTTAAAAAATGCTGTAAAACGACATCAACCCTAGACCTCTAGCTTAATTGAGAAAGGTTCTATGACAATTTTAATATTTTTTTTTTTCTATTTTTGAGTCCATTTATTAGATCTTCAAATCGGCCTAATTTAAAAACGATTATTTCAGTACATCATACATTTTCAAGTCTATGTGAATAATATTAGTCAGTGATACAAACCCCTGTTTATCGGTTTACAAACATCCGGCTGAAATTTCGTAAATAGCTTCATCTCATCGTGACCTACAATTATTTTATTTACGAAAACTCGAAATCGGAATTGGAACGTTTTCAATCTGGAGATCAGCAAACTTTGCCTATTTAATTAGGTAGTAAAAATCGTAAGTACTCATTTACTTTCCACTTGAATCATAAGATAATGTGGTCACAAAATAGAGAAAAAAGCTGGTCTACAAAAATATTTGACTGTTTGGCGTGACCTACACCCCAATTCAAAATATAGAGGTTTGTAGATTTTTAGGCCAGCTTTCTTCTCTATTTTGTGATCGAACCATCTTACGATTTGTAGATCACGATGAGATGAAGCTATTCACGAAATTTCAGAGGGATGTTAATAATTCGATAGGGGTCTGTACCACTGACTATACAACGTGCCGAATTTGAGAAGATCTGAGGTGGTGGACCTTGTGTTGCATTGACACTAATCTAATATCGTAGAAGCATTTGAGAGAAATAAAAATCTATTGACCGTAGTTACATCAATATAGGTTAAATATATCAAAACGAGAAATGGTTATTGATCCTTGAAGCATAATATCGTTGAAAGAGAAGTGTTAAAGGAAAACGGCAAAGTCAACATGTTGACTATTTTAACACTTGACAGCTTTCGGATATAAAGTGAATTAATAGGAAGGGGACTGAAAACCTTGAAACTTAAATGAAGGCGTATTCGATAAGTGAGTCGCCGTTGAAAGGCTATTTCAGTATTGAGTTGTTTTCAATTTTGTGATTTTTTAATAATATTGTTTTATTTTTTTTTATTTCTTTATTGAGTATTATAACAATCTGTCTCTTGGACATTGGCTGTAGTGAGGTAGGTTGGCATTCAATATATGTACAAAAAAAAAAAAAAATAAATAGAACAAAAACTAATAAACAAACGTTATACAATAGATAATAAAATAAAATAACTAAAAAATAAGAAAATTAAAACTAAGAAAAAAAACACATGCACCTATATACAATCAGGCGAGGGAACTCCAGGAGAACCCTGCGATACTCTTCCCAACGCGAAACTGGTTACCACTAAAGCCAGCGGAGATTGGTCGAGAGCTCTTAGCCACATTACACTCATGTCTTGAAGTGAAGAATCTGGCCATTGCCAGAACTCATTTAACAATCTACAAAGATCGCGAGGCCACTGCCGTTTCAACCTTCTTGGAGGATTATAGGGATTGGAGCTGCTTGATATCGTCGGTTGAGTTCTTGTCTTTTGAGTCTAGTATGTGTGTTCCACGTTAGTCTTCAGTCTAAATGAAAGCCAAGATACCGGAATGTGTCTAGAGTAAGGAGCTGGGATGGAATTAAAGAGTACTGGTGGACAGGAATTGCGTCGGAGTGAAAGGTAACATGTTGGCATTTAGATTCATAAGTTTAAAGGCCAGTTATTACACCATGTGCTCAATCAAGGTGAGATGGCTTTGAGATTTTAGGTGCTATTCGGGATCAGTGTTGGATGATAGATTGCGGTGTGTCAGCGAATTTTGCAAGGAAAGTATCGGGATGAAACGGGATGTCAGCAGTAAAGTGGATGTAATGCACGGGACCTAAGATGCTGGCTTGGAGAAACCGGCTTTTAACGAGTAGATTTTTGGAAAATTCTGTTCATCAGCCGAACTCGAGGAGCGTCAAAGAGGTAGAATCGGAGGACTAGGTTACAAGGACTGAGGTAAATGGATTTTAAGCTTGAAAAGCAGTCCGGAGTGCCATACCCGGTCAAATGCTGTGCAATGTCAGAAATGCACCGAACAGTATCTTTTTTTATTAAAAAAAAATCTGGTGCGGGAGCAACACACAACTTTAACTTATGATTACTTTGATTTAAAATTATTTCTCCTGGCATTGCTGGACTAATACAAAATTTTTTTGAAGTGCATTTTAAAACGAGCTATAGCTTAAGCTTATCAGTAACAAAGCCATTAAGTCATTATAATTACAAAATGTCTATTTTTATATATTGGGGACAGGAATTAAAAATCAATTCACTATATTGATATTATAACCACCAGTATGACTCCCTTCAATTTCAAACATGTTGAGTGATGTCATTTTAGTGATATTTTTGTTGAAAAAGTTTGTATGCTGACAATAGATTAAGTTTATTCAGAAGTGGTGATTGCAGTGTTGAAATATAGAATGGAGAATTAAAAAGTTTAAATTTAGGTTACTACTTTCTTATGAAGATGCTCTTATGGAAAGGTTCACTCTATTAAATATCTGTAGAAAAACTTTTTTTAGTCTAATCAATTAAAAAAATGTATTTTAAATTTTCACCTCTTCAGGGAGAATAACTAGAGACCATATCTTTCCTCCTAATTGTCCGATTTTTTTTTGTTTTTTTTTAATGAGGATTCATCAACTTTTAAAAAAACCTCCCTATACAATATCAACAAAAAATCGTATACTTTTGAGTTATTCGGAATTTAATTTTAACATCCCTCGTACTTTTTTCCAGCTTCTTTTCGTTGAATATGCTTTATAGACTAAATTTAAAGGTATGGAGAAAATGACTTTAGCGAAGTTCATGGAAATCGGTACTTGCGTTTAGGCGCTACTGTCTGTAGGACACGCAGGTTTTTCTGCATTTTTATTTTTTTCTCCTTTCATTAATTTATCGAATTCTTTTCAAAATGTTATATGCAGTATTTTTTCGTATCTATCAATAGTGCGAAATGGTTAACTTTTTAAAATAAACCATATTAATGGGATACTTTAGAGGAAGACATATGTGAACATTGGGATTTCAGCCCTGTAAGTTGACATCAACAAGGATAAGACTAAAAGTTATTAAAGACAACTTAATGATACAATGATACACCGGTTTTGATCAAAATCGTTGATTCGCGTTTTGAGAAAATTGTAAAAAATGTGTTCACGCGTTCATATTAAGTGCACTTCCGGTTAGCGATTTTAACGAAAAAGTTGCTGTCACATCCAGCCCATATTCAAACCTAAAATACTTAATATCAGTTTGTACTACTTTTCGTTTATGGAGCTAGACTGTTAACACACTACAGAAAAGTCATACCGACAAACACACACACAGACACACACAAACACACACACACACACACACCACACCAACACACACACAACACACCCAGACCATTTTGCAGACTTGGTTATTTGAACTCAGGGGACTCAAAAATGTATATCCGTGAAAACTGAGATTTCCAAAATTTTCATGTCGCATTACTCCTACCCTTAACTATATATTACATATATACGTAAGTGAAAGTAAAAAATATATAATAAGGTACGTGCTTTAGCCCACACGGTAGAATCGAAAACATCAATAAGGCGAGATTAACAATATCAAATATAAATTATAAATAAAAGCTGATTATAAAGAGGATGAAACGTTTTTTTCATATTATCATAATCGATAATTAGCATTTGTATCTACGATATAAATGATGTATCTGGAAAACTATGGTAAGAAACCCATAAAAATTGTTTAAACTGAATTCATTAAAAGTTAGAGTCGAATAATAAAAAAATATTTTTGCCAATGCGTTTAATTTAGATATGGAGAAACATACAAATTTTAAAAATCTATGACGTTTCCGGAAAATTTGAGGACATTATAAAATATATATATTTTCTGTTTGTAAAAGTCCTGTAGTTAACATGTATACCAATATCGATACCATAATTTTCCAGATATATCATTTATATCGTAGATACAAATGCTAATTATCGATTATGATAATATGAAAAAAATTCAATTCCTTCACTCTAACGATTTTAATTGTAATTTAATATTTTTAAAGAGCGAATACAAAGTCTTCAAACATTTATAAAAGTACATATTCGTGTTGGAATTAAAACTTCCTCGTTGTTATAGCTGAATTGATAAAAATGTTAGAGTGGTGATTTTAAGATTAGATAGTTAGTATCGACGATATAATATTTTTCACTTGAGTTCCGAAATCGATCTGTTAATTCAATGTAATGTAACATCCTCCTTATTACTTTTATTTTTCTCCATCTTCAATAATCTACAATAATTGTTACGATTTATGTACTACAGTTAAGTATTTTGTTATTTAGTTATACTTCGTTTAGTATGTTTGTGTAGTTTATTGTTCTTAATATTTATATTTACCTTCTATTGATACTTTCTATAATTTTAATAAGTTTATTCATGTTGTTCATAACTTTTAAATAAATATTATGTAACTTCCACAATTTTCTATATCCTTTTGTATCTTGTCCGTTCTAGTCCTGATGAAGACCTGCAAAGTCGGATCGAAACAATGGCTTGATAAACATTTTCTTTTATTATTTTATTGTTTTATGACCGCCAACTAGGACCATCTCCTTCCTCTAAGATATACAACGGTCAACCATCATGTATTCAATTCAGTGACTTTATTTTCAAATTAGAATCCTCAATTTGTTGTCATGTAATCAAACAACATTGCAATTGTGTCTACAGCTAACTTCTGTTCTTGTCAAAATCATCTATTAATAAATAACAGTTAAATAAGTGATCAGCACATTTTTAGAATTTCTCTTTAAGATTTATTTTATTTTAATACGAGGCACGTATATATGGTGTCATATAGACCCAAATATTTCTGCACTGCGGATATCGATCATATATTTAATTTTATCTGACATAACTTTTATTTGTTTCATAACCCCTTGCTCTAAATCAAAAGACTGAGGAAGATACGACAAAAATACTAAATGTGTTCCCTTACCGCGACATAAAGTATCGAATCGGAAGGAAGCCGCTCCTGTGGTCACGTCGACAATAAAGAGGCTGCGGTAATATCTGCGTTATTGTTGGGGGGGGGGGGCTCAGATATTGGGTTGTCCGTTAATAACCTCCGTCCTGGGTGCCCCCGGGCCATGGTCATTAGCTTCATTAGCCTGAGGTCACTGCCTTCGTCCCTGCTCTCTGATTGGGATTGCTCTTCTACCTTCGGATCATTTCCCATCAGGATCTCTCTTAATTGATCAGAATAAGAAGAAATTTTTACCTGTTAGAGTGTCAAATTTGAACATTACTTGAGTAGGAAGCTTAGGTTATTGTACCAAATTTAATTTTCCCTTAGGTTTCAGGCAAAAAGTCCCTATATAACTTACATGGGGAGGTTACGGTGATACAAGATCGGAAAATAGCCATATCTGTGGATTCTTGTCAATACGCCCAAATGATCCGAGAAAAAATGTTTATAAAATTTTATGGGTTTTTTATGTTACTGTTTTTTGATTCCGCTCTGCATGAATTTATACATTAATATTTTTTTAATATTGTGTGCAAAATAAGAAAACATGTTGCTAATTTTATTTGATTAAACGAATTATAAGTTATAATAAAATACAAAAATCCATAGACGCTTCAATTTAAGTAGGCTAAGTATTTTTTTGCTATGAAAGAACGATTCACATTCGTTTTTATGGGCTACTAAAACTCTTAAATGCGAGTTTGTTTTAAAATAAAAAAATATAAATTTTATTGGTGGATTTTTTTTTCATGTCGTTTACTAATACTAAAATATTCTTAACTTCTCAGGTTTTTCGCCTAACTCAACGTTACTACAACCGTTGGAAAACTAAATTAATGTTCTTCAGAACGGTGTCGATAACTTTTAGATTTCAAGCGTTTATAAGTAATAAATTAATAAAAACTCCCCAAAAGTTTTTATTTTTTATCCTAAAGCCTAATTTATTTGTGGAGTTCTGGTTTGTGCCATTTTATGTATATTATAGGCCCCTAAATTAATGCTAATTTTCGTGTGGATAAAAGGAGCCATCTCGAAGTTATTACAACTTTTGTGATTTTTGAAAAGTGAAAATAGAAAACAGTAACATAAAAATAAGATTTTATTTAATATGTTTTTCTCGACTTCTAAGGCGCATTGGCAATGATCCTCGGAAATGGACATCATAAGTAAGCCAGTAAGCAGGTCAAATTATGACGGAGGATTGCAAGCTATTTTCTGGCTTTAGAAGCATTAGAGGCCATTTAGACTAGAAAATTCGTTATATTTATATTTAACTAGCAGCAATGCAGGCCGTAACCATTTTAAAATATTGCTGATCTTTCGCTGTTCTTGTTTCCCAACAGCTTCATGAATATCATTCAATGAACACCCAGTCATTGTGGTATATCTGGAAACGATGCAGCTGATAATCTAGCCAAGAAAGGATCTCTATTGTCCCAGCCAGACCCACCTATAACTTACAAATCTGCGCAACTTATGATGAAAAAAATGTCTAATGCTTAGGTACGGGAAAAATTAAAAGCTGAAATAGAAGGATAAAATATGAATTTGTCATTCAAAATAAACTCTCATACGATCTACCAATAAGAGACGCAGTGGCTTGTTGAAGCAAAAACATTTTTAAAAAATAGGGGTAAGAAATAGAAAATCGGGCAATTGGCAAAGACCTTCTGGACTCGTGCCTTGTTTTTGAATACATATATAATAAAAGAAAAATGACAATATTTATAGAAGGAGGTCTAAACTTTACTGAACTGCTCGAAGTATTAGGACTAATTAGTCTCCTTGACTTAGTATAAAAAAAAAACTTTTTAGACATTACAAAGGCTGTCTCTATGTTATGTTTTTTTCCTTTACTGCTGACAAAAAAGATTCCCATTTATTCTCCAGACTAGAATTTCTTTGTAAACGGTCGAAGTCCAGAATAGGCTCACCAACCCATTTAATAAAGGAGTTGTGCAATAGTGGCATGAAAATAAATAAGAATGTAGTGTCCAATTCTTACAATTCAAAACTTTTTACCATATGCTCCTTGTTTGTTATAGAGCTTTTTTTTTATAGAGTATGGACCAGGTGTCTCTCTCTCTCTCTCTGTCTCTAGGCAACTCTATTATCTTCCTTTAATCTATATCCCTCATACTGAAAGCCTCTCGTACAGTGTCTTCCCAGGAGATGGGTGGTCTTCATCGAGTTCTCTTTCCCTTCGAGTTCTTCCTGGCGGTTTTTTTAAATACATCCGAAGATGTCCCAACCATCTTAGCTTGTGCTTCTCCAAAATGATCCCGGACAGTTTAACTTTTAGAAAACCCCTATGGTAGTGTTCCATATTCTATCTCGTTTGACTTCTTCTACCATTTTACGAAGGTTGAGCATTTCGGTGTATTTGATTCGACTTATGTTTTTAGAATTTTCGAAAAGATTACACGTTTCGGACAAGTACGAAAGGATAGGGATGAATGCCGATTTATAGATGGACATCTATCCTTACTTCTTCACAAACAAAATAATTCATAATGCACTTAATGTTTTATATGTTAATGATTTAGCAAATACAGGTATCTATTCTTTTAAAATAAATTTAAGATTCATTTAAACCCATTAGTCTCTAACCTTGCACCCTATTCGATTCCCGTGTGTGCTTATAAAAAAAATAAAAAAACACAACTTTCACTTACTCTTTGAACATTGCTCAACTTTGAATATGTTATTTTCCGGCCATGTTGGGCTATTATAGAATTTTTAATTGCATTTTTAATTGAGCTAAAGCTAAAAGATTGAAGCTAACAAATCTTAAATACTATTAAAATAACAAAAGTTCTACACCTGTTGATCATGGATTGTACGATTCGTTGGTTATGGATTGTTCGGTCCGTTGATTATGGATTGTACGACTATTAGTTATAAAACTGTTATTTTCCATTGCAAAATTAGCTAAAATGAAATTAAGAGATTTGCATTGTCTGTCATAGACAGGTCAAAAGTTGTCACACTGATTGTAAGTGCACTTCACAAGTGCATTTCCATAAAACTATATATCTAAAGTAACATTACCTTTCTAGTTACAAAGAAAAATAAATAAAAGGTTATTCCAATTAATGGACTAAACTTTTTTTTAATCATTAGTAATATGCTAAAAAAAATAGTATTACCTAAGCAACATAATCAAAACTCAAAAACCAAAACAAAGCATGTAACTTTTGCAGCAGAGCATATTAAAAAAAATAGAGACTGCATCTTTTCTCCTAATTGTCCGATTTTAACGATTTGTTTTTTAAAAAAATCCGTCAACTTTTAAAAAAACATTTTGAGAAAATTGTGAAAATGTGTTTCAGCGTTGATATAAAGTCGCACTTCCGGTTAGCCGATTTTAAGGAAAAAGTTGCTGTCACATCTAAAGCATATACTTATTTTAAATACGTAATATCAGTTTCGTGGGACTTTTCGTTTTGGAGCTAGACTGCTAACATACAAACATACAGACACACAGACCATTTTTCGGGACTTGGTTATTTGGATTAAGCTTACTCCAAAAAGTGTATGTCCGCTGAAAATTCAGATTCAAAAATGTTCTCGTTCGCAATAATTACCATTACTATATATTACATATATACGTAAGTGAAAGTAAAAAAATACCGGTGGTGAGATATCAATAAATATAACGATCTAATATAAGTGCGGCCTCTTTTATCACTGCCTAATCTAAATGCGGTCATAAAACATTTTCGTCATTAGGTATTGACTGTATATAATATTTGTACCAGTTTCTACATTATTTTACAAAAAAATCCTTGAAGTCATTTTTCAAAAAGCACTCTGAAATACCTTTGTTAATTTTTCAGCGCTTATGGTGTTATTAATTAAGTAAAATTTCGATCCTTATATAATACCTTCAATCATTCCAAGTGGTATTTAGTCAGGCGTTTAATTCCGGCTTCTAAATATTTGGAGACCGAGCCGCAGAGGGTTGGGTTGCACTCACATTTGCACTAATATCGGGAGAGAAGGTCCTATTGTGCCGCCGGGCGGGACCGGGCTATTGAAATGTTACCGGCTGCTTGACAAACCCAAATCGTTCCAGAGCCCGGCTTTTACACAGATTGTACCACTTCCCTCCTCTATTTGACTAACGTTTGCTCGATAGTAGTGGTTTTCTAGAGGAGTGTTTGTCTTTCACGTTTCCTTTTTCGTTTTATCTCGCTATTGTATCGGGGCTTATTTTTAAAATATCATGCAAATGGTTTTTAATATATTAGGCAAAGTGATATCTATTTATTTATTTTGAAATTTACGAAATTTACACCTACGCTGCTGGGCATCTAACAAATCTGATGTACTAGCCATTAGCTGCGAATTTTCTTGATTATTATTTTTTTTTCTTGTTATTTATATTTTTTATTTATTTATTTAGACATATATTATTCTGTCACAGGGCCAATAATTATATTGATAAATGAACACGTTCACACCGTATATACAAAAAAAAAAGATTAACAAGAGTAAAATAATAACTAATTAATAATAAATAAAAACTATATATAATAAAAAAATAAAATAACCTAAATATAAGTAAATTAAAAACATAAAAATACAGTCATACCTATATACAATATATACAATCAAGCACGGAACCCAAATCTCTGCGCTACTCCCTCAACCGCCCCACTGGTGCTAAAGCCGTTGGAGTTTGAGCGATAGAGCTTTAGCCACATACACTCATGTTTTGAGTGGAGAATCTGGCCAGTGCCAGAACTCCAAAATAAATACTATAAAAGATCTCTTGGCCACTGCCGCTTCAACCTTCGAGGAGGCACCTTCAACCTAGGGGATTTGGATGATAGGTAAGGTTCTGGTGAAATTTGGAGAATTTTTCTGGAATAAGGTCTAGGACAAATGGGATATTAAGGTCATGATGTAGGGTTTTGTTGGTTACATAGAACGGAGCATCGACTATAGTTCGGAGGACTTTGGATTGAAAGGATTGGATACGTTTGATGTTAGAGAATTTGGAATTTTAGTTATTAATGTAGGAATAGGTCCCTTGGCCATTTGCCTTTCAGTCTGCGTCGATCAGGTAACTGGGAGCAGGAAATAGAAAGGACTAATGGATTGATGTGATTTAAAGTCGAAGAATGAAATGAACTCTACTTGTTGTGGATGTAGGATTTTACTGTTTGGATGTTTATGCCCTTGTGTATAGCATTATTGTGTTGTATAGAATTTTTTACTGTGTTGTTTCTATTTTATTTATGTGTGTTTGTTTTGCCGAACCCCAAAGTTCTGCTTCGTATGCCTAAATTGGTCTCAGTATACTGCTGTAGAACAGTAGCTTGTTTCATATGTTATGTGAGGTTCTGTAGTCCAGAAGATGTTAGATTTGTTATAACGTCAAGTCAGTTCTTGTCTTTTTAATTTAGTATGTATGTACCAGGTAAGTCTTTTGTCTAAGTAGAGTCCAAGGTATCGTACATAGTTTTTTGTAGGCACTGGGTTATTGTCAATGATCATCGGTGGACATAAGGCTTTCATAAGAGAGAAATGTTATTAAAAATGAAATGTTATTTTAAACGGTCAATCTAATTTACTTTTCCAAGAATTTTTTTTTTTTAAGTTGAAACTTCTTAAGGACTGCTTTGCAATTTTTTTTTGAGGATGAATTAGATTGAACTGTCAGTGAACAGTCACGCTTGGATAAATTCGACTAGTAGAAGTGTTTTTGAATATGGATTGAAATAACTCAAAAACTAATAATCGGACCTGCATATTGTTAACAACGGAATTATTCAGCATTTTATCCTCTTTGTAACGCAATATTTTTCAAATTTTATCTTAACGCAACGCCGTGTTGGAGAGGCGCGAAAAGGGAAAAATAGAGTCGAAAACTGAATGATAACGGGTTTTATGGCAGATATGGATTAAAATATCTCAGGAACTAAAATCAGATCTGCATACTGTAAGCGAGAGAAATGTTGGCATTTCATCTTCTTTATAATGAGTTATTATTAATAATTTATATTTCATATTATTAATCTCGCCTTGTTGATGTTTTCACTTCTATTGTGTGGTCTATAGCACACACGTTAGTTTTTTTTTTTTAATTTTGTTTTATTATTTATTCATGATATTCACAGCTGTATAAAAAATACATCTAGTAAATAAAAAAAATAAGTCTTGTACAAGAAAGGATTTAAATTTTTTTTTTTTTTGTTCGAAGTACTTTGTAACGTTTTTGTAGCTTGTAAGTTATGGTTGTCCATAACTCTAAAACATCATACATTTTCCTCATTTTATTTTTGATACCAAAAATTATTTCATAAATTTCATTAATTGTTTTATGATTTCTATTTCTTATATAATTGCTCTTCTGTCTTCTTTAGCTACTTAAATCCATTTTTACAGTATAACCTTTTCATTCATATTTGTTAGGGAAACACCAAATAAAGCAAATATGACAGGAAAATAATAATAAGAATAAAAAAAATGTTGAAATTTGTTAACCTTAATAAAAAGCGTTTACTGCTGGCATGCTTAGATTAAAATCATAGGGAGCCAGTATCCTTTAATTCCTTGAATAATATATTATATTTTTTAGTCAATACATTAATTTAGTTTTGTTATAATTTACAAAAATAGGAGAAAACAAAAAACATTATTTCTTCAAATTAAAAAGTGCCTAAATATCTGCTCTTTAACTTTTTTTTTGTCCCAAGTACAGAATCTATATCGTATTCATGGAGAACGGTTCTCGATAAAGGTTACTTGACGTCTTCCATATGAGCTTTGTGTTCGATCGCATTCCATTCCTTTTTATTACTAAGGATCTGAACATATCATATATGTTCAAGGGTTGCCCGTGTACCAGTTGGAGTATGACCTGGGAAATATGCTGACTATTGGAGGGAATGAAGTGTCGATTTAGTTCCGTTCGGTTCGATATATGACGCTTTTGAAGCACCCTTCCATGTTATATATTTCAAATATCTTTCAATATGGTGCACTCTTCACAAATGAGGTTGAGTTGGTTTTATCGACTTTGTGGTTATCCAAATCTGACTCAATCTAATTCACTCTACACGAAAAAAGTGCAAAACGACCCTGAAGAAGTTTTCACTTAAAAAATGTTATCCATTGAGATTTAGATATAAAAATATTTAATGATGTTTAATAGAATCATTTACAAATTAATTGCAAATTTTATATATCCGGTAATAGTTATTTCTATTTTTGAATTTATTTATTTTTTTAGTAACAACGGCGGTTCTATATAAGAAGAACTGCTAAATCCAAATCCTATTTAATAAAACTTATTAGCCTATTTCTCAAGAAATACCACCAGATTTGATTGTTTTATTTACAATAAAAATGGTTGCCGTTATTTCAATGATTTTCGCTAGCACCTGGCATGTAATAAAGCCCAGAGAAATAAATCTGATGACACTTAAGGGGACCCGGAGTGCACTCGACTTTGCCAATTCCAGTTTATTCTGGGACTATCCCCTCGCTGACACAGCGGCAGAAAATATTCCCCTCTTCCGGTCCAGTTCACCCCGGATGAGGAGAAGGCATCTTTCTACCTCGGGAAGACAAATTCCTCGAGGATCTAGTTATTTATCTACCCCATCTAGTTAGCCTCCGGACCCGGAGTGGGCTTAAATATATAATTCCTTCCTTGCCACTTGCATGGTATACCACGGTCCGAGATGTATGGTATAACCCCCGGTCCCTTCTCCTCTAACATCTTCATTGAATATAACGCACAGGTTAATTTATTAGGCTTGATTTTAGGAAAAGGCCATAATGTATTCGAAATTCGACGTCAATCTTGAATAAATGATATTCAATTTTTTCTTTCGCATATGAAATATGTAGTAACGGAAATGCAAGTTTTAAGGTCCCCACAGATCCACATAACTATGTTTTGTAAAGTGATCTATGTCTGTACGTGTGAACATCCTCAAAAACGGCACCTCTTAAGAAACTGAATTTACATACCTATGGTAGATATATACCTGAAATATTACAGCAACTTCTTAGCTTAAATTGACTAAACACAAATGGCACTTTATAATATCATCGATTTTGCATTATTATACAATTTACCCAAAAACGGGTATAACAATTTTGATTAAATTCATTATTGTAGTGTAAAATTATTTTTATTTTTACATTAAGGAGGTATCATTGACATTGAAATAATTTCACGGAGCTTAAATACTGAATTTTAAACTTTTTTTATCTAAAATATGTTTCATTTTTTTTAACAATAAACCATTTCATATTGTAAACAGTAATAAAAAATACTTACATATATACTACGAAAGAATTTGAAAATAAACTACACAGGAAATAACGGATGGTAACTTGGGACTGAGAATTACTGAAGAAACACGAAAGCGGGCTCCAGCATGGCTAAAAGGATGTGATATGTTCCAACACAACACATGTGTAATATAATAAATCATAGCTAAGAAACGTGTAAGTTTCGATAATCCTAAATGATATACATGTGCAGCTTTAATAAAGGGCACTGGTACTATTTTTTATTTTATTTTATTTACTTTTAAACTCACACCTGTTGGGAATGCCAACAACTAGAGAGTGTGCTGTCAGGAAAAAGGCTATGGATTAAGAAGTTGGTAGGCGTGAGGAAAAGTAGTGCTCAGCAGCGTTCCTTCCTAACCCGATATGATGTTTATAGTTATTGGAGGAGATTCCTCATCCAGTTTCTTTTGAGCCTCCTACGGGTGCTATCGGGCATGTCGGTTGTGGCCATGCCACGAATCAGTGAGTTGGTATGTCCTTGTAAGTTATTTTAAAATCATTTATACTATATTCGTATGTGATCGTTAACTGTTGGTATCTGTAAGGCATATGGAAAGTAATGTTATTAACACGCCAGTGAGCTTCGGTTATCGTTCTGAAAATTTTTGATTGAAGTCTGTAAATTACATACGTGAATCTTTGATGATACAGATTATAATGCTCAAAATTTAAAAATTCTTTACATACCAGTGTTGATAGAATTATAATACAATGAAATATAAATAAGGATATCGGTCACCTTTATTATTTGCAGGCTTATTGTTTGGTTTCCTTGTTGGGTTAAAACAAATTTCGAGGCAGCTAATTATTTATTATAATTAAATAACTAATTAAAATATAGAACTGTAGAAGAAAATGGTCAAGGAGGAAAAATACATACATTAATGGTATTATACGTAGGGGAGCGGGGAGGTGGCAACATGCAACAATAAATTGTTTTGAATAATATTTTGTACCGTCTATAGTTTTTATTTTCACTTTCCCATTTATGAAAATGCCTATTTCTAATAAAAGTAGTTTGGATTAGACTAAACAACTAAAAAAAAAATTATAAATAAGTATTGTTCTGTTGACTCCTTCGTTAAATAAAAAACGAAATAGCAATTAGAATGGAAAGTATGCTTTTAGTTTCTTTTAGCAGCATAAGCAGGTTAAGAATGAGCTTTTATGGATAATATAGCCAAAGAAAGAAATTTAATATGAATGAAAAATAAATCAATTAAAATGAGTATGGATAGCCAAAATAAACGATCATATAGAAAAGTAAATGTTCAAAATTTTTGTAATAATTGTTAGTTATATAATATTTTGATTTTTAAAAATAATTGTATATAAATTAATTGAGCAGTGCTGATTAAATTACAATAAAAATAGACTACTTTATTTTGGGTCATTTTTAATATTACTGTATGAATTCGAAATTAAATGATATTTTTAAAAACATGTAAAAATATTTTAACAGTTATGAAAACAATAAACGAATTATAAGTGATAATTATCAAGTGAAATTAAATAATCAGGAATACCAATTATATCAAAAGGGTAATTAAATATTTTAAATTATTGAAATCTTCGAAATTATTAATCTGCTCCAATTCTGCTGATTTAAGTGTGCTAGTGTCTCTCATTTTGACGGTTGCATAGTTCATCACTCTCATATTCACCACTCACATATTTCTTGAAATTTTTTATATGATTCATTACCTATTTATTGGTTCAAAAATAAGCCATTAAATAATTTAGCTATGACCAGAACTGTTCAGTTGGAAACATTATTTTCATTTTCGACCTTCAGTCACTCCAGTGAGTTCCTTTGTCTTCCTGAGCCCGTTGAGGCACTATCTCCCTCCCTACTCTTTGTCCTGGTCTTCAGATCTGAGCCTTTGCTGAAGGAGCATTGATTCTAGTTAGTGGGCCAGTTGTTTGAGCCTGCAGACTTCAGGAAGATAGTTGTTGCTGTAAAAAATTAACAAATATTATTCAAGTATTCACTCAGGTTTGGGGAAAAAAACTATAAATAAATTAAATAAATATATACACTTAAATACGCAGCCATACCAGTCGGCAGAACAAATTATGTTATGTAATTTGTTCTGGAATAGTACTTTACTAGGATTGAGACCAATATATATATATATATATATATATATATATATATATATATATATATATATATATATATATATATATATATATATATATATTTAATGTTTTATTTTACAAATAACTAGATTTTAAGCATTAGCTTAGTTTGATATTATAAGATTTTAATCTTTATTTAAAATTGTGATTGATGCGTTTCATTAAATTTTTTTTTATTTTACCTGTTAATTATATTGTTATATATTTTTTTCTTAAATATAAACTATATTGTACATTTTCTTCGGAGTAATCCAATAAAGGTATTGTTTTTTTTAAATTTTTTTTATTTTTATGGGTACATGTTCTTCACCATTTTTCCTATGAATAATAAAATTTTATAAATATACACGAATAAATGTACGAAAAAAAATATACCAATGTGGTTAGTAGTTAACAGTAGAACATTAATAATTAATGAAATAATACCAATCACATTTATAAATAGACATAAAAAATCATATAACATCAAACTAACCTAATACTTAAAATATACTTGTTTGGAACAGAATTTTATATAAGTAATATACCAAATTTCATATTACCTGTTCCGTTTTTATATAGTTGAAAACGTAACAATAATTAAATAACTAATATGTTTAAAACAACTACGGTAATAAATGCTTTTAAAAATTTTAGTAAACATTTTATAAATAACAATATATCAATTAGATTACAACAGATTTATTATCCAATAATAATAAAAGATGTGCTTTATTAATTAATTACTATGTGGGGAATCTAAGAAAACAGGCAATATAAATGTGATCATAGTGTTTCCGATCGATCGAAATTTTCCTAAGTATTGCTTCAACCTTTAGTTTTGTAGACAATACATATATTTGTACAAATATAAGGAAGGTAAACCCTTTGGGAATGCTAGGTAGATTGGATTCAAAATATATATATATTTGCTATAGATGATTCAGTCTGAAACGCGGAAGGTAGGAAATCCACCTTGATCAAATGGCTAACTTAGAGATGGTTGCCACTGGGGACCGGATGGAATATGCATGGAAATTGGAGGATTGAATATATATGGAAAACATATTGCTGCGAATACATCTACCCTTCTTTGTCCCTATGTCCTGCCTTTTTCAAATACGCATTAACACAGCTGCTGACCCCACGAGATGTAAATTTGCTTTTCATATTAGCTTTTTTTTTTTTTTTTTGCTTCTCATTTTCTCATTTCAGGCATCGAATATACCTAATCTAATCTTCAACACTATTTCAACTCAATGTTATGGTTTATTTGGGCTTATCTACACTTAGATACTTCGACTATACAGAGGGAATGCGTCTATTCCTTCTACAAGTGAACAACCAGTTCTAGCAATATTTTGAAGTTTCGGATTTCTTCCATGGATTCATCATGGAATAAATTTAAAGCTGCCAAGGCCGAATTCAAATCGAGACTACCTTTATTGAGATGCAATTCGACAATAAAGAAGCGAGCAATGGCTTAATATAGCATAATATGGGCAAATCAAGCATAACGGTTTTTGGAATTAGTATAATACAACAAATGATAATGAAATTGGTTATATTTTATTAAAGATTGTTTTAAATATTGTTCACTAAGTATTGAATCAAAGGACGCATTATTAGTTATTGAAGTTTAATAAACTTTTTAATTTTATTTTCCTGTTAGAGATTTCTTAATCATTGGCCGCCTGTCCCAGCCATTTCAGATTTTATCTTTCTTTGGCTGCTCATTTCTAGTTGTTACAAACTACTTTTTTTATTCTATCCATCCATCTACTTTTGGCTTCCTATATGTTATTTTTCCTACTGTAGTGTATGTAGACTTTTTGATCCGTAGCATACAGTTACGTGATCTATCTGTCTCAACCTCTTTGCCTTCATAACATGAGATATAGACTGATTAATTTCTACTAGTCTTTCCCTGTCCACCTTCTCTTAATAATAATCTGATTCTAAATTGCTCTAGTTATCGTGCGGAGGACAGAAAAAATTACAAATGCAAAATAAGCTCGAATTTGATAACTATTTAAAAAAGAAATATTTTTCTAAGGTAAAAGCAATTTTCGGTAAATCAAAAACAATATTTATTAATGTATATTTAATTTTAATATTTATTAATACATTTTTATTTATTAATTCGTACAAATAGATATAATGTTGTAATAACATTTGTTGAGAAATTACCTGGCAGAACTGTAATAATATGTCTATATTAGGAGGTCAGGGGACCATCTTCTTTTCAGACGCCTCGGAGAGTTATCAGGAATTGAAGAGAAAATATGGTTAGGGTCGAGAGGATTGGGGTAGTTCTGAAGTCCATTATGGAAATATAGGTATCTGGATTGCGCCAAAACTAAAACATAAGAAACATTAAGAGCATTATGGGTGATTTTATTTGTAACAAAGTAGGGAGCATTGAGGATTTAACGAAGGATTTTGGATTGTAAGGATTGGATACGACAGGAATTCGATGGTTTAGTGAAATCCAATAGCTCAACTTCGTAAGTCCAAATAAGCCTTATTATAGTCATTCATATGAGTCTTTTGTAATTGATTGGAAGCTTAGAGCGTTTGTCTGGTATGTGCTGAGGTAATCGGAAACAATTGTCCAGGTCATAGGTAACTGAATTGTTTAACAGATATAAGTAGAGTATTGCTTAAGGAAACTGCAGAACAAGAAGTCATAGATTTACGGCGAATTAACTGATTGGATACATATGTCATTGCCATACTTGATGATGACAGTGGTAAGATGGGTTGGAATATCTGTTGTGTGAACTGTGTAAAGGATATGACCAAAGATACTACCTTGGGGAATACCGGCAGATTGAGAAAAGAGGGATGAATAGGTGTTGTTGTGAATTACTTTTAAGTGTCTATCAGTAAGTTAGGAACTGATGATGAGACAGTATGTAGGTAGTAGGAATTTTCGGAGTTTGTAAGTGCCAGACCCTATCAAACGCCTGAATAGAAGTAAAATCTAATATACTGTTGGAAAGTTAAGATTTTAGAAAAAATAATATAAAACAAATAAAGTCAAACAAAAAATTGGATAATGGTGAAAATAATAATAATTATTGAAAATATTGTTGTAATTAACAAGTTCTACTTTTATATTGTTGACCCATTTGCTACGCATAAATAATTTCAATACTACTGATTGGAAAATAATTGTTTCCAGCAGAAGTAAATGAAATTTCCATGGAAACGTTTAAAATTTATTTTCAGCTTAACAAGCCTGGAATAGTATATAGCATTGTCAGGGTTCGAATTGATTCCAATACCTTTATCTATACCTTTACCGTTTAATTGCTTAGAAACAATTCATTTCCATTGAAAGTATCCATGTACGCGAAAGTTGGATGATGCTTTAATTTGTTAATTAACAGATATTATGGTTATTTTTCATCTTTTAACTGTCATCACCATAAATCTCATTCTGTTTTATTAATTTTTTTTTAGTTTTATTTATTTTATTTTTTTATATATGTAATGTTGTCTCATATTTGATTTATTCTGTTATTCCAAGTTTTCTTTTCTTTTCTTTTGTTATAACTTTCTATTGTTTTTATTTTATTGTATATATGGTATGATTGTTTCATACATTCAAAATACTCAATGCCCTTAATTGAGGCAAAATGTATTTTTTTTTTCTCAATAAAAAGTGCTGAAAAAAAATCTCATTTATATGCACATTAGAAATTAAAGTTATTCCGTTTCATCCTGTCATTGTTTTGTCTAAAGTTTTTCAATTAATTTCATGTTTTTTTTCCTTCCATTTCCATTTGTATATATATATATATATATATATATATATATATATATATATATATATATATATATATATATATATTTACATTTCTAAAATATTAATTTTGTATAATTCTTCACTGATATTGTTATTTTACTAGTTCAATTTTAAAAATATAATAAAAACAGTTTATTATGTTACCTCGCTTGTATTCAAATAATGCTGTTCGTCTGATGTTTGGGTGGGGCCAGTACATCATCGATTGATCGTGGGCCTACTTTCGTTTCGAAAAATAGTCACGAAATCATATTACTTGTGTTATAAACACGTAATATATGTTTTCACGCTTTGTAATAAAAACTAAATATTCAAGCAGGTATTATTGTTAACCTTTTATTTTAATTTTTTCCTTTATTTTTTTGTAATATACACAGTTTATAGTATATAGTTTTACATGGTATTTAAAAATTTTTTTGAATAAAAGTCATATTTTTCATTTTATTTTTTTCACATTTTTCTCGTTGCTAGAATTTAATCGGTATACTTTAAAGTAGAAAAAAATCCAGAAAATATTGTAATTTATTTTCTAATTGTGAATTGATGGTTGACTATTGAGTATGATTGAAGAGAATATTGGTTGGGGTGTTCAATCGAAATAGACTATACCTTTCACCTTCATAGCATTATTTTATTTTTAATGTTAATTGTTTCTCATAACTATTTCTATCTGTTTTTTCTTAGCCCTGTTGAAGGCTTGAACTTTGCTCCGAAAAGTTCGTAAAAATAAAAATAAATATAATGTATTTATTTTGACTTTTTTTTTTTTTTTATATAACACAACCAATCTTCTCTGGAATTTAATTAATTAATATATATTTTTAAATTTATTTCTTTAATCATATTTGTCAGAATTACTGACAACTGGTGAGGATCATGTTGAGAAGTTCGTAGTAAGAAGTTGAGAGGGAGAAGTGCCCAGCGGCATTGCTAATTATTTTCATTTTAATGTTTATAGTTAATCGAGTAGATCACACATTCTGCTTTTATGAGTGTTATCAGGTATTCTGATTGAAGCCATGAAACAACCAATTAGAATGAATAAAACAGTTTAATCAGGCCCATGCCTTGAATCAGTGAGTTTGAATGTCGTTAAATTTTGGTATGTGGAGGGGCTGAAAAAAAAAATGCATGTTATGAAAATAATATAATAATGGAATCTTATGATACAATTTTAATTATATTAGGATTCAATAATGCAATTCAAGATAATTTTTTCTAGGCATTTGTTGAAGCACTTCAGCGTTAATTAAGTCATGTCCAGGAGCTTTTCTTTTAGGCAACTTTTTGATTTGTTCAGCAATCTGGGAAGATGTGAATGAAATAGGAGGTGAAGTTAGTTGTAAGCTCTAGTGCTTTTGACAACTATTTATAATGCAATACTGAGGACAACTAAATTTCCACTACAGTGGAAATACTCACATATAATAATGATTCACAATCCTAACAAGGACAAAAACTTACCTTCCTCATACCGATCAATCAGCTTACTACCTATCTGTTCCAAAATTTTTGAAAGCTTACTGAACAAAAGACTTGTTGATATACTAACAAACATCCAAATAATACCTGACCATCAATTTGGATTTAGGGCACATCACTCAACTGTACACCAACTACATATCTACAGCACTAGAGCAGAAAATATATGCAACTGGCGTATTTCTGGATGTTGCTCAAGCGTTTGACAGAGTTTGGCACCAGGGTCTTCTCTTTAAACTCAAGACAATACTCCCACCTACATATTATCTAATTCTACAATCCTTCCTTTCCGATTCATTTTTCTCGGTCCGACACGGGTCAGAACTATCTTCCATCAGGTCTATCTCAGCAGGAGTACCTCAAGGTTCAGTACTCGCTCCACTACTCTATATCACATACACCCATGACATACCTTATAGTCCCAACATTTTAACAGCGACATAAGCAGACGACACTGCAATTTTAGCAAGACACAAAAATCCAACATACGCCTCACAGACCCTACAACAGTATTTAACAAGATTGCATGATTGGTTCAAAATTTGGAAAATCCGACTAAATCAATACAAATCACAGCACATCACATTTACGCTTCGACATGAAACATGCCCTCCAGTTTTCCTTGACAATACACAGATTCCACAGACAGACACTGTTCACTATCTTGGTCTGACATTTGACAGAAAAATGACGTGGGGCTACATATAATCAAAAAACGAAAAACGTTAAATAAAAGATTAAGAATTCCGAGTTCACTTCTTTCGAAAAATTTAAAACTAAAACTTAGACAGAAATTGAACACATACAATTACTTACTAAAACCTATTTGGACTTACGCATCACAGATATTTGATACTGCTAAAAAGACTCACTTAAACTAACTTCAAATCTTTCAAGCAAAAACATTCAGAACAATTACAAAAGCACCTTGGTATGTTAGCAACACAACCTTCCATACTGACCTCCATATGCCGACTGTTAACGAACACATACGTACTCATTACAAACGATTCCATGACAACTTACAAGGACATCCTAATACACTTATAAACGACATGGCCACTACCAATATGCCAGATAACGTCTGTAGAAGACTGAAGAGGAGCTGGATGAGGGACCTCTTCGCCTAATGTAGATATCACGCCGAGTGAGGTGCGCTGGGCACTGATCCTCCTTATGCCTTTCATGACATTCTATTTATCAATCGATCTCACATTCACTGGTTGTCATTACCATTATGACAGGTGTGAATAAAACATTAAAGCTAAAAAAAAAAAATAAAGATAAATTTTATATAACCTCACTCTCATCTCTATGAATTATTTTTTTTCTCCATTTTATTTAATTTCTATTTTCTAATTGATTTCCACTTAATTTAATTTCTATTTCATAAATATGTAACTTTTAAATTTTATGGTGTAAGGATACAATTTACACATTGAAGGTTAATATCAACTGTTAGGTCTGTATTTATTCATATTATATATATATATAATAAAGATAAATAAATATAATTAATTAGAAAACATAATGAACAAAATAACAATAATGACAAATAAGTGCAATAAAATAATTTAAATATAGTAATATGATAATAGGACTATATTATATGTTCTTCAAAATAAAATTCTATTTCTAAATTAAGTTGTATTTATAAATAAATTATAATAAGAAAATAAATCAGTAGCAGATAAAAAAAGAAGTTAATTTAAAAAAATAGTCCTGAATGTTAATATGTATCTTATACAATTTAAAAAAAAATAGTTTATTGAATAATTATATAATTTTCTACATTAAATTACAAGTGTTTATTCATACAATGTGTACATAAAAGAGTGGTTTAAATACAAATAATTTAAAAAAGAAAAACATAGTTAGTAAATAAAATATATAAAATAATAGGTTGAAGTTGAGTGAAAATAAAATGTATACAACTTAGTCATACTTATGTACAGACTTTGCCCTCTACTTGTGCCAGGAGATCCCAGTGCTTCTCTACCAGCCATGTTACTAGTAATTACAGTTGTATACAAAGAACTAGCTTTTTATCTAGTTTTATTAAGCTCACTTTCACTAGGTGAAAAGAATACAATTTTATATCATTTCCATGAGGGTAATTTCTGGAAGAACGTGTGTCAATGAAATTTACTAGCAATAGTTGTTTCCAAGGTTTGAAATCGATAATTATTTTTCCACAAAAACATGTAATAATTATTGAATTAGATTTATAATTTCAAAATCATTCCTGATTTATAAATGAAAATTCAAATATATTTTATTGATTCGATTAAAAATAATAGTCATTAACTGAGTGAAACGGTTTTACTTAAATAATAATGTTTTTTTTTTCGTCTTTATTTTTATTGTTTATTGAAAATATTACAATCGGTCTCAAAGGACATTTATAATAGTGTTCAGAGATCACATTCACACTAATGATTATCTATCAACCCTCTATGATTATGTTATCTATATATTATAGAGTATATTCTATATATATTATTATCTTATGTGAGTTTGTTTGGTTCTGCTCCGGACTAATGTTTTAATATCTCTTTTTTTTTTTTTTATTCATTGATATTTACATCTATATTATAAAAAAATACAACTAGTAAATGTGCAAATAGTAATAATACAATCACATGAAAACGCTTGTTGAGAAACTACCCATTGGTAGCACTCTAATAATATATTTACATAAGTAGATTACGAGCCCATCTTCTTTTCAGACGCCTTGGAGGATATCTTTTTTAATTTATTTATGATATGAGCATAGTGTTTACCAAATTTTCGTATCAGTTTTATAGCTTATTTGTTTTTTTTCTATATTTTTGGTGATGTGGATTGCCTCTTCTATATTTTTATTTTTTGTGTGTTGCACTGTGTTTATAATTATTGTTTTATTGAAATCATACCCATGGTTTTTTAATATAGTGTGTTGTGAGAGGTCAGTTACATTTATTTTTTTTACACTTTTTCAGTTATCTTTAGGAACGGTTGATTCTAGTCTTTAATTTATTGGGGATTTCTCCCATGAGTACTTTGTAGCAATTTTTACGTTCTATTTCTTAAATGGTAAAATGTTTAACTGTTTTTTGTTTTTCGTCCTTCATATTTGATAATAAACCTGTACCACTACAACGAATGAAGGGTCTTGGGTGCAGTACTATGTGAGGAAGTACTGTTTCAAGGCCAACGGTTGTGCACGGATGATGGCGCCGATATAACACTCAGCCGCCAGGTTTTCCCCCTTAATTAATTTTTTAATTAAAGGTACCCACTTCATAGAGCCTAGGTATGCCCCAGGAGGGTCTCCCGATCCCAGGATCGATCCACAGCTAATGAAAAATTACTAGTAATTAGCGGGATTCGAACCCAAGATCTTGAGCTCTGGAAGTCAGTACTCACCTATTGAGCTACCCCGCTCCCCATTTGATTAATAAATTTCTAATTTATTGTTATATTATGTTCCAAGTTTTATATTAAAAGTTTTATATGTGATTAGTGCTTTTTAAATCTTATTTGTCAGGTTTGGGATATATTGCATTTTATGATATTTATTTAATTGTGTTTAATAGTTCTGTTCTATAATATGTATTTTATTTCATTTCTTTCTTTATTATTCCATATATAAAAATCCGTTATTAATGTTTGATTTTGTATTTCTACTTCTATCATTTCTTTAGTATTTTTATCACTTATGATAAAAAATAAAATCAACTCATGATAAAAATCATGGAATGATTTTCAAATATTCCAGATAAAAATGTGGATGAGATTTGATTTTTAATTTTTTTAATTAATGATTTCAAATCCTGGTTGTTTCAAATATTGGTCGACGTTATATATAATTTAGACCATTATTTCACTATTGTTGTTTTTACTAGAACGCTACCTATTCCATTGCGAAGTCGATCCAGAGCCCAGAGGGAAACATACAGACCGACCACAAGGAAATGGCAAATATTGAAAAAGGATGGAGCATGGTAGGCAAATAGAGGAGGGACACCTTGAGGAGTGTAAACTGAATCGGCCCTGATTGGTCCAACGGCCCCGGCTAAATACGGCCATTGCCTCTGCGGTTCTCTTCACAATAGAAATTAATTACTGGGGCCTTAAATTAGAAACTGCTTCGCATTCACTTGCTTCTTCAGGCAACCGTTCCTTTTAAATGGAACTGCTTTTTTTTTTTCATTACAACAAATCGTTTTCAATCAGACTCGAAACCAGTCTAGAAAATGTTAATAACTAGAAATTAACAATTTGTCCGACCTTTTAAATTCTAATAACTCCCAAGGTAGAGGCCATGGACAATCTTCATAGAATTTTTTTTTAACGTCAATTAGTTTTATTTTATTCTTTTCAGTGTTCTTCACTGAAGAAACATTTTTATTTTAATAAAACTAATATTGAAAACACTACTGTATATAATACTGTATATATTCAATTACAGTTGCTTCCAGGGATAAATCAATCAAGTATCGAGTGTATAGAAATGACGATAGAGTTGATTATTAAAATTATAAGTATGAAAAATAATCACTATATCAGAATTATTGGAGAAAGTTAGTCGACTGTTCATGGGTGATCTATCAATGGTCATGTATCATGGGTGATAAATATTCAGGACGCAGTCATTATAAAGTTTTTATTAGTGCCGACGTTTCAACCCACCCATGTGGGTCATTATCAGGTTGTGTTTCTAGCACTGAAGGTATTCAAGTACTGGAATTCCTTCAGTGCTAGAAACACGCCCTGATGATGACCCAAATGTTTGGGTTGAAACGTTGCCACTAATAAAAACTTTAAAATGACTGCGACCTGAATATTTATTACCCAGGATATCCGAAGTTTCGATCCAAGCAGGTGGTTCATCATCAGGACTAAAAATTACATTACAAAAGTGAAATGTGGATAATCCATCTTTTAGCTTCTCATATTTACAAAAATTTATCAATTTTTTTTTTAATTTTTAACCCTGATGACTCACATGATAGTGCCAAAATGTTGGCAAACTTAATAAACTACATAAATGATTACATAACTGATTATTTTTCTTCCTCATCGAGTGTGATATAATGATATGTCTAACCATCACCTGACTTGAATGACTTGATCTAAATAAGTTTTATTTATATCAAGTTAACAAATCGGATTAGGAGTTGAGCTTTTGGGCTCCACCAAAACATCGAACTGCTATCTTAACCAATCCATACAATCCAAAATCCTTCTTAAAATCCTCAATGACCCATATTTCGTCACAAACAAAACCATTCATAAAGAACTTAAGGTTCCTAATGTCGCTGATTTAGCTCGAGTAAGATATGTATCCTTTCATGACAAACTCCAGTCCCATCCGAATCCACTTACTTCCATCCTTGATTCTTCCTCAATTCCTGATAATCGTGTGAAAACAAGATGGCCTAAAAAGAAGATCTTACTTAGAACTATTTAGCTATCATTGAGTATTGTCTCCGCAAGTCTATTCATGTTTGTCTGTTTGTTTATTTGGCCTTTAAGGCTTAAACCCCGAGGATTATCAACGCCTGTTGTTCATTTATTTTGTTCACTGGAGTTCAGAAACTCCTCATAAGTGAAAAAAGGAAAAATTAAATTTTAAAAGTAATACGAAGAAAAATAATGAAATAAAATGACTAAATAATAATACCAAATAAGTAAATATTAATTAAACAATGAAAAAATTTAAAAGATAAAAATTAAGTGAATTTTTATATTTCGTAAAGTAACCTATGGGTTTTAAGGAAACTGATAACTGCTTCTATATTTGATTCATTAACATTTAATATCACTGATACATCCGGTCTACGAGATAATCTATTTAAGTTTGAGGTATAATAGCGGCATTCCTGAAAAATATGACTGATCTTGAAATTGGTCTATTCATGTTATTACTCTTGAGTTGCTCATATTTGCTAGTTGCATTTACTTTGTACAGTTATAAAATTCAATAAATAATAAAAAAACTAATCGGATGCCTTGGTTTAATTTAAATGAAAATTGTAGCTTATTAGCTGGTTCGGAATTCTGGTTACGTTATATCCCAATCCTTGTCGTTGACATACTCTTACTACAATAACTCTTGATGAAAATACTGCCCTAACCAACGGGTCCAAGTAACAGCTAAGTAAAATAGGCACGGTAGGAAAGAGAAATTGAAAAAGGCCGGTGAGTGGGGGGTGGGGAGGAGGGGTAATGTATTTTGATGACTGAGGAAGGACGTGGTTCCGGATTGTGATTCGCCTTTCCACTACGCCGCCCACTTGATTTAGCTTTCCTTACAACTTGAGCTTTTCCTGACTTAGCCGCAAGCGGAATCTTTTATTGTTTTTCTTCTATCTCAATGGCGAATTTCCTCGAGGCATCAGATAAAAATGATGGGGGCAGCCTTTGAAAGAAATTAGCTTTTAGGCAACCGACTAAGGCCTCGCCAAAAGAGCGATCTTTAAGTTGGCCTGTTGAAAGCTCAAGTGATGCGGTTTACCTTTGTAGGTTCCATTAGTGCAGTTAAAAGAACAAGATATATACAACTCAATTCAGATACTACTCAATCAGAAGACATTAGTAATAGTGATAGAGTAGCTTGTTCACACACTATGTAAAATAAATAAAAATAATAATACTGAATATTAAAAAAAAAACCTGTACCACTACAACCCATGAAGGGTCTTGGGTTCAGTACTATTTAGGGAAAGTATTGCTTCAAGGCCTACGGTTGTGCAAGGAGGGGATCGGGCCAGGATCACGCTCAACCGCCAGGTTTTTCCCCTAATCAATTATTTCAATAAGGGTACCCACTTTACAGAGGATGGGTGTTCCCCAGGAGGTTCTCACTACCCCAGGGACGCCCCACGGCCAATGAAACATAATAAACAAATTTTATGCCATGAGCTGGGATTCGAACCTGAGACATTGAGCACCGGAAGCTTAGTACTCTACCACTGAGCTATCCTTCTCCCTATATTTATACTAGATACTACTAAATAATAAATAATTACTAAATAATAGTAAAAAGTAACTAAACCATATTAACAACTTAAATACACACATACTTTTATCCAATTATTACATAAGTCTTTTCTTTTTTTTTTCTGTTCTTCCCTACCTCGCCTTTTAGGCTATACGGGATTTTCCCGGACCAGAGGGTGAGGGCGGAGAATTTTTAAAATCCCCTCTGGCACCGGGACGCGAACTCGTGACTATTTTCATATCATAGAATCATATATCCGGTTGCCGGGCAACGGCGGTGCAGTGCACACGCATTAGCCCATTCGGCCACCCCGCCCTCATTATTACATAATTCATTCATTCAGAAAAATTCCGAGCCAAACTTTTCTCCCCACTCTTGGAAGGAAAAACATGACTCTGGGAAATCCCAGTGTCTCTCTTTCAGTCGCATTACCGTTATTAAGGACCAGTTACTAAATTATTTAATAAAATAATTGACAAGGTCCTCGCATCCGGGGCACGGATTTAACAATTTTTAAATTTTCTGTCATTTTTATACCAGCCTCAGTCCTTTGTCCGGAGTAATTAATTA
The DNA here is from genome assembly GCA_928085145.1 of Nezara viridula. Taxonomy (NCBI): domain Eukaryota; kingdom Metazoa; phylum Arthropoda; class Insecta; order Hemiptera; family Pentatomidae; genus Nezara; species Nezara viridula. The sequence continues at coordinate 88,701,825 of OV725080.1, read as the reverse complement.
ATTAGTTGAATGAAATGTTTCAAGCAGCTAAACAAAAGCTGGTTGAAAAAAAAATGTTTATCTTTCAAATTAATATTGTATATTAATTTTGCCAGAATCCCATATTTTCATGAATTTCATTCATTATTATTTTGCCTTTTTTCTAAATCTTTTATTATCAGTATCTACGAACTTCTCAATATCTTCGTAAACTTCTTTTTTTTTTTTTTTTTTGGTAAAGTAAGACTGTGACTCTCTGTTGTTAGTGAAATCCCGCCAGAATAGCTAAGTTGGTACCTTATGAAGGACTCTAAGGAATAAGATTGATGGTAAGGACCTAAAGTCCGAATTTATCCATTCCAGGAGGACCAAAAAGGTGTTGAGAAGTTTTCCTGTTGGGAAAGTTTCCCTGACAGACGGTGATTGTTTACTTAGACAATCAATAGGACCCAAGGGCCGGACCAGTTGTCTGTACAAGTTCCCCTCAGCTTCATAACTCCACTAACCTCTCGTGTTAAACGCTCTCCAGGTAGAAGAAGGTATTGATAAATCCACAGGGAATGTCTTTTATACTGGAAGTTTTTCCGACCAATGTATCATTCATCTTTGAGTCGATAAAACAAATTTTAAATAAGTAAACATAATAAAAAAATATTTTTAATATTGAAATTAACTTATTTATAATTGTGTTGTTGAATATCGGAAAATCCATGTCGTTGCTAAACACATAAGTCGAAGCATTATAAGTAATTAGGTAAAAAAAAAAAAAAAAAAAAAACTCGGATGCTCATAAATTAAATGCCTGTTATTCGAATTTAACTAACGTATGTTATTAGTCATCAATGCTAAAAATACTTTACACTATCCTATATATTATTTCTAAAAGGTGTTTTTTTTGTCGGTACGCCATGACTTCGTCAATTCTTCATCAAATCCAATGATTAACCACTTATTTTGAAGATATTCCTCTCCTTCACATACGAAAAAGAGTCCTATATCTCCCCGAAATTTCTGGAAAAAAAGTTATGGAGGAAAAGAAACTTTATTTGCGAATAACTCAAAAAGTCGTAAAAATCTGACAATTATTAACAAAGATACAGTCCATTATTTTGGTATACCTAATAATATCTTCCAGTTTAAAGATCTTGCCTTTAGGAATAGAATAGTCTACTACACTTTTTTTCATGGCTGATATATTAACTTATTATTTCTTAAAGACATTTGGTTGTTCTTACATTTTATTTTATTTTTAATAATTTAGAAAATCCCATGATCGGGGCATTATTTTGTCTTTATTACTTTTATTATCTTTCCAGTCAGCGTTTACAAATAATTCTTAGCAAAATAATTTGTACAAATGTTTTTGTCTTTTACGTTTAATGGAATATTAATTACCAAGGACCAAGGAAAAAAATATTAATTACTTCCTTACCTAATAAATAGGAACTATTTAGTTCCATATTGTTTTGCTATTTCTTCACTAAACAAAATTTTCTGCGAATTATTCGCACGAGCCAACTAGCAAAATATAAAAATGATTACGTATACGTAGCACCTGTGCATCGTGTGTTCAGTGCAATAATTATATTTATAGAAGAAAACAATTGAAAGTTTGTCATTTTCACAGGTGATATTTTAATTTTCGAGTTTCAACGCTTGATTCACGAAGGAATTTTAATCTCTGTAAAAGCCATGACATAGGCTAAAGGCACAAAGAACGAGAGAAAAATTTAGCTCTCTGGTGATACTCATAAAAGTGAACAAAATTGTACTAACACACTTTTCACAGGTGCCACAGATATATAATTCTAGAAAAACAAATTAAAAATAAAAAACAAATAAGTAAAACCGTAACTTTATGATAAGGGAAAACAAGGCTCTGCAAACACTAAACAACTCTCAAGATATGTGAGACCCGTCAGACTATTGGAGGCAACACACAGATTGAGCATGATGACCCTACCCTGTGTAATTTAATCGGAATCTGCAATTTTTTTTCCAGGGTGCTAGTAATACCCCTGAGATTGGTCCATGGACTGTCTGTTTTAGGAAAAGAAATATAATCACCATCATTGCTGTCTCTGATCAGCTGTTCATCCATGAATTAAAGGCCATTTTTTCAGTGCCCTCAAGCCAAACGAGCCTGTGGAAGGGCATTACCAAATCGTCCCTAACGAGTCTGCTGTGGAGCTATGGGTGGTCAAAAAAAAAGTGATATATAAATATATATCTGTTTCCCGGAGGTATGGGACAGCTTGTCCTTTTTTTAATTAAATAATTTAGTAACTAAGAAACAAATTTCAATAACTCAAAGTTATAAAACATTGGCTCTATGAATAAAATTACGGACATGGTGTTCTTTACCTCCGGAGTACAGATATAAACCAAGAAAGCAAATATTTAAGGGATGCTTCTAAAACGGAGTAAAATAACATTATAAATTATGGGCTTACGTTTCCATGTCAGATTTTTCAAAGCCTTAATACATGCAGCTTACCCCCACTCAGACCATAAGCTCTGCCGAGTTCATTCCCGTCCCCCAACCACTACAACTCCCTTGTGTACTCACCATGATAAGACAGATGTGGTCGGCCGACCCTCGACATTCCTACCCAACCAAGGACAAACCTCCCGTGCCTATATAAGAAATGCGGAGGCGGTAGCCAATAACTGTTCAGTTAATATTGAATCTGACACGCTCCGGTGTTTATTTTCATTGCCGGGGCGTGCTCCAGGGACCTATATGCGGCTGGGGCTAATGGTTCTCCAAATATTTGCATCCCTCGCCGCCTTCCAGGAGGGCCGGGATCGCCTTTGAGGCGTATAAACTTGTTACCAGCCCTCTTTTCTGCCATTCTCTTTGTTTGTACTTCTCGCCAGCCTCTCCTTCTGAAATGTAGAAGACGTACAAATAGAAGTCTTCAAATGCATCAAGAAAAATTATAAGTTTTTATATCTGAAGCGTATTACTAATAATTTTCGAGATTCCTATAGAATATTCACATGAAAGAGAGTGTTTAAAGGTCCAGATGACGCATTTGAACGAAGCGTGGCTATAAAATAAGAGACTGATGGCATAAAACATTTTATTTTGATTTCATACATATTTAGTTATTATCACCTTCAATATCCCCCTCTTTCATCTTCTTAACGCTCGTTGCGAGCCTTCCATTTTTTTTTCTGTTTTCTGTAGTTTTCTGTCAACTTCTTCAGGAAGCATTATCTTTCAGTTTGAAAAGAAATGTAGTAATTATGATTAATAGTTTGAGCTTTAGAACTCCGGCGAAGATGCACGATCCCATACATATTAAAAACAAACAATTAAACAATAATCATGACTTTGAGTTTAGATTTACTTATTCGAGCTTTCTTTGATCTCGATTAAGTGGGGCTTTTTTTTGGTGAGGGGAGGGGAGTTAAGGAGAGGGCTTAACATTTCAGGATCAAAAGTTAAAAATCACGATTCATCAATCTGCATTAAAAAGAACAAAATTAGAGTCCGTTGAAGCTGTTAAAGTCACGCTAGTTCCGAAGACTTCCAGCACTGTTTGGACTTGAAAGATTCGTACAAATACTCGGTGTCCGAGCAACTTAAGGCAGAAAACCAACATTTTGTACCCAGAATTAACGTCGGTTCGAATCCCACTTATAAAAGATCGATTTAATTCGCGTACACATAGAATAATTTTTACTTTTTTTATGATGCAGCTTTTCGCTCTAGTTAAAATATGTTCGTAAGATGTAAGATAATCTCATCAAACTGGCCTACATGGAGATAATAATAATCAACCGGTTGGTAGTAATGTGTCTGTCATTCCAACTTTAATTTTTTATTTTAATATATTCCTGATTTTCCTGTTATTTAATTTATTAATCTTAATTGTTCGTCATATATCTTTTTTATTTATTTTTTTTTATTTATATTGTGGCTACTATTCTATATCCAATATAATAAATAATAGTTTTGAACTGGTTATCATTATTTATCGACGAAAATATCATTATATGTTTATTTATTTATCTTTAACTTAAATTGAATATACCTTATCATAATTATATTGTTGTTATTTATATTGTATATTATATTAATTATATTTATTTTATAATTTATTGTAATGATATAAATGGAAAATTCCAAAGCATAGTTTTGGAGTCTCTAACTTACAGGTGAACAGTTTTTGAGCTATATGATCTTTTATGTTGTTATTTGTTTTATGTTTATCATCATATCATTTGTTTTTATTAATATTTTTTTTCTAATAATAACTAAAAAAAAACCATTGCTTCTCTAATAAATAAACAAAACATTAAATAATATTTGGTGTAATATTTATATTTATTATATCTATTAAGCTATGGGAGGTAATACATACTAAGAATAAGGGTCAGAAAATAGACAAGGGACCGACAATTTATATGAAAACGTTAAGAAATAAAGAAAGAAATAAGGAATACAAAATATCTGGAAGCAGTCATAAATCGTGGACTGGGCTTGGTTGGTAGGGACACTGTTTCTCAAACTTTCTTACCCTGGGGACCCCTTTTTGTCCTAAGATCCTGTTTGCAGACCCCTTCTATGGAACTATTCCCCTCTACCCAAGCCAAGCTATTGAAGCAGATTTGCGCATTTTTTCATTTATTTTTTAATACCATTTAGATTATTAATGTATATAGACAATCTAAATCCTAAAGTACAATCTTAATCGGTCTTCAAACTTGGCCAGATCTTATTCTACTTTTGATACTAAATTTATTAAATAATGATTGTAAAATTTATAATTGACAGAAATTCATAATCTTACATCCGAGAATTGAAAATAGTAATTTTTTTTTAATATTTATTTATTTAGAAATATTACAATCTGTCGCAATTAAGGAAAGAAAATATTAATATAACATCAAAAGCTATTCAAATTAAATTGTACGCAATTAGTCAAAATAAAGACCTTATTCCAGCGAAATACAATCGAAATATTTTTAAATAATTCGCATTGAATTAAACAAAACGTTTTTAATTTTTTGGTTTTGAATACTTGACAAGTTTAATTATCTTCTGTAGCGACTAACGTTATATGTTAATTTCTTTTCATTTTTAAACCATTATTATTAATTATTGTTATTTACTATTGTTATTCATTATTAATATTGGTTTTTAGAAGTTGCATCGAATTAGGCCAGACAATATTTGTACAATTGGATGCAGTATTTCACCAAGGTTAGATAAATAATCCTTGATATAGTCATCAATTTGAATATCCCTTATTTCTTTGGACTAATTTTATAAATATAGAGTGTGAGTATGCTCTCTGAACACTAATATAAAATTGTGACAGAATGTAACATTTCTGAATAAACAAATAATTTTTTTTTTAATAAAATAAAATTTTAAAAAATCTGATGGGCACATCACACAACTTTCACTTTCTGACGGATTATTGTAGGTCCCTATATTACAAAACGCTGCAAATTATTTCATAATGGTTTATTATTTCCAAACAATTATACATTTAAAGTGACATTACCTTTCAAGTGACAAAGAAAAAGATTCCAATTATTGTACTAAACATTTTTTTTTTTAATCAGTAGTATATTAGCATCATAAGTATCATATTCAAAAATCAAAAACCAAAAACAAAGGATATAACCTTTGAAGTAGAACATATAAAAAAAATCTAGACACCATATCTTAGCTCCTAACTGTCCGATTTTAACTTTTTTTTTTTAGAAAATTCGTCAAATTTTAAATAACCATAATATATTTTTTGAGTCATTCGGAATCTAATTTTACCATCCCTTTTTTCCAGCTTCTTTCAGTTGAAGTATGTTATATAGATAAATGTAAAGGGTATCGAGAAAAAGACTTTAAGGAAGTTTCATTGAAATCGGTACATTCATTTAGGCTCTATAGTCTATAGCGACTCAGGTTTTTCGCCCGCCATCTTGAAAGGAACAGGCGGATAGAAATGTCGATGAAGGAAGATCATCCTCGGGTTATCTCTAATTTTAAATCCAAATTTGAAAAAATCGGTATAGTAGTTTCGGAGAAAATGAGCGGACGTCGGACGGCACAAGGCGTACGGCGGACGGACAAAAAAAATTATTTGTTTTTCAAATTCAAAGTATCCTGAAACGCAAAACCTCAGATTTTGAGAGGGGTTCAAGTTTTTGAATTTTTTGTTCGATCATAATGGTTCATTATTGAAAATAATAAACCAAAATATAGATTTTTTTTATTCATTCATTGAATTTTTTGTATTAATTAGTTTATAAATGGGAGATGGCCATGGATAAGAGGGACTAGGGAGGTAAGAGATGGTATTGCTTTAGACTCCAGTTATCAGGAAACGGGCGGGCCACATCTGATTGGGGTTTCTGACCTCCATTGGTCCAGTTTTCAATTTCCTCTCCCACAGTTTATTGCTTCATAAAAGTAAATTTACTCTCAGGGGTAGACAATACCTGGAAAAAGATTATTCGACTGCCATCTCATTCCCTATCCCCTTTTCGAATCACTCGAACGGGGTCGATAAACTATCGAATTTGAAATTGATCTGAAGTGTATATCTTTCGGTTATTTGAAAAAAAAAATATACCCTAATTAACCTATTTATACAGGCATGGATTATTTAAAAAGTAAATAATAGGAAGAAATATCTAGTTGTTGAGCATAATTCTTAAAAGAGGGAGTATAATTTTTTTTTTTTTAACTTTATTTATACATTTATATTTTTACATACATGCTGTACAATACAGCATTGACAATCGGTAAATCACCTTTCAAAATTAATAATAAACTTATAATGCCGTATTAGGCATTAGGAAAAAAATACCTTTCTCTTCCATTGAATTATTTTATATATATTTTTTCACTTGTTTATTGATAAATATTACAATCTGTCTCAATTAAAGACACTTATAATAGAGTTCAGAGAGCACATTCACACCATATTTACAGAATAATAAATAACCAAGCTAATAAAAAAAGAATATATAGCGAAATAAGAACAACATAAACTGTCATAATGAGGGAAGGAAAAAAATAGAATAAAATATGGGTGATGAATAATCAGGGCGCAGTCATTTTTAAAGGTTTTATTACTGCCGACGTTTCTACCCAAAACCTGTGGGTCATCAAGGCGTTTGTCGAGCACTGTTGTGCGGTGCTCCAAACACCCTGACTATTTATTAACCGCAATATGTAGAACAGTTGACTAACTTCGTTTAATAATAAATAAATTAAAATGTCCTTTAAAAAATAAAATAAACATCTTAGCATACCTATATACACTATTTACAACCAGCCAGGGAACTCCAAACCAGATTTTTACCTTCACTTCTGGAGGGGGAAAAGCGAGGCTTCAGGAGATCCATATGCTTCTCTCTTAACCACTTCACTGGTATTAAAAGTCAGCAGAGGCTGAGTTAGGAGGCTACAGCCAAAGACTCTAATGATTTGTGTGGAGAGTCTTGTCATTTCCAGAGCTCCAATATATACATGTTACAAAAGGTCACGGGACCACTGCCGTTTTGAACTACGAGAGAGATCGTAGGGAAGAGTGGTTAGATATGGGTGATGCTAGATAGGGACTTTGCTAAGGGATTTTACTGATGAGTTATGTTATGATGAAATTGGGAAAATTTGTCTGAGATAAAATCAAGAATAAATATAATAGTAAGATCATTATGCAGGGTTTTATTATCATTTGTCACTTCTTCAAATGATAATTTCAATTACTGCATTAATTATAATTTTTTTTATTAATCAATAACAAAAAAGAAGAAGGGAAATGGCCTTTTCGGAAGGAAAAGTAGTAAATGTTTAAAACTTTATAATTCTGCAACGAATCGTCCGATTTCGATGATTTTTTATTTATTTTGTAGGGAATTAAAGAGTCTATCAAATAAATATGGATATTATGTACTATAAAAAATTTGTGTACTTTTTTAGTTATCGGCAAATAAAATTTTGAATTCATCTTGAACACTTTATCAGCTTGTTTTCGGGAAAGTATGTCATACACATAAATTAAAAGGGTTTCAAGGGAAAGACTTTAGTTCTGTTTTAGTGCTGCGGTTTACAGGGACACGTTATTCGGCCGCCTTTCGTACCGAATGGACGGATATTAATAAAATTTTCAAAACACTCCTGAATCCGATTGCAACGCTGTATCAACATTTCAAAACAAATAAGATCTTTCGAAGAATAGCGGTTTTGAACAAAAAAAATTTACATTTTTATTTTTTTTTTACACATATAAAATTATCGTAAGGCAGAAGTATTATTTTGATAGAAACCTTCGTGGGAGTGTACGCAACAACTTCTCGAAGTTTCATGGAAATCGGATGAATGGTTTAGTAATGCATAAAGGACAAACAGACAGATTCATTCATTATATATAATATATATATATATATATAATATATATATATATATATATATTATATATATATATATATATATATATATATATACATATAGGTAAATTAAAGGACACAGAAACATACCACTCACCAGATTATCCGTACTAGCATTCTTATATGTATATGTATTAAGTTATTTACCACTATTTCAATTTATAAGTACCTGTTATTCTTTACCTGAATATTCTATTGGATTTTTTTTTTCAATTGATTCTTACACATTTACTCTTCATTTCCTGCTATAATCCAACTTATACTAAAAAAGTTTTCCTTGTAAACCTGCGGGAAACGGAGACTGTAAGGGAATTCTAGGGTGTTCGTGCCCGGGACCAGTTACTGTGGCACAAGTTGAAAGTTAACTCGATAGGGGAAGGCACGCCTCGCGTCACAGCTGAGTGGGCGAAAGAATTACCTTTCCATCAAGTTTTAGGCAACCAATCTCAGATAACTTGGGGTTTTTGGAAAAATGCTTTAATAAATAATTTCCTGTTAAAGTTAGAACTATACATCCTAAATGAAATAGTATTTAAAGTATTTTTTTCTATCATTTAGTTCTGTTTATGATAGCAGAGATGGTTGTAGTTCGCATTATGTGCACTAGCGGATCCAGGATTTAATTTTGGGGGGGCTTCAGCCCGAAACCTTTTTTTTTCATAAAAATAACGATAATTACTTTGGAAAAACAGAAAGAAACTAACTACCTATATGAAATGGTGTTTAAGTTATTCCTTAAGTACTTTTAAATGTAATTACATGAACAATAATACTTTAAGAGGTTTTTTTAAAATTTTTTTACCCATAAAACATGGTAATATTTTTCCATTATGGGGGGAGGGCTCAGCCCGAAAGCCCTCCCCCCCCGTAAATCCGCCCGTGATTATGTATACAAATTAAACATAATTTTAGACAGTGTAGGATTTTTTTAATGTATTTTTTATATACTTGAAAATATTTGAAAAAAACAATTGGATATATTACAGTTTTATATTTCATTAAAGATGAGAGGAAAAGAGACAGTCTTTATAAGTTCGGTACATTTCGAGAACTTTTTCAGCTCAAAATGAATAATCTTAAAACCTGAAAAATACTTTGATTTCTTAGTTTGTACAACCTACGAATAAAAAAAAAACGTTTTCACAGTCTGACTATGTAAGAATGTCTATAAAAACATCCTCTATAAAATATATTTTTCCTTGTACTTATTGACTGTATTTTTTCCAATTTTATTGCAGAACATTTACAAGAATGGAATTATGTAAAATTGGAGGTGTCCATATGAGAGGTGAATGAATCATAAAATGTTTCTGTATTATTATTCCGGAAAATGAATGAAAATTTAAATAATAGGAATATTTAGGTTGTTATAAAATAATTACGTGGCCTTAGGCATCACCTTAGGCAGCTAGTCGACTTTTCTCATTTTCTTAATCGATTTTAGTTTACATATTTTATTCATTCATTTATCTTATTTGTTATCAATTTTAATATTTTAATAATAGGGGGAGGGACAAGATTTTTATTAGAGGAGGAGGCGATCACCTCCTCACCATGTGAAAGGTGAAGTTGGTCCTAAAATTACTTGAATGATCATTCCTTGAGTAATGTCAGTTATTACTTTTGATAGTGTATATAGGTATGTACGTGTTCTTTTTATTTATTTATTTTTAGGTCATTTTATTCTCATTTGCTGTATATATATTATTTTTCTTCATAATTTATTTTATTTATTGTACATAAACTGTGAATGTGATCTCTGAACACTATTATAAATGTCCTTTGAGACCGATTGTAATATTTTTCAATAAATAAGTTTAAAACAAAAAGAAAAAATGAATTGCACACCAAATAGGAAATTTATTGTTAATGTGCGGCATACGACCTGTATAATATTACCATTTTGTTTATAAATATTATAAATATTGTTAGTTAAAACAATAAAATATCTGGAAAACAGTGAAGTCATCAGTATTATTAGTAGGTAATAAAACACTAATGAAGAAATTCGTTTGGTTATCGCAATGTTTATCGTTATCGATTCTGGCTGATCAAACAAATTTCTCCGTTATTATATATAGGCATTCAACGAGGGAAAAAGGATTGTGCGGTAGTGAGTGGGATGTACAGTTCGACTAAGTGTGAAGGAATGTATTTCCAGTTCACGCGACGAATCCTAAAATCCTCGTGCAATTGAATACTGGAAAAAGATTTTACTATAAAAGAGGAAAACAGCCCCGTTGGAATTATCAGTTCAGAAACAAGTAATTAAACATTGGAAGATATGAATACGGCTATGAACAACTTATGAATTATTTTGTGAAACATGCAAATTAATTTGAGTAAGATAGATAGTTTATTTTATTTGTCTAAGGAAATTCCTGTACAAATAAATATAATGGTATAATTAACAATGTTAGATCTTGAGTCTAGTACTGCATTCAAACATAACATTAACAATGTCCACAGCATTATGACTAATATAATATAATATAATAACAGATTAGTAAACGATATATATGTATATATATATATATATATATATATATATATATATATATATATATATATATATATACATAATAATTAGTAAAACATTTTTTATTTTATTTTTTTAAATATTCGAGAGGTATAAGACAAATGACAATATAAATAAGCATTAATATATGTTATATGATTAACTTTACCAATTAACAGTTCAATGAACAGCCCTGTATGAAATAATACAGTTGGTTTATTTTTTTCGTAGTGTCTATTTTCAGTATCTCCTCCACACTAGCATCTTCTCTGGATTCAGTGATAAATGCCTTCAAGTACTTATTTCTTGGCTCATCTTTACTTGGGTAACCCAGTTATAAGTTGGATCAGGTTTTCCAATGGATGAGACTAGAGCTCTAAGCCTATTAAAGCATTGTCTAGGTAGTCTTTCCTCACTCATTAAGCTTAGCTTTGTCCAATAGTTGATCACTTTTTTCAACACTTCAACACTTAATGGAGATCTCCCACTTTAAGGCGAGCCACACAGTTCGGTGTATTTCTTGGCCAATGGAACAATGATTTGATAAATCGAACTTGCGTCCTCTCCAAAACCTCCAGGTATCTCGTCCTCCAGATCTCTGCAGCATAGAGCAGTGTTGACGAGACCATCGAGTCAAAGAGGATGGTTTTTGTCTCCCAAGAGTCGCTTTTTCCATTTATTAGGATTGCCATCACTTTGGTCTCTGCAACAGATGATCTTTGTAAGAAATGCATTAATTTGAATAATTCAGAGTTATAACTAAATTAAAATAATAATTTGTAAAGAAATAATTGACTTTATATCATATGATTGGGATGTTAGTTGGAGTTGCAGCCAGCGAGAAACGCATATAAAAAACATTATATAAGTTATAATTATATAAACAGTAGACAAATATTAATTGTTTTCTTTGTGTTTATCACTGATTGCAATTCCTAACTAACGTTCCATACCTAAAATAGTAATTTTTAACATAATTTTAAAAAAAAAAAGGAGCAGTCCGTGGTACAGACCTCTTTTTATTGAATTATTAAAATCTGCCTGAAACATCGTAAATAGTTTCATCACATCGTAGCCTACAATTATTTTATCAACGAAAACTCTTGGAATTGGGGCGTTTTCGATGTGGAGGGGAAGAAACTTTGTCTATTTAATTAGGTACTTAAAACTCGTAAATACCTATTGGCTTTCCACCTGGACGGCCTTCAAAAATATTGGGTCGTTTGGCGTGACATACTCCCCCAAATTTTCAAAAAGACAAAGTTATATAGGACTATTTACAAAGTTTCAGGCGGTGTTAATAATTCGATAAAAATATGTTGAATATATTAGACAACGATAGGTTATTTATTTATACTTTTATAAGATCACTTGGAAAAATGTATTTATGTTCTTGCCTATTTAATTAGGTACTAAGAACTCGTTAATAAACATTTGCTTTCTACTTGGATTATACGATAATTTGATCACGAACTCGAGAAAAAATGTGGCCTTCAAAAATATTGAACCGTTTGTCCTATATAACCTTGTCTTTTTGAAAATTTGGGGGAGTATGTCACGCCAAACGGCTCAATATTTTTGAAGGCCGCCTTTTTTTCTCAATTTCATGATACAATTATCTTACGGTACAAGTAGAAAGCCAATAGGTATTTACGAGTTTTAAGTACCTAATTAAATAGACAAAGTTTGTCCCCCTCCACATTGAAAACGCCCCAATTCCAAGAGTTTTCGTAAATAAAATAGTCGTAGGTTAGATTTAAGGTTGTAGATGTTAGGTCCGTTTCGTTGTTTTCCGTATCAAAATGCACTGCACTCACGAAGGGTTTTGTAGTTTATAAAGATTTTGATTTATTTTTTTTTTGTCTATAAATGTTGAATGTTTGGATTTTTCATGATTAAGTCTAATTTTCCATAGTGTGAACCAATCTTGTAATTTAAGTATGTGATGTTCTAGTGTTGGTGAGTCCTGTGTAGATTCTTGATGTTTTGTGAGAATTGTCGTGTCGTTCTGGATAAGTAGCTGTCAAGATCTCATCGTAAATAGGTATATCGTAAGTGTATATAACGTAAAGTAGAGGGGCTAGTATTGAACCTTGGGGAACTCCTACCAACATTGGACGAACTGAAGATATTTCCGAGCCCTGCCAAAATGAAAAAAAAAATCTGTCGAAGAGGAAAGATTGAAGGATAAGATAGTACGTGTAAGATTGTTTTTTTAAATCTTATATTGGTTAAAATAGAAAGAGTCCTATTTATAGATCATTAATCGATTAACTTTTTTAAAAAGTAACTAATTTACGTTTTCTATGATATGTAGCTTGTTATTCGGGTAATTATATAGATTGATATATTTAGAACTTATCCCATCTTTCTTTTCATCTATTCACAATCATTTCAGTCGGCGAGTCTTAATCCAAGTAGGCTGATGTGCCTAATGTACAAATAGCAGTGGGGATTTCTGTTAAGTCTGGTCGATAATGGCAAACGATTTTTTTTGTTTTCATAAATCGTACGAATATATTATACAATGATAGGTTATTTTTTTATACTTTTAGAAGATCACTTAAAAAATGTATTTATGTTTTTAAAAAATTCTATACATTTGAATAGGAAACCACGTTTTTAAGGATTCAGATTACGATTTAAAATACAAATAGATAAGGAAAATAGGATAGACCAGATTTATTTTAAATACCTGCCATTGATTTATATGTTCTTGGGTATATGTATTAAATTTTTGACTATCATTTATCTGATGTCTTAAATCAATTCTTAATATTGACACCGTTCATTAAAGTGATTACGTTAGATCAGCTCTGGATAATACTTACAATGTGAAGTGTTGTACCGATACCTTGAATACATGCTGTTGTATTATTAATCAAGTAGTGAATCAGTAACCGTGGATAGCTAGAGAGTATATGTTTAATGAAGACACGTAGTCTGTGCTGGCTCCACTAGCTCCAATCGCAGGGAACTGGTAATCCCGGAGATTAACTGTACTACATTAGTAAGCCATCAATTACCCCACCTTAGCCTGCCCTGGCAGCTGAGTCTAGCTTCTCTGTCCCTAATAGCCCACTTTTGTTTCAGCATGGGGCTGTCTGTATTCCGTCCTTGCATTAGCTGTCATGGCATGTATATGAGGGAGAGATAGACACTGAGAGTGGAGGAAGTGAGCGAGACAGAGATCTATATTAAATCATATTTAATCATTATAATAAATAAGATCGCTTTGTAAAATAATCAAAAATTGTATCTACCAAACCATAATAATGCCAGTAATTATGTATGGAAACATGGGCCTTAACCAGAAAACCAGAACGCATCCGCAATTCTTGAGAAAAAAAATAAGGTATTCAAAAGAATATGTAAAAGGGTGTTGAGAAGAATATTGTCGCTGAGAACGGGATTTGGAGAAAAATTAATAAAGAGCTACTGGAACTATTTCGATAACCCAAAATATGGCTACGAGATGTTGAAGGGTATGTCCGATCAAGGAAGGGCAAAGAACATACTAAGGAATCGAACGATCTAAGGTGGCTGTGTGTTCGAATTTGGAGAGAGATACCACAAGACCTTAGAGATTGGTTGTCTGAAGTAGGATCGAATTAAAATAACAACAGGCATACGTGCTAGTGTTTTCAGATATTGTAAAACAGTAATATGAGTATCGAGTTCCGTTTATTTTACTTAAATTTAATCAATATTAGAAATTTAGTTGAGTTGATCGTAAATAATCAACTGTTTTAGTGGTAAAATTCTTCGATATTCCAACAGGGATAGAATTTGAGTAAAATAACTGTACTCAAATTATCTTTTGCTCATATCTAGTGGTATTAAGCAAAACCATAATTTTCTAACATGAGCTAAAATAATGAATAATTAATATGTAATTGATTTTTTAGAAATTGTCAAAATTCATTGAATATAATGAATTTGGAATTTACTACATTATTTAGACATAGACACTGCAAAAGCCTGTAAGGATAATTTCTATTTAAAATCGGGGTTTGAGCTTTTCTGGTTGATTTTGACCTGTTGCATATTCTAAACTTACGAAATTAAATCTACGGTGTTTCATTTTTTCTCTATGGCCTTTTGTAAAAACCTGTAACTTAAAAGTAGCAAATTGTGATGTAAAAAACTATAAGTTACAGTGAAGGTTATAGAGATTGTGTCGATACCAAAAAAAGTAATGATTACCTAAAAAGAAAGCACCTGGCCATCACCTGATAACTGATCCAGAAAATGCCTAGAAAAGTTCTATTTTACTGAACATATATTTAAAATGGAATACTCAGAACGACCAAATTTCCCATACAATGGAAATACTCATACATTACAATAATTCTTAAACCCAATAAAGACAAATACACCCCTTCAACTTATAGGCCAATTAGTCTAATCCCTATATGTTCTAAAATCTCTGAAAAACTAGTGTACAAAAGACTTATTAATATACTGACGGACGAAAAAATAATACTTGACCATCAATTTGGATTCCGACTACAGCATTCAACCATCCGTCAATTACACAGGACGACTGACTAGATTCCAACGGCACTGGAGCAAAATTTGTATGCAACTGGAGTATTTCTGAACGTGGCTCAAGCATTCAATAGAGTCTGGCATTAGGGTTTTCAACTTAGGACTTAGGACTTCAAACATAGGACGATACTCCCTCCTAACTACTATCTTATCCTTCGATCCTTTCTTTCTGACAGATTTTTCTCTGTCTGCCAAGGCTCAGAACTTTCTTCAATAAGACCAGCCTTAGCAGGAGTTCCTCAGGGGTCCAGTACTCGCTCCGCTTTTATACATCATATACACACACGACATTCCTAACAGCAGATGAACTATTATAGCGACTTACGCAGACTATATAGATATTCTAACTAGACATAAAAACCCAACACACGCCTCACAGACTGTACTTCTGTTATTATCTAACAGAACTAAACGATTGGTGCAAACTTTGGAAAATTCGACTCAACCAAGACAAACCACATCACATCACTCTTGGACATGGAACATGTCCTCCTATTTATCTTGACAATGCCGAAATTCCTCAAACAGATAAAATACAACATCTTGGACTGACATTCGACAGAACAATGACGTGTGGCCCACATATCAACAAAAAAAAAAGAAATGCTTTAAACCTCAGACTACGTTTATTATACTCACTTCTCTCAAGACATTAAAAATTAAACTTAAAACATGAACTGAATACTTACAATTATCTACTTAAGCTTATATGGACCTACGCTTCACACGGGACAGCCAAAACGACTCACATACGAAAAAAACAAACTTTTCAGTCCAAAACTTTCAGTACCATAACTAAAGCTCCATGGTAACTCACAAAAATTACATTACATAAAGATCTTCAAATGCAAACAGTTAACGATCACATACGGACACTCTAAAAGCGATTTCACAATAAATTAGATGGACATACTAACTCACTTATACAAAGTATGGCTACATTTCAAATGCCCGAAAACACACTTAGGAGGCTTAAAAAGAGCTTGATGAGCGATTTCCTCGCTTAAAATGATGCTAAAGTCAAGACAGGAAGGGATGCTGCTGGGTACTCCTCTCCATCACGCCGATCAAGCCACTACGTATACTGTTACCGACAGAAGACCCGCTAATTATCATTGATTATGACAGGTGTCTGTATATAAATGAAGTTAAACAAAAATATTTTAACGACTGATTCTTAATCAAGTGATCAAAATAATTAAATTTTCATAGAATATTTGTGCTAACTAAAATGACTTGCTAATTAAATCGATCATCGTCCACAAAAATTAATACTCTGTATTCAATTAACAAATTTTGAAGGTTACGAGATGTAATACAAATATTTTGACAGAACAGCCAATCAACCTATATTGATTCAGCATGCTATATATAGTAGTTGGAAAAAGATCGACATACCTCATCGTCAAAATGAAGTTATACAATATTGCTGTAATCCTTTTGATCGCCGCCTCTTTTTCGTCCGAGGTGCTGGCCCAGCCGCTACTGACTGGCCAAGGAATTACGAACAATGGTGGCTTTATATCGAGCATTATAAACACCATCACGATGAAGCTCAACACGGGATTGCAGGTAAAGTGGTTTTCCGATGAGTATGAAATAGATGAGTTGTTACTTTGGCCTTTCCTTTGGCAATGGGGATACTAAGTTGAAATATTTCAAATTGGGTAATTATAATTTTTTATGTTTTTTTTTCTGCGGGTTTGAGAATATCATTTTAACTTTCACTCTGGTCAGGACGTGGCAGCAACTGCTTTTTTTTTTCTTTTTTATTTGTTTATTGATAAATATTACAATCTGTCTCAATAAAGGACATTTATAATATAGTTCTGAGATCACATTCACAACATATTTACAAATTAAAAAAATAAAAAAATAAATAAGGTAATAGCAGCAACTGCTAGATCCAAAAAGATCCACAAAAGCCACTTATCAAGATAGCTCCTCTACCAATGGCATCAAGTATTTTTTACATTATTATTACATTTTTTGAATATTTATAAAAATGGGCTTTTAACAATGATATTTAAAAGTCTATATTCCCATAAATGTTTAATTTCACATTTACATAAACTTCTTTTGATATAAATTTATAATATAATGGCATTCAATTTACTCTATTATTTTTTTTAATTATAGGTTGCTTCTACCATTATAAATAATCTTAGAGACTTTAATTATGTGAAATTCATTTAGTTAATATTATTGATTTACAGACAATCATGAGCTTTATACCAGGATTCAGCCCATTAACTTCAATGATACCTAATGTACCAGTTATACCCACTGCTGCCCAGAATATACCTGCTCCTGCCCAGAATGCACCAGCAGCTGCACAGAATACACCGGTTGCTGCCCAGAACACACCCGCTACTGCCCAAGGCTCAAGAGCTACTCGTACCGCCAGCAACGGATTGATGTCACTTTTTGGATAAAATATAAATAAATCAATAAAGTAATTGCTGAATCTATAAAAATTCCCAAGTTATTATTACTTCAATTTATCTAAAACAAGCAAATCATTAAAAAAATAAATGATTAATTTTTTATTGAATCCATCGCTAATTGATTTGAAGTTAGTCGAACCGCTGATTAAATCATATTTAAATGCATTTAATACCAAATTCAGCAATATAAGAACTTCCCTTTTGATTAATATCAATGGATTCTTATATGGTTTGTTGTCAAGTATCAAGTTTTCTTCAGTAGTGCCCAATCACCAAAGCATGGTCCTCCTTTTTAAAAATGTTATAGGTCTTCCCATCTTTTTATAACAGTGCAAGTGACCCTATAATTAGAAATATTGTAATATAGGTTCATAAGTAATTTTACTTGCTTTAGCCTGTTTCATTTGTTCCCTTTATTATCTTGTCTGAACGGATTGAAAAGTTGAAAACACAAAAATATGGGCTTCTTCTAAAATTCCTAATTCCATCAAAATGTAACTCTTCAATACTTGATAGAGCAATGACGAATTACAATTCTCCTCTGGCCATCCCTGATATCCTGATACTTCCCGATTTCTGATGAATAAATTAAAATAGTAAAATATTATTTGTGTAAGATTCTCAAGTTCTCCTATTTGATTCTCTTACCTATTAATTAAAAGTATAGCATCAAATATTTTTTCAATTACGTAATTTTGCATTAGCCACAGGTGCAGACAACATTATTATTAATGTAATTATCTTATTGTCAGATGCCATCAGATAATTAAATAATTCCGAATTGTAAGATACGTTATTCCAACCAACATACCTTCCGCTGCATTTAAAAGTGAACTTTTAGTTTCTGTCTTTTGAAATCCATTGTCTAAATTTTGAAGATTAATTATGATATTTTTCTATTTAGTTCAAACTATTTAATAACTATTCTTATTGTTCATAATACAAAAGGCATTGTCATATTTATTTGGGAATCATTTGTAATGAATGTTACATGACATGTTATTTAAGAAAGACGGTTTGAAGTTAACAAATTGATTATCAAGCGAATCCCTTTTATAAATAAATCTATGAAACGAATATTTCAGATAAAAGAATGTGATATTCTAAGATTAATCTCCGAAAATAATAATAATAATGTAAAGCTTTCCTTCAATCATTACTTTTATATCTCCCTGATACACGAGAGTATTTGTTTTCAAATAAACATTGTTTCCCAGCACTTCCCAGTTGTAGGTCAACAATAAAACTCTGAAAAGAATTTATACAATCTAGATATCTTGAAAGTTGTGTAAGAGACAGACATAAATTGAACTAGTATTAACCCTGAGACTGTGATATTGTCCTAAGCCAATCTGATTCGATTTTTATTTATGCTCCATGTATTTCTGCAGAACAAAGTCTTATTCAGCACATGCATTGTTATGAAGACCGGCTTTTTTTTTTTTCGTTTGCAATATCCAAGTATAGTGTGATATAAATTCAATAATTCTAATACGATATAACAAATTACCTGCGGTTACTCTCCCCAGGTTCCGTTATTTGTCTCGATTTTGGCTAGAAATGTTTCGAATTTTGCCTATCTTACGAAATCTCCAAAATGGTAATTTTTAAAAATATTGGGAGTTGGGTAGATGTACAGATAGATACAAACGTGAATAATCATTATATCTGATAGACGCCGAGGACCGTAACCGCAGCTAAAGTGAAAAAAAGCAAACTTATCTCATTTCTTATCAATAAATGGAATAAAAAACAGAAAATGAGTACAGCAATATGCAAAGAAATTTAGAAAAATTGGAAGACTACCCGAAAATCAAAAAGTGATGGTCTGTTGCCCAAAATTCGGATGTTGTGAGTTTTCCCATGGATTCCTCCTGATACTGATGACTAGAAGTCCCAACTTGCACCTGTTATAGATTAACCAGAATTGTAAATCACATATTTTTAGAGTGTATTAGCAACACTGCTCAAAGCAAAAACCTAAAAATAGAAGAAATCCTTCATTATGAGAAAAAATAAATTATCTGTTCAAATAAATAAAAAAAAAATTAAATCCCTTCAAATATTTAATAGAAAAATATCTTTATCATAGAATATAAAACGGAAATAATATGCCAATGGCCCTTTGGGATGCAGGCAAAATAAATAAATAAAATAATTTCAGTGGATTCTTACCAGGACCAGTTTATATAAACCATTCATCACATCAAAAAATATTTATTTTTTATTTTAGGACTTCTAGGAATAAAACTAGTTTTTGTCTACTTTTTTTTGTTTGTTTATTTTATCTAATTTATTTTCATTTAAATAATGACCCTGTCTCATAAACATAAAATGTGACCAATTGCATGATACAGATTTTTTTTTCTAAATTTATGGAATGTCGATAAAAAAAAATCATTGAGTTCAATAATATTATTCTAATGACTTCAATTTATTTAATTAATTTTTTTCATCAAGGTTTATTTAAATTTTAGAAAATGAAAATAAAAAAATCTACCGAATTTTATTGAGTTAAAGATATTTAGGTTAGTAACCTCTGATAGTTCAATTACTGCAGGTGAATAAATAACTTAATGATTACTTAGAAATGATGTTTTCATACAGATTAATTTTTTACAATAGTATCAGAACATATTTGAAGTTTTTAAAAAAATATTATCAGTATAAATAATGGGATATTAATGTTCTAAATAAATTATAGAAAATAAAAATATTTGTATTGATTGAATTTTTATTTTATTAAAGATTTTAGGAAGTAATTTAATGATTACTTGGAAATGATGTTTTTCTATGAATTCATTTTTTTTTTCCCTCATTAGTACCATGACGTATTTGAAGTATTTTGGCAATTTGTCATCAGAATGAATTGTTGGATATAAAAGTTATAAGAACGGAAGAAATGTTATAATAAATTATTTGTGATCGTTATAATGGATTTGTTTTACCTCTTTGATGGCTTAAAGGCAAGATAACAACAAAATCAATTTATACTGTGATATAATTAGCGTCTTCATAAAAAGAAGCCTTAGTTATATTTTATAATATTAAATATCTAAAAATTCGACGATAAGGCGATTCACAGATCACTAGAAAAGAAAATATAAAAACATTTGTGCACTATATGTGGTCCAAAGACCGCTTATATCATATCAAATTTACAAAAAAGATCTGTAACTAACTTCCTTCTAATACATCTCACAACATGTACTAACTTAAATAAAATGGTATTAATTTAATATTTTTTGAAATTTTCTTATTAGATCTAACCTAACATTATTCTCTTTTTATATTATTTGAATTCTATTTTTTTACTCTCTGCTCTTTCTGAATACGTTAAGTTACTATTCCTTTAGTAATGTAGATTGAAAAATGAGTGAGTTAAACATTGAAAATTAATATTTTAATTAATTTTTTTTTAATTTATAGTAATTTTATCACTAAATATATCAGGAATTTTCAAAATAGTTTAAAGAATTACTTACTCAGTAATTTGTCATCACCTCAGTAATGCAGTGGTTATTGATGAAAACCTCCGTTTATTTTCCCGAGCAACGAGAAAGGTACTTCCATCTCTTAACTCTATCCATTCTAAGGTCCAAAGGCATTTGGCCTAGATCCATGGATTATGGCCATGGGGGTCGGCTGGATACCTCAGAGGCCTATGCTTCTTTCCCTGTGGAAGACCTCCATGGACCGAATCCCAAGGTGATCATAAAGCCTGGAGGACCGCATCACGATTAACATTTACATTACATCCTGTTCTATGTGTGAAGTTGAGATTAACATGAGTTACTCCATACCTCGATACATTTTTATTTATTTATAACTGTTATTATTTAACTATTTATTAATAACGTTATGATGAATATTATGATATTAAACAGTGCCTATATTATATGCATAGACTCCGACCTCATGTACTCCATTATCGGTAGCGTGTCTATGGCAGCCAAGTGCATTTACCCATCAACAAGCGTCATATAGCAGGACTGTCAATATATTGGGATTGATTTACCTGTCGCGTAATGACCACTAATGTTGAATAAACATGTCAACGGCGTAATGAGCACCGATGATAAATGCACACAGCTACATCCAGGTCATGGTCTATTTGAGTGTCATAGTTGTAATTAGATTAAATACATCAGTAGGTTGTCACTTCATTGTAAATTGGACAGGTAAAATTTTAAATGCAATAAAAAAAAATTAATGATTTTTTATGTAAGTATATCTTTCTTGCTTTGTTATATTTTTTTTATTTTTAAGTCCTTTTATTTTATTTAGTGTATATATGATTATTATTTGTTGTTTTTTGCTTCTATATTTTTTTTTTGTGCATATTATGTTATCATACCTAACTATAACTAATGTCTAAGTGACAGATTGTTGTAATATATAAAATCTTGGTGGTGACATATAAAAAAAAACTATGTTGTGTGCTTAATACCACACGAAAGAAGTGAAAATATCAATCAGGCGGGATTGATAATATATAATATATATATATATTTTTTTTTTTTCTATATTGACAAAGTAATAACATTTACTGAGTTATAATTGTGTATAAATTGCAAAATCGCGCATCAAAAAATCATACAGAAACACTTAATTTCTTATTTCGTATTTTTATGGCTAATTAATATATATATATATATTAATATTATTATATATATTAATTTTTTTGGCGATCTTTTCCTCCTTCCCACTCTTTAACTGGACGCCACATTCAATAAACAATTTTGAATTATAGCTCATTATAAACAGGATGAAATTGTGAAAAATTACCTTGCCTACAGTATGAATGTCCTCTTTTTAGTTCCTGAGATATTTTAATCCAAACGCAAAAATATTATTCGATTATAGTCGACCCAATCCGACTATACCCGAATTAGCGTTACATATCTGAGCTTGATGGCTCAGTCTCATTCAATACCCACAAAATAGAATGCTGTGAGCACTTAAATATGTTTTTAGTTTAAAAAATCAATGTACGATCAATGTTCAGTTGTGCCATCACCTGACACACACTTCAGGCAGTGGATCAGCTGATGAGAAGGTTGTCTCCTCAACTCCTCTCTCAGTTTTTACCAATTTTATAGCGGAATCTCTCTGATTATTCACGTGATACAGTTAAGTGTATATCAGAGCAGTTGATATTTACTGTTGGCATCTTTTTTTTTGTTATTTTAAGAAAAAAAAAAAAAAAATTTTTTTTTTTTATTTTTTTTTATTTATTTATTCATTTTTCTCTTATGATATGCGGTATGATCAGCAAGTGATGGCCAGTAAGGTGCCCAAGAGGTCTCGGTCAGACGGAGTTAGCTCACCAGCCAAACAAAGGACTCGTCGCTGCCTACGAGAAATACCTCCAGTGACCAAAATGAACACTTCAGAACCAGAACCTCAGCCCCAACCAGGTACGTCTGCACAAGAAACGATTGAAGAATCACCTTTCTTTACTCCAAACCCCTACCAAGTGCTTCAAAATGACAGAGAAGTAATGGAGTCTGCAGCAATACCCAGAGAACCAAAGCCTCCTCCGATATTTGTGAAAAATATAAAAAATTTCCAGATGTTCTGCACCCAACTAAATAAAATCTGCTCTGGCAGTTATTCATGCCTTAACAGGACCAATGACACCAAAATAACAACTGATTCTGCAGAAGCCTACCGAAAAATAGTGAAGTACTTATCAGAAACAAATGCGAATTTTCACACTTACCAGCTGAGGCAGGAAAGAGCTTTACGAGTAGTGATAAGAAATTTACATTCCTCAACCCCCACTGAAGTTATTAAAGAAGAACTAACGACGCTTGGTTTCAATGTACGTCAGGTAACAAACGTTTTGAAGGAGGACAGGGAGCAGCCAGGATTACGAAATAGGATCCCACTACCATTGTTTTTCGTGGACTTGGAGCCATCACCAGGTATCGAAAAAATATATGATATCACAAGAATATACTACACAATGGTGAAAGTTGAGAAGCCATATCCCAAGAGAGACATCGTGCAGTGCCATAATTGTCAGACCTATGGCCACACGAAGACATATTGCCACCATCTGCCGCGTTGCGTGAAGTGCGGTGAACAGCACAAATCTGTAGAGTGCACCAAACCTATACA
Organism: Nezara viridula; assembly: GCA_928085145.1. Taxonomy (NCBI): domain Eukaryota; kingdom Metazoa; phylum Arthropoda; class Insecta; order Hemiptera; family Pentatomidae; genus Nezara; species Nezara viridula. Next base: position 88,677,789 of record OV725080.1, on the reverse strand, counting down.
AGATCCAGCAGTATGTGCCCTATGCTTGGAGGGACACCCGGCCAACTACAAAGGCTGCCAAATTTACAAGAATCTCAAAACCAGACACCAGAAAAACCGGATTCAAGATGAAGCACTAAGAACAAGAAGAGAGAGAGAGCCTTCCAGAATTGTAAACAATGATGTATCATTCTCCCAACTACTTAGAGGTAAGACTTTAACCGATAAATGTCAAGCCCTGCCACAACAACCTCAAACCCAACCTCAAAATCCTCTTCATCCTAATATACCTAACCACCAACAACAAATTCCTCATATTCCTCCTCCTTCAAATGCAACAGATCTCACAAGTTTGTTAGCATCTTTCCTCACCGATTTCAAATCCCTTGTTACTCCACTCATATCACTCCTCACGAATCTCGTATCTCACCTCATCCCTCCTCTGAAAAATCCTTAAATGAATCACATCCCTAAACCCATATCCATTCTCCTTTGGAATGCGAATGGTGTTAGAAATCATACAGACGAACTATCTACTTTACTACTTGACAAGAACATTGATGTGGCACTAATTACTGAAACTCGACTAACCACTAAACAGCACTTCAATATACCACAATACCTGACATATCGTACTGACCACCCTGACGGAAAAGCACATGCCGGTACTGCTGTAATTGTACACCAATCCCTCTCCCATCACGTACTCCCATTACCAATACATGATTTCCTACAGTCCACCGCTATCGTGATAAAAACCTTCTCCTTTCCGGTCACTCTTGCATCAGCGTATTGCCCTCCTAACCGATCCATATCCAATGTCCAATTCAGTTCTCTCCTCGACTCCTTAGGACATCACTTCATCTTGGGTGCAGACCTAAATGCCAAGCACCAACAATGGGGTTCCAGAACCACGAATTCTCGTGGCCGAACCCCGCTGTCTGCACTCAATTCCCAACGTTTTCACCTCCTTTCCCCCAACTCTCCTACCTACTGGCCCACAGATCCCAACCGTAATCCTGATCTTCTTGATTTCTTTATCCACAGCGGCTTAAGTCCCCTCCATTGTTCCATTACACGTCTAAATGAACTTTCCTCTGACCATAGTCCTCTAATCCTTAATGTTTCACTTGAACCTGTTCCCAAACCTTCTCCACCGTCATTCATTAGGGGCCCAGTAAACTGGGACCTTTTCCGCCAAATAATCTCCGATAATATTGATCTCAACATATCCCTCAAAACTCCCGATGACCTTGATAGTGCCGTAAATTCCTTTACTACCACAATCCAACAAGCCGCCTGGACTGCCTCCTTCCCAAAAGACTCCTCCAGAATTCCTATAAAGACCATTCTACCCCAACACCTCCTTAACCTAATCCGCACCAAACGCCGTGCCAGATTATTATGGCAACGTACCCGACATCCTACCGACCGCTGCTCCTATAATTACTACTGCAAACAATTAAAACTGGAATTAGCCACCTTCAGATCACAATCCTTCAACTCCTACCTATCCTCCCTCTCTTCTCGCGACAATTCCCTTTGGAAAACCACAACAAAAATCCTAAATCCTCACCGCATTTCCCATCCTCTCCGACGAGGTGATGGCTCCTGGGCAGCATCTGACGAAGATAAAGCTGAGGAGTTCGCCATTCACCTATCCAATACATTTATTTCACATCCGGAATCCCATCCTGCCCACACCGTAACAGTAGAAGAACTCCTTACATCACCAATCCCACTTTCCTTGCCCCCAAAAGCTATTCATCCTTCCGAAGTAAAATTTCAATTAAAAAAACTAATCCCCCGTAAAGCTCCTGGACATGATCTCCTTACACCTCAAATCCTTCCACAACTTCCATCCAAAGCAGTCATATTCCTTACATATATCTACAATTGTATCCTACGCACCACCCACTTCCCTCTGTTATAGAAACACTCCACTATTATCCTTTTCCCCAAACCAGGAAAACCTCTCAATAGCTCAACATCCTATAGACCAATCAGCCTACTCCCAATCCTTTCAAAAATTTTTGAAAAGATCCTTTTGAAACGAATGCTACCCATTATAGAATCCCAAAATATCCCTTCCCATCAGTTTGGTTTTCGCTCTCAACATTCTACTGCTCAACAAGGACTCCGAGTTGTTGATCATATTTCCTCAGCCCTAGAAAACAAGGAATACTATTCGGGTGCCTTTCTGGACATTGCACAGGCATTTGACCGGGTATGGCACTCCGGACTGCTCTCCAAGCTTAAAATCCATTTACCCCAGTCCTTGTACCTAGTCCTCCGATCCTACCTCTCTGACCGCTCCTTTCGAGTTCGCTGTGGAACAGAATTTTCCAATATCTACTCCGTTAAAGCCGGTGTTCCCCAAGGCAGCGTCTTGGGTCCCGTGCTTTACATCCTCTTTACTGCTGACATCCCTGTTCATCCCGATACTTTTCTTGCAACATTCGCTGACGACACCGCAATCTTATCATCCAACTCTGATCCCGAAATAGCATCCTTAAATCTCCAATGTCACCTCACCTTGATTGAGCACTGGTGTAATAACTGGCGCATTAAAGTTAATGAATCTAAATGCCAACATATTACCTTTACCCTCCGACGCAATTCCTGTCCACCAGTACTCTTTAATTCCATCCAGCTTCCTTATTCAGACACAGTCCGGTATCTTGGCTTTCATTTAGACCGAAGACTAACTTGGAACCCGCATACTAGACTCAAAAGACAAGAACTCAACCGACGATACGGCCAACTATACCGACTACTAAGCAGAAAATCTAAACTTTCCATTGAAAACAAGCTACTGATCTACAAGACAATACTGAAACCTATTTGGACTTACGGACTAGAACTGTGGGGATCAGCAAAATTTTCTAACATCAAGCGCATCCAATCCTTCCAGTCTAAAGTCCTTCGAACAATAGTCGATGCTCCTTTCTATGTATCCAACAAAACCCTACATCATGACCTTAACATCCCATTTGTCCTAGACCTTATCCCAGAAAAATTCTCCAAATTTCACCAGAACCTTACTTACCACCCAAATCCTCTTGCACAATCCCTATCAAGCATCTCCTATCCCTATAATCCTCCAAGAAGGTTGAAACGGCAGTGGCCTCGCGACCTTTTGTAGATTATATAAATTGGAGTTCTGGCAATGGCCAGATTCTTCACTCAAGACATGTGTGTATGTGGCTAAAGTGCTCTCGACCAATCTCCGCTGGCTTTAGTACCAGTGACGCGGTTGGGAGAGTAGCGCAGGGTTCTCCTGGAGTTCCCTCGCCTGATTGTATATAGGTATGCATGTGTTTTTTTTCCTTAGTTTTAATTTTCTTATTTTTTTAGGTTATTTTATTTTATTGTCTATTGTATATACTTTTGATTATTATTTTGTTCTATTTATTTTATTTTTTTGTACATATGGTGTGAATGTCATCCTACCTCACTATAACCAATGTCCAACAGACAGATTGTTATAATACTCAATAAAGAAATTTAAAAAGCAAAAAAAGTTAAAAAAAAAACGAAACAACATTCTTGATAATCAAATTTGATTAAAATAAACATCAATAAAAAAAATGATAACAAACAAATATTGATAGATATTTTTTATATTATTACATATTTATTTAAAATAATAATCAGTGTTACAAACATCTGGTTATCGAATTATTAACATCCGCCTGAAGCTTCGTAAATAATTTCATCACATCGTAAACTACAACTATTTTATTTACGAAAACTTGAAATTTGGGCGTTTTCAATCTGAAAGGAAGCAAACTTTGTTTATTTAATTAGGTAGTAAAAACTCGTAAATAAACATTTGTTTTCTACTTGGATTGCATGATAATTTTATCACAAAGTCGAGAAATTAGGTGGCCTTAAAAAATATTGAGCCGTTTCGCGTGACCTACACCAGCAAATTTTCAAAAATAAAACGTTATATAGGACAAACGGCTCAATATTTTTGAAGGCCACCTTTGTTCTCTACTTTGTGATCACATTATCTTACGATCCAAGTAGAAAGCAAATGTGTATTTACGAGTTTTTAGTACCTAATTTAATCGACAAAGTTTGCCTCCCTCCAGATTGAAAACGCCCTAATTCTAGGAGTATTCGTAAATAAAATAGTTGTAGTTTACGATGAGCTGGAACTATTTACGAAGTTTCAGGCTGATGTAATTAATTCGATATAAAGAGGTCTGTAACGCAGACTATAACTAGATATTATCTAAGAAAAACTATAATACAATTTAATACCGAAATTTTGTATTTTATAATGCTGATATACTTGTAATCAAAGTAGCATTCCAATATTTTTCTTTCCGTGATTTTTTTATATTGATGTTACTTTAGGATTTTCTATTATACAGATTTCATCAAAAGGTTTTATGCTTTAGTTTAAATTTTCCTGCCTTACAAGAAAACTCTAAGTTATTCCAAAAGTTGTGGTAATTTAAGTTTGAAATGACCTATACAGGCACCCCAAAGGATATCGCTGAGCTGACCTTTTGAATTTCAGATAATTTATCTAACACTGAAAGAGCTGCAACTAAATATTTATTCAGAGGCTCATTACCAGCTTTAGAACATTGTCATAAAATTCAATTGTTTATATGCACTGATAAATTATATTGAATCAAGCGATTGATCATATAAAAATACTCCATCGTGAGAAATCTTGATTATATTACTGTTCCATCGGTAATTTATTCAATTTAACACAAATTTGGAAATGTTTATCAGAATGAACTATGAATAGATTTTTCATTATCTAGGTGTGTACAATTATATATGCATTGAAGTTGAATTTTTAAAAACATTTTATATGTTAAATTATACACAATAGTACAGAGAATGAATCAAAATTACATAAATATATATGTCATATTCCCTTGTTCACGTTTCATTAACGTTTTTCATTCATCAAAGACTATTTAAAACACTGAGTTCGACAAGTTTCAAGCTTCGCTCCATTTGTTTAAAATCATTGACTAGCCACCGTGAAATAATTTTCTTTCAATTCAGGCAGTATTGATCTCTGCCTGTCCCACGATTTTTTTTTTTTTTAATCCGCTTTCATACTAACACAACTGACATTTCGTTTTCCTATTAGATTAGTAACACTTTCATTGAGTAAAGTCATATTCTTTAGCACTAGAGAATATCGGATTGATGACCTAAGATCCATAGTTAATAAAATGTAAATAAATTAAGTAAAATAATGAATAAAAAACAATATTTAAAAAATAAAAAAATATGTAATAACAACAATACTCTTAGTATTTTGGGATTTTAATCGATTCATGTTTTTGTTGAGTTTTCATCATAAGACAGACCTTTTACAATTATATTATTGCATTGTTAAATTTATTAACAACGTTAAATACGAAATCATTAATTAATTGTAAATTATAATTTAAAGTTGATTTTTAAATTATTTTTCTCTACTTTTTTTATTTTATCTTCAGACAACCAACCCTCCTTTACTTCCTGATTTACCTTAGATTCGGACTCTTCAGATCACATCAAAGTAAAGTTTTAGTGATCATTAGGTGGACTTCTAAACGAATTTCCTCCTTTCACAAAGGAAAAATCCCACGACCTTCCACCCTTTAGGAGCTAAAGCCATGTTTCAGCGAAGGAATAATCTTCTTTGCTCCGAACTAGAGTTCTACAAACAAGGTTTGGGAAGGGAACGGGTAGCTCTTGAACCAAAGCCTTGTGAACATTGTTAGGAGTACGTTTCCGTAAATTATATTACATGTATGAATAATTTTTAATTTAAGTAACTTTTTTTTATTAAGAACTTTTCCACTACTGTGGTTATCCTTGACATAAATATTCTTAATTCGTTACCTAGGACTCCACCTGGACAAACGACTCACTTGGAATACTCATACCAGACTGAAACGACTAGAAACTACTCGACGTTTCCGACTACAACAAACAGCACTTACTTGACAAACGCTTTAAGCTTCCTATTATTTACAAAAAAACTCATATATAATACTATATGATATAGACCTATTTGGACTTACGGTATCGAGCTTTGATAAATTTCTCTCTTATCTAATCCTTGAAATCCAAAATCTTTCGTAAAATCCTCAATGCACCTTAATTTGTCACAAATAAAATCATCCATAACGAACTTAATGTACCATTTAGCTCATTCCAGAAGCACATCCTTCTATAATAAACTTCTGAACCATCCGAATCCTCTTGTTTCGAACCTTGCTTCCTCTTCTATTCCTGATAAAGATTAGTTGTTTAATACATAATTAATCTATTACTAATAATCCTCCGAGGCGTCTGAAAAGAAGATAGCATCGGGACCTTGTAATATAGAACTAGATTGGAGTGCTACAGTGGGTAGTTTCTCTTCATGTTGTACATGTCATGTCACTGTTTTCAGATTTACTAGTTTGTATTTGTTTTGTAATAAAGTTGTAAATTTCAATAAATACATATAAAAAAAAGATATTCTTCCATCCTCCTCTATCTAAGCTTGTTCTTCTCTGGTATTATGTCCCGCCAGGCTTTCTTCCACTGCATCTCTCCATTTTACCTTCAGTCTTCTTTGTTTCCTTCTCCCTCCTACTTCCAGTTCCATGCAAATATTTGGCAATCTTTTAGCCGTCATTCACATGCCCAAACTAGCATAACCTTTTCTTTTCAATATTTTCTATAATGTTTGTTTCCATTTCCATCATTCTTTAATTTTTTATTTCTTCTCTTCTGGATTTTCTTGCTGCCCATCTCAAAATGCCCATCTCTACAGCTAACAGTGTTTTTCGGTATCTAACATTGATAATCCATGTCGTCGAGGCATATGTAGTTATTGGCTCGAATATAGCATTGTATGGAGGGTGTTTCAGGGTTATGTGGCCAACTGAAAAAATGAATTCAGGACCTCAAAACAAAAAAAAAAAATTCTCTAAAGGTATATCCGCAAACGCTTTGTTTAGGAGATATTCACAAATAAAGATTTTCGTTAACATTCATATTAAACGATGTTCAAAGTGATTTCCTTGAGCATTAAGACAAGCTCGGCATCTTTCTTCAACAGCAGCACTGTCAGAGCGGCACTGGATGTGTGTTATTATTTCACAAGATTCAATTATCTTCTTAAGGAATCAAGATCATTGACTGGAACAAAAAAAAATCAGTGGTATCGGGTATGGAAAACGTGCTGACCAAGCCACTGGTCTCAATCCATTGATTGGGACATGGGATATGGGATATGGGATATTATTGAACAATTTCGGTTAATGACCTTAATTCCTTACGGAGAAGGGTAATTAAATCTTGTGAAACAATAACACATATCCAGTGCTGTTGAATAATAGCTAGCCTGTCTCAATGCTTAAGGAAATCACTTTGAACAACATTTAATATGAATGTTAATGTTTACATTAAATTATTAAAGTAGTTAGAACAAATGAATAGGTTTTATTTATTTTATGTGATCTAAATAATTCCCAACAACGAAAATCTTTAGGTGTGAATACCTCCTAAACAAAGCGGTTGCAGACATATCTTCAGAGGTAATTTCTTGTTTTGAGGTCCTTAGTTAATTTTTGCAGTTTGTCCACTTAATCCTGAAACACCCTGTATTAGTCTCTTTACACTGGGCGGTATATTAGAGCTGCAAAAGGTACCATTGAGTATTGCTGTGACGTTTCTTTCTTCACCAATTACTCTGTCATTATCATTGGTGAATGTGCCTTCTCTATTAAATGTTGATCCTTGGTTTTTAAATGTCTCTATAGTTTTTATGCCTCTTTCAATTATCGTGTCAGCAGATGAAGTTCCAAGGAACTCTGTTTTCAAAAAGTTAATAGTCAAACCCCATTGGTCATTGGCAAACATTAGATTCATGGTGCATAAATCTTCCCCAATTCTTATTCCCATTTTTCCACATTTTCTTTTACACTCTCCACTGAGAGCACCATCAACATAAATTTTAAAATGGTTAGGCGAAAGGCAGCATCTTTGGAAAAGTCCTTTTGAAATCTGGAATTTTTCAGATAGGCTTAATCCTAGTTTAACACAGCATTTTATGATGATATTAAATTTATTTTATGAGGGTTATTATGTGCTGAGATATTTGCTTCCTTGAGAACTTCCTACAATAGCTTCCTTGGGATTGAGTCAGATGCCTTTTCCAGGTCAATAAAGAGATACTACACATCTTTAGATTTTTCTAGGTGTTTTTCAAAAATCTATCTATCTCCCTGTGGTAAAGCCACTTTGGTCTTATGTACCCTCATACCTCACCCTAGAACCTTGTTTATTAATCCTGTGAAGAATATTGCCAACTTTCTATTCTTACCAACTTTTAAGGATTCTTTTGCATGTTTAGTGGACATTTGCCGTATTTTATCTTTGTGATGGTGTACAGTTTTCTCTTTGAAATCCTTTCCTTTAAAAGTTAAAAAAAAAAAAAAAAAAAACAGGTTAGAACTTTCTTTAAGAAATTGTTAAGGGAAAAAGCGTCTACTCGGTGCAGTATTACATTTATAACAACTGAAGCCAGTCAAATCAGCATCGGATAATAAATTGGTACAGGAAAATAAAATTTTCTATCGTAATGAGTTTAATAAATATGAAATTATGGTGGAGAAGCGGACACATAAAAAAAATTATGTTTCTGGACCTTACATACTTATTTTTTAGACCACTTAATAAAAATAAAATCAGTTAAATAGTCATTTTATAAACAAATTATTGATCAAAGGAGAAAATACGTTAAAACTTTAAACTTATTTAACTGAAACTTTAGTCAAAAGAAATCTGTCGTCTTTATGAAAATGTTCTTCTGAAACGCATGCTAGAAATGAGACTGAAAAAAATTCAATGTTTATTTTTATTGTTTTATTTAGGAGTTTAATTGTATGGTTTCCAGTTACTGACGTGTTTTATTTGCAATTAATTAAAATCGCGAAACCCTAACCCTCGAGCATTTATTTAAAATATTTCCTTTATGAGTTTAATTAAACGATTTTTGATAGAAATTGGTAAAAAAAAAAGGTGTTTTTGCTGAAATGCGACAAAAGGCAGGAAAAAAAAACGAGTGAAAGAAAGAGAAATTATAAGAAATAAAAGCTAAGAATAAGCTTGCCCTCATTTGTTTTTTTACATTGTTTCACAGACGGATCGATCTACATGAGAGGGGGCTTTTGGGCTGAAACCTCCCCCCCCCAAAAAAAATATGGAAAAATATAACGAAATTCTATAAAAGAATATATCTCTAAAAGTTATTGTTGTTCGTCTAATTACGTTTAATAGGATTTCAATAATCACTAAAACACCATTTCATGTTACTTACGAAGTAATTATCCAGATATATACATACAAAAAAAAAATCTTTCGGGCTGAAGCCCCCAAAATTAAATTCTGGATCTGTTAGAGCATTGATTTATAAGTCTCATGATATTTCTCTTGTTCCATGAATATAAATATCAATACAGTGTACATTTACTCTATAGATTCTTTTGTTAGTTTTTTTTGGTTTTTATTCTTGCAAAGCTGTTGTATGCTTATTCTATATGTCCCTGCCTTTAAATAATATGCACTCGAAGTTTCACGTATTTTCCCTCTGTTTTCTGCTTCAATCATAAAAGATCATCGGCGTTTAGATATAATTTATATCCTGTTATAGTATTGTGTGGTCTTCAGAAATTAAAACTGTGCTATAATTTCTCTTTATGATCCTGATAGATTTATATTATTCAAATTGGGAGGTATTCATCTGATAGAAGTTTTACTGATTGTGACATATTATTGCATTTTCAGAAGATAGCTTAGTGTAGCATATTCTAAATCTTGTATTTTGTGTGTTTTAGGGGAGTGTAAATTAGTTAATGTTTTCTGTTGCAATTTATGTGATGTGTATGGTAAGTAAGTAATTTTCTATTGGTGTTTTTTGTTACTTGATTGGTGTTTCAAAATTATTCGAAGCCATACAAATCACAAAAAACAATAGAACAACAGTAAATTATAAAAAATAATTGGTAATTGGTTGACTGTCGTGGATAATGAAGAGAAGAATAGTTGGGGTGCTCAGTCAAAAAGGAAGGCAAAAAATAAATTATAATATTTATTTTTTACATATGCCGACGTTTCGACATGAAGTGCAGGGCTAAGAAATAACCAGATAACAAAGTATGAGAAACATAAGTAATGATGGTAAAAAAAATAATAAAAAATGAGAAAATAAAATAAAATAAAAAAATATTAGAAAAATAAAATAGATATAAAGTAAAATGAAATTGTTAGAATAATGACTAAGAACTAAGAGATAAATAATAAAAACTGTTACATAGTGTGGAATGATGAAGTAGGCATAATCAAAAAGGGGTGATAAAAGTGTTACATTGGGAATCTTAGAATAAAATGTAAAAACATAAAAAAGAAATATAAAATCGTAAATTATAAAACAGACACTAAACATTTAGGAACACATTATGCTCACAAATTAAACAAAATTAAAATTTAATAAAAATGAAGTTGCAGCAACATAAAAAATAAACATTTAACATCAATAGTATATAAATAAACAGTCATATCCAAAGGTCAATTGTATTCACTATGGCAGACACCCAATAATTGGCCTAAAAGCAAGATTTTGCTCTGGATGTTATATACTATACTGGATATATACTATACTGTTATGTGTTATACTATACTGTTATATGTTATATACTATACTGGATATATACTGGATGTTATATACTTCTACTATAGTATATTGGATGTTATATTCATTATAACTTGAATTAGAACCTGACGATAGAGCACATTAGATTTAAGTTTATTGCAAATTTAATGTAAAAACCGGATTCTGACATGTATTGTAGAATGAACTATATTCAAACTCAATTTTTTAGCCATGTATCGAAAAAAATCATTGGGATTGTAGTTTTGAAAATGGGAGTAAAAATTCAGAAACGTTAAGTTGTAAGCATGTAATTTTAAAATACAATAAATAAATTCTGTTGTTGTTAATTGGAAGTCATCATTGCCAAACAACAAAGAATAACATACAGCTTCTCTGAAGTAAAAAATCTAATTCATATTATTTTAAGATGAACATATGTTACGATTAGTTATGATGTGAACAAGTGTTTGGATGATTTAAATAAATGAATTAAACCATATATTTTGAATTATATTTAAAAATATAATACTTAGTGTAAACTTTTTGCCCAACTTCTAGCGAGAATCGGCTTAGTGAGTTTATTCATAGACTTTATAATATTATTCATTTTCTATTACTATTTTTTATTTTTAATACTAAATTTCACTCTAATCGTTTATTAAAACTATTTTTTATTTGAGACTATTTTAAGATTAAACATAGAAGTATATTGAAGATATAGGAAGGGAACAAGTGTTTGTTCTCTTAGGAAGGAAAGGGTATTGGCCAGTTGTGCAAACAGTTGTCCAGGTGACCTATTTGGAAGATGAGCTAGAGCAGGCTTATTTAAAGGGTTGAGTCCCTCTTCCAAATAGTAGCAATCAAATAAATTTTCAAATCCTATTCCTCAAAACTTTATTGACACATGTATCTGGTTATATGTAATATAACATACAATTTGGTTTAGTTGCAAATTTATAGCTACAGAATAGTCCGAGAGCCCTTTGAGAAAAAAATCGACATTATTTGATGAAAAAATCTAAAAGCATTAAAAAAATATATATATATAACTTTTATATTGAAAAAACAGAGAGTCTGCCAGTCGGATCTTGCTACCTTTCAAAATGGCGGCTTATTTGACACGTTCCCGTGTTCCGATATTCGTCTCTATTTCGGCCGAGATTGTATCGAATTTTGCCTATCTTACGAAGTATCTAAAATGGCCATTTTTAAAAATATTTAAATGGTAGTTGTATATATTTAAAGATAGGTACAAACGTAAATACTCATTACATCTGATATAAAGCTATCGGATGACGGATACCGTAACCGCAGCTAAAGTTTTAATAAATATTAGACTAGTAACTTGTGGATCGAAACGGGAAACTCACTGCGAAAAATGTGGGAAAAGTTTTTTTTTTTTTTAACTTGTATTATATTTTGGTTAAGGCATGTAAAAAACAAAATTGCTAATGTGGGCCATCAACTGAAAACTTTTTATAGCCAAAAACGTCTGATTTTTTAGACTTTTTTTCACCTAAAACTCCTAAACGGTACATCAAATCGAAAAAAGTACTCTTTGGAAATTAGAGAAATTTCGACCCGAATAAGTGACCTATATTAAAAATGTTGGTACTCAATAGACGCGGAATTCGATGTCCTAAACTTTTATTCTATGACTTTTTTCTCTTTTAAAACTCATTTCCATACTGCAGCGCCATTTATAGAAATTTGTATCAGTTTTTAATGGATTTGGTAAAAATCAGCGTTGGTTGACCGTGGTTATCGATCATATCTCTTAACCAAATTATTAGGTTTAGGTACTCATTCAGCTAACGAATCGTAGGAAGTGAAGAATTTATAAGTAATATTTTTATTCATAATGTCTGTCACAAATGTCATCTTAAAATACAGAATAATACTATGGATATATGGGTTGACTACAAGAGTTTACTCCAGGTCTCCTACAAGAGTGTGACTTCAAGAATGGAGCTGCAAGAGTGATTAGTTCAGAGGATCAAAGAGTATATATACTCAATTCTGGGATTTCTCGGAATCGTGTGAAAGAAGTTATTAACTATTAAGAATTGATATCCTTATCCTTTCTAATTGATATGAATTCTGTGGGAAAGAGATCTTTTGCTAAAATCTGTAATTGTTCCCTAAGTCTCGATAATGGGTCTTCTATCCAGTCGGTACATTCCTAGATAACTATTTATAAGCTATCAGAGATATAAACTCAATTATTAAAATAAAAGTTAAATTAATACTATTATTAGATACCAGGCTATCTAGGGATAGATTTGTACCTCTATCCCTTGAATCATGAGGACCGTCAATAAAATGAATGATTCACCAATTGGCATATTTAACAAACTCAATTATTAAAATAAAAGTTAAATTAATACTATTATTATTTGTTAAGGATTAAGTCCATTCCGTAACTAATCAACACACAATTTAACATCCTTTAATTTTAAAACATTTAGTAATATCATTACCTAGTGTGGTAAGAAAAAAAAGAAAAAAAAAAAAAAAAAGAAATCGAACTCAAAACCTCAACTAAATTGATTTTGTACATATAAGAGATTTTGTATATTTTAATCCATTGTTTTTTTATTGTATACACAAATAAAGGTTATTATTATTATTATTAATATTAAAACATTAGGTTTTTCGATTCAATATATCTTTTTGGAGTTTGCTGATCAAATAAAAAATGATCTAAAAAATTTCACTTTTATGGCTGTAAAAAGTTTTGTCATTGTGGAACGCTTTAGCAATTTTGTATTTTACATGCATAGACTCTTTCAATACAATTTAAAAAAATAAAAACTTTTTCGACTTTTTTCATTTTTGTTTTGAGTTTTCATTAAATATTGTCGATTTTTTCGCACGGGCTGGCGGACTATAATGCGATATAGATAGGTATATGATTTATTCAATATCGATATATTTAATCATAACATCTGTTTTAAGTATAAATTTCAATATTTGCAATGATTATTTTCAAGAAATATTTTTTTTTTTGATTTTTTAGAGTAAGTTAAATGATTTTTTCGGATAATTTAATGATGGATCACTCCAGAATAAAATCTTTCTTGTGAATTCTAAAGTGAGCAATTCGTTATAAACGACCCACGCTTGCTGTTTTCAGAATATAGGCTGTAACATTTTCGTTTCTCGGAATACATTTAATGTCAGCTAATTCCATTTCTCTTTGAACATTTTCTCTTCTGTTAGGCTTTTTAAGGCTTTTAAGGTGAATTTGTCAATGATAAATTAAAAGAAAATGTTCATCAAAATACTTTATACTGTTAAAAGTTGCCAGGGGCGTTGTCGGGGTTGAAGTTAAAGCGAGATGAGAAAATGATGGACTTACCTCGGCCGAAGTATAAAAAAAGTGGAGCTTTTTTTGCTCACGCACTAGCTACACTTCAGTTAGTTGCAAAAAGTTTCAGAAATAAAATAGAATATTTGGAATTCCAGCTAGTAATCTGTAGATTATTAAAATATATATATATACATATTATTAAAAAAATATCCGATGACCCGGGTTATATAATTATTTTTTCCATAGGTCCAATACTCATATAAATCGTAAATGATGCATGTTTCTTTCTAGAGACATGTTGGAAGATTATTTTATAGTCAATATTTTAGTCATTTAATATGTTTTTGGGTTAGATGTGCAGAAGTATGAAAAAAAAAAAAGATAATAAATCTTTTTATTTCACTATATGCTACAATTATTTGTTGTAATAATTAATTTATTATATATATATATATATATATATATATATATATATATAAACCTCATTAATGATATAATAAATTAAATCGTGTAATGCGATATTGTAATTAATTTCCTGTGCCTCGGGTTACTTCGGGAACAGTTATTCAGAATTGACGGTCGTAATTTCCTCTTCTGGTGTTACTGGAGTGGTGGTGGTAGAATCATCCGTATCACTGGGTTGCGATCGGTTGAATAACTGTAAAGTAATATTTAATTTTATTTTTTTATATAAAAATTACTTTTATTAAATTAAATGTTTTTAATTAGAAAAAAATTAGTACAAAAACAGTGTTGGAATTCTGTATGTTGTTCCTCTTAAGAAATTTTATAGAGAACGTCAACTGTTTCTTACCAAAACTGAAAGTCTGGTGATTTTTTCTAATTAAATAAATAATATTATTTTGATGATTATGACACAATGTATAGGAGATTCAGTAAGGTCTGCTTTTGGAAGGAAGAGAGTTGGGATGGGAGAGAAGGGGATAAAATTCCCAGAGCTCTTATTATATAAATATATGTTTTTATTCTGTGTTAATGTTACCTTATTTGATATTATATTTGTTGTTTTTGCTTTAAAGATGATATAGAGTAGAGTTTACTGAGAAGTATAGGTTACCAAAAAAAAAGTCAAAATTTGCAGAAAAATCACCAAAAATTACTTCGATCTAATCAACTGCTGCAGAATATCCATAGACGGCCTTTTGGCTGACCCCATTTTTCACGTTTAATGAATTATAATAAATTTTAGATTAATAAAAATGTAACTATTTTGTGCTTTTTAAAGTAAAACTCAAATAGGTCAACCAGATTTTTTTTTTTTGGTCCTCCCCTTCCTCGCCTTTAAGGCTATACGGGGTTTTCCCGGGCCAGAGGGTGTGGACGGGGATTTAAAAG
Organism: Nezara viridula; assembly: GCA_928085145.1. Classification (NCBI taxonomy): domain Eukaryota; kingdom Metazoa; phylum Arthropoda; class Insecta; order Hemiptera; family Pentatomidae; genus Nezara; species Nezara viridula. The sequence continues at coordinate 88,662,466 of OV725080.1, read as the reverse complement.
ACTCCCAACGGCGGTGCTGTGCACTCACGTTAGCCCGTTCGGCCACTCCGCCCACTGGGTCAACCAGTATAATACCAGGAATATTATTAGTTCTTACCTGTATGGCTTCTTCAACATGAGCTCCAACAGCTTTTATGTCACCGTCAAGATGTCCTGAAATGGTCTGGACATCCTCAGCTATGTGCTGGCCAATAGTTTGGATCGTATGAGCTACCTCCATCCTTCCTGCTGCTTCCGTGTCCTCCTGCACGTGGCCAAGAATGGTCTGTATGTCAGCCTGCACATGCTCACCGATAGCCTGAATGTCCCCTAGAATCTGTTCGGAAACGTTCGCGATAATTTCGTTGATCTGGTTCCTCGGAGAAGTATTAGCGAAAGCAACAACGCCAAAGACGACGAATATACAAGAACCTAGAGTGTTCATGTCTTTTCGGATGCTGATAAAACTGTGACTAAACACGGATATCAAGTAGTTTATATAGGACCTGAAAGCGGAAAATGTGTCCCGAAATTAATTCAACCAGGCTGGAACAATGAAAGGTGGTCTTTTCGGCCTCTTGGAGTGAATCATTTATCCGGGATGTGATGCCAATTCTCAATAGTGACTTTAAACAGAATTGAAACATACTACTGAGCCAAAATAATTTTATTTAAGAAAACGAATATACAATATATCAGATATAATGGAAAAAAAAATCATCTAATAAGAATAAAAATTAGATAATTTACTTTAAAATAAGATTAAAAAATATTTCGATAAACATAAATTATTTTCACTTTAATTGAGTTTTTTGATTCTTAAATATTTTATTTTACGTTATTTTCAGCTGCATATGATAGAAAAGAATGCTGATATCCAATCATTATTGTTTCATTGACTACCAATAATCTGTATTATGGTAGAAGAATGATGATTTTCTGTTAGTTAAATATATTTTTCAATAATAAGAATACATTTGGGCTTTTGGGGCTTACGTACAGTCGCGGTCATAGAAATTGCATCATCCAGTAAAACTTTTGTTTTACTTAACAGTTTGCTATTTGCAAGATCTCGGGATATTTCTTCACCAGTTTTGAAACGAAATTTTGAAATTATCGCATTATTAAGCGGTAAAATTATTGGGTTTTTTCTCCTCTCAGTTTCTTTCTTTCGTTTCATGTAGCATTTTTTTTTTCTTCAAAACTATGACTATCGTTGATTGGTAGTACCATATCGCCGATACTATTTATCGTAAAAATTACTTCACTTCTTGTATCGTCACAATTTTAATATTTTCTTACGAGGGCAGTTTCTGATACAGGTCATAATTACAACTTTTATCCTGGCATTATTTAAAAATGAAATGAGAAACATTGTTAAAGTTTTCTTGTAACCTTAATAAATAAAGATAGAAGCGATAGAAGTGCTAACATCTACAAGGCGAAATTAATAATGTAAAGTATAAATTATAAATAATAGCTCCTTATAAAGCCGATGTAATGCTGAATAATTCCCTCTTTTACAGTATGCAGGTACCATTTTTTGTTCTGAGATATTTGAATCCATATCTTAAATAAAAATCTTTATAATTTGCTATTCGACACTATTATTTCTCTTTTCTCCTCCATAACAATGTCGCGTTAAGATACAATTTTGAATAATAGCTCATTGCAAAGAGGATAAAATCATGAAAACTTGCCTTGCTAGTAATATGCAGGTTCGATTTTTAATGTTTGAGATATGTTAATCCATATGCAAATAACTTCGATTAGTCGACTCTAGCCGATTTTACCCTAGCGTTACACATCGGAGATTCGACGTCACAATCCAATTCACTCTTTAAAAAAATGCGCTAAACGTGCATAAAGAAGTTTTTACTTAAAAAAAAATCAACGGAATCAACATAATAATTAAAAAAGAAATAGGTGAAGCGATTTCGATGATCTCGTCTGTATTAGTAAATTCCCATATATATTTATTATTACATCTATTACAAGTACTTTTTTTTTTGGCTTTTTTAATACTTGTAAAATCAAGTCCTATTTTGCCACTAAAATATTTTAATTGACATTGTGGGATGAAATTACACTGGATAACTTATTTACTTTTTATACTTATTTTATTTAATAATACAATATATGAATATTAGAAGCGAACCGTAGTAACTAGTACTAATAAATAATTCATTACTAATGTTTGATGTTTCATTAGCTCCAGTGAACTTAATTTAGGTTTGTTTGCAATAATTAATACTAACTGGCAAGGTCCCAGCCGGCACTATTTTGTACTTCATCAGCATCGATCTAGGATATTGATTGCTCTCGTTATCTATTGTTACAATTCAAACAAAATTTACAAATTGTTCGTAAATATTTAGATTATGCTTGATTCGTGCGTATGTGTAAGAGAAAGAGACGTATATAGTCTTTGTAGAATCTCCTAATTGCATGTCATGCGATTTTATTGTTTTTCAACCATGAGTAGAATGTAGTTACTTTGTTTTAGAATGTTTTATTTTATATGACGCTATGCCAGGGTTCGAATCCGGATGTGGTGGGTAAATATTTACTGTAATCAACCAGTATTAGATTCTGATCGGGACACCCATCAGGGGTACACTCTATAATGTGGGTATCCTTCTAATTAATTAAGGGGGAAGAGCCGAGTCTATGACAAATAAACTACTTGCATAACCGATGTTCATGAAATAGAAATTCTCAACAAAGCACTAAACCCATGAGCCAGCATAGAGTGATAGAGTTTTTGTTTTTACTTACCTACATACACGGTGTTTCGTAAGTTGAGAGAAAATTTTATAGGAGTGATAGAACAATTCAAGAGCTACAAAAAAAACTAAGGTGTGTGCTTTAGACCACACGATAGAAGTGGAAACATTAACAAGGCGAGATTAATAATATGAAACATAAATTATATATAATAATTCATTATAAAGGAGATAAAATGCTGAACATTTCTCTCGCTAATAGTTAGTGTTGCCCAAATGCGAGACCGAGACGAGTAGTGGTCTTACGAACTCCGTCTTGGTCATGGTATTGGTCTTGCGCAAGACTCTTGCAACAGTCTTGCAGTCACATATTAACTTATTACTGTAAGTTTTTAGATGGGAGAAACCTAACTAAGCCCGAATGAAAAATTAAAGGAGTTGAATGCAAAACTATATTGGTTACAACAATTATTAAGATATAGTAACTAAAATTGTCAAGTATTAGTAAATATTTTGTCTTAATTTTTATTTTAAAAATCGATTTTTTTTACCAGTCCTGGTCTTGGTCTTGCAATAGTTAGGTAGCCTTGGTCTTGGTCTTGCACTTTGCAAGACCAAGACCGATTTTGGGCAACACTACTAATAGTACGAAAGTCCGATTTTTATATCCTGAGATACTTTATTCCATATCTTCAATAAAACTCGTTATCATTTCATTTTAGACACTATCTTTGTCTCTTTTAGCCTCTCTAACACGGCGTCGCGTTAAGATAAAATTATTAAAAATAGTTCATTATATAGGAGATGAAATGATAAACTTTCCCTTGCTGACAAAATGCAGGTCTGGTTTTTAGTTTTTGAGATATTCTAATCCATATGAAAAAACGCTTCAATTAGTCAACTCCAGCCGCCGTTACTCGAGCGTTACAAATCGAAGATCAGACGGCTCAAACTAATTCACTCTCCATAAAAAAAGTGCAAAACGCGCATATAGAAATTTCCACTTCAAAAAGTTCATATTAAGAATGAGTAAATTTTCAGCAGAAATGTAGGAAATCATAGTTTTTTTTTTTTTTTTTTTTTTTTTAAGCAAGACACGCTTTTAGTTGAATAGGAAGCGATAACTAAAGAAGTATTTAATTAAAGTAATTAAAGATACTTTATTGCAAACAAGATAAAATTTACTTCAAGTTGAAATAGATATTTTTATAAGCGATAAACTTAATGTTTCTCAGCTCTAATTACAGCCCTAAACGTGTTCATAAAAATAATTGAAGCAATCAGCAGAAATATTAAGGTTGTCACTTATAAACACTAGCGGATCCAGGATTTAATTTGGGGGGGGGGAAGCTTTAGCCCGAAAGATTTTTTTCATAAACATAACGATAATTAATTTGAAAAAAAAAATAGAATAAAGAAATGAACTACCTAAATGAAATGGTATTTAAGTGATTCTTGGAGTCCTATTAAATGTAATTACACGAACAATAATAATTTAAAAGGTAGTTTTTAATATTTTTTTCTATAAAACATGGTTATATTTGACCATTTTATGGGGAGGGGGGCTTCAGCCCGAAAGGCACCCCTCCGTAAATAATTGAAATCCGCCTGTGATTATAAATCAATTTCTATGACAGAGATCATGGAGAAAAAGTTCCATAGCCACTTTACATGGATAAATATTTGAAAAATCATTATTCATAATTTGCTAATTTTTATAAATAAATAGTGTATTTAGGCAATTATGTTTATTACGATAAATTCCAGATTAAGGAAAAATAAGAAATAAAAGATGATTTTCTCTGAAAACAGATCTATGCTTAGTCGGCTGCGGCTTAAAAATCTTCTTTGAATGGTTTTAACAACAAAAAAATGTATTTTTACTTGAAGTGAAGTTTATCTAGTTTATAGTGAAGTAATTGTTATTTACTTAAATTAAATATTTTTTACTTATAGCTTTCTTTTCAACAAAAAGTGTGACTTACTTAAAAAAAAAACACAAAATTTGTGTTTCCTACTTTTCTGCTAAAAATCAGGGCATTGTTTATATGCGTTTTTGTTTGCAGCTCTGAAGGCCTGCTATGTCTTCCATAATATTTTCTCTTTACTTACGGGACAACCTGTACATAAAATATAAGGGAAAGTATTGCGATCGAGAAAAAATTTTAATATATATTTTTTTTTTAATTGATAAATATTACAATCTGTCTCAATAAAGGACATTTATAATAGAGTTCTGAGAGCACATTCACACCATATTTACAAATTAAAAAAAAAAATAAATAAATAAAAAAATAAGATAAGTTCAAATAATATAAAGCTACAAAAGAACATATTAAAATTTCATAGGGAGAAAAAATAAATAAAAATAAATAATAAAAAAAAAGTAATGAAAATAAACATCTTAGACGCAGGCATACCTATTACACTATTTACAGTCGGCCATAGGAACTCCGAACCATACTTATTCTCCCACATGTGGAGGGAAAGCAAGGCTTCTGCGCTTCTTGCTCAACCATTTCACTGGCATTGAAAGCCAGCGGAGATTGAGTAAGGGCGCTACAACCACGGACACTCATGACTTGAGTGGAGAATCTGGCCATTGCCAGAACTCCAGTATATACATGTTACAAAAGGGCACGGGGCCACTGCCGTTTCATCCTGCGAGGAGGATTGTAGGGATGAGTGGTGCTAGATAGGGATTGTGCTACGGAATTAGGGTGATGGGTAAGGTTCTGATGAAATTTGGAGAATTTGTCTGGGATAAGATCAAGAATAAATGGAATATTAAGGTCATTGTGCAGGGTTTTATTAGAGACATAGAAGGGAGCATCGACTATTGTATGGAGGACTTTGGACTGGAAGGATTGAATGCGTTTGATGTTAGAAAATTTGGTTGTCCCCCACAGTTCTAGTCCGTAGGTCCACATGGGTTTTAATATTGTTTTGTAGATCAGTAGTTTGTTTTCAATAGAAAGTTTAGATTTTCTATTAAGTAGGCTATATAGCTGGCCATAACGTCGGTTAAGTTCCTGTCTTTTCAGTCTAGTATGCGGATTCCATGTTAGTCGTCTGTCTAGGAGAAAACCAAGGTACCGGACTGTGTCGCAGAAGGGAAGCTGGATGGTATTAAAGTAAACTGGTGGACAGGAATTACGACGAAGGGTGAAGGTTATATGTTTACATTTGGATTCATTGACTTTGATGCGCCATTTCTTGCACCAGTGTTCAATCAAGGATAGGTGCCGTTGCAGGTTTCTGGACGCTATTTCAGGATCTGAGTTAGAAGATAGGATCGCAGTGTCATCAGCGAAAGTTGCCAGGAGTGTATCGGGATGGACGGGAATATCAGCGGTATAGATGATGTAAAGGATGGGACCCAAGACGCTGCCTTGAGGAACTCCAGCCTCAATTGAATAACAGTCGGAAAATTCTGTACCACAGCGAACTCGAAAGGAGCGGTCGGAGAGGTAGGATTGGAGTATTAGGTATAAGGACTGTGGTAGATGGGATTTGAGCTTGAAGAGCAGTCCGGCGTGCCACACCTAGTCAAAAGCTTGCGCTATGTCCAAAAATGCACTCGAGCAAAACTGCTTGTTTTCAAGGGCTGAGGATATGTGTTCAACAACTCGGAGTCCTTGTTGGACGGTAGAATGTTGGGAACGGAATCCGAATTGATGGGTAGGGATTTTACGGGAGTCTATTATGGGTAGGATTCTTTAATTTTAATATTAACAGTTTTCAACGAAAATACACATTCAGATGTTCATTTAGGACCAATAATCAAGCTCATAAAATGGTTTCGTATGCGTGTGTGTATGTAAATAGCCTAGTTCATATACGAAATTGAAATTACGTATTAAAGATTCATAGTTGCCTAGAATATTACAGCAACTTTTGGCAAAACAGTCAACTGGTATCTCTATATCATCAATTTTACACATTATTATATTCTCCTCTTAAACAACTAAAACGATTTTAATAAAACTCGTCCTACCGATGTATAATTAAAAGGGTTTTAATTTAAGGATATGTTTCATCCTCATCGAAGCCTGACGGATATTAAATGTACAATTTCCTCTATAGTGCCTTTAATTTAGTTCATTTCAAATAGATAACTCTTTCATTTTTGGTAATAATAAGAATTGCCTAAATCTATACTATGAATGAATCTGATAATTGAATCAAGGAGGAAAAAAAAAGCATGCAGGATGAAAACTAATTTCCGAAAAATATATTCATAATTAATCTTCGGAAGTTTGGAGATTTCAGAGAAAAATTGAACGGATTCAGACATTAAAATTGTTTAAAAAAAGATCTTATTTGTCTTATGTGAAAGAAGAAGGAAAATTTAAAAATATTTTAGGCAGTATTTTTGATATGTGAAAAAAAACAAAAAAAAAAACTGGTTTAATAATTTTAGATCCAATAATAAATAGGCATATACCGTCAGTTTATTCAGAAAAATCACTTACTTTTAATGTTTTAATTAAAAATAATTGATAACGAAATCTTTAGAATGTAAAATCATTGAAAAATTAAATTTTCATTGAAACCATATGGTGCAATTAGTGTGACTACTTTTCACCTATCAATGCTACATAGTGAAAACATTGTAGTATTATTAAAAAAATGGTAAACTTCATAAGAGAACAGATTAAAATTTAAAAATAGAGTATAAACTAGTTTAAAATTAGTTGGATTATTTTTAATTTATTGAATTGTAATCCATTCTTATTTATATATTAGATGAACGTATAAATTTTCAAATTTTTCTTTGTTCATAGAGTTCAGAACAGTTTAACGGATGGAGTTATGAGGTTTTCATTTCCTGACGTCGATATAATAAGAACTGTTTGAGGTTTGATGTTTTGTCGTGATAAATATGACCGATTTCCAAAAATGTGTTCTATAAGGTTTAGCACCATTAAAAAGTAGTTTTTGCAATAGATCTATTTTCCAGAAACTATTGTCTACTCAGATTAGCATGTGAATGTTGTGTGATGTACGCACTAGATTTCTTTTTAGATGAAAATGAAACCAATCATCTATAATTTTGTATTTTTTTTTTAACATTAAAGATCTCCGAAATAACAAAACATTCCCTAACTAATTGGAACTGAGCCGCTCCACAAGAGAAAATAACCTACTGTTGACCGACGATCGGTATTGATGACTTCAACAGTATCTAAACAGCATGAAATAACTTCCTTGCCTGAAATAATAGGAAAGTTCAAAGGCATTCATTTGCATGGACGAAAACACCCCGCGCTCGTTGACATAAGGTCATTCTTGAATTGCGTACTTTAGCTATCCAGTTGATAAATAATTCAGAAGGAAGCGAGTCTCTGACCGCATGCTTAAGCCAGTAGGCGGTGTTGGGTTTCATGGTACAGATACATAAATCATGTGTCAAAGTGGAATTGGTTGTGTAATTTCATCGATTGTGTCAATGGTTCAAGATTACACAGTTCCAGGTTTATTGCCTTGTAACATTGACAATCTGTGGTCATTTGGGACAGGAACATTTTGAAAATAACAAGCTTGGTTAATTACTAGGATGCAGAGTTATTGTTCATAGATCAATACTAAGATATGAATCGAGAATATATTTTTTTTCTCCTTCTTATCTTTCATCGTGCCTGTCTCAGATATTTTAGAACGATCTACAAATGTGTCGATAAATTTTCTTCTGGCATTTCAGATAGGAACCACCAAAAATTTCATTTAAATGACTGTGTAGTTTATTATGAATACGGTAATACATAGTACTAATTTTCGCTATTTACGTAACAAGGAGCAGCTGTCATGAGTATTTTTTTTTTTTCATTGTAAAGATTAAATAAATTTTTCTATTTTTCTGAAAGTTAAATCTGTGAATTATGTACATATCGTTTACCACTACAAAAATATTGGGATTTCTGATCACGCTTACGATTACGGGTGGAGATCACGCTGATCTCCACCCTAACCTGTTGAAATAACCAAGTTAGTTAGGGCAAACGAACCAATAATTGTATCGGCTTTTTTTCTTGAGTTTGTAATCACATTATCTTACTATTCAATTGGAAAGCAAATAGGTTTTCATGAGTTTTTGGCACTTCATTAAATAGACAGAGTTTACCAATATCCAGATTGAAAACACCATATTTCCGAGAATTATTGTTAGTAAAAAAGTTGTAGATTACGATACAATGAAGACATTCGCAAAGTTTTAGATGAGTATTCATTTTTTTATTTTATATTTTATCTACTCTGGGTAGGTAGACCCTCCTGGGGCACACCCAGCCTCTATAAAGTGGGTACAATTAGTTAAAATAATTAATTAAGGGGAAAAATTGGCGGTTTAGCGTGATCTCGGTCAAATCATCTCCTTGCACTCTGCAGACCAAGAAACAGTGCTTTCCCTAATTAATACTGAACCCAAGACCCTTCGTGGGTTGTAGCAGTACAGGTTTTATTTTTTAGGGGTTCCTTCAATATGAAGTTTTCCTCAACCAAACTGCTTCATTAGCAAGTCTCTCCATCCCTGTCGGTCCATGGTATCCTCCTCCGACAGTCTTCTACCAGCCATACTCTCCATTACTCTATCCTTCTATCTAACTGGCGGTCTCCTTTTTCTACTCTCTTTCTTCCAATCCATAATTATATTTGGTTTCCTATCGTCGCCCATTCGTTTCACATGGCCATATCACCTGTCTCCTTTCTTCCATTATCCCTATTTTTATTTATTTCCAAAATCTCCCTTGTAGTGGCATTTCTTACCCTTTCGATATTTGATATCCTAGTAGCTCATCTCCGAAAATCCATTTCAACTGGAAGAAATTTTTTTCTCTGGGTCATTCTGAGGGGCTATATCTCCAAACCATATAGCATTAAGCTTTCTACCAAAGCTTTGTATATAACTGAGTATTAGTAATATTATAAAACGTTATGTTACCGCGGACAAAAGCTTTCCTCAAATATAAGTCAACAAACACCTACTATTTCTCGAAACTGACATAACAGATTTTCTAAAAAAAATAAGGTAATTATTGAAATTACGTCACAGTGTATTATAGATGCCATTGGAGAATTGTCTCAATAGCCAGCCAGCCGCTTCTCTTAGTGGACCAGCTATCAGGCGGTGGAAATTATGCGAAGAGGGAACCTGCTGTGATTTAGGGATTGTAGGAGGCCGACTCCACATCGGTATGCAGCTCCCTTCGCTACAGCTTAATAATTTCACCTGATTCTGGAATTGAATGCCCTGGAGCCATTGTGCCCTCTCCTCTGACCTCCAGGCTATCATTTCCTAATAGTTCCAGTTAGGACAGTCATGTTCTACTGTTAGCGGGCTCTCCGTGGACTATGCAGTACATATCAGGTACTGTCGTCGCCTTTATTTATGCAAGTTCATAAAAGATTTCTTCATCAGCAGTCTAGTCAATTATCATTAGTCTGTTCCTTGTACCAGATAAAATTTCCTGTACGAGATATACAGATATTTTACTAAAATAATAAGCGCATGCGAAATCAGAATCTAGCATGTTGCTCTTTACTAGCAAAAAAGAAAATAATGGATACATGGCTGGCCTTAGTTAAAATTACTAAAATCAGCATAAAGCTGGAAAACAGACAAGGAAATTGTGTTATAAATGTAAAAATACAAATCGCAAAGCCACTGAGTCCCCATTGCATAAGTTTAGTCAGCCATTTTGTGTTTATTTCCTGTTCGATGACAAATGTTCCTAATGAATAATTTATTATAGCCTCAAACTAATATTTAATTTGAAATGCACACAAGGTTAAATTTACTAAATGGGTTTGCAAGATAATTTGAAGAGCTGAAAAAAAAATTTAGCTCATCTCATATAAAATACTTCCCGAATAAAATAGTTTTAATGGGTGGAATAGTTTTATTAATTTTAACCATTCCAGGATTCTCAGATAATTGCACTTTAAAATTATTTATTCGCTACGTCATAGCATTTTTTGCAAGTGTATCATCTTTAAAATTGCTGCTCGTGAATTATAATTATTTCTAGTAAATAATTACTTAAATTGTTCTCAATTTATTTTTTAATTATCATAAATCTTGTTTTTTCTGAAATTAAAAAAAAAATCTGCTTGAACCTTTTTCACTGAAGCAAACCTATACCGCATAATTATAATGATGTCCGTTACCACATTGAAAGTGCTTAGAAAACGTTCTATTAATAATAAGATTTACGATGAAAAAAATTACAAAATTGATTACGAAGATATTCATTCATAGTTAACCATTCGTCAATAGAATAGTCAACATAGAGTATTCTTAAAATTAGTTCATCAATACACTTTGATAAATAGAATATTTAGTTCAAAAATCGTATACAAATTTTCTGTTGAATTGTATTGATTCCTTCGCCCATTTATGCCTGTTGAAAAAATAATCTGAAACAATATTAGCGTTTTATAAGAGAAATAAAATGGCATTTAAAAGGGATGTCATAGCTGTTACACTTATTTTTTAATAGCTTTTTTTTTCATCACAGCCCCTGCCGATCTTATGAATATTCAAATAGTGTGGGGGGAGAAGAATTATTGGGTTTGGGCGGCAAGGCAATTGCTTTCGATCATTCTTTGACTTGACTCGAGGGAGCCCCATCGGATAACCGGGCGGTCAGTGACTGGTCCAACCGCCCACGGGCACGCACCCCCATTGACCGCCGATATCCGCTCACTGATTGTCCAAGAGGTGTCGGATAATTGCTACATCTCCTCCGCTGATATTTTCCGCTCAGGAGATCAAATTGTCTCTCTTGATTGCCGGGTCTTCGGTCCCTTGGAATGGCTCAGCATTTACATTCGGGGGGGGCCTCCTCTCGGAGGGAGAGATTGGTAGGCATTAGATGAAAACTGGTTATGCTAAACACTTTATTGGGGAGTTTTCAGATGACAGCAGACCTTTCTGAACAGGTATACTGAACGGTTAAAATCTAAATCATGCCTATTTGCATTTGCTTTTCGTCGTATTGACGAAAAGTACAAGGCTTTTATCCTTCCTTTTAAATAGTGTAATACAAACAAACAGATGGGACCATTTGGGAAGCAGAACCATAAGGGTATGCAATGCATACATAATAAAAAAAATAAGATTTAAATTATTATATATTTACTGGTTGTAAACATGTTAATGAGTTTTTTGTATTTTTATAGTTTACAGAGTGAAACAAATAGCACATTTTCTTTGATTTTCGGTCGACTTGGTATAATATTTAAATCATTTTGTTAAGTCCTGTCTCTTTTAAAAAATTGATCAGTATTATAACATTTATGCGTGGTTGAACTTAATACAAGCTTGATAGCTGAAAAAAATCATGTTTGGTAATACCTCAATATATTATGTAATCTTTGTCGTCGAAATCTAGATTGATATGTTCATATGAAAGTAAATGTAAGCTTCAAGGACGTGTATCAAATTACGTGCGTATTTAAACTAAAATCATTTAAATTTTATCATTATAATAATTTAAATTACAATTATAATTATGTCTGTATTACACTAAAAAAAGAAAGAAATATAACTGATGTAATTCTCATTGTAGTTAATAATACATCTTACAAACAATTTTTTTGTATAATTGTGCTCTATTAAATATGCTTAGGAGGAAATTTGAAAAAAATTACGTTTTTTTATTTAGAAATATAATAATCTGTCACGTGGACAATAATTATAGTTATATATGAAGACATTCACACCATATATATAAAAAATATAAAATTAACAAAAGTAAAATAATAACTAAATAATAATAAAAAACTATGTACAATAAAAAATAAAATAACCTAAAGATAAGCAAATTAAATGACGTTACCGATATTGTCTTTAAACATATCAACCTGATTTTTTATTCCTTTAATTTTTTTCCGAATAAAAATTTCAGTTTTTTAAGAACTAAATATAAATTTTTCTATGTCTAAATTACATAACTACTGCAAATTCTAATAATTCTGATGTGTCAATGGACTTATTTTCTCCTCTCAAGGGAACTTAATAAACTAAATGTTGTCTTATTAGGCATACTTAACAGTAAGACAATAATTCTTATATTAACATATAAATATAATATATTTGCAATTTCGAAAAAATTCACTGTTGTACTACAAAATATTTATCCGCCCTTAATAAAAGTTACTAATAAAATTATGTCAACAACTTTATTTTATATGAAACAAGAATAAATTTCTATGTCCATATTTTTTTATTTCTGAATCAGGAAAAAGTTAAATACATCAGACCTAACTTAGCGGAAGAGGAACGTCCCTTATCGTCACTTTTCCGCTTAGATGAATATCTTCTTTTTTGATTAATGTAACAAAAAAATAACATATAAATAACAGGTTCGCGCCATAAAATATGTGTTTTTCGATAAGATACCTATATGAAGAAATAAATTAATTTATAAATCTAAAAAAAAAACATCTATTATGAAAATAAGTGTAATGGAGTATAAGAACTTTTTTAAAGGCGTTTTTAATTATTTCGGATGATTGTTTGTGGAAGTGACGTCTAGGAATACGAAAGCTTAGTGTAGTAGACGGGCTCCTTTCATCCACAGACCGAAACTCGAGATTCCTTCAGATCATGCATTGATTAATGGCGAGAAACATAATTGCTGAGAACGTAACGATTAGTAATAGAAATCACAACAAAAATTTTAAATAATCGTAGACATTAATTTACCTAACAACCAACTAAGGTATATAAGTAGACATGCAATTGTTTTCTCTAAGAATGGATAGGATTATCTCCGTATTGGATCCGTAAAAAATGTAATCACTTTTTATTTTAATTTTCAAGTTTATTTATTATCAGCCAATTTTACACCAATTTTAAAGATTTTATAGATAGACGATAAGATAGATGAATGGTATTTGATAGATGATTGGTATTTAGGTATATAAAAAGAATCTCTATATGTTGAAGTATGTAATGTTTTAAATATGATTGTAAATTGTAAACATTTTTTTTTTAGACTTGAAAATGGCTCAACGAGCCGAAAAGTCGTAATTAAGATGTGTAGCCATTAAGTCGACAAAATTTTGAAAATTAATGTAAAATTGGCTGATAATAAATAAACTTTAAAATAAACAGTATGCACCGAAGAAGAATTGGAGAAATGTTGTGAATTTTTATTTTAACATTTTTTAGAGTAATAAGTGTTGACAATTTATATAGATTATACATAAACACCATGTTACACGTGGCCTGATATGAAACAAACTAAAAGTTGACAAAACTTAAACAATTTTTAAATTATTTTGACATCAAATTGTTTCAAAATACTTAGGGATCTACATCATTATGTCGAAGCATTAAATTTAAAAATAGTTCGTGTCGTACGTTCAAAGAATCATTATATCAAATAACTCTTGATCCTGATAGGTAAAAATTCTAATATTTCGGTACCAATTAGGTAAAAATTGTTGGTATATTTTGTTTATTGTTATAATTTTTTAATTGGTCCTATCCCTCCAAGTCCGGTATCGGGGACTATTTCGAGTTTGAATTCTAATATTTTGGTACAAATTAGGTAAAACATATTGGTATACGTCTCAACACGAAAACGATTCGTAACCTATGGAATGTCTAGGACTTCCAAGTAAAATGCCTGGGACTATTTTGGGTTTAATAACTATGGTGTTTGATGCGTTCAAATTCTAATATTTTGGTTCAAATTAGTAGGAATTAGATAAAAATTATTGGAATAAGTTTCAGCAAGAAATTCCATAGATTCACCAAGTCTAGGGACATTTGCAATGTTAACACTTTGTTATAAATGAAAAAATCCAATGGTAAATCCTAACCTTAAGACAACCTTTCTTAGCGGTGTTAATAGAACCTTCATTTTCCTTTAGTATGTAATTGGCTGGCTTCATGAGATGTCTACTGCAATGTATTTTTTTTTATTTATGCTTTTTTTATTCTTTCTACATATAAGTTTCTGGATTGATGATCTGAATTGGCGAAACTTTGACAAGCCAACTATTCATCTGTATGTTGGAGGCTCAAAGCTTTGTAATTTGGATTATTCCATTTCGAAACATTATGTCTCTTTTCTAGCGTTATGTTTATTTAAGTTAATACTCTGGTTCGTGATGAGTACCCATTGTATTATAAATTTTAATAGTTTGAAACAAATTAGTATCAATTAGATAAAATTTATCGGCATAAGTTTTAACTTAGACAGAATTATTCTCATTTCGCCTTTTTCGTAACAGAGTGATAAACTTTTGTAATTTTTTTTTTTGTAGAATTATTTGAAGTAATTGCCAAAAAAATATTCATGATTGACAAGCCTTGAGAACAACCTCAGACTCATTCTATGATATATAAAATTTCTTTATTCTAATTTTATAGGTATTTTTGTCAGTCAGTACCATAGTTATTTCCAGAATGTTTTATGGGAGAGAGGAGGAATATTTTTTTTTTCTTTTCGTCAATTATTAGGAACAAAAAATACCTATATGAAGTTATGTATTACTTGAAGGAGAAAAAATTGGAAATGTAATTAAAGAAACAGCAATGTTTTTAGAGATCGATTTCTTGTGTTTTATCTTGACACGATTAGCTGTATACTCATCATAATTTAAAAAGAGATTATTTTAGTTTTTAACTATCACATTTTCCATTGAGAAACACTGTAATATTTCTAAATAATTAAGTTCTAATTAAAAAAAAAACTATCACGTAACTACAACAAACAATAGCTATAAATAGGGACCAACTATGTTCATAAACTCAGCTACGGGATTGACGTCTGCTCGAAAAAGTAGATGAGATGTTAGGACAAACATCCTGAGGTTAATATTCAACAATCCGTCATTGAAGTCGATACAAGTCATCCGGAACTCGGTTACGGCAACTGTACAAACAGATGACGTCGATGCTAATGTAGTTATTTCAAACCGCGGAGAAGCAGAATTATTTTCACTAATTGACTTAAATGTCTACTGGTTTATTTGCTTTAGAAATACGATAAGGAGGAAATTTTGTTTAAACTAAAAAGCAAAGTATAGGGAAAATGTCATTGGTGGACGGTAAGTACAGAGGTGTTTAAAAAGTTTCGAGTGGGAAACCCCAATCTTCAAGACGAACCAAAAGTTTCGAGTCTGGTGAGATATGGAAGGAATTCTTCATCATGAATTCCTTGATCTTAACCAAACTATTGCTAAAGATATCTACTCTCTAATAAGCTAGAGAGATTGAAGCGGAAAAATAAGGAAAAACAACCCTCGCTTAGAAGCATTTTGTTCCACCGTAACGATGCGAGGTCGCATGTTGCAAAAGAAACATTGTAAAAATTGATGTACTTTGGATGGGAAATCATTATTCACTCGCCATATTCTCCTGACATAGCGCCATCGTAATATCACTTTTTTTGCAGTCTCTAAAAATCATTAAGCGGCAAGAACATGTATTCAGGCGATGAAGTGAAAACGAGATATTGTTTTTTTTAATACAATACTAACGGATTTTTTTTCAGAATTGGTTAGGTTGGTTTTCAAAATTCAGTCTCAAGAAGCCAAACCATTATAGAACAAAATGGTAAATATATTTTGGATTGAACGTTTTCCGTTGATTTCATCTTACCCCTTATATCAACACTGTCATCACCACCTATGCCGATGACACGTTTATCCTATCAGTTAATAACGATCCTTTAATTGCATCCCAAACTCTTCAATCACATATCACAAGAATTGAAGAATGGTGTAAAAATTGGAGAATAAAAATAAATTCCAACAAATCACCTTTACCCTCCGTCGTAAACCTATGACCTCTTGTCCTAGAGTATCCTTCAATAATACTCCACTTATTACTGTTGAGCAAATCCGCTACTTAGGACTCCACCTTGACAAACGACTCACTTGGAACCCCCATACCAGACTGAAACGACTAGAAACCGCCCGACGTTTTCGACTACTGCAGCACTCACTAGACAAACGATCTAAGCTTTCAATCAATTATAAACGACTCGTATATATGACAATAATAAGACCTATTTGGACTTACGGAATTGAGCTTTGAGGCTCCACTAAACTATCGAATTCCTCTCGTATCCAATCCTTACAATCCAAAATCCTTCGTAAAATCCTCAACGCTCCTTACTTTGTCACAAATAAAATCATCCATAAAGACCTTAATGTTCCATATGTTTCCGATCTGGCCCAATCCAGATACCTTTCCTTCCACAACAAACTACAGAACCATCGGAATCCTCTCGTTTCAAACCTTGCTTCCTCCTCGATCCCTGATAACTCTCCGAGGCGTCTGAAAAGAATATGGCCTCGGGATCTTCTCATATAGAACTTTAATTTGAGTTCTACCAATGGGTAGTTTCTCTTCATGTTGTACATGCCATGTTACCAATTTCACATTTACTTATTGTATTCTCTATGTAATACAGTTGTAAATTCCATTAAAATAATAATAAAAAAAAAAAAACCTTATATCACACAGTTAAATACCAACATTACTTATAGGATGGTATTATATATTTCTTTTCTTTCTGTTGGTACTACAGACCTTATAGATCTGTTGCCGCTTAGACAAGCCAACTCCATCTCTACCTGTCTTATTTTTTTATTATGTTTTTTTTTTCCAGCTATCTGCTTATAATTCTATTGTATTTTTGTTGATTCGATCTATTTATCGATTAGCAAGTTCTCAATCCCAATATTTTCTTGTTTACTTCCAAGAACAACCATATCATCTGCATACCCAATGATTTTATGATTCATTCTGGCATGGTCATTTTATAATCGATGTACAAGTATAAGTATTATTTCGTAGTTGATTTTAAATCAATCTAGTCAAAATCAGTTATGAAGGCTGATGGTATTAATACGCTTACAACTTACATTTCATATGTCATTAGATTTATATTTTGACCTTGAGAAACAATTTTCACTCCCGATATATCCCTTTTCGTTTTTGGTTCAAAGAACTTCCTTTTGAAAAGTGGAAATAGAAAAAAAAAACTATATCAAAGAAACCTAGGCGGTCCGACTGTTTGAGGGAGAAGTTTGTTTGCACTACTTTAATTACAAGCAGTGTTGGTCCCTTGTACACAATCCCAACCCTGTACAGACACCTAACTTAGTTCGTCCTCTCTCTTTTCCCAACAGATTGTGACAGAATGTCCATGGCTACTCATTCCTTGTTTTATAATTAACACTCTTTCATTTTTTTACGTCGTTTAACTGGTAACGTTTTTTGGTACTAGTTAGAAACAATTAATATATTTTTGTTAGTATATTAATATGTATTGGCCTTATTTTATTCTGTTATTCACTCGATTTTAACTGAGGTAACACTAGCTAATAGAAAAAAAAGGCTTCCGGGTAGAATGTCGCCAATTTGTATCCCATTTTTATCACAAAACCAAACTTTTAAGTTAAATGTTAAAGTTACATTTTAGTTAACTTTTATTTCGAAGATGAATAATTTAATAGAATACTTGTTTGTTGACCCTTGTATATTATAGAGGAAGGAGATGGTCTGGGGTGCGGTCGTAAAGAGACTAAGATAGTTCAAAAGATATTTTATTTCAAGACAACGTTTTAACTTGACTTTGCTTTCCACATAAACAATGTGAATTAAGTTTAAATTAGTTTAAAAATCAACCTTTTTTCTATTTATTTTATTATTATTGCTTTTTTCTCGTTTTCTTCTCACCTCCTTGTCCTTATTTATGTCCATTATTTTTATCATCTTTCCTTTTCTTCTCTTTCCTTGAAACTTGTAGGATTACATTGATAATTACGTATATATAATCCATTTTCCTTAATTCCTCATTTAATTTTTCCTCATCTACAACAATCTACAAGAATTGTTACTATTTATTTACTTCAGTTTAGTATTTTGTTAGCTAGTTATACTTCGTTTACTCTGTTTATATAGTTTATTGTTCTTAAAATTTCTATGTATTTTCTATTCACTTTGTTTATAATTTTTAACTTAATATTATGTAACCTCGGCAATTTTCTATATCATTTTGTGTCTAGTTTGTTCTAGCCGTGAAGAAGACCTGCAAAGTCGGGTCAAAACTTTGCTTTGAAACGCCACCCTAAACCATCTCTTTCCTCTAATATATTTTTTTTTATTATTGAAATTTATGGCTGTATTAAATGATAAATACAAAAAGTAAATATGGAACAAGTAACATATATACAACATGAAGAGAAACTACCCATTGGTAGCACTCCAATTGTATTTCTATATTAGAAGTTCCCAAGGCCATCTTCTTTTCAAACAACTCGGAGGGTTATCCTGGAATAGAAGAGGAAGCAAGGTTGGAAACAAGAGGGTTCGGATGGTTCAGAAGTTTATTAAGAAACGATAGGTATCTGGATTGAGCTGAATCGAAAACATATGTTACATTAAGGTCGTTATGGATTATTTTATTTGTAAC
Organism: Nezara viridula; assembly: GCA_928085145.1. NCBI lineage: Eukaryota > Metazoa > Arthropoda > Insecta > Hemiptera > Pentatomidae > Nezara > Nezara viridula. Next base: position 88,643,319 of record OV725080.1, on the reverse strand, counting down.
AATGTAAGGAGCATGAAGGATTTTGGATTGTAAGGATTGGATACGAGAAGAATCCGATGGTTTAGTAGAGCCCCAAAGCTCGATCCTGCAAGTCCAAATAGGATCTTATTATAGTAATTTTTATGAGTCTTTTGTAAATAGTTGGAAATTACAGTGTTTGTCAAGTAAGTGCTGCAGTAGTATTCTAAGAAATAATTAAATATCTTTATAGAATGTTTTGTGTTCGATAAGTGTTTGTGGAGATGGCAAACTTATCTAGAGCAGTTTTTGATATCAATTGAGCTTAAGTTACACTCTGGATTTTGAGAGTCAGTGATACTTCCTAACTTTCCTAACTTATATCGAACTGAAAAAATGTCTCGCAAATACGTTAGGCTGTCAACTTTCGCTATATAAGCAGTGGGGTGACTTTTTATGCTCAAAAACGAACTTTATGTCAGAAAGTTATCATTACTTTTGAGACAAAGCATATAATCCGGAGAAAATTCATAAGCACCTCACTTTTGATTTGATACATTTACAGTGTATTTTTTCTGAATTTAAATTTCTATAAACCTCCACATTGCTTAAAGTTTTTTTCCGTGTTATTTGTTTTTACTCTGATCATTAGTATATATATTTTCGCGTTTCTTATTTAAAACTTTCTTTAGACTAAATAATTGAAAGTATAAGGGCGATTTCTTTTTTCACTGTATGTTTTTTATTTACTCAGAAACGTTTCGGATATCACGTCATACTCTGATAAATCCAATAAGACTTAATGTAAATTATCTTACATGTTTGATCTTCATTAAATAGCGATGCTAGCCATTAAATACATTGATCAATAATAATAAAATAATTGAATGTTAATTTGTTATTGCCCTGTGTGGGAGTTAGTGAATTGACTAACAACATATTGCATACATTCACAAGGATACATACTAAATTATTTGAATACTCAAAAAGTGTTTTCACTTCAAACGCAAAAATTTAAACCATATTATAATAATGCCATTTCGACATTATCCTAATAGGATTAGAGAGCTTATAGAATTATATCATATACCTATATATATATATATATATATATATATATATATATATATATATATATATATATATATATATATATACATATTTTTTTTTTTTTTTTTTCTCTCTCTTCATACTTCTACCCACACCTGTCATATAATTGACAAAAAGCAGATGTAATCTCATAGTGAAGATAATTGCTATTTAAGGCATGAAGAAGATTAGTACTCAGCAGTATCTCTTCCTGGTCTTGGTCTACTTCATAATTTAGGAAAGGAGATCTCTCATCCTGCTCCTCTTTAATCGTCTACTGATGGGCATGTCAGCTGTGGCCATGTCGTCGGTAAGTCCGTTGTGATGTCCGTGTAGTTTAAGATGAAATCGAGAGATAGAGTACGTATGTGTTGATTGATAGTTTATATATATTTTTTAAATTGTATTTTAATGATAAAATTCAAATCATAAATGATTGGTAAAAATAGAATGAAAAAAATATAACAATTAAATTTAAACTAGAAATAAAAAAGTTGGATTGCTATAGGTGAGTGCCATCAGATGAGTTCTGATGACCTCATTAAACATCTGCCATCTTAATATACCTCCATGCTACTTATACTTATCTCGAATCCTTGGATTCTGTACCGCAAGACACGAAATCCTAACCCATAAAAATAACTAAATATTACCATGCTGTCTTCAGAACATTCAATAGTTGCTTTGTCATTATTTGTTTCCTAATTCAATAATTTTATTTGCAAGTACCATATATTTTATAATTATTTTATGAATGATACATTACAAATTCGGTTTAAACATTTTCCTCTTGTATAAATTAATCAATACCAAAAAAAAAAAAAAAAATACAGCTAGGGAAGGCTGTTTGAGACGACGAGTGATGTATTTGGTTTATAAAGCTAACAGAAAAATAAGAAGTACGTTTTATTTTATTTTTTTTTTACTGTTTTGTTATTAAGTTAACCTGTGCATTCTTCTCGTTGCAGTTCCCGTGCTTAACATCGAAGCTGTTGCTGGGGATCCGGTCTACCTGCCTTGCGACATCTCCCCGCGCCAAGCGGATGGGCAGTCACCCGACTCCGTACAGCTGGTCCTCTGGTACAGGGAGGATATCATCACTCCAATTTATTCGTAAGTAGGCATGGAAATTCCACAAACCTTGACTTTATTCTTTTATCAGGAATCCTTAGATGTAGATTAAATCCAGGGTTTATCTGCATATTTCCATATATGGTACCAATAAAATATATACCTAAATTGTTATGTCAAAAACGCTTGTTCAGTACGATGTCAAGAAACTCTATGTTATTGAGCATTACTAATTTAAATAAATTCTTGAAGGAAGTTAGTCGAATGTTCTACATATCATGGGTGATAAATATTCAGGACGCAGTCTTTTTATATTTTTTATTTATGCCAACGTTTCAACCCAAACATGTGGATCATTTTCAGGGATGAAATTTTTAAAAAATACAATCAGAAATATGATAGTATACGACCGCTAATTATAAATAAGAAACTATAGTGATTGATGTACCAGATTCATGTACCATCAATCACTATAGTTTATGATCTATAATTAACGGTCGTATAATATTAAATCCTCTGATTGCATTTTAAAAAATTTTCAGCCCTGAAGATGACCCACAAGTTTGGGTTGAAACGTTGGCATAAATAAAAAATTTCGTTCTGAATATTTATCACCCATAATTTAAATACAGTATTTCTATTTGTAACAATACTACAATAAAATATGATGTTGATCAAGAAGCTCTATGTAATAGAGAAGAACTACTTTAAATGAAGTATTTTGATCTATAATAATAATACTACAATACCTAATAGTGTCTCAAGTATCAAAACTACATTAGGTAAGTAGTTTACTCTTTTCTGCAGAATAAATAAACGACACAATAAATTAAGCGACAAAGGCAATATACAAATCAGCAAGGAGACGCTCAAATTCAATTGCAGGACCTTAAAAAAAAAAAAAAAGAAAAAGAAAAAAAATGAGAAAAAGGGAAAAGAGAGACAAAGGCGGTAGAAAAGGAAAAAGACGCCAATTAAGAGTAAAATTCTGATGGATTAAAACTCAGGGCGGACGAGAACAGGGTTTTTTCCAAGTCGTTTATTAAATGAAAAAGGGAAGAAGTCCCTTCAATGATATTTAATTAAGTTTCGGAAATCCTTCATCTGCTTTATCAGCCTTTAATTGACAGTCGGATCTGAACCCTTAGGATTTGGGATTGAGGATTTAGGGCTGTAATTATGAATGACCTTAATTATCTCCTCTCGGATCGGGGTGGTCTATGGTGGGATTCTCTCAGGGCCGCCATAATAACGGTTCTTCCCTCTATGGGGGTACTCTTGTGAGCGTGAGAGGGGAGGGTTCGGTTCTTTCGGAAGAAGAGCATTTGAAACAATTAGTAAAGAAGTCGAATGTATTATATAATCCAAGTTTCCTTATTTCGTAAATTTTATTTTTTGATTGTATCAATATTTTGAAACCGTTTTGTTACTGATAAGTCCAAAACAAAATTATAGTCAATACAAATGAAAAAGAAAAGAGGAAACCAATCCTTCGTGGGAAATTCGTACTCATTTCCCTCTCATTAGAAACTATTATAAAAATTTATAACACTACGAGAACTGTTATCCATTGTACAGTTAATCTCCCTGATACATTTGGCCTATAAAGCGACAACAATGAAACATTTTTATTCGTATAAACAAAATAAATTAAGATAAATTTATTGAGGATTGCATTTATTATAAATACCTGACATGAAAGTAAGACCTTGTTCGTATCTGATTTCCTTAATTATTTCGTATCGAGGAATTGTTCGACCGTTAGAACCAACATAATAAATAGCTATAATACATACGACAACTGAGCGCAATAATTAACAATAAACTAAAAATTTCCTTATTTTCTTGGAAAGGAAAACTTATTTTTAAACTTATATGCCCTAATCATTCCGTAGTGAGGATGCTTAAAAAACTCATATTAAATGTAAAAGGTGGAGGAGGAAGTATATTCTAAATTTCTCTACAAATGGACGTAAGAATAAAAAAGAAAGAAAAAAAAAAGTTTCTGAAAACATTCAAACATATAAAAGCAGGTGGTACTCCCAGAGAGCTAATAAACTTTTTAATTTGTCTCCACCATTACTAAAGTCAGTTTACTAAAAGTCCTTATCTAGCTCAGTTCATTTCAAATAAACTGTCAAAATTAAAAATTAGAGATTACATGTGATAAAATTCGTATCATTTACATTAATTATTGGTATGAGAAACTGTTAAATACCTTTTGTTTTGATCGGGGCATAACCCACTTTAAAAAAAAAAAATGTAATATTTTTCTCATAAAAACAGTGCAAATAAAAGAAAACAATTATAAAAAATATAGTTTTTTTTTTCTTTTTCCATTGTTTCAATGTTTCTGTATTTTATTTAATATTCTGTATTTTATTTAACTGTATGCGTTTTATTTAATTTTAACTTTTCTGTATTTTATTTCATTTTCTATATTTTATTTAATTTGAACTCTAAGTTACATTTCCCTGGTTTATTATAGTTTTTGTCTTTGTTATATAGATGTATATTTTTTTTATTGAATTGTATATATGGTATGAATGTGCCTCACTCAGCTTCAAATACTCAGTGGCAAAATGTATTATTTCTCAATAAAAATATATATATCAAAAAAAGTTGTGTGAATGATCTTCCCTAATGAAAAACCACAAAAATATGGTTTCTAATGAAAATTCATGACAATGAAAATGTGCTCTAAAAAAATTTTGGTGTCGCAAATTTGCATAGGAAAATCGCCAGATCAGATTGAGTGGGATACTAAATGTATATTTTACTTTGTATCGGCAAACTACGATTTCAAATTTTATACTACTGATCATTTTTTCATCTTTTTCTGAATGAATTTTTATGCATAACTTTAAAAGTATTTCATGTTGAAATTTATAATCTCGATTTTTTTTTTTTTTTTTTAGTCGAATATTTAAATTATAAGAACAATATATTTTTCAATCCCAATATTTTTATTTTTTAATTGCAACCAGCTACAAAACGTTGAAAAAGTAATAATGAGAACTTGCACCTGACTTTAACTTGCACAGGCAATATATATTTAATTTTTTAAAAAACAAAGAAAATATTTTAAAATTCTGGTTCGGAGCGGCATCACAACTTTCGCTTACTACCCTACTTTGAGTGCAAATAGGTTTTATCATAAAAATAATACTACTATTAAAATATTTAGGGTACAACATATTATTTAAAATAAATAATTACCATATATTTTCGCTCCGCTTCTGTCCTTTAAATGCAAGTGTTTTTCTACACTAACCATTTTCTTCTACGACTGTATATTTTAATTATTTATTAAATTATTGTAACGACTTTTTCCGCTAGGATAGTCCGTCAGGTGCTGGCTCTCTATAGCTTGATAAAGAAGCTTACGACAAGCCAGTTATGTCTGTAACCAACCAATGAAGCACTCTGTACCTTACCTTGTCTTATAAATCTATTAATGTTTGTTGGAAAATAAATTTGATTTTATTTATTTATTTTACTTCCAGTGGTAAGCAGCCTATTTTAACTTTTTTGTTAATTTTTTTTTTGTGTGTGTGTGTATTACAACAATCTGTCACTTGGCCATTAGTTATAGTGAGGTAGGATAAAATTCACACTATATGTAAAAAAAATATAAAATAAATAGAAGACAAATAATAATCAATAAGTATGTACAATAAATAAAATAAAATAACCTAAAAATAAGAAAATTAAAATAAAGCAGAAACATATGCATACATATATACACTATTTACAATCAGGCGAGGGAACTCGGAGGAAGGCTTGTCGCTCCAACTATGGAGGGAAAATCTAGACTCCAGGGGAAACCTGGGACTCTCTCAACCGCATCACAGGTAATAAAGCCAGCGGAGATTGATCGAGAGTTAAATATTAATAAAAAAATTTAAATTAATTGTTTCATAATCATTTTCAGTTGGTATTAACATATGTTCTCTTATAAGAGGAAAATATGATTTTTCCTGTTGATATCTTGGAGACAAAATTTTAACTACTTGGACCGAATCCTACACTATGTCACATTATAATCAATAATTAAATGCCACGAATTTGATTTTGTCCCGAACAGTGCCAGTGATAAAGGAATTAATTTTTAACATTTTTTTTAAATATTTTTTTTTGGGGGGGGGAGCTGGATAGTTCAGTGGTTGGGCACTAAGCTTCCAACACTCAAGGACCCAGGTTCGAATCCCGGCTCGTGACAGAAAAATTATTTATCCTGTTTCATAGGCCGTGGGGCGCCTCTGGGTTTGGGAGACCCTTCTGGGGCAAATCCAGCCACTACAAAGTAAGTACCCCTAATTTAATAATTGATCAATGGTGAAAACCTAGCGCGTGTGCGTGTTCTTGGTCCGATCCCCTCCCTGCACAACATTTCCTTAAACCCAAGACCCTTCATGGGTTGTAGTGGTACAGGTTTTTTAAAATTTTATTTATTTTATTTTATTTACTCTCTTCCGTTCACAAGGTTTTGAATAGAGGCCTTAAATGAAAAAAAAAAAGTATCCAATTAGAGGGATACAGTTAACAGCTGAATGACTATTCATTAGTTTTGAACGACTATTTCAAAGCGGTCCAGGGCGCCCAGCTCTTAACGAAAGTATGGCCTGCCAAAATGGAAATAAATTCTGTGCAAGGATTAATGAGTGGATATAACTCATTTGAAGAGACGGGAAAACTCCTTTGCAGCTGGAAACAACAAATTCTGAAGCATGTTCTGGATTTGACTTGCAGATTGCAGATAATTAAGTCAGCGCACTCCCTAGAAGCTTCATTAGCTTTCTAACTGAATACTTGACAAGAGCGGTGTCCCGTATTGAATTTCAACCACTCCCCCCTCCCCCTTTGAAACATAACATGTCTCTTTGACATGAAATTTACAAGAAAAAAATAAATTAAATAGGATGAAATTTCAGTAACACCTCCCCCCTCCAAAAAATATATATAAATTATGAGAATTACATTCATTTACAACTATTACTTTTTTTTTTTTAAATTAAAAGACTACTGAGCATCACGGATGCTCTTACAAACACAATAATGGAGAGAATCACTAGAGTTATATTTTACACAATATGATAAGCCAAAGTACTATGAAGAAATAAGTATACTTATTGTAATCAGATTTCATAAGTATCTTATAAACGATAGGAGAATATAATTTGATACCTACTTATTTAACAAATTAGGAAACAAAAGCATATTTTACCCTCAAATTCCTGATTAATTCTATTAAAAATGCTACTGTTCGAACTTGTGTAAGCACCCGAGGTAAGAAATGTCATGTATTAGGACTATTTAATAAATAAGTTTCATTCGAGTTTAATTAAATTTAAAGTTGCGAACTTTTAATCCTTAACTATCTTTTAATCCTCATCTGTCAAACCAGGTTCTAAATGTATTAGGAACATTTATTATCGTTGAGTATTTCCTTACAGTAGCGTTGATAGGAAAATATTAATAATTTTACAAAATTGGTCACTTCAATACGGACCATGATAATTTGGAGGTCTCAGTTATATCTTCTACTGCTGTTTATTCATTTAAGTATCTATAATACAAGGACGTCTAAATGAATTTAGATTTAAATCTATTAAATAGGAGCGTGGCATTTAGAAATGACCAGTGCATAACATATTCATCGCACACGTTGCTGAAAATATCTCTAATATCAAAAAAAATATAGTTATGGTGACTTAAAATCGAACACGTCTCTTCTATAATTTATCATAATAATTTTGGTCTTGCTAAGTTGTGTAATGTATCTCAATATGCTAATTCGAATTTGTAAAAAAAAAAATATCACTTTTTAACTCCCTTATTAAAAGAATGTGTACAATTTACATACGGTTATTTAAAATTTATTTATTTATTTATTTATTTATTGTTTTTTTATTGTTGCCTCTACCCTGCAGGGTCATTGGCAACACTGAATATTTATATTCTATTGTAGAATTTTATTTTTTTTAAAAACTGTAAGGTTTTTTCCACGGCGTTTTCGTTGTCGCTGAGGTTTTCTTTTAGGCTCTGAGCCATATTGAGATTTTTCCTTGCATTCTCAAATACTGGGCAGTCTTGAATGATGTGTTGGACAGTTCTTTGCACCTTACAGCTTTCGCAGGTCGGTGGGTCTAGTCCTCTTAGTAAGTAGGCATGTGAAAATTCGCAATGCCCGATTCGTAAGCGGCAGAGGACTGTCTCTTCTTTTCTAGAGAGTCGGTTGCTAGTTTTCCATTTGGAACAGTGGCTTTTTATTCCTTTTAATTTGGTTTCTTTTTGTTGCCATACGTTCTGCCACATTACCCGCAATTTTTTTTTTATATGATGTATGAAATCTTCTATCGGGATTTCTTTGATTATAACTGTTGGATTTGTATCTAGCCTTCTCGCCATATTTGCTGCTTTGTCTGCCTGTTCATTTCCGACAATTCCGCAGTGTGAAGGAACCCACATGAATACTATTTCCTTTCCCTTTTCTGTCAGTTTCCACCAGATATTTTTAATAGATCTTGCCAGTGTAGTTGTTGGTGTTCTCTTTTCAATGGCCAGGATTGCGCTCTTTGAATCGGTTACCACGACCCATTTGTTACTCTCCTTTGAATCAATGTACGTCAAAGCTTCTCTAATAGCGATCATCTCTCCACTAAATACAGAGCAGATCTCCGGAAGTTTGAAATACTTTTCTATTTGAGAGTTGACAATAGCACATCCTATTTCGTCGTTTACTTTTGAAGCATCAGTATAAATGATATTATATTTTTTATGCTTCTCCATTATTTCCAGAAATAGGGTTTGTGCCTCGATAGGAAGTAGCTTATCTTTTCGAGAACCAGCCATCGAGTTCTCTATAACTGGCGAGGTATGGATCCAAGGGGGGATAATAATGTCCGGCACGTCCAAAAGAGATTCTAACTTTGATTCTGAGACATTTTCAAGAAATGTTTCTACGAAATGCTTTCCCCAGCTGTTATCTGATTCTTCCTGAAATAGTATTTTATTTAATGTATGTTTTGGGCGTGTCTTAATTTTGAGACCGTACTTTAGGGTTAGATACAACCTTCTCAGATAGAGAGGAGGTTCATCTGCTTCAACATGCAGGCTTTCTACTGGTGAGGTTGCCAATGCTCCAGTGCAAATTCTTAAAGCACAATTGTGTACAACATCTAACATCATTAAAGTTTTCTTTGATGCTGTACCGTAAACACTTGAGCCATAATCTAGTTTGCTTTTGATGGTTGTGCAATATATATTTAAGAGGCTTTTCCTATCCGCTCCCCAGTTCGTATGGGATAGACTTTTGAGGAGGGCGATCCTTTTCAGACACTGTTCTTTAAGTATTTTTATGTGCAGTGTCCATCGAAGCGGTCGATCCAAGTGCATCCCTAGATATTTCAGATTATCAACAAATGTGATTCCGACACCTTTCATCTGTATTCTTGGATTGAATGTACAACCTCTTAGCCTGCAAAAGTGCATGGCTCTGGTTTTGTTAGCTGACAGTTTGAAACCACTCTCTGTCGACCATGATTCTATGTTGTCAAGGGCTTCTTGGATTTTCCATTCTATAAATTTAATGGATTTGCTTTGTACATAGAGCAATATGTCGTCTGCGTACATAATAAGTTTTGCTGGTCTAACAAAAACCCCTGCTATGTCGTTTATCGCGACCTGGAAAAGGGTTGCACTGAGTGGGGAACCTTGGGGAGTACCATTCTCCGTCGTGTATACTGTAGATTCTGAAGAACCAACCCTAACAGTGAATGTTCTATGCTTGAGAAAATCCTTAATGTATTTCCACATCTTCCCTTCAATATTCCATCTTCTTAGCACGTCCAAGACTCGCCATCTCCACATGGTATCATATGCTTTTTCAATATCTAAGAATATAGCAATGAGATGTTGTTTCCTTTGAAAAGCTTCTTCCGCGTCCCATTTTAGTATTTGTATTGGGTCCATAGTGGAATGGTGTTCTCTAAAACCAAATTGGTTCGGCGTGAGGAGTTTTCTCTGTTTTATTATTTCAGCAAGTCTCTGATTTACTAACTTTTCTTGAATTTTGCTTACACATGAAAGGAGTGAGATCGGTCGAAAGTTTGATACAAGGGAGTTTTTTTCATTCTTCGGTATTGGTATGATTAGTGAGTGTCTCCAAATCTGCGGGAGATAACCGCGATCCCAAACTTGGTTATACAATTGCAGTAGGACCTGTTTTCCTTTATCAGGCAAGTTATATATCATTTCATAGGATATGCCGTCGCTGCCCACTGCTGACCCTTTTGGATGCTTTTGGAGTATATATTCCACTTCTTGTTTCCCAAATGGAGTATTATAGTTACTCTCATCTCCGTGGCATTCATTTGGTTCATCTTCCCAATTCGACAGTCCTTGAATGTTAGTGGAGGATACGTGATGGAAATGTTTTGCTAGTTCTTCAGCAATTTCGTCTGTATCAGTAATTATTCTTTGGCCAATCCTTAAACCAGATAGCTTTGTCGGATTAGGAATTCCCCTTATGCTTCTAATTTTATTCCATAGTTCCTTTGTTGAAGCATAATGGTTTATTGAAGAAACAAAATCCCTCCACGATGCCCTTTTACTCTCTTTGATTGTCCTATTTGCTATGGCTCTTAATCTTTTAAACTCTATAGCATCGCGTAGAGTTCTGCTTTTTCTGTACTTATTGAGAGCACGTTTCTTGGATTTAACAGCTTCTTGACAATTTTTATTCCACCAGGGGACTGTTGTGCGAGTCGATATTTTTGACACAAATGGAATTGTTTCATGAGCAGCCTCTAGTATTGCTTGGTTAAAACTGCTAATATTAAGATCAATATTGTTTTGATCTTCATATACTTCTTCAAAGTAGTTTTTTACTTTTTCTTGGAACGCTGTCCAATCAGCCTTCCGGTACTGCCAATGACGGTTCTTCCTTTGAGATATCTCACATCTCATCGTTAGGAGAATTGGGAAGTGATCGCTTCCGTAAAGGTGTTGCTTCGTTTTCCATCTAATTTTTGGTGCCAGCCCAACATCAGCGAAAGTGAGGTCGATTGAGGAAAACGTATTGCTTTTCGAGCAAAAATGTGTGTCTTCCCCCGTGTTCAGGAGAGTGATTATCGAGTCATTCTCTAAAACGCTTTTTATTTTTTTACCCCTATGTCCAAAATCAGCTAATTTTGAGCCCCAGGCTATATCATTAGCGTTGAAATCACCCAATAAGAGGTAGGGTCTGGGTAGTTGTTCAACAATTAGCTGAATGTCGTTGGTTGTGAACGGTTCCGCTGGTGGGATATAAATGTTACAAATGGTAATTGGTTTATTCTTATAGATTCTGATAGCTAATGCTTCTAAATGTGTGTTTAGAGGTATTTCCTCAACAAATATATCATTTCTTACTTGATAAAGTTAAACTAAACATAACTGACTAAATAAATATACACGTTTATCATGCTAAGGCTGTTATAAAAATAATATGTACTTATTTACCCAATATACAACTGTTTGCATTAAATTGAAGACGCGCCGTTGAAGATTTGATACGATACATCAATAGAGACCCATTCAGGCAACCAATTTATTTACGACCATAGGAAATATTCTTTAGATACTTGGTCGGATCCTGAATCACAAAAGAGACAATCACAACTCAATCCGAAATCATATTTGTGTGGAATCGTTTGATATCTGAGATTATTCGTGTTTCATATTTGTTACTTTAGCTCTAGTTTAGATCCCTTCTATCTCATATATATATATATATATATATATATATATATATATATATATATATATTTATTTAGCTTTCAAAGTTTTTTTAAATTTTATTTTATCCGGTGTGTATTTATAGAACCTCTTGATTTAATGAGGGGGTTAACTTATGTCTGAATTTTCGGGGCCCTCCAGGAATAACTTTGTTGGTTAGCCTTATAGATGAGGGGGCCTTCTCAAGGGCTACAGCTTGTTAAGACTTTTGTTTGTTTGCCTCTTGGGCTTGCCCCTCCTTCCCCCAGATTGTTTTTCATATAAATATTCCATATCATCTCTGAGGATATTTATTCAGTTTTCTACGAGCTTTAATATTTTCTCACAATACATCAAAATAAAAATAAAATTAGATTTCCTTTTCCTGTTAAGATAATGTATGTAATATGTATATTATATATTATTTATTTATTTTTAATATCTCTTTGATAAATACCTACATACTTATATTTATTTTCTTATGTCTGTATTGTATATATTGCTATATTCCTGGCCTGGCGTTTCTACGGCGAGTAGGGGGTTCCAGGAACCGCATTTATTTCTATTTAAAAGTATTTAATATTTATTTTTGGTATTTATATCGGTCTCAGAAGGGAACCGATCAACATAAAAATATATTAATGATGTATTTAAAGGTTAGATACTACAGACCCCCTACTGTAGTACCGTAGATTGAACCATATAATTTTTATTGGATTTCCTTTCTAAAGGTATCATGTTTTTAAATTTACCATTTGTTTCTATTACTAATTGGTGGCATGTAAGGTAGAATGTAAAATCATCAAGATGGTTTACTAACTATTATATTTACAAATTTAAATAACCAAAACATTTATACAATGGTACTAGAACAAACCAATATAAATGACGGTTGTTGTCGTTATCTCTACCTGTTCTGGCTACCTCTCTGGAAGCTCCGTCGATCTGGTCTTCAAGTCTTCATCTTGCTCCTTCCGGCTGTCTTCTAGCCTGAGTCCCAGCTATCAGTCCATATCCTCCTCTCTCCGCTTCTTCTGATCAAGACCCAGACTGTCTCTCAGCTCTCAGTCTTCAGTCCCAATTCCTTATTTCCCACCTTTCTTCATTCCCCTTTCTTTTGGTAGTCTCTTCTGATTGGCTGAATATTCCTAACCTAAGGGATGACCACGACCTCTCCCCCAGGCCAAGGTAAAGCAGCAGGTACAGATTTACGTATTTCTGGTGGAAGGTGTGAAAGGTCTTTTAGGATCCTGTTTAAACACTCAGTTGTCGGTCTTGGTCGGTGGTTCTTAATGGTTTTTATTACCACTTACAAAAGGTTGCCCTCGTGGGTCGTTACCCTAGCTCAGGTACCCAACCGCCAGATGTGAGCACTTATGATGTTTATTTATTTATACCTTTAAAATAATTATTCCACCGGCGGTCTTTATAATACATAGCAATATATATATATATATATATATATATATATATATATATATATATATATATATATATATATATATATATATATATATATGTGTGTGTGTGTGTGTGTGTGTTTATGAAGTATAATAATCACGATTTTTAATGATTTTCTAACTGTTGTTTACTTGGAGAAACAATTGAATACCGAAGTTTGATAAAATCTAATTTTGAAGAGAAAGAGTTAATTTTTTCTCTCTTATTTCGACATTGTATAATGAAACACCAATGTGTGAATGAGAAATTTATTGTCCTATATTAGTAATAAAATGAAATTTTGACTCCTTCTAACTCAATTCTCCAAATGTATCAGTAGGTACCAATTTAGTAATTTGTTTGGTCTTATTTCATTCTTAATTAGCTTCTTAAAATTTCTAGAATATTTCAAACTCAAAATGTCATGGAAATCTTTACAACTTGTTCATTACTTTTAGATCGATTCTTCGATATCGAATCGACTAAGACACGTTATTCATGTTTGTGAAAACTGAATACATTGTTTTAACTTTTATAAAAAAAGTATTACTAGCAACAACTCGGCTAACTATTGAAATGGCTCATATTACTTTTACCTTTTGGTTCTTTAAGAATGTAATTTGGTATTTTTGGATTATATTTAAGGTAGAAGCTTTGATATATATATATATATATATTAGCTATAATGTCCAGCTAAGGATAGTGAGTATATCATTATTTTTTTTGCATTCCTTTTAACCTAAACCTTCTTCATGTTTTCATTACTTTCCTTTATTCGTTCTCCTGTCAATTTCCTTCCTTCCTTTCTCCTATTATCTTTTCCAAGGTGTTTTCATCTTATTTACCATTCCTCTGAATTTATCCCTATCTAGGTATTCATCTTCTTTTATCCCAAGTCTTACTATTTCTTCCTTAATATATTCAGTGTATCCTTTGATGTTCTCCATTCCCATTACTTTGTCGTATATCTGTTTGTTTATTCTATCTTTCCTCATTCTCTTCATGTGACTAGAGAATTCCAATCTAATTTTCTTCATTAATATTCGCCATCTTCATATAATTCTTAATTCTTTTTAGACCAGTACTTATCTCCCACATTTCTTGATCCACGGATAAAAATTAGTATCCTCCACTCTTATTAGGTATTGGTAAATATCATTGTCTCCATGCATATAATACTACAGCTTCAACTACTGTTTTTTTCTGGGTTATTATTTTTATTTTCTAGAAGGATATCTTTAATCCTGTTTCTTCTACTATTTCTGTTAGTTCTTCTATCTAATCTATTGTTTCTCACTCGGTTTTTATAAGTTGTCCGATAGGCTAAACATCTTATCCTTTCCTTTCCTAGCCAAACTCCAGACTGATTAGCTCTCCAGAATGTCATTTTACAAAAAATAAATATATATATATATATATGTGTGTGTATGTATATATATATATACATAGTTCACATTTCTCAACGTCCATATGCTTTGATATTTTTTCATATACAAATATGTCTCATTCAAAGTATAATTTTATCATAGTTGTTTTGTTTTTTTCTGTAGGTTCTGTAGAAAATTAAATATAATGTCCAAGACAAATCACAACACATTACTTTTACTCTAGGCTATAGCGCTCTTACTCATCCTCCGCTGGTTTTAAATACTAGTGGCTGGGGGAGAAGCTCGGGGATCACCTAAGCCTCGCTTTTACCTCCACATTTAGAGGGACAAGATTGGTTCGGAGTTTTCCTGGCTGATTGTAAATAGTGTATATAGGTATACTTGTATCTAAGATGTTTATTTTACTTTTATTTCTATCTTTTACTTACTCAAGTGTGTATACATATTTTTTTTCTTTTGTTTTTTCTTGTTCTTTTGTTATTACTTTATTTATTTATGTTTCTGTATATACGGTGTGAATGTACTCTCTGAACTCTATTATTAGTGTCATTAACTGAGACAGATTGTAATATTTCTCAATAAAAATTTTTTTTACTCATAGATGTGAAACTTGCCCTCCTTTTTATCTTGGCAATGCTTAAATTGCGCAAACAGATCAAATACAATACCTTAGACTGACGTTCGACAGAAGAATGACATAGGGCCCACATATAAAAAAAAAAAAAAGAAAAAGAAAAACGTTAAACTTCAGACTACGATTATTATACTCACTTCTTTTAAAACCCTCGAAATAAAAATTTAAACAGAAACTAAACACCAAAATTTATCTACTAAAGCCTATATGGAATTAGGCTTCTCAATATACGGGACAGCCAAAACGACCCACATACGGAAACTACAAATCTTTCTATCAAAAACTTTTAGGATTATAACTAAAGCTTCACGAACATTTCTTTATATAAAGACTAAACATGCCAACAGTTAACAACCACATACGGACACACTAAAACAAATTCATAATAACTTGCATGGACATACTGATAAAAGACATGACTTCGATTAACATGCTTTGGAGGCTCAAAATATACTGAATTCAAGTCAAGAAGGGATGCCGCTGGGCACTCGTTTCCCTCACTCCGATCAAGCCACTATTTTTCTTTTCCCGACAGCAGATTTGTCCAGTACTTATGACAGGAGTTAGTAAAAAAAAATTAAGGTAAAAAAAGGATTTTTGTTTAGTTAATTATATTATACTATTAAACTATAAGTCGCTGCTTTAAAAAATCTTAATTTTTTCCATTTTTCTTTTTCTTTTTTTCTTTTTAGATATTGTTAAAAGAAGTGATAAACTAAATTTACGGATTATATCCAATCAGCGAGGAATGACGCTAATCAAAAACAGTAAAGTGTCAATAAAACAAAATAAAAAAATACTGAAATTTATTATTTTTAATATTCCATGTAGGCAATACATCCTTCCCTAGAGCGAGCACATGAGCAATAATTAAAAATTAATTCCACCAAAGCTAGACAAACAGTTCCTAATTGCTATCGGTCTTGAAAAGCAATCTCATGTGCAAACATTTGGAACCACTAGAGCTAGGCTATTAGTAATTGGACTTGAAATTGTTTAAATATTTTTAGCTGGTCGTGGACCAGGCTGCTGATCCCGATGGAACTAATCTAAAGCAAACAGATCCCTAGCGAGTTGTAATGTTTGGCTTGTCCCACATCTGTTACTCCTGTTCGATCACCCATGAGAATATTACCGGATCCGCTCCGCTTCACAAACCCTTTTAACCCGGAAGAGCTTTTTGTAAGAAAAAAATTTTTTTATAAACAAAGTCAACTCTTTTATTGCAACTTATGAGTAAAAGCTTTTATAATACTCATATTTATATTTTGAGAGGACAGGAAGAAATGATTTATAAATTATGTTCAAATGTTGATATTTAAACTAATATATCGTTCCTTTATTGTAAAATGTAATCAAGTACTACAATCCTTTCAGTCCGAAATTTTACTACTAATAACTCCCTCAGCTAACTGGTACGTAAACAACAAAACTTTACATTAGGACTTACGACAACCAACTATTGACCTCTTTACTCACACATACGAACTCTTTATTCACCATTTCATTATAAAAAAAAAACAGGCTCAAAACCGACATTTGCACCGTTGACTTGCCCATTAAGAGAGGACTGGAGAGGAGCTTGATGAGAGATCTCTTAAGATCACGCGGTCATCTTCTTTTCAGACGCCTCAGAAGGTTATGAGGAATAGGAGAGGAATCAAGGTCAGAAACCAGAGGATTCGGGTGGTTATGAAGTTTATTATGGAAGGATGGGTATCTGGATTGGGCCAAATCGGAAACATATGGAACATTAAGGTCTTTATGGATTATTTTATTTGTGACAAAGTAAGGAGCATTTTACCAAGTATTTTGGATTGTAGGGATTGGATGCGAGCAGAGCCCCATAGCTCAACTCCATAAGTCCAAATAGGTCTTATTATAGTCATGTATATGAGTCTTTTGTGATAAATTGGAGGCTTAGATAGTTGGTCTAGTATAAGTGCTGGAGTAAGATGAAGTACATTTTTGATGGAGCTATGCCTTTAAGTACGTCTTTATACATTTCGACCTTATTTTTAGCACAGTAAGTACAAAAAACAAATGGAAGATAACTTATAAATCAAAGTAACTTTAACTGAAAAATGATTGCATTTCACAGATAGATTTGATTAAATGAAATGTGAATTTCACCAAAATCTCAGTCATCATACATATCCTGTACCACAATCCCTTTCTAGAAAAACTTCCATCTTTTGTAAGTATTCCGGCGTGATATCACTTGAGATTCCTCTTTAGTGCTCTAGCTTTAAATCTACTCGTATTTGTACACTCTTTTGGGCGTATAAAGCTTATTACCGGCTAATGAGTTGTAAAAGCTCTATTACTATTAAAGTGTCTATTACTGTACTTTAGTGCTTGATTCTCCACTGAACTCGTGTGTATGAGGCCTTACCGTAGCACCCTTACTCAATCTGCATTGGCTTTTAATACTGTTGAAGTGGTTGAGAGAGAAGCGCTGGAATCCTCTGGAGCCTCGCTTCTCTCTTCACAAGAAGAGAACATTTTTTTTTTTCTATTTATGCTATTTTATTTTGTATTTTATCATATTGCTATTACTTAATTAATTATTTATGTCTTATGTAAAAATGGTGCGAATGTGTTTTATGCGCTCTATTATAAATGCCCTCATCTGAGACAGAATTTAATATCTCTCCATTAACAAGTTAAAAAAAAACTGACATTTTACAATAAAAACAAGATATATCGTTTGTAACTTAACCTGCTTAATGGTATTTATCCATATTTTTTTTTTTGTATTTATTTATTTATAGCTACATTCCGCATCTGCCCGAGCGGGTCATTAGGGGCTTTATATGAACTTAAATTAGATTGACAAATTTACTATCTTTTATGAATTCAAGTACTTTTTGTATTTTCTCTTCGTTTTCTGCAAGTGCGTCAGATATGGTGGAAGGTATATTATGTTTTGTTCTGGTGTCAAAGTATTGTCTGCTAGTTGCTACAATGTGTTTCAGTGTTAGTGATGTGTTGCATGTTTCACAAAATGGTGGTTCCAGGCCACTCATTAGGTAGCCATGGATAAAGGCTGCATGTCCATTTTTCATAAAAATATAAAGCCGAACTTTACAACACCTAACTTAAAAGCTTAGCTCCATCAAAAGTAGTAACTGACCTTTTACAATAGACTGACGATTTAAACATTTGTTTATAAAGATCAACTGACTTTATGACCTATAATACAAAGATTTCGTATACCAATATTACTTTTAAAAAAATGAACTTTTTACTTTTCTTGTCGGTAATTTTTCTCCTGCTGAATATATACTTTCTATGAACCTAAGCTCGTTTATATAAACAATATCCTTGTTTATATAACAGAAAGTTTCAACAACTTAACTAAATACCTGAAATGAATATTTCTCTATAGCTAAATCTGTGGGTTTTCTAAAAGAAATCATTTAAAAAATCATTTTTCGCCTTGAAATGTATAACACGTAAAAAAAAAAAAAATCCTATTCTGAATATTCAACGGAGAATCTGAACGGATCGCCAAGCGATAGCTTTTCTTTCAATAAAATTCCCAGGATCCCTTCTCAGGACCAAAAGAGTTCAGAAAATCCTTGCAATTAATTCAAATTTATTCTCAAGAGGCTTTCCTCATTTACAAGTGTACTGAAAGGGTTAGACCTTACGGCCTCAGAAAAGATAAGATATTTTTTTAAAAGAAAATCGTAAATCCCTAAAACGGGATGACGTCGATTAGTAAAATTAAAATAATAATAAAAACAAAGTCTCTGACCAGGGAAATTAAATTAGTTTATCCTCTTTGTTCTAAATCCCCAAAACAGGAAATCCGATGATACAATATCCTAATTAATAAAATTTATATTAAAATAAGACGGAAAAAATTTAAATACATTGTTTTTTCTGAATCTAGTTTGTGGAGGGATATTACATTCAACCTCAATTAACATATTTTAAAATAAAGATCGGAGAACACATTCTCACCATATTTACGACAATCATAAATTTGAAAAAAAATATATTACTCTATGTATAAATACATTATATGGATAGAGTATCACTTTTTAGTTAGATTATCATATCACATTATATTTATTTAGGAAACTTTAGATGAACCTCAACTTATTTTCTAATGAACCCTCATATTTATCAACATGGTTGTTTATAAAACAATGAAGATTTTCTTAAAGTGGAATATATCTAGTATTTTTTTTTTTTTTTTTTTTTGTCAAAAACTGACTTGAATTAATTTAGCCATTCAAAAGTTACCTTTAAATGGACTTAGTAAAGACAAAATCTATTTTTATTTTAAGTAAATTTTGCCAAATTTACTGTGAAGGAATTGTTTATTACTTTAATTAAATATTTTTTTTTATTTTTCGCTTCCTATTCATTGAAAAACGTGATTAACTAAAACAAACACAAAACTTGAATTTTATCAGGCCCTGCCTTGCTCGACAACCCCGTCCACGATGTATACGTTACATGCGAGCGTTTTGACTCATTCTTCTCTCACCTGGTCTACGACACGCCTACTATCGATATAAGAGATGCGTGTTTGTAAATATATAAGTATTTTAAATAGTTGAGATCATTACTTATATTCATTTTAGATACAATTTATTATATTTAGTTCTTTGAGTTAAATAGAGGAATTACATTCAATTTTAATTGTATTCATTCACTTTAAATTTTGTTTCCAATTCATGCAATAAATATGAACGAAATCAGTAAATTTATACTTAAAGGTTTAGCTCTATTAAAAATGCACTTCAAAGACTTTTTTAAATCGCTTTATTTTGTGTCAGAAAATAATGTCTACTAAAAAGAAGTGGTAAGTGAAAGTTATGTGATGAGCACAGGAGATTTGTTTTTTATTAATTATTATTTCTTAGAATCTGTCTTTATTTTTACAATTCCTTATTGATTAAATTGGAGTTCATACTTCAAATTAAAAAAATAAATATGAATATGAGATTATAGAGCCATAGCATCTTCGGTAAACAAGTATACTTAACACTTGTATATAACACATGTTAGCAATATGTCAGGGTGTCGATACTGTAACTAGAAGCGGTGTCCACTGACTGGTGTTCTTGGAGGACATCACTGTGTCGGAGAGTGGATAACACGTGCTTCCTAACCAGCTCGTTATCGCCCTTCAACATGGCAGCCAAGGGATTTCCATGGAAGAGGGTCCTTCCTAATTGGCCCTGCGGGTTGTCGAGTGGATGTTTAGTCTCCCCCTCCGCCATGTACTCATTATTCTAGTTAGGCTGCGAGTCTCCAGGTCTCCCATCGACAGCATACGTGGTCCTATGATAAAACAGGAATAGAAAGGCTAAAATTAGAGACAACAACTTATTTATAACAAAAAAAATCCAAACCAATAGAAAATTAAATCCTGGTGATTCTATTCTCCTCCCAACTGTTCGAAAGGTCAGTACCCAAATACCATCGATTTCCGGAATCGTGATGAAATTCCGGTATACAACTCACATAATAACCTACAAATTCTTTGGTCTCATTTGATTGATTTTATTGTATCAACCAATATTGATCAAATACTTTGCATTGACAATGTGTATTATTATTATGTATTATTTGAATAATTATCTCTTACTTATTTTATTTTTTACTAAATTTAGGTCAAAAATAAAGTAGAAACAAATATAAAACTTTACTCTAAATTTGTAACCATCTATATCCTACTAGCCATGTCAAATTTCCATCTTCTGGCTCCCACTCTGATATTAGTATTTAATTTGGTAATGACATCTCATAGAACAATCGTATTATTAATTCTTTATTTTTTGGGGAGTAGAAGAAGTAATTTACCCTTTAATTTACTTTTTTTTTTGTAATTGTAGGTATGAATTATATCACTATTACTCCGTAGCACTACAGACCGGAGGTTTTACTCAATGGCCTTCTCAATGAGTCTTCGCCAGGTGAATCTATCCTGGACAGCCTCTCGCGGATTGGGATTGCCCAGCAGCTCCCTGGCGTCCCATGTTAATCCATCCCCCCATCTTGATGTCCCATGTTGATCCATCCCCCCATCAGCCTGCCTCTTTCTCTGGTCTCGTACAGTCTCTCGGTATCAACTTCCTTGGGATCTCATCTACAACCATTCGTCGAAGATAGCCAACAGAACTTAGTGTGCCCAATTTTACGTTTGTCATTATATTTGCCCCTTCGTATTGTTCATAGACCTCTGCATTCATTCTCCTTCTCCTATTGTACCGCTCCCTCACGGTCTCGAATATGCAACAAACGATTTTCTTTTTAAAAATAAGAAGAGCCTTTTCATATGTATTTGTGAGAATCGAGGACTCCGAGTTTTAAGTTTGAACAGGTTTGCTGAGGGTCTTATATTACTGACATTTGGAAGAGCGAGATAAAAAGGTGCTTTTAATGTGTATGTTCAGGCCAAAGTAACATTTATTGACATTAACGATTAAATTTTACAGCAATGATAATATAATAAAAATATAAAATAATATAATCAGACAAAATATAAATATCGAGAAAATGATGTTTGTATACATTTTTCTTTTTCGTTTTTTAAATACACATTTAGATCATCTTTATTTATAAAAATCTCATTAATAATATTAAAATATTACAATATGTATTTACCAGTATATAATACTATATTGAAATAACCAAAGTAACCATTGAATATGTACTCAGTGATTTCTTTCTTTCTTTTACTTTCTCACTACCGAAGGTAGAAAGCATTGTATTCGTGCTAGAGGTTAAAAAAAAAAAATTGTGCTCAATTTTCACTCATGAAATATCGGAGTTCTGTGAACTTCACCCATATCTTTATATTTTGTAGCTTAAAGCGTTTTGTTCTGACTGAGGGAGAGTATTGGTCACTTTAACTCCGAACAAACAACTGCGACTGATATAAGTCTGCTACTACGGGAAATAGCAGAGGACAATAAAATATGAAATTATACCATTAAAGCATAAAGACATAATGATTTTTTTACATACGACCTTTTGCACTATCAGCAGTGAACTGCATGTTCAGTATGCATTGGTATTTTTTTTAAATTAAGAATAATCAATATGGAATATTCAAATACGTCGCTCTTTCGCATTTTAATATTAGCTGATAAACGAAATTCGTGGATATCAAACCCGCGAATGTTGAAGGGTAACTGTATTTCCGAATCAGCTTCTCCCAAAGATTTTACGAAAAATTGTATACCTTGTAATATAGATATATTTTATCTAATGAAAACGGTGAGGGAGCTATACCTTATTTGGCAGACTTTTTTTTCTTCGATACCGAACGGGCGTATTGAGAATCTTCAATGTGACTTTTTCACTAGTTAGTAAACATTTAAATTGATGCAAAGAAATTTTTTACCATGATTTTGGGTTTAATATCTCATTAGCCGGTACATTTATGATGATTACAATGCCATTACATATATTATAGCTTAATTAACGACTTATATGTTAATGGTATGAGATGGGGAATATATAGGTTGATGAGGAGGGCAGACATTAAGATGGCATTACCGGAGTCACCTGAAGAGAAGCTCACCCATTCATCAGCCGAGACCTGACAGTACAATCCTAGCTCCAGTTGGTCTATCCCCACCCCTCTCACCCCTCCCCCCCCTCTCCTACAACCCCAGGCGATTCTCATTAGCAGCTCTCCGCCGAGGTGCCTCGTCCATAAATTATTTCACCTCCCTCGCATGGAAATGTTTGTTTATTATTCAAATAATATTAACCGCGGTGGAGAATGACTGAAGCAACGGCCTTTTGTTCGTTATCCATTCTCTAATTTATAGCGTAACGCCTCTTCATTCCAGATTGGCTCCTCACAATGGAGCAATTATTGAAATCACTCAAAACTGGTAATCTTTTCTGAATCGGACATAAAATAAATAATCTGCAATAAAGATCTCTTTTTACTAAAATTCTTAACATACTATTAAAACTTCGTGAACAGCTTCATCTTATTATCATAACCTACAACATTTTTTATCTACGAAAATTCTCAGAAATTTGGCGTTTTCGCATTAAATTAATTTATTTAACGAGGCACTAATAACCCATGAACACACGCTTACTTTTATTTTGAGTCTTAAGATAATTTGATCCCAAAATCGACAAAAGTTATCCTATTAAAAAAAATAGGCGTTTGGCCTATATAGAAACCATTAACATGGGAATGAAAGTCAAATTAAACGGGCAAATATTTTTATTGTGCCACTTTTTTTTTTTCTTTCCTACCAACAGTATTGCAATCGGGTCAAATGTTCGTCATGAAAATTTGATTCCAACTCGCGTTTGAAACTATTAAAACTAATTGGTTTTGAAATAGAAAATATATAAATTTCTGAACTTGATTTTAACGGGATATTTTTTTTTCATGATGAATAATAAAATATTCATACGTCCTCAGGATTTCCTGCTAACTCAACAGTAATATAACCGTTGGAAAGATGAATTACTTTTCTTCCCAAACAAACCAATAACTCTTTTTTTATGCCCCTAGAATTTATGCCTTTATAAGAAATAAATAAAGAAATATTCCTCAAGCGTTTTTATTTTACATCTAAAGTTCACATTTGTTAACTGGAGTCAGGTTTGTTCCATTTCGCGTATTCTCTAAGGCATTAGAGCCTCCTAATATACATGAGTATAGATAAAATCATTACAATTTTTGTTATTTTCTAAAGAAAACGAAAGTGTAAATTATAAACAAAAAATCTGTATTTTTCAATTTTTAGGAAAATTCGGATTTGAGGTCTCTTCGAGGCACAAAGTACGAATCTCTAATTAGTTTCTCCTTAAAAAGATATTTGAACCCACTTTGCTTCTTCGATAAGTATTAATAATTACCGTATTTTGTGCTCTTTCCTACCAATATTATTGCAATCGGGTCAAATTTTCGATGCGCGGTTTTCAACGGATCTATGGATTTCAGGACCTCCTGATTCCGAAAAAGACATTTTCAGCCATTTATCTGTCTGTCTGTGCCAAGATATCGCTGAAACTAGTAGACCGATTATGTTGCTTTTTTTTTTTGTAGGATTTTGCCTGTTTTTTGAAAGGTAATGAAATTCTTTACAAAAATATATTGAATTTTTTTTTCTGATCTTCCAGATGCCGGTTGTTTTAGTTTGTCAAATAACTCGTAGCCAAATATTTCGTTGAATACATTTCCAAAAAATTAATCTAATTCACTTTTTGTTTATTAATGGACATACTTTAAGATATAAAAACTTTTCTTAAATAAGTAGGGATGTCGTGTAAGTGGATAAACCAAATTATCTTGAAATTCGATTGGAAGGTAAAGGGGTTCTCAAGGAGTTTTAGTACCTTATTAAAAAGAGAAAGTTTAGCGATCTCCAAATAAATAAAAAAAAAAAATTGATATTTTCTCATGTAACTTGTTAATGATTTCATAAAAAGAAGTATGTACTGCTGACAAGAATTATCAATTCTTTTTTCTTTTGGTGGTAATCAAATAAAACTAAGACATCTTGAGAAAAAATATATAACTAAGTCATAATGAAAATAAACAGTGTGTCATATAACAGTAAAAAAACAGTGGGTATTCCTAATGTATATTCCTAATTACTTTTATATATTACGTGACGTCCCACAGAGGGTTGAGAATAAAAAGTTTATGCTGAATGCATCAAGAATAAAAGCGAACCTCATTTCCACTCATTTTATTATTATTATTACCACTCCTATCTTGTTTAATTTAAACTCTTTTTCATACCTGGTGGTCCGTGCACTACCTGGTAAGAACTGTGAGCCGTGAGGAAATCTTGATTAGAATTTAGCCAATATTCAGTTGAGAATTAGTATTAGGAAGGAGTAAGTGAAAAATAACTTCAACTTCAAAAAAAAAAAAACAAAAAAAAAACAACTGAGAGAGAAGAAAAACATTCAAAGGAGAGACAGCCATAGAGGACAAAGTTGAAGTAGAGAGAGAAGACTGGAAGTTGAAGAAAGTCTGTATCATTTAGTGAAAACTGCGAGTCAGGGTAACATCTTGAAGCCTGAGTAGTTTCTTGCAGAGCAGTTGGTCCAGCTAAGCCAACGAATGAGTTAACGAGAATGTCCGCCGTCTGAGGGAATTAAAGCAGATTAAAGCAATGGAAAAAGTATGTAGATAAAATGGGAGAGGGGTTATGGTATGCAGATGTTGAATTAATTTAAATATATATTTCAGAAGATTGGTAAATATAACAGTTGCTGTTTTCAGAACCAATACCCGACTTTCTAAGACGGATCGCCAGAAATAAAATACTTGATTACAATATTTAAAAAAAAAATAGCACACACTAATGAAACTTCTAATCTTCTTAACCTTTTCCATGCAATTGTTGCAGAATTATAACATATATTAAACACAGTTTTTTGGCCAACTTAAACATATTTTTTTTGCAAAAACAACTTTTTTTTTCATTAAAACAAAGGTTGAAATATTTTTTTTTTGTTCATTAAAGATTTTATCACTTTTAGTTCGGTAAATAAAAAGTTAAAGTTTCTGATTTTTTTTTATTGTTACATTCCGTATATACATGAGCGGGTCATAGATTTTTTCAATTTAATTTGCATTTTGATTTAATTGATTGTGATAGAAAATTGAAAATAATGCATTTTAGAAAATGTACATAAAAAAAAATCTATGAATCCGTGTTACGATTTTTAATTTTAATGTTCCACATATGGAACAATGACAGGTTCATGCTATATAAATATTCATACTATTCGTTGTTCTATAACTTGTTTTCTTAGTACAAAACTGAACTCGTAAATTCATAGAACTACTAATTTGTATTCCATGATTTTCGATTTTTTGAATAATTCCTTACGATAGAGGAAAACTGCGTGTTTTTTGTTTTTGTTTTTTTTTAGTTTCTTATAACACATATTATTGGAAATACTACGCCAAACTTCCTTTGGTGTTAATTTTCTCAGTCATTGCTGTGTTCGTGTCTTAACTGCATCGCGTTTCTTTTTTACATTTTATAATAATTAGGTATTGCGGGCTTGGCCGTGGAAAGACAGTCCGCGGACAGGGCCGAAGACTTCCATCCCTCTTAACTGGCGTAAGGCAGGTGGACAATATATCTTTTCGCTTTCCCATATATCTTTCCTTAGCTTCCCAAGGTGTCTTCATTGTGGCACCAACACAAAATATCCATGCAAAGAATGCCAGAAACGCATTCATATTGATTGTTATCCCCAATATCACGGATTGTAAATAGACTTACTTTCTATAACCTGAACCTATCATTTTCCACTTCTGGAACTAGTTGGGAAAGTGTAAAGAATTCTTTTTTTTTTTTTAGCAATATCTAAACTGAACCATATTGAGACCAATATTAAGAGTACCAAGAAAAAAAAATTCTACTTGAATTAGGGGGCGGCGTGTAAAAGGTTAAAATGTATATACTAACATAAAACTTCCATTTCTGGTCATCAAATTTTAAAAGGGATGAATAACGATCAGTAAGAGAAGTTCGCGGTAATGGCTTTTAAAAATCCATTGGGTGCATGTAATGCACTTGGAAAGTTCCATTAGGTGGAAAGTGGACCATTACGGTCCTTGTGGCCGATGGTGGAGGGAAGGGAGCAAAATATGCAGAATTTTCGTAATAATAAAATTGAGGTTATCATGATACATGAAAATACATTTTCAGGCTCTCGAATGGTAGATACAAGGTTGTCTGTCGGATTATAAATTCCATTTGAAATCTGCATTGCTAATTGATGCTGCTAGAGTTTCTTTTGATAGTAATTCTTGTTATCGCATATATACGTTTGTGTAAGTCAACGAATACAGTCCTTGAACTTTTTTACTACGATTCTTTTTATTCTGTACTTGGGTGTTGATAGCGTACGTCTGATTACTCACTTTTAGATAAGTTTCAGTTAAAAGTTTTCAGGAGGAATACAATAATGCTAGAAACAAATTGACTTTTTGAAACTTTTATTTTGTGAAAAATAGTTATAAGTAACTTTAAAAAATAAAACCTTATGTATATACTCGTTACTTACGTAAAATGGAGAAATACCTTATCTTAAGGGGAAAGATAACTTATTTTTTTTTTGTTTCGAAAAAACTTTTTTTGTTTCCTGATATCTATTTCAAAGAAAACTAACTGCTAGTTTCATAGATGAGGTATTCTCAAGTGTTATTTTTCCATTTATTTTGGATTATTATTTTAAATAATTAACCATTATAATCGAACAAAAAATTCAAAAAGTTAACCCCCTCTCAAAATTTAAGGTTTTGCATTTCAGGATATGTAGAATTCGAAGAACAAATACAAATTTTTTTGTCCGTCCGCCGTCCAGTCATTTTCTCTAAAACTACTGGACCGATTTTTTTTTTCAAATTTGGGTTTATAATAAGAGGTCACCCGAGGATGATCCTCCTTTATCGATATTACTAATAAATCTCTTGTATAATTAATCGTTTAATTGGAATTTGAATTAATTATATCATGATTACATTACATAAATAAAACAAACCTAATAGTCTCATATTTCTTCATCTTTTTTTTTTTCCTATTACAGACCTTGTCGGTCTTTTGTTGCCTTAACAAGACTGTTCCATCTAAGTGTATTTTAGGCAACATCTTTTCAGTTATCTGCATGCAGCTTATATTTTCTATTATTGTATTGTTTTTTGTTTTATTTGTGGGACAATTTGTTTCTAATCCTCAGTTAAAGTAGTGAAGTAAAAGATTTCGAATCATATAAGGTATTTATCTACGAGTTTATTATATAAATAAATAATATTATCATTTATATATTTATTGAGTAATATAAACTTTTTTTATTAAAAGTTGGCTATTACGCCATTCAGCTCCAGGCAGCCCAATAAAACTCCGGCACGATTTCTTTGTTTGAATTTGTGCCGATCCCACCAGAAGTACTGCTGATATCTGACAGAGTGGGGCAAACTGAGAGATGCAGGTCGTACATCTCGTCCTGTTGGCAAAAAGAGCGCACAGGACTTTCTAGCACTCCAATCCTATGTAAATGCCTTTGCAGGTAATCGTGCCCTATTGCCATGCGGAAATTCGCTACCGATTCTTTCCGGTTTTTGGTTTATTTCATCGGCTCATCTGTTAAACATTCCCATTTCTCCCCCGCTGCATGTCGGTTTTGCCAACTCTTGTTCTTTTCCTTGTAAAAGGATTTTAAAATCCTTTTAATAGATTCGTAGGGCAGCGGAGCGTTGGCTGTGGCATTCCCGAGGCGATCCGTGGAAGCTCATCAGCTTTTTCGTTTCCTGGTAGCCCGCAATGGCTTGGAACGCATTGGAAAATCACTGGGATTCCTTTTTTAATTAAATTATTAATCTGATTTCTGGCACTTGTGGCATCAGGATGGTCCAGGCCATTGCAGATCGAGACTATGGATCCTTCTGAATCGACAAAGATCACAACTTGGAAATAGGTGAGTTCTTTCTCAATTGCAGTCAATGCTGTCGAAATGGCTTTCACTTCTCCATCAAAGTTTGTTCCACGTCTACCGCTAGGAATGGATAACATAAAATCTTGGCAGTATACTCCTGCTCCTGCATTCCGTGTAGCTGTTTGAGCAGAGCCGTAGGTGTATATGTGGAGCCAATTCTGCTTGGAGTAGTGGCTATTTATTGTTTCCCAAGCAAGCGCTTTCAATTCCCACTCAGGTGTTTGTTGTTTACTCACAGGTTGTGTTAAATCTAACCGTGCCTCTGCAATAAATCTTTGCTGGTCATTACATTTATTAAATGGCAGACTCATGCCTAGATCATGTGTTTCTTTCCAATAGTTCTCTAACTTTTACTGTTACTGGTTCTTGCGGCTTGAGGCGCTGGACAGATGTTTCTTAAGCAGCCCAGTACTTCAAATCAAGTAATATAAACTAATAAATATTATATAATTTTGGTCAATGGATATTATCCTTTTGAATTTCTTCCTCATTGTGGCTGAGAAATACATTTTCCAATCATGAAGAAAAATGATAGGTGGTGAAAAAACTCATTTTTCAGCAACTCCAAAGTATTATATTTTATTCTAATTATTTCGGACTTATAATTTGTGTTTAATATGAATTGTGTAGGGTTAATGTTGATTGAAATTATCAATAAAAATATTATCAACTTATATTATTCAATATTCTATTTATCGTTTATTAAATCAGAAGATATTTCTTCGTCTAATAACTCAATATTTTGAGGTTACAAGAAGACTGATGAATCTTTGAAATATAAACGATCATTGAGGCGTTGATGAATAAGAACGGTGCTTCATTATCTCACAAAGGGGTCTTAAAAGGCCTCTTCCGTCTTACAAAGGATTAATTTGGAAAATCTAAGAGATTCATCGTATAGCTAAATGATATTTTAAATAATATAAAATTCACATGTAGAAATAATTATTAACGTTGCTTATGGATTATCATTTGACATTATTTTGTTATTTTTGGTAATTATTAGACTGATTTCTGAGATTTACCTTTCTATACACACCATTTATTTGAAAAGTACATTTGACAGATTTTAAACATTTTCGGCACACATTACTGATTATTTGTTTATTAATAAATATTACAATCTGTCTCAATAAAGGACATTTATAATAGAGTACTGATAGCACATTCATACCATATTTACAAATAAAAAAAATAAGCTAACTTCAAATAATATAAAGCTACAAAAGAACAAAATAAAATATCATAGTGAAGAAAGAAAATATAAATAATAGTAATAATAGAATGAAAATAAATGAATAAAACAGAATTAAAATTATAAAACCTATTTACACTATTTACAGTCGGCTATGAGAACTCCGAACCATAGTTATACCCTCACATGTGGAGGGAAAGCAAGACTTCAGGAGATCCCTGCGCTTCTTCCTCAACCATTTCACTGGTATTAAAAGCCAGCGGAGATTTAGTAAGGGCTCTACAACCACGGACACTCATGACTTGAGTGGAGAATCTGGCCATTGCCAGAACTCCAATATACATCGGCACACATTAGAAAAAAATAATTAAAAACGTCAGACAGAAAACATACAGACTTTCACATCTATTATAGTCCAAAAGCATTTCGACGAGTTTAAAAGTTTAAATCTATAAGACAATAATACGATTAACAATATTTTGTGGCAGCTCTTTGCTCTCATTTAAAACAAAGTCCACAAAACGATAGAAAAAAAAAAAAGTTTACAATGATTTCAAAATGGATTTTTAAGAAACCTAACCTAACGGACGGCCATGCAAAGGGCTTAAACGTCAGTAATTTAAGAGGAATTAAAAATACCCAAAGTAAACGATTTCATAAATGAAAAGAATTCCAAATTTTATGAATCGATGAAAAGCATAACGAATCCAGTAATCAACCAAATTAACTTCAACGTTGCCAACAGATATTTCAAAGTTAATTTTTCTTAAATTTTAGTGTTTTATTTTTTAAGTTGAACGCAAAAAGAAGATTTTTTTTTTTTTCTTACCCTCCAAAATGTTTATTGAAACAATTACATATATAGTATACAATAATACAATATATACATGCAATAAATTCCTTCCACTGCCCGAGGGCATTTTAAGGATCGGGGATAGCTAAGGGTTACATATGTGGCAGAAGCCCTTGTGACTTTGACATTGAACGGGGAAGGACCGTTCTGCTAATTTTTTATTATTTACAATATATACAAATTAATGAGTTTGGACCGCAGAGACCAGACCACATCCTTCGGCGAGTATGTCCACCAAAGGAAGAAGAGTGAGTCCCATTGTCTTATAAATCAGAAAGAATATAAATAGACAAGTAATTATTACGAGAATATAAATCTCTTTAAAATGCAAAATATGCAGTATTAACAGAATATTAACACCATAACGCACATCTAAAAAGTAAATAAGGAGTTATTAAAAAAAAAACGTTTAAGCATTTAAAATTAAATAAAAAATTAAAATTATTTGATGATTGACACTGTTATATTTAGAGTACAGCGAGTAAGCATTATCAGTAGATCGTTGAGAAATGAAGGTTATTGCAAGGCTAAACATGAAGGAATCTCTAAAAATATATTTTTAAGAAAATCTATAAAACATAATATATAATTTAAATTATGCCATGATAATGTAGATGATTTGATTTAAAGTTTCATTATAGACACATAATTTTTACTCAGACTAAAAATAATCCTAAATGCCATGTTAGTTTCCATCTTTAACTGCTTCAAATTGCATATTTTATAGTATAAAATATTTTACTAGTTATGACGTCATAATCGATCCCTTTTTGTCTTTTTTTTTATAGTTTTAGAATTAGATTTTTTTGATAAAGTAATTTATTCCTTACAACTTTTTATGACAGTAAAACACTTCAATACCCTTATCAATGGCTTTATAAATATTTTCAGTTTCGATCTTTTTTATGTATTCCATGAATATGCTTTATGATTTGTGGTTATATTATTGGTCCCCCGAAGCGGAAAGTTGCGTTTAATAACATGTTGGAATTGCTGACGACATACAAAACTTTGCCCTTTTTACTGTTATATACGACTTATAGCGTTATATAATACATGGTTTTCCAATGTCAGACTGTTTTGTGGCTAGGAAGTTGTGTAAGAGGCTTTTAAACGTGCGAAGAATTGGACATGTTGGATTTGAAGAGAAAGGTAATTCCAGAAGTACGAAGAATTGTTGAAATGAGGCAGATCTGTGAACAGGGGTATAAGCGCCAGAGTGTTTAGATCTTTTAGAAAGGGAATAGACGACTTGAATTGGAGGAAATTTTATGGAATGGAATGGTGGAATGTAAATGGAAGGTTGATGGTCGTTGATTACTGATATATACGACTTATAGCGTTATATAATACATGGTTCACATCCCACATCCCCCCACACACCCCTCCCCCCTACACATCCCACACATCCCTAGCCCATGGTAAAGGGATGTGTCTAGAAGACATTGTCTACGGAAAGAGGGGATGAGTTCTCCGGACTCTGGAGACGCCTGAAAATGGAAGATCCCAATGACTGATCTGTTTAATTGATTAGACTCTTTAGTTTAATTGAGCGTCCTGACTTTTGTGCAAAACGCGCTGTTCGCGTACCAGTACTAGTGGGACTTTTTATTTCTGGCGGTAATCCCTCACCATCCCCCCTAGCTCTGAAAAAAAATCTGTGTAGCCTAAAAAGGCGATGAAAGGGTTGTTGACAAAGAAAAATTCTCTTCAGTTTGTTACTGAAATCTACCGATAGACCACTTTATACCACGGAGTAGTTGTCAAAGTGGGGGAAGAAAGTAAGAATCTACGTATAGGTTTGGGAGGATATGATAGAAGCAATGGAAAATTTTAGAGTGAACATTGTTCGTCGGGATACCTTTATATTAACACCAGATACAATGGAATGGTTGTCATATTTGACCTGCATTATTTAAGAAACAGGGAAACCATATTTTTACAATAATTTAGTACTGGAATAGATGTAACAATAGACTTAATAGAATAATAAAATAACTTATTTATTGATGGCGGTTACTATTGGATATATTTTTTCGTAAATAATGCTATTCAAAGACCTAATTATGTAAACAAGGAAGACAAGAAACCAGTTCCTTCATTTAATTCAGTTAATTTATTCAATCGCAATTGAAGGCATATTGTAGAACTGGGGAAGGGGCGATTAGATTTAGCAGTAATTGTTCAAACCGACAAAGGATGAACGGAATCCAATTAAATCTGTATGCTGCCTCTTTCAAATGAAAAAAAAAAAAGAAGAGAAGAAGACGGACTGAAGAAAGAGAATTGTAATGAATGGAATTACACAACAATTATACTTCAATCGAGCATGGAAGACAATTTTGCGGTGGGTCTGATGAAGCTACAATGAGAGTTTTTTTAATTATCCTCTTGTATACAATTTTTTTCTTTAGATTTATTTTATTTTATTTATTATGTTTCTAAGTTAGAGCCTAGTTGATAGGTCCTTTTATTTTTTACGGATATAATAATAATTTAATATATTGATGATTACAATTTTGTACTTTTTATATTATATTAAATTGTAGATTTTATATTAAATGAATCTCTATGTATTATTTATCAAAGTTTTTTTTTTTAATTCGGTAGTACATCCAATCCAATAATTGAACCACCATTTTGAAAATTACCTTTCTCGTCCGTGGCGAAAAATCGGCGTAAAAACGGAATAACTTATACGACAAATAGCTAATTCCAAAAAGAAAGAAAATTATCACTAAAATCGGACCATTATCAGTCTAGGTCTCACGGTCAATGGACACATTTTTAAATTCACTTACGTATATATGTAATGTATAGTAAGGGTAGGTACTGCGATCCAGAACATTTTTGAATCTGAGTTTTCAACGGAAATACACGTTTTGGGGTATCCTGAGTCAAAATAACCAAGTCCCGTAAAATGGTCTGTGTGTATGTTAGAAGTCTAGCTCAAAAACGAAACTGATATTACGTATTTAAGATAGGTATTTATGCCTTAGATATGACAACAACTTTTCCCTTAAAATCGGTTAACCGGAAGTGGCACTTTATATCCACGCTGAAACACATTTTCACAATTTTCTCAAAAACGGCTCTAACGATTTTGATTATACTCGGTGAATATCAATTAAGTCTTATTCCCATCAATGTCACTTTACAGGGCTTAAATGCCCAATGTTCATATACGTCTTCCACAAAAGTACCTTTAATATGGTTTATTATAAAATGTTAATCATCTCACATTATTCGCAATTATGAAAAAATGCTAGGTATAACTTTTTAATGAAATCATTTGATAATTGAATAAAGAAGAAAAAAATAAAACTACTTATCCTGGTCGAAAATGAATCTCCGTAAATACCGGTCAGAAGGTATACGTATAACATATCGTCGGAAAGCGGAGAATTTTAGAAAGAACAATATCTAATATAGAAAGTTGTAGAAGGCAACGGAGAGTGGCAAAAAAAATATAAATAATATTTTTTGAAAACTTATATTATCTAATGTAAATCACATATTTCAAGGAAATTAAATGAAATTTATTTACTAAATGTAAACTTTTTAAAGTATTTCTAAGTTTGAAAAAAGTATTTAAAATCCACTTAATCAAGGGAATGCCATAGTTAAAAAAACTATTTCATTGTACTCATGTCATAGTTAAAAAAACTATTTCATTGTACTCATGTCATAGTTAAAAAAAAACTATTTCATTGTACTCATGTCATAGAAGAAGTGAAATATAAAATAATCTTATCGATGCATAAAGCATATGTTCATAATCTTAAATACATTTAGTGTGGTTTAAAAATTCTATACCTGATATTATATTTAGATAATTAGGTATCTACCAACTTCCGTTTATTCCGAAATATTGTGATATTCATATGTAACTTTTCAGAAAATTAAATTAATAAATAATTTGATGAATCTTCCCTTTGTGATATTCCAACATTATCCAGTACCATTTCATAGTACTTGTGTGAAAGAAGAAGTGAAATATAAGAATATTTCATAGATACGTTAATAACTTTAAATATATTTACTGTAGTTTAATAACTCCAGATCTCATATTATATTTAAATATTTAGGTATCTTTCGTCCGTTTTAGTAAACTTTACAATGGAAAATAACTGTTTAATTACTAATAGTCGTACAATCTATGATCAAAGGATTGTGCAATCCATCATCAACGGATCGTACAATCCATAATCAACCGGTGATATAATAAATAGGACTTTTGTTATTTTATTGGTGTTTATGATAGCTGCAATTTTTTAGCTTTAGCTCAGTTAAACATGTAATTCAAAATTTTTATAATAGACCAACTTGTGCAGAAAATAATTTCTAATCAAAGTTGAGCGGTAAGTAAAAGCTGTTGTCTAAGGAAGCAGTCGAGAGTTTTGTTTTAGTGGTTCTGAAAATTTAATTATTCCTGATGATTTTTTTCCTTTTTTTTTTTTGGGCGGCTGTTTCGGATTACCCGGTGTACATATCGTAACATACAGTCTTCTAATAGGTAAGGTTCCAACCCTTCCAAATTCCCCCCTAATTTCAAACATTGCTGCCAATTCGAATTTCCACTCGGCCTACCCCGAACTTGCCGTGGCCTACTGTTCTCCCTTTATTACTTTTTTACCTCGCGGGGGGCCCGGAAAAGTCTATTACCGGAGCCTCTCTTAATAGCTTCTCATTCCCTCTAAGGCCTGCTTTACTGCTTAGGCCCCTGTAGTCCTCTCTTTATCCTCTATGGTCGCCGTTTCATCACGAAACCATGGTCTTGTTCATCCGACCATATCTCATTGAGATCTCATTTATTGTTACCTCCTGAGTCAAGGAATTATAACAATAATAATAATTATACAAGTGAACCATAAGTGCCCTATTACTCTATATTTAAATTATGGGTAGTCGATCTTCCATAAGTTAAGAGGATAATTAAAATACGATCAAGATGTTCATTGACTAATTTTAATAAAATATTTTATTTTTTAACCATATATTATTATAAGAATAACCTATATTTATTTAGTAAACGGGTCTGTTTTACAAAACAAATTGATGAATCTTTAGAACACAATTATGATGTTTCCTTCAGGTACCCCGAAGTGAAGTGACTTTATCCTTATTCCCGACTGCAATTGGCGTTTCTCTTTTCCAGGTCCTTACAACCAAAAATCCTCCGCATATCTAGAACTTCGTTTGAACTCCACAGGGTTCAGTTTCCATAAGAGCTGTACTAAGTTTTAATATCTTTGTCGAAATTTGTAATTTGGAACCATTTGAGACCTTCCTATTTTTTCAATGACTTTTGTTGTAAGTTTTAAGAATTTAAGGATTGAAATTGGGATTTGTCACACTTCTCCATATTTTTTTTTCATTTAATATTTTATTCATCAAGGTCCATCTCAAGTGCCAAAACTTAAAATATTAATTAAGGACCTTAAAACAAGAAAAAAATCCTATGGAGGTATGTCCGCAAAAGCTTAGTTTAGAAGATATTCACACCTAATGATTTTCATTGTTATGTATTATTTACGTAATATGAAATAAATGACAAATATTAATTTGTTCTAACTACTTTATTAAATAAATTTAAACATTAGCATTCATATTAATTGTTGTTCACAGTGATCTCCTTGAGCATTAAGAAAGGCTCTGCATCATTCTTAAACAGCAGGAGTGACAGAATGGCACTGGTTATGTGTAAATGTTTTACAAGATTTAATTATCCTTCTTCGTAAGGAATTAAGGTCATTGACCGGCCTTGCTCAATCATATCCCACATTCCACATCTCGAGCAATGGATTGGCCGTGCAGGGACAGTGGCTTGGCCTGCACGCTCTCCAGACCTGATACCACTGGATCTTTTTTGGGGGTGAAATTAAACAAAAAGTCCATGCAAGTCTGTTCAAATGAATAAAACCCCGTCAAAATGAGCACCCTCAAAAACTTTAATAGCTCAACTTGTGCCATAAAAGACCCTTCTGGTCCCCTCCGCTCAGCTTTACTTCCGTTAGAAAAAAATATAAGATATTGAATAGCGAAATTTGGATTTATCTTATTTCATTTACCTATATTTGAAATATATAGTAAAGGAAAGTATTGCGATCGTGAAAATTTTTGTATCCCAGCTTTCAACGGAAATACACGTTTTTAGGTCCCCTGAGTCCAAATAAAAAGTCCCGTAAAATGGTCTGTGCGTGTGTGTGTGTTAACAGTCTAGCTCAAAAACAACAAGTCATACGAAAGTGAGATTTCATATTTAAGTTTTTTATATGCTATTGATGTTATAGTAGCTTTTTCGTCAAAATTGACTGATCAGAAGTGGCTCTTTATGTCATGGGCTAAACACATTTTTACAATTTTCTCGGAAGCAGCTATAACGATCTTGATTAAATTAATTGATTGATTGATTTTCTATAATAGGGCTTAATTGGCTAATTTTCAATATTAGCTTCCTCTAAAGTACCTTTAATTTGTTGTATTTGATACAATTGCCTATTTTATATTAATATCTAATACAAAAGATAGTTAAATATAAAGCATGAACTAATTTTATAATTAACTAAAGGAGAAATAAAAAATCGTAGTGGAGAATAATTGTAATTGATCGCACCTGAGCTCGCCCGAAAGAACAGGCTTTTTAATATAATGTGGACTCCTACAATGTCATATAAATATACATATGCAGTTTTCATAAATGCTATTGTTGGCATTATTTAATATTTAATTGTATAGATTACACCGATATAAATATTAAATAGTGCCAACAATAGCATTTATTATTGAACAAGAATATATATATATATATATATATATATATATATATATATATATATATATATATATATATATATATATATATATATATAAAGGGTACTTATACAAATAAAAATACCCACAATGAAATAAAAATAATTATGTCGTCTATAATTTTTACTTTCACTTCTCCTTTGTCTGAAAATACTTATTTCTGTTAAAAGAAGCAAGTGAAAGTTGTGTGATGCGCGCACCGCATTCGATTTCTTTCTAGTATAAAAATAATAATATAAAATGAAAATACTTATATATATATATATATATATATATATATATATATATATATATCTGCTATATATCTATATATATATATATATATATATATATATATATATATATATATATATATATATATATCTTTTTTTAAATAATTATATATAGAATAAAAACAATTGTACAAAATCAAATAAAAACAGTTATAAAAAAAGTAAACGATAAATATATATAGAGAAAACTAAGTTCTTTGAAGAGGCTGTCCGAATCCAGTGTCAAGTGGTCGTTAAGGCCCTCTAAGCTCGAGGAAGCAGAACACGTGGCTAATGAGTCTTCGAAAAAAAATGTGCACGTGCGCCAATTAGTTCAATCAGCTAACCGAAGGTTCGACTTGCGCGAAAGTGTACCTTTTACAATTTAGGGACTATTAAAAATAAATCTCAAGAATAAAACAAAATATATCTAAAATTTTCTTTAGACACTCGGTTTTTAAAGGGTCTTAAAATATTATCAAATATACCACAAAACGTGCTACATATTTCTTATATTTTTTGTAGCCAGTTCCTTGTTCGAACTACCTACCAAGATATTTAAGTAGATGAAGAATTCAATTATTTATTCTTTTGTGTTAACCTTTTTACATTATTTAAGTATTGACAATTTATATTCAACACATATGATCAATATCTTACGAAACAAATAAAAAAATATATTAAAACATAAAAAAAAATTGTTTTTTTTTTTCAATATTTGAGTACAGATTGTTTCAAAACGTTCACGAGAAATCTTCAATTATTTAACTTACAATTTAAAAATTGGTCAAGTCGTTTGCTCGATAAGTCGTTACTCATCTAACATTTTATGCAATTGTTCTACTTCTTGAGTCAAAATTGTTTTTTAAAAAACACAGGAGAGCTCACCGAATAATTTAAGCCACCATACCTAAAAATCAAAGTATTTTTTTACCTACTTTCAGCAGGTAACCCATGCACATAAACCTTAGCTTGGCTATACCATAGTCGTGTAATAATACGTCACATATTACATTACTATTAATTTACTATTATTTATATTTTTGGAGAGTTAGCACTTTAACTGTTAATATTATTTATGTCGGATCAATATTTTATAAAAAAAGGACGATATTGCTTAGTATACCATTGCTAACCCTCAACGTGAAATTGGATCTATGGATCTATTTATTAAAACCTATTGATAATAAAGGATATTTCTCTGTTAAAACATCCAATTCATTCAAAACTTCTTGAATCGCTTGGAATTTCCTTCTCTTCCGTTTCTTCGTATTATATTTCATACATCACTCTAAAAAAAATATTCGAAAAATGCTTAATTCTGTTTTTTTTTTTAGAATCTTCCTATATTTTTTTTAATTGTCGGGATATAATAGGTAGATCTAAAAAAATAATGTAATTTTCTCTCTTAAATACCAATGAATGCTTATCCGTTTAATGCTCTGCCGGTTTAGGCATTGTCAAGAAAGAGAAAAAGGTCAAATAATAATATTCTAATCGGACAAGAATATCTCATATTAAGTAAAGATATACAAATCCACTTTTATTCGTAAGAAAAAATAAAATACATAAATAATATCTGAAAATTTGTTACGCAGCACGTCCGCACACTGATGTCTCCAATTATATTCTGAAATTTATTTTGTTGTCAAATTTTTTTTTAAATCTTTGGGTTTTTTATTGTTAATTATTCTAATCATCTATGAACTTTTTGTATTCGCTAAGAATTTAAACATTAAATAAACTGAGTTGAAACTAAAACTGGAACTGTTTTAAACTTAAAACTGTGCGGATAATTTATCTTATAGAAAATGTGAAAATTCTGTTGTTTTTTTTTATTCACGTGCTGAATTAATTTTCATCCTGAATCCTTAAAAAAAAAGAAAATCCGGGCTTTCCTCGAATCTTACATTAGTTTGCGGGTGCCTGGAAAGGACCCCGGAGGCCAAAAAACTTCCTAATGTCCTTCCAGCGCCCCCGCAACAAATCTAGCTTCTTTTGTTTCCCCTCCCCCCTTCTAAACCTTCGCCTCTCATATTGGTTTATCCCGATGAAAAATTTCCCCGACCCCCCTCCCTTAAAGGTATACGGCTAGAAACAATATACTGCCTTAACTGTCCCCTCTCTATTTCCTTCTTTCCTAGACCCTCTTTATCTTTAGCAATAACATGAAATAGCTGTGTGACATTTCTTTCTGAGTCTAGTTTGTCTGTATTAGATTTGAAAAAAAAATGAAAATGTGATTATAATTTTATAAGACAATTATAATAAAAAATCTGAAATCGAAATTAGATTAAATGAGTACGATTATTATCAAGAAAAATCTTTTGCTGATGAAAAAAATTATACAATCTACCAAATACAGATTAAAGTAAATTAATTAAAAATAAGTAAATAAATAAGCATACAAATATATATACGTGCCATTCTTATGTTAATTGACTATTTCAGGTTCTGGGGCTTTACATTAGTTTTTTACATGTTTTTTCAAACTTAAAAAAATTATGATTTTTATTCAATCCGAATCATTAGATCTAGAGTTGATGATCTTTAAGTCAAATAATATAAGAATTACAACATATACCATTTGAATTGATCTTGCTATGTCCCAACTATTATAATTACATCAGAACTTTGCAGTTACTTGATCTAGCTCTGAACATCCTGATTTATTATCCATCTCGATGGTTCAAAAGTTTTAAAAGCAATGGAATAAAACAATGGACTGCTATAGTGCCCGCTCCCAGTTTCTACTAGTTTTCAATATTAGTGATTAAAAGGAGATCGTTACAAAATCTTCTTTTGCTTCCTCATTACGGAAGGTGTGGAACATGATATTCGTGAGAGAGGTAAAAAAAAAATATGTTCTCAGAATCAAAAATTTCCACTCACGAATATATATATATATATATATATATATATATATATATATATATATATACATATACATATATATATATATATATATATATATATATCAAATATCAAATTTAGTTCGATAACTGTCTGTCTATCTGTCTTTAGTCAAATCGATGTGATGGGCATATCATCTAGTACCGTTCATCCGGTGAAATTTTCAGGGATTGTGCGGATTGGTGCCGAAATGGTCCCCTATCAATTTTATCAAATCATATCAAAACCAGCACTTCTGCTTATGCACGCGAAGATGTATTTATTTTTTTAGATATAGTTTAGATATTTCAGAAATATCTTGTTCGATTTGGCTCAAAGTTGGATAAAGGTAGGTATTGGTGAGAAAAATAATG
Source organism: Nezara viridula (assembly GCA_928085145.1). Classification (NCBI taxonomy): domain Eukaryota; kingdom Metazoa; phylum Arthropoda; class Insecta; order Hemiptera; family Pentatomidae; genus Nezara; species Nezara viridula. The sequence goes on along the minus strand of OV725080.1, from coordinate 88,602,132 downwards.
CAGTGTCAATTTTATTGAATTCTGTCCTCTACTACCTGTTATATATGCACAAACGTGTTTTCCTTGATACGTCTATATCTCTAAAATTTGGATGGAAGAAAGGGATTGGTAAACAGATAATCAAGTAGGTATGAATTTTTTGAAATTCTATTCACTTTTCCTAGGAAAAATACTTTCGTATTTAGATCATGAAATGTATTATGTGCCACACCAATAGTTTGAAAGCTGCGCGTTCTATTTGACCCAAAGTTGGAGGAAATTTGGAGAATATTATAGAAATTTTCTGGCACCAATTTCATTGAATTCCATTTAATAATAAAAATTGATATACATAATTGTTAACAATATTACGGCTGTGAAATGTGGAAGGCATTTATCATCTGGAGTGTGAGTTAGGTTAACACTATATTTTTATGAGGTTATAAAATTTTAGGTTTTATTCAAGAAGTTTATTGGTCGATTCAAACGTTACTGGCATGACACTTACTGCCGTTACTTAGGTTTCGTGTAATTTTCAGTAAATTTAAATTAATTTTGACTCTGAGTTCATATTAAAAAAAAAGCTTATTTGTGATTGTGTTTATTACTATGGAAGTTCTACAAGCTCGTCGTGGTCTCGATTTCATCCTTAAATATCAAAATTTTGTAAACTTCACACATATTTTTATATTACAGATAATTCCGAACAAAGTTGAATTTTTCCTATTAAGTATATATCACTACTGTTAGTGCAAAAGGTCGTATGCAAATATTTTAAATGTTTATTCTATTTGTGCTAAAGGTGACATTTTACAGTCTGCAACTGATATGAGCAGTCTGCTACGATGGGAAATAGCAGAGAGCAATAAAATATGACATTAAACTAATAAATAATAAAGAAATAATTAGTTCTTATGCACTGCTGTAAAACATTAAATTTTTACATACGGTCTTTTGTACTTACAGTAGTGATATTGATGGTCAGTATGCATTGGATTTTTTTAAAAATCACAAATCATCTAATATGCAATCTGCTAATGCAGAACTCTTTCACATTTTAGTATGCAATGAACAAAACTAGTGAATATATTGAGGGATTACGAAATTTCCGAATACGGCTTCTCCTAAAGATTTTATTCTCATACGTATAATGTTGAGGAAGTTATACTGACCTTACTTGGCAGACATTTTTTCATAATCATAGTATAAACTCGATTCGGCGTTCTAGAGGTTGCGTGTAAATATAGTAATATTTAGTTATTATATTTTTTTTTACAAGTTAGTACACAAGGCAATGCATAAAATACGGGGAGTTGAACTCATAACTTCTCGACAGACGTTCTGATTATAATTTATTAAGGGAGAAAGCTTTTCCACGGCCTTAAAACTTTTTCTGTTTAGCAATTCAAATGAACTTAAAATGGTCTATCAGTTTGTTTTTCAACAAGAGGCGTTATTTTGTAATCATTTAGCCAAGAATGGTATAAATACGTGATTATTCAAAGTCGTAGTCACATTTTTGTATTTTAATATCCATACCTCATTCAGACTTAATGAACGTACTAAACAAAGAAAACACTGCTAAAGTTGAACTAAAGTAGCAATAGCTTAATAAATACGAAGTTACCAGAGTTTTAATCATCTGTTTTACTAGTTTCCCTCCACTGCCATAAAAAGTGAAGTATGCCTTCTGCCACAATCTCAAGAGTTCCTGGGGGTAGTTGCACCTTCTTCTAAAGTACTTGTAATCCATCAAGTGGAGATAACGAGGGTACTCCCATGGCCAACTTTGTTCCATCAACTTGTCCAAGTATCTTGTAGCGCTTGTCCCCCGGTTTCCTTCATATCCTCAACCTAATCGTCCAGCAGCCTGGAAAAAGAATAAATCTACATCAGTTTATCATAATTACTTCATAGGACAAAGGATTTTTTTCCTACCTAACGGAAACTGCTTTTTAATAAACATGTTTTGATTATTTAAATTTTCCTGTTTTAGGACGGGTATTTAAAACATAAGATCGGTAAATTGAGACCAATAGTATATATATTTTTTTCCCAAACACGAGAATGATAGGATAAGCAAGTTAAAAAAAACCGTAGTCAATTCAAAAATAAAAATAACATATTAATAGGTAATAAAAATACAAAAAAAAAAATTAAAAAACAGAGGGTTTGTTTTCATTATTTTTCTGAAAAGTCTATTTTAACTTATTATTAATCTTATCATATACGCGTTGCAATTAAGCAGTGTAATTTTACTATTTCACTAAATTAGTTAATCTATGTTTGACTTTCAAATCTGATTTATCTTGATCTGATTTCACATTTTTTCCGTTCATGATTCCCATTGTTCTGAGGTTAACTTATTATCTAATTTAATATAGGAGGAGTATTTGAAGGACAAGATCTGTAAATTTACTTCAATAATATTATTTTGTTCTCCAACAATGTATAACCGTATACACAACGTAAGGATAAAAAAAAGCCGCAGACAATTCTTTAAAAAAAAAAATAATAGGTAATAAAAATACTACAAATTTAAATTTAAAAAAAAACGAATAGTTTGCTTTAATTTTTTTCTGAAAAATGTAGTTTAACTTGTAGAAAAAACTACCCATTGGTATGCCCATCCAGACAATTGTTAATACGCAGGTTGTGCTGGGCCTTAAGTTTATTTTTAATTTCTTCACTAATTTCATTATGTTGTTACCATTATTTAATTATTGTTTAGTTCATAAGTTCCTAACTCTTTAACCAATATTATTTATTTCTTAGAGGAATTTATGGAGCTTTAGAAAAGATCTGCTTTACACTTGAAATAAGAATATGAAAAATTAAAAAGTAATAGTGGAAGCTAAAAAGCATAAATAAGAATATATAACAATTATAGTAATAATAGAAGGAGTATGTAACTAATAATATCTAATAATAATAATAATAATAACTAATTATATAAATAAGTTGCTAATGATAAGAGAAATGCAGATAATAGTATTAAAGGTAAATATGTACAATGCATATTTGACATATATAAAAGTATAAAAAATATATACATTGGATATGTAAACGAAAATAGATTTATACGTTCAAACACATATACGCATATGCACAGGTACACCCATACACACATAAATCTAGACCATATACACATAGTACCAAAATACATATATACATTGCATTTACATATAAATATATACATGTTGAAGTGGAGTAAATTTAATATAATTTATGGTTTGGTATATTGTCAATAGTTTTTTTTTTATTTGAATTATATTAATATAGATATTTTTCTCAAGTGGTTTCCATTTCGTCACCACTTTTAGACGAATGTGTTTTATTTTTATCTTTTTTTTTTGTTTAATGAATTCCGCCTTGTAGGAGGCGAAGTTTTAAATGCATTTTTTATACAATTTATACATACGGGGACAATATAGTCGCAAGGTAACTCGTTATGTTCTTGCTTTGAACAATACGTGCAAAGAGGTACTGAAGCTCCTCCCTCCCCTCCCCCCCCAAAAAAAAATAAATCGTAGATCCGTCAGTGGCTTATTATACCGAAAAATCTCTATTTGGATCATTTTACACAAAGCCACACTTCAGAGTAGATTGAATTTTTAATTTTAAAACCCTACCTTTCTATAATAAACTTCAGGAACGTGGCTTTGAGTAAAATGATAATGCTTATATTTCAAGTTTTTAACCAATTGTAACTAAAAAAAATAGAAATAAATTAATTATGTAATTTTTAAAAAATAGGTTTTTAAATGTTTATGTCGAAAATCGATAGTATGTCAAATAAACGAAACTTCGTTAGGAGAAGATCAAACGTATTTTGTTGTTAGTAATAGAATCCCCTATCAAGTCCTAAAAAACTAAATTAAAAAAATATGTACATATTGATCAGTAGTATCATTTTTATAATGAATTCTTTATAGCAGTAGGGACAAAAATAAAATAAATAATACTTAATAATCACACCAATTTAAATACAAATTTACTTTTCTGTACCTTGTATTGGTGCATTGTTTCGAAAGAGCCTGATAAATTTTAATGTTCTAGTCTTTCATTTGAATTAGGCTACCGTCTCCTATTATGTATTCTCACTACAATAGCACCTAAAAGACAATGGTTTCGGACCAGCTATGCATTTCTAGTGACTTCAGACAACTTCCTACCTCAAATAGTCTATTCTTTTTACCCAACAGCCGTGCTTCTAGAGTCTATGAATTATAAATGTTATAAAAAAAAATATATTTTAATGATTGAATGTTGTTAAGTTAATTAGAGATGATTGCAACTTGAATGAAGTGATTATATCCGAATAGAGATTTTTCGAAATAATAAGTCAACAAAAATGGGTTGTTAATTCCCTGGTGATGTATTTTTTTTTCATAAATCAAGACTACTTATACACCAATATTTTATATCTTTCACAACTTTAACAGTAAATTTCTACGGAAAGAGTGAGTCAGTAATCTATAATTTATTATTGCTTTAGTTTTAATGCAGCTTCAGGAAACTCTTTTGCTTTATTCCCTGTCAATGCAATTTGTATTATATTTTTCATTTATTATATAATTCTTCAGATCTGCTTTAGCTCTGACGATGGCCTACATGTTAGGTGACTCTCGGCTTGTAATAAAAATCAACGATTAATTTATTTCTTTAAAAAAATCTTTGAACGATAATTACGTTATAATTAAGTCCATATTTCGAATCATATGTTGCTACTCCATTTTTAATCATTTAATAATTCGACTAGCGTTGTTACGCAATCGGTAAATTTAGAGAAAGTGATAGATAACTTCGAAAACAAATTTAAGCTCGTAGAAAGGAGGTCGCCATGGCCAGGTTGAGAATAGGACACACGAACCTAACCCATGTACATCTCATCACTAAGCAGCCACTACCAAATTGTCAGCATTGCAACCAGATTTTCCTAGAATGCACTTATTATACTTCAAGTCTAAATCGAATGTCTCTAAAACCAGATATATCAGCGGTATTAAGCAACAACGAATCAAATATAAAAACAGTGATACAATTTCTTAAAATACATAGACTGTTGAATAAAATATAGAAATAAATATAATTTTAATTTTATTGTTCTTTCTTTTTTAATATTTATTTTAATATATTTCATCTTTTACATGCTTCTAAGTTTCTTTTTATTTATTACTATATCTGTTGTTAATTATTAACTCTCCTTCAAAGAGTTTACAAACATTACCGACTCACAGGCGTTGATGACCCTAGAGGGTTTTACGCCTCAAAGCCTAAACAAACAAATAAATAAATTTAAGCCAACCATAACCCGTCAGTATCATATTGATATATTTTTTTTATAGTATTTCTTTTCCAACGCACTTTGCAGAATAATAATGATTTCATTATAACTATGCAACTAAAACTACACGGTTTTACGCAACCACGCGATGAAAAGAAAAATATAAATAACAATTAGTTACTCCACTAACTAAACTTTTACCCTTAGTAGAAAGTATATCATGATAATTGTATCGTGCACAAGTAGGATTTATATTTTTTCCCGCTGTTTTTTATTTGTTTACTGCACATTCAATGTAACAATGTAATATAAAAGTTAGAGCATTGTTAAGGAGTTTCAATGGCTCGAGCATCGTCAGTAGGTGAAAATTAAATTATAATTATTACATTTAATCTCATTCTTTTATTACAAAGAAAAAATATATATATTTAAAAATTACTATATTTTAACTTTTCGGCTCCAGGTACCATTTTCAAAAATTATTTAAAAAAACAACAACAGCAAACCATTAGTTATATTAAAACTGTTAGTAATAATGTTTTTGATATGTTTTTTTTTTTTTTTTTTTTTAAAGAAAGCCAATTTTTGTAAATGGATCTTGGGACCGAAACGCTAAAAGAAATATTTTGTAAATATTGTAAGAATGTTTTAAAATTGTAATAAAAGACTGTGAGATTAAATAAGTTATATTCAAATAAAAAATAATCATATATAGATTAAATATAATAATTATTAAAAAATCTACAAAAAATATGAATAACCTAAAGAAGGTTGTTTATTATAAATTTAAATCCGAATGTTTTTGGTAACTTTCTATCCCATTTTTATAATCATTAGAAGCTTCTAGAGCGAATAAATTATCATGACAGTCGAACGACTTTTGGCAGTGGGCAAGGGTGAAACAATAATTTATATTATGATGTTTAAATCTTTTTTTTTTTTTAGAAAGTTCATGGTAGTTTGGAAGTCAAACAAAGTTATTGAAACAGATATAATACAGTGCTTAAATGCAATAAGTCTATCAAATAAGACTTCATAAGACTCCACCAAAAGACTTGTCTTTTAATAAAAAATAAAGTAATAATAATAATAAATAAATGTTATTGACGGTAACATTTTCTCTCACTTCCCCACAAACAAAAAATACGTCATTCATGTCAGTTTCATATCATATTTCTGGAAACTACCATACATGGAAAAATTAATAGCAACTACATAATTTATCATATATTTTAATTCTTCAATATTTTTAATTTATTTATATATACATAGGGAGGTTACAGATGTATTTAATTATTTAAATATTTTGGAAATTGAAATTAGTATTTAAGAATTATAGTTTGGAAAATTATATAACCTTTTTTTTTTTAATTACTTGTTTATTGATAAATATTACAACCTGTCTCAATTAAGGACACTTGTAATAGAGTTCAGAGAGCATATTTACACCACATTTACAGTATTATATAATCAGAATTCATATCTATATTAAAATTGAATAAACAGACATACAAATATACTATAAATGTAAAAATCCAAACTACAAAGCCATGAGCCATCTACAACAAACAGGTGAATAGTTAACTTGCTAACGCTTTACCAATTCAGAGCAGAAAATCCAAGATTTGCAGAAATATATATATATATATATATATATATATATATAAACAAAAAAAAAAGCTTGGGCTTTGCAACTGTTGATTGTAGACACTTTTGATATAACCACGGGTACTTTTAGGTGGCAGGATAGAAAATCAAATCATTTTTTTAAACGATTTGAGGTTTTTTCAAATCTTTGCCAAATAAACCTCAACATAATTAATATTTACTTAAAGATTATTAAACGAGGAAGTTCTAAAATTGAGATATCTGTAGTATAGTTGTATGACGATAAAAAAAATCCTAAATAATTTATGGTATTTTAATAACACAAGTAGCTTAGTTTAGATGCGCAAATATCCTCTTAAAGTAGTTTTACCAATTGTAAACTTTATTTTCATCAAAAGTGAATTTTTTTTTGTTTACAATGAAGTAATTGCTAATTACTTAAATTAAATATATCTTTGATTATAGCATCAAATTTAACAAAAAGAATAACTAGCTTGAAAAAAACATGACTTGGCTTTTCTACTTTTCTGCTGAAAATCTAATTCGCTGATTTAAATGAAATTTTTTGAAGCTCTTGAAGTCTGCTATCATTTCTATAAAAATTGTCCTCCACTTACGGGGCACTATAATTGATTGATATTGTATAAGTGATGTACAATATGTTAAAACTTATTTAGCTTTGTTAGTTTAAATATTTTATAAGAGCGATATATTTGTATTTATAAAAATATTCTATAAGATGTATTACAGATGTGGTAGCATATTTGAATATATCAAAGGGATCATTACTTGGTAATTTAATATGATTGATCTCTTTCGAGTGTGATGATTATCAAATTTAATTTTAATATAAATGGTAATAATAGATGAGTCCAAACTTTATGTTCATCACAATAAATATTCGACAAGTGATACTCCGAATCAATTAATGTTGAATCATTGAATGTGTGTTGGTTTAGTAAATGTAGCGGATTGATTAGTTAAATTTGCATGTATTGGTTAATTATCATTGACCGGTACCATTGAGTTAGCGGTAATTAGCATTAATGATTATTTATTAGCATTAAATTGACTAAAATAAAATTTAATTAAATTCTATATCGGTTCGTAAATTTCAAAATATGAACAAAACATGGTTCATAGGAGTGACTATTTTAAAGAACAGCCATCCTTCCTAAATACATTGTGCGAGACCGGATAAATTATTCAACGCAGGTAAGAGAACATCCAATAAAGAACTGCTTACAGAAAGTGGTCGATTAATATCTTATGACATGAAGGCAAGGAGGTTAAGATGGAAGAGGCATGTAGCTCAGAGCAATCCATCTGGAAAAATCCCTACAAAACTATGAATATCTAAATAGGTGGAGAGGGAAAGACCAAAAGCCACATGAATATATCGAATAACAAAATATGCAAAAGGTCTGCATGTAGATAACTGGAGAGAAATAGCCAAATGTAGACAGAGATAGGGAAGATGTGTTAGCAATAATTTTGCTGTTAGCCAAGTTAGATAATTATTTTTCCTATTGTTTGTGAAATATCTAAACGCAACCTCAGGATTCATTTCGGTTATTTGTGATAGCTCTTATGTATGCATAAAGAAATGCAGAATCAAAACAGTTAATGTCATAACACTGTCCACGAAAGAAGGACATCATTGTACAATTTACTATTTTTTTTTTTTTTTTTTTTTAGTAATTATAATACAATTTTTCTGAGCTGAATGACAGAAAAGCTAAATATCGTATCTAGAAAAATACTTAACTAGTTGGCAAATAAGCAAATGTATTTGCCAAAAGCTCTTTGGACAGTGGCCAGGGTGTGGCTCATTAAACAGGCTATTTATTAAGGGAGATAAACTCGAAGGGCTTACCTTAGGGAGAACCTGAACAGTACTGTATGCTTGTCTATGTCTCAGGGGTTGGTGGGTTCTGTGCGGTGGAACGGTTTCTTGCAGGCAGGCCGGTTATACGTTTGTGTTTTTATTTATTATTTGGTTTCAATATAATTTATGTTAATGTAAAAAAAAAGTAAAATAAAAATATTATAGACAGTGAGCCTGTGCATAAAAATGGTAGTCATAGCAGGAGAAGTTCTTAAGCGAATTACGAAGTTCTATGAACTTATTTTGAAGGAAGGAGATGGTCCGAGGTGGTGGTCATAAATAGGGTGAATAGTGGCAAAACTATTTTATTAAAAGCCAGCGCTTCGACCCGACTTTGCTGGTCTTCTTCAGGGCTAGAACGGACAAGATACAAAAAGATAGAGAATTGTGGAAGTTACATAATATTATGAAAAAAAAAAATTATAAACAATGTGAATAAGCTTATTAAAATTATAAACCGAGTAAGCTAATTAACAAGATCCTAAACTGAAGTAAATAGATGGTAACAATTGTTGTAGTGTAATATATAATATATGTAAATATGAATATACTTCTACAGATCTACAGGAGAGATTGAAATAAAAGGAAAAAGGTTTTAATATGAACTAATAGACATAAAGGAATATGGAGAAAGAAAAGAAAAAAGAAAAAAGAAAACAAAAAAATAAGTAAATAAAAATAGAGACTTAGAGGTGTGTTCAGCTAGAAGTTTCACTTAGAACCGGGAATTCATGGCGATGGCAGGTATTGGGGAATTTGCTGACTTATCGGGGTAATGGGGAAAAACCTAGAAAAATATAATATCTAAAATTTGAATGTATGGATGGATACAAGTGGAAAAAATACTATATCTATGAAGTATTAAATTATAAATATATACATATACATATAAAATAGAATTAAGAAACTATAGATAAGAGATTATAGGGTGAAACGTTGGCTTTTAATAAAATACTTTTGCCACTATTTAGCCTATTTATAACCCTCACCCCGGACCATCTCCTTCCTTTATAATGTAACGGTCAAGAATTAAATATTCAATTATTAATTTTTGGTTTTTCCTGAAAAAAATTAGTTGCATTATTTAATTTTAATGAGAGAAGATATAATCAAGTTCATACCCGAGTTATTGAATCCTGGAAGCAACCCCTTTCCAGATATATTTGTTTAAAGGGATGATGGGATGAATTATTCAGAAATTCTTAGCGGCGGCTGTCAGCTGATTCGTTACAAAGAAATCGTAGGAGACCCCGCGGGGAGCCCTGGGTGACAGCTCCCAGATACAGGCCGTCTTCTTTTCAGATATTGCTGTCTCGCGTTTGTTAACTTTCTGTCGATAACGTTACGCTTTCTGACCTTTAGGGGGCCGATAGAGCTTTTGTCTCTCGAAAAATACCTTGAGGAGAAACCTCAAAACACTCTGGAATAAATTCTGAAAGATTGTTTCTTTCTCACATTCAACAAAATATATTTCTAAATCATCTTCAAGTGCATTATTATAAAATAATTTGAAAATAAAAGCGTGCTCATTATTAATTGAGTTGTTCATTTCCAAAGTGAATTCTAGTAGATTTTTTTTTAGAAAATCGAAATAAGTATCAATTCCTATGAGTTATCGATATAAAGATTTAACACATGATGAATGCAATAGTGTAATTATATATATTTTTTAAAAAGGAACTTATATACTAATATGAAGTGGTGCAGAAATAAAAATGAATTAACATATAAACTTAAGGCTCATTTACACGGTGCCAGTTGGCTTGCCAGTCGAGGTCGCCAGTCACTCAATGCCAGCGACTGGCAACGTGTAAACGGTTCATGCCAGTCACTGGAGAGGCCAGCGAGGCACTGGCAAGAAAATTTTGATTGACTGGCGCACTGGCAAGCGCCTATTCGGAACTAGATATGACTAACCATCAAAACAAATCGTTATTTTAATATGATTTTTTTTTTTAGTTTAATAAATAATTTGGATTTAAATAATTTATAATTTATATATATAATTATAATTATGTATATATAATATATACATATTTCAAATTTATATTATTTGAATGTGAATTTAAAAAATGTCATCTCATCTCAGCCCAGGTTAGAAGTTATTAATATTTTTATATAAATATTTAAGTGATTGTAAAATATATAATATTAGATTTTGGCTCAAGTTGTAGTAATATTGTGCTATAATAACAACTATATATTATTATTGAAATATTAAGTAGAAAGAAACCAAAATACACTCTTTTTTTATTTTTATTTTATTTATTTATTTTTATTAAAACGAGATATCTGCTTGTTAAGAAAAACTGTAATAAAGGTATAGAAAAATACACTTCAATGTCTTAATAATGTAGTATGATTTCATTTGATTCAAGTGCTTTCATCTTATGCATTATGGTTCAAAATTATTCTTTAAGTATGCTATATATAATAGACATTCACTAACTATATTTATTACTACGGTTACGGTCCCCGGATTCCGATATTCGTCTAGACTGCCAAGCGGCCGGGATTGTTTCGAATTTTGTCTATCTTACGAAACCTATAAAATTGTCGTTTTTAGAAATATTTGAATGGGAGCCGGATAGATGTAAAGATGCTAACTTAAATAATCATTATATACGGTATAAAGGTGTAGGACGCCTGGGACCGATACCACTCGAGACTGATTAAATATGATTTCCGTACGGTATCATCCCCCGACATCCGATACATATTCCTGACGTGACAGAACAATGCTCACGCATGGTGACTGAGATAATACTTGGAACGTTGGAGGTCAATTCTTAGATTATATTTAATATGAATAAAGAAAAACCCATATCAATTAGAAAATTCTTATCTGTTCTCGCTGACGAACTCGCAACTCACCGCCAAACATCGTTACCACGTCCGGGTTGTGTCCATTATTTTATTAAGCCTTCAGGTTAGAGATGAAAACAGAGATAGCAAAGAATGCTAATAAGAAATGAGAAAGATCCTAGGAAGTAATGAGGCAAATAACTAGTATCACCAGCAGTTAGCAACTTAATACTTCACTTTAATTTTTCCTTTTCTTAAAATAAATTCCTTTGTAATAGTGAATACCCAAATACCTATACCTTTGTTGCATTTCCAGAATATGATACTTATTTGGAAACTTCGATTTTTTTATATTCCATTTTTATCTTTACATTTAAAAAGCTATTACACGAATAATGTATAAATTATATCATAAAAACTATAATTATATGTAATAAATAAACTATTTCTCATTTTATCTTCAATATTTAAGATTTAGGTCCCTAAAAATAATACTTTTTAAATGAAATAATAATAAGCAGTAAAAAAATCGTATTAACGGCCTCGGACGTTGGAGTCCACTCACTCCTACGATTGCTGGCCATTAATGAGGACACAATCAACAGATAGAGACTCGGAATAGGGAATTTAGTTCACCTTTTCTTTTAAAAGACATCGGTATACCGCGAAACTGATGTATGCCTCCTCCGGCATCTGATGCCGTTAGGAACTTCATAAATAGTGTCGGTCACCGATGACCGATATTGTCGGAAAACACATTTAAGAGATATCATTCTCTGCAGCTAACGTGTTATATTAAATACCTAAGTAAAGTATGTTTATATGAGTTTAAAAATACTGAGGTTGGGGGAATTTCGTTTCAAGTTAATCAATGGCATCATTTTTATTGATATAACATTGATTGACGTTGCAACAAGGACTAGAAAAAAAAAGAAATAATTAATAAAAAGTAAGAAACAATATTTAACATTTCTCTTACCACCAAACATACTTTACCATTTAAATTTTTAATTAAATTAAATTTCTTTTTTCTTTTTTTTTCTTCTTTTTTTTTGGTGCGTTTAGGTCCAATCCAATTAGAATAGGTTGATTGTACCTCTTGAACAGCCCTATACAAAACTGCCCTCTATTAGAAATAGCGAGGTAGGTAGTAAATAGTTCACGAGAGAGAGACTGGTCTGCCAGTCAACTGGCACATGCCAGTAGAACAAATATTTTTGTTTGACTGGCACACTGGCAAGCCCCTACCCTCGGCAAGGTATGACTAACCAGCAAAACAAATTGTCCAAAATACTTATTTAAATACCTTTTTTTTTTATGATTTATGAAAACCTATGCCTAACTATGAATCAGCTGAAGGAAATATTACCAAAATTTTAAAATAATATATCCTATATGAACGCTAACATTCGTAATATAAGCTTAGCAAATCGGTGGATATCGGTAATAGATTACACTGCAATAAGGTGTTTTATTTTAGTTCTAAATTGCTTATAACTGTCTGTATTTATTCATAACACTTTTAAACTATAAAGATTTGTTCTTATTTTGTATGGTACTTATATGCCAAATCGAAACCAGAAAAGATAAAAAGCATATTAATTATGACAGTATCTATCTGTATGGGCGGAAAGATTAATTAAATCGTTATTAATAACTTTTAAATTAAATTTTTAATTTTTAAATTGATATTATTAATTAATCGTTAATAACATTAATTAAAAAGATATTAAGTAAATAAATCGTAGAAGATGATGGTGAATGACAAAGAACGCTTAAATGTATAGCTTAAAATGGAGGGTTATAACTTAAGATAGTCGATTATTTATTTATTCCTCCCTTCCTTGCCTTTCGGCTACATGATATTTTCCATTGTAACAAATGTAATTCATTTATTATTTCATAAATGTAATTTATTTATTTTACACAAAATTTTTAAATTACTTCGATAAATTATTAATATTTTAAATACAGTCCTTCGTTTCAGATTACCATTTGGTCATTGATTAGATCGACTTTAAAGTCAATTAGAATTTTAACAGAACCGTTTAAAAATATTGTCAACATTAAATAAATACAATATTTTATATTGTATACAATATTTTACATTGTATTATTTAAGATAAAGTAAAAATTAATATTTTATTATTTTGCTTTTAATGCATCCATCTTCGACCTAATGACTTCAATTCAAATTCAATATCCAACAAAACATAAACAGAGAAATGTTTAGCCACTAAATTAGTACTTTTCAAGGGCACTGAATTATCTTATATATGAGTGAGATAAAATGGAAATTATACTTTATTATTCTGTGACTGTTATATTTCGTAATCAGATGGATTACGAAATATAACAGAATAATAGAAAAAAATAGAATATAAGAGAAAAAACTAGGTCTTTAAAGAGGAGAGGTTTGAAAGAGGAAACTGATTGTGTGTGTCTAATATGAGCAGGGATGGAATCCCCGAGGGAGACGGCTTGAATTGCAAAGGATTTGTCAAACACAGCAGTTTGGTGAGAGGGAGGATAGAGGCCGGAGTATCAGATCTAGTGGGACGGGATTGGATGAAGTATTTAAATTGTAAGCTGTGAAAAAATAGGAGGCTCGATGAGTTCTAATGATTTGGTACAGAAAGGTAGCTAGAAATTACCTACGGTGATAGGATGGATAGAGCCACTTCAACATGAAATGAAAAATGAAATGAAATGAAAAAAATGTTTTATTATTCTGGGACTGTTGTCCCTTAAGAACAAAATATGAATACAGATTATATGTCTGTGTGGCTACAATTGAATTGTATATTTACAATGAAAGTTGACTTACGATAAAAATACAGAAAAGAGAAAAAAAAAAGAACAAGTAAATTGTACATATGTATGAGAAACTAAAATAACCTTAATAAATTGAGGTACTCTCTGGTGGTGCTCAGATATTTCTCTGAGATATATTTCACAATCATTCGGATTGAGAAAGGAGTAGGTGCTTAAAGAGGAGTGGTTTAAACGAGGAAACTGATTGAGCGTGTCGAATATCAGGTGGGATGGAATTCCAGAGGGAGGCGGCTTGTATTGCAAAGGATTTGTCAAACGCAGCAGTTCGGTGAGGAGGAGGATAGAGGTCGGAAGTACGAGATCTGGTGGGACGGGATTGGATGGAATATTTGAATTGTAAGCTGTGAAAAATGTAGGAGGGTCGATGGGTTCTAATAATTTGGTACAGAAAGGTGGCTAGGAAGTACTGACGGCGATAGGATGGGTAGAGCCACCTCAACTCAGTGTAATACTGGGTAATATGCGTATCCCTTGAGATTCCGAAAACAAATCGTAGTGCGCAATTCATTAGGCGTTTAAGTTTGGCCTCGGAATCTCCCGGGAGTCCACCGTACACCATACAGCCGTAGTCGAAGTGGGGGAAAACAAGGGAGGAAACTAGGAGTTGACGGGACTTATATGGAAGGAGATATCGTAGACGATTGAACTGTTTTAGGGTGGAGATAGTGCGACGGGAAATTTGGGAGATGTGAGGTTTCCAGGATAGGGATTGATCGAAAGTAACACCTAGGTTTTTAACGGTGGTGTAGAATAAGATAGGTGAGTTGTTCAGGAAGAGATTGGGAGATACTGGGGAGGATTTGAGGAGTGAAGGGGATCCGATCAAGATGGCTTTTGTCTTCTCGGCGTTCAGAGTGAGCCTATTGAGGTTTGCCCAAGCACTTATTCTGTCAATATCTTCCTGAAGTTTTTGAGTGGCATCTGAGATATCTGTCGGATTAAAGGAGAGGTAAATTTGAATGTCGTCGGCATACAGGTGGTAATGACAGTGCAGGATAGAGGATGGGAGGTCATTTATATAGATGGAGAAAAGGGTGGGGGATAAGGAAGAGCCTTGTGGGACGCCTCTGGTCAGAGGTAGAGATTCTGATGGTGGGTTATTAGGAATTACAACGTACTGGGAGCGACCGGTTAGGAAGGATTGGAACCAATTAAGGGAACTAGAAGAAAAAGAGATATTTTTAAGTTTGGTTAGGAGGATGTTGTGGTCTACTGAATCAAAAGCTTTGGAGAAGTCTAGGAGAATAAGGATGGTTAGTTTCTGCTGATCTATGGCTGTGTGAAGGTCTTGGGAAATTTTGATTAGGGCAGACTGAGTAGAATAACCAGGCCTGAATCCAGACTGGTAGGGATTTAGGAGATTATTGTCCTCTAAAAAATGGGATAGCTGGGATTGGACTAACCGCTCTAATGGTTTTGAGAGGTTTGAAAGGAGGGAAATCGGTCGGAAATCATTAGGAACTGATGGGTTTGAAGTCTTCTTCAATGGGCGTACTAGGGCGGTTTTCCAGGATGTAGGGAAGGTAGCATTTTGAAGAGAATAATTGTATATATGATAAAGGATCGGAAGAATGGATGGCAATGCGGCTTTAATCAGTCTGACTGGGATGTTGTCGGGACCGTAATCATTGGTATGGGACTTCTGAATGGATTTAAGGAGCTCATCTGGTGTAATATGGGAAAGAAAGAAGTGATCAGGATTAAAGGAAGAGAACATAGGAGCCAGACTGGACGTGGGAGATGTGGATGCAAGAGGACAGGAGACAAAGTGAGCGTTGAGGTTATCAGCAGAAACGGAATTGTTCTGAGACTGGGGTGTATTACCAATGGTCAGTTTTCTAAGAATAGCCCACGTAGCCTTGGTGTAATACTGGCGCATCTCTTGAGAGTCCGAAAATAAAACGTAATTGGAAAGTCATTAGGCGTTTAAGTTTGGCTTCGCAATCTCCCGAGAGTTCACCGTACACCATACAGCCATAGTCGAAGTGGGGGAAAACAAGGGAGGTAACTAGGAGTTGACGGACTTATATGGAAGGAAGGAGATAACATAGGCGATTGAACTGTTTTAGGGAGGAGATTGCGAAGAGAAATTTGGGAGGTGTGTGGTTTCCAGGAGAGGGTTTAATCAAAAGTAACACCTAGTTTTCAACGGTAGTATGGAATAAGATAGGGGAGTTGTTCAGGAGAAGATTGGGGAATACCTCTGGACAAGGGTGGAGATTCTGATGGGGGGTTTTAGGATTTACAACAAAAATCAGGACCATAATCGTTTGTATGGGACTTCTGAATGGAGTTAAGAAGATCATTAGGGATAATGTGGGGGAAAAAGTAGTGATCAGTATTAAAAGAGGAAAACATAGGAGCCGGACTGGACGTGATGTGGTTGCTAAATGGCAGGAGACAAAGTGAGCGTAGAGGTTATCAGCAGAAACGGAAATGGACTGGGACTGAGGTGTATTACCAATGGTCAGTTTTCTAAGAATAGCCCAAGTGGCATTGGTATTAGGGGAGTTCAATAAGGAATAATAGTATTAACTGGATTTGGTACGGCGTACTGCTGATTGAGTACTGTTTCGAAGCTGTTCGAAGAACAGAAAATCTTCTGGAGCTCGAGTTCGTTTAAACTGTCGGTTTGCAGCATCTCTTTCTCTCATACACTCTCTCAAAGCAGAAGTCAAACAAGGAGCGGAAGGATTTTGTTTGTGATAATAGGAGCATGTCAGTCGAGGATGGAGTGAAGATGAGTGGTTAAGGTTTCTACCATGGTGTCGATGGATTTTGAGAAGTAAATACGATCCCATTGAATATCGTCAAGATCGTTTGAAAATGTTTCGTGAGTGAGTGGATTTAGGTTTCGGAATGATATCGTTCGAGGAGAAAAGGATGGGATAGGGATATTGTAAGAAATCTGGATAAGACCGTGGTAAGATAGAAACGGGATCGAGTGCTGAAATGCAGGAAGGAGTTTGACTAAGAAATCTAGGATAAACATATCGAGCCAGGATTCCGAGAACTGGGTATATATGGTAGAGTTGTAGGATACTATAAGATAATGGCTAAAGGCTGAGATAATGGAGGGCACTTGTTAGGTAATTATAATCGATCGATTACATCAGTAAATTGGTTTTAAATTCGCCGGAGAGGATGACATTTGAGTAGGAAGGAATTAAGTTGTACAAAGAAATCTCAAATGATACATCAAAAACAATTCTAGTAGGGCGATATATGACAGCAAACAGAATGGCAGGTTAAAAAGTCATAAAAGGCATAACACTCGAATCGTTCTACATTAACGGGAATGTGTAAACTTTAGGCGCCAGTCAACTGGAATGCGACTTGCACCGTGTAAATGAGCTTTAACTGTAATGCGCCAGTCGACTGGAATGCCAGCGACTGGCACCAGTGACTGGCGCCAGCGACTGGCACCGTGTAAATGAGCCTTTATTAATTGAATATTGTTATTAGCCTATTGCTATTTATTCAAAAAATATTTTTAGAAAATGTACATTGTAAAAAATGTTTTTTTTTCCTGTTTTTAGAAAGATATAATAACATTTTTACAGATAATTTGTATACGGGTGGTTCATAATAGGTACAACAGAAATGTTTGAAAATGGCCAAATAAATGCATGTTGATGTAACCAGATAAACGTTTTTAATTTTTATGTGTTATATTTTTTGGGATTGAATTGGTTTAAAAAAAGTAATGAATTTCGCTTAATTAACTAATGATAAATTAACGAACTTAATGTTTATTTCTGAAACTTTTATTTTTTTCACAAAATGTAATGAAACCGGTATTTCTTAAGTATTGTAAAAAAAATAATGAATTAAAAGTTTTTCTAACCGCTTTAATCAAATGAAAAATAATGCATTTTTTTGTATCATTATTGTAAAAATGGTTATGCAATACAATTTTATAAATTTTTTCTACCCGAATCATAATTTTTTCCCCCTTCAAATCGAAACTCAGTTAGACGTATATTTGTTCAAAAACGGACTTCGGTATTTTATTCATTCAAAAAGCTGTATCTATACATTCAAGTATAGATGTTTTTTTTTAAAATATTTTATTGAATGATAATACAATTTGCCTCATGAAGTGCAACAAGTATTATTGCTACAAGAGTTCATTCATACCATATATACATTAAAAAAAAAAAAAAAAACAGGAAGCAAATATAAATAATAATAAAAAACAATACAGAAATAGATAAAAGTAATCTTCTTTATTTAATTATTATTGAAATTATCAATGTTTTTTTTTCTAAAATAAGTGGTTTAAATTAATAAATTCTCAATTAATTTTTTTCAAATAAATGTTGGAATAGAAAATATAGTTTTCCGCGTTATCTGAAAAACCTTTAATTATGTTTAGGATTGGAAATAAACGACTCAAACATTAAATCAAAATGGAGCTGTCGTTGTATTTTCCGAGACACTCTTATATTCATGAACACTTACCCAACTGCATGTGAAAATAGTGAAAAAAAAGAAGTGAAAATAGTAAAAAATGTATGCATAGTTGATGCAAAATTTGATGTAAATATTATACACGGTGCTACTTATTGATTTAAAAAACATAATTTTTTTAATGGGCTAAATTGGCTTTCGGATTATTTATGTATTTTATGTTTATTAAAATCTCACCTAATAGTGTGAGCATGCTTCTCCTCATAAACAACATTTTTAGACATTTGTCCCATTAGAATCGGAATCGTCCACACTGTGCGTCGAATCTATAAAGTTATTCATCATTGCCCATTTCGTTTCACGATTATATTATATATATATATATATATATATATATATATATATATATATATATATATATATATATATAAGTTATTGTATTTATTTTTCTTTATTATCTCTATTTTGGTTATTATTTGTATGTACATATTGTATGAATAATTAAGGTAGTTCTAATTTTAATGTCCTTCAATGTAGCAGAATATATGAACATTCAACTAGTAAAAAAAAAAGTAATTAAAAATTACTTCACTTTAAACTAGATGATATTTACTTTAATTGAAAAGAGAATTAGTCATTATTAAAACCATTTAAAGAGAACAATTGAGCGGCTAAACTGAGCTAAATTCTGTTTTTATAAAAGTCATAAATTTTTAGCGATTTTTTTTTTATGATCACGCAACTATACAACAGTTAACTCACTTTTAGAAAAAAACTACTTTGTTTAATAAGATTTAAGTTTATATTAATTAACAAGAGTTTATTAGGCAAACACTTGAAAATCACTTTAAGTTGTGTAAAGAAATTATGTGATTTTCTATCCAGTCTCCTAAAAGCAGCCATGTTTTCAGCAACAACGACTAAAATTAACGGTTGCATAGTTCTAATTTCTCATTTTTCCATATATTACATGTATTATAATAAATATAATTGCCTAAATATATATTCCATTTATAAGAATATTATAATTTAAAATAACGATTTTTTAAATATTTTTTTTTAAGAAAGGTGGTTATGAAATTGTTTTTTTCTTGCAGATCTCTGTCATAGGAGTTGATCCGTAAATATAAGTGACAAGCTTAATGTTATCAGCCCTAATACCTTGATCTTTTTTCGATTTACGCCAGTTTAAAATTTCAAAATACTTTTAATACAATTAAAATACTTTTTTAAAGAAGAAAACGGCGAGATAACTCACACCCCGCCACACAAAAGAAACATAAATCCTGTTACTATTTTATAATATTCCTATTTATTTAATATATGAAAACACTCGTTTATAAGTTGTTCTTTTCTTTCTGTCTCTATCCCGTTAGTTTATTCGCTATCGATTACGTTTGATGTCGGCTGAAACAAATTCAATACTACAGGATTTGTACCGGCTTTGTTTGAGCTGCCGTTGGGCTTAACTTCATCGGAAAGTTTATCCCCTTCTTCCTGGAAGAAGAAGAAGGTAATACTAATGATATCATTGGTTTTCCTATTTAACTTTGTCGTTTGATGTTTTCAGTTTCCCGTTGGAGGAAAAACTCTTCAACAAAGCTCCAACATCTGGAGCAATATTTCCTCATTGCAATGGAATTTAATTTAATCATTTGTTTTGTTTTTTTTATAAAAAATAGTCTGAAATTCTTATTTACTTAAGACAGTGGAGGAAGGATGGGATGTAACCTTTAGGCTATTTATTTTGCCTGACGAAGGAGGTGGAGATTTATTACGTGGGTTTACCACGAAAGATTAAGTTAAAAATTATCGGCTAAGATCTTATTTTCTCATAGTTTATAAATTGGTCTTGTAATCATATTACAAATTCCATATTTACTCAAACCCCTTAGTATAAAAAAATATTTTTCCGCATAAGGTGTCCGGAAAGAAGAGATCTCTAGAGGTGGGGTGTTTAGAAGCAAACTGTTTAATTTGAACAGTTTCTTTTATTAAACAGATACAGTAAACTGTTTCACTGGAGATTAAACAGATACAAGGATTACCTTCCATCAGGAGGAGGCAAGTTGTTAAAATCAGCGCTGATCTCATCGATGCCATCAAATAGATCTCTAAACAGAGCAAAACGAAGCCATTGATGAACTCATTGCTGATTGTAGGGACTTACCCAAGACAACTCACTTTACAGGTTAGTAGCTGGAGACAACGAACCCGATGGGAAAAGAAGGAAACACTGTAGCTTTCCGGAACAGCTACAGAAGTTGCTTAATTTAAACAGATGCAGAAACCTGTTTCATTTAAACAGATAGAGAAACTTTGGGGACGGGGTGGCCGAATAGGCTAAAGCGTGTGCACAACACCGCTAGTTGCCTGGCAACCGGATAACAGAGATTTGAGATGATATAAAAAGAGTTCGCGTCCCGGTGCCGGAGGAGATTTTAAATTCCCCGCCCTCACCCCCCGGCCCGGGAAAATCCCGTATAGCCTAAAAGGCGAGGTAGGGAAGAACAAAAAAAAAAGATACAGAGATAGTTCTCAGTTCAAATCTATTTAAACATTATTTCCAATAGTAAATTTATATAATACCTTTAAAAAATATTATAATTCAAAGTTATAATTTTGTCACTTTGAATTTCATCAGCAATTGTAAATACTATGGCAAAATAAAAAAAAAGGTGTGATTAAATTTAACATTTAAACTGATAATTGTTTTGAAGATACTTCACTCTATAAATATTATGACTATCGGATATTTAATTTTGTTTTTTAGTTTGTCAAATTTCGAAATAGTCATATCTTTTTTTTAAAACATTTTTTTTAAAGTAGCAGAAACGGTTTCAACTGCTACTGACCTTAAACCGTTGTTTCCATCACTAGAGGGCTCATAGCATATTATAGTCAATGGTGTGCTATCAAATATTTTGGGTAGGACATTTACCTGCTATATTTTTAAAATAACAATGCTAAGCTGAAATGAAAAAAAAAATAGGTATAAATGAAAATATACTTATTGAATACTATAAAAGAAAAAAATGCTCCACATAAATCTAACGGAATAAGGTATATCTACTAAAAGAAATTGTCAACATTAATGTGAACCACAAGTTCTGACGGTGGATCATTGTTTGCAGAATGGTTTAATTGACAGAAAATGTAGTCTTTAACCAGCGTTTCTTCTATACAGTCAATTAGTTCATTATTATTGAAAAACTGAGGAAATTCTGACAGTGTATTATGCACCAGTAATAGACACCCAGGTTTTGGAGTCAACAGGTATTTTTATCAAAAAAAAAATCATAATAAATTCTTCGCAGTTTAAAACAAGAAAATGGAAACCTACAGACGAATATATATAAATTTAAAACCTATCTACAAATTTATTTCATTTATTTATTTACTTTTTCTTTGTATACATGTAAACCGTAGAAAATGTACTATTGTTAAAGTTGTGCGTTAAACTATTGTTATTCAGGTATGATTGCGATAACAATTGAAATTAACTCTCAAGTGACCACTTTATATTCTGTCAAACAAGACGACTAATGGACCAATGTTTGGTACCACGTTATTATTATTCTTAGGAGACTTTAGTCCCAGAATAAAATATTTTTTCATTCATTCATTCATTCAAAAGAGATTGGTTAGATAATGATTGATTCGATTAGAAAACATCCCTGAAGCAAAGATCCAGCCTAGCTTCATTAAAAAATCAACCAATTGGCTATTGCGACGTAATATCACTTGAGATTCAGGAGTCATCATCTTAAGTGTTCTTGCTTCACATGTACTCGCATTTGCACTCTCTTTTTGACGTAAATGGCTTATTATCTGTTAATGGGTTGAGAAGTGTCTGTTACTGGAACATTTACCATACTCCAAATATATATTAAACGCTTCCCCAATTCAGGCATCTCTGGACAAGACATCCAGGTTTATTCAACTCTAAGATATCCAGACGCACACCAAATCTCTCTTGTCATCCACAATTTACACTCATTTAAAAAAAAATAATTACATGTTAATTGAGAGAAATTTTATTACATTTAAATTTGGAGCGATGCGCGTCTATGTGGATGATTGGAGTACTCAGCCTTACGCAATATTTTTCAAAGTACTGTCAGAACAAATAATCATGGTTATTGGCGCAACATATTATATTAATTAATCTCTAGAAGGCATTTATAATCACATTTATTGCGATTGAGTAATGGAAGATTAAACATGAAGATGAAGATTGACACGAAAATTGAACTGACGGTCAGGCCTCTGAAAATGAATTGTTAACGCAATATATTTATTTCTGGCCAATTTTGAAAAAAATACAGGCTAGAACACGTAATGAAGTTTAGGTCTGATTAAATACAAGATATATTTATATTGATAAAACGCCTAAAAATTATTTATAATATCTTTTTTTTATAGCTAGTAAAGAATGGATATACATTGAAATATCAAAGAATAATAATCGAAGTTAGAATTATGGGCCTACAAACTCAATTTCGATTGCTTATGATTCAATACCCAACTTAATTGATCTCATTATTTTTGTTTTTCAGCTATGTTTGAAACAAGCAGACAAGTTTCCTCCTATTTCCCTCCTCCTCTCGTACCACCCCCCTCCGCCGGTGCGGAAGAAGCTGCCCTGAATGGAAGAAGCAGTGAAGCGATCGCACCACCTGTGGAAGATCGACAATAGCCAATACTTCCACCTAGGGCTTCCTATACATCCTCTGTTTTTGTTACTCCATCAACATGGTCACAAGAACTTTACTGCCTAACCAACCCTGACTCAAGTGTATGTCTTGTAGTATTTAAAAAATGACCCAACGTTATAAATAAGGTTCGGATTAATATGCAATAAAAAATATTGGAATAGGTCATATAATATGCCATGAAAAGTGCAATAATTTCCAACCGAATAGTGAAAGAAGATGATGAAGAAAAAAATAAAATAAGAAATACTGAAAATCAGTGAAATCATACTTCGTGAAGTAGAATAATATTAGGTATTAACATGAGAGAAAGGATTGCCCAGTAGCATTCCATCCTATCCTGAATTTAGCACTGTAGCTAAGCGGAGATATTCATCATCTAGCTTCTTTTGAGCAACGTTTAAATTGTGGCCATACATTGCATTAATATGTCTGGGTAAGTTATCGTGAAATGTTTGTAGTTTATCCGTCTATGGTTTTTAACCATCTGAAGGTCTTTATGTTAAGTAATGTTTTTGATTTACCATGGAGCTTTATTTTAGCTATATTTCTAAACATTTTTAAATGAAAACTATATAGTTTAAGTATGGAAACTCTTCAGTTTAGCTTCTATTTTGAAATTCTTGAATGAAGTACGTATAACAGTCGTAATCTGTTTTTAACGTTCTTTTTTTTTCTTTTTGATAAGTGGGCCCTGTATCATTCTTCTGTTAATTGACAGTCCATGGTATTGGACTTTATCTGTTTGAAAATTTGGATGTTGTCGAAGTAAACATTGAAAATGGTTTACTTTTGTTTTGTATGTTTGTTTTCTTAATCGAATGATAATTTTACTTCAAAACACATTTTCCTGATGAGAACGGTCGAAACACATTCTTTCAATTAAAAGATGTTTTTTTTTACAAAATATGTATATTTGTATTTTTCGAGGAAAATAACATTTCTTGAATATTGCAGTTCCTCGGACCAGAATGGTTTGGATTACTTATTCTCGTTTTATTAAGGAACCCGGGAGCACCATGTGTACGATATGAATATACAGAATCAGTGGGGCGATCCGGCCAACTCCAGGATTGTGTTGAACAAAGAAAAATGATGGAAACAAAAATCATATGTTCTTATCTAAATTTCATTTGTTTAAATTTTATTGGATAACTACAAATAAACAATATTCAATACATGTAATAGCCTTTCGGTTACGAATTATCTTTTTAATTAATGCTCCAAAATACCATCATTGACTTCTAAACATTTTCGACAGTTGTCCTCCTAATTGTTTCAAATATTCTTTTAAGGACGCCTGGAGAATTTTTAATACATCGAAATAGTTCATCCCGAGTGTCTACATTTACTTTGTATACAACATCTTTGAACTCATATACAATAATCCAGTACTGTGATGTTTGAAGATCTTGGAAGCCTAATATTTGTGGTCCATCTCAGTGCACCGTGAGCAATCCAACGATCTGGAAACTTTTCACCCAAATGTTTCCTCATATGATAAGCGAAATGACGACTGGTTCAAATATGGCAACTGTTGCCCTTCCGAGACGAACCCGAAAAAAAAAAATGTAAATGATGGTATTTTCGAACATTTATTAAAGTAAAATAATGATAACCGAAATCCTAAACCATTTATGAAATATTGTTTTTATTTCTTGTGAAATTGAGCTGATTTTTAACTAGCCGGTAAAATTTAGAAAATGAAAATGGTATAAGAACATTTAATTTTGTTCTCTTAATTTTATTGTGCAATCCACTCCTAGAATTCGACCCGTTCTTCTAGTTCATTCTAATTTAAAATGTATGTCTTACCAATAATTTTAATTTTATTTTTATTGAGAAAAAAAAACATTTTGCCTCAATTAAGGGCAAGAGTATTTTGGATGTATGAAACACAATCATATCATATATATAATAAATGAAAAGAAAAGACAATTTGAAATAATAGAATAAATCAAACATGAGACAACTTTAAATAAAAAAATATATATATATTTTTATATATATCCCCCACGTATGGAGGATAAGGCAAGATACCAAGAATTAAAAATATATTTTTTAAAGATATAGGCGTTTTTTTATTGATTACTTTATTATTTTTTGTCAAGTTCTTTTTAAAGAGAAAACAAAAAAGTGATTTTCATAGGTTATAAAATTTGGACAATGCGACTGATACAATCTTATATCTCGATTATTCGCAAAACTTAAATAAGGGAAAACAAATTTCTAAAATAAAAACTAAAAAAAAGAGTTATTAAAACTAATTTTACGGAATTTTTTCAATATTCAATTTTGTATTTGATCAGATTAAAACTTTATTTCATGTTCCTGCATGCATTTTTTTTTTTTTAATTTTCAGAAATCAATATAAGGCATTAATAACTTATTTTCAGTAACCCTCACGCTTACAGGCCAGGGTACTGCTATCTTGTCACCTCTAGAAATCAGTGTTCCACGCAAAAAAGAAAAATTAGATAGCTGGCAGTTCATGTGGAATGAGTGTCCAGCAAGATATAAAAAATTAAGTAAAGCCATGGACCACATCAAATGGACCGTTCTAATCCCAGAGAAGAAATCGTCTTGACTAGATTGAGAATAGGTCATACAAATTTCCCTCGTTTATCAACAAACAACCACATCCAACATGTTAATACTGCAATAGACCTCTCACTTTCAGACATATTTTTCAGGAATGCCCCTATTCCCCATCACCACTTTAATAAATTATCTGTTAGACCGGATATTTAAGCTACATTAAATGTTGACGAATCATAACTATAATAAAACAACTATAAACAAATATGATAAAAACAGTTATAAACTTCCTTAAAACTTATCGATTGTTTAGCAGAATATAGAAATATATATATAATTTTTATTTATTTATTTGTGTTTTCATTTTATCATTATTATTTTCTTTTTCTTATAAGTTTCTAAACTCCATTGAACAAA
Organism: Nezara viridula; assembly: GCA_928085145.1. Classification (NCBI taxonomy): domain Eukaryota; kingdom Metazoa; phylum Arthropoda; class Insecta; order Hemiptera; family Pentatomidae; genus Nezara; species Nezara viridula. The sequence continues at coordinate 88,575,647 of OV725080.1, read as the reverse complement.
AATAAATAACAAACAGTCATTTATGACCCTGGATTTTACGCCTCAAAGCCCAAATAAACAAACAAACTTATTTTCAGAGGTCCGATCGTTTCCATATTTTATTACTCACGATTCTAAATGCGCTTGAGAGATGTATAGAGGATTTAGTAAAATACTCTAAACCCTATATAATATGTTAAATAATTGGGAATGTATCGTAGGTTTATTCCGAAAAATCATTACCAATGTAATATTAGATTAATTGAATTCAATGAAAGTTCATGAATTTCCTTGGTGTGAAATCACAATATTAACCATTTACATATAGTGTGATAACTTTTGACCTTGAGATGTTTTGCGGGAGCACAATGTGTTTTATAATATCCTTAATGTTATTCAGATTTAGTTTTGCATGTTTTATATGTAGTAAAATCCTTATTCATTCATAGATTAAATGTAGAAATGTATTTTCAATCTGTCTTCGTCAGACAGATGGAGTTAGGAGATTTTATTACTGTAAATTGGATTTGTGTTATTTTTTTGGTCTCAATGAGTTTTTATTGGTTAGCTCTAAAGTTTAAGGTTTAGCTCCGTTAAAAGACACTTCAAAAACTTTGAAACGGAAAATGATTTCTGTTTACAGTTGAGCGGTAAGTGAAGGTTGTGTGATGCACGTACCAGAACTTTTTTTTCATGATATCGATTAACTGAAGATTGTACAAGAGCTTACCGAGAGGTGTTTGGCGGAACCGCCTGGGTCTCTTGAATTATATACGAGGGAAATTAACTTGTCAACTGCTGTTCCATTACCGTGGGCTAATCATCGTAATCTCTACCTCCCTCTTGTCTTACCCCACAGATACGGCCGTAATAAGCCTTAAGTCTCTTTCGGTTCCGTGCCTTATTAGCATTTCCCCGCCGGCGATTTAAGCGCCGCCTTTGATACTGTTGATCCTTCAAGCTTATGATCTGTTTATAATTCAGTGGAGCATCTGTTCACCAATTCAATCTTCTGGTATTATCATTTCTGGCGTTTCTGCGATTGAAGATGAATCTTATTAAAGATACAACTTAAAACAAAAATAAATAACTTTTTTGATTTTCTATAAATCTTTTCTTCAGATTTTCTCTAATCTGCATCTCCCCTTTACTTCATAATAGAGTGCTAACTTACTAAGCTCATAAACAGTAGATTTCTGGTACAGTAGTGGGTACCATGCTTGGCTCCATAACCGATTCCCCTAGGGACGATTCGGTAGATTCCTTTCCACCGACTCACTCAAGTTTTATGAAATTTTAAAAAATGTAAAGCACATACTCACCAGGGTTTATACTTCTTTCCTTGAATATGACCGTCCATGAAACATATATCTTTAGGCTGTTAGAGAAATCCAGGAAAATAACATTTTCTATAGTACAAGCCTGGAAGTTTTGGTTGTTCTGCAATACACAGACAGACCTCATATATGCTTGTTTCAATCGTAGTTTTCTCCGGCCGTAGGTCACCCATATAAACCCCACTTGCTGCAATTGTTCCTGCATAACTTTGAACACATTTTGCGGGTTTCCTAGCGCGTTCAATATTCTCACTTAGTAGAGGCTGTGTATTTCCCCCGGATTGATTCACGACTGATAAAAAAAAAAAAAAAAAAAAAAAAAAAACTGGCAAAGCCGGAATTTCACAAACATTTATTTATGTGAATATTTTTTTCGGTTTTGTATAAGTATTTTATTCCTAATTACAAACTTTTTTCTCGCTAAACACTTCTATTGAAACATTTCTCCTCTTGCAACCCTCTCCTGTGTGTAAATAGCCAAATTTCACAAGATATTTTTGTGAACAGCTTAGATGAAAAACGAAAAGTCTTATGAAACAGATATTTCATATTTGAGATAAAAAAATATTCAACGGAAGTGACACTTTACTGAATCTTATCTTGCACTTGTTTACTTTCTCAAAACTGCTCTAAAGTTTTTAATCCGATATCGACGAAATATGCACAGTGCCGAAATGCCGAATGCCAGATTTTCGAAATTTTTTCCTTCCTAGGTACTTTGAATTTTTTTTCTTTAAAATAACTAACCATCGCACAATGTTAATAAATATCATTGACATGCATACTTGAAAACATTCTCAGAAATGTGTTAATATAGAGAATTTTAATCTATACAGAAATCCGACGTCTAAAATAGCAATTTCTTGGAAATTCAGTCATTTTCTACGCTAACTAAAGTCGATCTCACATTAAATCGATTTGCAATATATAAATCTCCCCGTGTCGAGATAATCCAACGCAAGTATATGATACAATTGAAATGAATTGACTTTGCAAAAAAATTATTATTATTATATTTTTTTGTGGAAATAATATTTTTTTCAACAATTTTCATAAATAATCCACAAAGAACTGTAATTTAGAATCATTTCTTATTATTATTATTATGCTACCTGAACCATATTAGCCCGCGGTATAGCCCTCTCTTTATCAAATTAATAACATCCGTCTAAAACTCGTGAATGGATTCGTCATATATTAATTAATTTAATTAGTTACAAAAAAACTCATCATTACCCTTTTGCTTTCCACTTGAATCGTAATGTAAATTATATCACAAAATCATGAATAACTGTGGTCAACAAAAATATTGGGCTTTTGGCATTTATAACCTAGTTATTTCGACATGATGGGATCGTAGTTTTCTCTAAACGACCCAATATTTGTGTAGACCTCCTTTGTTATCGATTTTGGCCAAATTTTCTCACGATTCAATCGTAAAGCAAATAAGTTCATAAGTTTTTAGTTCTTCATTGAATAGAAAAGGTATAACCATCTTCAGATTGAAAATCCTCTATTTTCTAGAATTTTCGTAAATAAAAACTTTGTAGGTTACAATAAGATGATTCACGAAGCTTTATATGGATGTTAATAATTCGATAATAAAGGCTCTGTACAGCATATATCTATTATAGCTCAATATCATGGTATGATTATTGCCATTTTTCAAGTGTTTTTTTTTCTGCCGGAATGGGTATCTTATATTATTTTATTTATTTAGATCAGTCCGAGATAAAATTTACATCTTGTCCCCATGTGACCAGTTTTAGGGACGGTATTCCGAGACGGAGGAGTAACATAAACTCCCTAGGGAGATATTAAAGGACCGTTCCTTTATTCCGGGAAGCTGCATATATCGTTGCGAAGGAAAACATACAGCATTGCTCTTGTCAGAGGTTCCTGTAAGGGGATGAAATAAAAGCAAAAAACCCATTCGGAAATTCATATTTTAGGAAGGAGAGGGAATTGACCTCACCTTTGAGATGGGCGTGAATAAAGAAGTCGAGTTTTACTGCCGTTTTGGGGGTAAGAATAGAGAATGAAGGTAGTGAGTTCCTCAAGACTTAGGTTTTTTTTTGGCTTTTTAATGTTTTTTTTTTTTCTTAACGTGTTAACAAAATTTTATTTTGTAATACAGATTTACCAGATAATACATTTTATACATGATTTTCAATTAACCAGAGTAAGTATCGTCTGGTTTAAGTAAATAAGGATAACTTTTTTTCGTTTGTAATTTCACAACGTCCAGAATTATTCCTGAATGGTTGAAGGAATGTCAAAAATGTATCCTAATAATATTTTGAGTTCATTCATATGTTAAATTAATAATCAATTAGTGAATAAGTAATGGTACTATACAAATTAAATCTTAACTTAAAAAAAAATACATTATCTTTTTAAACAATAAAATTGGTTTTATATATAAGGACATACATATATAAATATATATACTAATGGACCAAGTGGGACTAAAAACGAAAGTCTTTGAAAGAATCCGTGAATAGAAGAGTGTAAGAGGATATATAAAAAAAATGACGGAAGAAACAGAAAAAAATGAAAGCAACAGACAAAGACTGGCTGGGTAGGAAGCAATACGGAAAAAAAAATTAAAAGAAATCGTTCTTGTGTAAAATAAAGATAAACGGAAGGGTACTGCGTCGTAGAAAAAATTAGATTTCTTGTTTATTATAAATATTACAATCTGTCTCAATAAAGGACACTTATAATAGAGTTTAGAGATCACTTTCATACCATATTTACAAAATCAAAAAATAAATAAGGTAATTTCAAAATAAGATACAGCGAAATAAGAACAAAATAAAATATCATAATGATGGAAGAAAATCTAAATAATAAAATAAAAATAAATTAATAAAATAGAATTAAATTGTTCTCTAAAAAAAGTGATAAAAATAAACATTTTTGGCGCAGGCATGCCTATTTACACTATTTACAATCGGCCGTGGAAACTCTGTATCAGACTTGTCCCCCCACTTTTGGAGGAAAAATTGAGGCTTTAGGAGATCCCTGCGCTTCTCCATCAACAACTTCACTGGTATTAAAAGTCAACGGAGGCTGAGTAAGAGCGCTTGATATCGAAAAATTAATCGCAGAATAAACCAAAATCTTAAGGCTGGAAAAAAAAATACAGTATCTTTTTGAATATAAAATAAGGTTTATATATGGGCGGATGATAAGAATGGAGCAAGGGAGATTAAGCAAGAAAGTATTTTTAGAGAAACATATCCTCTTACGTTCTTGTATTCTTGGATTCTATCAAGAATTTCTTGTTTAGTCTCCCTGGGTCCATTTTTATCATGTACCCCTATATAAACCTAATTTTATATTTATGTAGGTGTTCTTTTTATTTATTTATTTTTAGGTTATTTTATTCTTATTTATTGTATATATATATTATTTTTCTGTATAATTTATTTTATTTATTGTACATAGAGTGTGAATGTGATCTCTGAACACTATTATAAATGTCCTTGGGACAGATTGTAATATTTTTCAGTAAATAAGTTTTAAAGAAGTATATTCTTAAAAAAGAAACTGTAATTTTTTATTCAACACAAGATTTCAGTTATATACTGCCATTAATTTTCAATTAATTTCTTGACTTCTCAGTACTGTTCCGTTTTTCTTTATTTCCCAAGACAACCTTGATAACTTTTAATTTTTTTTTCGTATTGCTCCCTATCCAGGCAGCCTTATCTGTTATTTTCAATTTTTGTGTTTCTTCCGTCATTTGTTTTACTTATCATCTTACGCTCTAACAAGGAAGCGAAGGCACGCAGAAATAATGAGAAGATACTGAGGGAAGAGAAAAGCGACAGTATAATATAAAAATAAGTTAATAATATTTATAATAAGATAGAATAAATAATTTTCTTTTTCTCAGTCGAATCACATTAGTTCATTAAAAATAATAAACCAGAACTATAGTCTGTATCTTTGTTAATAATGGTCAAATTCGGATGAATTTTTTTTTATTTTGTAGTTTTGTTTTTTTTTTCCTTCTAATTTCGGAAATATAGTACCATGGTTTGTCACTTCCTCCATAAAATCCTCTTCCTTTAGATACCTCTTATCCATCGCTTCTAAGAGTGGGAAAAGGGATCTACACTGCGAAACACTATAATTTTATAATATTGTCTGAATTATTTATTTCAAATATAGTTTAATTTCTTATCAACTAAACTTCCTTCTAACTGTATCTTATTAGTTTAAGTAATACATTAATTTTTTTTAAATATTGAAACGAAAGTTACTTCTGAACAATTCTGTAAATATTTAAATCAACCTTTAACAATATGAAATCAACAGTCGAAAATTATATACTCTCAATTTTTAATTTGTTTAAAAATTAGGTACTTATTTTACCAACCATTATATTTTATTTACTACTATTTTAGTATTCTCTCTTAGTCTCTCTCTCTCTCTCTCTAGAAAAAATAGAAAAGATACATGTATAAGTTAATAGATAAAAAAAAGTAAAAGTTTTTTATATGTATTTAATAGATAGATAGATAGATAGATAGAAAAAAAAACTTTATTCTGGGACTAAGTCCCTTCAGAATAACAATAATGTACAAAATAATAGAATATTACTGGCCTGAACGTTGAAACAATAAATAAAATTGATAAAATAAAATAAAAAGTAAAGAAAACCTTAGGTGCACAAGCTATATACAAACAGATAAAACTATGTACAGATCATTTAAAATTATGAACAAAACAATTAAAACTATGAACGAATCACTTGAACTAAGAACAAAATTATATTTAAGGGTTGAACAACATAAACATACACTTTGAGAAATGAAGAACGAAAAAGAGATACAATGAGTTCATTTCATAAAAAAAAAAAAAAAAAAAAAAAAAAAACTTTACTTGAATATATATATAAAAATAAACAGTTACTTATAATTGAATAAAAAAAAAATAAAAAAAAATATAGATTTATATAATATAAAATATTATGAAAAATAATAAAATAATTCGGGAAAATGGTATCTATAATGCTCATATTGTGTTATTTTTAGCTTCCAGATTCATTTATCGGGCTGTCTAGAACGATAAGTAAGCCAATAGTTCATATTTTGTTCCAAGCTCTGATGAAGAATCTTCTTTTCTCTTCCTGTTCTCAACAGTTGTCCTACAAACAAGAAGTTACTATTAAATTAAGACAAACAAAAACTTGACTCTTCTTAAACATAACTTTGAAAATAGATTTTAGGAAGTAGCTCAAGATAACAAGACGTTTAAATCAATATTATACAAACCATCAGAGATATGTTTTATTTTTACAGCATTGTATAAAATAATATTTTTATCTACTTTAATCCTGCTGTCAATTTCCCATTTAACAATCATGATATAAGTCTTCCAGTTGACAGAATGTTTGAAATTTCAACACTGTTGATTAAAGTCATTTTAGTGATATTTTTACCTGGAAAATTTATAATATCTGTACAGAGAGTGAGTAAGTTGATTTCAGAGTAGGTGATTGCAGTGTTGAACTACAGAACTGTGAATAAAGGTATAGATTTTACCACTGGAAATATTACTAAAATTAATAATAAAAAATGTTGAAATCGAAGATATTCATTCTATCAACTGAAAGAATCATATATGCACTCAATTATGATTTAAATTTAATAATTCATATACCGTTCATTGTCATTTCATATCAAATCATCCAGGGCATGATAATCTATAACTCATAGTCTATTTTTTTAATGATTTTATTTTATTTATTTATTCCATTCTTCATACTTCTTAATCAGGTTTTTTTTATTTATTTGAAATACCTTTTTATACACATATTTTCATATTTTCATGAAAAACGAAATTTTTAAGTTACCGCCAGCTGTATTATTAGTGACTTAGTTTAATATTTAATAAAACATTTATAACTTCGGTAATATTCGTCATATCACAATGGTTTGTATAAAACTTTCAGGATGACCTAAAAAATAATTCTGAAATGCAATAGATTTTTCAGAAAAAGCTTTTTAATACTTCTGAATTTATCTGATGATTTTTATACTGAAATTAAAATGTCGTTTAATGCTATACAAAGTTACATCCTATTTTTTTTTTTTTTCGCTGGATTACTTGAAATACAATGACCCTTATGTTTATGAGAGGCGTTTTACATTAGTCAACCTGTTGTTTTAAGTAGCATTAAAATTTAAATAAAGCGTCTATTAAATGATTGGTAGTGGGAACATTGTGCCTTATTTAAAAAAAAAAAAAAGATATATTGATTTCTATATTTTGGACATAGTATTAGCGATTGTTACATAAATTCTATCGATAAAAAATAAATAAAAATATTTTTTTCTATAGTATATGATACCGTAATTTCTGAAATCATGCACATCGCCTTATAATAAAATGATTATTAGAAATGTAATGAAATAACCGAACTTGATATCATTGCTGTAGTTTAAGCGATTGTATCTTTTATGTGCATGTACTTTTTATTTATTGATGATTTTTATTCTCTCATAACATAGGTGTATATGAACCAATTGTTTAACCAGAATTAATGAGTACAACTCTATACAGTATAAAGAAAAATAATAATACAGAGATTATTTGCCGTGATAAACTATCTTAATTTTAAGTCTACTAACACAAGGTTTTTTCAACAAGATTTGGAAGTTTAGGTCAGTTGCGTGTGCCAAGTAGAATAACGATATCGATCATGTAAGCTCTCTTGTAACTTCATACCACAAAGTCATGAATAAGTTAAGAATACTTGTTTTATTAATTTATTTTTGTATGTGATTATTTACCTGTAATCAACATTCTGTCAGGTTGAAATAATTAGTTTTAGGTTAGAATTAAATTTTAAATGTAGACAAAAACATTAAAGCATGTTTTAAGTCGTTTCAGATTTCTTGTGGTTAATGGAGTGAGGATAATTAAAAGAAACCAAGGTGTGTGATGAAATATAAATTATAAATAATAGTTCATTATAAAGAGAATGAAATTATCAACATTTCTCTTGCTTACAGTATGCAGATCTCATTTATAGTTTCTGAGATAATTTAATGAACATGTCCCATAAAACTTGTCATCATTTGGTTTTCAGCACTATTTTTTCTTTCCACGGTATTTTGAATAACAGTCCATTATAGAGAGGATGAAATGATGAACAGTTCCCTCGCTTACTTTATGCTTGTCAGATTTCTAGTTTCTGAGATATTTTAGTCCATATCTTAAATAAAATTCATTATCGTTTGTTTTCGATACTATTTTATCTTTTTTCGCCTCTCAAACACGGCGTCGCATTAAGATAAAATTTTGTATGATATCACATTACAAAGAGGATGGAAACGATGAACATTTCCCTCACTAACAGTATACAGGTCAAATTTTTATTTTATAAGATATCTTAATTCATATGCAAAAACACTTCAATTAGTCGACTCCAGTCGACTTTATCCGAGCGTTACACATGGGAAATCTGCCGGCTCAATCTAATTCACTCTCCACAACATAATGAAAAACTAAACTGGTGGACGGATTAGGCTGAAATTCAGAGCTCTATAGTATAATTTTCTTATATTTTTTCAACTTATTTCAAGTGTACTAAAATATAATAAGTTATAAATACGCATTTGAAAACTAATCATGTAATGTACTAATGAGAAACTTACTAATTATAATTTATATTTTCGATCTGTAATAATCAAATATCGTCTCTCTTCTCACTTGAGGAAAGTCCACGTTGTCTCCGGGCTCATAATGATTTAATGAAAATTTCGTTCGAATATTAATGATATCTATGGTAAAGCAGAGAAACTTTACATGTGGCAAAAAATGTTACTTTACTGATAAAATGAAAAAAAAAAATTCAAAACCTGCCACGAGGCCTCACAATTGTATTGTATAAAAATTAAATTACATCTACATATTTCTCATTTCATGTTAAAAGTTATTTTAAACTACGTCATAGAGAACTGATTTAATAAATACTGTAACAGGCTTAATTCATTCGACACTTTTCAGTTTTAATAATCAGGGGCAGAAAGACCCACTCTCCTTCAAATTTCAGCGAAACTTAGTAATTCATGAGGGCCGTTGAAGAGAGGCAAACATTAATAGTCCGATAATTATTTATCAGGAGCTACTGCGGCTTCATTAGCTCTTTTGTAAATTAGCACAGACTTAGCAGTCCTTCAGTCCCTTAGCAGTCCTAGTAAATTTCTAAGTCCCTTTAATTCTGGGATCTTTAGTAGGTTAATGGGTCCTCTTTTTCTTCGGATGGCACAATTCTCTTTCCTTTTCTTAAATGTTTGAATATAACCTTTATCTATTGTGTTTATTTAACCTTCCGTTTCCTTCGGTATGTTTTTCGATGGATTGCTGTGATATATAGTTTACAATAAATTTAGCTTGTTTTTAATTTTTTCTCTGCATATATATATATATATATATATATATATATATATATATATATATATATATATATATATATATATAAAAAAAAAAATATATATATGTATAATTATGTTTTTTTCTGCCCTGATGATGCCTGGGTTGATGAAACGTTGGCGGGTCATGAATTTAAGGTAAAAGCACCGATAGCTGATCGTGTACCAATACCTAACATATTCCTCGAAAAATGCGAATAATAAAACTTCAGGACCTCCTAGACCTCTATTTCATATGTTCTTTGTTATTATATTTTCTCCTTGTATATTTATCTGCTTTGCTTTAGTCTTGCCAGATATCGCAACCAAAATAATGAGTTGCATAGGAAGGTCCCTCACGGTCCACTTAGTGTCTTAGGAACAACCATCCGTCAGTAATAGCACCACACCTTAGGTTTATTTATTTCTGTTTAACTACTTAGATTTACCCCAAGCATTTTGTTGATTGTTTTTTGGATTCTTTTTAAATTATGTTTTATCTGTTTTAACTTTTCTTGATTAATTTATTGGATATTTAATCCGTGTCAGCTACTAGAGACTTAAAAAGAGGGCTATTGCCAGTAGTTAATTCAAAAAGATATGCTCAATATAACTTGTCTTAAAATTGGACCATTGACTACTGTCTTGTTATAAAAAAAAAATAATGATTTGGAATAAATATACAGCAAATATAGGTATTCCTATTGCCAAAAACAGTATCTTGAGGGTGACCAACATTTATTGATAAATTTAATTCGGTGAACACAAGAAATTAAAAGAAATTTTATAAAGCATGTCAGCTACAGGTTCATTTACTATATAGTTGAAATTTCCCATTTACATCCTAATTAAACTACTTTTCTACTTCTTTTCGAGTGATTTGCTCTTTTACATTGATATAGTCTTTGAGAAAGCCGTGGATCCACATGATTTTGAAGACTATCTATAGATTAGTACATATTCTTTTGTATTAATGACTTTGTAATTTATTTTTCCATTTTTAATTTATACATTTTTTCTATAGTTACATTTTTATGTGTTATAATAAATATGAGTTTATTTGTTTATTTCTGATCAGCTGTTCAAATGTAACCTTTCTCTATTGTGTAAATGCAACTTTCCGTTTCCTTCATTATGTGCTTCGATAACACATTGTAGCATGTGTAGTTTTTTTATTTTATCTTTTTTGACTGCTTAACTTTTTTTTTGTTTTGTTTTTTGTCCTGATGCTGCCTAAATTAGTGATACATTAACGGGCTAACTGCTCTCAAGTAATTTGGAGATCTTGTGTTTTTTGGGGGAGGGATTTTTTATTTATATTTAAATTTATAAATTTCTAAGAAATTGTTTTTCGTTTTTTTTTCGACTGCCTTTCTTTTATTGTTTTATTGCTGCATTCCTCTGCTGGGTCATTAAACGGAATGTAGATTTGGAAGAATTATTTAGCAGAGCTACCTATAAATGAAATGGATTACTCTTCCTAAGATCTCAGAAGAATATCTTATGATAATCATCGGATAAAATTACAAAAAAAAAACTTTTCATCATGAGTTATGTTTACATTTTACATAATTAAGGTATTCACATTGAGGAGGAGTTGTCGTCCTTATATAACCTAAATTAGGAATTCTGGTTCAAGATAGTCCCTTAATTAACTTCTGAATCGGGAATCTCAATCTCTCGGGAATCTCAATCTCAATTCAATCTTAATAAAATATATCTAAAATCTGATATTGGCTCTTAGTTTAACTACATGTTGTTACCGTGAAAGAAAATTTACTTGCATATTGATATCCTTAGATAAAAATTTTCATTTCCTTTTATAATTTTTTTTTGGGACCTCCCCTTTCTCTCCTTTAAGGCTATACGAGGTTTTCCCAGGGCCAGGTGGTGAGGGCGAGGATTTAAAAGACTCCCCCGACACCGGAACGCGAACTCGTGACTATTTTATAATTACTCTATATTTATAATTAAAATTCCCCTCTCTCCTACCCCGGCAACGGGTCTCTAACTTGTGATTTATATATCATCTTAACTTCGGTTATCAGGTTTCAGGGCAACGATTGGTTCTGTGCACACACGTTAGCCCGTTCTGCCACCCCACCTCATGTATAGGCCATTGAAAACTAACTTTTATTATGGATATCAATCAGGAAATATGTATTTTTTAGGTAAAATTATACAATTTATTTTATCAAGTTTAACTTCTAGCTATGCATTTAAAAATTCTGTTGTATAAATATTTTTACTAATCAGCTTTTTTTTTTTTATTCTTTAAGTATTTACTAAATGATCCATGCACATCAACCAACTAAAAGTATACAATTAATACGAAATATATTTCTGAATACACCGAGATTATAGAGTTGTAGAATATACTGCTAGCTGGACCTGCTAGATAATAAGAGAAGGTTCCTACTTATTGGCTTCGTCCCTCTGCTGCTTCACCTGTTGTTCCGCCAAGTCAGCTTGTTAGTTTGCTGGCACCTTGGCAAACTATCGTCCCTTCTATCTTAGACACATTGATAAGGTTACACTCAACTGTCTTTCTATGATATTTATTTAAATTATTAAGATATTGAGACCTTTTATGTGATTCCCTATTGTTTGAAATAAAAAAGGAGAATAATGACTGAATAATACCTGACCTCCGATTTTAATTGAAAACAAACAAATTTCTCAGACGGATACCGTACACTACCTTGGACTTACCTATGACAGAAGGATGACATGAGGCCCTCATGTTAAAATGAAACAGAAGACCCTCAATAGACGACTCAAACTACTTTACACACTTTTTCCAAATCTTCAAAACTAGAACTGAATCATAAACTAAATACATACCTATACTTACTTAAAAAAATATGGAGTTACTCCTCATAGATATACGGTAAAGCTAAAAAGATTCACTTACACAAACTTCAAACTTTCCAATAAAAAATATTACGACTTATAACTAAAGCACCTTGGTACGTGACAAACAAATCATTACATACAGACTTCCTCTTGCCTCTAGTTGACCAACACATGAGAACTCTCTGCAAAAGATTCTACAATAATTTATACGGATATACCAACATACTAATCAGATATATGGCTTCAGCTGACTGATAAAATCTCAATAAACAGATAAAAAAAAAAAATTAACTTTAATCTGATAACTGATCTGAAATAATTCCTATCGTTAAATTGATACAAGATCTGATGTAGTTTTAATTTATGAAGGAATGATTTTATAATAAGGAATCATAGGAAAGGTTATTTCATGACTGGCGCATCCCATAAAAAATTGTGAGAATGAAAATGTCAAATTCTTTAATAGTCTCGTTATGATTTGCAGATAAAACGGTTAGTTTAAAGCGTTCCGAAACGTTTATATAACGTTAATAAGAAGCAACAATTTTTATCAATAAAAAAATAAGTGACTTTACCTCTTAATTTATATAAAATCAATTCTCCTCAGCATAACTTTCCATTTTAATTACATTGTCTGACTTGATGTTCAATTGATCAATATATTTTTTATTGCTTTATATATTTATATCACAAAGGAATAAAGTGGACAAATAAATTTTGATTTAAAAAAATAAAGAAAGAAGATTAACGAATAGAGAGAAATATTCCAAAAAAGAGGTAACACGAATGAGGAAAGGTTTATTGAAGAAAATAGTCATATAAGATGAACTAAATGAAAAAAAGTAGTTGAAATCTCTTACTTAATATATTTATATTGAGGTGGAGACTAAAAAGGCGCTGGATGAGAGACCTCCTTCCTTGACAAACATGGTAATTGTTTCAAGCCAGGGAAGAGGTACAGCTGGGTGCTATCATTCCCCATTCCTGACATGTCAGTTTTATTACTTTAATCAGACCATCTGCTGATTGTCAACAGTCGACAGGTGCAGATTAAAATTTAAAGATGAAAAAAAATGAATACATACGCACATATCATTTTTTTTTTTAACGTCGATATAGGGCAATTCTCTACCACGAATATATCACTTAGGCTTTTTTTCGTCGCTTCTTTTCTTCTCCTCCACACTTCTTTTATCTTCGCGGAGTGCTGTGCCATCCTCTCTTTCGGTCACTCCTCTTTTCCGACACAAGAACTCTCAGTTGGTCAACACGTTTCCGGAATTCGATTCAATCCATACAAACCTCGCTTGTTATATTCAATTCGGCTATTTCGCTCTTTATCTGCTCCGAATAATCCTTTACAAATTATATATATTTATACTAAAATATCATCATATCACATACTATCTATATCATATACAGATAAACATATCATATATTATTTAGCTTATTCTTTCCATATTTTGAAATTCTATATTGGTCTAACGGCTCCTGTTTATTAAAATATGGACTCCTTCTTCGTCATAATTATATATCTCGAAAAAATGGTTCTTAATAACTAATTTTAATCTGATAACTGATCTGAAATAATTCCTGTCGTTAAATTGATACAAGATCTGATGTAATTTTAATTTATGAAGGAATGATTTTATAATAAGGAATCATAGAAAAAGTTATTTCATGACTGGCACATCCCATAAAAAATTCTTGTCAAATTCTTTAATAGTCTCGTTATGATTTGCAGATAAAACGGTTAGTTTAAGCGTTCCGAAACGTTTATATAACGTTATTAAGAAGCATAAATTTTTATCAATAAAAAAATAAGTGACAACCGCTTAATTTATATAAAATCAATTCTCCTCAGCATAACTTTTGATTTTAATTACATGGTCTGACTTGATGTTCAGTTGATCAATATATTTTTTTATTGCTGTATATATTTACATCACAAAGGAATTAAGTGGACAAACAAATTTTGATTTAAAAAAATAAAGAAAGAAGATTTACGAATAGAGATAAATATTTCAAAAAAGAGGTAACACGAATGAGGAAAGGTTTACTGAAGAAAATAGTCATATAAGATGAACTAAATGAAAAAAAGTAGTTGAAATCTCTTACTTAATATATTTATATTGATGTAAAGAACAGAAAGTCTTTATTGTGGAACGCGGTTGCAATAGAAGGAAACGTAATGAGGATAATAACTTTCTAAACGAAAATAAAAATTCTGTATCAAATACACACACATACACACACACACATTTTATATATATATATATATATATATATATATATATATATATATATATATATATATATATATATATATATATATATATATATATATATGTATATATATATGTGTGTATATCAATATTTATATAATTGTTTATGTATATTTCTTTTTACATCGTAATACTAAAATTAAAATATATAAGACAAATAATTATCCAAAATATTATATTTTATTTTGTATATTTAACTTGGTTCGACTGAATATAACATACAAATTTATAGATGATAAATTGACTGAGTGTTATGCCTATGAGGTGAATCGAAATTATTTAGAGTCGGAGAACAGTATTACTGAAATTTTAAAAGGAAATATAAATATGGCAAATAAGTTGTTTTTGTTTCTTCAAAAAACTCAATTATTTAACAAAATTTAACTTTTTTTGTTTTGTGCTTTTTCATTTTAGAAAGCATTGTTTAATCTTTTTTTGCATTGTTTAATAAATATTGTGTAAGGGCTTAAATTACCCTCAGTGGTTGAGCATCCTCCTCCATTGTTAAAAATAAATAAAATATAGATGATAAAGACGGCGCATTATTACACTTCTTGGCAATACTTTAAAGTCTTGCAAAACTGTAGAACTACAGATGGAAGGCGCTCAAGTACTCATCCTGCTAATATGATATTGTTGGCAGTATTAACTACTTTGTATTTGAAAAATACTTTTTAACATCAAGATAACAGCAATAATACGTACAAATTTTTCATCTTCTGTGTTTTAAAATTACGAAGAAATTTAGGAGTTTTCGAGAGAAAACTTAACGTTCAACTTTAGAATTGTACGTTCATTAATGACACAACGGTAGTCGTATGTAAAGTTTTCTTATTAAATGTATAATATCATATTATGTAATTATAATAATATTCTACTTACAATAATATTTATTAATTATTTATTTTCAGAGTGGATGCCAGAGAGCGAAGCTGGAAGGAGGCTGTAAAATGGTCCAGTGACCAAGTGTTCGGTAACAGAGCTTACTTCATGCCAGAAAAGAAACCTGCGGAGTTAGGAGTTGACCACGTCAGGGAGACCGATGCTGGAGTTTATAAGTATGTTTGATGAATAGCCAGTATATATTAATTAATCATATTATTTAATTATCATTAGTGAAAAAAAGTTTAAGTGCACACAAAGGTTCTACAGCGATATTATTTACAATCACTGCCTACTTCCTAATGATGACAAATGTATTCATACATCAAAATATCAATGTGATATTTACCAATCCAACAATATTCTTGACCAAATTATTTATAGCGATATTTAATTTCAACTGTAGAAAAACTTTTTTTTTGTTTTTGAAAAGGAATTTAAAAAAAATGAAAACAAAGAAAGAAAATTAAAAATGCCTGTTCGAAAATACACCTGATATAAAAATGAATCTCATGTCATATTTACTTATAGTAATAAGCTTTTTATTATTTATATTTTTTGTAGTTTATTATAAAAATGTAAATTCTTTCGATAGGTTTCAGTCATTACTAACGCAATTTCAATTTTCTACATCTTTTATGTTGAGCAATTTATTAAATTTTTTTTCTTAATAATTTCAGTACCAATTTAGTATTAAATTAAGCTTACATAAATTTTTATTTTAGTTTCTCTTTGTTAATTCGTAAATTATGTAGAATTTAATCTAAATTATCCATGCCTGACTCTTTTTGATAAGTGACTCCCCAAGAACAATCTTGGGGTGATGATAACACCCAGATATGAATTTAATACTTCAACTGTTACACCAAAATTTTATCTCTCAAATTTGGATTATCTGCCTCCGTTGCTGAAAAACTATTATGTTTTATTCGGAAGATTTATGTGTAGGTATCTGAATGTAACTTTAAAAAAATATTTATGGGTATGCCCATAATCATTTAGCTTAGAAACTAGTACCTTCCAATTTACGCAATCAAACGCTGCTTAAAATTCTATGAAAAATGCACAGAATTTACGACGTTATTTTACCGATGTCAGTTCAACACTGCTGAAATAGCTGAAAATGCTGCTTGTATATCATTTAAAATTTTGTTTACGTTCAGCCAGTTCAACAAGCTCCCCAATTCAATTTTAATCAATACCTTGATAATTACAATAATAAATTATATACCTCTGAAATTTGCCACTCTATGAAAATTTCCAGTTTTGAATAATAGGTAAATGCCTGATTCAGTGAAGCCCTCTATTATTAAAATAATCCTTGAACACGTTCTGGCGATTTTTTTAAGGTAATCATAAAGCACGGAATCGGGTCCTGGGGCTTTAGTATTAATTTCCATAGCCAAATAGTCTTTCTGTAGTATCAACAATAAAATCTCAATGTTTCGTCATTTATTATTTGATGTTCTTTTTATAATATGCTTAAATCAATAGATAAAATAATGTCTAAACTGTTCACCAGTATATTATATCCACTAATAGAGTTTGTATAATTAAATTGGTGTAGAAATGCCCACATCCTATATCCTTGGTGAATTTAAATTTTTCTTTATGTTCCTTATAATACTCGTTCCGGTTTTTATTTATTTTTCTCGGTTCGATATATAATTCAATAGTTTTGTTCTATTCAAAAATTGTAATATTGAATGAGGTACTGTTTTCTTATTTTTAGTCGAATATAAATGATACAGTTTTGAGATCCCTATATGATTATGTAAACAAACTCGTTCGCCCAAATTATTTTGCGTAAAAAAAAGAAAGTGCCATAAGATTTTTTTTTCTTATTTAATTTATTACCCTATATATTTTAGAATACACACATCCAAAAAAACATACACAAATACAAACATAAACATAATGTATGTGTATATTTATTTATTTATTTTTTCTATTTTACGTTCTCATAATTTATAGTAGTGTCGTATTTTATATGACGTTATTTAGTTTTAAAAATTGGAGGAACAATGCTACTATTCCTATAATCATCTCTAAAAATTTTAGATAATTTATATTTTAGTCCAAAATTGTTGATCTGTGATATAATAATGGACATTCGTCGAAAATTCACTAGTCGTGATACTTTCATTACAGTATTTACATTTTTGAGGCTTTTCTTTGTTGGGGCCAGGGTATTTCAAAATCGAAAATATAAACCTTTTCTCGATGAGTTTCCTCAAAGGTGGGGGCAATACAAGAAAAATTAAATGGCGGGGAAAAAATGAAAAAAATAGTGATAATGAGACCTGTAAAACATGAAAAATGCATGCAAATCAAAAATATTTTTAAATAAAAGTTTTAAGTCAATAAAAATGGAAAATAAATAATGCCCCTTTTGAACGTTTACGATTTATTGAATTGAATTAAAACTGGAGTGAAGAAAAAATTGGCAATGACCCTATTGGGTAGAGGCAAATTCAGATAAGAAATAAGTAAATTTATTAAATGAAAAAAAGAGATTTAAATTTATACAAAGTTGAAATAAACGATGGTGAAAAGTTTCGAGAAAAAAAACATAAATACAATATCCAGAGAAAATAAAAACAAATTAACTATTAATAACAAAATATAAATAAAATCAACTTCTAAAATTATAGTTAAAACAAGAGAAAAAATTAACTGTCCAAAAAGAATAAAACTAATTCACAGGGGAAACAAAAATTAAATTAATGTTTAAATGTTTGGTGGTGATGAGAATAAAAAAAAGACGAGCCAAGTTGGAGGTTCTGCTTCCAAAGAGGTTACCTTATACTGGTTAATTCCTATTTTGATGTTTTAATCTATTAGACTGGGTATTACTGCCGGGCTGGAGCGTATACACAAACGCGATAATACATCGCAAATGAAACTAAATGTATAAACAATGTACAATTAAATACAGTTATGGGATAATTGTCTCTCAAAAATTTACAAAAAAAGAGATAAATAAACATTTATAAAACAACATTTAAAAAGGGCTGGTGAGAAAAATAACAATAAAAATATAAAGATATGAGTGTATGTGGTGTTGACATTCTTTCTGATGAGGTAGGAGTATGTATGTATTCTATATGAGGTAGCTGTGTGTCCTATTCTGAGTATAGTCCGTATGATCTCCTCTCTAAGAAATTTCTGGCTGGAGGCAGCCCTGGGCTTCACTTCCATTTTTATAATTTTAATTATAGTTTTAAAATAATGGCGTTAAAATAGCTTCTCTCGGTACAGGAACAAAGGCCCAACTCTTGCAACTCTATGAGTCAGTTTATTTCTTAGGTGACCCATATAAATTTAAATGACATACGTAGAGATTGCGTAATGGTTAGACAGGATTGAATGAAGGAAATTATCGGGTGTGACAAATTCGTACAGCTTTGGCCCGTTAACGTTAACTTTAGCTTCAAGCGTCTGTAATTAATAATGTTCTGTGATATTTTGAAGACTTTTTTTATTGTATAACATAACATTCTGTCACACGAACAATGGCTATGCTCAGGCAAGATTAGATTCGCACTATGTATACAGAAAATATAAAATAAACAAGGGCAAAATAAAAACTAAATATTAATAGATCTGCTAATTGTCACTGTCATGACAGGTGCGGATGGAGATTTGAAGATAATATATATAGGGGGCTGGAGTAGGCGTCCGCGGCCGAGCGAGGTTGGATGGCCACTTAATAGGGTGACCAGGGAACACCATGCTGCCCGACATCCTCTCTCCCCCTTCGGGTATGTTAGACCCGTCAGGCTACTGGAGGCAACTCACACCGACCAAGCGAAGGACTGATGACCCTATCCTCATGTACTTAAATCGGGAATCGGGATGTGGTTTAGGATACCCACATTTCGCGGACAATTATTTTCATGGTCAGTAGTGCCAAACGAAAAAAAAAGTATATATATATATTTTATTTTTTACATAAATTAAGCCAATTATCATCAATATTTTATTGATAAGCTATTAATTACAACGTTTCGGCCATACTAAGGGCCATTTTCCAGCCTTGATGAGTCCTCCGTTATATATTCATCGTTAATGTCGCAATAATTTGTTCAGTGAACATTAAATTATCCTTCTCTTTAGCGGTTTCGCCTACGTCATTTCTGGAGGGACTCAAACGTCTGACGTAGCCGAAACCCCTAAAGATCAGAACAATTTAATATTCACTGAACAAATTATTGCGACATTAATGATGAATATATAACGGAGGACTCATCAAGACTTGAAAATGGCTCTTATCATGGTCGTGAAGTCGTAATTAATAGCTTATCAATAAAATGTTGGTGATAATTGGCCTAGTTTATGTAAACAATAAAACCTCAAGACACCAATTTTAGGAAAAATGAACAGAAGATATATATATAATAAAATAAAAAGTATATACCTATAATAAATAAAATAAAATTTAAAAAATACTTGCATACCTATATCTTACAATAAGGAGATAAAACTGTAAGCTAGGCTTGTCCATCCAGCTATAGATGAAGACATGAAAAGAAGTGCTGTTGTAATTTATACATAGTTAGTAATTAATACGAAGTTTGAATTTTTGGTTATGAAAGATGATGTTACCAATCAGTCTGTGTAAATTACAAAGACTTCTGGTTTGGAGAATGATTGAGAAGTGACCTGTATACTCGGATCGATCTCTACGTTGTTTGGATCATTTATTAAGCTTTTACTGAATCAGTGTTACTTGCCATTTCACATTCAATTGATTTCGAGTTAATAAAAACGAAATAAATATATACGCCAATAATTCATTTTAATGTTCCATTCATACCGTAACTTTGTTTTGGCCATTATCAGGCTACAAGAGAGAAATGCCTTTGGTACTTGTTCCCCGATAAGAAAAAAAAAAAGAAGTCAGTTTCATGAAATTCCTGGACGGAGAGAAAGAAATACCGATACAGCTTATATAGAAGCGGAGATCAGATGACTAAATGGGTTGTAAAAAAGAGGAACACTATCAAAGGAGGACTGAGGAAAAAAAAAAAAAAAAAAAGTGGACGAGATAAAAAGGACGAAGAGTCGGTTCCTTTGAACACCCCCTCCCCACCCCCCATCCACCACCACCACTAAACGGTCATGGTCATCAAAAGTAAACCTCTCCCTCACCTCCCCTTTTCTCCTCCCATTACCGAACTCCAAGTAATAAAATGACATAATATCCAGATCGGTGACTCACGGCTTGCAACTAATAGGCAGAGGCCCGAAATTAAGCTATAACGGCTCTGACCTCTTCCCTTCCAAATACGTTGGATATAAATTTTTTCTTCCATTGTGTGCCTAAGCTCGGGGGCTATGGAATTCGCTTATCTCCCCGACCGATGTATAACCCTCCTTCAATAATGCCCTTAAGTTCCCGTTTTATGTTACCTCTTTGTCAATAGATTGCACCTCCAATATATCGAGGGGTTTTAGGATTGCCCATAAAAATATTCTATTACGGTTAATGTTTTGTTTAATAGCGAGGCTCAACAAAAGTCGCGGTAGATCAATAATTTTTAGTAGTCGTACTTCATGACTACCATATATGTGGTATTTCTGATATGATTGAGATGATAGTTTTCAAGCAAATAAAAATGACTCTAAATTTGTGGAGTATATTGGCGAATGATTTCCTAAAAGGTTAAAATATTCTTTGCCGATTAGTAAGCGTCTGAGTGCTATAACGACCCGAAGGTGTTAGGATTTAAGGCTGAACTTGCGGAGTGAGATATGAAGAGTGGAACTGGATGGGAAGTATGTTTACAACAATCGTTGGTAAATTTTATTGTTTTTTTAAAAATTATTTCATTTAAATGATTTTCACCAATTTCTTTACTGCCGTTCCATCAATACAAATTTTACCAAATAACAAAGACCATTGTAATAAATCCTCACCTATACCTGATGAATAATCTTTGATGTGCTCCAAGGATCAATCCTTGTACCTCTCCTATGCATGGTATAATAACAAGAAATAATCTTAACCACATATATGCATGTTATTATTGTAATTACGGATCACTAAGATCTAATCTGTCTTTCTGAATTAAAAAAAATTTATCTGCAAGTGCTATATGACTGCTGAAAATAATTCTATTGCAATGTAAGTTAGGAAGAATGTTCAAGTCACATCACATTTCATATTGAAGATAGAAATTTGGAAAATTTAGAAAACTGCAAATAATATCGTACTTTTATAATAAACAAAAATTGATAGATAGAATGTTTATTGCTTAACAGAATAAAATAATAAAGATCTTACAAATATAGTTTTTTTCAGAAATAACTACGAACTTCTTTGTTGATCTTTCTCTTTTTTTTCTATTTATATTTTTCATATTTCAAGTTATATAAATAATACATAATAATGAAAATTATGTGAGCATTAAATTTTAACAAAACCAAATTTTATACCAGAGATACGTAAAAATAGTTGATAATATTCTTTTTTCCCCAATTTAAATTTACTCTTGTATTGACATCGATTACGTTTATTTATTTTTTTACATTACTATATACCTTGGATTCATTTTAAGGAATATTCATAAGTACTTATTCAATAAATAACAGCTTAATCGATAAATAAATTATTAGCAGTGATAGATAAACATTCAGGTGTGTCATTGATTTGAATTCTGCTCAATGTTTTTTTTCTTTAGTTATTCTTTCTTTTTTCAAATAGACTATTAGGGAAATCCATGGGAAAAATACTCTGGCCTTATAAAAATTTTCCCGGAATTCCTCTGGAAGTTGTAGGCATTCTTTAGAATTTTCATGGCCTCTGTATTTTAAAAATGGATTGCTTACTCAGGAATTTATTAGGAAAGTGGATTTAGTTGAAGAAAATGTTTTTCAAAATTTTTTTTCAGAAATTACTAAGACGTTTTTTTCACACAAATATTTGTTTATCTTTTTTTTCATATCTCTAAATATCATGTGGTAATCAAAGTAAAAAATAGCTAATCTAATTAAAAAAGTATTTCTTTGACTGCTAAACCTTATCTTCTCCGGTATCTCTTCTTGATAAAGTACTGCATTCATTCGCTATCAGTGGAATCTTAATGAAGTTTTGGTTTCCTAATGGATCTAAGTGTCTAGGATACGAAATTCATTTCGAGCTGAGGACAAAATCTGTTCATTTCGAACTGGCCCAGGTGCCTATCCTATTAACGTTTTGTAGCTGGTATTAGAAGATTAGGAAGGAGAAATGCTCATCTTCATTTATGAATATTTTCTGGATTTTAATACTAATTTTTAATACTCATTGATAAAATATATTTATTACTGCTTTTAAAGAATAACTCTATTTATATCTATATTTCTGAAGCCTTAAAGGGAGACCAAGAATATAATGGTTTATAATTCGTTTTTTTCTGGTGAGTATATCAAAGTTCATATAGCCCTTTAAAACACTTTTTAAAACAAAAAAAAAAAACTCATACCAGACTGAAACGACAAGAAACCGCTCGACTTCAGCACTTACTAGACAAACGATCCAATTAATAAACTTCCAATTAATTACAAATGACTCATATACATGACTATAAGCCCTATTTGGACTTACGGAGTTGAGCTATGGGGCTCCACTAAACCATCAAATTCCTCTCGTATCCAATCCCTACAATCCAAAATCCTTAATACTCCTTATTTAGTAACAAATAAAATAATCCATAATGACCTGAATGTTCCATATGTTTCCGATTAGGCCTAATCCAGATACCTATCCTGCCATAATAAACTTCAGAATCATCCCAACCCTCTCGTTTCTAACCTTGCTTCCTCTTTAATTCCTGATACCTCTGAAAAGAAGATGGTCCCGTGATTTCCTAATGTAGACTTATCATTAGAGTGCTACTATTGGATAGTTACTCAACAAGCGTTTTCACTCCATTATATCCATATGTTCAAATTTACTAAACGTATTTCTTTAATACAGTTGTAAATATCATTAAGAAATGATAAAAAATAATATAAATATGATTTAATATGGACGTAGAATACTCGTATATTCTTGTTTTGGTGGATGTACTCAACACACCCAGTCTTTCTTTTAGAAATACTCATTTTATATTTGTTATTATTTTGTCAGTTTTATTCCCAGTGGTTTTTAATTAGTCCAACATTGCTTGATCAATTTTGGCTTCAGCAGATGAGTTTTGTTTCTCTATATCCTATTCATACTTCTATGAGCCCATTTTACAGGGCTAGCTTTTATTTTATTATATAAGTTAAGATTATTAGCCTTATCATGAATCCTTATAACGAAAAAAAAAATGGGAAAGAAAAAAAAAATATTTAAATAATAATTTTTATATATATATATATATATATATATATATATATATATATATATATATATATATATATATATATATATATATATATATATATATGTGTAAATAATAAAGAAAATTCTTTCAGAAACAAAATTAATAGTAAAGAAAAAAAGGGAAAGAATTAAGAAATTAATTATTTGAGAGAAACAACAAATTAAATTGGTAGCAATATAAAATTTGAAACTAATGAATATAATGTAAATGAGAAATTAATGTATATAATATCTGTATATCGATGTACAGTATCTTCGTTCCAAAGAAAATAAAGAAGTGATTCTCACTGAGAAGTTTATGGTGAAGTGTCTACCTATGGCGGTGAGGCCATTATAAGAGGTTTGATTCCATAATAAACGAAAAAAAATGAGGCCTGATTTTACCGATTTCACCGTTGATATGAAGGGTTTCACCCTTTTTAATCCAGCTGGCAGCTAAAGAACGAAGAGACACCGACGAAGATACATATCAAAGTAACCACTGTGTTAGGTAAATAAAAACGAAGGTAGATGATGACTATATTAAAGGGAGAGGCTCAACAAACTATCGATGGCGAGAGAAAAGAAGAGGGTCGATCTCAATTTATAGATATGTCTGTGTAGCTCGTAATGGGGGGAGGAGGGAGGAGAGTACCAGTCATTGACTAATGGACTTATAAGACAGTTGATTGTTTTTTACATTAAAAATAAACTATATGAGGTTCTCTCGATTAATATACATAAATGTTTTGTGAGGTAGGCGTGGTGGCCCAATGGGCTAACGCGTGTGCACAGCACTGCCGTTGCCCGACAATCTGATATATGAATCGAATGATATAAAAATAGTCACTAGTTCACGTCCCGGTGATGGGGGATTCTTTCAAATCCCTCTCCAGACTCCCTGGCCCGGGAAAACCCCGAATACTGTTAAAGGCGAGAAAGAGGAGGACCCCACCTCCTCCTTCCCCCAAAAAATAAATACGCATGTGTGTGGGTGTATGTTTTGTGTAAATTAAACAAAACGAAAACCTTATAATCATAATTTACTATTTATAATTTTGTAAAGAAAAAAAAATTACGGCCTGAATAAATGATAATATCGATAAATAGTATTTACAAATGTCGATATCGGTAGTTATCAATCGGTAATGTCCTAAACAAACTGAGCTTCCTGATTTCGATCCGCTGAATTGAAACGTTAAGGGTGGACCTATTTGGGAAAAGGAGGGAGGGGAGAAAAAGAATCAAATTTTCTGCTCGATTGTTTCTCACCCTACTATGAGGAGGTCCTCTGTCCACAAGAAAATTAGGAACCGTTTTATTTTCTTCTTCCTAAAATAAAAGTGTCTCTATATTGGCTTAAAAAAAAATGGGCAAAAATTTTAACATTTATGTAGTTTAAACTGTGAAACATGGAATCTGTAATTAAAACATGTGCCTTGAAATAAAAAATGAGGAACAGTCAATCTCCATACATGGTACTGTAACTTGACTTACCATAAAGTCATAGTATTTTTGAGATTCCGTCAAACGGCAACATTGCAACATTTTCCCTACCCCTTTAAAATCCCCATATAACCTAAAAGGCGAAGGACGGAATAAAATAAGTATTCAATTGTTTGTGTTAATAAATTATAATTTAAATTCTGACGATTCTGATTTACCTTTCTTGTAAAAAAGTCAATCTCTGTGTATTTATCTCTTATTGCAAGTTTGTTTAACAATCTATAGTTTTAGTTAGTGATAGAATTTCTATCCGAGTGCATTTTCATTGTAAAACTTCTTTCTTTTTTTTTGATTATACATAATCTCTGTATTAAATTTTAAAAATTAACCAACAAATCGATATTTTTTTTTCTATAAATGTCAGAACCTCAAGAAACGATAATACATCAAGAAATTGTGGTGGTTCAAATGTATGTACATGCAAGCGATATTTGTGACATAGCATTATCTAGGTATAATTATTTAATTTGTTTTTTATATCAATCGTTTGTGCAGTATAAATCTTGAAAATATAAAATTTTAAACAATATAATATTTTTAAAGGTGAGGATATAGTTGGATATTAACAATATGGTTGCGGATCACACTATTTGGAAGGGGGGTCGCAAAAAACAAATAAAAAATAAAATAAAATAATTTGATTTCGTTGGGACGTTTCGGCCCTAATTTTCAGGCCTCCATCAGACCGAATGAAAGACAAGATAACAAACAAAAGAGTTTAAAAACTATAGATATGAAAACAAAAAATATATTATATTATACATTATACATTTTTAAAGAAGTTTTATTATATATATAGTAATAAAAGATATGAAAACAAAAAATATATTATATTATATATTATACATTTTTAAAGAAGTTTTATTATATATATATATATATATATATTTATAGTAATAAAAGATATGAAAACAAAAAATATATTATATTATATATTAAATTTTTTGTTTTCATATCTTTTTTAAAATAGTTTTTAAACATATATATATATATATATATATATATATATATATATATATATATATATATATATATATATATATATATTAATATAAATGAAATGAATTTAATATAAATGAATATATTAATTTATTTTTAATAAATTATTTAATTTTTAAATTAGGTTTTTAAATATATATATTTCTTTATAATTTTTTTTTGTTATCTTATCTTTTCTCAGTCCTCATGAAGGCCGCGAATAGCTCGACCAATACAATATTTTTTTTATTTTGCCTATGTTTGCTATGAAATTGTAGTTGGTGTAATATATTGTAACTTTGTCCTAATCAGAAAAAAAACATGACCGTCCTAATTTATTATATTTTGAATTAAAAAAAAAAAAAGATAAATCTTACATTATTCAACGTTAGAAAATTCGAATCTTAGAGGAAATTCATTATTAACATCATACCAGAAACTTATTGTCTCTTCCAAAACAGTGAACATGAATGTCTCAGCGACTCAAATTGCCTTGTAACTTTGAGAATGATTAATTTCAACTACTAGTGAAACCTCATTCAAGTTAGTTAATTATTTTATGGAATTTGACCGGTCATAAACTATTGAACCATTATCGAGTTGAGTTCATAGGAGTTTGAATTCATAGGACCCGCTAAGTTTGCATTATCAAAAGATATCCGCTAGAATGGCTTCCTAATCATTCCTTGTACGTAGCCAACCATTATAAAAGTATGAATAAATATGCATAGATCTTGCCTAAACTGTTGGATAAATATTAAATCAACAAACACAAGCTGCGCAAACAATGGTTCTTAAAAAAACTATGACAAAACATATGATAACTTCCCTCTGGGTTACCTCTACGACTCGCATCCTGTGTTTGACGATAACTTCCGACAAATACAAAATATTGACATTACCTGCTATCCA
This sequence comes from Nezara viridula, assembly GCA_928085145.1. NCBI lineage: Eukaryota > Metazoa > Arthropoda > Insecta > Hemiptera > Pentatomidae > Nezara > Nezara viridula. Next base: position 88,548,145 of record OV725080.1, on the reverse strand, counting down.
GCTAGGAGTCGATATAAGTACAAACAAACAAAAAGCGTCAATAACACAGATATCAGTTTCCTGACACCGATGCATTTGCACCACCAACATTAATTTGGTTTAACACAACTTCAATGTTTTTTTTTTTATTAATGTTCGATCTTAATAACTTTAATTTATCTCTTTGTACTAATTGTAATCTAGTAAATTTATGTCATATAAAAAAAACAACTTAATATGTAACTGAAATTTTTATAGCACATCATTTCATTTTCATTTTACGATTGCTGTACTGTTGCGTACGAATCGAGAATACAGAGCTGCTCCGAGATGGTTACTGAAACATCAGCTGTACAGCGGCCATATTAGACCTCCTTAAAGTTCCTTTTATCATTGATCTCAGTAAATTTAATCACTGTTTTTCTTAAACGAAATTTCCTCTACTTTATGATGGTGTATTCAGAATTTTATTACCTTGAACAGTTTTTGAACAATTTCTCATAAAATAAAAAACGTGACCATTCAAAATTGGTCTTATCTCCCTTTCCGTTCGGAATCGGAAAATTCGTCAAATGAACTTTTTTGTTGGAAATTTTGTCTAGGATCTAATTATCCTCAAATAAACAGTATGGTCTCTACCATCAATAATTAGTAAATATATTGTTATTAATAAATTATTGATTGAAACTTATCCTACATTTATCTATAGTTTAATATGTTGCATATTCTTCGTTGTGAAACACCTGAATGTTATTATACAAGTTTTATAAACACATAAAAAATATATTTCAATTTCAAATGTTATTAAAAAACGACTATGAGGAAAATAGTATTAGTAGGAATTATTAAATAAAGACATGCATTATTATTAAAAATATGGACACATAAAATTGTCCTGCTTGAAATGCCAGAAATTTAATTTATCAACCAATTCTAATCGATCCTTTTACGTTGGAGATACATGTATGACGATAGACCTGTACTTTTTCGTTAATTGAGGTGTCATTGGATGTTTATTGAAAAGTAATCATCCAAAAATACTCATGTTGAATACTTATTAGTTGACCGTTGCATTATTAAGGAAAGAGATGGCCCTGGGGACCGGTCATAAAAATATTAAATAGTGGTAAAACTATTTTATTAATAGCCAATGTTTCGACTTTGCAGGTCTTCTTCAAAGAAATGTGTTCATCAAGGAGTTTTTCTTAGAACTAAAAGACTGAGTTTCACTCAGTTCTAAGTGAAAATTCTTGCTGAACACACTTCCCTGAAGAAGACCTGCGAAGTCGGGTTGAAACGTTGGTTGTTAATAAAATAGTTTTGCCACCATTTAGTCCATTTATGACCGCCACCCCGGTCAAATTTCTTCCTTAAAAATAGTTGTGTCATTAACGAAAAATTGGTATTCTCATAGTTTTAGAATAATTAAACTGCTTCTCTTGATTTTTCGCGCTTAATAAATTAACTAATTAGTAGAACGAAATTATCTCGATCCGACAGGAATAGGGAAATAATCCAGATATAATTTGGACCAACATTTCTGTGAAATCCTTTAACATTATTATTGCAATAATTCAAGGTATTATGTTATGGGTAACATTTACTGAACAATTCTCGATGTTTCATTATGTAAACAGGTAATCATCTACTTGCTCATAATTCCATAATCAGTTTACTATCGATTACTACCCTTCGTCTCTAAGAGGCTTACACCGTTCTTTCAATTCCTATCTCGTCTAAAATGCTTTATTTATTCGCCTGTTGTTAACCAGAATTCTGGAGACGGAGATGATTCCGTTAGCTCTCTCTTTCTCTGGCGATTAATTATTTTCGATGTATAAAATATAAATTAAATGAATCTGTCTGAGTAATTTCTTAACGCAGTTGCAACGGCGAAGATGTCTATTACACAATTTTTGGTTCTTCTTTCCCATAACGGTTAACAGTAAAATATTTAAAAAAATTATTTAAACTATAATTTTTTTTCGTCATAGCAGATATTCTATTAATGTTTTTATATTAACAAATTCGAATCAATCATTTTAAGTTGGAGTTATATGTACGACATGATCATGTAAGTATGATGACAGTTATTGAATTCGTTAATTGAGATGTTCCTGTATATATATATATATATATATATATATATATATATATATATATATATATATATATATATTATATATATATATATATATATATATTATTTTTTTATTTTTTTTTTTAATTTCGTTTATTTAGACATATAATATTCTGTCTCGTGGACAATGATTATAGTGATAAATGGACACATTAAGTTTAAGTATCTTGGTTTTCAGTATCTTATGAAAACTGCGACCACCCAGTTGTTTCTTCCTCTTATTAAAATATAAATATACTTGAACAGGCACCATGTCAATTTCAATGCTGCAACTTTTTCCTGCTGATGGATAGCAAAAGGGTTCCCTAAAAATAACTTAATCCTTGTTACATATTCAATTATCTTTCTCAGCACTTCCTGTTTTGAAACTATTATCTTATTTAAACATATCTACATCAGAGTCAGCTGGGTGATTTTCTAGTCCAATTTGTCTTGTAAGAGTATGTCAAAACTGTCAAGTGAGTGGCTGAAGTTCCTTTCAACGGTGTTTTTCTTTCACTCTAATCCTTCCTGGTAATCATGTGTTATTCATTCGCTGTACATGTCAGTGATGAGCTGATGGCGTATATCTCACTGACTCATTAAACACCAACTGTGGAGATGATTTGTTCAGCACCAAAGTTTATTCATTCCTAAAATAAAAAAGCTAAGCTAATAAAAGCTAGAAAATAGACATAAGGTAATTATTTAATTCATATGTCTGTAAACATACATATGAATAGTTAACTTACCGACTTGTTTGGGAATGGATGATTATATATATATATATATATATATAGATATATATATATTATATATATATATATATATTTTTATTTTTTTTTTTTTTTCGGTTGTCTCCACAGACCTTGTAGATATTTGGCCACCTGAACCAGCCTTCTCTACCTCTGCCTATCTTGGGTTACTGCTTTCCAGTTTGCGGCATGAAGCTCAACCGTATTTTTGTTTATCTCATCTATCCATCTGGTTTTGGCATTCCACGTGGTCTCTTGCCTGCTACTCTGGCATTCATTGTCGTGTAAAGGGGTCCTGATGGATTACTACGAGCTACAGGCCCTGCCCATCTTAACCTCCTTGCCGTCATGTCATAAGATATTGACTGACCCGTTTATTTCAGCAGTTCTTTATTGTTCCTTCTCCTCCATGTGTCAAGGTTCTGGTCCCATATAGGTCCTGTTATCCTACGTAGAACATTTCTTTCGAATCTCTCCATTGTGTGCTTCTGGTGTGCCGGTTAGAGCCCAGGTTTCACGACCGTACAGCAGAAATATATATATATATATATATATATATATATATATATATATATATATATATATATATATATATATATATATATATATGCCTTCGAGATTTTTTTTTAATTTATAAATTTGTTTTTTTATTTCATTCAACACATTTTTTATTATTATATTTTAGTTATGCATAATTTTTTCTATTGTATTTCAGCTAATCAACTGTCCAATATAATCTTTCTTAGTTGTATTAATATAATCTTCGTTAACAATATTTATTTGTATATCTTCGTGAGATGTTTACAGCAATACTAATTTATTTGTTTATCGTTTTTTCTTATATGTATATATGATCCTTCTTTTTCTGCCCTGATAATGCCTGAATGGACGAAATGTTGGAAGTCAACTATTCACCTCTATGTTGGAGCCTCATGGCTTTGTAGTTTGGACTTTTCTATCTACTATATAATTTATTCATTCCTTTATTGCGGATTTCTTGAATTTCAGCAAAACGTCATCAACAAATGATGTTTCTTACATTAAATAGAAATGCAAATCAATTAAGTTATACACAAATCCTCCAGATATCTTTTTTGAAAACTTTATATATATATATATATATATATATATATATATATAAATATATATATATATATATATATATATATTTGCAAATTGTATATATTATATATTTGGGAACATTTTATTTCATCTTTTTTTATGACATTTCTTCTTCCTCCAATACTCACTGCTTCATTATGATGCTGTGCAGCTACTACCATCCGTCGATGATAGAAATGGGAAACCGAAGGCCCAGTATCGCTATTGTCATTGATATAAATATCGGCCAATAACTATCGATACCATCAAAATATCCGACTTGAAATATCTATAGTCGCTATTTTCATCGGCATTATAACAATTTTTGAAATGTGAAAATTACTATAAATATTGATTCTCTAGCACACAGGCCCATCAAAAATATGTCTTTTTTTCTCTTTAAATTGATTAATGGAAGTAAAAATTCATCCACTCTCCTTAGTAAAATTATTTTTTTAGTTTTTGTCCATCTTCGTTATCCTCTTTTCCGAAAATTGCCAAGCAATTATGCCTTCCATCCACCCATAGGTTTGCATCCTACAGTTTAGAACCTTAGAACCTTTTCAATTAGAAATTTGGTATGACAAATTTGGTCATATTGAGTTTACTGAGTGAGTAAGATCCTACTCGCGCTATTCAACTTTACTTGGGGTTGACCATCTATAGTCGTTATTATAAAAATCATCCTAACCCTTTAGCACAATCCTTATCTAGCTCCAGTCATCCCTACAACCCTCCTCGAAGGTTGAAACGGCAGTAGCTTCGAGATCTCTTGTAAAGACGTCACTGGAGTTCTGGCAATGGCCAGCTTCTCCACTCAAGTCATGAGTGTTTGTGGTTTTAGTGCCCTCTCTCACTCTCCACCGGTAATGCCGGCGATGCGGTTGAGAGAGAAGCGCTGGGATCTCTTAGAGTCTCGCCTTGTCCTTCACACGTGGGGGAAAGGGCTTGACTCGGAGATCTCTTACCTAATTGTAAATATTGTATTTAAGTATGAATGTTTTTCTATTTATTTCTATTACTTATAATTTATTTAATTTTGCTACGAATTTCTGTATTTCATTTAATTTTAACTCTTAGTTACATTTCCTAGTTTATTATAGTTTTTGCCTTTGTTATATAGATTTTTATATTTTTTTATATTTTTTATTTTTTTATTTATTTACTTATTTATTATTTTTTTTTTATGTATTGTATATATGGTATGAATGTGCCTCTCTCAGCCTTAATACTCAGTGCCCTTAAGTGTGGCAAAATGTATTATTACTCAATAAACAGATAGATAAAAAAAAAAAAATTATAAAAATAGCGACATTTTCCTATACTAGGCACTACATTCTATTTGAAATAGGCAATATCAGTATACTTTTTTTCCCCTACCGCTTGCCGAAAACGATAGTTTTAATTTTTAAATTAAAATATCGAAGGAACGATATCGATAGTCGATAATCTTGATGTAGGTACTATCGAAGGTAAAATATTAAACATTGGAAGAAAATATCGATATTTCGATAATAACGGTTATCAATGGCCATATCTAGTTCAGGCTCTTTCTCTCTTAGTTCTTGAAATTTTTTCCAGACCTGGAATCACGGCCCCAAAATGTATTCTCTTCTAACATCCGAACCTCACGGGTGTTGGATCTTTTTAAATATTAACGAACTTTCTTGATCCATGTCGTCTCTGTCTTTTCAAATATTTTTTAATTTTTATTACAGAAAGTCTAATTATGCTTTCGGGTAATCTGGTTTATCCAATTTTTGTAAATGCCAAAGAATTAAAAATTGCCTGTTTCTCATAGTCTCCGAGATTTTCTAAACAATTTTATACCGTTATTACTTTTTATTTTATTTCTTAATGATATTTATGACGTGAAAACACTTGTTGAGAGACCACCCAAATGGTAGCACTCTAATGATATGTCTACATTAGAAGATCTTCTTTTCAGGCACCCCGGAGGGTTATCATGAATCGAAGAGGAAGCAAGGCTAGAAACGAGAGGGTTGGGATGATTCTGAAGTTTATTATGGAAGAATAGGTATCTGGATTAGGGCAGATCTGAAACAAAAGAAATATTAAGGTCATTATGGATGGTTTTATTTGTAATAAAGTAGGGAGCATTGAGGATTTTACGAAGAATTTCGGATTGTAAGGATTGGATACGAGAGAAATTCGATGGTTTAGTGGTGCCCCATAGCCCAACTCCGTTAGTCCAAACAGGTCTTATTATAGTCATGTCTTTTGTAATTAATTAGAAGTTTAGAGCATTTGTCTAGTAAGTGCTGAAGTAATCGGGAACGTCCAGCGGTTTCTTGTCTTTTCAGTCTGGTACGTCGTAATTACTAAATTATTTATACATTTTTCCAATTTCTGATTTATTTTTCATTCAATCATGTCGATTATGTCTCGACTTAAAAACAAAATAACTTTGATATTAAACAATAAAGCAATATTTGAGTTTCCGTATAACAGCTTTGGAACAGGGGAGCCGTATAGTGCGTTTGCCTAACGCAGCTGGTGAGACCCCAGAACCCGCCGATTGATATTCAATAGAGACCCTTTTCTTCCATTCCCAAAGTACTTTCCTTCCAAGAATGATGTATTCTCGTCAGCTCCCTACGTCGTTTACATAACTAACTGAGATAAACAACGAGACACTGTGCAGAGCCGGCGTATTTCGTTTCCAACCGTTATAAATAAAACAATACCAGCGTAAATAAATAATACAACCTTCTTTCATAATGTGTTTTGACATTTCGGAGTGATTTTTCTACGGAGAAATTTGATAGCTCTGGAGGAAAATTGCGCTGGACATATATTCTCAAGAGATAACAATTTTATTCGACATGCCACAACACATAGGGAGATAAGAATGTACAGAAAACCTTTTTAAATTACTTCAATACAAGATATAACTGTAAATAATATATATAATGAAAACGTAAACATATATTGTCTAAAATTAATTTGTTTTTTTTTTTCCACTGATTTTGTGTTTTTTCTGATTGATGATCAATCGTTACAAAATTCTAATTTCAAGAGTGTTCGAATAATAAAATCGTGTAAATCAATATTCCCTTTATAATGTATACAAATATTTATCATTTTTAGACAAAAGAAAAAATAGACAAGTAATAATTCTCATCTGGTGGCGTGGCAATATTTATTAAAAATGAAATATTTTCCTATCCGATCCCAATAAACACTAAATTTGAAGTGGTCGAAGGAATGGTTACATTAGACCAAAAGAAACTGAGTCTGCAGTGTTTATTTACCCCATCAGTATGAATTTTGTTACGAAGAGAATTATAATCAGTTCAGGCAACTTCCAACTCCGTTCATAGTTTTAGGTGACTGGAATACCCATAGCCAAACATAGTTATTTTAAACTCTGATAAACATACACAGTTTTGTTCAGCTAGTGGTAAATTTAGTGACACAGACCTGTCATTCTGCAGTCCAGATATAACGCTCTATTTAAAGCGGGACTACTCTCGATGAGCTATTCGGCAGCGACCATTTTCCTCTCAAGCTCCAATTTATTAATAAGACCAATGTCCCTCTGAAAATTAGCAGATGGAATTTAAAATGCCCTGACTGGACGAAATATTCACTACTATTGATTCTACGTTGCAAACTGAACTTCCAATTTCTAAAACGGAAAACATATATGAATTAGTAAACGGATCGGAGACGATTGGAAAAACAAATAATACTTCCCTAAGAATAAAGTCCCTTGTTCCATGGTGGAATAGTAAATGCAAGGAACTTGTCAAATCCAAAATAGGATCATTCTACAAATTTCGAAGACATAAAACAATTGAAAACCTTATTGACTTTAAAAAGAAAAGAGCCATGACCAAAGAGCCATATCCCGTAGAGTTATTAAGGAATCTTAAAAGATCTGGTTAGTAACCATTCGTTAACAGCCTAAACGAATCGTCCTCAATCAAAGATATCTGGAACAAAATACGATAAATTCTAAGAATATAATATAAGAGTTGTAAAATAACATCACTAAAAATTGAAAGGAAAGAAACGGTTACTAGCAAAGAGATAACTAACCTACTATGTAGCCATTTTTCTTTTCAATCTTCAAATTTTAATTACGTAACACCCCCAAAACCGGTGGCGTAACTGACCATACAACTGACAATGAACACTTCCTCAATGATCTGTTTCAAGAAAGGGAACTAGAAGAATTTCTTAAAAAAATGAAAAATTCTGCTCCAGAACCTGACGGTATACCATCTATTTTTCTTAAGAAACTGTTCCCATAGGGAAAAAATATCTTCTTTGTCTTTTTAATATCATCTGGTCCCGAAAGGTTTTCCCAATTTATTGGCGAATATCTATAGTAATTCTAATATAAAAACCAAATAAAAATAAACAAGACCCTCAAATCTAGAGGCCAGTATCCTTGACGTGCACAATTTGTAAACTGATGACAGCAGTCATCGATAAATGCCTCATTTAGTCCTTGAGTACAAGAAAATTTTTTATAAAAATCAAGCAGGCTTTCTGAGAAATTATTCGAAAACAGATCACCTGGTTAATATTACATATGATACATTTTCAGCATTCGCAGAAAACATGAACGTGATTGAAAACAGTCTTGACATAAAAAAGGCATATGATATGGTTTATAATTGACGAACTTTACGATAACGGAATAAAAGGAAATATGCTAAATTCCATTAGAAATTTCCTCAGCAATATGGCTAGGCAAGTAAGGGTAAACGAAGTAGTCTCTTACTAAGTTGAACAAGAAAATAGGGTACCTCAAGGCTCTGTAATCAGCGTATCTCTGTTTCTCATAGCTATAAATGATATAGCCGACCGAATTAATCTTCCAGTTAAAGAATTCCTATATGCTGAGGATTTATTGCTTTGCTGCAAAGGGAAAGATCTTAATCGCACACGACAGATAATCCAGTCTGCAATGTAACAACTGGAAGAATAGGAGAGAGAAACAGAATTCAGATTTTCTGCTATAAAATCACAGGGTATCATTTTCTCAAGGAAAAAGAAATTGAAGAATGTAAGCAATATTTCAATAAATAGTTTTGAAATCGTATTTTACAAATAAGTAAAAATTGTACGTATTTTACTAGATGATAAACTGAAATGGAAAAATCAAATAGAAAAATTAAAACAGAAATGAAATAAAATATTGAATCTTTTTAAAAATTGTATCCCATCAAAGTTGGGGAGCAGATAGTAAAACTATGCTAACTACATACAGAACTCTTATAAGGTCAAAACTAGACTATGGATGCATCATATATTCTTCAGCTTGCAAAAACCTAAAAAGCTAGATTCAATTTAAAGTGCTGAGACTTTCAATTGAAGCTTTCAGAACAATTCCAGCAACTGCCTTACTGATTGAAACGAGAGAATTTTCCTTGAACGAAAGAAGAAAACGTCTCGTTTTTTAGAAAAAAAGTCTGAGTATGCCGGAGCATAATAATTTCGAAACTCTGTATAAAGGTGGTTCTAATGCTCCTAATGGTTCAGAGATACGTAAAAGTCAAACAGAGGAGTACTCCACTGAGTATGAAATTATAAAGCATATAGATATTATATCCCAGAAAATAGGAGATGCCTCACCATGGACAATTCTATTAATCACAAATGAAGTAGGACTAAACAACACTACCCCAGAAGAAATTAGTTATAGTTACTATGGAATTATCATGAAATAATTTTCATGGACCGTTACAAATCAGAGAAAGGTGGTGCATCCTGTATAGTAATCCAAAACAATATAAACAAATGGAAATTAAATAACCATAATTCTATTTTCACTACAGAAACGATAGGACTCTCAAGGCATTTGAATACGTAATCAACACCAGTATTGAATAATCAGTCATTGTAACCGATTCCTTATCTGTAATCAAGGGCAAATTACATGGGAATGTAACACATCGCATAAAAAAATTCAACTTATGTACTTGAAACTGATTCAAAATAATCAAGAAATAATGCTGTTTTGGGCACCCTCACACACTGGCATAATTGGCAATGAACGAGCCGAGCACAGATTCATGTGTCTTAGGATCGATATTTTTAAACGAGTGGAGAAAAGAGAGAAATTACAAAGAAAGTGAACGACAATTAGAATGAACAGTGGAGAATACTGCCACTCAAACACCTTCAAAGACGAAAATTGAGCTTGGTATCCTCCAAAACAACTGACATCAAAAGAATCTTCTCATAATATGCGGGCTCAGAATTGGACATACCTAACTGATCCACCTCCACCTACTTCTTGGCCTACGTTGAACAACATGAGAGGCATGTGAAAATGCTAATCTTAACGTTGAACATATATTCCAGTGCGAAAAATTTCGGAAACACCAAATTGATGATAAAGCCCCTTACAAAGAAAACAGTAGTTTTGAAATACGCTAAAGTACATTCGACAAATAAAATTAATGGGCTATATCTAAGAAGAAAAGTCTTCGCTAATGACCATGGCAATCGATGCGACGTTAAAAAACTGCAAATAAAATACAAAAACAAGTAATAACAGGTTTAATTTTAATTGATATACCTTGCTAATTAATTAATTATGATTATAATCATAATTAAAGTTGAATTGATTAATTTATAATTCAATTTCAGTTAACCTTACGATTTAATTAGTTATATTTCATATCATTATAATGTTTCAAAAAAATGGATTAAGAATAATGAAAAAGTTAAGCTATATCCAATATATTTGGACTAAATATTATACGGTTAAATATATATAAAGTAAATTCGCACATGGATATAATGACATGAAACACTTGTTGAGAAACTACCCGTTGGTAGCACTCTAATAATATGCCTATATAAGGAGATCACGAGGCCATCTTCTTTTCAGGCGCCCCGGAGGGTTATCAGGAGATGAATAGGAAACAAGGTTAGAAACAACAGGGTTTGGGATGGTTATGCAGTTTATTATGGAAGGATAGATATCTGGATAGAGCCAAATCTGATATATAAGGAACATTGAGGTCATTGTGGATGAAATTATTTTTATAACAAAGTAGGGAGCATTGAGGATTTTACGAAGGATTTCGGATTGTAAGGATTGGATTCGACAGGAATTTGAAGGTTTATGGACGGAGCCCCATAGCTCAACTCCGTAAGTCCAAATAGGCTTTATCACAGTCATGTAAATGATTCTTTTGTAATTAATTGGAAGGCTAGAGCGTTTGTCAACTGAGTGTTGAAGTAGTCGGATAAATATTTTTAAAATTACACATAATCTAAGTATAATTATGATGATCATGATATAATTATTATAATATAATATGATATAATTTAATAATATAATATCTATAATAATATAATATAATTATGATGATCATAATATAATAATAAATTTATAATCACAAAAACTAGTCTACTACTTAACGAATTTTCATTCTTAATGTATTTTACCCCATTAACCACATATTAAATTATATATTTGTATTAGAATTTTAAAATATATTTGTATATAAATTGTGCTATTGTTAGCAGGAGTGTGTTGTTTCTTTTTGGTTTAGTCATGGACTATTGTTTTTTTCTTTTTTTACATATTCATCTAACACATCAAATTATTATTTAACTTAAATAATCATTGGTATACTTTTAAACAATAATGATTTGAATGTTTTAATTATTACTAAATTAAATCATTCCATTTATTTTTTTTTTACTGTTGAATCATTTGGATATATCACCTTAAAGGAATATAGATCCTTTATAGTCTTTTCTAAAGAATAATAATTAGTATTAGAATGAAAATATATTTAATAATGATACATTAAGTATATATATATATATATATACTTAATGAGAGGATATATATATATATATATATATATATATATATATACTTAATGAGAGGATATATATATATATATATATATATATATATATATATATATATATATAAATTTTACATACAATAGAACAGAAAATAGACGGAGGTAGCCGAATACAGAACCAACCATTTCCGCCGCTTCCTTGCAATTCATGGTGGCCCGAACCAGCTGCTATCTGCCCATAGTTATTCCAAATTATCCCTTCCAGATTAAGGCAAATTGTAATGGGACCCACTGCAATTTGGGAATTCTCTTCAAGTGGCCCCTATCACCTCCCATTGACCGAAATAACTGACTCCCTAACCTTATCAAATTATTCTTGTTCTTCTTGCCAATCACATCGAACCGCCCATGGTGACGTCACTATGACCTCTAGTTACTGCTAAATCAATGCTAACTAATCTGGCCATATATCCTTATTTCTAAATTTCATAGTTCCATAGTAATCAACCATGGAGATTTTGAAACTTGAAACAGTTGTAGGTTAAAATGTTTCATATTTCAATTTATTTATTATGAATACATTTTATTTTAATATTTCAGATGCAGAGTGGATTTCAGCATAGCACAGACCCGATTCTCGAGGATAAATCTAACAGTAATAGGTAAGTACAAACATAAATATATACGATTAATACATACGCATTTATGAAGTTTGGAAATGGAATATGAAATTTTTATTTTTTGCTTTTATTGTAGAAACTAATATTTAAATATGTTATAAAATAAAATAAAATATAATTTGTAGTATTAAAAAAAGCCAATGAATATTAGAGGAAAATACACAACAATATAAGAGACAAAGCGTCAGTGTAAATTTTAATTGGAATTATTAGCTACTTGAAGAAAGAAGGTTGATTAAAATTATGGGTTAATTAAATTATGATGTTTCGGGATTTTTTTCCTAACTTCAGCTGCAATAGAGAAACATTTTATGTATATATATATATATATATATATATATGATGTAGAGTTGGTTGACCGTTGATATGATATGAGAAGGAATTAGTCGAGGGTGCGGTCAAAAAAATAAAAAAAATTAAAATATATAAATAATTTTAATTTTTGCCGACGTTTCGACCCACTTTGCAGGTCGTCTTCAGGGCTACAAAAGATACAAACATGTTGAAAATATAAAAATAAAATAAAAAATAAATATAAGTATATATAAATTACGAAGAAGTTGTCAGATACAGAAATAAAAGATAAAGAAAATAAATACATGATAAGAAAATAGATAAAAGAAAATAAATACATGAATGTTAACGAATAAATGAATGTTAACGAATAAATTGATTGAAAATTGAATAACTATTGTTACAGTAAAATTTGTTATCTTATCCATATTTTAACTTTACTGTAACAATAGTTATTCAATTTTCAATCAATTTATTCGTTAACATTCATTTATTCGTTAACATTCATGTATTTATTTTCTTTTATCTATTTTCTTATCATGTATTTATTTTCTTTATCTTTTATTTCTGTATCTGACAACTTCTTCGTAATTTATATATACTTATATTTATTTTTTATTTTATTTTTATATTTTCAACATGTTTGTATCTTTTGTAGCCCTGAAGACGACCTGCAAAGTGGGTCGAAACGTCGGCAAAAATTAAAATTATTTATATATTTTAATTTTTTTTATTTTTTTGACCGCACCCTCGACTAATTCCTTCTCATATATATATATATGGTTTTCTTTATTTAATATTGCATAGATTATTTGTGAGTCATAAATAAACAAAAAGAATTTTCTGAAGAGAAAAACTGTTAAGATTTTCTCTAAAATATAAGTTATTTTTTCTAGGAATATTTTTTAATATTGGCGATATTTTATTATTTATCCTTTAATAATATCTGACTAAAGGTCACTAATAAAATTGTTTTCTTTTTTATTGCTAGTAGTTACAATCTTTTTATTGCCAACATTTAGGGATAGTGAGATATTTCCAAGTATTAACTCTCAATTCTATAACTCTATAATATATAATATAATATATATATATATATATATATATATATATATATATATATATATATATATATATATATATTGCCATAACTATTATATCATTTATATAATGTAGTTCTATGTTATTGTGTATGATCTATTTTATTTTAGGTAACATAAATATAATTATCTATCATGCACCTTCTTTAAAACTATTTTATATTGCCCGTATTCAGATAATTTCGTTGATATTATTTTATTGTTGATGCGATATTAGTATAGTAAATAAGTTACTATATTATGATTTTTTTTCTAAATACAATATAGGTATTTCGATCATTAATATGTATTTGGTTAGTGGAAGTTCTCATCTCCGAGATTTTACTTGGCTCTTGACTTAAGAATGGATTATTATGTTTGGATTAATGTTGTCCAAAAGCGAGACCAAGACGAGTCTTGGTCTTGCGAACTCAGTCTTGGGCTTGGTCTTGCTCTTGCGCAAGAGTCTCGCGACAGTGATGCAGTTATTTATTAGCTCATTAATATAGAAATATTAATGTAATTTTTTAGATAGAAGAAACCTAACTAAGCCCGATTGAAAAATTAGAAGAGTTATATTCGAAAGCGTATTGGTTATACCAATTCTTTACATATATTAACTAAATTAGTAACTATTATATTATATAGTAACTATTATTGTATTAATTAGTAACTATTTTTCCTTAATTCATATTAAAAAAATCTATTTTTTCCCAGCCTTGATATTTTTTTTTGTTTTGGGGGCAAAACTACTTTGGATATTGGGGTTGAGGGGCTGGGAATCAAATATATTATATATTTCAGCGTTCTGAGTGAAACTCCTACAGAACACCTCCTTGAAAAAGACCTGAAAAGTCGGGTCGAAACGTTGGCTTTTAATAAAATAGTTTTGTCACTATTCAACCAATTTATGACTTCCACCCCGGACCATCTCCTTCCTTTATAATGAAACAGTCGACTATTAAATATTCAATATTATATATTTCAATTGAAAGCATACTTTACTTTTTCTATAGGTATGGGCATATGCACCTCATATGTTCTGACAGATACACCCATACACACAAGAAACAAAAAGATGAAAATGCCTAACGAAAGGTTGGAAATAAATATATATATATATATATATATATAATACTTAGTTAAAAATAATTTAAAAAATAAATTTTATTTTATTTTTCATTTCAGGATTGTACAGTTTTTAGTACTTATTATAATTTTTTTTTGACAGTACATAAAGTCAGTATTTTAGGGAAATGCTGCCTGACTTTTCAATTACCCTAAACGGTTTGATAGGGAAATGCCAGGAGGGATGGTCCATTGTCGACGACGCAGGAGGGGATTGCCCTAGCCAATAACAAGGCTCCTTTCAGAATCCGAACCCGGCATTCCTGCTTTCATCAATAAGAAGGGTCCCAAAAACAGTCTTACAGACAGCATTCACGCCTTTCTATAAAGAATAATATTATTAATAATAAAGTTATTCCAATAAATATGTCTTAACCTTGTCAAATTATTTTCATTATTAGGCACTGGTGATTTTATTCCGCCTTATCTTTTAAATAAATCAGGCCATCATCTATAATTTATACCCTAACTAGAAATGTTATATAGAATAAATACTGTTTTTTATATAGGAGTTTACTGCGGTCTGGCTGGCAATTCCCAAATATTGAAATGGTAAATAACTAGGCAACAGTATGAAATCGAAAAAAGTACACAAAAGAAAGATTAAAATATTAATAATATAAAATAGTAAAAAAAAACCTGTACCACTACAACCCATGAAGGGTCTTGGGTTCAGTACTATTTAGGGAAAGCACTGTTTCTAGATCAACGGTTGTTCAAGGAGGCGATTTGACCGAGATCACGCTCAATCGTCAGGTTTTCCCCCTTAATCAATTATTAATTAATAGTAACCCCTTTATAGAGCCTGGGTGTGCCCCGGGAGGGTTCTCCCGACCCAGGTTCGCCCCACGGCCAATGAAACAGATAAATAAATATTCTGCCATGAGCCTGGGTTCGAACCTGGGACCTTAGCTTTGGAAGCTCAGTGCCCTACCACTGAGCTACCCTACAGAGTAAAATAGTAAATATTAAAATATTCACAAAAGAAAATATTAAAACCTTTACTGTATAAAATATTTACAGCCACTTCCGGCCTTAGCAATTTGGCACAAGCTGTTATACACGGTGTTTCGTAATTGCCCGGCACTATTTTAGGTATGTGTTCACTAGCACAAAATAAACAAAATAGTTCATATTAACATATATCTCAAACTCATTTATTAAACGGATATCAAAGGTTAAAGATTTATTATTCATTTACTACATTATGACTGACTGTGCAAAGTTTAACGTGTTTAATACTAAATAACAGGTTTTAATCTCCTGATAAACAAATAAACGATAAGCAATGACAGTAGTTGCTCATCTGTTTGTCTCATAAACGAAGGGATCAACATCAGCAGGTTATCTAGAACTTATTGAGCATTCGTAAATCAAATCATGTCCCTATTAAGTTGAGTTCGTTAAGAACGAATCTTTCATATACTACTCCAAAATGGTGAGCATGCAATCCGATCGAGCCGCCCCTACTGTGGGAGACAAAAAAGTGAATAACTCGTGTGATCAAATACTCGCTTTCCAATCAATATTTTTTTTTGTTATTTTTCATTTGAAGCATTTTTTCTATATTTTGGGAACTGGTTTTGTTCCTGTCATGCTTTGATCTTTATTAACAAAGTTATGGACGTTACTACATTAAATTTGATTGCTTTTACACAGCTAATGTATTTTTTCAAAGTAACTAAAAAACTATAAGTTAGAAGTAATGGCTCTAAAAGCTTATTTGACATAAATTCGATAAAAAAAAGTTACATAGAGCATTACGTCTTTGTCCTGTAAAAAAATTTGAGCCGAAAATGTAATACTCATAGAACACATATTACACAGTTTTTTTTTTTGTCTCTCGAAAATTTTTATTTTTTGTTCATAGCGGATTTTGCAATAATACATAATTAAAAAAAATGTTTACTACGCTAATATATATTGATTATTCTATATATTTGTATATTAGTTTTAAGAATTGTCCATTGTATCGAATAATAAGTATGCTGTGTCTGTAACAACCCAATATAATTGGGCAGCACCCTTTTATGAAGATAAAGTGATTCTTGTGTCTGAGTATGTCTTGGTTAAATATTATAGAATCCAGAAGTGAATATTCAAGTACTGAACCTAATTAATAAAACAATGAGAGTGTCGTTAATTCTTCAAGATAATTAAAAATGAAAACTCTATATAATAAATGAGTAATTTCGAATTGAAAGAAGGAGGGTGGTAGAAATGTCGAAGTTTAGGAGGATCATCATCGAGTGACCTCTGACTTTATTCCAAATTAAAAAAAAAAAAAAAAAAAATTGGTCTTTGGACAAAAGCGACGGACGGCAGACAGACAAAATTTATTTTACTCGAGTTTCGAGTTTACTTAAAAAGTAAACCTCAAATTTTGATTCAGGGGAGAAAGTATTATTGAAAATAATATTATTGAAAATAATAAACGAAAAAACAAAGTAAAGAATGAGTAACAAAATATCTCCGAATGATATGAAATATATAATTAATCTATCAACACTACGATTGATGAGCTCAACTAAATAAAGATCTTTAAGCAGATCAAATAATGTTAGTTATTTATATTACTTACATTTTTGTATGCTAATTCACTCATAAGAAATTATTTGTATTCCAGGTATAGGTTGGCGTGTTTGGCATACTAAATATGCAGAAATATATACCTTCACCAGTAGAAAATCCGCCAAACAGGTTTTCTTTACTGAGATCGAGAGGGCAGAGAGGGTTTTGGCCAGGGTATTATAGGATTAAGAAAAACCCGGAAGGGAATCCAGGTCTTTTCGGAGGGGATGGGATGCTATGCCCCATAAATGTAGGGTCCCCATTTGGTCTCCGGGCACACAGTAATCTAGGTCGTTACTTGCAAAAAGAGGAGTAGACAAAAAAAAAAAAGAAGAAAGGAATCTCTGTCAAACTTCAACCCTTGGCTACCGATTTAGCTACCCTCCGCAGTCGTTAGTGAAAAATATTCTTTTTTTTGTCACATATAAATCACTATTTTTATATTTATATACTTATTTTATATGTTTCTTCATCTATTTCAAAATCTCATGCAAATCCTCTTATTCTGCTAATAGCATCTTTCAACACATAAGATTTTTACACATACCCATGAAATATTTCATGTTTTTTGGATCATTGGATTTCAAACAGAACAACCCTAACTTATGATTTTAATATAAAACAGTGGGTTTCCTTAACCTGTTAGTTAAGTACCTGTAAATATTTTTTTTTCGGTTGGCACTACAGACCAAGAAGATCTTTGGTAGCGAGATATGGTCTTCTTATAGACATACGTTTCTTGCGGAAGCTCAGATAGCCTGGAAGGGGTCACCCAACCTCACATTCCTACGAACCATGGTCTCCATAGCCAATCCTTTTGGGCCCAATCTGGCAATGTGACGGGCCTCGCATACTCGGGTGGAGGGAGAGAGACTCGGGTAGCATGGATTTTCCTGGCGGACGGTTACTCCAATCGGGCAGTCACCCATCCAAGTACTGACCACGCTCGTCGTTGCTTAACTTTGATTACCTATTACAAGCGCCTTAGCCCGTACGGCTACCCCAGCTCTTCTATTACCAATATTATTTTTACTTTAGCAGTTCAAATTTTGACCTCCCTTTTTTATGTTAGTTATTTATTCTTATTCCGATCCTCATTAGTTCTTGCTAAATGTTTAATACACTTCTCCCATAGTATCCAATTAGACGTTTGCCATATATAAGGTTGGGTTCAGTACTTCCTTACTAAGTATTGGGTAAAGAAATACTGAATCTAAGAAGCTGGTGAATGGGCCGTTAGATGTTCCTCCTAATTAAGGCCACTCACGTTATAAAGGCTGGTTGCACCGTAGAAATATCTTCTTTCCTTTAAACGGAATATCGGATCAATATTGAACCTTCCATCCTAAAACGACCTGACCATAGCGCGTATCTCATAACAAGATATATAGAAAAATCTTCTTCCATTAAAACCTGCTCAAAAGAATTATAATATTAAAAAATAAATGTAGATTCTAATAAAAGTTAAGAAAGATGTGAACTGTTATTAGGACTTTTGGAGTGGTAGGAACAGCTTACAGTCAGCTTTTAATAAAAACTAAGTTCCAAGGAATAAGCGATGAAATATATATTTTCTAGGAGAGACCGGTCTTATAGTAATTCTAGGTAATTTATCTTAGATATGTAATATTATAAATTTTAGTCTCTCTGATTTTCTAGTGAGCTCTAAAAATATATTTATTAAGCAGCTAATAGTTCTGTACTTTTTTCTAAGATGTAAAGTAACATTTTTAATAAATAGCAAATAAATCAATAAGTAACTGCAAAGCGTTTGCGACTCTTGTGTAAAACCAAGACCAATACCCGTCTTGGTCTTGCATTTTGCAAGATCAAGAATAAGACAGTCTCATTGTTGCAAGACTAAGACCAAGACTGGTAAAAAAAAATCGATTTTTTTGATAAAAATTAAGGCAAAATACTTACTAATGCTTGACAATTTTAGATACTATGTCTAAAGAATTGGTATAACCAATATACTATTGCTTTTAACTCTTCTAATTTTTCATTTGGGCTTACCTAGGTTTTCCATATCTAAAAAAATACAGTAATATCTATATAGTACTAAGCTAATAGGTAACTGCAAGACCATTGTTAGATTCTTGCGCAAGACCAAGTCTCGTCTCGGTCTTGCATTTGGGTAACATTGTTGGTAACACTAACAACAATGAATGCCTCGATGAAACTGAAGCCTATAGGCCAAATCAACAAAGATTCTCTAGAGCTGCATGCCGATAACTGGAAAGAAATAAGAATTTTTGTATTAGAAGATAAGAAGAGTTGTAGATAGCTGGTTAAGGTGCTCAAATCTAAAAGGTCTGTAATGAAAACAGTCTCCTCCCCTCCCCCTCCCCCCCCCAAAAAAAAAAATAAATAATGTACAATGTTTAAGAACCTGAGCTTTGTTGGGAATTAATTAATATTTGTTTATAAAAAAATATTTTAGGTGTTATAAGTAATATGATAATTATTAGTGGAGAAATTGTAATTTTTTGGGTAATCTACTTTCAGTAATAAAATTTTAAAAATATGTGGAACATTAACTTATACATTTAACATCTGAAATTTATTCTTCTCTTTAGAGAATTATGAATTTCTCTTCAGAATTTTTTGATGTCTTTATCAGAGCAGCTTTTTTGGCACTTTAATGTTGATGTTATATGTTTTTGAATACATCGAATTCGTTTTTCGGTTTATTGTACACTGTATCCGTTTTATACTCCGGCAAACATATCCAGGACACTGAATAAAGAACGGTGTCGAGTTATGAATATTCAATGAGGTAGGTTTTTGATTTATTGTTCTTTTTATTCCAAGTACGTGCGAGCGTTTACGTCGCATGACAGCCATCGTAATATAACTACGCAATGATAGCGGTAAGATTTCTAACTTAATTTCGCCGTGAATTTTGTGCAATTTCCCTTATGTTCTATTGAATTAAGCTGAACAAAGGTCAAATTTCTTAAAACGAACCATAAGAAAATAAAAACGTGGTCGGTTTAATAGTTATGACTGAGTCGATAAACTGGTGCGATTAAAGAAATAAGCGGTATCGAACATGCGACTTTATCAGATGAAGCATGAAATTTTCTCTGTTTTACGTTGCCTTTTGTGCCACTTAATTTTTTTTTCTACAAAAAAATATCTGTGCGGTGTTTTCAGCACTCTCTCTAATTTCTGTATTTCTACATGTAAATACATGGTAATTTAAGTGTATTTTAAAAATTAAATTATAGCAGTATTTATTTTAATACTCTTCCATGCTTATAATCATTTGTAATTATTAGGCATATGTGTCTGCTACTTACTCGATTTTATTACTAATTATTTACTAATTTACTATTTTTACTTTTCTATTTACATTAATTATTTTTAGCACAGGATTAGTTTTGCTACACCATTTATTCAAAGTTTACAAGGCTATGTGAACATTCGTCAGAAAAAAAATTTTTTTTGTCTTTTACGAAAAAGCACATCTACAAGATAGTCTACTATCTTTTTTTTTTTTTGTTTTTTTTGTTTTTTTTTTAATTGAAACCTTTTTGAGGAAGAATTTACAGTTTTTATTCAGTTTTCAAAAAATCATATTAGCTTTATCTTGTAATTCTTTTCTCCGTAACTTCTAAGAATAGTATCGGTTTCGTTGTTCTCTTGCGTTGATATAAATATGCCGATAGAGAATGTATATTAAATAAAGAACGAATAATTTAAAAGTTCAATTGTTATCATAATTTTTTTTTATGTTTGTAAGATTATATTTATTTTTATAACGAATATTCGCCTATCACACAGAGAAGTTTTAGTATATAGGGTCTACGATAACTAAAAAAAAAAAAACGAAATTGACGAAAAGATTAAGGTTAGGCTGAAGGTGGGAAATGCTTGTTATTTTTCTGTAACAGAACTACTTAGCTCCTATCTCTTATCCCGAATCTTAAAAACTAGAATCTAGAAAACTATTATCTTACCTACAGTCTTTTTTCTTTTATACTTTCTTTATTGAATATTAATACATTCTGCCACATTGAAGGGCATTAATATTAAGGCTACATGATTCATTCACACAATATGTACATACAATCAATATCAATAATAAAGAAAAAGAAATATAAAAAAAAAATAAAATAAGTAAATTGGTATGCCTGTATACAAAAAAAAAAAAAAAATAAAAAAAAAAAAATAAAAAAAAAAAAAATAAAAAAAATAAAAAATGAATATAATAGATAAAAGCTAGTTGAAATTAAAGTAAATAAATCACATTCACACCTATGTACAACAGTCTTTATGGATGCGAAACGTGGCCGCTACATCAAGGAACGAAAAACGTCTTAATATTTTGAAAATAAAGTATTGCGTAGGGTATTCAGACCAAAGGAGAATGGAAGAAGTAGAATTCAGAGGGTTACACTACGCCAAATTGCGTGAATTGTAAATATTTATAAATATTACATTTATAGTAAATATTGGTTAATGTAATTGAGGTGATTACATCCTGGCGCATTAAATGGGATTGTAAAATTGTCGGACTCAGTCGACTGGTAAACAAGGAGTAGACCGAAGCGAAGGTGGGAAGATTAGACTTAAAAATTAGAATATATAAAACAATTATCTTGCCTACAGTTCTTTATGGATGCGAAACTTGGCCGCTTACATTAAGGGATGAGCAGCGTCTTAAGGTTTTTGAAAATAAAGTATTGCGTAGAATATTCGGACCGAAGAAGGATGAGTTAACCGGAGAGTTCAGACGGTTACACAACGCCGAATTGCTTGAGCTGTATCCGGGTAATATAATTGAGGTAATTTCATCGCGACGAATCAAATGGGCTTGTGAAGTTGCTGGGCTTAGTAACGAGAGAATTCCTAAAAGGTTAATATTTGCTGTGCCGAATGGTAAGCGTCCAAGGGGTAGACCGAAGCGAAGATGGGAAGATTGGATTAAAGCCGATCTGAAGGGACTGGGTTTGGACGGCGAACGGTGGAGGGAGGTATGAAGACAGCGATTGGAGTCGGTATCGAACCTTTGGTTTCGCTTAGCCTATTACTATTATTGTATTTCTCTGTATCAAAGTTCTATTTAGGAGTATGTGTAAATGCACTACAACTAGTTCGTGTAATACCCATATTAGCGGAGCTGTTTCTACTTCAATTCTGGAACAAGTTATTTTCGTTTTGTATTTTTAATAATCTTCTTTTTCTTTATCATACTCCTTAGTGCCTCCCAGCGTGGAGTTGCCCCGATCAAGGACTGCCAAGCTTCCCGATTCCTAGCCAGCGTCTTCATTGAATTCATGGACTTCCCCTTCTTTTCACCAATTCTGGAGGTGTCTCCTAATATCCTTTCATTCCTAACTATGTCGCTCCTTGTTTTGCCTGCTATTCTCCGGTGGTACTTAATTTCTGCAGCAGTAGCTCTACTCCAGCGCCTGTCCAGCGGGACTCTCATTTCCCTCAATAAGGACAGGCTAGTATATGGATTTAAAGATATGTAATTTTACACTTTTTTTCAATTCCCTTTTCCTTACTACTGTGCTGCATATCTGGTAGTATATGCTGTTAGCTTTCCTAATCCTGTTTGAGAACTCACAGTTCATTTTCCCGTTTCTGGTGAGCACTACTCCGAGATAAGTGCGCTGTCTCCATGGTTTCTCCTCCTCGAACCAAAACTTCCTTCTCTTCATGACCAATCTCCATCACCTTGCTCCTTTCAACATTTACAATCATGTTCTTTCTTTGTAGCTCAGTTTCCCACTATTAACTGATTTTTAGTAATCAATTTATTTAATTAAAACAATTATTAACTGGTAACAATAAAAAATCGATATTCTATTAAAAAAGGATAGTATTTTAGTGACGAAAAATGGAATAATTATGTTTATATGTGACCGATAAATAAGAAATGTGTGTAAAATCACATCGTACTTGTTATTTACTTAAACATGATTACATTTATGTAATCATACCTATCATTAATTAAGATAGAGACCTAAATATGGTGGTCATTACTATTCAAGTTATTTATTTTATTTCTCTTCAGAATTTGGTGAACACGTAGTATTTTTAAGGATAAGTTTACGATGAAGGAACCGGTCAAAAGTTAGCAACAGGCCTAACTTAATTAAAAGTTTAGAAATACACCAGTTCAGAGAAGGTCTTTATAAAACGAAAGGATAACAGGCATGAATTTTTAAGTTGCTATTTAACTTTTAATCACCATGAATTCCGTAAAATATATTTTTCAGATTTAGTAGATGTATTCGTTTTAATCAGCATTCTCCACCTCTGCCTGTTCTGTTATTTGCATGGAACTCTATTGCGCCTTCGTTGATTCGATCTCGATATCAGCTTTTTATTATTTTATGACAAAAGACCACATATATTTTGTCTTCTAGAAACATTATTTGTCGTGTAGAGGCTTCCAGAGAGATTGGCCAGTGCTGCATGCCCATTTTAACCTCCCTTCCTTCATGTCATGAGATATTGGTTAACCAGTTTCTGTAAGCATGCCTTTATTGGCCTTTCTCCTTCATGTGTTGGTACTCTGATCCAAGATTGCTCCGGATATAGTGCGGAAGATTTTTTTCTAACATCTTTCAATACTTCCTTCCGGGTGCTTGTTAGTGTTCAGGTTTCGTAGCCGTATGTCAGAACTGGCTTTGTCATAGCATTGTACACCCTCAATTTGAGATTTCCGGAGATTTTTTGGGATTTCAATACCTTTGAAATAATTCTAAGTAATTTCAAATTCAACTTCTACAAACTGTTAAAAAAAAAAACATGGATAAATTATTGAGGCAGTGATGATAATTTCCTGATGATTGATCATATGTTCAAGGTATATTTTTTCTATATGGGAACCATAGATTTATCAGAAACTCAAAAGACGACCACACCATCATGAGATCCCAGATCACTAGTAAAACGAATAATTAATTAATATTTAATTATATTACTTATTTTTAAACATACATCACATTATTAATATAACAAATACTTATTTCACTTATTATTATATATTTTTACTTCTCTTATTACCTCTCTATATTCATATGAAACAGCAAGGACCAAACTCATATATTGCCTAACAAAAGAATTTCCAATAAATAAAGTCCTCAAACAAGGTTGTTCGCTTTCTCCTTTATTATTTAATAAATATGTTGAAAGTATCTTTAGCTTATGGAAAAAAAGTTTAATGGTATGTGGATAATCTTCGATGATAAAAGCCTATACAATTACCAGTTCATTATTTTAAATTACGAAGAAGATTCGTGCTTTATAATGATGAAGCAGCTGGAAACGTATAAGCCTTAAGGTTTAAGCGAAAATGCGACTCTAACGCTCGTTTGTATATTTAAACAGATTCAGGAAAAAAAAAAACTTTTGTCAATGAAAATAGATTTTAGGCGACACTAATTGTCGAATGTTTAGACTACCACAAGTTCCAAATAACGTCATTAAGGGGAAAGTTTGTTTGTTTGTTTCGATGTCTAGGCGCAAAACATCCAGGTCATAAGCGCCCGATCAACTAAATAACATCATTTAATACTATTTGGATGATTGGTACAAAAAAAAAAAAAAAAAAAAAAAAAAAAAAAAAAAAAAAAAAAAAAAAAAAAAAAAAAAAAAAAAAAAAAAAAAAAAAATAAATAAATAAATAAATAAAGAAATGGATTGATAGAATAAAATAAATAAATAAGGATAATAATAGACATTTATAGGTAATAAATAAATGAATTGAGATTAATAAACAAATGAATTTAAAATGAAATGAAATCAAGCGGAAAAAAAAAGAGAAAATATAATAAAAATAAATAGATAAAAAGGAAATTAATAAATAAAAAAAAGCCTGTCAAATGTGTTTTTTAAGTCTTTCACTATCCAGAAACTTGATGACTTTGGTAACTATTTCTTCTTGATTTCCCAGGGATGCTGATATATTCTGGGGTATTCCAAAATCTTTTAATCTTGCGGTGTAAAAAGGGCATTCTTCCATAATATGTTTTATAGTTAGTGATTGGTTACACTTTTGACATCGGGGGATAGAATCTTTTGTTATGAGGTGGAGGTGAGTCAGTCTAGTATGGCCGATCCTCAGCCGCGTGAGGACGACCTCTTCTCTACAACTGCTGCGTCTGGAGCTGGTCCACGGTTGCACCTCTTTCTTTATTGTTTTTAATTTGCTAGGTGCGCAGTTGTCCCACTGTCTTTGCCATTCTTGGAATATGGTTTCTCTCAGAGGTCGTGCAAGTTCAGATGGTGTCAAAAAAACTTTACCGCGGCCTGGAAGAGTAAGAGCTTCCTTTGCTGCTCTATCAGCCATTTCATTTCCTTTAATTCCTATATGGCCAGGCGACCAGATAAAATGTGCCGTTGTTCCAACTCCATGAAGCATTTTTATAAGACTCAGAATGCAGGGGGAAGTAGAAGAACCCTTAACATCCAACAAAAATAAAAAAATATGAATTAGTTTGATAAGGCTGAGGAAGATTATGATAAAACAGCTGATTAGGGGGAGGAGGGGGAGGTAGAAGAAAATCAACTAATAACCTACTGAAATTAATAAACATATGTCACAAAAATTCAAAACTACGAAGAAAAAAGGTGTTATTATAATAAACAAAAAGACAGAAACAAAATGAAAATCAAAGGAAGATGTCTCCAAAACCAGCTGATCGCACAGATGAAATTAAAAAAAAACAACTAAATTTATTAAACTTCTAATTTTAGATGTTCAGCTGACGTGCCCATCAATACGAAGAAGAGACTAAAAAGGCGCTGGATAAGAGACCTCCTTCCTTGACAAACCATGGTAATTGATTCAAGTCAGGGAAGAGGTGACTGCTGGGTGCTCTCCTTCCCCATACCTGACATGTCAGTTTGTTACTTAATCAGACTATCTGCTGATTGTCAACAATCATCGACAGGTGCAGATCGATATTAAAATATTTAAAAAATAAATAAAGTTCAACGTTTCAGAATATTTTTTTAAATAATTAACAGCATTATCTAATTGTTGTGCAATATGTATAGCCTCAAATATCTTTAGCAATTATTTACTTCTATTGAAGCGAATGAAGATCATTTATTCGATAATAATTAATGCATTTAATATTTTTTAATTTATATTTATTAATATTTTATTAATTGTTAATATTAAAATTAATTTTTTTTATTTGTATTCGCCTCTACCCTAGAGGGTCATTGGCGGTTTTTCTTAATTTTTATATTTTACTATAGTGATTTTTTCCCAATAAATATTCAAAGAGAATGACGAAATTTTCCTCATTGTCTCCCAAAATATCTTTCAATGTTGTTGAAAGCTTTAGTTTTTGTATCTCCTTTTTATATTGGGGGCACTCTAATAGTAAATGCTTAACTGTTTGAGGTGTATTGCCACGCTTTTCGCAGGTTGGTACTTCGAGATCTCTAAGTTATTAATATTCATTAATAACTGTTCTCTGTTATGGAAACACTCCACTATTATCATTTTCCCAAAACCAGGAAAACCTCTCAATAGCTCAACATCCTATAGACCAATCAGCCTACTCCCAATCCTTTCAAAAATTTTTGAAAAGATCCTTTTGAAACGAATCCTACCCATTATAGAATCCCAAAATATCCCTTCCCATCAGTTTGGTTTTCGCTCTCAACATTCTACTGTTCAACAAGGACTCCGAGTTGTTGATCATATTTCCTCAGCCCTAGAAAACAAGGAATACTGTTCGGGTGCCTTGCTGGACATTGCACAGGCATTTGACCGGGTATGGCACTCCGGACTGCTCTCCAAGCTTAAAATCCATTTACCTCAGTCCTTGTACCTAGTCCTCCGATCCTACCTCTCTGACCGCTCCTTTCGAGTTCGCTGTGGAACAGAATTTTCCAATATCTACTCCGTTAAAGCCGGTGTTCCCCAAGGCAGCGTCTTGGGTCCCGTGCTTTACATCCTCTTTACTGCTGACATCCCTGTTCATCCCGATACTTTTCTTGCAACATTCGCTGACGACACCGCAATCTTATCATCCAACTCTGATCCCGAAATAGCATCCTTAAATCTCCAAAGTCACCTCACCTTGATTGAGCACTGGTGTAATAACTGGCGCATTAAAGTTAATGAAACTAAATGCCAACATATTACCTTCACACTCCGACGCAATTCCTGTCCACCAGTACTCTTTAATTCCATCCAGCTTCCTTATTCAGACACAGTCCGGTATCTTGGCTTTCATTTAGACCGAAGACTAACTTGGAACCCGCATACTAGACTCAAAAGACAAGAACTCAACCGACGATACGGCCAACTATACCGACTACTAAGCAGAAAATCTAAACTTTCCATTGAAAACAAGCTACTGATCTACAAGACAATACTGAAACCTATTTGGACTTACGGACTAGAACTGTGGGGATCAGCAAAATTTTCTAACATCAAGCGCATCCAATCCTTCCAGTCTAAAGTCCTTCGAACAATAGTCGATGCTCCTTTCTATGTATCCAACAAAACCCTACATCATGACCTTAACATCCCATTTGTCCTAGACCTTATCCCAGAAAAATTCTCCAAATTTCACCAGAACCTTACTTACCACCCAAATCCTCTTGCACAATCACTATCAAGCATCTCCCATCCCTATAATCCTCCAAGAAGGTTGAAACGGCAGTGGCCTCGCGACCTTTTGTAGATTATATAAATTGGAGTTCTGGCAATGGCCAGATTCTTCACTCAAGACATGTGTGTATGTGGCTAAAGTGCTCTCGACCAATCTCCGCTGGCTTTAGTACCAGTGACGCGGTTGGAAGAGTAGCGCAGGGTTCTCCTGGAGTTCCCTCGCCTGATTGTATATAGGTATGCGTGTTATTTTTTTTCCTTAGTTTTAATTTTCTTATTTTTTAGGTTATTTTATTTTATTGTCTATTGTATATACTTTTGATTATTATTTTGTTCTATTTATTTTATTTTTTTGTACATATGGTGTGAATGTCATCCTACCTCACTATAACCAATGTCCAACAGACAGATTGTTATAATACTCAATAAAGAAATTTAAAAAAAAAAAAAAAAAAAAAAAAAAAATATTCATAAATATTAATTAATTAATTTTAATTAATATTTATCTTAAATAAAGTAAATAAATATACAAAAAAGTGTGGTTAAAAAAAATAAAACTGTCTGAATCATAAGAATTTTTATAATTATTGAAGAAGAAATTTTTTATAATTCCAAATGTTAAAAAGATATATGATTAAAAAAGTAATAACAGTCAACTAAAAGTATTGATAAAATACAATTTTGAATAGTATATAAATGTGCTACGAAACATCTTCATACAGAACTTGTTGTAGATATATGAATTTTTACAAGAAAGCATTTGCAAGCCCTACTAATGAAAAAAAGAAGAAAAGTATATCCAATTTAAATATGTGTTTTCTAACAACTTCATTCATTCATGAACCCTAGTAAATGTTCTACTCTAAAGAAATTATTTATGAATAGAGCACTTAAATTCCGGCTGCTCTCATTGGTGATTTATAAATTCCGCTCCTAAACTCTGCTCTATCCGACCATAAGTTGTTTCACTAATTCCCCAATTGGTGTTCCTGGGCAAAATAACGTCGCCAAGTTTGCCGTCGGATACTTCAAAGAGTTAGGGATCCACCTTTGCAAGATACCAATTACCTTAGACAAGGGTTCCCGCCTGTACCTCCTCCGTTCTACCCAACTCATTAAGAAGTCTATAAAGGACTCTTTGGGATCCAACTTACTAACCAACTTCCTCAATATTCCTCCTTCTTCGTCCCTTTTTAAAGAGAAAATTAAGAAAAGCAGAAATTACTTTTCTAGGTTTCTGAAATTATCTGCTTTAAAGTCTTTTCTAATCATATTTCCAATGAATGTGAGTTAGAGAGGAAATGATACTTTGAAGAGGATTGGATCGGAACTACTCCTCTTTAAACTTACTTTTAAAAGTTTTTCTATAATCGTTAGTAAGGTCGAAATTATATTTTATGTTAATTCAAAAAAGTATGTCTGGAAGGTTTTTTATTTATTTTTACATGAAGAGAAGAGGGCAGAGGAATCCACTTTTTGTAATATTGTAACTGATAAATTAAAAGAAAAAAAAAATGTTCAAATATTGTTATACACGGTGAGTCTAATGGAAGAAAGTTCTGAGCCTTGAAAGGTACAAAAAAAAAAATCTGTCAGAATGAAAGGATTGAACAATAAGATAATAGGTAGAAGGAAGTATCGTCTTAAGTTAGAACAGAAGCCGGTTCCTGGTGCCAGACTATATCGAATGATTGAGCGACATCCAAAGGTTCTGTTGCATACAATTTCTGCCCTATTTCTATTATTAGTTTCGTTAGTTTAAATGTCTAGGCGCAAAACATCCAGGTCATCAGAGCCCGATCAACTAAATAACATTAATTTTATACTGTTTGGATGGATGGTACAAAAAATAGGAATAAAAAAAGGAAAAAATAAATAAATAAAAGGATTGATAGAATAAAATAAAAATAACAATAGACACTAATCACTAATCTGCTCTCTTGCTGTTGTAATGATGTCAGTCATCCTGTATAATTTGTTAATATTTGATTGCAATGGTCAGAAATCAAATTGATGGTCAGATATTATTTTATTGTTCTTCAGTATGTTGATTAATTTTTAATATAATGATTTAGTGTCAGTCTTTTCGACAGCAGACTCTTTAATGGTCACTGATTTGGATAGGTGTGGGCGAAATAAAAAAAAAAAAAACTGATAAATATGTACGCAACGATCAAGTAGCCTGGGTTACAAATAATGAGAGGGAATAATCAACGTTTAAAAAATTATTTATCGATAAAATGTAATCTAAAATATGCCCTAGTTTATATGCACATAAATATTATTGCTAACGATTAGAACTTATTGTCTTTTTTATGTCAAAATGTTTAAGAATGATGGCAAACGTCAAACATATATATATATATATATATATATAATGTATATAATGCATATATATATATATACATATATATGCATAGTTTTTTTTTATTATATTATATTATATTATTAAACCGTTATTGGCTGATCAAAATCGATGCTTCCAATAACGGTTTAATTGTTTTCTTCTTTTCAACTATTATACTTTAGAATAAATCACAGGATGGATAAATACTTAGCTATATTCCTCCAACAAATACAACAGAGGAACATTGTGAGGTCTTCCCACTTGACCTGCGAACCTTGAGGAACGTCAGTTGTTAGAAGGAGACTATTGAGTAGATACAATTGCCTCTTGAAACCCGCTCAAGTGCGCTTTATTGTGGAAAAGCTAGGCATATTATCCCTAATACTCCTTTTCATTAGGGCAATCTCATTCTTACATATTTCCTGCGTTTGATGTTTGCCATCTTCCTTAAACATTTTGTCATAAAAAATACAATAATTTCTAATCTTTAGCGATAATCAGATAGTCAATTAACACTACAGCACCTCAGAAAAAATATATATCAGAGAGATTTGATTACTAAATTAATTTGTGGCTTCGTTTGTAAAATAGGTTCTCATAGTTTCTTATTAAATGACGTTAAGAATAATCTGTTCTTTAAAATTTGTCGGTTCCCTCATTTCGGATTTTAACATTCTCTCTTCAAAGTAATAATAAGAATATAAAATTAATTCCATTTCCGTAAAAAAAAAATTATTAGAATACAAGATGAAGTTAAGGTTTTGAAAGTAAGAAATCAATATATATAATATATATATATATATATATATATATATATATATCGATTCTATTGTATTGAGATAAAGAATTTCTCAGGAGAAGGGAACAGTCCACCGAAAATATTTATTTTCCAATATAAATCCCATTTCCTCGAATACAACTTTCGTTAAATATCTTAACTTCTGTCGACATCTCTGGATCTAGAATTAATTTCCCATAAGTCACTGACCGATTTCTACGAAATATCGATTCTTCAGTCTATTGTAGTTAGGGAGGATTAAATTAAGGAATCAAGAATGAACAATAATCAGAATCCTTCGAAAGAATATTCAGGTGATGAATTTTTGAGATACGATCTTAGAGATATTAAAAACGCAAATCTATTTCATCAGGCTTCCAAAGGTATAGCCAAATTGGAGATGATATTCCAAAGATTAAATTTTGAGTCTAGGAGGTCTAAAACTTTTGATATCTACAACAAAACGAATACCTTGCAATTTTTGTGTTTAAATGATAGCTTCAAGAATCTGAGCATCAACTAACCTGTATCATAAAAGAAAAGTGTACCTACTGAAAAAATAAACAATTTACTGTTAACAAACAAATAAGCAATAGACTACAGTGTTTTTCTTTCTTCCATCAATGCGCAGTTTAGTAAAGATTTCTGGGATTTTAAGAACTATTTTTAGTTTCGATATTATGTTTAGTGGTAAACAGTGATCAGAATGAGAGAAATATTTTTCAGATTTGGAAAATGGATCAAGGAGATTGTAATATTTAAATTTCATGTTTCTCAAAATGGAATAGGTTGGACTACCTTGGTTATTCTCCATTCCTTTTTTATTTGACATATATTAATAATATTCTGTGACATTTACTGTCGTAAATCAACCATTATTGGTTATGAAGAGTTGAATGTTTTGCTATAAATACATTGCGTTACTGGTTTCAATTATTATATTTAGTTAATTCTTGCATTGACTGATATAGTTAAATATTAATGTCAACGTTATCGGAAATTTTTCTCGAAGTATAGTCCATCTGAACGCCGTCGACTTGTCGATTTCGGGTCACATCTTAGGCAGTAACCCCAAGCTTTACAGGATCTTCACAAATGGAAGGGATCCTTATTCTGGAGTTTTATTGATGAAGAAGGTTGTCACCAACCCATTCGTTACACCCAGTCGTTTTGTAAACGGCACTAAATGGAAATCAAGCACTCAACTATATGGGGCTCCATTATATTTGCAAATGTAGATTCAGTTGGAAATTTAAATTTATCATCAATTAAAAGAATTTGAAAATTTTACGAAATTGTGCCAAACACATGATCTATTTTTTATTATAGATAATTATAAATATTAATCGTTAAAAATGTGTCCATGTGTTTGTGCTGACCCAATAGTTTAAATCAAATCATATCCTGAGTATCAATAATAAAAACTTAATCATATAGCATCGAAAAATATGTAAACTTATTTTTAAAATACTATCTATAATTACAGTGAAATATAAATCAATAAATGTACCTCAGTTAAAACTATCATGTTAGATAGCTACACTTCTGCCTTATGAATTCGATATGTCGGCAACATCAGAGAGACATTTTTATTTAGGCGGATTGGTAAGTACGCTGTATGAAGCAACCCTATACATTAGGACAACATTACTTTTAATAAAGCATTTCTCTCACTCTAGGATCAGGAGTGCCCCCTTTCACAAGATCGATGGGGTATGAACCTCCCTCCCCTTCTCCCAAGATATTTTATAGCTCACATCTTCTTAAAAACAGTACAAGCTGAAGTAGAATTTTAAAAATAATTGGTCGAATACAATGACACATTCAGGAGTCTGTTCTTTCCTTTGCTCTTGTTCTCTGGTTTGATATTTTTCATTTCGAAAATTCATAATCCCGTCGAAGTGTGCCCCACCCAAAAATTAAAAACCCTTTCACAATTTTCCCAATCA
Organism: Nezara viridula; assembly: GCA_928085145.1. Taxonomy (NCBI): domain Eukaryota; kingdom Metazoa; phylum Arthropoda; class Insecta; order Hemiptera; family Pentatomidae; genus Nezara; species Nezara viridula. The sequence goes on along the minus strand of OV725080.1, from coordinate 88,514,957 downwards.
AAAAATTTTGATGGATCAACTTGTGTCATCAAACTCCCTTCTGGGCACTGTATATCATAAAGTATTACCAAGATAGTTTATTGAACATACACAATTGGAGAAGTTTCATACTTCACCAGGACTATTAAAATATCAGTTTATTTAATAATTGATTAGCTTGTCTCATTGAAAATTTTTTCTACAGTTTAATGTTTATGAAAAAGCTATCCTTGAACATATATTAATCTACGATTGTATTTGAAGGAGCGATTCGAAATCTTTTATTTAGTTTATTTTTACTATTATTTTATTGAAATTTACAACTGTAAACATATATATATAACCAGTAAATCTGCTATAGGGATATATAACATCATGGTATTTGTGAAGAAGCTACCCCTTGGTAACATTTCAATGATAAATTAATTTAGGAATTCCCTTGGCCATCTTCTTTTCAGACGCCTCGGAGGGCTGTCAGGAATTGTGTTGGATGAAAGGTTACAAATTAGAGGATTGAGGTGACCAAAGAGTTTGAAATGAAAAGAGGTATATCTAGTTAGGGCCAAGTCTTCCACAAGAGGAATGTTGAGGTCTTTATGGATAATTTTATTTGTTACATAATGAGGAGCATTTAGGATTTTGCGGAGGATTTTGGATTGTAATACGAGAAGAATTTGATGTTTTTGTAGAGCCTCAAATCTCAATATGTCCAAATAGGCCTGTTGATGGTAGTGTAATTGATTTTTTCGAAATCTTTAAGAAAATAAGTTATCTGTCAACTTATGAAACAATCTGTGCATTGTAATCTGCAATCTTATCTGTGTCCTTTATCGTAATTGTAGAAAGTAAATAGTTGTAGTTCTCATGTATTGAAACCCATCGATCCTATAAGTGGAAAAAGGTTTTTTGTACGACAAGATTATATATAGCGGATATAATTTAGTGAGAATTAAAGAGGACAGTAACAAAAAATGATTCAAAAATGTTATTGAATAAAATAACGACTTATAAAAACTATGGTGAAGTTAAAAACCGAAAAAAAAATTGACCAAATCAAAGAACAGTTTCTTAAAGGAGTTTTGAAGTATGGCAGAAGAAAGGAAGAAAAGAAAAGAAAAAAAGGTGTAAGAGACTGTGCCGGGAGTAAAATGAAAACATGATCCCGAGAAAGCTATCAGTCTAGATATATGAAAGGGTGTGGGGTGGGGTGAGGCGCTGGTAATGTAACTACAGATTGAAAATAATGGTTGGCATTACTTATCACCCCTCCCGGACTGATATGGATAGTCAGCCCTTCAGTCTTCTTCTTTGCCCTTTTTTCTTCATATAGGAGGCAGATGGCGGAAAGTAGGCCTTCCTCTAACCGACATTTTTCAGCCTGCGAAATCCACACTCCTAGTATGGGAATTTTATAACTTAGTTCATCTTATACCATTTGAAGTACTATCCAACCTGTTATTATGTCCATGTTATTCATCTGTTTGTATAGATTGTTATAAAATTCAAACAGTCAATTAAATAAAAAAAAAATAGTCACTTTGAACAATGTTCAGTTCTTCTGCGATCTTCCTTAAAATTTTCTTTAACTAAATCTCTTTATTTTGTTATTGGTGAATCAAGAGTTCCATTTGCTATTCTATTTTAAATCTTTGTGACCAAGGTGAAAGGGAGCAGAAAAGTGTTAGAACGACTGGATTGGGCTAATATTGGGTTAAAGACTGAAATGTAGTGAATTTATAGGTAGTACGTAATACCGAGCCCTTTTTATCAAATCATAAACATCTCGCTAAAACATCGTAAATAGCTTCTTCTCATCGTAACCTACAAATATTATATTTACGAAAACTCTCAGAATAGAGGCGTTTTCAAAATGGAGGTCGTCAAACTTGATCTATTTAATTATGTACTAACAACTCGTAAATATCCATTTGATTTCCACTTTAATCCAACGTTAAGTTGAGTATAAACTCGAGAAAAAAATGTGGCCTTTAAAAATATTGAGCCATTTGGCCTATATAACCTCATAATTTTTACAATTTGGAGGTGTAGGTAATGCCAAACAACTCAATATTTTCGAAGGCCACCTTTTTTCTCGACTTTGTACTCAAGCAATCTTACGATCAAAGTATAAAGAAAATGGCATTTACGAGTTTTTAGTACCTAATTAAATCTACGATGTTTGCCGACCTCTATATTGAAAACGTCCCAATTCCGAAAACTTTCGTAAATAAAATATTTCTAGGTTATGATGAGATGAAGCTGTTTTCGAAGTTGCCGCCGGATGTTAATAATTTGATAAAAAGGATCTGTGCCACGGAATGCGGGGATGTGAGATTTCACTTTTGAAATGTTAATATTCATAATATGATTAAAAGTGTACTATGGCGTAATCAAACAATTTTAGGTTATGTTTTTTCCTATTTTATTTAATTCTGCTTCTTTGGGTGAACAAGAAAGTTCTGCTCAGTATGTTAATATTGTTCTCAGTATATTAGTTTAGTCTCTTTTATCGTAACTGATGTGAGGAACTTCTTGTCATTTCTTGTCTTTTTAGTTTCGTAGGTATGTGTGAAGCAAATCAATGTATAAATGTATTAAAGTAATAGGTATAAGTATGTTTCAAGCAAAGTCAGTGGAATTAAACCGTTACTTAAAATTTGCTACATGGAATAAATAAATAATTTAAAAATATATATGATCAAATCGGTAGTAAAGACACTGAAAAAAAATTCATACAATTACTGTGCTTTGCTGATAACATGAATGACAAAACACAGTAAATGACCAAACGTCATAAGCGTTACAGACAACACTGGCCATATTTGCCTACATTTTCTCCTCCACTGAACTGTATCAAAATCAAAATTTACAATATGAAACACAACTGAACTGTATTTTAACTAAAATTCCAAGGTTGATTAGAGCTCCAAGGAAATATTCCAGCCAATTCAAAGTTAATTATTGCGTTCTTTTTTCATTTTAATACTTACAGTGGATCAGCTGATGAGAAGGTTGTCTCCTCAACTCCTCTCTCAGTTTTTACCAATTTTATAGCGGAATCTCTCTGATTATTCACGTGATACAGTTAAAGTGTATATCAGAGCAGTTGATATTTACTGTTGACATCTTTTTTTTTTGTTATTTTAAGAAAAAAAAAAAATTTTTTTTTTTTTTTTATTTATTTATTTATTTATTTTTCTCTTATGATATGCGGTATGATCAGCAAGTGATGGCCAGTAAGGTGCCCAAGAGGTCTCGGTCAGACGGAGTTAGCTCACCAGCCAAACAAAGGACTCGTCGCTGCCTACGAGAAATACCTCCAGTGACCAAAATGAACACTTCAGAACCAGAACCTCAGCCCCAACCAGATACGTCTGCGCAAGAAACGATTGAAGAATCACCTTTCTTTACTCCAAACCCCTACCAAGTGCTTCAAAATGACAGAGAAGTAATGGAGTCTGCAGCAATACCCAGAGAACCAAAGCCTCCTCCGATATTTGTGAAAAATATAAAAAATTTCCAGATGTTCTGCACCCAACTAAATAAAATCTGCTCTGGCAGTTATTCATGCCTTAACAGGACCAATGACACCAAAATAACACCTGATTCTGCAGAAGCCTACCGAAAAATAGTGAAGTACTTATCAGAAACAAATGCGAATTTTCACACTTACCAGCTGAGGCAGGAAAGAGCTTTACGAGTAGTGATAAGAAATTTACATTCCTCAACCCCCACTGAAGTTATTAAAGAAGAACTAACGACGCTTGGTTTCAATGTACGCCAGGTAACAAACGTTTTGAAGGAGGACAGGAAGCAGCCAGGATTACGAAATAGGATCCCACTACCATTGTTTTTCGTGGACTTGGAGCCATCACCAGGTATCGAAAAAATATATGATATCACAAGAATATACTACACAATGGTGAAAGTTGAGAAGCCATATCCCAAGAGAGACATCGTGCAGTGCCATAATTGTCAGACCTATGGCCACACGAAGACATATTGCCACCATCTGCCGCGTTGCGTGAAGTGCGGTGAACAGCACAAATCTGTAGAGTGCACCAAACCTATACAAGATCCAGCAGTATGTGCCCTATGCTTGGAGGGACACCCGGCCAACTACAAAGGCTGCCAAATTTACAAGAATCTCAAAACCAGACACCAGAAGAACCGGATTCAAGATGAAGCACTAAGAGCAAGAAGAGAGAGAGAGCCTTCCAGAATTGTAAACAATGATGTATCATTCTCCCAACTACTTAGAGGTAAGACTTTAACCGATAAATGTCAAGCCCTGCCACAACAACAACCTCAAACCCAACCTCAAAATCCTCTTCATCCTAATATACCTAACCACCAACAACAAATTCCTCATATTCCTCCTCCTTCAAATGCAACAGATCTCACAAGTTTGTTAGCATCTTTCCTCACCGATTTCAAATCCCTGGTTACTCCACTCATATCACTCCTCACGAATCTCGTATCTCACCTCATCCCTCCTTTGAAAAATCCTTAAATGACTCACATCCCTAAACCCATATCCATTCTCCTTTGGAATGCGAATGGTGTTAGAAATCATACAGACGAACTATCTACTTTACTACTTGACAAGAACATTGATGTGGCACTAATTACTGAAACTCGACTAACCACTAAACAGCACTTCAATATACCACAATACCTGACATATCGTACTGACCACCCTGACGGAAAAGCACATGCCGGTACTGCTGTAATTGTACACCAATCCCTCTCCCATCACGTACTCCCATTCCCACTTCTTGATTTCCTACAGTCCACCGCTATCGTGATAAAAACCTTCTCCTTTCCGGTCACTCTTGCATCAGCGTATTGCCCTCCTAACCGATCCATATCCAATGCCCAATTCAGTTCTCTCCTCGACTCCTTAGGACATCACTTCATCTTGGGTGCAGACCTAAATGCCAAGCACCAACAATGGGGTTCCAGAACCACGAATTCTCGTGGCCGAACCCTGCTGTCTGCACTCAATTCCCAACGTTTTCACCTCCTTTCCCCCAACTCTCCTACCTACTGGCCCACAGATCCCAACCGTAATCCTGATCTTCTTGATTTCTTTATCCACAGCGGCTTAAGTCCCCTCAATTGTTCCATTACACGTCTAAATGAACTTTCCTCTGACCATAGTCCTCTAATCCTTAATGTTTCACTTGAACCTGTTCCCAAACCTTCTCCACTGTCATTCATTAGGGGCCCAGTAAACTGGGACCTTTTCCGCCAAATAATATCCGATAATATTGATCTCAACATATCCCTCAAAACTCCCGATGACCTTGATAGTGCCGTAAATTCCTTTACTACCACAATCCAACAAGCCGCCTGGACTGCCTCCTTCCCAAAAGACTCCTCCAGAATTCCTATAAAGACCATTCTACCCCAACACCTCCTTAACCTAATCCGTACCAAACGCCGTGCCAGATTATTATGGCAACGTACCCGACATCCTACCGACCGCTGCTCCTATAATTACTACTGCAAACAATTAAAACTGGAATTAGCCACCTTCAGATCACAATCCTTCAACTCCTACCTATCCTCCCTCTCTTCTCGCGACAATTCCCTTTGGAAAACCACAACAAAAATCCTAAATCCTCACCGCATTTCCCATCCTCTCCGACGAGGTGATGGCTCCTGGGCAGCATCTGACGAAGATAAAGCTGAGGAGTTCGCCATTTACCTATCCAATACATTTATTTCACATCCGGAATCCCATCCTGCCCACACCGTAACAGTAGAAGAACTCCTTACATCACCAATCCCACTTTCCTTGCCCCCAAAAGCTATTCATCCTTCCGAAGTAAAATTTCAATTAAAAAAACTAATCCTCCGTAAAGCTCCTGGACATGATCTCCTTACACCTCAAATCCTTCGACAACTTCCATCCAAAGCAGTCATATTCCTTACATATATCTACAATTGTATCCTACGCACCACCCACTTCCCTCTGTTATGGAAACACTCCACTATTATCCTTTTCCCAAAACCAGGAAAACCTCTCAATAGCTCAACATCCTATAGACCAATCAGCCTACTCCCAATCCTTTCAAAAAATTTTGAAAAGATCCTTTTGAAACGAATCCTACCCATTATAGAATCCCAAAATATCCCTTCCCATCAGTTTGGTTTTCGCTCTCAACATTCTACTGTTCAACAAGGACTCCGAGTTGTTGATCATATTTCCTCATCCCTAGAAAACAAGGAATACTGTTCGGGTGCCTTTCTGGACATTGCACAGGCATTTGACCGGGTATGGCACTCCGGACTGCTCTCTAAGCTTAAAATCCATTTACCTCAGTCCTTGTACCTAGTCCTCCGATCCTACCTCTCTGACCGCTCCTTTCGAGTTCGCTGTGGAACAGAATTTTCCAATATCTACTCCGTTAAAGCCGGTGTTCCCCAAGGCAGCGTCTTGGGTCCCGTGCTTTACATCCTCTTTACTGCTGACATCCCTGTTCATCCCGATACTTTTCTTGCAACATTCGCTGACGACACCGCAATCTTATCATCCAACTCTGATCCCGAAATAGCATCCTTAAATCTCCAAAGTCACCTCACCTTGATTGAGCACTGGTGTAATATCTGGCGCATTAAAGTTAATGAATCTAAATGCCAACATATTACCTTTACACTCCGACGCAATTCCTGTCCACCAGTACTCTTTAATTCCATCCAGCTTCCTTATTCAGACACAGTCCGGTATCTTGGCTTTCATTTAGACCGAAGACTAACTTGGAACCCGCATACTAGACTCAAAAGACAAGAACTCAACCGACGATACGGCCAACTATACCGACTACTAAGCAGAAAATCTAAACTTTCCATTGAAAACAAGCTACTGATCTACAAGACAATACTGAAACCTATTTGGACTTACGGAGTAGAACTGTGGGGATCAGCAAAATTTTCTAACATCAAGCGCATCCAATCCTTCCAGTCTAAAGTCCTTCGAACAATAGTCGATGCTCCTTTCTATGTATCCAACAAAACCCTACATCATGACCTTAACATCCCATTTGTCCTAGACCTTATCCCAGAAAAATTCTCCAAATTTCACCAGAACCTTACTTACCACTCAAATCCTTTTGCACAATCCCTGTCAAGCATCTCCCATCCTTATAATCCTCCAAGAAGGTTGAAACGGCAGTGGCCTCGCGACCTTTTGTAGATTATATAAATTGGAGTTCTGGCAATGGCCTGATTCTTCACTCAAGACATGTGTGTATGTGGCTAAAGTGCTCTCGACCAATCTCCGCTGGCTTTAGTACCAGTGACGCGGTTGGGAGAGTAGCGCAGGGTTCTCCTGGAGTTCCCTCGCCTGATTGTATATAGGTATGCATGTGTTTTTTTTTTTTTCTCCTTAGTTTTAATTTTCTTATTTTTTAGGTTATTTTATTTTATTGTCTATTGTATATACTTTTGATTATTATTTTGTTCTATTTATTTTATTTTTTTGTACATATGGTGTGAATGTCATCCTACCTCACTATAACCAGTGTCCAACAGACAGATTGTTATAATACTCAATAAAGAAATTAAAAAAAAAAAAAAAAAAATACTTTAAATGCCCATTTCAGTTGCTATGATAGTGCTTATTGTATCATCCGTTTGTATCATAAGTATTGATAAGCTCATGTCATTCAATCTTATTTTGTCTTTTTAATTAATAGACTCATCTTTCTTCTTATCAATAATTCAATGTAATTTCTATTTTAAATAAATAAACGGGTCCTAAATTTCATCAACTTAAGAATGGTAAATTAATTAATTTAAACCAATTAAAGAAGTTATTCATATTTGTTAAGTAATGTCGTCTTAATTTTTGACCAGGTGCTACTAAATCGTAGAATTTTATTTTATTTCTTTATTTTCTTAAACAGAAAATTCCACATTATTAATTAAAATTAGCAAAATAAAATTTATAAAATTAACAATATATATAAAATTGAGGAAATATTGAAATTTATTATTTTGTAATTCCAATTGACAAATTCGATTGATAAAATCTGCAATATTTGTTAAATACTTGGAATGAATGTTATTCACTGTACCATAGTTCTAGTAATTTCTTTAAAACTATAGTATCAAATAATCAAATGATGGTATGATGGAACTATTTCATCAATGTTACTAATGTTAGTAGTTGTGCCAGAATGTTATACAACTCAACAAAGATAAAAAAAAAAAAAGAGTAACAAAACAGAGTTACTACTAGTATATATATCCTATATATTATTTCTTAAAGGTGGTTTTGTCGGTACGCTGATAACTTTGTCAATTCTTCATCAAATCCTATGATTTTTTCCCTGGCTGATATATTAACTTTATTATTTCTTAAAGACATTTGATTGTTCTTACATTGTATTTATTTTTAATAATTTAGAATATTTTATGATCGGGGCTTAATATATTTTATATTATTTTATGGTTATATTTTATGATTATTTTGTCTATATTACTTCTATTATCTTTCCAGTCAGCGTTTAAAAATAGGTCCTAGCAAAGCAATTTGAACAAACATATTGTTCTCTTATGGATAGAATTATAAGTTATATAATGGAATATTGTAATCGACTAAGGATAAAATATTACTTCTTTCCTTACATAATACTAGGAACTATTTGTTTCCATGTTGTTTTGCTATTTCTTCATTAAACAAAATTGTCTGCAAATTTTTCGAACGGGCCAACTAGTAATTATGTATTACTTTTAGGATTATATCACAAAAATTAGACGAGTAGTTTTTTTTTTTTTTTTCAAACCGTTGATAAGTATTCAAGAATTTTAGAGTAAACAATTAACTTCTAGATCTGTTTGATAATTATAGGAAACTTCCTATTTACTAGATATAGTGACTTCGTAATCACTAAGTTATTCAATCCAGTTTCATTATGGCTAAGCCGCAAGCACACATGTTGGCGGATAAACGAACTAATATCGACATCCCATTTTAGCCTCACTACTCACAATACTCCACCTAATGGGATCTAAATGGAACGTATTGTTGCTTCCTCCTATCTCCTCCATTACATGACCAATCCGGAAGCGGGAAAATTACATAATCCATCACAAATAAAAAACAAACAAAAAATAACCTTTTCGTGAGATGATTCTCGTGAGTCAATAATTGTTGCCAACTAAATTGTGTTGACGATGTGGTGATGTTCCGTTAAGTCAGACTTTTTGTTATTCTTTCGATTAATGGATACAAATTAAAAAAAAAACATTATTATCATGTTTTTAGTTCATGTCCACTCGAGTTTAAATACCCTAAATTGACATTGCAAATTAAATATGCATCTGGAAGTGGCGTTGATAAGTTATTTGAATACATTTAAAATGACGTTATTTTCAGCGCATGAGGTTTGTAAGATTGGAAGTTAAAATATTTCAACTTTCGAATGTATTACTTAAATATTTTGTCAGTACTAAAACCTGATTGAAGGAGATCATGGAAATATATATTAAGTTGATTAAAAGTAATACTCTTTGCTTACTCCAAGAATTGATTCAGAATAATCTTCTCCTTAACACACATATTCTTCAGATGCTTCTGATTTACGCCGATAATAAAGCTTAAAGCTCAATTTAGACTTACCACTAAATTCTCATTTATCTTGTTCACGACAGTACGAAACTTAGATACGATCATAATATCTTATACCTACTCGTAAAATTCAGTGTACAGATAGAAATCTGTTAATTTGTGTGTTTGAGGACTCGATATTGGAATGCATGCCATAAGAACATCAACAAGAAAATAATGAAATATATTAATAAATTTTCCCATCCCGGTGACCCGGCTGAGAGAGAAGCTCTGGGATATCTTAGAGCAAAACTTTTCTTCTCCACAAGTGTGGACACGGAACTCTCTCTCTGGACTGTAAATGTTGTAAACAAAAACAATACTGTGTTTTCATCAATTTTATGATATATTTATTTATTTATTATTCATGATGTATTCTATTTTAAATTGTTAGCATTGTCTTGTATTTTGGTCCATAGTTGTGGATATGTGTGTGTGCGATGTAGTCTTGGATTCTTTGCATTAAAAAAATATATATATATATTTTTTATGGGCATGTTATGCAATATTGATGCCTCAGTGTAGTTTATTGGGCTTGGGGTAGTTATTATTTTATAAGATAATTATTATAATGAGGAAGATAAAGAAGGATATATGTATATATATATATATATATATATATATATATATATATATATATATATATATATATATATATATATATGTATATATATATATATATATATATATATATATATATATATATATATATATATATATATATATATATATATATATATATATATATATATATATACATATATATATACATATATCCTTTATTACATTATATATATATATATATATATATATATATATTACATATATATATATATATATATATATATATATATATATATATATATATATAATAATGTAATATATAAATTATGTCCAAATGGATTAAACGGTATGCTGTGTGTAAAGCAATGTGTTTTACGCAGCTCTAGTACTTAATACCTTTAACAAGATGTATTATGCCTGTGACAAAATGTATTATTTTTTAATATATATATATATATATATATATATATATATATATATATATATATATATATATATATATATAGAGAGAGAGAGAGAGAGAGAAAGAGAGAGAAAGAGGTAGACAGAGAGAGAGAGAGAGATGAATTAAATTTCTCACGCTCTACAATTTACGTTTTTGAGTTTAAACATAATCACAAGAAAGGAAATCTATTTACGTTTTTATTTCTATTGTATCTCATATTTTTTATTAAATGCCTTTTTTGCTTGGTATTGTAAAATACTTTGTTATAGCCTGCAATAAATGGTTTTAATGCTAATTCTAAATTTTGCTGGTCGATAAATAATTAACATTAATGACCGTACACACGTCAGAGCTATGTATACACTGCACTGCGAAGTAGACAAAAAAAGTTTACCCTTCACTAACGAATGTGGTTTAGTTAGCGGGTCTTTTGTTTCTTGCTAACAATGTTGGAGTAAAAACTTCTAGTTTACTTAATGACTTGCCAGGATGCTTTGTTCCGCCCTAGGACAATGCTATCGCGGGACAATTATCTTACCAATCAACCTACCTTGCAAGTCAGTTTCCCTTGATTGTATTTTATTTAATGACCTGTAATCTTGTCAGATGATTAGGTCCTATGGAGAAAATTTCTACCTGTAATGAAACATCAATAAAATATAGGATAAATCAGGAAGGAACACACGTTCTTTGATTTTCATTTGTTTAAATTTGCATTTGTACAATTTTTACATTGGGACAGGGGACTCTGGATTAAGCATTGTCCCCCAATTGTGGAAGCCAAAGCAGGACCCTAGGAGATCCCAGTTCTTCTCTCTCAGCCGCGTCACTGATATTGTAAGCCAGTGGAGACTGATGGAGAGCACTACAGCAACAGACGCTCAGGACTTGAGTGAAGAATTCGGCCAGTGCCAGTACTCCAATGTATAAATTTTTACAAAAGGTCGCGAGGCAGTTGCTGTTTAACCTCCGAGGAGGATTGTAGGGATGACTGGAGCTAGATAGAGAATGTGCTACAGGATTAGGATGATGAGTGAGATTCTGGTGAAATTTGGGAAATTTGTCTGAGATTAGGTCAAGTGCAAATGGAATATTAAGGTCATTGTATAGGGTTTTATTGGTTACATAAAAGGGAGCATCCACTATTTTTCGTAGTACTTTAGACTGGAAGGATTGAATGCGTTTGATGTTAAAAAGCTTTGCTGTCCCCCACAAAATAATAAATATAAATAAGAACAAAATAAAACTACTTTAATAATATAAAAAAGAATAAGAATGAAATAATAGTAAATAAGGCTTAGCACATTTGGAAGTTCAATGTCGACATCACCAATTGCTTATTACACACCTCCCTCCCCAGTCCCTTCAGATCGGCTTTAACGAAATCTTCCCATCTTCGCATCGGTCTACTCCTCAGACGTTTACCACTCGGTACAGCAAATTATCTTTTACGAATTCTTTAGTTACTAAGCCCAAAAATATACAAGCCCATTTGATTCACCGCGATGTTATCACCTCAATTATATTATCTGGATACAGTTCACGCAATTCGGCGTTGTGTAACCGTCTAAACTAACCGTTTAACTCATCATTCTTCGGTTCGAATATTCTGCGCAATACTTTATTTTCAAAAACCTTAAGACGCTGCTCATCCCTTAATGTAAGCGGCCACGTTTCACATCCATAAAGAACTGTAGGTAAGATAATGGTTTTGAAGATTCTAATTTTTAAGTTCCGGGACAAGAGGCGCGAGCTAAGTAGTTTTGACACCGAAAAATAACAAGTAATTTCCGCCTTCAGTATAACCCTAATCTCTTCTTCAATTTCGTTTTTTTCTAGTTATCGTAGACCCTAGATACCTAAACTTCTCTACCTGTTCATCTATATCGATATCACCCTTAATATCGCCAATTTTGCTGCTAATCATATATTTTGTCTTACCCGTGTTTATTTCGAACCGTAGTTCTATACTGGCATTCATTAATGTTGTCGTATTAAGTTTTATAGTTTCCACGTCTTCGCTTAACACTATCAGATCATAGGCATAGCGCAGCATGGGTGTTGTCCCACCGAGATCCAACCCTGTTTCGGTACTCATCACTTCCCTATTGGCATGTTCTAATGCCAAATTGAACAGGGTAGGCGAAAGGGAATCCCCTTGTTTTGAACTCGAACGAACCTCAAGCTGTTTCGAACAAATTATTACCCATTCTAATTTTATTTAGTCTTTCCGTCAAGCACATTCTGACTATATTTACAATTTTTTTTTTGGAATCCCCTGGTCGATTAGAATATTATACAGGTTCTGGCAGTAAATAGAATTGTATGCCTTTTTGAAATCGATATACAGCTGGTGAACAACACAGTTTTACTCTAATGTTTTCTTTAATATTTGCCGTAAAGAACATATTTTATCAATAGTCGAACGATTTCGTCTAAATCCGCATTGGCAGTCTCCGATAATTTCCTCGGCATATTCTGTGATTCGACTAGTTAAAATTAAAGTAAATATTTTATAACATACTGGAAGGAGTGAAATGCCTCGATAGTTATTACAATCCATCCTTGGGCTCTTTTTGTGAATCGGGATAAGAATAGATTCTTTCCATTCTTCAGGTAATTCTCATTCTCCCCGATCTTTTTAACCAACCAATGTAAACTAAGAATGGAATGACTGAGACAATTAACATCTGATAGAATAGATTGTTGATAGAATCTGATTTCAACTTTTTTACAATGTGTTGTAAGCGAAACCATAATGCTAATACCGAATTGCTAATACAGTTATGAAATTTTGTTTTCTTGTAATTAGCTTATAAACATTATTTTTATTATTATATTTATTGAAATTTAGAACTGTATAAGTTAAAAAATACTACAAGTAAATTTGAATTGGTAATATGATATGTACAACATGAAGAGAAACTACACGTTAGTAGCACTAATTTGTGTCATCAAGGAACAATGGATGCAGACCATCTAGTCGCATGTCCTGCCTTGAGGGACATAAGAAAAAACATATTTTCAAATATACATATCAGAAAGTCTAAATTATACTGGGCAGAAAGATGTCGGATGGCCAAATGACCAACGACTGGCATAAGGAAAAAAAAGTAGCACTCCATTAAGAAAATTCATTATTCATCCATTAAACTGTTGAAAGTTAGATAAGAAAAAAAGAGTTTTTTATTATGATTTTCCTGTGAACAATCCACTCCTGGAGTTTGATATGTTCTTCCCGACTCACTCTGTTTGTTTGTATAAAATAAGTATATATTTTTATCGAATATTCATTTATTTATTTTAGATAACAACTACGTGCTATGTATTGAACATAGCAAATAATCTTTTTAAATTATTATGTGGTCCCGAAAACAAAGTTAAAATATACTGACACCAAACACATTAGCTGACATCAAAGACAGCGTGAAGGTGGAAGACCCTTACTTAGGGTAACTGGTAACTAGTAATGGATTAAGTAACAGGTTCCCTTTAGGATGTGGCCAGTTAAAATAATTGTACAACCGCCGAAGTTAAGAAAGAATCAAAACCATCCTTGCCCCACTCTAAATATTTGTATAAAATCTCGTGGATGGAAAAGCTCGAGGTCTTATGTCTTTTTCCGGCCTTGTGGAATGAAGAGCTTGGTCTACAGACAGAGCTTAGACATGGGCTAGACAAGATGACTATGGACAAACATATGCAGTGATTAAACCTACTAACTTCACCACTTCATAATTCATAACTAAGTTTAAATTCCCAATTATAGATTTACTAATATTAAAATATTTCATAGCATAATTCTCAAACAGTCCCGCCGAAATCATACACTCACAAAGTCATTATTAAAATTATTGAAACATATTTTTATTTAATTTATTGTAAAGAGTATTTGTACATCAAGATTTCCATATAATTTGTATATTATAGTTTAATAAATATAATAATAAAATAAGTTTTTTATTAAAAGTTATTTTAATTCTGCCACCCATTTATATCATGATGATCACAGGTAGTGTTAATAATTAGAAAGCATGATAAACACAAACCAGTAATTTGAGAAAATAAATTCAATTCATCAATCCTGGACTAATCAGTGTACTATAGATTAAAAATTGTTCAACTAATTTTTTTTTATTAGATATTTCTGGATAATTATCATCAATAATTTTTCCGGTGGCATCGCGAATAATTTTCACCAACCAAAACATAACATTCCGTAAGATAACCTGATGAATAGTGAAAATCCCTTCACACAAAGTGTATTCAATATTTTTTTTAATAATCAACCATTGTGATCGACTAAAAAATTCAAAATCTTAACCCCCTATCCAAATTTGAGGTTTCACGTTCCAGGATGCATAGAATTCGAAAAACGAATACAAATTTTTTTGTCCGTCCTCCGTACGTGCATTTTCTCCGAAACTACTCGACCGATTTTTTTCAAATTTCTATATAAAAATTCAGAGGTCACCCAAGGATGATCCTCCTTCATCGACATTACTATCCGTCTTTTACTTTTAAAATGGCGGCCGAAAAACCTGCGTTGCTATAGACTGTAGCTCCTAAACGAATGTACCGATTTCATTGAAATTTCGCTAAAATCGTTTTCTCGACGCCCTTTAAATTTATCTATATAACATAATTCAACGAGAAGAAAAAATTACGAAGGATGGTAAAATTTAATTCCGAATAACCCAAAAAGTATTCACTTTTTAAAAAAATATGTTTATTTAAAAAAATATGGAATTTCCTTTAACAAATCGTTAAAATCGGACAATTAGGAGCCAAGATATGGTCTCTGGTTTTTTTTAATATGTTATACTCCAAATGTTATATCCTTTGTTTGGTTTTTAAATTTCGAGTGTGTTACTGAAGTAACGCTATTTTTTTTTTAGCATATTACTAATGATTAGAAAAAAAAAAAGTTTAGTCCATTAATTGGAACCACCTTTTATTTATTTTTCTTTGTAACTAGGAAGGTAATGTTACTTTAGATGTATAATTGTTTGGAAATAATAAACCATTGTGAAATAATTTGCAGCGTTTTTTATTTACATTCCATCTTCTAATTTTCAAAAAAAAAAAAAAAAAGAATAACCAAACAGATGGAGAAGAGCTATTACGTACAGCATTGGACCCTCGTCAAGCACGGATGAAGGAGCCTCCCCATTGGCCGGGAAGTGGGCCCCTAAGAGTCCTAAAGAGGAAACGGAAAAACTCCGATGACGGAAAAGTGTTTACCCAGAAGCCGGACTATATTTCCATATCCCTGTTTAGAAGGGAAGGGGTGGGGGGAAGGTTCGTCACTACCACAATCCTTCAAGATAAACTGTCAGTATTGTCTCTGTCGCAGTTTATGGTCCATTTATTCTCCTCGAACGTCATAGCATTGAGGTAGCTCACTTTATGTCTTTTAGAAATATTCCTTATCCTTCAAAAAAAAAAAAAGATAGAGATATACGGGCTGTGGCTATTAAAGAACGAGACAGATGCTGTAAAACTTTTTATTTTATTTCATACATATTTATTTATTATACACTCCTCCTTTATTCCTACAACACTCTATGAGAGTCTTCCATTTCTGTTTACAGTTAGTTCTGTCAGCTCCTTCAGAGCGCTAGCCGCTTTTAATAGATTCAATGGACTCAAATATTCTTCCTTTAAATGAAAACTTAACCTTAGAAAACAGATGGAAGTCGTATAGCTCAAGATTCGGCAAATAAGACGGATAGTCTAGCGCTGGGATGCTGTACTTGACTAGAATACTCTTGATAGAAAAAGTAGCCCACGCATTCTCTAAGTGAAGTGACCTATGACTTGTCTTTCCCATGAATTGTTCAAATCGTTTCAGCAATCGCACGAATACTTAACGGACTGTCAGATCAAACACATTACCGATTTTTTTTTATATCCTCTTCTAGGTTGGACGTGAACAGGTGACAAGGGTCATCTTTATTGTCTTCTCGGCCATCTTTAAAACGCTCGAATCACTTAAAACACTAGAACGGGATAAAATCTATTGCTATGCACTTCTATGAATTATAGGTTTCAATTGCGCTTTTTTAAAGTTTTAAGTGAAATTTCATAACCATTCGCAGTTTTATTGTTGCACCTAAATTTTTTTTCTTCGAAAAAAAAAAAAACTCAACTGCGAACGATGGCTACAGCCGTACGAAATCGGTTACAGAAGCGAGTTTCTGTTTTCGAAAGGAAAGGCTTCACGATAATCAGTTTTTTCTGTTGAAAAGTTTGTCTCATTATTTTATAGCCACATTCGTATAACTCTATGGAGGAAATAAGGAAATAGTTGGTGTTTAATACATAAATTAAATAACATAAACCTATATATCAGTATTTCACACAAAGATACAAACCACTTCTGTACATTAATGAAAATATACAGATTTGAGGATAAAATGTCTAAATGAATATCACAAATAGAACTTTAAAAAATACATTCTTATTTCTACCATACTATTGCTGTTAAAATTGCATACTTATAATGCTTTTATTTGAGAAATCATCCGTTTTCAGTGTATATTAATAAACATACATCATACTGAAGTTAATAACTGCTTATGTCCTAATGGAAGTATAGTACAGAAGTTACAGTACAGAAGAAAATGTATAATATTAGTTGTATATTAGTATTGTACTAAATATAAAATGTCCGGCCAGACTCTCGGCCAGAAATTGTTGTATAAAAATACAGATTTTTTTTCTATCTAAAAATATTGAAAATATCATTCGGCCACTCTATTGAATCTGCAAAATGACTGACATGCCAACGTTCAGAGGAAACGTAAATATCCACTACAAACTGTATTATTACAAACGTCAATCTCATCCAAACAAACGCATTGAATTTCATAGCTGAATGCATTTGAGTAAATTTAATTCATATTGATTTGACGCTCATATAATTTCAACTCGCTTAATATAACCCTTCCTTATTATTACCAGCAACTATATTGATGTAATTATTTAACAATTTAATTAAATTATTTTCAAGAGTCGGACTAGTTGAGTCATATAGTTCATTCTGATTTAATCGTTGAAGATGCATTGGGGACTGCAAAATATATCACATTAAAATATATGTGTGTTTATGTGTGCGTGCGTTTGTGTGTGTTCCTTATTTCACATGTATACCCAGTTTAATACCATAATTTTACATAAAAATCATTTATACATTATTTTTCATTTTAGTTGCGAAAAATGTTACTAAAATCATTATTTATTGAATATGCAAAAGGGTAATTTATAAAACGAAGCATGAAAACTGTCCATGAATATTATAGATCTAGGAATATTGTACTGTGATTTAAATTGAATATACATAGTCAAAATGCAATAATTTTTAGATCTTTATTGTTACCGAAGTCTATTAATATAAAAAAAAAATAAATTTTAATAATAAAAAATAATATAATATAGTATATAATAAATAATTTTTTTTAAACATATTTATTATGTGATATTAAAATCTGTCACAAATAAGGGCATTTATAATAGTGTTCAGAGAGTAAATTCACGCTCAATTGACAATAAATAAAAATAAATAACACAGAAAAACCATAATACTAGAAGTAAATATATATATATATATATATATATATATATATATATATATATATATATATATATATATATACATACATAAATTAAACTAAACAAAAAGAATCTAAACAAATAAAAATAACTACCCATATGCACACATGCTTCTATACAATGTTTAAAAAAAGAAATCATTCATTAAAGATCATTCATTAAAGATCCCCGAGCCAAGCCTTTCTCTCCAATAGTGGAAAGAAACGCAGGACTCTAGAAGATCCCAGCGCCTCTAACACAGCAGCATTATTGGTATTAAGTACCAGTTGAGAGAGGCTGAGCAGAGGCGCTATAATCACACATACATGGCTTGATTGGAGAATTTGGCCAATTCTAAAACTCCAATGTATACATATTTAATAAATACTTTAAATGATAGAATAAAAACAGTGAAAAATATATATTCTGTCAGTTGAAAATATTTTCAGAAACTCCACAGGGTAACAATAAAACGGTTTATGTAGTTTTTGGAGTTCAAAAAAAAAAAAAAAAACAAGATAGATTTAGCCGATATTGCGCGTTTTCCCTTACTTGACCCACCGTGCGGCGCCGCTAGCCTGAGAAAGTTAAAACAGTAAACGATTTAATACTTCACGGCCTCTTAAATATATTTGGAACTGTGAAATCCTGCCATGTAAAAAAAGTTTACTAAACGATTTGTTAATGATTTAATTATTCCGTTCAGCTCGGACTGACCCCACTTCTCCTACTTACTTCAGTACCTTTACGTCCCCCCTTTCCACCTACCACCTACTTCTGCTGACAACCCCCCCCTTCGGTCCCCTTCTCGCAGAATTGAGTTGCCCTCAGGGTTTGATTCATTGCCTGGGGCGACCATTGAGGGCACCGCACCTGCCGCCATAACTGCACCAATAACCCTGCCCTGTTTTCTTTTCATATTTCCAGTCCTTTGATTCCGCCGAAATGGGATTTTGTGATTTACTGCTTAAGCGGATAAATAAATACTGGCAGTAAATAATGGGTTCGTGCTTCAAAACTGTTCTCTGGCCTCCCGGTGATTTTCATTCTTTGATGGAATAGCCGGGGCCCCGACTCGTTTCATTTGAGCAGAAAATCCATTAATACTATTACAAAAAAAAAATAGTGGTCGTTATTGAACAAAAATAAAATAAAAATATTCGACATACGATAACTAGTGTTCCCCAAAATTGGTCTTGGTCTTGCACTTTGTTGTTGGACCTAACTGTTGGAAGACCAAGATCAGGACTGGCATAAAAATCGATTTTTAAAATAAAAATTAAGGCAAAATAGTTACTAATACTTGACAATCTTATTTACTATATGTTAATAATTGGTATAACTAATATACTTGAATTTAACTATTCTAATTTTTCATTTGGTCTTAGTTAGGTATCTCCTATCTAAAAAATTACAGTAATAAGCTAATAAGTAACTGCAAGGCTCTTGCGAGATTCTTGTGCAAGACCAAGACCATGACCAAGACTGAGTTTGCAAGACCAAGACTCGTCTTGGTCTCGCATTTGAGCAACACTAACGATAACATGGGAGACATCTTACTTGCATTTTTATTTATGTCTATTTAAAAAGAATATAAATTATACATGAAAAAATTTAAACATATTTTAAAATGAAGGTTATTTAAAGGTCACACATTTTTTTATTGTTTCCTTCGTCCAGAAGGCATGTTAAAATGTCTCATGTATTGTATCGTTTACAAGATTATCCCATACAATCACCAATTACTACTTTAGTAGGCTTTATCAACAGTGACAATATTTAAAAAATAAAGATGTAAAACCAACCCCAATATAATGGCATGAAAACTGAAATAAAAAAGTGAAAATGGAATTGACCTATCTTGGAAACCTACGCTTTAATTGTTTATTTCAAATATACTTAAATATAGTAATATAGTAGGTGGGATACTTCTAGAGAGGGAAAATTGATACTTTGAGTAATAAGTACCAAGTATTTTACTCAAATACTGACCTTTTTCGATTACCGAATAACTTGATTACTACTTCAGTTGATGTCAAATGATTAACTGAAGTAGTGATTGAATTCCAATAGTGATTTAATTTGAGTAAAATATTTGGTATTCGGTACTCAGAGTAGCATTTGCTCATCTATTAGTAGGCTCGTCGTAGCGGTCTTCAAAAAAAAAAAAAAATTAAAATTGGGAAAACTATTTTATTAGGCCGATGTTGCGACCCAACTATGCAGGTGTTCATTAGGGCTAGAACGAACAGGAAACCAAAGGTATATAGAACTATATGAGTTACTGTATTTTACATGTGTTATATTTAGATACAAAATCAAGTTAGGTTTTTTTTTTTTTTTTTTTTTTTTGGAAATAAATACATATTCATATAAGAATGGTTGCATGATATATATTCATATAAGAAAATTAAAACATGTCTTAACTATTCTGATTCTCAGACCAACAATAATGAAATTAGAATTATCCCACGAACTACTTATCGATGCTGCATACAAATATTAATTAATAGCCACAGAACAATCAACGAACCAGCATCCTGTTATAACATATATGGTGAACTAAAGGAAGAAAATAAAAACATAGTCCTTATCTGGCACCATCACATTGTGGTATCCTGGGTAACAAGAGAGCCGATGCTGCTGCCAACTCTGCTCGACATCAAGGAACTGCACGAACCACAATAATTGATGCTATTCTTAGAGAAGATTGGACACACCAACTTGCCTTCTCCTTTCAAAATAAATGGAACATTGAATGGGAAATGAGTTCGGCAAAACTTTAGGAAATAAAAACAAGATGTATCAAATGCAACACATCAAACAGAAAGTCTAGGCGAGAAGAAGTGATACTATGTGATACCTAAGAATTGGGAGCTGTGAGTTTTCCCATGGATACGTCCTGCGAGGATCAGAAGCTCCAACTTGCACACATTGCCTAGTACCCAGAACAGTAAAACATATATTATTAGAATGTAGAAGGTACACTAATATAAGGAAAAGATTTCAAATGGGAACGGAAACGAAAGAAATTCTGCAAGATGGGAAGAATGAAATAGAAAAACTGTTCAAATATTTAAAGAATATTCACTTTTATCAACGAATATAAAATGGAAACATTAAGCAAATGACCCTTAGGGGTAGAGGCTAAATAAACAAATAAAAAAAATATATTAATTGTATATGTACAAACAAATATTTCGCTATTTCATTTCTGTTGTTCATAAAAGTTAATATTATTTAACGGTATTTCCGAACAGAAATGAGATCAAAAATGTATACGGTTCTCTGTTTCCTACTAGTTTGATATTAATAAATACATAATACACATTGAAGTTATGAACACCATTTATCAATGAATAAATATCGTTTATAAATTATTTATAAATGTATAAACCTATAGGAACATATATCTACCTATCATATAAATGCAATTTGTTGGTATCTATAACTGAAATACCATTTATATGTATATCTGGCAGAGACGTCATTTGCACGTATCCGTGATACAAATGGCATTATTATTCTGTTGTCAGTTTGGAGCAAAGATGATCCGGGACATAAAAAGTTAATCATATTTCCTTCCACAAATCCTATGATTTTTTCCTCTAACTTTCTTTTTTTTTTTTTTTTGTCCCGCCGGAAAAAAATAAAGAAAAAAGAAATCTCTGGTAGCGAGGCCTACTGAGCTTTTTGTAAGCGGCACTCACCCCGTTTCCCGACTTATTGCGGTGAGGGCTATCCCTGCTTTTAGAAAATTGTACAATACAATCCATCCCGACCCTATTTTAACAGTTCCTCTAATGATTTTTTTTCTAGGCATTTCAAAATATCTTTTGTTAATTAAAAACGAAAATAATTTATATTTATTATAATTATAGATCATTTAGTTCATTAGAGTCGATTAATTATAGAAAAGGGTATATGATGTTTTTTTTTTTTATTTAAATACATTTTATTTATTTTTTCTTAACAGTGTTATCAATTATTTTGTTTGTTAACTGTAGTTAATTGAGAAATGAGATGGTTGGCGATTATCAGAAATATACAATCATGTGAATATCAATAGTTTTAAATATTCTTAATGCTTTATTTACTAAGTACTTGGATGTTTATGTTTAATACTTTCAATATACATCTTTTTTTTAATTTCCTTAATTTTTGTTGTCTATATACCTTGTAACAACTACAGTTTTCTATAGCCATTGTATCCTGTCCGTTCTAAGTTGGGCCAGAAACGTCGGTTTCCACTATATTAAGATTTTTTTTTATGCCAGCACCTATCTTTTCTCTATTTTTTTACCTGACTAGGAGGGTACCCTCTGTCCGCCGTTAGGCGAACCAACCTCCACTTTATATTTTATTATTATTTGTTATTTATTTAATTAAATTTACAACTGTATAGACAATACAACCAGTAAAAATGCACACATTAGAAGCAATGACATGAACAGACTTGAAGAGGTACTGCCCAGTGGCAGAAATCTCTAGTTAATTCTAGGTAAGAAGATCACTAGGCCATCTTCTTTTCAGATGCCTAGGGGGGTTATCAGGAATCGAGGAATAAGCAAGGCTGGAAACATGTAGATTCGGATGGGACCGGAGTTTATCATGAAAGGATAGGTATCTGGCTCGGGCTAAATCAACATATGGAACATTAAGGCATTTGTGAATGATATTATTTGTGAGAAAGTATGGGGCATTAAGGATTTTACGATGGATTTCGGATTGTAAGGATTGGATACGATAGGAATTCGATGGTTTTGTAGATCCCCTCCATTTTATTAATTATAAAATACTTCCTTTTCCGTATGCCATAATTGGCGAAGTATGTTTATGACATTTATGTTTGTTCTATTAGTAATGTGAGACAAATGTTTCAGTTGCTACTCTTTCATTCCCTACTTACTTTTTCATATTCATACCCGTCAGAAATACTGACAAAAGCTGAATTTGGTGGAGTGGCACTGAATATTATCTCAACGATAAACATAGGGGAGAGTAGTGCCCATTGCCATTTCTTCATTTCTTGAGTTTATCATTTGTGGCTAGATGAGGTGAACGCTTATTTAGCTTCTTTCGGGCATATTGGTTGTGGTCATGCCTTTAATGACCTAAAAATCAATGAGTTTGAATTTCACTGTTAGTTATCTTGAAATCATTTGAATCGGCGAGTACAGAAACGACTTGAGTAAAAAAAAATGCGAAAAATCGTTTTCGATAAAAAGGAGCTTAAAAAGGCAAGATGCGTGTTGAGTAAAAGAACCACGTTAGTCTGTTGAGTAGTTCCGTAAATACATAACTGCTTTTTCGGTCCTTGAGCTCAGAAATAACATGAGGCAGTGACTGACGTGGTTTCTGCACCCACCGCTGAATCTCATGACCAGCAGAGACGTGTATATTTACATTCAAAAATATAAATACGAATACCATTTATATTTATGGTACTTATGAATATAGATATGAATGAAAACTTAAAATTTTTAATGATGAACTATTTACCTGGCCAACAACAGCACGTGCCAATGATAAAATCGTTAAGGATGATCTTCAAGAGCGTATCACTTTTTTATATTCCCGCTTTATGATGACTTTGGAATACTGTAACTTCGTTTTTGATATAATATGAAAAAAAATAAATGTTTAAAATTGTTGTAAAATAAATTAAATTAAAATTAGAACAAATAAATTAAATTCTAAAATAAATAAAAATTAATATAAATTGTTGTAAAATAAATTGTTAATTAAAAATATAAACTTTTAATGAATGGTTACTTTTTTACAAGTTTTCAGCAGTCTGTAAAAAACAGTTGAGTGTAGAAACATCATAAGTCCGAAACAAATTTTAAATTTTCCTGAGCCTATCTATGTCGAAATTACGTAATGTTTGTATGAGAGCAACATAAATGCATGTTATCGCAGAGAGAAAAAAAGTTCAAATATTTGAACTTTGGAAGAGTTAACGTTTTTTCTCTCCCCTGAAAAATTTGAAATTAGTGACTGAAGTGGTTTCTGCACTCACCGATTCATTTGTGGCATGTTCATATGTGGAAGCGAACTGATGGCTCGTGGTGGTCTTTATGTTAAGTAATGTTTCTGAAGTATCAGAAAGCATCAGTTATAGTACTGAAAGTCACAGGCTGAAAACTTTGTAGTTTACATTCGTGGGTCTTATTAGCGGTTCCTTATATTTGTGAAGCGTAGGTTTAAATTGATCGGTGTGTTCAATTTCTGTCTGTTTTAATTTCGAACTATCATTCTTCAGTCAAATGTCATACCTGCTTATATATTCAAATAAATCTAATAACTAATATCTAACTTTAATTCATGCATTGAACCTAAGTCTCTAGTCTCCTAGTTAGTCAATGTAATTATTTCTAATATCATTATTATTCGTCAACGTTATAGTAGTATCCACAGTATAAAAAATTTACTTAGTCTACACACGATAAACCTGTTTTGTAAATTGCGGCTCTAAAATAATTTAATATTTGGATAAATTACATCACATGATATAATGGGATAGCTACTGCTAAGCCATATAATGTTGTTGGTGGGATTTTTTAAAATGAGGACAGAAAGAGTTTTTCCGGAGGAAAAAATATATAATTCTGCCTTAAGTTGGGAAGGATAAAGAACCGAGACTATGTAAATAAGGTCGTCTTTTAATATTTAAATTCTTAAGTCTCTTTTCTTTTATTTATACATGCTTTAATTATATTATCATGAGAACGACTTTTGTAAAGAAAACTTTTATAAATTTTGTTTAACAGATAGCAAGAAATTAGAAATAAATGAATTATTTGAGAATTGGTTTATTCTCAATTATAAGTCATTGGAATTAGTTTCGCATTATTTTATCATTCATAAATTCATAATAAAAATATTATAAACTTATTTATATCTAAATTATTATTATATTTTTGTTGGTTTTATTGGTTATTCTTTCGTATACTAACACATTGATTTAGTCAGCGAATATGTCTTATAACTTTCCTTTGAAGCCCTTTACATCGCTAGTGTACTCTACCCGAAAACTCTATTACTATTCAGATCTAATATTACCAAAAAAAATGTCATGGTTCCAGTTTTTTTTATATGCTGTACTGTCGACGGTTTTTCGGAATAAACGGACGTTTGTACCTAATTATTTAAATGTAATTTTAGATCTAGAATTATTAAACTTCATTAAATGTATTTAAGATTATAGACATGTGCTTTATGCATCAATGAAATATTTTTATATTTTACTTCTTCTTTCATACAAGCAGAATTCAAAATTTACTAAATTTTACTGAAAAACTTACACCTACCGACAAATCATTGTGGACGACGACTAAACGGCTCCTGAAATTCAAAGACTTTAATCATCCACTTCTTACTGAAGATCAAACTTGGTCCAAATCTGATGAAGAAAAATCCCAAATTTTTGCTCATCACCTCTTCAAAACTTTTAATCCACATCCTGATATCCTTAATCCAAATCAGCTTGAATGTATTGAAACAGAACTGGATATCCCACTTCAAATGACTCCTCCTCCTAAAGCATTTCATCCTTCAGAAATATCCAATATTATTCAAAGATTACCCTCCCGCAAAGCTCCTGGCCACGACCTAATCACTTCCCACATTCTTAAGCTACTTCCTCGAAAAGCCATTCTATTCCTTACTTACATTTATAACGCCGTACTCCGTTCCACATATTTTCCTGACCCTTGGAAACTATCTGTAGTCAAAATGATACATAAACCCAAAAAGCCACCAGAATACCCATCCTCTTACCGTCCTATCTCTCTTTTACCCATCATGGGCAAAATCCTGGAGAAGCTCATCTTAAAACGCCTGTATCCCATCCTAGATTCTAACCACATAATCCCTGATCACCAATTTGGATTCCGCACATCCCATTCCACTATCCAGCAATGTCATCGTGTGGTAGACGTAGTCTCCTCTGCATTGGAGCGCGGAATGTATTGTACTGGAGTTTTTCTCGACGTTGAACAGGCGTTTGATCGAGTCTGGCATCCGGGATTGCTTTACAAACTCCGTAAATTCCTTCCCCCTACATATTTTCTTATCATCAGTTCCTATCTTACTGATAGGCACTTCAAAGTAAATCACAATAATACCTATTCATCCCTCTTTTCTCAATCTGCCGGAGTTCCTCAAGGTAGTATCCTTGGTCCTATCCTTTACACAGTTTATACAGCTGACATCCCAACCCATCCTAACACTGTTATTACCACGTATGCCGATGATACATGTGTCCTGTCCGTTAATAATGACCCAACCATTGCATCCCAAACTCTTCAATCACACATCAAAAGCCTTGAAGAATGGTGTCAAAACTGGAGAATTAAAATAAATTCTAATAAATCCCATCAAATCACCTTTACCCTTCGACGTAAACCTATGACCTCATGTCCCACAGTATCCTTCAATAATACCCCACTTATCCCTGTTGAACAAATCCGATACCTTGGACTTCATTTGGACAAACGTCTAACTTGGAATCCTCATACCAGACTGAAACGACAAGAAACCGCTCGACGTTTCCGACTACTCCAACACTTACTAGACAAACGCTCTAAACTTCTCCTTAATTACAAAAGACTCATATACTTGACTATAATAAGACCTATTTGGACTTACGGAGTTGAGCTATGGGCCTCCACTAAACCATCGAATTCCTCTCGCATCCAATCCTTACAATCCAAAATCCTTCGTAAAATCCTCAATGCTCCTTACTTTGTCACTAATAAAATAATCCATAAAGACCTCAATGTTCCATATGTTTCCGATTTGGCCAAATCCAGATACCTATCCTTTCATAATAAACTTTATAACCATCCAAATCCTCTTGTTTCTAACCTTGCTTCCTCTTCGATTCCTGATAACCCTCCGAGGCGTCTGAAAAGAAAATGGCCTCGTGATCTTCTCATGTAGACAAATTATTAGAGTGCTACCAGTGGGTAGTTTCTCAACAAGCGTGTTTCATGTAATAATATTTCTCTGTACAAATTTACTTGATGTATTGATACTAATACAGTTGTAAATATCATAATAAAAGTTAAAAAAAAAAAAAAAATTATTAAAAATAAACCAAATTAAATGTAATCTAGAGGAAGACATTTAAGTATTAAGGCTCTGTTAAGTGACATCAATGGGGATGAAACCTCAATGATATTATTGATCACTTAATTATACAATGATACACCGAGTTTAATCAAAATTGTTAAAGCCGTTTTTGAGAAAAATGTGTTTATGCGGCTATATAATGTGCCACTTCCGGTTTACCAATTTTGAAAAAAACAAGATTCATCTGAGGTATATACAAACCTTATGCAATTTCAGCCGCAATAAATATTTATGACCAGTGTGAGTGAAGATGCAAAGTAAAAAAAAACAAAATCATCATCATCATCATCATCATAGTCATATCCCTCTTTACCGCCTATGCAGTGTGAGGTTGCTTCTTGTAGAGCTTGGACCAAGTAGACCTTTCCAGTACCAGCTCTCGTCTCCTGTTCCATTCCAAACCTCGCTTCTGGAATGCATCTCGCACGCTTTCTTCCCAGGAGACTCTGGGTTTTCCTCTTGGTCTCCTACCCTGCACGCGAGTCTTATATGTCTTCCGTGCGACTCTGTTCCGGTCCATACGGAGAAGGTGCCCTAACCATCTCAACTTGTGTTCTTCTATAATGGTTTCGACCGGTTTGGCGTCGAGATTGGCGCGGATTGTAGTGTTGCGAATTCAGTCTCGTCTAATCTTTTCCTCCACTTTTCGCAGGTATCACATCTCTAGAGCCTGGATCTGGCTCCTGTGTTGTGTAAACAAAACTCTGATAAATTACAAAAGTCTCATAAACACTAATAAATTAAAAATAGGTAGTAGAGTTTGATTACATCTAAAGCCGCTAATGACCCGATCGGGTAGATGCGGAATATAACAATAAATAAAATAAAATAAAAAATAGGTAGTTAGTTCATGATTATTTATTTTAAATAATATTAAAAAAAATAATAATTAGAAAAATTATTTATTTAATTTTATTTTTTAGATGTTCCTTATCTCTATGTCGGTTTAGTGAGCCATACTTGGATTTATTAACAATAATTAAATTTTTAACATTTGGCTAAGTAGGGGTAGAGTCTCATAAAAAAGACACCTCTAATCATACATAATGGCAATAACTATGGGCTATTAAATTTTGTAAAATACATGAACAATAATACAATACATAAAGTATAAGAAAAATATAAAATAAATAATAATTGTAAAATAAAAATAAAATTAATAATTAAAAATAAATAAATAATGAAAAATAATAAAATACATACATATATATATATATATATATATATATATATATATATATAATATATATATATATATATATATATATATATATATGATTGACATTAAAAGATCTTGCAAAAGTCTGGGTTTCAGACTACGGGATGATATCGGAGTTTCTATGTTGAAGCTACTGCTGATGACTGGGAGTGATATACGGTAAGTCATTTTTTAGTGAATTCATCTATTGTTTCTATTTGAAGTTCACGATGGAGTTGACTGATCTTATAAATTAAGGGACATCTACTGCAAATATCAGGCTCTTATAAAGGATTATATAATTTTATAATGATTAGAATTATATTATAAGAAGAGATAAATTATAAGAAAGGATTTTATAAAGTTTGTAATTTTTTTGTTTCGCACAGGATGCCGCAATCCATGCTTCACAACCTTACATTAGTAGTTGCATTAGAATTGTTTTTATATTGGGATGGCTATTTCTAATCATTTATTATTATTAATAAATTATACACTTGCATGCCCAGAATTATTGCAAGAAATTTCACATTTTAATAATAAAAAAAATCACAGCCCTTGAACAACCATGTTATGATTGGTTTATTGTCAGACATAAAAAAAGAAATTGGTTATTTATGAAAACTGAAGTCAAAGATAAATAAATAAGTAGATAAATTGTGAAAGGAAAATATAATTAGAAATCATTCGAGCAAAAGCACCCTCCTATAGCGGAAGGTTTTCCTTTATATGTTCCTGCCTAGAATAAAAAGTAAATGGTCAGGAAAATAATACAACATAAGAACAAGTCTTTGTTTTCTGCCTTTCCTCGAAAATTTCCAGGAAAGGTAGGTACGTGTAGAACATATCCGTATTTCTGGTCTCTTGGGCTTTCAGAAGAGACCCTAGAAAATCGTCTTCTATTATTTTCTAAAACCATAAATACCATATAGAATATAGGGGCTGGAAAGAATTAATACTCGATAAAAATACTGAACCTTAACCGCTACCAAACCACACTATCTATATTTAATTATAAAGTAGATAGTTTGGTATATTTATTTATTTTATTATGCTCTCTTCGGAGAAATAGATCACTTAATAGAAAATATTAATATTATTATTAAAACTATGAAATGTATAAGTAAAGAAACAAATGTAAAATTGAAAATTAAACAGTATTAACTATTAGAAATGAAAACAGAGTGCGACAGATGGGCTACAAGCAGGAGGAAGTCGTATTGTATCGAATACCGATTGCTCACTGCCTGTTTATACACAGATACCTTCCTGGAGGATTAGAAGCACCCACGTGCCAAAAGTGTGACAACAGACCACTGTCAGTTTTACTGTAGTGCCATCTGTTAAAAAAAAACAGAGAAAAAACTAAAAACTGTCAATGTAAAAAAAAAAAGATATAATCTCTGTTCCAATACTTAATGTAAATCTTGTAATAAAGTAGAGTAAAAAATTATCGCCAATGACTCTCTAGGTTAGAGGCGATAACCAATAAAATAAAATAAATGATTTATATATGTTCCTTAAGACGTTTAAGTGAAAACATGTGAAGATATTATGAAAAAGTACACAAGTATTGTGATCTATCTATGAGGCAATAGATAACGAGCAGAAAAAGGAAAAACAAATACATCCATATATACACATACATACACACACACACACACACACACACACATATATATATATATATATATATATATATATATATATATATATATATATATATATATATATAATATATATATATATATATATATACATACGCACAAAGAGAGAAGAATGCAGAAGATAAGAAAAAATAAAATACTTCAAAATAAAATAAAATACACTTCAAAAAAATACAATCTCATTAATAGAAAAGATAAAAGGTTACAAAAACAATAAAAAATTATACCTATTCACACTGTTTTGTGTGAGCTGATCGAAATTCTGTTTCATACTCAAAACAGAAGAAAAAAAAATAATGTATAAAGAAAATTAAAACCTTGTTGCATAATATATATTTATTATATTATACAACTTATTGTTCTTAATATTTTAATGTACTTACGGTTTATAATATTAATAAGTTTATTCACATTGTTTATAATTTTTTATCTAAAACTTCCACAATTCATTACATCTTTTTGTATCTTATCTGTTCTAGTCCTGAAGAAGACCCGCAAAGTCGGGTCGAAAAGTTAGCTTTTAATAAAATTGTTTTGCCACTAGTTAGTCTATTTATGACCGCCACTCCGGATTATCTCCTTCCTCCTCTCCATTCTCGACCAAAACCAAAGTGAATCAACTCAAGAATTCTGAGGTTCCACAGAGCGTTCGTCCCCCATGCCATATTGAATAAATAATCTATTTACTTAAATATATCAACCCTGGAGGATTAATTCCTAAGGTAATTTACAACGGCCTACTAATTTTCCGTGGACTTATGGGCTCCGAGAGTATTTTATGGCTCTAATATATTGTCGGCTAGCGTGTAAAAAAAAAAAGAGTACAAAACGAAGAAAAATAGAGGAAAAAGCAGTTAAAATTAAATTTATCCCTGAAGGAATTATATCCGGGAAATATCAAGACTATAATTTTTCCCAAGATTTATTCCTTCGAGCACTAATTTGTTTTTCGCCACTTCATTTCCCCGCTGAATAAGAGAGGTTTGGCTAAAATAAGATATACTGATGGTGAGCCTCTGACTAGAACTGTAGCTGCAGAAAGGCGTAATTTGCTTTTAAATGGGCAGGCATAAATTCTACCGGAGAGCTCTCCCAGAAACCAACGTCGGGTCTTCGGTAACAACTTTTCGTCTTCATGTTCTGGTTTAGACTAAACAAATTGGAGTTAAATACGAATAATTGTCAATAATATTTGTGATGTAAAATCCATATAAATCTTCCGATAAGAGCACCTTCGTGTTAGGGGATCAACTTTCATGGGCGATAAATATTCAGGACGCAGTCACAATAAGGTTTTTATTAGTGTCGACGTTTCAACCTAAACATATGGGTCATCACCAAGACGTGGTTTGAGCACTGAAGATATTCAAGTACTGTCTTCATTGCTCAAACCACTCCCAGATGATGACCGACATATTTGGGTTGAAACATCGGCACTAATAAAAACCTTATAATGACTGAGTAATGTATATTTATCACCCATGATATGTAGAACAGTCGACTAACTTCCTTCAGTAATTCATTAAATCGATTTTAAATAGTATATTGTAGAATGATTTACTATTATTCGTTTTTTCGTTCATGTAATACTAGTTTTTTCCCCTATCCTATTATCTAACAGTAAGTGCCATTTATTTGTAAATATGTTCACCACGAACAAAGGACAATAGGTTTACCATATCAACCTATTGGCTGCTACTGGTGGGAAACTTGTGCGGCAATTGGGCCTCATTCTTCTTTTAGCCAACCCCAGACGGCTACCATGAGTTTACTGCCGCGTAGTATCCAGAGTTCGAGATGGATCAGGGGGCCTCCAAGAAATAAATAGTAACCACCCTATATAGGAATCGAACCCACAACGTTCATAACCACGCACACAGGGACCCACGCTGCAACGTGCTCGGCCATAAAGTCCTCCATATCAACATAAGGATATAGTTTTAAAGATTTATATTTATTATCAGATAAGTGATTGAGGGAGAAAGGCTGGAAATTCCTGGAGCCTCGCTTTTTCCTCTTTTCATTTTATATGACTGGCTCAAAATTTTCCAGGTAGATTCAAAATAGTGTATATAATTATGGCTTTGTCTAAGATATTTCTTTTTCTTTTTAAAGAGTATTTTTATTTCTATCTTTATGATAATTGTTTTTGTTTTTATTTCTCTATATCATATTTCTATTACCTATTTTATTTATTTATTTTTTCTGTAAATATTGAGTGAATGTGCACTTTTTCTCCATTTTATTTGTCTGAGATTGATATAAAAAATAATATTTCTCAATAAACAAGTTTATAAATATTTTATATATTTTTTAAAGTATTTTTTTAATGTTTTCTATCTATAAATTTATTTTAAATTTCACATTGAAGATTCTTAATAATTCATATTAGATATAAAGGAAGAAAACTCTTCTTTCGTACATTACAAAATTAGACA
Organism: Nezara viridula; assembly: GCA_928085145.1. Lineage (NCBI taxonomy): Eukaryota > Metazoa > Arthropoda > Insecta > Hemiptera > Pentatomidae > Nezara > Nezara viridula. Next base: position 88,482,316 of record OV725080.1, on the reverse strand, counting down.
TTTCAGTCCTATTAGAGAACTTCAATAAGAATAGAACCTACATTATATTAAAAACTGCTTCATTTTACACTGATATAATGAATTTAATCAAAATCGTTAGATCCGTTATCGAGAAAATCGTAAAAATGTGTTATATCGATGATATAAAGTGCCACTTCCGGTAAGCAGATTTTGACGAAAACGTTGCTGTATCATCTCAGGTATATAACAACCATAAACATGCAATTTTATATCCGTACGACTCTTCGTCTTAGAGCTAGACTGTTAACACACACACTGACCATTTTGTGGGACTTGGTTATTTCTACTTAGGGGACCTCAAAACGTGTATTTCCGTAAAAACACTGAGATTCGAAAATTTTTGAGATCGTAATACTTTCCTATACTATATATTTCATATACAGGTAAGTGAATTTAATTACAAATTCTCCACACCCTTATTTTATATTTGTATAGCTTGGTTCAAGTAATCTAAATTGTCCTTATGATAATTGTGGGTTGGTGGTTGACTGTAGTGAATAATTAAAGAGAAGGATGTATGAGATGATCAGTCAAATTAAAACGTTAAAAAATAAACAATTTTATTTATTTTTACATTCGCCCGTTTATTTATATTTTACATTAAACAATGTTAAAATAAATAAAATTACTTGTTAGTATAATGTAATAATATTAAGTTCATTATTTCCATAATGTGGCTTAAATTATGAGCTGTAAAATTACTAAGACTGAATCCTTCTTTTGATATTTATTTTTTAAAATATGTATAAAGTTTTAAATATTTAATAAACGAAAAGTTAATAAAAAAAAAGATAATAAGAGGCATGTTTTAGGAGCAGGAAAAAGCTTTTAACGTTGGACGTCAGTCTTCTTAAACCACTTCGTTTTTATTTAAAACAAATCCTAATGACGTCTTAAATTTAACTTCATAAAGCAAATTTTCCTGACAGAAGTTGACAGAAAAAACGTTTCGGTGAAAAATATTAATTTCATTGACGTCTTTTAATGTTCTGATCGACGGGTTTGGGTCTTTTAAATTATTGCAGCAAGTTTTATCCATAAATAAATTAACAAATTGACAAAAAAAATCAATTCTGTATAAAAATGTTAGAGGTATTATTACTTCTTATATCTGTGACCCGGATTTAAATAACACAATACACATTTCTGTATTTCAAAGGATTCAAAAGGATCCGATTTTTCATAAAATTCAACTATAAAAATATGTTTCTCAGTTAATAAATTATTTAATTAAAAAATGGACATTGTGTCATTTACCTCCTGGGCACAGATTATTCTTCTTCTAACGTGACACATTCTTTACGTTCAAAAATGTTATTATTTTTTAAATGGATTTTGTAACTAAATTACAATGATATGAGAGACGAAGAAGAAAAAGTCTTTTTATGTATAAAAAATTACATAATGTTAATTAAAAAAACAATACAAAAATAATATGTTTGGATTTAAACCGAAAATCAGACGTGCTACATGGTCTGTTGACCGACAGAGGAGTCATTGTTTCATACCAAAATTATATTTCAATCAATTTATATATAAATAATTAATAAGAAAATAAGAAAAAATATAAGTTTATAAATGTTTGTATAGACAAGTGTACAATCCTCCAATTTATTAATTGTTAAAGTCTCTGGTGGGCATTATTCTGTAAGAGAAAGTACACTTGCAGTAATTTACCAACGCTATCCAATTTTTACCATTTATAACTTGATCTCGACATAAATTTTTAGATTGTAACCTCGTAATTCTAAATTCATAGAGTATGGGGCAAGTAGCAAGGAAGTGATAGATATCTTCTGTTTCGTATGTATTAAACATGCTACAAATGTTATTTTTTTGCTTGAAATATTTATAATTTAAGCACAAAACATCACCCCTGATTTTAATTACCCATCTGATCACCTTCAATGAGGTTTTGTCATAAATACGATTTATTGAAGTTAAATGAGGAAATAAAAAGTGAAAGTTTTAAAATTCTGAACTTAAATTGCATATTAATTATATATATCTTTCTGAATTTGAAGTTAAATTAATTCTCCATAGTTTAACATCATCACAGCTAAAGTGATTTAATTTGAAATTTAATCCATGCAATTCTTTCAGATTTGGATCCAAATGTTTTGGATTATACTTTGGTAATTTAAATATTAAGAAAGAATCTAGTAGAACTTAGTGAGCAATTTCACTAAACTTAAAAGTGTTGAGGATCCTTTGAGGAGGCGATTGCCCTCTCCCTCAATAAAGTTGATAACAAATTAGCTACATTAATGTATAAATATATAAGCTAAAATCGATGAAGAAAATATGAAAAGTAGAGTAACTGGTTAAGCTAAGGCCTACAAGTAGGTACGTAACTACTTTATCACGATCTTAATATTCCTATTATTTAAATTTTCATTAATATTAAGGAATAATATTACAAAAAAAATAAAATCTTGGGTTTTACGATTCATTAACCTCCGTTTTCACGTGGTTTTCTTATATATATTTGCTGCAATAAAGTTGGAAAAAATATATTTAGTAAGTATAAGTATAAATATATTTTATTGAGAATATTTTTTCATTATCAGACAATGGAAACGTTTTATTTTTATTTGGAAATTGTACTAACAAAGAAATCAAAAGTATTTAGTCCGTGATACAGAATCCTTTTTATCGAATTATTGACATCCGCCTGAAACTTCATTAATAGTTTCATCTCATCGTAACCTAGAACTATTTTATTTACGAAAACTGTTGGAATTGGGACGTTTTCATTCTGGAGAGGAGTAAACTTTGTAAATACCCATTTTCTTTCTACTTACATTTTTACGAAGTTTCAGGCGGATGTTAAATATTCGATAAAAAGGGATCTGCACCACGGACTAATTTTTCAGTTTTAACATTATTCATCTTTAGCTGAAAAAGTTCTAGAAATGTATTTTAGCTTTGTCATGGAGGCTGTCTCCCTTTCTCTCATGTATGCTTAATTTATACAAATTGTAATATATCCAATTGTTTTGTTGATATATTTTCAAATATATCCTAAAGTATATAAAAAAATCCTATAACTCTCTAAACATATATTTAAGTTTAATTTTGAATATTATATGTTATATTTTTTTCATTTCACAATAACTATGTTGAATTTGTTGGTGCACATATAGGAACTATCATTTTCCGTTGTTTTTTTTTTGGCCATCGTGCCTTCAATTAAAATGGGTCTATACTCTCACTTCATAGATATTTTCGGTAATTCTTTTCTTCTTCATACTTTCGACAAGACCAAGCCATCATAGCATAATTTCTTTTATTATGTGTTCGCCTGGTTTTACTCCCAAATTGTTTCTTTTCGTTGTATTTCTGATTTAGCCACTCCTCTTTTCCCCCTCTATTCTCCTCAAAAACTGCGTTTACATTCCTTGTATGTAAACTTGTTGGCTTCTATGCTTTGAAGTAACAATTTTCAGGTCAGTGTGGGGACGAATGTATTTTTATACAGCTTTCTTCACACTTTTCGTCACTTATCTTTTTCTCTGAAACTTATCTCTTTTCACTACGGTCTCCATGAATGAACGAATCTTATTGGAATCATTTGCCTAGAAAATCTTATTGTCTTCCTGATCCGCCGTCTATCCAGCCGTTCTCGTTAGATGGGTCTTGTAGCCAAGTTAATTTAACAGATAAACTATTTTTTTTATGTTTGAATGTAGACTAGTACTCACAAACCAAGATTAATTCTTTATTCGCAATAGTCCTAATATTTTTGATGAATGAATAATTTTTATTTGTTTTTCGATAATGTCCAATTCAAATAGGATTAGTCACAATAATATTTTGATAGGAAAAATGGCCCTATCTGTTCAGTGGATTTATTGAAGTTTACAGTATGTCTGAAAGCACGGGCGGATCTACGGGGGGAGCTTTCGGGCTGAAGCCCCCCCCCCAAAAAAATGGTAAAATATCACCATGTTTTATCGAAAAAAATATTAAAAAAGTATCTCTTAAAGTATTATTGTTCGTGTAATTACATTTAAAAGGGCTTTAGGAATCAATTAAACACCATTTCATATAGGTAGTTAGTTTCTTTCTTTTTTTCCAGAGTAATTATAGTTATTTTTATGGAAAAAAACAACTTTCGGGCTTAAGCCCTCTCCCAAAAATAAATCCTGGATCCACTACTGTCTGAAAGGAATACACTCTTTATGGGTTTAAGGAAATATGTGTATGTATTTGTTATCTGTCTTACCTACTACTTAACCTACACAGGCACATCAGCATCCTAATGAAGGAATCACATGCATAACTTCCAAACAATACAAGAGGGTAAAATAAGGTTGGTTGGGAGATCACCTTTCTAGACTTAATACTTAATATGGACCAATTTTATTCTTAACCCTTATAGGATATCAGAATTAAACCCGGTTTATGTACTGCTATTCACTCTCTTCCTCATAGAAGAGAGTGCCTCTGGAATTTCACTGCTATAATTAATTTTATGATGTTATGAATTTCAAAAGTTTTTGAAAGTTTCATGATTTGATATAATGTTGGTGATGAGGGTCACCTCTAGTTTGAATTGGGATTATTGTTCGATCAGTTGGTAATTTTTAGACGTTTGCTGTTGTTAAAAATTAGCTTAGCCATTTTTTTATATTTATCAAAAAATAATATCTATCTCTTGGTGAAGTATGCCTATATTTAAGTTGTCATTTTAATTAGTTTAAATATCTTTTTTTTTATAGAATTTTAATGTGAGTATTATTATTTTTATGCTGTTCTATTTAATTTATTTGTATTTATTGCACATACGGTGTGAATTGATTCATGTATCACTGTTTACTAATGTCCTTAGTTGCAAAGGATTGCAATAGGTATTATTCAACTTATCTGATTTTTTTTTTCTTAGGATTTCTTAAATTTCTGTTGCCTTCATCCTTCCATAGAATATACTATTAATATTTCCCTTAAGTATGTCTCCAATAGTTTTACTTATTTGCTGTAACCACGGTGCACCACCGGGAAAACCTCTTATAGCCTGAAAGGTGAGGAATAGGAGAATAAAAAAAAATTATATTAATCGAGGAAATTGTAGTAAAAAGAATCCTACATACATTATACTTCCAATGAAAGACATTATACGTAGATACATCACTATTGTTTGGTATATTCAATATGACAAAAAACTATTGAGGAACTGTACTATTCTCAAATTTTCCCTAGAATGTTTCATACGAAATAGTAAAAAGAATTAGTTAGGAGTACAGAAAAGCGTTATTCCAATTATCGTAGGAGAAGTTGGATGGAGCAAACAATGTAACAAGCCGTTGTATAGCCGTAGATAAGGGACTCTGCGCATACAATGTATGAGCGAATGAGAGCATGCTGATAACTCAGATGTAGCGTCCACTTTTCAAGTTGACACTGGGAGCATGCAATAAAAATCCCCGGCTAATGATATAAATTGGAGCAGAGATAAAACAGAGGGACCATGTCCGTTATCTTTTAGCAGCTCAACTTTACATCAAAAGGATCGCTCTGTGAGCTGAGATAAAACGGAATTCATCCTATTTATGCAGGACCCAACCAACTAGAGCTGTCACTATTAACGCCTGTTAGCTGCAATCCCTCTTACACGAAACCGCCCCCCCCCCTTATTCAGAAATACTTCGTATTTCCTTGTCTCCCTTGCCTTTTAAATTATTAAATGATTCATACAAATTTTAGCTCAGTGTTGATTTTAATAATGATACCATTGTACTTTGAAACACTTTTTTTTTTTTAATTTCTCAGTAAACATACCTTCAGTTTTTTGCTAAAAGTCACTAACCATAGGATTTCACAGTCAGATGGTCACCAAATCAAACCATATCAAATGTTTGTTGGTGCTTTTACCAAAATAAAATATATATAAAAATAATCTATATCTAATAGGTCAAAGATCCGGAAAAGAATTATTTTCTTGAATAAATAATATTTATTTATCCTGAAGATTGAGAGGAAAATTCTGAGGAGGATTCACGGACCCAAGGTAACGCCAGAGGGATACAGGCTAAAATCCGATAAAGAAATATACAAAAATTTGGAAACAGTCGTCAGGACCAAAAGTCTGAGGTTCTACGGGCACATGGTCACGATGAATAGTGAAAGACTGAACAAGAAAATTTTTGACAATGTTTGAAGCTATAAAATTATAGGCAAAACAAATAAAAGAGGAAGTAGACTGGCTAAAAATCACGGATAAAGGTTGCTTGGATAGAGAGCTTTTAAGGGAAAATTGAAAGAGGTTGGGGTTCTTGTGGGTGGAAGGGAGAGACGAGGAAGAAAATGGACTAAGGAAGAACCAGAGGAACAGTCCAGGAGGATGAGAGAGTATTGGGGTAAGAGGAAGGCTGAGGGAGTGAAGAGGAAACGGAAATGATATTCGCGTGGTGCTTGCTGGCCGAATTGTGGATAAAAAAAATTATTTATAAATAATATTTATAAAATAAATATAATATTTCTCTGATGTACATTATCAATGTTACCTTTGTTTGACTGTTGGAGATTTTTTTTACTGACACCTAATGTTTGCATATATATATTTTTTTATTTATTCATGAGATTTACAACTCTATAAAATTAAAAATACGTCCAGTAAATGTGCACACGGTAATAATACAATCATATGAAAACGCTTATTAAAAACTACCGCTTGGTATCACTCTAATAATATATTTGCGTAAGTAGATCATGATGCCTTAATTAAGGGCATTGAGTATTTAGGATGAATGAAATACAAACATACCATTTTTACAGTAAAAGAAAAAGAAGATTATAACAAAATAAAATAAAACTTGGAGTTACAAAATAAATCGATCATGATACAACATTAAATAAAAAAATAAATAAATAAAAATACATTCATACTTATTTACAATATTTGCAGTCAGCCGAGGGAGCTCCGAGTCGGGCCTTTTCCCCCAGGTGTGGAGGACCAGGCAAGACTCAAAGAGATCCCAGCGCTTCTCTCTCAGCCGCATCACTGGGATGAGAATCCAGTGGAGACTAAGTGAGGGCACTAAAGCCCTTGAGTAGAGAAGCTGGCCATCACCAGGACTCCAATGACGTCTTTACAAAAGATCTCGAGGCCACTGCCGCTTCAACCTTCGAGTGAGATTGTAGGGATGACTGGAACTGGATAAGGATTGTGCTAAGGGATTAGGATGATGGATTAGGTTCTAATGAAAATTTGAAAATCGGGATGGAATAACGTCAAGGACATAACGGATGTTAAGGTCATGATGTTAGGTTTTGTTCGTAACATAATAAGGAGCATTGACTCTTATACGGAGAAGTTTAGACTGGAAGGATTGGATGCGTTTGATGTTTGAAAATTTAGTTTTCCCCCACAGTTCAAGTCCGTAGGTCTAGATGGGTTTCAGTATGGTATTGTATATTAATAGTTTGTTCTCAATTGAGAGGTTAATATATATACTATACTTAGTTATTTTTTTAGGTTGTTTAGATTCTACTCAGCATCTTGCTATTTATAAATTATATCTTTTAAGTTTCTTTTTTATTTATTTGTTACACACTGTTCTAATTCAGTCATATACGTACATATAAATTATTAAGTATTGCACGACATCTTGGACGAAAAAATCACCTGAAACATACACACCAAATTAAAAAAAACAGAGCTGACCAGGCAATACAAACAATTGTCTCATCTTTTGGACTTACAACTTACAAAATAAGCAACTAATCAATACAACCATACAGCGATCTATTTGGACGTACGGAGCAGAACTTTGTGGTTCTTCAAAATACGTCCACATAAACAAGATACAAATTCACAGTCCAAAATACTTCGAAAGTCATAAATTCATCCTGGCATGTTTCAAATCACATCATACACAGCGATATGAACGTTCCAACAGTAAAAACCTACATATGTATGTAGGTTTTTACTGTGTATGTAGGTTTTTACTGTTGGAACGTTCATATCGCTGTGTATGGTGTGATTTGAAACATGCCAGGGTGAATTTACGATTTTCGAAGTATTTTGGACTGTGAGTTTGTATCTTGTTTATGTGGACGTATGTATGTACATACAAATACACCATGTTCCCTCCTTCAACTAATAATCGCCCTAATCCACTTGTCATCTCTCTTTCTTCCTCCCTGTTACCAGGGGAGCCTCAAAAAAGACTAAGAAGGCAGTGGCGTTGAGATCTGCTCAAGACATGAATAAATTTTCAAGAAATAACAGACAAAATGAACGACAGCACATTTGCTAGACGCGTTCGCAAATATAACATAAAATAAATAAACAAAGTAATTCACCTTAATACCATCATTTTACTTAATTGTAAAGGGACCTATCCCAGAATAAATAGAGATTATTATTCTTATTATCATTGAATTTTTTTTTTTTTTTTATTTATTTTAAATGATATTTACAACTGTATACAAAAAAATACATCTAGTAAATTTGCACATTGGTATAAAGACATGGAACACATGTTGAGAAACTACCCATTGGTAGCACTCTAATAATATGTCTATATTAGAAGATCACGTGGCCATCTTCTTTTCAGACGCCTCGGAGGGTTATCAGGAATCGAATAGGAAGCAAGGTTAGAGACAAGAGGGTTGGGATGGTTATGAAGTTTATTATGGAAGGACAGATATCTGGATTGGGCCAAATCTGATACATAAGGAACATTAAGGTCATTATGGATAATTTTATTTGTAACAAAGTAAGGAGCATTGAGGATTTTACGAAGGATTTTGGATTGCAAGGACTGTATGCGAGAGGAATTTGAAGGCTTGGTGGAGCCCCATAGCTCAACCCCGTAAGTCCAAATAGGCCTTATTATAGTCATGTAAATCAGTCTTTTATAATTGATTGGAAGGTTAGAGCGTTTGTCTAGTAAGTGTTGAAGTAGTCGGAAACGTCGAGCGGTTTCTTGTCGTTTCAGTCTGGTATGAGGATTCCAAGTTAGACGTTTGTCCAGATGGAGTCCTAGGTAACGGATTTGTTCAACAGGAATAAGTGAGGTGTTGTTAAAGGATACTGAAGGACAGGAAGTCATTGGTTTACGACGAAGGGTGAAGGTAATTTGATGGGATTTATTGGAATTTATTTTAATTCTCCAGTTCTGACACCATTCTTCAAGGTTTGTGATGTGGGATTGAAGGGTTTGGGATGCAATAGATGGGTCGTTATTGACTGATAGGATACATGTGTCATCAGCATATGTGGTGATGACAGTGTTGGGATGGGTTGGGATGTCAGCTGTATAAACTGTGTAAAGGATAGGACCTAGGATACTACCTTGAGGAACACCTGCAGACTGGGAAAAACGGGATGTATATACATTGTTGTGATTTACTTTAAAGTATCTATCAGTAAGGTAGGAACGGATAATGAGGAAGTAGGTAGATGGTAGGAATTTTCGGAGTTTGTACAGCAGTCCCGGGTGCCAAACTCTATCAAACGCCTGTTCAACATCGAGAAAGGCTCCCGTACAGTACATACCGCGCTCCAATGCAGAGGATACTACGTCTACCACACGATGGCATTGCTGTATAGTGGAATGGGAGGAGCGGAATCCAAATTGGTGATCTGGGATTATGTGATTAGAATCTAGGATTGGGTACAGGCGTTTTAAGATTAGTTTTTCCAGGATTTTTCCCATGATGGGTAACAGAGAGATGGGACGGTAAGAGGATGGATATTCTGGTGGCTTTTTGGATTTGTGGATCATTTTGACAATAGATATTTTCCAAGGATCAGGGAAATATGTTGATCGGAGTACAGCATTATATATGAAAATAAGGAATAGGATGGCTTTTCGAGGAAGAAGTTTCAAGATCTGGGATGTTATTAGGTCATGTCCAGGACCTTTGTAGGAGGGTAATCTTTGAATGATGTTGGATATTTCTGTGGGATGAAATGCTTTAGGTGGAAGGGACATTTGGAGAGGAGTATCTAGTTCTGATTCAATACATTCGATGTGGGTTGGATTAAGGATATCAGGATGTGGGTTGAAAATTTGGAACAGATGTTGACCGAATAACTGGGATTTTTCTTCGTCGGATTTGGACCAGGTTTGGGATTCAGTAAGAAGTGGGTGATTAAAATCTTTAAACTTCAGAAGTTTTTTGGTTGTAGTCCATAGTGATTTGTCAGTTGTAATATTTTCAGTTAGGTTCAGTAATTGTTGAGTTTTATATTTTCTGATTTCTGATTTTAGTTTGTTAGTCAATTCGGTATAGTACGTTTTGTCTGAAGAATATCTAGTCCTGTGCCACTTCGATCTTGCTCTGAGTTTATCTCTTAATAAGATTCGAATATGCTGTGGCAAGTTAATATGTCTTAAATTATTGCTTTTATTATTAACAAATGTGTTATTATTTATACTCGTTGTTATAGTTGTATTAAGGTTTTCTATGGCATTATCAATATGTTGTTTTGTCTTAAGGGGAATTTTTAAGTCCAGTTTATCTTCCAGATCATGACGAAATTTGTCCCAGTCCACTCGTCCTGTAATTAGTATCATTGAATTTAAAAAATGAATATAGTTATTTACTATTGATAACTTTGAGAGAGATTAATGTTGTAATTTGAAGGGAAACTAGGCTGGTAATGGTAGCATAGGATCTAGGGCGGTAAGCAGCAGAAATTATTAATGACTCCTGTCGTATTTGTCAGGATGAACGAGGCCTACAAGCTCGAATTTCTGATGCCGTTTTGTCCCTACTGCTAAAATAACAGAACAGTTTACCCTACTGTTTCTTCTATCTGATTCTGTTTGCGTATAGTACGGGTGAAATAAAAAACATTAAAATCGTAAATAAAATAAAATCTATTAGTTAAAGAAGAAAATCGTGGAAGCAATCCAAGTGATAACCGGCTGGAAATTTCACAACAACAATGAAATCTTTAGAAAATCTGGGAGACTTGTACAGAATGGTCAGAACCAGATAAACCGAAATGATATTCTTTTATCTATGGGACAAGAAGACAACGATGGCATAGGCTAATGGAGTTTGTAAAGATCCCGAAAGTCCCAAAATGCGGGAGATTCAAATAATGGATAGGGATAACTTTGATACACTGATTACTTTATTGATATGAAATCGAAACAGCACTGAAGATTGGATGAATAAACGGATGGAGCAGCATGGCGTTTGTATGAAGGAGTACTGGAGGGAGAGGAAAGTTCACAATATAGAAGAAATGAAATTGTAAGTATCCCAACAAAAAAAAAGTTATTGGAACATAAATCAGTAGAAAGTTCCATGGTTGCAAAACATTATCTGATATATATATTTTTTTTCTTCCTCACCTTCCTCGCTTTGAAGGCTTTATGAGCTTTTTACAGGACAGGGGTGAGAGTGGGGGATTAATGCTATAATTAAAAGCCCCCTCTCTAAACTTTGGTTCATCTCAGGTTACTCCGTCAACGCATGTTTTGCACGTGTGTTAGTTCACCCGGCCACCCCAATTTATTTTTTATGAACTTAATGAAAAACGATTATTTGGGCGAAGCTAAAATAATGAATCCCAATCGAACTAGTGTTTCGACATTTTGTACACCAGAACCGAGGAGGTAGTTGATTAACATTTATGATGAAACGTGGCTAGTTTTGTTCGATTTTTAAATTTCTTTAAAGATATTTTTAAAATGTCTTTGTAAGCTATTGAAAATGAATAAACTAGGAAAGTTTACTAGCAAGTAGTGAATTAAGTAAATTGCTATTTGTAAACTCGAAGAGTCTTACGGAAGATAGGTCTGGTTGGAAAAGAGGTGGGAAAATGGATGAATGCAAAATTAATTAGAACGATAAACATATCTTTTCTAATATTATTCTGGCATGCGTTAGCCCTAGTTAAACATACGTCAGGTCGTCTCTTATAAAAATCTCATTTATCAGTGGCAGTATACAAGTTTAATGTGAACAATTAGTGTTATCAGTTACATTAACAATTACGTTTGATACTGGACAAAAAAAATAAGGTGAGTAATCACTTATTTACAACACAAGAGTGAACAGTGTAAATAGACCTTAGGTTAGTTAGATAACGGCCAGCCATAAGCTGCAACAGTCGTTAATACCAGTGGGCTAGATCCCTCCGTCGGAGGCAGATCTGTGCTCTCCAAGAGCGCGTCTATATTTTCGTGTTCAATAAAATTTTTTTTTTTTCCTCTCTTCACTTTTATCAATTTTTCTTTTAAAAATAAATATGAAATGCGATATTATCACATGCTAATGTCGAGTAAGGGCAAAAACACTAGGTCCAGGAGCCTGGATACTACAATTAGTTCTCCCATTAAAAAAAAGACAAGGCATTCGAAAAGAAACACTCCACCAGCCACACCAGGGAGCTCCATAGAAGAAGTGGAACCCCAACCTGGCTCCTCACAACAACCCAACAATTATGAGACAACTCAAGCTATGGGTGAAGAATCGCCGTTTTTCACTTCGAATCCATTTGAAGTGCTTTCAAATATAAATAACGAACAAATGGAAGCAGCATCCATCCCCAGAGAACCCAAACCCCCACCAATATTTGTTAGAAATATTAAAAATTTTCAATTGATGTGTAATCAATTGAATAATCTGGTAGGTTCAGGAAAATATTTATGCCAAAGCCGCACCAATGACACTAAGTTAATGCCCGACACTCCAGAAACCTATAGAAAAATCATAAAATATTTATCTGACACCAAGGCTGATTACCACACGTATCAACTGCGTCAAGAGAGGGCGCTCAGGGTCGTTATCAGAAGACTGCACCCATCTACGCCAACAGATGCTATAAAAGAAGAGCTCACGGGTATGGGATTCCATGTTCGCCAGATAGTGAACATATTTAAGGAGGATAGAGAACAGCCTGGAATAAAAAATAAAATACCTCTTCCACTATTCTTCGTTGACCTTGACCGAACACCCGATGTCGAAAACATCTACAAGGTCACACGCCTTTATTATACAAGCGTTGTTGTAGAAAAGCCCTACAGCAAGCGCGACATCGTTCAATGCCATAACTGCCAGGCTTATGGCCATACGAAACGGTATTGTCATCACATTCCTAGATGTGTGAGGTGTGGTGAGCAACACAAAACAGAGGACTGTAGGAAGTCTAGAACTTCACCTGCAGTATGCGCTTTATGCCACCAAGGACACCCAGCCAACTACAAGGGTTGTCAAACTTACAAAGATTTGAAAACACGAATGTACGCAACGCCTAGAGAAGAAGGGACATCCAGGCCACCAAGACAACCCTATAGAACAGTGAACGGAAGAGTGTCCTATGCTCAGATGTTCAAAGGAGACACTGTAAACACTCAATCTCAGGCCCTGCCACAAGAATCTAAACCTCAAGAATTCACACATCAACCTCAAGACCCATATCCCTCCATCCCTGAACGTAGGTTAAATACTCACACATTCATTCCTCCTCCTTCCAATTCCACTGACCTCACAAGCCTATTGACATCTTTCCTTTCCGAATTTAGATCTCTCATTACCCCCCTTATTTCGCTACTTACCAATGTTATATCCAACCTCATTCCACTGCCAAGAAATCCATAAATGTCCTCAACCAAATTCCTCTCCATTCTCCTCTGGAATGCGAATGGTATTCGGAACCACATCAACGAACTGACAATCTTATTACATGACAAAAACATCGACATAGCACTAATAACTGAAACTCGACTAACCAACAAACGACAAATCAACGTGCCCGGCTACAATATTTATCGAACCGACCATCCTGATGGAACAGCACATGGTGGCACTGCCATAATTATCCATCGATCCGTTTCCCATCATTTGTTTCCCTTACCAAGCCATAATTTCCTACAATCCACAGCCGTAATAATCCAAACACCCCTTTACCCAATAACACTAGTTGCGGCATATTCCCCACCTAAAACACCCATTTCCGAATCCCAAATAATTTCCTTCCTGAATTCCTTAGGACACCACTTCCTCCTAGGTGCAGATCTAAATGCAAAACACCAGCAATGGGGAGCCAGATCCACAAATTCCCGAGGGCGAACATTGCTATCTGCACTTAATTCCCATCGCAGCAACATCCTTTCACCTAATACACCCACATACTGGCCAACAGATCCCAACCGCAATCCCGACCTTCTAGACTTTTTCCTCCACAAAGGTCTAGGATCACTACACTGTTCTATTTCAAGGTTTGATGATCTTTCCTCAGACCATAGTCCTCTAGTCCTAACCGTTTCCACATCTCCCATTCCCAAATCATCCCCACCTTCATTTATCAGGGGGCCAGTTAACTGGAACCTTTTCCGTCAAATACTGGAAGATAATATTGACCTCAGAGTTTCCTTAAAAACACCTGAAGACCTCGACGATGCAGTGCATTCCTTCACTACCCTGATCCAGCAAGCAGCTTGGACTGCATCCTCACCTGATCGTCCCAAAAAATACCATAACATAAATCCTTTACCTCAAGATCTATTGGACCTAATCCATAGCAAACGTTGCTCTAGGACCCTTTGGCAAAGAACCAGGCATCCTGATGACCGGAAATCGTATAATTATTATTCCAAACAGGTAAAAAAGAAACTGGAAACTTTTAAAACCCAATCCTACAATTCCTACCTCTCCTCATTATCCGCTAGTGATAACTCCCTCTGGAATGTAACCAAAAAAATCCTTAAATTCCAGTCCATTTCCCATCCACTTCGCCGTGATGATGGTTCCTGGGCTTCGTCAGATGCGAATAGAGCAGAGGAGTTTGCTAAACATTTATCCTACACATTCACCCCTCATCCCGAACTCCATCCCAGCCACACTGCTGAAGTTGAAGAATTCCTCTCTTCACCAATTCCTCTCTCTCTACCTCCAAAACCTGTTAACCCCTCTGAGGTCAAATTCCTTATAAACAAATTAAAACCCCGAAAATCCCCTGGATATGATCTCCTCACTTCACAAATCCTCAGACAACTTCCCAAAAAAGCAATCATATTCCTTACCTATCTATACAACTGCATCCTTCGCACAACCAACTTTCCTTTGGTGTGGAAACATTCCATAATCATCCTGTTTCCAAAACCAGGTAAACCTGTTAATAACACATCATCCTATAGACCGATAAGCTTACTCCCGATCCTCTCAAAAATCTTTGAGAAAATCCTTCTCAAACGCATCCTACCCATAATCGAATCCCACAACATCCCTTCTCATCAGTTTGGATTCCGCTCAAGACATTCCACTGTCCAACAAGGCCTTCGTGTTGTGGACCATATATCCTCTGCACTTGAAAACAAGCATTATTGCACTGGTGCCTTTCTGGACGTAGCACAAGCTTTCGACCGGGTGTGGCACGATGGCTTGCTTTTCAAGCTCAAAACCCATTTACCCCAATCCTTATACCTAGTCCTCAAATCCTACCTCTCAAATCGTTCCTTTCAAGTCCGTTGTGACACCGCATTCTCCACTTACTATCCAGTTGAGGCTGGTGTTCCACAAGGCAGTGTCTTGGGCCCAGTTCTCTATATCCTCTTCACTTCCGATATCCCTTCAAATCCCGATACATTTCTAGCTACATTTGCTGATGATACTGCCATTCTATCTTCCCACTCAGATCCTCAAATAGCATCTCTAAACCTACAATCTCACCTCTCTTTGATTGAGCAGTGGTGCAACAACTGGCGCATCAAAATCAATGAATCAAAATGCAAACATATCACTTTTACCCTGCGACGCAGATCCTGTCCGTCAATCCTTTTTAATTCAATTCCACTTCCCTACTCAGACACAGTCCGTTACCTTGGCTTCCTTCTTGACAAAAGACTAACTTGGAACCCACATACCAGACTTAAAAGACAAGAACTTAACCGACGATATGGCCAGCTGTATAGATTACTAAGTAGGACATCCCATCTTTCGATTGAAAATAAACTTTTAATCTACAAGACCATACTGAAACCTATCTGGACCTACGGACTTGAACTGTGGGGAACTGCTAAACATTCGAATATCAAACGCATCCAATCCTTCCAGTCCAAAGTACTTAGAACAATAGTCAATGCCCCATATTATGTCACAAACAAGACCCTACACCATGACCTTAACATCCCATTTGTCCTCGACATCATCCCAACCAGATTCTCAAACTTTCACCAAAACCTTATCCATCATCCAAATCCTCTAGCTCAATCCCTATCCAGCTCCCTTCATCCCTACAATCCTCCACGAAGGTTAAAACGGCAGTGGCCCAGAGATCTCTTGTAAATATGCTTCTGGAGTCCTGGCAATGGCCAGCTTCTCCACTCATGTCCCGAGCGTCTGTGGCTCTAGTGCCCTCTTTCAGTCTCCATTGGCTTCTAATACTAGTGATGCGGCTGGAAAAGTGGCACTGGGATCTCCTGGAGTCTTGCTTTGCCTTCCACATGTGGGAGAAAAAGCCTGGCTCGGAGATTCTTGGGCGAATGTATATATTGTATATAGGTATGATTGTGTTTATAAGTTTCTTTTTATGTTATTGTTTATTTTTTTTTTCTTTTATTTTCTTTCTTCATCAGTATTATTTATTTACTTTTTATATTTATATTTATTTCTCTATTATTTGTATATATTGTTTGAATGAGAACTCTTAGCCCTAATACTTATAGCCCTCCAGTGGCTGATTGTATTATTATTCAATAAATAGATAAAAAAAAAAAAAAAAATATTATTCTTTCTCCACTCTTTATTTTTTTTTCGTTACTCTTGTTATTCTTCGTTAAAATTTATCTCGAACTTCTTCTGGAAGTATAATTTCACCAGTGACCTCAATGTTCAAATTTTAAAAAAGGTAGATGCGGATAACTTTGCATCTGGAATCGGAAATGATCCAGTAAACGGGTGAATCACAACTGGTGCAAATTATTCCGATTTATATATATATATATATATATATATATATATATATATATATAAGACCAAAAACGGTACAATGTAATCCAACATTATGAAGAGGCTGAAGTAAAAGATTTACTTATATCTATTTCTGCTTATAAAATGTGTTATAATACAATTTCTTTTAATGTTGTCGTAAGCTAATTTACACTAATTTTTTCTCTAACCTCATAGTAATCTTGAAAAATATGGTTTGTGTGTTTTGAGGTTTCTATTTATGAATATAATTGTCATATTCATAACTAGTTTATTCCGATAAAATTCAGATATGTTTTTAATAAATTATGTTAACTAGTATAATAATAAGGTGATAACAACATACCTATTTTTGTATTTACCTCAAACGAGGAATTTCAAATCGGCCTCTTTGCCGCCATTTAATCAGTGGCCAATCTATTCAAATTTTAAGTACACCTCCTTGGTTTGTCAGAGTTGGCTGAGGTAAGATGATATTCTGAGCTGGTTGGCAACTTGATTAGGAGGGAGCGGGTGAGACGGCGAAATGTGATAATAAACAGGAAATTAAGGTTTTAATAATGAATAAATTAATATTAAAAGCGAGGCTTCTATTCCTAAGATTAAACTTTCATCATCCTCCTGAAATACAGCCGGGAAAACTTTTTATAATAAAAGCTTTCCAGCGACCTAACTTTTTAGCCCTATCTTGCAGGAAGGAAACATTTTGCCGTATGAAAGGTTCAGATTCGCGTTGGACTGAACCCAGCTGATCGTTAACTAACATAGGAAGGGGACCGTCAAAATGTTCAAAACCTATTTCTTCATTAACATACTACTTTAGAAAAGTTTTGTCTAGTCGACTATTCTGTACCTTGAAGCTGTAAGATACTTTGTCACAGGAGAGCAATTCGGTCAGATGTTTCCATCCGAGAAGAAAAGTTTTACTTAGTTTTCTTCTTAAAAAAATATATCCTCGTGATTTTTCTAGGGAACCATTCCCATTGTCTTGTGTAAGCAAGAACAGTTAAAAAATACAAATTTTTAATAATTCTAAAAGAGGAAAAAATGAAAATGATGTTCATACCTTAGAGTTACGGAATTAAATTGCTTTGGAAGATTACTTAAAATACATTTGTGGGAGCGAATCGAAAAAGTAATATTACAGAAGAGCTTTATCTCCCAGTATTTTTTTTTTACTTATTCTAGAAACTTGAACATTTCATGTACTCACTATTTTTCTCATTATAAAATTTATTTGTTAATTTAATCTTGGTTACTATTTGTATCAGTAATATTAGCCTTGCTGTTATACTTAATTATTTTTATATATTCCAAACAGTGCTCAAGGAATTGTTTTTCTGTCACTAAGTATATTCTAAATAGCTTTGTTTTTTTATAACTTTCACTACATTTCGACATACTCAAACAAGCGTTTTGCTACGGTGAGCCGTGAGCCGAAACTAGAAGACGAGTCTTAGTCTTGCGTATTCAGTCTTAGTCTTGCTCAAGATTCTCGCAACAGTCTTTTGGTTACCTATTAGCCTATTACTATAAAGATATTATTGCAATTTTTCAGATAGAGGAAACCTAACTAAGACTGAATGAAAAATTGTGAGAGTTTAATATAAAATTATATTGGTTATACAAATTCTTTACACATAGTAACTAAAATTTTCAAGTATTTGTAACGTTTTTGCTTTAATTTTTATTCACAAAAAACGTGTAAGACAAAGACCCTTTTTAGGGAACACTAGTCCTACTGGGTAGTGTTTTTCCCTTTGACTGAAATGACATTTTTTCCTATGTTGTCATCACATTTGCCGATTGTCAACATACTGTTATTGATAAATAAATGCTTAAAGAGAAAAAATATATTATTATTAATTTTTTTTTACTAATACGTATATGGGCATATTTGCTGGGATAATTGACTGCCTAATAGCCACACCTAGACGAGCACAAAGACAATATTAGGAGTTAGATAGTTATGGAGACTTGCACACGCACTGAGTACACAGGGCAGATAGTGGCTTCTAATCGATGAGCTAATTAGCTACGATACAGATTGGCGGCCTCCGCTAACTATCTTGTCATCGCTATCCCCTACCGTACTTGTTGCTGTCCGTCACCTGTCCTTTTATCTATAATGCTATTGGAGTAATTAGTTTTAGATAATTTATTCATTGAAATCCGTTGAGGACTTCATACTTAGGGAGAAATCTCACTTAAAAAAGTTATAAGAGTATTTATTTCTTTGTATTAAAAAAACAAAACATAGAATTTACTATGTATTATTTTATTATCATTAGGATTTTCATATTCTCGAATATACCAATCATGTCTTGGCTATGATGCCATAAATGTTGTAAACGTCATTTCAAGTTACAAGAAGCCTCTACTTATGCTTTTTATCACACTTCGAAGGCGACTTTCAAGAGAAAACCATTTGATATTGAATTTCTATATTATGCTAAAATAAAAATATCAAGAGCCTCGGATAAAGAGAAATATCCCAAAATGTATTTGGGGTCAGTACGGACATACTAAAATGTACTGCAATCATTCACCGAAACGCATGAGATGTAGCTTAGGCCATGACAGCACTACCTGTGCAAAGCCAAGAGACACCGCTAAGAATTAATGAGAAATTTCAGGAAAAGTTCGAAAAAATCTCCCGTAAAGCAAATCATTGTATCTCCAGCAATCCATGAATTTCCACCTCTACATGAACCTCAACCGACTGGCTATAGTCCATTGACGTAGAATTCACAGCATCCGAAGAGACAAACTCCACGAATAGTACCTGAAGGAACACCAGGCCCTCGCCAGCAACAGGAATTTTCTGGAGCGAAGAAAGGAAAATTGCAGCCGATACATCTAGCTGACATCCATTCTGCATTGACTCAGTTGTTTAACTTAGTAAGTGGGTTGAATTACCTTATTCAGCCCCTTTTCAGTCTCCACGAAGAATTGTCACATGTTACCCAAGCATTATTCACTGGTTATGGCCACAAATCTGCTGACTATGGGCTCCATGTCCGTTCTTCTTTGGAGTTAATCAACATAAGACTGAACTGGACATTTACTTGTACGGCAAATAGACAGACATTGATCTTATCACTGAAACACACTTGACTCCACATTTCAAATTTTATATTCCTGGTTACAGGAAAACTGATCACCCACACAATACAGCTCACTGTGGCACAGCGATACTAATTAAAACATCACTTAAGCACCACTCACTACATTTATCCAATACACTTGACATACAATTTACAGCTATTACACTGTATACAGAACACTATGCCATTACCTTTGCAGCAGTATACTGTCCACCGAGATACGTGTGTTTCTTTAGCCGCCTCGGGAGGTGTCTTATTGCAGGTGGCGATTACAATGCCTCCCACCAGTCCTGGGGATCACGACTTTATATTCCCAGCGACAGAAATTTAAGACTGCCATCCATCAGCTTTCATTAGACACAATCTCACCTATTACACATATTTAGTGGGCAGATTCTAGAAAGAAAACACCAGATCTACTTGATCTCTTCTCAGCTTAGTACTGTGTTATGTGCAATGTACTATAATGAAACGGCCATCTCTCGTAGGAGGAATTATCGACTGGGATGTATATAGAAATAAGCTAAACGGAACGATTCTGAAGCTGAAGCTGAAGCTGATGAAGATGAAGCTGTGGCTAAATTTACAAACAGTAATCAACAAGCTTTATTGTCTTCTTCTGTTCCAAGACCCTGTAGAAATGAGTGGCTACCGACACATCCTCAGCACATAAGAGATTTGATCAGGGCTGAGAGACGGGCTCGCAAAGTATGGCAAACTGATCTATTCCCTTTTCACAAACTGACTTTCAATAGACTTAAGAATGAACTAAAATGGCAGATTCAAATATTTAAACTACAATTTACGACAACAACCTCAGTAATCTTTCCACTGACGACGTGAACTTATAGAGGTATACAAAAAAGCTTGTAAATCATCGTGAAGTGTCTGCACCTCTCTGAAACAAAGATGGTCCTTGGGCCGTTTCAGAAATAGAAAAATTTGAGCTATTTGCTATGCATCTTCCTTCTGTTTTTACTCCACATACTGACTTCGCCAATATCAAAAACGAAAAGCAAGTACTCAACACTTTAAACATTCCACTACAATTGGAATTACCACCATCTTTCTTCACTCTGAAACGTGTTCCATAAAAATTAGACAATTACTCAAAAAGTGCTCCAAAAAATGCCTAGGAAAGCTCTAGTTTACCTAACGTCTATTTCCAAAGCAAATAACATGTACAATGGAAATACTCATACATTACAATGATCCTCAAAACAAACAAGGACAAATATACTCCATCATCATATGGGCCGATTAGCATGCTTCCAATATTCTCTAAAATCTTTCAGAGACTACTCTACAAAATACTTATTATAACATACTGACGGACAGCCAAATAATAATTTGATTCCTACCACTGCATTCAACCATTCATCAATTACACAGGGTGACTTATAGGTGGGAGTTTTCAAATATAGAACTGTTAAGGCAATAAACTAATTGTTGGTAAAAAATGAATCGAAAATTAAATACGAGGCAATTCGTGTACTAAATATAAAGTGGACTGTATTTAAAACAGAGAGGATGCATAAGTTATATAAAAAAGACTTCACTCACTATTTTCATCGGATTTACGTCTCACCTATCATTCCTGGCATACATTACCTTAAGCTGAAAAAGGGTTGGATGAGAGGTATGGTATTTTTAATTTCTCTTAAGGTTAGGTGGATGTACCATTTGATGCTGTTTTCATCATGCCTACTCGTTCAAATTTTCATACGATTTCACTCATTTACTGATTGTAGTAGTTTATTGGTGCAAATAAAATTGTTATCACAAAGATACCGTTTAATCATTTTTTTTAATATCCACTTATCTATTTTTGAAATATTTCTTTTAAAAAGACATAGTCTGCGTTACTTCATTCATTTTATAATCAATTGTGGTTCTTCGATGAAAATACGTGTTATGTTCTTTTATTTAAGCGTTCAGTTGTTTTATTTAAAGAAAGTGAACAATAAAATAAAATAGGCCATGAAAGGAGAAGAAAGCCACCGAGTCCTCCGCTTCGCTAATAGGCTGTTGGAGGAAAAGTCTCGAGTAAATTTAATCAACGGATCCACGCAATAAACTTTAACGCCCTCCCCCCGCAATAAATCTTATAGAATACATTACCAACATTTTTCTCGAAATAAAAAATGACTGTCAAAGGTGGCTGTGTTTAATGCTAATTCCAGACTCAACGTTTGATGAAGGGGTGTCTTTTTAATTATACCCCAACCCTTGTAGACAGTTACATAGTGTTAGGCCATCTCTCCCACGGCGAGTTGTTTATTGTCGTTGGGGGATGTTCATGTAATTCGATAAAAAGGTTACAGTGAAAAGAAGTTAAGACGTATTGTTTAAAAAAGTTCATTAACATAACCAAACGTTTTTTCAATATGAAATAATTACTAACAATAAGTAGCGTAACGCTAAAAATACTGAAATTAAAAGAAACAGCTCGACATTTTCGACACTCCAGCGCTTACTAGACAAACGCTCTAAACTGTCTATATATAAGAAAAGACTCATTATTGTACATGACTATAATAAGGACAATCTGGACTTACGTGGTTGAGCTTTGGGGCTCCACTAAACCATCGAATTCCTCTCGTATTCAATCCTTACAATCCAAAATCCTTCCTAAAATCCTCAACGTTCCTTACTTTATCAAAAATAAAATCATTCGTAACAACCTTAACGTACCATATGTTTCCGATTTAGCCCAATCCAGTAACCTATTCTTCCATAACAAACTTCAAAACCAACCAAACTCTCTTGTTTTATATCTTGCTTCCTCTTCGATACCTGATAACCCTCCAAGGCGTCTGAAAAGACATGTTTATTTATGATGAATTATTATTGGGTTGGCAAATAAGTCCTTTCAAAGCAAATTTTAAGACCATTGTTGATCAAAATCCAACCCAATCTGTGCGCGAGATTGCTATGACCCTAAATGTTTCGCACACAAGCGTAGAAAACCATTTGCACAAGCTCGGCTATGTTTCCAGGCCTTAATGTTTGGGTCCCTCACTCTCTAACCGAAGTGAACTTGGCGATACGCATTTCTGTTTGTTCACTACGGAAACTACAACACAACGACCCATCTTTGAAAAGGTTGGTGACAGGAGATGAAAAATGAATATTTTACGATAATGTAGTCCCTAGAAAATCTTGAGGACCTTAGTAGTGAGGCTCATAGAAGAATGTCAAAACCCGAGTGCATAAAAAGAAGATAATGCTTCTTACATGGTGGGATTTCGAGGGTATTATTTTCTATGAGTTATTGTCATCAGGACAAACAATTGATTCAACTCTATGATGCTCACAATTAACAAAATTGGATCAATCAGAAAAAAATTAAAAATAAAAGTCCAGAACTGGCAAATCGGAAGGGTATTGTGTTCCACCATTGGTCACTCGCAATAAATTATTGAGCCTTAGACGGGGCCTCTTGCCCCACCCTCACTATTCATCAGAGTAATCTCCAAGTGACTACCACTTATTCCAGTCTCTGCTGAACTCCATGAATGGAAAGAAATTCCAAAAGGAACAAGTCATCAAAAACTATTTGTTTTTTAATGATAAACTGCAGACATTCTCTGAACATGGCATAATGCAGTTAGTTGAAGGATGGGAAGAAGTCATATTAAATAATGGTCAATATATTGTAGATTACAATAAATTTTATGTCTGTAATATATTGAGTTTTATGTTCATCCTGAAAAACCGAAAGGACTTATTCGCCAACCCAATACAAAAAAAAATGCATTAAATTTTTTTTTTTTTTTTTTTTTTTTTTTCCTACGCCTAAGTAACGCCTGCTTCGTTAGCCATGCGTGCTCTTGCAGTCCAGTACAACTTTGCTCTCCGTGTATAATAGCTGTCCATTTCATTAAAGCAACATCTTATGTCCTGTAATGCAGGGCATGTATCCAGACAAATAAAATTGAACAAATTGAAATATTTTATAAAATCGAGTCTGTAAGAAACTGTAAAAAATAATAAGACCACTCACTATAGACAATAATTTTAAGGGCGTCAAATGTAGCGCCATCTACTGACGAAGAAGGACAACAATAGTCCCACCTGGGAAGACCTAGGATCAAAGTACAAGACACTGTGCCAGTCTAAAGTAGAGTCTACAAAGTGGTCTCCATGGTCTAGCATGACCAAGAATATGTCTAGCTAGATCAATCCAAAGAAGTCGCCAGGGAGAAGCAGTATGGATGTAAGAGATGCCAAGACATGATACAACACTCAGAGATGTCAGCAGTGTTGCAGATGTCAGCAGCACCACGCTACATGACACTTGCGAAAGCCAATCCCTTGATGGGAGAATCTAACATCATCATTCCACCAGCCATAATCTACATATACCTAGTCAGCCCATTAATTACAAATAGATACTATCACATTAATTGCAATGTATATTTTGGTACCCCCCGTCCCATCAATAACTCTGTTTATTTCATATCTATCATTTTCAGTATTATATATTTTGTGTTAACATTATTTTGGTCATTTTAAATTCCACATGAAAAGCCATTTATGATGAATTTATTATAGCATTCAGGTTTATTCTACGTACTTCAGGATTAGGGAAGGCTTGATGTCCCAAACGCCTATAAAGATGGAAGAAACATAACTAAGAGAGATATGATTTTTTTTTAAAAATTTTTATTGAATAATACTACAATCTATCACATCCAAGAGCAATAAATATTAGCGCTAAAGCTAATATTTTTTGCTATTCATTCATAAAATATATATATATATATATATATATATATATATATATATATATATATATATATAAAAAATTAAGAACAAAGTACAAAAACAAATATATATGAGAAATCAACAAACAAATACATAAAATAATAATAATGATGTGATGATCAGTAATAAAGAAAATATAACAATGAATGTAAAAAAGAAAATTATATGAACACCACAAATAAAAGGATAAATGTATATTTGTAATAATAACCAAAAAAGGTATATATTAAATTTAAAGTTGAATACAAATTTAAAAAAAGTTATCTAAACTTTATTCATACTTATATGCAATATTTTTATTTGCCCATGATACATCGTATAAGGTTTTCTCCTCCACATGTGAAAGGCAAAGAAAGAGTTCAGGATGAATTCCACTGGAGTTGGAAAAAAAAAGTGTGTTTGAAGATCGACTATGGAATCAGTAGAAATCAATATGTTCATTCTTATTTCTTAATGATTTAGCTGATTAAAGCTGTCTTCTTGTTTTAGTTTGTTTTTAATTTTTTATAACTTTCACACCTTAATTTTTATTTTTAAGCAAAATCATAATGAAGTTGTTGGTAATCTTACTTTCATGTTCGAAATATTTAGTTTCATATTCTTGTCCAGCTACTTTTTTTTTTCGATTAGGTTTTGTAAATGTTTTAATGTAAATTTTTACATTTATATAAAGCAATTAGATTACACATTATTTATAAATAATTAAGAGTTTAAAAACTACATGCAATTATTTTATTTAGATAACAAGCCAAAATAAAACATGACAAACAACGATAAAGATCGAAATCCAAATAAAATAGTAACAAATGTTGGATATAATAGAACATTTATAAAAACCTTTTTTTTTTTTTTCATTTGACGATAGTTTTTTGTTCATTTCTGTACTTGTTCAATATTTAGATTATGGGACAGATTTGTTTGTTTTTTCCTTTATCCTTTCTTTTTTGTTACAATCACGACTCAATCCCTATCTTTTAAAAGTATTCAAACTTTTTTTTTAACTGACACTGACCATGGCCAGAGCTTTAGTTAAAATTTATCATGTCCTAATAATTATTGAATTACCAAAATATATGAGAATAATGTAAATGATAAGGAAATACGAACATAGAATATAGAAACTTTTAATATGGATCACTAGACATTTTAAAAAACTTCTTAAGAAATACCTTGTATATTAACTCACTGTCAAAATTATTATGTAATGAAATTTTAGAAAAAAATATCTAGATGCTTTCAAAGTTCTGTACGAACTATGCCATGTACATGATAGATATCATTCGTAGGAGGCGGAAAAGGATTTTTATTAAAGTGCTCAGCTTAATCATGTAATGTAACCGGTGGATAAAGGAAATGTCGCAGATGCTTTTACCTTAATTAGTTATTTTATAAAATAAACCAAACCCGCATCGTCATATTCTTCCTTTACTTTCATCGGATGTTGACATATCATGTTTTCCGCCAGAGACATGATGTGGTTCCGTCGCAAAATTTTATTAACCTCTATTTTCTACAGAGCAAACATGACCTAACCTTACTTCCGGGATGTTATCGTTGTTCTGTTTTATCTCTCTTTTTGTTTTGAATAAATAATAATACATATAAAACATATATATTCGTATCCGTAAAATCTTATTCTAAGAACTAATATCCACGTCCATGACTGATCTTGGTAAGTAACGACTGTGTTCATATATTACATATCTATACCCTGAAGACAAAGAACACCATTTCCATTATTTATTTGTTCAAGGGAGCCAATGTTCCACAACTTTGAGCAATAAAAATTTGTTTTTTTAGTTACTAAATCAGGGACCAGAAATAGCCGTACGGACTATGGCGTTTGCAATAGGTAATCAAAGTTGAGCAACGTCGAGAGTGTTTAGTACTTGGGTGGTCGACAGTCCGATTTGGGTGACCATCCAGCAGGGAAAGCCAAGCTGTCCGAATCCCTTTCCCCTCTCCATCCGGATATGTGAGGCCCGTCTGACTAATGGAGGCAACTCACAGTGACTGGGTGTAGGACTGATGACCCTACCCAGTTCACTTCAATCGGAATTCGAGATGTGGTTTACCAGGATGTTAGTAGCCTCCCTGAGGTTCGGTCCATGGACGGTCGTTTCGGAGAAAGAAATATAGGTCTTCGTGCGCCTGCTGGCTCTGAGCAGCCTTAATCCATGGATCTAGTCCTTGAACCCGAGTGAATTCGTGGGAAGTACACTGCCAAATTGGCCCCTATGGGATCTGCTATGCCGCTGCACCATGGAGACCATGGTTCTTAGCAACGTAAGGTTGGTTACCACATCTTAAGGAGACCACATCTCGCGGCCAAAGATCTGCATGGTCTTTAGCGCCAACGGAAAAAAAAATACTAATTCTATGCTATAGAGGTAAAAGACATCATGAAACGTTTTTTTATTTGTTCAGACTGACAATTTTTCATAATTTTGAGCTATTAAAATTTGTTGCCTAGTAACTGAATTATTTAATAAAAAAATGGTCATGGCGTTCTTTATCTCTGAGGCACAGAAATTATATACAATGTTATGAATTAGATTCAGTAGTTGCAATGAGTTTCATATTTCATAGTAAATAATTAAACTATTTAAATATAACCATTATATATAACTAATTAAATATAAATTAATTTAAAAAAAGGGTAATAAATCTGGACTTAGGTAATTAAGCTAAGGGACTCCACTAAACTATGGAATTCTTCTCATAACTTTGAGCTTTTAAAATTTGTTTCTTAGTTACTAAAAAATTTAATTAAAAAATGAAAATGTGTTCATTACCACCGGGACACAGATATTATATACAACGTTATGAATTATTTTCAGCAGTTACAATGAGTTCCATGTTTTCTTTGTAAATCATTAAAATACTTAAGTATAACTAATTAAATATAAAATAATATTTTAAAAAAGTGTAATTAATCTGGATTTTAGAAGTTGATCTAAGAGACACCACTAAACCATCGAATTCATTTCGTATCCAATCTATACAATAAAAATCCTTTCGTAAAATCACCCAAGCTCCTTAATTTGTGACAAATAAAATCATCAATAATGACCTCAATGTTCCAAATGCTTCCGATTTGGCCGTCAATACCATCCGGTCCTTCTCGTTCTTAACCTTACTTCCTCATCGATCTCTTCGATAAGCGTGGTAATCCTCCGAGGCGTCTGAAAAGAAGATTGCTTCTTGATCTCCTAATGTATATATATATATATATATATATATATATATATATATATATATATATATATATATATATATATATATATATATATATTAAATTTAAACATAACAATTTAATTGGGAACAAGGTCACTTATTAATAATTTAATAAACTACTGAATGTTCACTTCCTCTATGCTTATTGACGTTTCGATCCCTGTATTTTTCTTTTCAAGTCAACGATGGGATCCCTTTTAAAGCTAGAATTTTAAAAAAAGAGCTTCGATCAGGCCAGGGACACACCAACATTCTCAGCACTATCCACTAGTACATATATTAAGCTAACTTAAGATAGCTCTGTTTTTAAAATTCTGGCTTTGAAGAGGATCCCATCGTTGACTTATAAAAAGAAAAATACCGGGATCGAAACGTCAATAAACATAGAGGAAATGGACATTCAGTAGTTTATTAAATAATTAACAAGTGACCTTATTCCCAATTAAATTGTTATGTTTAAATTTAATACTCAAAGGTTGATTAAAAAAAAAGTTGTAAATGTATATATATTTAGTGTGCTACCAGTGGGTAGTTTCTCGACAAGTCTTTTCTTAATATCATATTCTTTTGTTCACATTTAGTGGATGTAGTTTTATTTTAATACAGTTGTAAATATCATGAATAAAAAAAAAATCCAAATAACAAAGCCACGGGTCTCTAAATATCCAGGTGAATAGTTAACCAACGTTTCGCTAATTCAGGGATCATCAGTGCAGAAAAACCAATATAAATAATACGCAGAGTAAAAAAAAAAGGGAAAAGAAGAAATGAAATATATTGTTGCTATTGAAATCTCATTAAGGCGTATACACATACATACTGAATTAAAGAGAAGGTTCTATTAACACAGCTAATGGGGATTATATTAAACAGCTTATTACTGTGAATACAAGGGATAAAATGAAATAAAAGTATACATAACTAAAATATAATAATAGAAAACGCATTAAATAAAATAAAATAACAAATTAATAAATACAAAAAAGTGGTTTGAAGATTATCATCCATTCTCAACAAAACTCAGTGGATGTCAACCATTCCACAAGTAATATAACAAAATAAGCAAAAAGCTAGAAAAGAGAGAAGTAATTATGTTATATAAGGAAAAAAAAAAGCCAGGAGTCTCCAAAAACTTGGCAACGTTTCGCCAATTCAGGTGTCATCAGGGCAGTAAAAAACAATATCACTTATACGCAGAAAGAAAAAACACAACATAATTAGTGTATTATCTCTTTTCTAGCTTTATTTTTTTTCTGTCATATTACATGTGGAATGGTCATGTATCTACTTAGTTTTGTTGGGAATGGATATTATACGTCCAAAAATTTTTTTTAAATTTTTTTTTTGTCTTCAATTTTTCATCCGCACCTGCCATGGTAGTGACAATTAGCACATTTGTGGTCAGGTAGAAAATGGCATGATAGGCATGTCAAAGTTGGAACCCAGCAGCACCTCTTCCCTGGTCTGTTTACATCCTAAAATCAGGAAAGGAGATCTCTCATCCAGCTCCTTTTCAGTCGCCTCCTGATGAGCATTTCAGCCGTGGCCATGTCGTTGATAAGTCCATTTTGATGTCCGTGTAATTTAGAATGAAATCGGAAATAGAGGGTACGTATGTGCTGTTCAATGGTTGGTTGTCTTAGGTCGGTATGTAAAGTCTTGTTGTTGACGTACCAGGGAGCTGCAGTTATTAGTCTTAAAATTTTAAATTGAAAGGATTGTAGTTTTTGTAAGTGAGTCTTTTTTGCTGAACCGTAAATATGTGAGGCGTATGTCCAAATGGGTTTGAGCAGGTAAGTATATGTATTTAGTTTTTGTCTAACTTTCAATTTAGATTTAGAGAACAGGGAGTATAATATTTTCAGTCTCTTGTTCAAAGTGTTTTTTTTCATTTTGACGTGTGGTATTTTATTTTTTAATTTGTTATTTTATTCTATTTAACTGCTTTCGTGTTATTATATTACAGTTATGTATACATTTTTTTTAAGTGAAAAGTTCTTTAGGCGCGTTTCGCCCTATTTTGTGGAGAGTAAATGAGATTGAGCCTCAGATTTCTGAAGTGTAACGATCGGGTAAAGTCGGCTGGAGTCGACTAATTAAAGTGTTTTTGCAAAGAGATTAAAATATCTTAAAAATTAAAATCGGACTTGCATATTGTTAGCGAGAGAAATGTCTTTGTAATGAGGGGGAAATCTTTGTAAAGAGCTATTATTCAAAGTTGTATCTTAACGTATTATTCTCCACTAAGCCATCGAATTCCTCTCGTATCCAATCCTTACAATCCAAAACCTTCGGAAAATCCTCAATGCTCCTTACTTTGTCACCAATAAAATAATCCATAATGATCTTAATGTTCCTTATGTTTCCGATTTGGCCCAATCCAGATACCAATCCTTCCATAAGTAAGTAAATAACCATCCGAACCTCTCGTCTCTAACCTTGCTTCCTTTTCTATTCCTGATAACCCTCCGAGGCTTCTGAAAAGAAGGTGGCCTCGAGATCTGTTATTGTAAATACATTTTGTTTTTAGAGTGCTACCAGTGAGTAGTTTCTCAACAAGTCATTTTATGTTATTATCTTCTATTATAAAATTTACTTAATGTATTTAATTTTTTAATACAGTTGTAAATATCATGAATAAATAAAAAAAAAACACACGTATTATTAGAGTATCTTAACGTATTAGATAGACGAAAAGGGAAAAAATATTGTCGAAAGCCAAATGATAACGAGTTTTATTGAAGATATGGTATAAAATATCTCAGAAACTAAAAATGGGACCTGCATACTGTCTGTGAGCGTGGAAAATGCTCAGCATTTCATCCTCTTTATAATGAGCTATTGTTTATGATTTATATTATTAATCTCACCTTGTTGATGTTTTCACTTCTATATGGTCCAAAGCACATAACTTAGTTTTTTGTTTCCTTCCTTGTATTCCTACTAATCAGATGTTCAATATAACCTTCCTTAGCTGTGTTAATAGAACCTTCTTTTGTCTTCTCCTTCAGTTTGAAATTAGATGGATTCGTGGGATGTCTAAATAAATAATAATTCTTTTCTTCTTCTTTTTTTCTTTCTTTCTGCATTTAAGTGATCTTGTTTTTTTTTTAACTGATGATACCTTAATTGGCGAAACGTTGGCAAGTTAACTATCACCTGTATGTTTGGAGACTCGTGGCTTTGTTGTTAGGATGTTTCCATTTATAACATAGTCTATGGTAATGTTCGAAATATTTTAACTTTACCGATAAAATAAAATATTAAATAAAATAATAAGTATGAAAATTTATTTGACTAAAGGGGTAGCTAAGGAAGAGGCAAATTGCTATTTCTGTTGGATAGAATGGCGAAATTACGGTTGGGAACCGCTCCTTGGAAAGAGGGCCATTAGAGATTAGCATCGGAGTCTCCTGGCATCACCATTACTCAGCCTCATCCTTTGTTTGTAAATAATTTAAGAGCAGGCCCCGCACGCAATGTGCTAGCCTCACTTCCTGATTCAGGATTCAGGCAGCCTCCGCTGTGTCTTCAATGATTGATGATGAGGACATCCTACAAGCCGCAGTCCTTCGGCAGTTAAACTTTAAGTCTTGTTCAAGTTTAAAATTCGGCTGACTTCAAATTACTTTCCTTTTCTTTCTCATTTGATTTAGCTAGCAATGGATCCAAGAGTTTCATTAAATGATGACTGATGGGTACGTGTAAGCTTATCTACTACAAAATATCTTTTCAGTAATTTTATCAGTAAGTTCATAATATTTGGAACCCCTGTAAAGAGGTCCCTTTTAAAGTCTCCTTTTTATCAAATTATTAACATCCGCCTGAAACTTTGTAAATAGCTTCATCTTATAGTAATCTATAAATATTTAATTTACGAAAATTTTCGGAATTGGGGAGTTTTCAGTCTGTACATCGTCAAACTTTGTTTATTTAATTTTGTTTTCTCTTTTAATATTTATCCGCACCTGTCATGGTATTGAGAATCACCTGATGTGTTGTGATGATGAGGATTGGTATTATAGAAAGGATAGTACCCAACAGTACCTCTTCCTAGACATTATTTAATACTTTGATTTAGGTGAGGAGATCTCTCATCTAGCTCCTTAATTTAATTAGTTACTAAAAAACGTGGATAAATATTTGCTTTCCAGTTGAATCGTAAGATAATATGAGCACAAACCCAAGTGGCCTTCAAAAATATTGAGCTGTTTGGCGTTACCTAGACCCCCAAAATGACGAAATAACGAGGTGGTACAGCCAAACGGTCCAATATTTTTGTAGACCACCTTTTTTATCGATTATGTGATCGAATTATCCCACGACCCAAGTGGAAAGCCTAACTCCAGATTGAAAACGCCCCCAATTTAAAAAGTTTTCGTAAATAAAATGTTTGTATGTTACGATGACATGTAACTATAACTTAGATAAAAAGGGGTTCGTACCACGGACTATAGCTCTAAATTTGTTTTCACAATTTACAAATTAACTGGAAACCGACCATATATTTTCGGTTCTACTTTTTACTGAACATCAGGATTTTTACTAATGGCAGTCTCTCTATAAATTAATTATTTAAGTAACAAACAACCTTCTTTAAGTTATTCATTTACTCTATATATATGTTTATTAAAAAAAATAATAATAACTTTTAATCTCACAGTATTTTATTACTATTTTAAAACATTTTTACAATATTTAAAAATTATTTTTTAGCGTTTCGTCTCCAAAAGGCATTTTAAAAAATCCTTTGTCTTTAATTAAAATATTAGTCATATTAAAAACATTATTACTAAAAAAATTACTTAAAATATATCCGTATATAGAATGCCACTCAATAGCAGCACTTGTTTTATTATATATATATATATAATAAAAAATATATGCATTATATTTATTCAGAAAATCCACAAAATTTCTCCTCCTTTTCTCATTTTATCATAAACTTGATCCTCTAATTTAACACTTATTTTTAATATAGTAATTAAAACAAACAAAAAACGCTATTTCATTTTACAAAACTTTTTTTTTAAGTGAAAAAGAATTTTCGAAAAATGCGCTTGGAGCCGAAACGTTAAAAAATGATAACTTTTAAATATTGTAAATGTGTTTTGGAATTGTAATAAAATACGTTAAGATCAAAAAAGAGTTTTTATAACAAAATAAACATACATAGATTAAATAAATAAATAATTTTATTTTACATCTTAAATCCAGTGAAGATTTTGCATTATCTGCACCATATTCATAACAATAATTACTACAAAGCATTACATAATTGTATTACATGTAATATAATTCATAATTGCCATGCAATTATTATCATATCATGCCGTACCGTTTGTCTTACTTTTTCTATTTAAAATATATTAAAGATTGGAACAGTGTTCGTGTTATTCGTCTCTTATCATATCTAAAATTATTTTAATTTAATATGGGTAATCATAAAATTTTTATTATAATAATTTGAAATAAATTTTGGAACTTTTCATGGCCCCAGAATAAGAGCCCCTTTAAATATTTCTGGAACCGAAGCCTTGTTATATGGAGTATGCATTCCAGACCCCATCAGAAACCTTTGTTTGCCCAGCCATACCAGCATTACTCATCTTCACAGGAACTTCAAACAAAGTCCCTTTTATAAATGTTTGAAGACACTTCATTAGGCTAAGTATGTTCTTTAGTTTCAAAGCATCTAGTGTTTGATGTACTAGATAAGCTCATTAATAGATATATCCTTTTAATTACTTCAGTCTCATACTTGTTCGTTATAGTTATTGTAAATCTCATACGGAGAAAGCTACTAAAAAGAGGTGGAAATATAATTTTCTGGCGGTTTATAGAATGTACATAACAATTACCCGTATTGTTGATACGTCAGAATTCATTTTCACTTCTTGTTCTCAATAGCTATTAGATTTACGTGAACTGTGATAGAGATCTTATAGTAAAATTTAATTAACACATCCATACTTATATACATTAGTTGCACCTCACCAATGTTAATCTGAATTATAATTGCCAGTTCAATGTATTAAAAATAAATAGAATGTCCAAATAACAATAATATATATATATATATATTTTTTTCTGTTCTACACTTCATTTTGCAACCGTTACATATATAAGTACATACATACATATATATCTTTGACAAGCTTTGCTTTGCACTATAATTATATTCTATACTCAATCGGTGTTTACATTGGTTGTTGTTATTAACTAAAATTTGTTACTAAATTTAATCTAAAATTTTTACTTGAGATATTGCTAAAAACTATAAGATTTTATTTTATTGTTCAAAGTGAACGACCCCATACTTGAGAACTACAAGAGATTTCGCGATACCTTACAAGGACATCATAACACTCTTATACAATGTATGGAGACAGTTAAAGTGCTTGATAACACGCTTAGGAGACTCAAAAAAATCCTGGATGAGGGATCTTGCTACTTATAAATAAATTCAGAATTAGAATTACTTCTGGGCAATCCTGTCCCTTACGCCGAACAATGTTATTAGTGTTGTTTTTTTCTCGACTGCAGACTCACTGTTTCTTACATTCCTGGTGGGTGAAGGAAAGTTTTTTCTTTACTTTATTTTTTAAAATTATTAATGATATTTCATTTTTTTTTCATATGAATTAAAGAAATACATTTATTTGAACGTATGGATATAATGACGTTAAAACACTTGTTGAGATACTACCTAATGGTAGCACTCTAATGATATGTCTACATTAGGATATCACAGGGCCATCTTCTTTTCAGACGCCTCAGAGGATTGTAAGGAATTGAAGTGCAAGCAAGTTTAGAAACGAGAGGGTTGGGATGATTCTGAAGTTTATTATGGAAGGATAGGTATCGAGATTTGGCCAGATCTGAAAGATAAGAAACACTAAGGCCATTATGGATGGATTTATTTATAGTAAAGTATCGAGCATTCAATATTTTACGATGGATTTTGAATTGTAAGGATTGGATACGAAAGGTATTCGATGGTTAAGTGGAGCCCTATAGCTTAACTCCGTAAATTCAAACAGGCCTTAATATATTCATGTATATTTGTCTTTTGTAATTAATTGGAAGTTTAGAGCGTTTGTCTAGTAAGTGCTGAAGTAATCGGAAACGTCGAGTTTCTTGTCGTTTCAGTCTGGTTAAGCAATGTTGAAAAAATAAAATAAAATAAGAAGGTTGCCTGACTTATTTGCATTTACTGATAACCAGGTGTGGCCTGAAGGAGGTTTAATGGCGCAAGTTTTGCCACAAAAACTTTTAATGGAATCCAATTTGGACGGGGTTTTCAATTTTTGAAAGCGCACATTTTGACTGTGTTATGAAATTTCAAAATGAAAAGTTACAAATCAAAAGAAAAATGAATACATGGGACAGACACGCATGATGTGTAATTGTATATAATCTACGAATATTTGAATTCTACTTTCATTTGCAATGTTTTCAAGAAGTCGAGAGCAATAAAAATCTAGGCAGGGGTAGGGGAAGGTTTATCATCGGCCTTTGGAGGATGGGCACCCCTGCAGATTACATGCCTGTGTGTAACGTATATTTACCTGTGTAATTAGCTGCTACTTATGGCCATAAAACTATTACGACAAAACACAATGATTAAAAATAGGTCTCATATTCAATAAAATAACTTTCCTTTTAATTTTCAAGTCAGTGATTTACAAATTCTTCAGGAAGAATGCATATGACGAATTGTAACGCCAAGCTACAGTTGTGCAGAGCAGAACAGTCGTGCTGGTTTGTATAGACACTAGGCCACTGAGACAAAATTGTTGGGAAGATTCAATTTTTTTAATATTTGTTCTTCTTTTGATGGATTAAATCATAAAATTGTTATATTTATTACCGAATGAAAGGCCTTTTTTAAAATTTAAAATTGGATTAGAAAACACTTATATCTCGTGATACATATTAAACGAACTTATAATGTTCTTCTCCAGTACTTCGAATAATGACAGTTACTTTAGAAATTTAGACTTTAAAAGAACAATCCAAGCAATATTTTTCGACAATAATAGCAACATATAAATAATAATTGAATTTCATAAGAAAATATTTTTTTTTTATAAAATTTAATAAAACAAGCGAAGAGAAATTCTAAGAATTACCGTAGAGACACTTAAGACCTAAGCAGTGGAGGATCTATAAACAAATTAACCTAGCCTGTAACAAAATTAAGTATTTTTCTTATATTTTTAGCTTCTAAAATAACATGTATTATTATTTTTTTTTAATGCATCCTAGATTTAATATACAGATATAAGTTGATATACTCCTTCTTTTTTGAAATAGATACTGAATTATTAGTAATCAAATTGCCAAAACACTTATATTACTTATTTTGCACTCCTGCTGATAACATACCTGTGTAATTAGCTGCTACTTATGGCAATTCAACAATTCCAACGATTAAATATAGGTCTCATATTCAATAAAAGAGCTTTCCTTTTTATTTTCAAGTCAGTGCTTTACAAATTCTTCAGGGAGAATGCATATGGCGCCTTGTAACGCCAAGCTACAGCTGTGCAGAGCATAACAGTCGTGCTGGTTTGTATAGTTACGCCTTCGTGCACTGAAAACGGATCGTTCGTTCCTGGTAGGACATCAAAC
This sequence comes from Nezara viridula, assembly GCA_928085145.1. Lineage (NCBI taxonomy): Eukaryota > Metazoa > Arthropoda > Insecta > Hemiptera > Pentatomidae > Nezara > Nezara viridula. Next base: position 88,445,648 of record OV725080.1, on the reverse strand, counting down.
AACCCCTTGTGCTTGCACTATAGCTGGAAAAAAAAATTTCTAGGCCGAGAGAGACAGAGAGGGATAGAAAGAGGGAGAGAGAGAGAGAGAGAGAGAACGGTTGTTCACTTGTTGGCCGCCATGTTTACTCCACCACTCATGCAAATGTAGACGGAAATGTAGGAATTTTTTTGCCTGTTTCGCAGCGCCCCTAACGTTGGCCTGACAAGCTTTTTGTTTAGCCACTGTCAAATTGACCAGCCTTAATTATCATTCCATTATCCCTTTACCCAGCGGTGGGTTTAATTAGTTCATTCCTCCGTCCAGGTCCAGGGACGGAAAGACAATTTCGCTGGTTTTATTGTTGATTAATACCTCCCCTTTTTTATTTTCAATGCGAAGTAAAAAAAAAAAAGATATCCTTCCTTTGTAGAAGTTAATATAGCTGTTATTGCTTTAGGGATTATGTTTCGTCTCTATTTCATTTTAACTTAAACGATAAAATCCCTGAAAGGAACGAAATATATAGTTCAGGTTATTTGTTTTTGAGCTTCATGATTCAATGCATACAAGTACAAAAACAGTACTTCTAAATTAATATTTTGTGTTTGCTTGTGTAGGTATATTGTTATATTTATTTTTCTACTATTGTCGAAAAATTTTAAATATTATTTTCGCTATAATTTTGTTCTTCATTTTTTATTGCAAAGGTGCCATAATCTTTATTGTACAAATTCTCCCTGGTCCAGGTCATAGATTTTTCATTTATAATAATAACGAATTACTAATGTTTAAGATTAAAAACGGGTTATAGTATCAGGAGCGGTGTAGCTCAGTGGTAGGGCACTGAGCTTCCAATACAAGGGTCCCGAGTTCGAACCCCGGCTCATGGCAGAAAATTTATTTATCTGTTTCATTGGCCATGAGGCGACCTTGGGTCAGGAGTCCCTCCTGGGGCACACCCAGCCTCTATAGAATGGGTACCCTCAATTAAGTAATTAATTAAGGGAGAAAACCTGGCGGTTGAGCGTGATCTCGGTCAAATCACTTCCTTGCACAACCGTTGACCTAGAAACAGTGCTTTCCCAAAATAGTACTGAACCCCAGACCCTTCATGGGTTGTAGTGGTACAGGTATAGTATCAGTAATGTAAGCCTGTAAAGATGATGTATGCTTTTTAAATTATTTTTTTCTGACGATGAACATAAAGTCCGAAACATTTACCAAAAAATAGAGGAGTCATAAAAATGAAAAAAAAAAATAAAATTATCGTAAAAGTGTTTATCCGTAATAATATAAAATCATGAAAAAGCATTATATGTAACTATAAACTTAGGTATTTATTAAAATTATGTTAAATAAATAATCTGAAGTGCTATATTTAAAATGAAGAGCTGTTTTCTTCTTAGTGTTATGTTACGTCTTTCAGCTTAATCGATTAACCCGTGTTATTTTCAACAGCTTCTTCGAGTTCGATTTTCATCTTATTATTATCGATTCCATCTTATCCATTGGCATTAAAATCGAATTTAAGCATCATCCTTCCCAATCAGTTATCCTTCCTGTAAGTGATGGTTTTTTTTTTATGCAATACGAGGCTCGTCACATAGTACCAAACTTAGAACGGAATGATCAGAACAAAGATCAGAGCTCGCAGCAATAGTATACGGTACTGTCCTGAGTCATTTAGTAACGGAAAAGTCAAGTAATATGTAAGCATATCAGGTGAGATCGTGCCTAATTAAATCTGATCGATGGCAGACATTAGATTTCTTCTTCCTCTTTGAGTTCATAGTCATCTGATGTTTAGCATTATGATCACCTCCTGCAATAAAACACCGGTCAAGGTATATAGATAAAACATTGCAGGTATTAGCAGGTATCTCGGAGGGCAGTACACAGAAGAGAAGATAATGGTACGCTAGGTATACAGTGTAATAAAGGGTTGTATATTATATGTCAGGTATAACGGGTAAAAGTAAATGGTCATGTTTTAGTGATTGTTAAATCAGTAGTGAGTAGTGATTGTTTAATCAGTTTAATCTGTAGTGATTGTTACCGTACCGTCATGTGCCGTATTATCTAGATGGTCATTTCTATATATTTTGTAGCCTCGAATGTAAAATTTAGAACGAGGAGTCAATTGTATTTCAGTGATGAGAGCAATGTCAGTCCAATCTCAACGCGTTATCGTTTTTTAATACTTTGGAAACGTGAATAATTATTTTTTTGTAAACAAATTTAAATTCATCAGTGTTTTTCTGTATATCAACTAAGGGCCATGGTCGCTCATGGTTTGTGAACTTAAATGAAAATGAAGAGAATGTATACTTGCTTATTTCCTTGTTGTCCGACCGATGATGGATGATGGAGTTAAAAGATGTAATAGAGTTAGGAGCTTGTAACAAATTTTCTGGATGTAGCGTTAAAAACATGGGAAATAATCTCAATATTTACGCTCAGTTGTATTGTTTGTATTCCTCTCAACTTCCCGGTTTCAATGGTGTTATAGAACATTACCATAATTTATTTGTTAGAAAGTAAATAATTGATAATCGCCTTGTTATTTCGTATTGTAAGTTTATAAGCTCGATAACATAAATTTACATTCGGTATAGATGAATTTGAATTGGCTGCACCTTCGTAAAATTTATTAATTCAATATTTTTGTTGTGGAGTGCGTCCTAATTATGACAGGTTCTAAATCAAAAGAAAAGATAATATTTTTCGCTTGTAATATCATATATGTTTGAAAAAATTTATTTTTCCTAAATTTCGACTTCGATAAGGCTTATTTCAAATGAGACAATAAAATTATATTATTGTGACTTGTTTTGCTTAAACAGGTTTTGATAGGTGATTAGTCTATTAAATAAAGCTGTTTTTTAGTTTCTGTCTCCATTTCAACTTTCGTTTGTTAAATTCTTGTCTTTTTTTACCAAAGTACAAGGTACTGTCATTTGTCCGTCTTAGCAATTAATTTTTTGTCGATATAAATTGAAATTTATCATAGAAGAAAATGTTTAGTATTTTAATGAATCATGAATTAGTTAAATTTTAAACCATTTGTGTAAATGTATGTAAATGATATTAAATTATTTAGTCCAGTTAGGGATCATTATATCTTATGATAATTGTTGTATTGGCAGCGTAACTATCACTCAACGTTTTCATATACAATATAGTTTTTTTACAGGCATGTCGTAAGTATATAAAATGCAAAGTAAAGGAGCTATTATTTAACCATGCGGTACTCTTACCAAGTATGAAGGAATTGAAAATTTTTCAAACCTTACAAGAATGAGATAAATCTGTCGAATAAGTAATATTGAAGTATCAGGTAGTAGATGTGACCTAATACAGTATTAAGCCTAAACGAATGTTTGAATTCTCTCAGACTTTTGAAGAACTCCATTAATTATGTATTTTTTGAATTCATGTTAATGTAAAAAACTTAGAATTTATCATACGATCTCGTATTGTGTTCGTTTATTATTTTAAAAATTTGTCTTATCACATAACCGTATCAAGTTGTATCTTGGAGGTTAAAACACATTTGTAGGATTAAATTTATGATACTAGGTATAGTGGATGTGCTGATGTACATAAAATCGTCTAAAGCAAACTTTTGAATAACACATTCAGAAAGTAACTATTTATGTAACGGCCACATCTTTATCATAATATTAGCGATTTATAAAATTAATTTATTAGCAGTTATTAGTCTTAAAATTGTTAATTGAAATAATTTTAGTTTTTGTAAGTGCGTCTTTTTTTCAGAACCGTAAATGTGTAACGCGTATGTCCATATGGGTTTGAGTAGGTGCATGTATTTAGTTTTTGTCTGATTTTCAATTTTTATTCGGAAAAAAAGTGAGTACAATTTTTTCAGTTGCTTGTTTTTGAACAACATATTTTGGTATTTCTTTTCATTTTAAGACTAATAACAGCAGCTCCCTGGTATATAAACTAGAAAGACATTACATAACGACTTACGGCAACCGACTATCGACCAACTCACGATTTCATCTTGAAACTAAACGGACATCACTATGGACTTATTGACAACTTGGCCACTGAGCTCATCAGGAGACGACTGAAGAGGAGCTGGGTGAGAGATTTTCTTTCTCACTTTGAGAAGTTAATCAAGACCAGGAAGAAGTACTGATGGTTACTATTGTTCCTCATGCCTAAAATGCCTATTTTCTCATTAGCTACATCACATTGCCATATTGTCAAGCTTATGGCAAATGTGGATGGAAATATAAAGACAAAATTATGAGCAGTATTATAAACATATTATTAAGAAAAAAAGCAAGGGGGGGAGAAGCCCCTTTGGTAATAAAAATATTTTCTTGATCCTCGGCCAAGAAAGCAGACACCTGTAAAGCGAACCAGTAATGGCATAAGCAGTAGGCTAAGGGTATTAAGACAAACGCTTTTGAGGCGGTGATATATAGCTGTTTTTATTAGCACTACTGTTGGATCCAGGAGCCTTGAATCACATAAATTAGGACTTGGATCTACCCTCCTTCTCGGCTCTCCGATGTCTTTTGCTGAAGGGATCTCTTGGATTTGGAAGAGGGAAGGAAAACATGGATTAAAAATTACATCGATTATTGTTCTTTGTACAAATGAATATAACCATGTAAATATCTTTTAAAATATATGGTGTCTTATTTTATGTTATTAATCAAATTTGCCTGGCTAAAGTAAATTTTGCATCCATTAGAGCCAAATGAAAAAAAATGGCTAACTTAAACTTTCAAGACGTAATTCAAATATACAAATTGAACAAATCCACTAAATTCATAAATGTCATACAATTTTGCAATCTGATATCAAGGACAATACATTCAGTGAATACTTTCACATTAGATATCTTTCTTCCTAATGTATTAGCCTTATAATAAGTAAAACCAGTGAAACATGATTATGTGTATATACGATATAATATCAAGATAAGCGTCTATAATAATTTTGTTGGGAATGAATATTATTGTATGTTCCCTCAAACTTTTTTATTTTATTTTTAATTTTTAAAAATTGTATTTAACAAATTTTAATTATAAGTATTTTCTCTCTCGTATTAAGTCTGATCAGCTGTTTAATATTCCTTAGTTGTTGTTAATAGAAACTTATCTTTTCTTTAGTACAAATTTCGATGGCTTCGTGGGATGTCTACTGATTTTTTTTCTTTTCTTTCGGCACAAATGTGACCTTGGTTTTTCTGCCCTAAAAGAAATAAATTAATTTTTATATTTTAATTCTGCCACCTATTTATATCATGATGATTACAGATAATGTGTGTAATTATAAGGCATGATAAACACAAACCTGCCTTTCAGAAAAGAAATCCAATTGATTAATTCTGGACCCATCAATATATTATAGATCCAAATTTATTTTACTAATTTTTTATTAAATATTTCAGGTTAATTATCATCAATAATTATCCAATGGCATCCCGAATAAATTTCAACACCCCAAAACGTAGCAATTATTATGTCATCTATTTGTTTGTAATATATTTGCTTAATTTATGTTTTTTTGTTATGTTTTTTTTTAGATTTTTATGATTGCTTTAAGAAATAAATATACATTCTTTTAACTATTAAAGACGTAATTTAATTTTCTAACATTTTTTTTAAGTTGATTGTGTCCTTTACCATCTTGATGTTTTATTATTTTAGGAGTATTGAATGACAACACCTCGATACATTCCAATATATACTTCATTCCATATGTAATAATTTGGTGTTTTGTGATTGTTATGAAGTTTAAGAATTTATTTTTATTTCCATGGCTGGTTATCTACCTCATTAAATTTGTTACCTCACTCCTTTTTAATTATATTCCAGTTGAGGTTTTGTTTGCTTTGTAGGCGCATTGTTGAGGTCCAGGCTCTTTCAGTATCTGCTTTCATCTCAATAACTTGTATTATACTTAAATATTAATTATTTCTAGGTATATTAATTTCAATTCACTTACCTTAATTAACTTTGTCAATTGTCTAAATATTTTATTATTCTAAATATCTAGGTATATTTGTGAGATTACATTTATTTACTTGTATTATTTGTAGAGCTCAGATATGTTTTCATTTTATCTTATTTATTGTTTAATAATGTATATTTATATATGATAACCTTTTTTTAGGTTTTTAATATTTTTTGTAACATTTTTCAAAATCTCCAAAACGTTAAAAAAAATAATTTTTAAGTATCTGTAAGTAGGTTTTAAATGTAAAAGAAAAGAGTATCAGATTAAAAAGGGTATTGATAACTAAATAATCATACATAAGGAATTAAATGTGATAACATATATATTTATTTCGATTTAGTAAAAATATATTATATGAAGGGTTGCCATTAGTACTACTACGTATTGTCTTTAAGTGTGGCTGTTTATATTATTTTTCAATAAAAAATAAATTTAAAAATCTTTTAACAGTTCCAAAAAAAAAAAGAAAGATGTTACTGATAAACTTTTAATTGCATTATAAAATAGAATACAAGTGACAGACGAATTCCTTGACTATGAAGCATACATGTGTGTTTGAAAAGAAATTTTTACTGAACTTTTTAGTAGATTTCTTGTTTGAGAAGAGCTTTTGAGCGGAATCAGTTAAGGAAATTACATAAATCTTACAACCATCTGACGGAACAACTTAGATTTATTTCAAAATCATAAGTATAAATAGATGAAAGTAGACATGGTGTTTTGGACATGTATCTGAACCATAAACAGATTTTCTGGTATTAATTTTTTTGTTAACCACGTTTTATCTAATCTTAGCATAATCTTGATGAGAAATTTAATCGACTGCTGTAAAAAATAAAAACGAATACAGGCAGAGAAAAGTGATTGCGTTGCAAAGCTCACAAAATTATAAGAGAAGCCTGTTTTAAAACCCATAAATATTGTCACTGATAATGACTTGGGTAGCATAACCGGTCTTTTATCACTATTTTACTAGAGGTGGTAAGGTTAGTTTTATAAAGGGCTTGGCAATAAATAAGTAACGACTTCACCTTATCTATCTTTTCCTCTCGGTGACTTATCTTAACTGGTTGCTTACTTTTCAATGATAAAACACCTAAAGTATTATGCGGAAAATTTTCTTTTTTCGAAGAGATAATTTTATTTGTAATAATACGCCGTAGGTACCATTTATCGAGTTTATCGGGACATGGATGAATGGGTTATTCATTTTTTTTTATTCTTATAATGCCTTTACCTCTAATGGTCATTGGCATTTATTATATTTCTAAACTCAATTCATTTTAAAGAATTCCATAAGGAATTTTTTTTACGATTGTTTCGGTATAACTCATCTTCGGTTTTTTTTCTTATGCGTGCGTACTGCTGGCACTCAACAAGTACTTTGGTAACTGCCCTAAAGCACCCCTCTCAAACACAAGAAGGGACTTCCAGACCGCAGACAAGATAGCCACGGGAGAATTCGCTAAGACCGATCCTGAGACGGCACAATATTGTATCCTCTTGTCTTGATCCTTTGCAGCTAGTATTCTATTTCATGCTGTTTTCTTTTATCCGGAGTAATTGCGAGGAGTAGCTAATCCAGGCCTCTTTCTACTGGGCCGCCATCAAGGATTTCAACTTCTTTATCCAATCTTCCTAATACATTTCAACTAAAGTTTAATTTATATTTTTTGAAAAGATTTCAGGGTTACAAATGGTTTTTAGACAGAGCGGCATCCGTTCCTCCACGTGTTGTATAGTTACTATGTTACGCGTATTTATACTGAATAAGTTGGAAAGAAACCTTTTTAAATAGCTGTTCCCATTATTGATCAAAACAAGGTTTTATTTCTTTTTTAAAATAAAATAATTAGTATATTGGTATAACTCTTAAATTGGTGTAGTTAAAAATATTTAATTTTTTTATTGTTTTTTTTTTCCTTATTTCATTTAAGAAGAAATTTCTCACGCGTAATTTTCAATTTTTAACTCTACTAGTTAATATTATAATTTATAAAAAAAGTGATTCTTATTAATTATTAAATAAGTATATATATATATATATATATATGTGTGTGTTATCTTCAATATAGAAACCAAGAATTTTTTAAAAAGGTTTATTTTACAACATTACAAGTAATTAAAAGATGAAAAGTCTAAATAACAATATCAAAAAGAAGAGTGGCTTGAAGACGAGCTCCTGATGGACTGAGAACAAATTACACTATTTTCTGAAGAATATATAGGAAAGAGGAATCTAATTTTAGAAAGGTAGACGCAAGGATTAACAGTTCACAGGATTCGCTAGTATTCCCACAAGCTAATTCTTAAAACTAAGATTATAACGGTGAGAAAATCTTATAATTTTAATGACGTGAAAACACTTGTTGAGTAACTACCCAATGGTAGCACTCTAATGATATGTCTACATTAGGAGATCGCGGGGTCATCTTCTTTTCAGACGCCTAGTAGGGTTATCAGGAATTGGAGAGGAAGCAAGGTTAGAAACGAGAGGGTTGGGATGATTCTTAAGTTTATTATGGAAGGATAGGTATCTGGATTGGACCAGATATGAAACATTAAGGTCATTATGGATGGTTTTATTTATAACAAAGAAGGGAGCACTGAGGATTTTAACAAGGATTTTGGATTGCAAGGATTGGATACGAGAGGGATTTGACGGTTTAGTGGAGCCCCATAGCTCGACTCCGAAGTCCAAATAGGCCTTATTATAGTCATGTATATGAGTCTTTTGTAATTAATTGGAAGTTTAGAGCGTTTTTCTAGTAAGTGCTGAAGTAATCGGAAATGTCGACCGATTTCTTGTCGTTACAGTCTGGGATGAATTATTTAGTTAAGTAAAAAAACTCATAACCAATTCCTATCAACATTTAAATACATTGTTGTTTTATTTTGGCGACGATTTTTTTTCGGGATTGCATTTAATTTTCTTCAGCTTTTTATATTACTAAAAAAAAAAGTGCAGACGTCTGAGGCCTATTTTACCATTTTATTGGCCAATAAAGCCTCGATTTAGTGATAAACATTAATGCCGTCTACAGACTAGGATAATTTGAAGCGAATTGATTCTTCTCTTAGTAGCAGAGGAATACTTAACATCTAATTGCGCTATATATGGGATACCCAAGGAACATTTGAATTTCTGCGTTGGTTGTCATTTTAAATGAGACAAATTTATGTAATAAGAAATCATTATTATGTTTAAACGAGTATATTATGCTAATAATATTCCGAAATCATCGTATCTGCCTCCTTTTATTTATTCTTTACTCTAGCATTTTGAAGATGTCATATTAAATAGTAAATCCATAAGTGTTTATGCTATTATAAATAAATATGTGATCCTCGGAAAGCATACAAACACGATACATTAAAAATGAGCACTTCTAAGTATAGCTTTGATCATGATATCCGTTCGATGATCCATGAATTATGTAGACTCCTCACGATTCTGATTAAAAAAAAAACAGTCTTTCTTATAATTTATATTTTTTTAGGAAAATATTTTTTATTTTAACTACAGACATTAATCTGCACTTATCAAGAGCATGTTTGAAATAAAAAAATGGGCAGAAAAAGGAGTTATTAATTACTATGTTGGCACTGGTTAGTTAAAAAAGATGAACAATCCTGCACCAATTTATTATTTCTTTTTTAATTTTAAATGATCTTTTTGTTTTACTGCAATATATTTAAAGCTGAAAAAGTAGGTACTCGATGATGACCTGAAGCCGAAACGTTGGATTAATACAAAATAAAATGTGGTAATCGTAAAAAAGAGCCATAAATAAAAAAGTGATATTTCAAATTTTAAGTTGCTTTATAATTTACAACCTAAATATTTGTTGTCAATTTTTTTCCGATAATGACATAACCAGCACTCCAAGCATATTTCAGTTGTCAATCTTTATTTTGCTAACCATATATGAGGCCTGTCTATTAATAGTACTGGTCAATATCTCCAATTGTGATATATAAAAAAAAATATAAATACATGGTATAAAATGATTAATTATTTTAAGATATAATATCAACATCAAAATTCGTATTATATATCTATTTAAAATCTCGTAGGAACATTTTTCTGTAACATATCCAGGTCGGATATAAAAAGGAAACTAAGTAATGCGCACAATGCAAAATGATTGAGTATCATCAACGTATGTACTCCATAGTGATAAAACTAATGCATCGTTACGTTAAATTACTCCAACTGTGCATATGTTAGACATCTTAGACATGTTCCTGTCAGCTGTACGGCTGAAATTAGACCGATTGCAGTATGTGTGATACCAACAGTATGTAAAAGTTGTGTGAAACATAAAGATTATTTTAAGTTCGCCATTTAATTTAAATTAATAAATTCATCAGACACTGTGACTTTAGGTCCTAACTTATGAAAACGAATTCCTAATTTTGATTACAGCAGCGACCAAACTTTTTTTTAGTAAGAGAAAATTTCTATATCATTCAAATAAGCAATTTTATGTTGGAAAGAAAAAAAAAAAATATAATAGATACCTCAATATCATGTAAAAGCTATATTATTGAATAAGAACTTACGTTTTAAACTGAGAATAAATTTCTTTTAGGTTTCTTTATTGGAAATCTGAGAGTGGAATTCAATATAAATAAAGGAATTCAATACAGATATAGAATCTAGGCCACTTCATCACCAATACAATTGAAGAGTTTTGTCTGATAAACGTTTAATGGACTGTTGTTTACTTCATTAAAACGTTCATCAGTTAGCACTTCAGAAAAGAAATATCTAAATATATTGAACGTCGTAATGATATATTAATTATTTTTTATATTATTCTTAAATTAAAGAACTGATATTTTCACATTAACTTATTCTGCATTATGAACAAAAAAAACTGTGTGGAGGTAAGATTTTAATCTCCACTAAATTAAGATTTTAATAAATAAATAAAACGAAATAATCTTTATTAATTGTAGCTCTAAGTTTTTTTTTTATTCCATAGATCTTCGTAAATTTGTCACGAAATCGATTTTTTGAAGATTATCTTCTCCTTTGGAATGCGAAAAATAAGCAGCTCCCAACAAAAATTTAAGGATGTTAGGGAGTCAAGAAAATGTTATTTACGAATAACATAATAAATATACAATTTATGGTATAATATATTCAAAATAATAAATGTATAGAAGGAAAATCACTCCCGAGAGTAGAAAAATTCAAATTCCTCGCTCCACAATAACCTCAATGAATGGCCAACGGTCAGAAATAGAACTGCGCAAAGTCAGCTTTCTACCCCCTTTCAAAGAAATTGAAATCCCTAAAATTCTCAAATTAGGAATATACAATGCTATGGTAAAACTAGTTGTAATATATAGTTGTGAGACCTGGACACTTAACCAACATCCTAGAATGAAGTATTGAAAGATTTGAGCGAAAAATCCTCCGCACGATAACCGAAGCGATCTGGGATCAAAGTAAAAAACGTGAAGAAGAAAGACCTATCAAGAATGTTTATTTATATAAGGTATACCTTATATCAAGAATGTTTATTTAAATAATGTATACCTTATACAAATAAACATTCTTTATTTTTCTTTCTTCTCCGCGTGTTTATTCTCTGATCCCAGATAGCTCCGGTTATCGAGAGGAGGATTTTCCCCTTAACTCTTTCAATACTTTTTTCTAGGGAGCTGGTTAGTGTCCAGGTCTCACAGCTATATATTAGAACTATTCATTGTATAACATAGCATTGTATACTCTTAATAACTGGTCAATCATTATCCCATGATATGAAGGCACGGAGGTTATGGTGACCTCTTAGCAATCCATCTGGAAGCCTCTACGTAACAATGAATGCTTCAATAGAAGGCAAAAGACCACTTGGAAAGCCGAAAACCAGGTAGATAGATAAAAACAACAAAAATGCAATAGAGCAGCATGCAGATAACTGGAAAGAAATCGCCCAAGACATGCAGAGATGGGACAGGCTTGTTAAGGCGTCGAAAGATCTACATGGTCGGTAATGCCACAGCAAAAAAAAAAAAAAAGCAAAAGAATTTGAAATATTTATAAATTCTCTTCAAGATGAAATCATTTAAATAAAATTGTACAGCTGTTCAACTATATTCAGTTGATAAATCTCACAGCATGCTCATTAGTCCAACATACATCAACAAATAAAAAATAGACTAACATTTTAAATGCATAATGTTACAAATTTATATTCCTACCTACGCTTCAGAATCTACTAAGCGAATGCTAATATTAATATATGTGGCGATAAAATAAAAAAAAATGAAATTATAGTACTCGGATCATTATAACAATCAGCCTACATGTCTTACATTTGTAAAAATGTTTTTGTTTATATTTATGAATGGACTGAAAACAAACGAGAAAAAGCGAATAAACTCATGTCATGCACGAAATTCAGTGATTTCTATATTGTACTGTCATGTGTTAACTGAGAGATATACCAAGCGAATTATTCGTTCGTGCCAATTAGTCTTGTTTAAAAAATACAAAATTCAAAACAAAGGCCTTTAACATTGGGATCGCTCTCGGAACATTTAGGCGATTATAAAATATTAAATCCGATTGTACAAAACATAAAAAGGGTCTCTTTGCGTTGATAAAGAACTATTAGTTGATTATTACAAATCTCAAAAAATTATTACTGAAATTGAATAATTATAATTCATAAATAAATAAAAAATCATTATTTACTGTGACAAATTAAAAGTTGAATGCATTGTATCAGTAAAAAAACAGAGACATAATATAAGGGATCCATTTAATTACAAATTTATTAAAACCGTTCATTATAAAAATGATACAAAAATTTAAATAGAATGAAGATAAGTAGTGATAAATTTTAATTTGAGAGAAAGGGTGAATATAACTAATAATAATAATTTTTTTTTTTTTTTTTTAATTCTATCTGTTTATTGAGTAATAATACATTTTGCCACACTTGAGGGCACTGAGTATTAAGGCTGAGATAGGCACATTCATACCATATATACAATACATAAAAATAATAATAATAATAATAAATAAGTTAATAAATAAAAAAATAAAAAATATTAAAATCTATATAACAAAGGCAAAAACTATAATAAACTAGGAAATGTAACTAAGAGTTAAAATTAAATGAAATACAGAAATTCGTAAAGGAATTAAATAAATTATAAGTAATAGAAATAAATAGAATAACAGTCATACATAGAAAAACATTCATACAATAATAATAATATTAGGATAGTGGTATGGACTAAATATCATTTATCCCAATAGTCCAGTTTTAACTGATAAAGTGAACTAGAAACAGCCTATTACGTCTTTTAATGTTTATATTATGATGTAAACTTTAGTTGATTAACACTAAAAAATATTATGTCTAAATTATTATTCTATAAAAATAGTTTCTTATGTATTAAAAAAAATATACATACATATATATATATATATATATATATATATATATATATATATATAGACAAGGACGAGTCTTGGTCTCACGCTGTCAGTCTTGATCTTGCGCAAGAGTCTCGCAGTTAGTTATTCGCTTATTGTTACTTATTATACATGTTACTTAAGATCTTAAAAAAACACTACAGAATTGGTGTATTTAGATGTTTTATTGACATTAACATAGTAACGTCCAACCAAATTATTAAAATTAACTTGACAATACATTAAAAACATTGTCAAGAAAGAAAGTTTTATAGGCCCTCACCTTGGAATGGAAGAGTTTTAGAGTAAAGATGAGCCATACTGTGTCACCAATTATTTAAAATGTTCATTGAAAATGAAATTGAATTAAATTAATTTTTATGATAACCTATCAGAGAAATAATTAAAATTTCTTTGATGACCTAAAGCCATGCAAACGAGCATATGAACAATTATTAAAATCAGTGTATACAACTTAATATACTAAAACGTCGCTAAAACTGGTCCTATTTATACTATTTTATTGCAGTTTTATATGAACTTTAATCACCTCTTTAAAAAAATTATCACTTAAAAAAAAGTGGTTTTAGATAGTAATATATCATTACTATAATTTTCAGAATGGGGAAACCTAACTAATCCCCGAATGAAAAATTGGACGTGTTAAATGAAAAATGTATTTAATGTCTAGTATTGGTTACTGTTTTGCAATAATTTTTATTCACAAAAACGACTTTTTTTTCTTCTTTTTTGGACCAGTCTTGGTCTTGGTCTTACAACAATGAGGCGGTCTTCGTTTTGGGCAACACTATTTACAGCTGTATTAATTAAGTACAAGTAGTGTAAAGTAGTAGTAAATGTGAAAAATAAAAAAAATTATGACATGAATTGACTTGCTGAGGTACTATCGAGTGATAGTACTCCCTAAATGTTTCTAAATAAGAAGATCTTGAGGTCATCTTCGTATCAGAGATCTAGGAGAATTATCACAGGAATTGAAGAGAAATCAATGCTGGAAACAAGTGGGTTTGGATAGGTCTGGAGGTTATCATGAAACGATAGATATCTGGATCGAAAGCCAGATCAATGACATAAAAAATATAAAGTTCTTAATGAATAATTTTATTGGTGATGAAATATAGAGAACTAAGGGTTTTAGAAAGTATTTAGGACTGCAAGCATTGGGTACGATGAGAATCCGATGGCATGGTGAAGCCCCAAACCTCATAAAAATAGTTAAAATAAGAATAATGTAAATTATTTATTTTGAACGGTTTTATCTGAAAATGGAAAACCTCGCCTAGAAACGTCAACCAGAAATTATAAATAATACGGTATAGGATGAAAGAAATGGATGCTATTTTTATTGTCAATTGACACTCCTTGAAATAAATATTTTTTTTCTGTTTTTAATACATTTGACATGTAAGAGATTAGTAAATCTTTATCCCACAATGGTCAGTATTTATTTATTTTTTATTGCATTATCAACCAAATGCGTATGTTTTCTCTAAAATCCTTTGTAAATATAACAAAATCTGAATCAGTGTTCCCGGAATAAAATTGTTTTTCCTTTAAAAAAAAAAATCTAAAAAATGACGACCGGATGGCAGTTTTGACCTGCTGTTTTTGATCTTGACAAAAGAATCGAATTAGTCGCCAGGTGACACTAATCCAGCTGAGCAATTAATCCAGGTGGGCAGGTTCCCCGCTGTTTTTACTCCCGCCATTTATTATCGCTTTAAACTGTATTTGCTTGGAATTCTCGCTCAACGGCCCCACACCATTCCATATATGTATTATCATAGAGCTGTAGATTTTATTCGTTATTTTATTGTGTTTTTTTTTAATTGTGTATTGGAATATATATATATATATATATATATATATATATATATATATATATATATATATATATATACATTTAACATAACAATTATGTTATTTTATGGATATTTACAGAAGAGAGTATTATAACTTTTTCTCCCAGAAATCTACTTATATTTATATTTGTTATGTTTAAATGTAGATTATTTATGGATATTTAGTTCCTAATTTTTTTTTTTCTTCCCTTCCTTGCCTTTTAATGGATTTTTCCCGTTCAAGGGGAATTATGCCTAGTTAAAATTCCCACCGGGTACAGGAAATTAAATTCTTAATATCTTAGCCATCTAATTTCTATTATTGCAGATTATTGGGTTATTAGCCTTAGCTCTTATTGACCTTCATTGTGGGAGATTATACTATTTACTATTCAGTAACAAAAAAAAAAAAAAAAAAAAAAAAGATCTGTTGTAAAGTTGTTAGGCAAGGCGCATTGCTGTGCACAGGCGTTAACCCATCTCGCCACCCCACCCCATTTAGTTTTTGAATTGTGTTGTAGATTATATGCCAATGGGATTGTTTTTTATAATAATGAGCAGATTCAAAACCATTGCAACTAATTTCTGTAACTCCACATTATATAAAAACTATAGTTATAAACCTATTAATCTCAAAATTGACAAGTATTAATATTGCCTTTGTACCAACGAATGATTTGAGGAAGGAGAGAACTTAGTAGCGATATTTTGAACAACCTCTTGCTCTCCGAAACTATACTAAGTCTGTTTATTGTTATGTTCTTTATTCTATAGGTATGCGCCCGCTATAGATAATCTAAGTTTTGCAACGTAGATGGTGGATAAGTACTAGGATGATTGACTATCTGAATGGAGTGATCTTCTATTGGAGAAAGTCATACAGCTCGATATCTCCCATATATAAGGTCTGACAGACTAATGGAGACAATCCACACCAAACGGGCGTACGAGTCACGATCCTATCCCGTGTAGTTTAATCGGGAATCGTGATGTGATTTTACAGGTTGTCAAAATCTAAGGATTTTTTTTATTTTGTATAATGATGTTCATGGGCAATCTATTTCAGAGGAAGAAATATAGGTCCACATTCGCCTGCTGACTCTGAGCAGCCATAATCCATGAATCTATGTCGATTCGTCAATATCCTAGAAGCCGAACGGTAGAAATGGTACTGCATTCAGGTTAGCCCCAAAGGGATTAGTTATGGAGTTAGGGGTGGTCTGCACCAACTTGAGGTTGGGTGTTCCCTCCAGAATAACTGTTCTCCCGCAAGTGACTGTATGAATGTATCGTTCCACATCCCCGACGCGCGGACAATAATTTTTATCTGTTGTTAAGAAAGTCTTTATTTTCAAGCTCAAAACCTATTTACTCCAATCCTTGTAATTACTCCTCAAGTCGTCCCTTTCAAGTCCGCTGCGCCACTGAATTCTCCAATTATTATCCTGTTGAGGCTGGTGTTTCACTATGCAATGTCTTGGGCCTAGTTCACTACATCCTCTTTATTGCTGACATCCCAACTAATCCTGATAACCTTTTAGCAACATTAGTTGACGAACCAGATCCTGAAACAGTATTCCTAAACCTTCGAAGACACATCTCCCTAATTGAGCAGTGGTGCAACGACTGGCGCATCGAAATCAATGAATCAAAATGCAAGCATGTCACCTTTACCCTTTGTCGCAGATCTTGTCCATTTATCCTTTTCAACGCTGTGCCACTTCCCGTCTCAGACACAGTTTGGTATCTTGAATTCCTTTTAGACAAAAGTCTAATATAGAACCCACATACTAGATCTAAAAATCTATAAATTAACCGACACAATTTTAGTACTCAGCGGGCTTATAATATTTTTTTCAACACATATTCTCAAAAAAAAAAAATTGAAGAAATAAGGCACAAACTTTTTTAAAGTGTCATTAACTTTACTGATTAGTCAGAGAAAAAAAAACAACAACTATTTCGACTACTAAAGTTATTTTACCGTTAAACGTTAACATTTCATTACCACTTTAAGCATATCGATCCTTGGGTATTTTAAATTGAAAATTATTACGAATTACAAGAAAATGCTGTGCTTGCCTAACCAGAGAGAATGACTGAAGGTATTAATAAATATATGTAGAAGTGATATCCTTAACATTTTTCTCCAGGCAAAATGAAAAATAAAAAATAAAGAAAAAAGACCCATTACTGACGAAAGTATCGAATGAGGGGACACTAATTGAAACGATGCGATTAGGGTGCGAGCAGATGCGGGATGATATTTATTACCCCCGCAACGAGTTAACTTTTCACCTGGGACTCAGCCCCGATGATGGATACCCAACCCACTAATCAACACTTACTTGGCAAATCCAATTGATCTACTCCGGCGGAACCCAATTATCATATGATAACCCGGATGGTAAAACCATTTATCTAATGTCAATTAGATTGACGTACTTCCTGTCGATGTATGTACGAACGTTTAAAACTGACATTATGGATGAATAAATGTATTTACTTTTAGTACTTGAACTTATGAAGTAATACCTATTAATAAAATAAGTCATTGATCATAACTGGATAAGTACCAAATCTAAATGTTACCAAATCCATTTGAAATCACCCAGACCATGTTGCTCGACAATTTGGATTTTTATAATTGTTTAGCAGTTGTTCCGTATTCATTTGAGTTAAAAAATTAAAGGCTCACAGTGTTTTCTCAGCGGCACTTTTTAATTTGATTTTTGGCTGAAAACATGTTTTGGTAAAATGTCTCTAACTGTAAAAAGTTTTAGATATAAAATCAAAATAAAAACTGGAATAAGTAAGCATATCTTGTCTACATTTGTTTTTATCATCACATCACTTAAAAAGAAAGGAAAGTTTTTTAAAAAAATCATGTAAATTAAAAAAAAAAAATGAGACTTGAAAGTGTGCGTTTTAAAAGTGTGATAATCTCTTTTCATCACTACGCATTATTTCTTGGCCAAAGGTTAGAAAAGAAGATGATACGGCTAGTATTCATGCTCAACAAACTAGTTTTCCCCAACGGGTAGACGCGTTGATACATTCTTTTAAAAAGGGTAAGGAAACTCGAAGACCGTCGACGGGAAAACCCAATCCTTGAGTCGATCAAAGGTTTATTTAAAACAAAATACATTTTATAATATTATGTATATAGAAGCAGCAAGACAGGTTTTTTTTATTAATATTTTCTTTTTTTTACTTAAAGTGCTAACTTTAAATAACTAAATTTCAAGAACCGAAAACAATTTTAACCTTAACGTGCATGTTACGTTTTTTTTTAATTCTAATTATTCACTACCAGAGGATATATCAATATCTAATTTCAGTAAAAGGCGTTTGTTGACTAACAGTTTTGATGCCTTTACTATAGAACAACTAGCCAACCAATCTATATAACATCGTTATTTTGACATATCGGGTGTAGAGGTAGGCCTAAACAGGCCTATATTTTTGTAGTCCAGATTTATTTTGTTTTTGTTATCAAAATACCTTACGAATCAAGTAGAAAGCGACTGGGTGATCATGAGTTTTTAGTACTTAATTAAATAGACATCTAAGCCTCGCTTTGTATATATATATTTCTTTATTTTTTCTCTCCTTATAATACTTTATTTTGTTCTTATTGCTACTCTTTACTAATTGTATTCTTTTGTTATTACTTTATTTATTAATGTGTCTGTATATACGGTGTAAATGAGCTCTTTGAATTCTATTACAAGTCCTTAACTGAGACCGATTGTAAATTTCTCGATAAACAAGTTTTAAAAAAAATAATATACAAAGTTGGCCGATCTCCTCATTAAAAACAGCACAATCCCGAGAATTCTAATAAATGAAAAAATCGTCGGTTTCGGTGAAATTAAGCTTTTCACGAGGTTTTAGGAAGATGTTAATAATTTTACAAAAAAGGGTCTCTACTACGGACTACGTATCCTACGGACTATATCGTCGTTACTGGAGCTCAAAATATCAAATTCAATGTTTGAAATTTCTTATAAATCGATAGAGAATTTTTGTATAACTAATTCTAAATATTTATAATAATTTTCATCCAATATAAAGTCCCGTAAACTTTGATTATACCCTGTGGCACTTTATCAGTATTTTAATTGTGAACGTTACCCAGAGGAACCCCCACAGTTAATTAACTCTGTCATCACCTAGCTCCCCACTAAAATCCCATTAAACAGGATAACAATCCCGCGTTCCCCTTTATTTTCAATATAATGTTTGCACTGTCTCACCTTCAAAAATCATCGCATCAATATACAATCCACCAGAGAATCTTTTTAATAAAAACATACATTGGCAATCTTGGATTATTTACCTCAATTTATCATATTAGGTTCCTTTCAAATGGAAGAATATGATTTCTCTTTAGTGGTGGACCCAGAAATCTTCAAGCATATTGTAAATATATATATATATATATATATATATATATATATATATATATATATATATATATATATATATATATATATATATATATATATTTGAAAAGAAATGTGTATTATAGTCGTTGTTTTTTTTTTTTTTTTCATCTGGTACTATGCCATAATGATTATAATGATTATTATTGTTATTCTAACATTATTATTCATTATTCTAACAATTTCATTTTACTTTTTTTTTTTTTATAATTTTTTATTTTTTTTTACCATCACTACTTTGTTTCTCATATCTTGTTATCTGGTTATTTTCTTAGCCCTGATGAAGGCCTGAACTTCAGGTCGAAACGTCGGCATATGTAAAAATAAATATTATCATTTATTTTTGCCTTCTTTTTTGACTGACCACCCCAACTATTCTTCTCTTCATTATATATATATATATGTATATATATATATATAGACATAAATGGCATTCGAAATTCCATAACTGGATAGTTGACGTTTTTTTAACTGTAACCACGATATTGTTGCATAATATTTTCCACGAATTCAATTAAAAATATTTTCCAAGAAATCAGAGTATTCTAACAACTGATGCCAGCTATAATATTCATATATTTCGCCACTAACTTGAAGAATTTAGCGAAAATATTCAGACTTTTTCAGGTATTCATTGTTTTAAAAAAAAAAAATATAAATAAAAATTATTTGTTTAATACAATTCGCTTTTCAATTAATATTGCTAAAATAAAAGGGACGGTGGTTCTGTTACTTTTTTCAAGATACAATTTTACTATGCGCCCCCCTCCCACTCCCCTTTTAAAGAAGCGCTAGTGAGCCCGTTATAGATACTATTGCTCGAATCGAAATTTCTCTGTTTTTGGTAACATTGATAAAAAAAAAAATCATAATGCTTTTTAATTTTTAAATAGTTATTAAATTCACACGAAAAAATACAGAATCTGAGATTAAATTTCCTTTTTTCAATTTTTTTTTTATTTATTAATGAGTTTTGGCATGTCCTGTACGTTGCTGTTCATCTAATATACTGGTATCGGTGGGAGAAATAGTCCGGCAAATGGACCACGTGGTTCATTTTGGCAACCTTGAGATTGTTACCTTGAGATTGTCGCTATGTTCTAACCAGAGTAGGAATGTCAAGATTTATTTCCCAGGACAGCCTAGAAATGAAAACTAACCAACCCTGGAGGGAATCGAACCTACAATGTTCAGAATCGGACACTCTGGGGCCATCCCGTCCTTTCTCATCTAATATAGCTCTCCATACAGAAGATATTTTGGAAAAAAAGTCTTAGTTTAAAAAATCATCCAGTGAAGTAATATCTACACCAAAAAAAATCATAATTAACAAACTATTATTACAATACTTTTGAGATAAGTATTGATCATAAAACGTAATGATATATGATTGTAAGACCGATAGATGTAGCTAAATCGAATGTTCGTTCGATTAAATCAAATAATAATACCAGCAGACCTTTCCTTCAAACGTCCTCTTCTGAATCTTATAAAAATCCAAATCTTCAAACTCTAAAAAAAAAAAAAAATATTCGCACTATTGTTGCTAGGACAATAGAATAGTAAAGTTAAATAGAAAACAATTAATCTAAAGTGTTTTCAATTCCAGTGAGCTCCATTAAGAGTAGTTCAGAGAACAGTATGAAGAGCTCTATTAGGTATCTATACGAGTATGTCCATTTAAAGATTGAGAATTATTCTCTCTTACCTGGAAACTCTCACCTGAAAATATCATATAATATGAAATAAAAAAAACTATGCTTCGTTCGATCCTTATCCTTTGGAAACGGCAATTATGGAAATCGATGATCCTCAGTTGTTCGTTCATTATTTAATTCATTAGTTAATTAGTTACAAGTCTATTTAAGTTACACCATGATGACAAGTATGATTTTTTTTTTTTTTTTTAGTTATTTAGAAATAGAAATAGAAATAGCAAAAACTTTATTCTGAAACAATCCCTTTAGAATAACAAAATACTACATAATTAAAGGACTACATCTGACCAAAATAAAACAATAAAAAAAGAGAAAGTAAAGAAAATCTTAAACATTAAACAAGCAATATACAAAAAAAAAAAAAAAATAAATCTATACACAAAACACTTAAAACTATGACAAGACACTTAGAACTATGTACAGTAGGAAAAATTATAATTATACACTTTTGAGAAATAAAAAATACATCCAGTTCTTCTTTAAAATAAGCTGTGTTTCTGATAACATAGGAAAGACGAATCCGACAGTATAAAACGTCAAAATATTTAAATAATGAATAATATCTGAATACATCATTATCTTATTGTAACTATAGGTACAATTTACTACATTGTTCCAGTCTTTTTTTTTTTTTTTATTTAATGAAATTTGAACGAAAATTATGGCCTATGGAATAGCCACGATTATATTGAATTAAAATTATAATATAAAAATTAATATGAGCAATATTTATACACTTTAAAATACTACTACTATGTCAAAATTTACGTTTTCCTTTGTATTGTATTATAATGGGCGTTCGTTAATACATTTCAGTTTGAATTTATTAGCCATATACAAGAATTGTATAATTTGAAGGATAAATTAAGCGTGTAGAATTGGTATGTAAATAAATATATTCACAAATATTATATGATATTTTCAAGTGAGAGTTTCCAGGTAAGAGAGAATAATTCTCAATCTTTAAATGGACATACTCGTATAGATACCTCATAGAGCTCTTCATACTGTTCTCTGAACTACCCTTAATGGAGCTCACTGGAATTGGAAACACTTCAGATTAATTGTTTGCTATTTAACTGTACTATTCTATTGTCCTAGCAACAATAGTGCGAATAATGAACATTGGATGGATTCTTTTTCTCACTATTTCATTTATTCCGGAATAAAAAATGAACTCTTATTAATATATCTATTATCTAATCTTTACCCTTCGATTTTAAAGATTTGTCTTAAATATTTGTTGTTCCTAATTTTATAAAAGTTTATTTATTTATAATATATATATTTTTTCAATACAAGTTTATAGTTAAAATATATTTATACAGACTTTGATATGCTTAAAAAAGTTCAGGTCTAATATAGTATTTAGATAGTAAAATAATTAAATACTTATGGAAATGGTTAGCAGAAAAATTAAAACAATTACATTAATAAATTGATTTAAGTTATTATTTTGATTATTTTAGTTTCATTTCTTTATATAAATTCACTTTTAGTAATATTGTTTAATTTATTTTTATTAATTGTATATAAAGAATGAGATACTATATCACTATTTTTTAGTTTCCTTGAATTAGATATCAATTAATATTTCTGAATAAAGAATTGTTAATAGCAAAAATAAAATAAAATAAAAATATACAATTCCTGAATAAATTTTACTTAAAATACAATATTAGTTAAAAATGTGTCTAACCAGTACGAAATAGGATAATTCAGATTAAAACTTTGGAGGATCAATTGCCTAACTTTTACTTCTTTTAATTCAATAACATAAAATTGTTTGATCAAAGCATTGGAATCAAACGAACCAAGAATAATTAATTATTTCATCAGACCATCCATAATTAATTTAATGTACTGAGTTATTGGTAATTATTTTTTTTAATAATTAGTTATTTTCATTTGAAGTAATAAAAGAAAAGAAAATTATGTTTTTTAAACTCAACAATAATTTAATTACATATTTATTCATTTTAATTAAGTAATTTATTTTTTCATTAAGTAAAATGTTAATTAAACTTTTTTTTAATAAAGAAAAATATAATTGTGTATATTGATAATGAATCCATTTGTTTTATATTTCTAGGATATTCGGTACTGGCAAAAACCAAAAATTAAATTGCAGTGCATAAAATGCCATTTTTCTAATTTAAACGATTTCATAATCAAATAGCGTCGCATTTTTCTTTGATCAAACCTCAATTCTCAATTGTTTAATGTTTTAATTCTGAATTGAAACTATGACATCATAATCAACAAAAAAAATGTCCGCATAAAATAATACATCTTTGAAAAATTAGAATCTAATTGAAATATTAAAATCTAATAAATTATACAACGAACATGAAAAAAAAAATCTTTAATATATAATAATGCATATCGGCAGTTGCCGCGAGATCTATTGTAAATATGCTTCTGGAGTCCTGGCAATGGCTTCTCCACTCAAGTCCTGACCATCTGTGGCTCTAGTGCCCTCCTTCAGCCTCCACTGGCTTTTAATACTAGTGATGAGGCTGGAAAAGTGGCACTGGGATCTCTGGATCTTTGCTTTCCACATTTGGGGAGAAAAGCCTGGCTCGGAGATTCCTGGCGAATGTATATATTGTATATAGGTATGAATGTGTTTAGAAGTTGTTATTTTATTTTGTTTGTTTATTTATTTTTTATTTTTTATTTTTTTTCCTATTGATTTAAATTTTTTTTATATGTATTGTTTATTTACTTTTTATATTTATAGTTACTTCTGTATTACTTGTATATACTGTATGAATGAGAACTTCTAGGCTGATTGTATTATTATTCAGTAAAAAAAATAATGCATAATTATTATAATATTAATAAGACAATGTAACTAATAATTTTCTAATTTGGCTTCATATGAAATATTTAATACTGATTAATTCAAAAAGAAAACTCTAAGGAAAAACCTTCACTATCTTCAAAAACTTCGATGATCCAAGCCAGTCTTCTTAACTTAAGTACTTCTAGTAGTTCTATTTCAGGCTATACGATTATATATATAATTATTAAATATTTTAAAACTTATTAATAATAAAAAAATCAAGTTTATTATTATTAGTAGTATTATTCACCAATATCAAAAGGTTGTATTCGTAATGCATTTGGACATTTTGAAAAGATGAACTGTGTCACAATACATTTCAGCCGAATCATGATGTTAAAAAGTATGTAAAATGAACAAGCGTCTGTAAAAAATGTGTAAATAAAACAATGCGTAATGACTTCTTCCTGACAGTTTACAGCTTGATGTAATGTTCGCATCAAAATTTCATTCTCGAGTGATCAAAATGAACATTTCCTGCAAGAAGTGGATTATACTGGCTTCCTTTGTAAATATGTAATGTGTCTCTATTTTTCAAGAATGTTCCAGGAAAAAAAGTGGGCAAATTTGCTTCCCACTCCTTTCTACACTGTAAGTGGTAATAAAATATTACAGAGTATAAATACATTGTTGATATTGAACGGCTGTAAAATCCATTCTCTTCTTTCGTTCGCCTTGATTCTTTGCCTATACTAAAAATCTCATATAAACAATTGGCAAGGTGTTGAAAGTATCAATTTTAATAAAGTAGAAAATGGAATGCATTTTAAATGCACTAGATTTTATTACCTAATGGTGCTCATATATAAAAAAAAATATATAATTTTATAAAAAATATATGTTTTGAATAAAATCAGATAATTTAAAAAAGTCCAATAAAAATATGTAAAAAAAGTCAAATAAAAAAGTCAGTTAAAAAAAAAGTAACATTATGGAAAATGTATTTTTTTTTCTTTAACTTTATTTCTTCACCTATGCCTGCTAAAAATACTGTCATTCAGTGAGTCTGGATACTGTCGAGTATCCAATACTGTCGAGAAGAATAGTGGTAATGAACCGACGGAATGGAAAGGGAAAAGCCCATTGACATCCCATCTTATCTTGATTTTAATATACTTTTAAAAGAGGAGGCCCCTCGTCCAACTTCTTTTGATGCTCTTAAGAGTGAAATTTAAATCAATTAGCAATTTAATGTATTACATCCAGATGTGAAGTCAGAACGTTAAACACTTACAATTAGTGTGACTATTTATGATATTATATTTTATGATATTGTATTGTATGACGTTGCATTTTTATATCTATTTAAAAAAAATTCCCACACTTAAATTTGGTCGAAATTGTAAAATGTTTATTAAAAAATCTAGTTCTATAAATGGTATGATTAGTGAATTTTCGTAATAAATCGACGATATGCTCGTTAAATGTACTCTACAGAGGCAAAATGGCAAAGAAAGAGTATCGATCTTTACAGTGTAAATAATACCGTTGTAGTTGGTATTCCTTGATTTGTTAAAACCATTTATTATTAAACATTAATTTTCTTCTCTTGGGAAATAAGCACGATTCGTTTTATAAGCCCTACTATTCAAACATAAAGGGTGTTTTTATTTGAAACACGTTCTTAATGTTTTAGAAGCTTTTTTATTTTTATTAGAAACAAACTATTATCATTATTATCATAAAACTCAGTAAAATTGATAAAAAGGTATTCACTAATTTATTTCTTAACGTTTCATGAAATACGATTATTTATTTTCTTTGCGACGAATATCCTGATTTTTTAATAAATATCTCCTTCTTTTTTTTTTATAGGTTTCAGTAATGTTAGGAATATTTAAATTTTTGATGTTATAAGCCATTGTAAGATAAATCAATTTTGTTTACAAAGATTTATAAAAGAGTATTTAATTATTCATGCCCGTAATATTCAAGTTTAAATAAATAGTTAAAGAAGGAATTATATGTTGATGGCTGGATTGCGATTAGATCGGAAGTATTTTGTTCAGAAAAAGAAATCATAAATATATAAGAATATTAATTTATTTTACTTCTGGTCAAATGAGATAAGATTAGTACTACATTATATGATTGAGTCTTATTCCTGAAAAATTTATAAAAATAAAATTATTCCTATACTTTATGGAAAAAAGAAAACAATATATATATATATATATATCTTGTTTTCTTTTAGAAAAATAATATAAAATACTTTATTTAATAATTTTTTTCTGAGCCAACTTTTTCTTCGTTTTCAGGCTTTTTCAGCCCCTACGTGCCAGGACTGTTTATTGTCGGCAAGAAAACAAATTGAGTTACTAAAAGAATTATGTATTTAGAAAGTTTCTCCGCCTTTTTTTTCCTCTCCCTTCACAAAGAGAAGAAAAAAGGGGATCAAGGAACAACGGGAAAAAATATATTCCGATCTCGTAAAAAAATAAATAATGATCAAGTAAACTTACTTCAAAAGGAATAAATTAAATTTTAACTGTTAATTATAGTAACTTATTCAATTTACAAATTAGAGATCCGATTTATTTCATGGAATTGCTGATTATCAATCATTGTTGGATTTTAATGTTAATATTAGTTATAATTAGATTATGCGTTGATTATTTTCCATATATTTTGTGCCAAAAATGTTTTTTTTTTTCGGAAAATGTTGGGGATTTTTAGAGTTACCTCACTTCGCTAAGGTTTCCCACACGACGGGAAGAGGTAGTTGAGATTAGCAGTTTAATATTTCAGAGGAGAAGGGAAATGGCAGAAGTACATTAAGTACCCTCAGGGTGGGAAAATGCCGAAGTGGCACAACACAGCTTTTCTCCAACTGGAACTTTTCCCCATCCCGCAACTGTCGCACTAAGTCACGCACTTCATGAATACGTAATACCCTTATTTCTCAGGTAGGAAATGAATTTCGGCCTTCGAAATGAGCAGGTGTTGTTGCGTGTCCTGTCCAATTAACTTCTCCCCGGTGTCGTAGTTTCAGATTACTATAAGTTATTTTAAAATTATTCTTAAATTCAATTCGAGTAGTAATTTATCTTGGAAAAAAAAAGTGGAATAAATTAGTTCTGCTAAAGTTTTCAACTTCAACTGCGTATAATAATATTTGTATGTGTCTTGTTGGAAAGTATTATTATTATAATAAAACGTTATTACCATAAGTAGAAATGATGCTTTTAAACATACAGTGGCTCATAGCGAAATTGATACCATTGGTGGAAAAATAGAAAAACGACTTAATTGTATAGTAAACAAATAAAACCAGAAACTTTTCAACAGATTAATTATAAAATAAATTTAAATATATACAAACTCGAAAAAATCAAAACATTTAACCACGATTATTTAAAATAAAACTGGATAATTTTACCTCACAGTCAAAATGTCAAAATCAGCTATATCGCTCACTTATTATTACACTTTAAATACTAGGCTTAGCCAGTTACCCTTTTTACACTTTAGGCTTAGCCATGAGATATTTTTTTAAGTTTCTTTCCTCGAAAATTCCTTCTTTTTTTTTTTTCATACCTCCAATTTTTCCCGCAGATGTCCTATCACATTAAGATCTGATGAAGGTGGTGGTGTTTTCATAACTTTGGGGAAGTTAAAATGTATCCATTCCTTAACTCATGGCGGAGTATTTGGGGTCATTATCCTGATAAAAACTAAATTTGCTTTTTTAGCCCCAGGTATCCCGCTATTTCTTTCAAGTTTCTTTGTTAACATGTTTATTCACTATAGAATTTGAGTATTTTAACTATAAAGTAAAGATTTGCTATACCAGAAGCCGTTATAAAATCTCACACGATTAAACAGATAAAACATAACATAATATAAGAACAAGAAAAAGAACATAAGAAAATAAAATATTATTAAGATGATTATTGATTATAATAAATTATTGTTTTCAATGTAATATGAATTGAACTATTTATTCAATGATTTCTACCGATATCCCAGGTGTATCATTTTGACTGCGAGCCAATGTATATCGTATTGGGCAATGATTATAATTGCCTTTATTTGACTTTTATTTCGACAACCATGTTGAATTCAGAAACTCAGTTTTATATTTTTAACTCATAATGATATTAATGAATTATTATAAGTATTTAAAACAATAAGTAGAGAACTAAATGATCTCAAAGTATTTTTATTTAGTGTTTCCATCTTTTAATGATTACATTTCATACTTATATACGTTTACAATGAATTAATCATAGGATTCCCATTCTAAACGGAACCGATTGAAATCCTGGTTCATGTGTAAATTTTATCTAGAATGGAAGTTAATAGAATATGTTCAAATAGGTAATACGATTTCATCTTCAATTTCTCAGTTACCTCGGCTCTAAACAAATTCTATTGATTAGAGTAACCAGATGACAAATCAGGCACTTGAGGCTAAATCAGTCTTCGGGAAAACAGTATTTTAATTAACAATATAAAACACAGTATTTAAAATACTAAGTATTTTGATACAATCATCCTGTAATACAGGGAACTTACTTCATTTGATAATTTATTTTGTAAATTAAAAAAATATATGAAATGCTTTTTAATTTTGTATTTATTAGTCTTTGAAATAATACACAAATACTTTTTTTTTGTATTTTAAAAGAATATAATGCTACAATCTATTTTATATTTTACTTCTTAAAATGCAAAATCCAAAAAAAAATATTTAAAAAATTTGTATTTTTAATATATTTCATTTGAAATGCTGCCTAGATGTGGCCTATAGAATGTACGTATGCTCTCTATATTTGCCTTTTGTTCTTTAAGTTATTTTTTTTTTTCGTTCATAAATTTAAGAGAACTTGTCTTTATATCAAATAATTAATACGAAATTAAACTTTAAAGAAATTTTACTAGAATGAAATTGATGATATGATTAGATTCGCATGCAAAGTCAAATGTTTTTCCAACACTCGCCTCTCTGGTGTTTTTATTATATTGTAAATCTTTATAATTTCAAATCTTAAATGTGCATCTTATCAAAGTCATAAAGATTTCATTTGCTAGTGCTCACTTATTCTTATTTTACAATGCAAAAAAAAAAAGTAACAATCTTGTTGAAATAAAATGAGGTCACCGATGATTTCCAACGAACTATTGTCCCTGCAGCGCCATCGTGTTCGACAATCGCTTGGAGTTGATGACTTGTTAGTATTGTTCCACTAGTTCTCTCATTAGTACAGACTCTTCAGCTCTTGACTGCTTCTCGGGTTAGGGAAGCATCTTCTTCGAATTAGTTTCATCCTCAACTTAGGTAACATATGAAGCAAAGATAGGAATAATCAAATGGGAATTTATTACGAAATACAAAAGAGATGTATCCATTAGGTCTCCATAAAACCATAAAATTCAATATAAATGTTAATTTCCGCTTTAAACTCCTCTGTATGTGTATATATATATATATATATATATATATATATATATATATATATATATATATATATATATAATATACTATAAATATCATATTTACTGCCTATTTATAAATTATTACATTCATGATACATAATAAAAAAACGGCCTTAAATGCGATACTGAAGAAGGTAAACAAATAATCATTATTATAAATTTACAAAACAAAGAGACTTAAAACAGTTTTCTGGAAGGTTTCTGAATATTAGATATTTTAAAGTTGATTATTTTCTATTATATATATCGGTTGTGAAAGGAATTACTGGATGATTTGTAACTATAAATTTTATAAAACAACTACCGTTTAACAGCCGTACAAGTAAGGAACAAAATATAAAATATAAATATAAAAAAAAATATCTTTTATTTGTTTTTTTATAATTTACCACTTTTTTTTCGCTACTGTTCATTACTTGTAAGATTTAATTTGTATTTACTTATTCGTATCCTTTTGAAAAATAATGTGTTATTAATACCCAATCTTAATTCAGAAAATACTCCTTGATATTTTTATATTTTAGTTTTTTTTATTAAATGTTCTACACAGTATTTACACGAAAAGAGGAAATATTTATCTGAATTTAACCTTGGTCGAGGCGTTAAGATGTTTATTTTGGCTGGATATTATAATTATTCTTTATAAATGTTATTACTAAATCTTCTTTTTTTTTGTTTCAGGTACGTGGAGTTTGTAATAGATGACGTAAGTAAGTAGACTTAAATTGTATTAAAACAATTAAATTGTAATTGAAATAAACAAAAATTAAATGCATACACATACTTACCCAACCCATATGGATATAAGTTTCACAGATTTACAGTTTTATAAAAAATAATCGCTTAATAAACCTACAATTTTATCGATCTAAAATTTCAAGACTAATAACAGCAATTATCTTGTACATGAATAAAAAACCTTTACAAACAGAATATCAAACAACACGTACTTAATCTTAATTTTCGATTTCATAATTAACTACACAACAATATAATACAGGCGACATGGCCACAACTTTCATGGTCATCATGAGGCTACCGAAAAGGAGATGGATGAGAGATTTCCTGAATTAAGGAAGAACAAGGATTAGGAAAAGGTGCTGCTGGGTACTAATCTTCCTCAGGTCTAAAATGCCATTTTCCAAGTTCTCTACAATACATGACATGTTTGGATGAGGATTCGAGGAGAAAAATCTATTCATGTAAGCGATGATTACTAAACCGTAGAAATATTCAACCTGAAAAAGTAAAAGAAAAGAAGTTGCTGTTGCAACATTGAAAATTGATAGAAAAGGCAAGACCACCAAATTATGAGACATGCAGTGTAAAGCTGACCATAAGTAACATTTTAGAAGATTGTCCAATATATGATACTTGCTTTAATTGGCATGAGTTGTCCTCTCAATGAGGAGATATGGGATAGTTGGTAATCTATGTGCAAGGAACGATCTCACTATCAGACATATTCTCCTGGAATGCCCTTATTATACCTCAAGATTAAACAGATTATCTCTAGGACCAGATATATCAGCAGTATTAATCAATAACCAATCAAGCATTAAAATATTTATAAATTTTCTTAATATCCATAGACTATTAAATAAAATAAAAAAAACCTGTACCACTAACAACCCATGAAGGATTATGGGTTCAGTACAATGTGAGGAAGTACTGCTACAAGGGCAACGGTTGAGCAGGGAGGTGACAGGCCAAAATCAAGCTAAACCGCCAGGTTTTCCCCCTTAATTAATTATTTAATTAAGATTGCCCACCCTATAGAGGATGGGTTTGCCCCAGGAGGGTCTCCTGACCCGAGCGTCGACCCACGGCTGATGAAAAATTACTAGTCGTCAGTTGTATTCGAACCTGCGACCTTCAGCTCTAGAAGTCAGTGCTCACCCACTGAGAAGGCTATTAAATAAAACATAGAAGAAAATACAATTTTAATTTAATTGTATTTTTTATTTTTATTTATTTCATTTTTATGTTCTTAAATATTTTTCATTTATTACTCTATTTATTATTAGTTTTTTTTTGTTATCTGTTCTATTTTCTCTCTTCTAAGGAGTTTATAAATCATTAGAAGAGAGAATGATCTATCTGTAGTCTGAATAATCAATAGACTACAAAAATTAACTGAGTCACAGACGTTGATGACCTGTGTTTTACGCCTTAAAACCCAAACAAACAAGATGCTTTAATTTTAAAATTAAACATAGAAAGGAAACTAAAAAAAAAAAAAACTTAGCAATATTAGTATCAGCATAGAAATTATAATTGAATTCCTCAACAAGATATGTTTTCAAAAAATATAACAAAATTATTAAAAAGAAATTCTAAAAAACACCGTGTAAGGACACTTGAGATCTTACCATTTGCGTATCCATAAGAAACATGACCTAACCTAGTGATGATTACCTCGAACAGGCTCCTTATTAAATGTAAATGACTTTGGGTTCGGAATAGTATTGTATTTTCAATTATGTTATCAAAATATGAAATATCATAAACAACTCTATTTGTTTTGAATTTATCTGTAGGTAAAAATCAAGGCTGTTATCTGTAGATTATGGTTGTAGGGCTCAGTGATTTAGTATATATTTTGTGCAGGGGGAGGCTGTGACAGAGGAAAGCGGTTTAAGCAGGAGCCGAGCCATGAAAAACAGGACAAATCCCTGATGCGGTCCCCGGGCCCCCAATTTCCCGGGCCATTTCGCCCGTCCATCGCCGGGGGAATAGAAATATCGGACCGTCCGTCAGTGTTTACTATAGTCTAATGCAGGAGGCGGTTTCGCTGAGCTATACACTATACACTTTGCGCTATAAGCCATAATATACAGACTTTTTTTTAGATTTTTTTTATAATGGCTAACGATGGGTCATTTTCGTTGGAAATTACGCTGACTTTTTTTTTTCTCCGTCCTATCAAAAACAATATACTCTTTAACTAATTATATGACATCTGAAACAAAAAAAAATGTCCTTATATTCATTACTAATTGTTGCTTCCATTGAATGGTTTATTCATTTTTTTTTAAGTGTTACCTTATTCATTACTTATTCTTTTTATTTTATACCACTAAATTAGTATCTCATTTTTAAATATAATTTTATATAATACACAACAAATAGAAGCAACAATACTAATTTATCATCACTTAATTATCAGTAATTTTCGAACCAATTTTAATCCGGAAAACATAACATGAAAATCCTTTTATCAATTAAAAAAAACCTTTTTTTTAGTTACATCAACATATATTTTTTTGTATCGTTTCTGCCACTTGGCCATTTTCAAAAATTTCTATTCCTCTTGTAATTTATCACTTGTTTAAAATTTTTTGTAAAATTATTTTTCAATATCTTAGTTAGGGTTTTTATTGGTTTTTTTTTATAAAAATAGAAAAAATCACTTTTGTTGCTATGTAAATATTCTAAAAGTTATGTTTTATTAAATAACAGAAGACAATTAACAATAATGTTCATTTACTAAAATTCTTTTTTTAGAATTATTTTAATATTATATTTTTAAGAAAATGTTTGTGTTTTTCTATCTTACAATATTAATCTACATGTGTAGACGACTGTCAACAACCAGCAGGTGGTCCGATGTTTTTTTAATTTTTATTTAATTGATTTTTTTAAAGAATTTTTATGTGTAATATTTTTTTGGGGGATAAAAATGGTTTTAAAAATTGTTAATTACTGTTAGTTAATTAATGATAAATTATTTATTATAATAAAATATCATAATAGTATCATCGGATTCAACAGTATAGCTAACCACCTTCAGAAAATGATCCGAGTTTTAATAACTTCCCTTCATTCCCCAGTTTATTGTTTAGTAGAATCATCACATAACTTTCCAGTAATTGATTACCTAAATGTATGTATGTATTTTATCAATGGCATCAAATGGTGACAAGATTTAACAGGAATATCGCTGTGTAGTCCACTCGTTCACGACGATCAACCCTAAACATACCGACATTTAACACATATATACACACTTCAAAATATTTCAAAATAACTTACACGGACTTCCGAAATATCTCATATAAGATATGAATATAATTAACATACCCGATAAAAAAACTTAGGAGCCTCAAAAGAAGCTGGACGAGAGATCTTTTCGCTCACAAAACCAATTATAAGTAATTATCACACATATATAAATAAAGAGCATTGGGTATCATATTTCTGAGACCTTATCCAAACCAGATAAGTTTAATAAATTACTATAAATTGCTTCTTTTATTTTTTACTCTCTCATTCCAGAAAGTCTATCAACGTCAACATTTAGCGTATCATCAATAAACTGGAGAGTGACGAGAAAAATGTAGTCATAAACCATAAATCAAAAAATTTCATTTATTATAAATTAGTGGACGGTTGGAGGCTTTTTACATTAGCCCCCTCCCCTCCCTCCCCTGGTGCTTTGTGCTTCAAAAGAAAATGGAGAGTTTTGAATGCTTAAAGCTGCTTATTAGAGGCTCGTCACGGAATCCGACGATTTCGAATAGTTCGTTAATAACAGGCACTTCATTGAACACGGAAAAGGGTAGTAATGATATCTTCGTGACGCTAGATTACTCTTATTTTATCATCATATTTAACAGCTATCATCAATAATTATATTTGCATAACAGATGTCACAGAAATGTTAAGTAACGAGTCAAAAGCCGAAAGAAGCAAAACCGGAACGCCATAGAAAATCAAGGGCATAGTTACACAATAAATCATAATTTATATGAATTATATGTACCAGTTTATGTTATAACTCAGTTTAAAGTTCAATATTTTTTGAGTATCTGTAAAATTAAAAAAATAATTCCGAAATGTTTTTACATGCTTTATTTATTACTTATTAACATTTTTAGATGCTTTATTGATTACTGTTTAATATACCTCTTTTTACCTTACCTATTTTTAGATTTCAAATCTATCAAATTAAAATTTCATTTATTGAAATATTATTACTGAGGTTATATTATGCTACTTATATTATCTTGGCATGATAACTGGCTAAAAATATAAATTACAAACACATTTTTAAACTCCTCATATCTCGGTCCATAATATAAAAATCTTGTCAAGGACATTTTCTTTTTTGTTTTACGGAGTGTTTGTATTATTTAAATTTTTAAAAAAATATTTATATTATTGAAGATATTGATATTATATCATGATGATGGAGCCAAACCCGGAAACGTTGAATGTAGTATATTTGTTTGAAATAAAAAAAACAAAACAATGAAGATGAATAATAATCACGCCTGAATACAAACAGAAATATATTTTTAACCACCCAACTACTCACAAATACGTAATCCGAAAATAAATAAAAAAACAGGAATATGTTTCTTTCATGGAATATACCATTAATGTTTTTACTGAATCTTTATTTTCCTTTATACCTTCGAAGGAAGAAGATTAAAAAAAAAATAATAAATCGATCTCTTGTTTTTTTTTGTTTTTTTATAATTTTGTAAATAATCAAAATCGGTGAGACCTGAAAAATAAATATTCAAAATCAAAAAGTCCATTTTTCTTGCTTGGCCAGTCTATTTTAGAAGAGTGGGCGAGCTTCCGACATGTTCCTCACTCAAAACAGTTTCTGTCAACGAAAGAGTGATGCTTTGATACCTAACGGATTGACAGACGTCCAGCAGATTAGATGACATTTGACAGGCATATCAACGAGCTTAAATACCGATGCCAGATTTATAAAGTAACAAATATGACAGAAGAATGGGTATATTTGAAATATACTATGGGTACATTGAACACTTCTTTAAAAAAAAATCATCAAACGTACTATTGATTCATATAAAAATAATATTAATAAAACGGCAAATAGCCATTTTAAGTATAATCCGACTTTATATTAAATTAAACACTGATCTTTTAAAAAATATATTTAAAATGTTGTATCTAAAATAATAATATTTGGTTATGACAACGAAAAATAAAAAAAAGATTGGGGAAACGATATTATCTCACCATTCACGTCATACCTCATTGACAAGTTAATGTATAACTAATTACCGATCATGATAAAGTCATTTAGATCGGTAGATAAAGCTTTCTCTCTATCTTTTTCTCTCTCACTCACTTATCCCCTTTCTTCCCCTCCCCATTCTCACTCCCTCTCCCTCTCTTTCTTTTTTTTAAATTTAATTTTACAATTTTATGTGAATTGCTTGGACAGAATTGAAGAAAAACTACCTATTGGTAGAACTCTAATTATACTTCTTTGCTAGACTTCTACCATAGACAATTTTCGGGAGCCTTGACGTTAAAAACTAGTGAGATAAGATAAAATAAGCACGAAGTTTATTATGGAAAGATTGTATTGGGCAAAAACATATGGGACATTAATGTCATTAGGGATAATCTTTTGAAGTGAAAACTTCTTTAGAGGCGTTTTGCACTTTGTATTGTGGAGATTGAATTAAATTGAGCCGTAAGATTTCCGATGTGCAACAGTCGGGTAAAGTCTACTGAAGTCGACTAATAGAAGTGTTTTGCAGTTGGATTAAAATAAGGGGGCGGGGTGGCTGAATGGGCTGAAGCGTGTGCACAGCACCGCGAGTTGTCTGGCAACCGGATTACAGAATTGAGAAGATTTAAAAAGTACGAGTTCGCGTCCCGGTGCCGGAGGGGATTTTAAATTCCCCGCCCTCACCCCCTGGCCCGGGAAAATCCCGTATAGCCTAAAAGGTAAGGTAGGAAAGAACAAAAAAAAAAAAAAAAATTGGATTAAAATATCTCAAAAACTAAAAATCTGACCTCCATATTATTAGCGAGGAAAATGTTCACTATTTCATCCTTTTTGTAATAATAGAAGGATAAGTGAACCCGAAGGTTTAATACCTATCGCTTATTACACAGCTCCCTCAACCGTTCGCCGTTGAAACACAGTCGCTTCAGATTGGCTTTAACGCAATCTTCCCACCTTCGCTTCGTTCTATCTCTCGGACGTTTACCATTCGGTACAGCGAATATTAATCTTTTGGAAATTCATTCGTCAGTCCAACAATTTTACAAGCGCATTTGATTCATCACGATGTAACTATCTCAACCGGTTACATTTCAAATAATTCGGAGTTGTTTAACTGTGTAAACTCTCCGATTAACTCATCCTTCTTTTGGTCTGAACATTCTAGGCAATACTTTATCTTCAAAAATCTTAAAACGTTGCTCATCCCTTAATGTAAGCAACCACGTTTCGCATCCATAAAGAACTATAGGTAAGATAATGGTTTTATAGGTTCTAGTTTTTAAGTTGCGGGACAAGAAGTGAACAAGTAGTTTTGAAAAAGAAAAAAAAACAAGCCTTTTTAGCCTTCTGCCTAACCCTAATCTCTTCTTCAATTTCGTATTTTATCGTACTAACCCTAGTTATCGTAGGCCCAAGATACCTAAACTTCTCTAATTGTTCAAACATATTACCTTCTATATCGATATCACCGCTAATGTAGCCATTTTTTCAGATAATCATATAGTTTGTCTTATTCGTGTTTATTCAGGGGCAGAGTTCTTTACCGGCTTCCATTAACGTTTTCATTACCGTGTCTTCGCTTAATAAGTTCAGATCATCTGCATAGCCAAGCCAAATTAAACCAACTAATATGACTACCGAAATTCTGCAACTAAAGAATTGTACGTCCCTCAAAGCGGATAGAAATCTATTAGAAATCAGAAACCCGGTAAATAAACAATGGTTCCTGCTTGTTTCGTACCAAATAGTATATTTTTCTTCTCTTACCGAGTATCACTTATCTCCGCTTCCTCTGTCCAGCAAACCTCTAGCAGAGCCACAATATCCAAACAGTACTCATTAATCTCATTTGGGACCGATTTTAACCCACCTTCTGAATTTTTAACCCACAAACTCCTTACGTTCCATGTACCAATGCTTAAATCCCCATTTTTCACTTGAATCCACTAAAGTAATCCCCATCCGGAGACTCGAGCGGAGAACTAGTTTACCTCATTATAATGAGCGTTTTACCTTAGGCAGATCCATGACTATTTGTGGTATATGGTGAACTAAAGATATGTGAGCAGCGTTATGTACTACGTCACACCCTCCAGAAGGTTTGGAGGGTCCCTCTCATTCCTGTTCAGCGAGTTCGTCGAACATAGCTGAAAGAAACTTCCAAGGAATTTCACGGACCATCTCCACACTCGCCATTCGGGTGACGTTCCCGGTGACGTTTAATGAGCCCGCTAGTGGCATCCTCTTTGTAATGAGCTATTATTCAAAATTGTATTTTAATGCGGGGCCGTTTGAGGGAGGCTAAAGTTACAGTACCGACAACCAAAAGATAAAGAGTTTTATTGAAGATATGAATTAAAATATCTCAGAAACTAATAATCGGACCTGCAAACTGTCAGCAAGGGAAATGTTTAGCATTTCATCTTATTTATAATTTATATTTTATATTATTAATCTCGCATTGTATCAAGACTTCGCTGGGCTGGTCATGGCATAAGGATGGATCCAAACGAAGTTCCTTAGAAGATCATAGCTGTACAAATGTATGGTACCAGGCGGGTTGGACGGCCCAGGCTTTGCTGGGAAGACTGCGTGGCTGCAGACGTGAGATCTCCGCTCGGTGTTATGAATTGGCAGTAACACGGAACAGGGAGGACTCAACTAGTGGGTTGTAACGCCGAATAAGAAGAAGAATCTCGCCTTGTGATGATTTCACTTCTATTGTGTTGTCTAAAGCACACGATAGTCTTTTGTTTTTTTTACTAAGGATCGTTGAGAATTTTGTTAAAGATTTTTGATTTTTAAGGTTGAATACGAGAAAAACTACGAGAAAATACGACGGTTTAATGTTTTTTTTTTTTAAATGTAAACTCATATTTAATAAATGTCAAGGTAAATTAACCTGTTTATTCAATTAGTAGAATTATTATATTTAATCATCTTTGCAAAGGGTCCCTTTGAATACATTATCGAATTTAATTTATAATGACGAACTTTAAAATGGTTTATTATGGGGTATATTGTTGAAGGCTTTTGTTTTGAAATGAGGAGGATAGCACTTAGCGACCAGAACATTGAGGATAACCTGCTTAGCCCCGTCCGTTTAGTTGCTAACTTAATTTTATCAACTTTTGCTCTCCACCCTCTTCCCTCCCGGGCTACTGCTGCATCAAATTATGACCTATTCAAAATGATAAAATCTCTTAGGCATGTTTTGTTTGGTGATGGGTTGCAGAGAACATGGAAATTATATTGATAATCTATAATTGCCTCCCAACTAGTGTTGTCCAAATGCGAGACCGATAAGAGTCTAGGACTTGATAACTCAGTTTTGGTCTAGGTCTTGGTCTTGCACAAGAGTCTCGCAACGGTCTTACAGTTACCTATTAGCTTAGTACTATATAAATATTACTATATTTCTTTATATGGGAAAAGCCTAAGTAACACAGAATGAAAAATTAGAAGAGTTAAACGCAAAACTATATTGGTTATAACAATTCTTTCTTTACATATAATATCTAAAATTATCAAGCATTAGTAACTATTTTGCCTTAATTTTTTTCAAAAAATCGATTTTTTTACCAGTCTTGGTCTTGGTCTTACAACCGTTAGGCGGTCTTAATCTTGGTCTTGCAAAGTGCAAGACCAAGACCGATTTTGGGCAACACTACTTCCAATATTTAAATCCCGCCTATTCAATCACTCCCCATCCATCCAATTAGCAACAAATAGTTCGTTTTTAATTACTTTTATTTCATATTTATTTTGTTTTTATTTATTATTTAGAATCTACCTAATCATTTATTATCAATTTTTTTTTTTTTTTGTTTTTGGTAGTTACATTGTCCATACATACAGTACTTTATTCTAAAGGGTTCAATCTCACAATAAATAAGGAACATAAAACATAAAAATAAAAAAAAAAAAGGTAAAACTAATGGAGACATAATTCGAACAGTTTTGAGCCTTGTCAATTCCAATGAAATTCGATGATCTCGTAAAATCTTTTCTCAAAAAGATTCAGATTAATGAAGTTTTTTCAAAGAAAACAATCTTACGAGAAGGAATATACAGATTATTGGACTGGGATCTCGTGCTGAACCGATGAAAAGAATGAGTTTTTGTTGTATAAAGGTTCGAAATCTTGCCAATATTGCCTTTGAAAAACTGTATACAGCAACTTTCAATAAGGCATACCACCCGGGAGCGTTGGAGAGTATCGTGACTCCAAAGATGATTCTAACGAAACAATTCGTTAGTCTCTTAAATCCAAAATCATGCATCCAACAGGTAGTCCAGAGGGGTATAGGACCACGGAATCTTAGAAACTGTATATGTGTAGCTCCAGATTTTGAAATAATTTGGGTAAATATGACGATTAACGCAAGCGTGAAAGCGAAAACTATTAGAAAATAAATCATTGTGTTTTTTCTCCTAAGCCTTTTGACTATCGGCTTTCTCCGTGAGTCATCTAGCAGATTTGGGATGTTATAGGAGACAGCTGTAATCGTTTATGTTCACTTGAAGATATTCAGGGGAGCAGATGGCTTAAAATAACCGGACGCGATCACAATCACTCCCCTCTTCATTAGGCACTTTCCTGAAGGAACACCAACTCTTTGTAGAAATCTTCACCTTGCTTGATGTACCTCGTGAGGTCCTCGAACCCTAATGGTCCTTTGTTATAGACGAGGTCTCTTCGCTTGTTATGAAATAATTTCTTTTGACCCATTTTAGTATATTTTTCATTCTTGGCTGTTAGTGGTATATTTAATGGACATATATTTCCTTTTGAAAAATATCTGAATATTTGGTGGTGTAGTAATCATTGTGTAGTAATTTACAGTTTTTTTTCTCTCCTTTTAAAAACTTTAACCCTGATACCCTTTCGAATCATATTTTAGGTTATTATCACCTGTTTAATAAGTACTGTATTATGGATGACCTAGAAGAAGTGATTCCTCAGAAGGGGAACTTACCCATGGCAGACATGATGTCGCAGGTCAGGGTCCCTGGCGGAGTCCCAAAGTGACCCCTTATCTAGCCTAATTGAAACATTCTCGCCAAGATGTTTGCCCCGAGAAGTTTCGCGAACCTGAAAGGGCGGAAGTGTTTTCGGCTCAGAGATTTGCACCGAGGCCAAAAAGTCCGGCTCCCAAGTACTTTACTGAGTTGTAAAGTTTCCTTCGGGATAAACATGTTACTTAGGGGCTTAGCCAATGGATTATACGCTTTGCCCTGCTCCCTTTAAGCTTATCTGCATTTCTTATTTATTTTTTAGCCTCTCTTTTATCTTATAAATTAAATTAAAAAAGAGATTCAATGAAAAAATAGCATTTAATTTTCCTCAACAAGAGATGGTTCCAAGTTTTATTATTTTAAAGTAATGCAAAAAGTCGAAAAAAAGGGTATTTAAAAGTTTGTGGCTTTCCTCGTTGGGTTTTCCTGCTTCTATTTACGGCTCACCATTCTTAACTAATGAAATATTTTTGCTTTTATTTTTAATTATTATTATTTTTAATTTTAATATGACGTAAGAATCGATCATAATGATTGCAGTGAATATGATGAAAAAAAATCTATGTATGAGGATAACGTAATCTTTTAAAACACTTTTGCGATTTAATTTGTTTTTTACTTGTAAATTAAACGTACTGATGTTGTGGTTACTTGCATTTTAAATTTTTATTAATCTGTGTGTATTAGTTTAATAATATTTAAAAAACGATGCTTATTTTAAATGATATGTTTTAACTTTTAAAACGTTATCATTTTCAAAACTTCAATCCAACAAATTCTCCTCAAATTACGGTGGATAATATGACTGTATAAAATAGTATGAATATGAAATATAAATCCGAACACGAAAACATTGTTGGTTACAGCCAAAAATCAACTTTTTAGGATTTTTCGCCATAAAAATGTTTTTTGTTTTTTACCTACTCACCGTCCCTACGTTTGAACTCAAATAGATTTGAAACATAAATTTATAAAATTAAAATTCGTTTGCATTTTCTTCACACTACATACGGAGGCGTCTGAAAAGAGGATTGCCACGGTATCTCCTTAATTTTAATAATCATATAAATGCTATCGATTGATTATTACTTCACAAAATACTATTATTTCTTTATTTTACAGTTGAAAATTGCAAGAAATATATATTTTTTTAACTTTATAATGATCAAGAGTTTAATTTTATAATTTAATCATCTCATAATTATGAGAATATTTTTCAAGGAATACCTTAAGATGGTAGCCGAGTTTAAGAGGACTAGATCACAGAATAAAATTTATTCCTCATTCATTCACCTCTTTTCATTCATACTGGAAAATCCTCCTTTTAACCTTTCTCGAAAAAAAACAAAAAAACGTAACAAACATTATTTACCTATTGACTTAAATCTATTAAAAGAATTCTTGATTTGTTTCTAGTTGAATTTTATTACAATGCGTTCTATTTTTTATTAAACCTTTAGTTAAGCGTTCAATTCTTTATATATGTGTGTGTCTGTTGAAACTTAGCCCTATACAACTTTTATCTTAATAATTATGACATTAATCACTATGAAAATCAAATTAACAGATTTTTTAAACTAATAACAGGTGCTCATAAAATTTAATATTTAAATTTAATCATCAGTTAAATTGTATATATGTGCTACGCTGAATTCTTCAGTAATTTAATTTTTTTTTTTCTTTTGAATGATAATAGAAAACATTCCTAATCTTTTTTTCCAACTTCATGAGAACGTCATAGTCATGTATAGGTCTAAGAAAAAAAAAATAAAATAAATGTAGCCAGTATAAATATTAACAAAAATACTGTGATACAGATTGGTTAGAAGCATTACATTATTTGTCTGAAGCATTTTGAGTAAACATTTCGTATTATGACAGCTCAAACCCACCGCCGCCAATTTAGCTTATTAACATCACGAATGATGATATAATCGACAAAATATCTCTTCATATATAAGATCAGTGTTTATTATTTATATTTATTACTACACTCATGAACACCTCTTTGAATCAACACTTTGTCATCAGTTTTAAATATGTAGCCTTCTTTAATAAAAATTTCCCGAACTAGAATGGATTTTTAATATATTTCAAAACAAACAAAAATATGTTCAATAATTGATTTTGATAACTATAGTATAATTATACCTGTTTAGATCTGTAACCACCAAACAAATTGTGGAAAAATAAAGCGTACAGTATGTGAATTAAAGCCGATCTGATAATTTTTTGTTATTGTTTTGATATCGACTATTTTTTAAAAAATAACCTAACTTATATTTAGGTAAATTATAGTTATGAGTAACGATTTATAAAAAGGGATTACAACTGTTGAACATGTCGAATTTAGACCAGCATACATTTTTTTAAGTGATTAACAAGTGCATACATAAATAACCGTATGATAGAAAACCAAGAAAAAGGAAGATAATTGATGAATAAATAATGCAATCCATTCTACAAAAGTAGTATACCAGAAATCTCAAAATAATTTCATACTACCAATTAATTTTTTTATGTAT
This sequence comes from Nezara viridula, assembly GCA_928085145.1. NCBI lineage: Eukaryota > Metazoa > Arthropoda > Insecta > Hemiptera > Pentatomidae > Nezara > Nezara viridula. Next base: position 88,402,362 of record OV725080.1, on the reverse strand, counting down.
ACAAAATCGAACATAAATTTATTGAAATTAATTCTTATAGAATGAAAAATAGCTAAATACACAATGTAAAGAAAAATAATTATTTGATTGTGAAATCATTTAATGATATATTCTCGAAATGCATTTGAAACTATGGTATACAATTTTTTCGACAGTATATCAATGCGTTTATAAAATTAACCAAAAATGATACGATAAAAGAAATGCTTGATACAAAATTAGTCACTTTCAAGCATATCAAAATATTTACAAGCATGAAGATAATGCTGTTGATTATTTTATATAGGTACGAACGTGTGACAAAATAATTTATTTTATATTTACAATACTCCTTTAATTTTAGTTATTTTTTCATGCTGCTGTAGTTTAACTTGCATTTATCCTTATACATATGGATATCTATGGCTGTTGAAAAAATTACTTGACATAAGTCGGATTTGAACCTTGAGCTTAGCCGCACAGTGCCTAATTCACTGAGCAACTCTGCTCCATGTCCATGACCATGAAACAAGCCTATAGGATTTGCCACTTGGATCAAATTTTTATCATATATGCTGTGTAATCCTATACTTTTTTGTGGGTGTCTTGTTTGATTTGACCTACTGAGTGTACTCGATAAACAAGGTATCAGTAACTTTATTATTATTATAATTGATACGAACAATCAAGATTAGTGTTGTTATTTACTTAAATAAACTTTACGCAAGAAACAATAGAAATAACTTATTCAAATTCGTCTCTTATTTCATTTTGGCTATGTAGGAGTTCATAGAATATATTTTATTTATTTCTTCTAATTGCTGTGCTAATTATTTGTCTTAAGTTTGTGCCTGCCTGAAAGTCGTCTCTCCTTTAGTTATCGCCATTGAAGTGATATAACGTAATATCTTTTGGTTTAAAAATTGGTGCGATTTGGCGGAAAGATACTCGTGCAGGTTCGACAGGTCATTGGAATGTTTTTCGTTATGAAAAGACCAGTTGGCAACAATACGGTCTACAAATCACTCAGCAACATTGGGTGCAGTGTGAATGAGCGGCATTGAATTCTGATAGATTTCTATTGTATATTGAATCTTAAATGTGACCTTAAAATTTTGAAATTATTGGATGGCTGCTGTTGGGATTTGACTGGGCGCGATTGGAGTTGATTGTGAGTGTGAACTCTTTTGTTTGAATTACATCCCATGGCTTGAGAGGGAATATACGGATTGTCCACTCTGTAAACTACCAGTAAAGGAAGACCTGTTCAATGTTTTGGTTGAATCTGCAATGCTTAGTCAAATTCGTATCGAATTTCTTGCAACTAAACCTGTTTGAAATGATACCTAATTTCTCTTCTAAATTCCTCTCTGTGAACGAATGTCGTAAAATTGTCGGTTTTGCTCGACAAGACTGGATCCAAATTGTTATTTTGCTACATACAGAGTAGACAATGATCCGTCTAATTTATTTGTGGTCAGTTTTATTCATGTTATTGTTTATGATTTATTGATTATTTCCCTTTATTATTATTTCTTAGATGTAAATTATTCAAAATATTTATTATTTTATATTTGTATTAGTTGTTTTAGTATTTATCAGTTATTTATGTATATGTAATTATTATAAAGTCTTAATTTGTACTTACCTGTTGTGAATTATTGTATGTTTAATAAGGTAAGTATTTCTATATAAAATAATAATTAAAATGAGGCAGAATTTATATTAGGATTGTTAAATTACTTAAGCACTAGGGATAAACACTTCTATCACAAATATTGAAGCAAACTTTGGGAAATAATTAACTAAGGAGAATAATTAAAAGATTGAATGCCCATTGAAGAGTCGATCCTCTCTTGTAGTTTAATCCATTGTCGCAGTTAATATCTGCCTCCTTTTATCCTTTCGGATCTGAATTTTTTCACGGTTTTGGCGCCCCTAGGTAGGGGGGTAAAGGGAGGGGGGAGGAGGAGTGCTTTAGCAAATGAGATTTCTACAGTAACCCGCTCCAGATTAGATTTCTTTAGGTTCACTGTTCGCCAGAAGAATGGAATTGGAAGAAAAACGAAGACTTTCAATGTAACAAATAGAAATTTACCTCTGAATAAACCTGCAATTTATTCGAATTCTGAAATTCATTCGGTGATGGCCTTTGTTGATTTTATTTTCTTTTTTTTATGATATATTCTTCTCTTCTTCTTTCACGGGATTTATGATATATATTTATTTCAGCATAGTGATTCTACGTGCCGAAATATGTATAATGCAATCTCTGTACAAGAGTCGCAAAGTTACCGATCGAATATTGTTCAACATTTTAGTGGTCAGTTCTTTATGGAGCCCTTTAATTCAGAATTAAAATTAATTTTGGATTACCATTTATTCATCTGAAAAATGGCCTACTGAAAATAATTATGTTGCTATCATTGGGTCCGTTTCAAGCCTGTATCATGTTAACCCATTTCTCTGGTGTAATATACAACAGTGCAGCCATAAATTTATAGCTGAAAGGAAGAAATGATCATTAATCCGATTTTAGCAGCGTCAATCAATAATTTACCTAATAAAATATATATTTATGGCTGTGTATTAAAAAATTCTATTTTTAATTTTTGATTGATTTCTTCAGATTCGACATGGATTAGGTATTTCTTCAGTTCGATAAGTCTTAGCAGGAGTACTGCAAGGATCAATAATACCTCTTTTATTATACATTACATGGCTACCAGTCCTGAGATATTGACAGAACAGTATCCATACGATTACAACGATCTTAAAATACATCTCGATCCCAGAATGGTTTCCCTGAATTCAAAAATCAACTTAAAACTTTCATAAAAAATTTTATTCAGTCCGCAAAAAAATTTAATCATGCTAAATCTTTGCACGTTTACACTTCGACCAGTCTTGTGTCTACCAGTTTATATCGGCGACAACTAAATTTCTCAGACGGACTATTTTTTTTAAGTTAAACCATCTGGTATTGAACAGAAAAAAATATAAAGCCCACAAGAGTAAATAAATAATAAGCTCTTATATATATATAATAATTCTTCTGTTATATACTGTATTATTGAACTGAATGTATAGCAAGTTATTGAATAGAAGGGATTTAAAGGTGGGATGGGTATTGATGAAGGAAATAGTGGACTTCCATTGGGAAGATGATCAAATAACGAAAGATCTGTCGCAACAAGCGTTTCGGTAACCAGTGGTATTATTCATTCGAGAAAGATAAACACTTTATTTTCATAAAAAATATAAAATATAAAAGATTGCTGCCGAATTATATTGAGTTGCTATATACACAGCGTACTCGTTAATCCGTAGGACAATAAATGAACTTATATATAAATATACAGAAGTGGTTAGTTTATATTAGTAAAAAAGATATATATATACATTTTTTTTCTTCCTTTCTTTGTTCATGTTTTTTTTTTAAACATTTAGTTTCCCTTTTTTCACTTCTGTCTCTTTATCTCTATTTTTTTATAGAATTTCTTATAGAAAACAAAACCTTTGTATTAAATTAAAAGTCTCATCAAACAATTTCGCTAAAGGGTTAATTATTCTAACATATAAAATTAATCATAAGAAATTTTCAGATAATTTAGATTAAATACTAGAACTTCTTTATGAATTGATATAGAAAATAATTAATTAGAATATTATTAATTCTTTCGATGCCATAGAATAAGAATGTCTGCACGATTGAGTATCTGCACTAAATTACAGATATCCATATTATTTTTTTAATTTTACATGCCATTTTGCAATCGATCATCTCATTCACTGGTTATCATTAATAAAAAAATTAAAGCAAAAAAATAAAGAATAAAAAAATATATTTATATAAAGGTAAAAGTTGGTAGATTAAAATACAAAAGTTACTACCAAAAAATGTTTTAAATATAATTTTTTTTTTGTCTTCAATTTTTCATCCGCACCTGTGTCATGGTAGTGACAATTAGCAGATGTGTTAATAAGTCGAAAATGGCATGATAGGCATGACGAAGAATGGTACCCAGCAGCACCTCTTCCCTGGTCTGTTTACATCCTAAAATCAGAAAAGGAGATCTCTCATCCAGCTCCTTTTCAGTCGCCTCCTGATGAGCATTTCAGCCGTGGCCATATCTTTGATAAGTCCATTGTGATTTCCGTGTAATTTAAGATGAAATCGGGAGTAAAGAGTACGTATGTGGTGGTCAATGGTTGGTTTTCTTAGGTCGGTATGTAAAGTCTTGTTGTTGACATACCAGGGAGCTGCAGTTATTAGTCTTAAAATTTTAGATTGAAAGGATTATAGTTTTGGTAAGTGAGTCTTTTTTGCTGTACCGTAAATCTGTGAGGCGTATGTCCAAATGGGTTTGAGCAGGTAAGTGTATGTATTTAGTTTTTGTGTAATTTTATAAATTATATATTTAAATATAAATATAAATAAAAAAAAAAAACATAATTGCTTGTGCCAGAAGACTATAAAAAAATAAATAAATTTATGAGAATGACCTTTTCTTTTTCACCGGTATATATTACGTCGTTTATTACAATTGAAAATAATGATTACTTATATTTGTAATACTTGGAGTAAATTAAATTAAATGCTGCTCTAATAAATTTCTTTTGGACATATATCCAATCCTACTTTCCCGCTAGACCTGCTGGAGGCTGCCAGATCAGGCGTTATAATCTCCGGCCGAGACCCAGTTAGATAGTCATCTCCTTCGAAAAGAGATTCTACAACGGAAGAACTTTAGATCCATTCCAGGATATCCTGGAAGTATTAATGCCCCTATTTTGCTGGAAAAGTCAGTAATGACTTAGTTCAGTAAAAACCAGTTCGAAGAGTTATGTTTATTGATGTAACATTACAATGATTTATTTTAAATATTTATCTTGAAATTAAAAAGCATTGTGATTCCAATACTCAATATTGTAAAACTTATTTTTAATGTCCGGTTATACTTACAGTGTAATAATAATTTCCGACCAGTCGGAATAACAAGGAGTAATAATTTAGTAATGCATCAATTAATAATACGTTACGTGCAATCGTCGGCACCATGTTGCAGTAACGATTGTAGATTCCTTTACTTTTCAAGAGAGCAAAGTAATAAATTTAACCTTATTTTACTCTAGAAATTTAGTAATATATTTGTCATTTCTGGTCGCTCTGAAAACTGAGACAGAAGGAGATACAAGAAATGAGTGCACAGTGGAGGCGTCTACTGAACAATGTTTAATTATTTCGGTAATTGTTAGTGAATGTTGTATTTTTAAATATTTAGAAAAAGCATGCACTTAAAATAATAAAAATAAGAGTGATTATTATAATTGCTCTTTTCAAGAATTTCAAAAATAAAACTTAGACAAAATGTGATGCTTATATTTGAACCTTGACGTATAAATCGGACATCCGAAAAGATATGTATACTCAAAGAAGCCGTATCTCTTGTTAATATGTTAGTATGGACTTATAAATAAGTTGCTAAAGAATCTTAATTTGTTGACCGATTTCTGGCAGGTCATCAATGATATATCAAGGTGCTTTAATTACGAGTCCTAATATTTTTGATGGAAAGTTTTAAGTTTTTGTTGTGGGCCTTCTTAGCAAAATTAATTGTAACCCATACGTTTGTGAGAAATATGTTCATGTAGTTTCAAGTAAGTGTATGTGTGTATTTATCTTCAGTCTCAGTTCTAGTTTTGAAGATTTAAAAAATGAGTTAAATAGTTTTTGTAGTCTATAGAGAGTCTTCAGTTTCGTTTTAAGATGTTGGACCCATGTCATCCTTCTGTCAAAGGTATATACAAGATATTTTACAGTGTACATCTGAGGAATTTGGTTGTTTTCGATATAAATTTGAGGATAGATATTTCTTCGAAGTATAAATTTAATGTGCTTCGATTTATTGCGGTTGAGTGAATTTTTCCATAAAGGAATGAGATGGCCTGGGGTGGCGGTCATAAATATGCTAAATAGTGGCAAAACTATTTTATTAATAGCCAACGTTTCGACCCCACTTTGCAGGTCTTCTTCAGGGATAGAACGGACAAGGTACAATTTTCCAAAGCTTGTACTAATCCTATAATTTATCGAAATGACGTTGTAACGTTTGTGAGGGTTTTTTTAGGCTTCTGATGTCTTGTCAGAATTGATGTGTTGTCAGCATTAGAAATTTAAAATCCAAAATATTGCTATAACATGAAAACTAATTAATTACTCCGAGTCACTTTAAAGAAATAAAAAAATATTAATGAAATAAAAACTTATAATGTAGTTTGTTCGAAAAAGTGCAAAAATAGATTTAGTAAAGCAAGTGAAGAAGAGAAAATTTTGATCTATGGTTGGGATATTTAAATGCGGTTTTAATACTTTCAAGCTTAAGCTAAACTTGATTCATACTATAATTGAATCTCTGATAAAAATGTGTAAACCAAATCGAAACAGGATGATTAGGCTCAGCGAGTTCTTCTCAGTCGTACCCTCAGTCGCCGAATAAAGGATTCATAAGGCAAATTAACAAGATGGTGGTGAACCGGATTAGGAGGGTGTAATACAAAAAGTTTTAGGAGGGTGTAATACAAAAAGTATGAAAGCGAGGGGACATTCGGCATAGCTGTAACAGCGCACAGACTTTAACCAGTTAATACCGACACTAATGAATACGATCATAATAGGAGCTAATGACTTGTAGATTATCAGCTAATTCAAGTATGAGATATATTACGGAGTTCATACAAGAAATGAAAGCCAATCCTTCCAAAATACATTGGTATCAGCACCAAGTTTGTGAGTTATCTGGTTTATACAAGCCCGTTCATAAATTTCGAATAAAATAAAATAAAATGGGAAACAAGGTATACACCAGAGTTACCAGAGGGCAAAAAACATGTGTAACTAACAGCTTAAAGCTATAGATAAATTAACTATAACGGCAATAGATAAATAGTTAAGAATCAGCAATTAGCTGTTTACCCGAAGTTAATTCTTGTAGCTGAATTAGTCATTAGTGGAAACAGTCAACTAATTTTTAGCTATAACAATTTATCAGCTATTTCTATTACCAAAACCTTTTTTTTTTACTTTATTTTGAAACTTGGGAGCCTTTCTCGATGTTGAACAGGCGTTTGATAGAGTTTGGCACCCGGGACTGCTGTACAAACTCCGAAAATTCCTACCATCTACCTACTTCCTCATTATCCGTTCCTACCTTACTGATAGATACTTTAAAGTAAATCACAACAATGTATATACATCATGTTTTTCCCAGTCTGCAGGTGTTCCTCAAGGTAGTATCCTAGGTCCTTTCCTTTACACAGTTTATACAACTGACATCCCAACCCATCCCAACACTGTCATCACCACATATGCTGATGACACATGTATCCTATTAGTCAATAACGACCCATCTATTGCATCCCAAACCCTTCAATCCCACATCACAAACCTTGAAGAATGGTGTCAGAACTGGAGAATTAAAATAAAATCCAATAAATCCCATCAAATTACCTTCACCCTTCGTCGTAAACCAATGACTTCCTGTCCTTCAGTATCCTTTAACAACACCTCACTTATTCCTGTTGAACAAATCCGTTACCTAGGACTCCATCTGGACAAACGTCTAACTTGGAATCCTCATACCAGACTGAAACGACAAGAAACCGCTCGACGTTTCCGACTACTTCAACACTTACTAGACAAACGCTCTAACCTTCCAATCAATTATAAAAGACTGATTTACATGACTATAATAAGGCCTATTTGGACTTACGGGGTTGAGCTATGGGGCTCCACCAAGCCTTCAAATTCCTCTCGCATACAGTCCTTGCAATCCAAAATCCTTCGTAAAATCCTCAATGCTCCTTACTTTGTTACAAATAAAATTATCCATAATGACCTTAATGTCTCTTATGTATCAGATTTGGCCCAATGCAGATATCTGTCCTTCCATAATAAACTTCATATCCATCCCAACCCTCTCGTCTCTAACCTTGCTTCCTATTCGATTCCTGATAACCCTCCGAGGCGTCTGAAAAGAAGATGCCACGTGATCTTCTAATATAGACATATTATTAGAGTGCTACCAATGGGTAGTTTCTCAACACGTGTTCCATGTCTTTATACCAATGTGCAAATTTACTAGATGTATTTTTTTGTATACAGTTGTAAATATCATTTAAAATAAATAAATAAAAAAATAAAATATTTTGAAACTTACAACTATGAATACTAAAAACCAGCGAGTGTGCTGTCGGGAAGAAGAGTGTAAATTAAGAATTTGGTCGGCGTCAAGGAAAGGATTACCCGGGGTGTTCCTTCCTAACTTGATTTTATGTTTATAATTAGTGGAGGAGATCCACATCCAGCTTCTTCAGAGCCGCCTACGGGTGCCATTGATCATGTTAAATGTGGCCATGCCTTGAATCAGTGAATTGTTATGTCCGTGTAAGTTAACTGTTGACATCTGTAGGTTTTTTGTAAAGTAATGTTAGTGACGTACCAGAGAGCCTTGGTGGTAGTCCTGAATGTTTTTAATTTAAAAGTCTATAGTTTACGTATGTTTGACTGTCCAGTATAACTGTGAAGCATAGCCCTAAATAGGCTTAAGTAAGTAAGTGTATGTATTCAATTTTTGACTGTTTTAATTTCGAATGTCTTGAAAGGAGTGGATATAGCAGTAGTAGTTTTTGGTTCATTGTTTTTGTTTTGTTTTTGATATGTGGACCTCATGACATTTTTCTATCGAATGTCAGTCCAAAATATTGAATTGTGTCTGAGGAATTTGGACATTGTAATTAAAACTAAAAGCTAGTAAATGAATTCTTCCAAGTTATCTAATATTTTTTATTCGTTATTGAAATTATTAAAAATTCGAATTATTAAATTGTAAATTTCGTTCAGTAAGCTTTTTAGAATTGCGCATTGAATATTTGTAACTTTTTGGATTGTTTTCGATAGAAGAATCCATTATTATGTTGCAGAGGGTGGTAAAAGTACTCTTGGATTTAATATTGCGCATCGAATATTTGTAATTTTTCGCTTTTTTTTAATATATTAGAGTCCACTATTATATTGTCGGGGGCGCTTCTTTTTCAAATATTGCCGGATTATAGATTACGCACTTTTTCATCATGTTTTCGGGCCTTTTTTTAATTTAAAAGTCGTTGTATTTTAGATTGCGAAATTGCGCATCGAAATTTTGACTTAAGATCATTCTAACGCCTGTACCCCATCCTAGACTCTAATAACATTATTCGTGATTATCAGTATGGATTTTATACATCGCATTCCACTATCCAACAATGTCATCGTGTGGTTGATGTTGTATCCTCTGCATTGGAGAGTGGAATGTACTGCGCGGGATTCTTTCTCGACGATGAACAGGCTTTTGATCGAGTCTAGCATCCGAGACTTCTGTACGAACTTCGCAAATTCCTACTCCTTACATACTTCCTCATTATCCGTTCCTATCTTACTGATAGATATTTCAAAGTAAACCAAAATAATGTCTGCTCATCACTCTTTGCTTAATCTGCTGGCGTTACACAAGGTAGTATCCTCGGTCCATTCCTCTACACACTAACAGTTTATACAGATGACACCCCAACCCATTCTGACACTGTTATCACCACTTGCGCAGATGACACATGTTTTCTATCTGTTGATAATCAATCACCCTTTAATTGGATCCCAAACTATTCAATCAAATATTGAAAGGCTTGAAGAATGGTGTATAAATTGGGGAATAAAAAAAAGTTCCAAAAATCCCATCAAATCACCTTTTCCCTCCGTCGTAAACCTATGACTTCTTTTCCTACAGTATCCTTCGGAGAGAGAGAGAAATACTTTATTTAAAGTAGTGCTGCCCTACTACATAGGGTTGCTTTACACACAGCCTACCGATCAATCCATTTGGGCAGAATTTATACATTACATTATTCTATTAATATATATATATATATATATATATTTATCTTTCCTTCTTATCCTTCTTCATTATAATAATAGTCTTATAACATATAAACTATAACTACACCAAGTCGAATGAACTACACTGAGCCATCAACATTGCATAACATTTTAATAAAAAAAAAAAAAAAAAAATTGAATGCTAAGAATCCAACACTAAATCGCACACACACATATCCACAACTATAGACAAAAAGACAAGACAATGCTAACAATTTAAAACAGAATAAATAATAATAATAATATGTGATGGTGAATGATTCTCAGGGTGTACAGGATAAGATTCTCGGCCAATATCGTAAGCTACTGAAATACCATTACCCTTTCTAAAGAATCGTCTTCATTTAATATTTCTATTCAGAATTACTTCATGATTCTGTTTTACTTTTGTTCTATAAAATTATATATACTTTTTTTTTCTTACCCTCCTACGATTTTATTATACAAATACATTATAAACATAGAAATATATACATATACATCCAATTGTGCTTTTTCGTTGTACTGGTCCTAGGAATTGAAAGTAGGAAGAGGACAGGTATTCATTGTATCAGTAAGTATTGTGGAACGAGAATTATTTTCTTCGTAACATTATAAATAATGTTTCCGTGAATGAATTTTTATTATTTAAACTACTGAAATATGAGGAAGGAGTGAACATTAGGTACATTGGAATGCTAGACCTTCCAAAGCCTTTAATTCCAAATCCCACCATGAAAAAAAACCTTCTTCTCTGTCATTTCCTCTAAATCCCAACCCTTTGAAAGGTCATCTTTTTAAAATTTTTTTTTACTCTTTTTTTTTTACAAATTTTACTCAACTCTCCCCCTGATTAGTCTCCTTTTGTCTTCAATGATTCCTCCCCCCCTCCTTTTTTTTTTCTAAAGTCCTCTTCTATCACCGAGGTCTATTGTTTGTTATTTTTGCTGATCAATATTTTCAACCGGTTGGTTTTCATCCTTTAGTATTCATATAGCCTTGGACTATAGTGTTTTAATCAAGTTACATGGCATAGCTCATTTGCCAGAAAACGGATTCGTGTTTCCTTTTGTAAAAGGGTGCGTTTATGTGTCCAAAAAAAAAAAACTTAACCCCATCTACTTTTTTTTTCAACACCCCTCTCATTCACATCCAAACGTACTGCATATTAACAACCTCGTTTCCCTGTTACCAAAAAAAAAAAAAAAAATGTTGGTTTATATAGAATTATTTATATACAGACAAATTAACAGCTTTTAGTACGTGAGAAGAATAGGATGAATTTCCGTTGAATCATTCGTAATCGGGCAAACAATATTTTTTAAAATTAAAAAAAAGAAAAGGTTTTCACATTAAGATATAAAAAAAAATGTGATACATTTGAGGGCAAAATGTAATAGAGACAAATACTCAATATTTCATAGTATAACAGATTTTTATTGGGAGAGTAATTGTACAATCTGCCACAATCAAGAGTATTTGCTATTACAGATCATTCATACTATTTGTATACAAGCTTTTTTATTTATTTATTTAGACATATAATATTCCGTCACAGTGACAATAATTATATTGATAAATGAACACATTCACACCGTATGTACAAAAAAAAAATAAATTAACAAAAGTAAAATAATAACTAAATAATAATAAATAAAAACTATATACAATAAAAAAAAAACCTAAATACAAGTAAATTAAAGACATAAAAACTGTCACACCTATATACAATATATACAATCAGGCGGGGAACCCAAATCCCCGCGCTACTCTCTCAACCGCCTCACCGGTGCTAAAGCTGGTGGATTTTGAGCGAGAAAGTGCTATCGCTCAAAATCCACCAGCGAATGTGCGGGGAACCCAAATCCCCGCGCTACTCTCTCAACCGCCTCACCGGTGCTAAAGCTGGTGGATTTTGAGCGAGAGCGCTTTAGCCACATACATTCATGTCTTGAGTGGAGAATCTGGCCATTGCCAAAACTCCAAAATAAATACTATAAAAGATCTCTAGACCACCTTCGAGGAGGGTTGTAGGGATGAGTGGAACTAGATAGGGATTGGGCTAGGGGATTTGGATGATTGATAAGGTTCTGATGGAATTTTGAAAAAAATTTCAGGGATAAGGTCAAGGACAAATAGGATATTAAGGTCCTGATGTAGGGTTTTGTTGGTTACATATAACGGAGCATCGACTATTGTTCGGAGGACTTTGGATTGAAAGGATTGGATGCGTTTGATGTTAGAGAATTTTGATATCCCCCAAAGTTCAAGTCCGTAGGTCCAAATAGGTTTCAGGATTGTCTTGATCAATAATTTGTTGTCAATTAAAAGTTGAGATTTTCTGGTCAGTAGTCTGTATAATTGGCCGTATCGTCGGTTAAGTTCTTGTCTTTTAAGTCTAGTATGTGGCTTCCACGTTGTTCTTCGGTCTAAGATAAAGCCAAGATACCGGACTGTGTCTGAAAAAGGAAGCTGGATGGAATTAAAGTGGACTGATGGACAGGATCTGCGGCGGAGTGCGAAGGTAATGTGTTTGCATTTGGATTCGTTTACTTTGATTCCCCATTTATTACACAAGTGCTCAATCATGGAGAGGTGCATTTGCAGATTTAAAGATGCTATTTCGGGATCTGAGTTGGATGATAGGATGGCGGTGTCATCAGCAAATATTGCCAGGAAGGTATTGGGATGGACAGGGATATCGGCGGTAAAAAGGATATAAAGGACGGGGCCCAAGACGCTACCTTGAGGAACACCGGCTTCAACTGGGTAGGAGTTTAGGGAGCAATACGGAAAAAACTGGGCTAGGCTTCAACTGGGTAGGAGTCGGAAAATACGATAACCCGAAACGTGCGATCAGAGAGGTAGGAATGGAGGATTAGGTATAAGGGCTGGGGTAGATAGGTTTTCAGCTGGGAAAGAAGCCCGGCGTGCCATACCCGGTGAAAAGCTTGAGCTATGTCCAGAAAAGCACCCAAGCAATATTGCTTGCTTTCCAGTGTATACAAACTAAAATACAAATTGAAAAAAATAAAACAAGAAGAAAAAAAGTAAATAAAAATAAAAAAAATAAATAATATTAAAAAGAAAATGTATATTCGTATAAGAAGAAATTAAGTAAATACAAGTTTAAAAATAAATAGGGGATGATATAAAAAAAAAAAGAATATACTAGAATACAGGAAGCTAAAATAAAAATTGATAAAAACAAAAAAAAAAGAAAGGAAAATAAGTAAATATAAATTAAAAAAGGAATAAAATATTTAAAAATAAAATTGATATTAAAAAGACGAATATACATTACAACAATGATACAAAGAAAAACTACTTTTTTACATACATTCATAATATTTACATTACAGCTTGGGAAACTGAGTCATGCTTTGCCTCTCCCATGTGAAAGGCAATGCAAAGCTTACAGAGATCCCAGCGCTTTTCACACAGCCTCATTACTCATACTCAAATTCTAAAACCATTAGGGTTTTTTTTTTTTTTTTTTTTTTTTTGTAATATTATTCTCCAACATTCACATCTCATTAAATGCTCGATTAAAGATTTTTTTTGCCCTTATTTGTATCTGTGTTATTAAGGTATGTGTCAAAAATATCGATCATAAGAAATATTTATTTAATCATAACAATTTTATTTAGATAATACATTGGAAAATATCCATTCCTATGAAGGATGAGCGCATATATTTTCTAGAGGGTCTATTACATTTTTGAATGCAGCATTAAAGGGAGAGTTTTGTATCTTTGAGGACTTATCAGTCTGCTTGCTTGTCCCATTTATGTCCCCTGGCCCATACGATCAGATTATCTTGCTTTTGTTAACTCAGTTCTACAGTTCTTTGTTTGCGTTATTCCTTCTAGCCTGTTTTTAATTTCTTTTTTTTAAATTAATCTTATCTCAATATTACAGCTATCATAATTATATTATTATAAGATTCAGCTGATTTTTTTTAAAATTAATTTTGATATAAAAGTAAAAACAATAATAGCCCATAGTCGTAAGTCGGTGTGGCGAAGTTCGTTTAACTGAATTAAAAGATTGGATTTTAATATTTAGTTAATCTATTAATAATGAATTAAACCGATTTTGGGGGAAAATTATGGTATTTATTAATTATTCAATAGTTAACTATTAAAAACATTTGAATATCTCACTGCGAAAATCAGTAATCTGAAATAAGGTTAAAATCGTCAAATATTATGAAAAATATCTGTATTTAGTTCGTTTTCTTAAAAATATTCATAAGATCTCAATAATTGCAATGTTAGTGTCAGTAAAAACAGTCCAAAGAATTTCAGAACCTAAATAAAAACGCTACAAATTATTTCACAATAGTTTATTATTTCCCAACAATTATACATCTGAAGTAAAATTACCTTTATAGTGACAAATTAAAAGAAAAAAAAAGTTAATTCCAATTATTTACAAAGGATTTACGGTAGGACATAAAAAAAATCTAGAGACCATATCTTTGCTACTAATTGTCCAATTTTAACCCTTTTTCTAACGAAATTTCGTAAACTTAAAAAAAAAAACATATACAATATACAGTGTAAAAACGTATACTTTTTGAGCTACTAAGAATCTATAATTTTACATTACCTCGCAACTTTTTTTTTCAACTTCTTTTCGTTGAAGTATGTATTATAGGTAAATTTAAAGGGCATCAAGAAGAAGACTTTAGCCAAGTTTCATTGAAGTAGATACATTCGTTTAGGCGCTACAGTCTATGTTAACGCAGGTTTCTTGGCCGCCATTTTAAAAGTAAAAGGCGGATAATAATGTCGATGAAGGTGGATCATCCTTGAGTGACCTCCGATTATAAATCCAAATTTGAAAAAAAAAAAATCGGTTAAGTAGTTTTGGACAAAATGCGAGGACGCCAGTTGGATAAAAAAAAAAAATTATTCGTTTTTCGAATTCTACGTACCATGAAACGTAAAACCTCACATTCTGAGAGAGGTTACGTTTTTGAATATATTGTTCGTTTACAATGGTTAATTCTTGAAAATAATAAACCCAAATTAATGGCATAAAATTGAAAAAATAACTTTAAGAAGGCGACTGAAATTACTATGTTCACATTTTTCCAAATCACATGTACTTAACTACTAAAACACACGTGGATATTCGCCTTACAGATTTATAGATCAGCAAAAAAAAAAAAAAGTACTTACAAAAATTATAATCTTGTTCAGCACAAAATTTTAAGAGTGATAACAGCAGCTCCCTGGTACGTTAACAACAAAACTTTACTTACCGACATAAGATAACTAATTATCGATCAGCAAATGCGCACTCCTTACTCCTTCATAGTAAACTACTTGGACACAACAATTGACGCGTATATGACTTGATTACTGTTTGCATGCTTATCAGAAGGTGACTGAAAATAAGTTGGATGAGAGATCTTATTTCCTGGTTGAGGAAAGTAAAAAGGAAAAATAAGAAAAACTGAAGGGTATTGTCCTTCCACATGGCTAAAATATTAAGGTGGATCATCCTTGAGTGACCTCTGATTATAAATCCAAATTTGAAAAAAAAAATCGGTTAAGTAGTTTTGGACAAAATGCGAGGACGCCAGTTGGATAAAAAAAAAATTATTCGTTTTTCGAATTCTACGTACCATGAAACGTAAAACCTCACATTCTGAGAGAGGTTACGTTTTTGAATTTATTTTTCGTTTACAATGGTTCATTCTTGAAAATAATAAACCAAAATTAATGGCATAAAATTGAAAAAATAACTTTAAGAAGGCGACTGAAATTACTATGTTCACATTTTTCCAAATCACATGTACTTAGCTACTAAAACACACGTGGATATTCGCCTTACAGATTTATAGATCAGCAAAAAAAAAGTACTTACAAAAATTATAATCTTGTTCAGCACAAAATTTTAAGAGTGATAACAGCAGCTCCCTGGTACGTTAACAACAAAAGTTTACATACCGACATAAGATAACTAATTATCGATCAGTAAATGCGTACTCCTTACTCCTTCATAGTAAACTACTTGGAAACAACAACTGACGCGTATATGACTTGATTACTGGAAATAAGTTGGATGAGAGACCTTCTTTCCTGGTTTAAGAAAGTAAAAAGGGAAAGTAAGAAAAACTGAAGGGTATTGTCCTTCGACGTGGCTAAAATATTATCATTACCTACAGTAGATCTGCTGATTGCCACTTTCAGGACACTGATTGTCACTTTCCTGACAAAGGTTTAAGAAATAAAAATGTATGTAACTATAGGTGTATTATTTATCTCTAATTAATTAATTAATATTTATATAGAAGAACATGTATTGATTATATTAGTTGTCTACTTGTACAAAATGTCCTGTTAATAATGAGTGCCTAATTTATAACTCTTTCACGATAGGCCAAAGGTTATTCAACAAAAACAAGGCCTCCTAATACAGTGAGGTAGGTAGGTGTGGTCCTGGGATCCAACCCAAACCGAGAACTTTAATTTGCTGTGCCACCACACGCTCTAAGAGCCGAGGGATTAGGCACCTGGTGCCGCAGCTCAACTGCAATCGGAGCAAAGCTTCTTATTGTCTCTCTTCCCGGCAACAGTTTTGTCTTGAGGAACTTAAGTCTTTATGTGTGTATTCCATTGGTAACCTGTTGGGAAGAATATCGCTGGCTTGTGAGTAGACTGCCGCAAGTCGAAACTTAATTTTTTTTTTTATTTTCCTTTGAAAATACTATACTATTTGCACCGTATTGATAGTCGTCATTGGAAGGTGGGATTGCGGTTTCCATTCGTTTTGGAACCCATAGAGCACGACTGTTCAATTTTTAAAGATGTCAGTTATATGTATATTTTTTTTTTCTGGAAACATTTGAATTTCCATTTTAACCAAACAAACTGAAATTAGGTATGTAGAGTTTATTCGCAAGCGGAACAATACTATTAAAATTTGGAAACATTTCGACAGGTAAAGATGTTTTTTCGTGGTTTTCCCTGTTTTTGAAGTATTGCGCATCTCCATTCTCCTAACAAAGTAGGAAGGTTGAAATTTTGTAAATATATTAAGTTGGTTTTGGGGAGGTGCATTCGAAGGGTCTCACACCAGCAGCCATTTTGTTTCAAGATGGCGGAGGAAAAATCTGTTTCTCTACAGACTACAGTACTAAAACGGCTGCAACGGTATTGATAAAAACTTTCCTAAAGAATTTCCCATGAGACACTATAAATTTATGTATATAAAATACTTTCTCGAAAAAGTTATAGAATTTTTCACTTTTTTTCTTATTACAAATACATTTTTTTTTCTATTTTAAATTTTCTATTTGGTTTTAATTATTGTGGTCTTTACTGAGTGCAACTTCTCAACAACTTTATGTACACTCAATTATTTTTTCCCGAAAATAGCAAAGCTTTTACTAATAATTATATAGTAACAAATTATAATGCTTATGATTATTTATATCAAATGCTTATAATTATGTTATTTTGGGAGTATCAACGATTTAAAAATATCAGTTTACATTTCAGGGATTAGCATTGGCGAAAATAAACAAAAAAGTATGTTTGCATATGTCTTTATAAATTATTTCTTAAAGGTGTTTCTTTCATCGGCACAGTACATCATCATTAGTTCCTCATAAAATCCAACGATTGAGCAATCATTTTTAATTTTATATTATCTTTCAGGTGTGAAACATAAGTGCAAATTCTTTTATTTGAGCATAACACAGAAATTATACATTTGATGGTTAATTATACCTACTGAGTGTATGTGGCTAAAGTGCTCTCGATCAATCTCCGCTGGCTTTAGTACCAGTAAAGCGGTTGAGAGAGCAGCGCAGGATTCCCCTAGAATTACCTCACCTGATTGTAAATAGTGTATATGGGTATGCCTGTGTTTTTTGCTAAGTTTTAATTTTCTTATTTTTAGGTTATTTTATTTTATTTATTGTATATAATTTTTGATTATTATTTTGCTTATTTATTTTACTATTTATTTTAATTATTTTTGTACTTATAGTGTGAATGTTATCCTACCTCACTATAACTAGTGTCCATGTGAGAGATTGTTGTAATACTCAATAAATAAATAATACCAAAATAATCTGGAAGGTTTCTTAAATTTCTCTATAACAACAAAATTTCTGAAAATAAAATAACGAAAATTACTAATCGCTGATTATCACTGTCATGAGAAATACGAATAGGTTTTTTAAGAGATGAAAAAGTGCGACAGACATAACTAATATTTCTTATTTCTATAAATCTTGAAAGGCCCTAAGGAAAATATTAATAAAGAATACATATTTAAATAGCAAATATTTGTCTACGGAATAAGTTTTTATTAACTTAATAAAAGTATTCTATATAAATAAATCCATAGGATAGGAGAACCGAGATTCGGCGGGGCGGAGGCGTTATTAAAATTTTGTTGACAGCGGTAGGGAAGGAGGAAGGGGAAATAATATAAAACAGGAGTGGAGGAACCCGGTCGGATCCTTGGAAGACGCCCGGGTTAAACAAGACAAACGACTGTAGAATTATAAATGCATTTAGAGACAAAGAGAAGGCCACTGTTAAACAGTCCCCAGCTTCGGCAACTATATTAGCCCAAACCTGATTAAAAGCTCGTTCCAGTTTGGACCCTAACCTAGGCTGCATAGTAAAGTTGTTTGTCTAATTCTGCTCGGGGTGTTTGTGCCTAGGGCAAGTAGTTAGCCAAGTATCAAACAAAGGTTTTCCTAATAAATATTAGCATATCGGCAGCCACCTTGCAGAAGCCTAAGTAAGCGAATAAACTAAAAATATACTGAAGACGAAAAAGTATGGATTTCCTATTTTATTGGCGAGATCTTATATTTAATATTTATTGTACGTTCGGAACAAACAAATAATTTCGGGACTGTTTAGCCAACATTAATCAGAGGAGTTGAAAACCTTTTCTTTTTTTTTTTTACTAAAATTAGAATTAATGGCTTATTTTTTAACATTTAGCTCAAGAAAATGATACGGAGACAGTTTTGAAATGACGAAATATCTGTCAAACAATTGATTTTTCATAATTACAACACAGAATAATATTTATATAATATCAACAACGAAATTTCTGAAAATAAAAAAAATAATTGCTGATTATTACTATCGCGACAGGTACGGATAGGTTTTTTAAGGGATGAAAAAGTGCAACAAACATACCTTATATTTCGTATTTTTATTTTTCTTGAAAGATAAAGATGATTTTATATATAAAATATCAGTATTTAACTCGCAAATATTTCTCTAAAGAATAAGTTTTTATTAACTTAATAAAAGTATTCTATATAAATAAATCCATAGGATAGGAGAAAAATATACTGAAGACAAAAAAGTATGGATTTCCTATTTTATTAGCGAGATCTTACATTTAATATTTATTATTCGTTTGGAACAAACAAATAATTTCGGGAGTGTTAAGCCATCATTAAAACCTTTTTTTTTTACGAAAATTAGAATTAATGGGTTATTTTTTAACGTTTAGCTCAAGAAAATGAAACGGAGACATTTTTGAAATGACGAAATATCTGTCAAACAATTGATTTTTCATAATTACAACACAGAATAATATTTATATAACAACGGAAATTGTTTAAAAAACTGAAATTAAAACTTTTCTAAAAAAATCCATTTCAATATCTTTTGTGAAACTTTTTAAGAAAGATGTTTTTAAAATAAAATGTCTAAGTAACTTTTATGTGATAAAGTTGCAGATTGATGGTAAAAGTTTAAATTTTATTTATTTAATTTGTGATAAAAGTTCCGTTAAATGAAAAATAAACAGTAATAGGGCTTAGATTAGAGTTGTAATTTGTCTTAGATGAATTACACGCGATACGAATGTATCGTTTGTTTGAGTAGCTAGGAATAAAAGATCGAACAGATCGAACTTTTTAACAAATGGTTTTATTAAAAATAATTATTCTGTAAAATATTTACTTGAAAATAACAACATATAAGGTTCTAGTTCGAAAATACAATAAAATAATCCAGTTATACCGAAACTTTTAAAAAATAAATGTGTTTTTTTTTCAGTTCCAAGCCCTGGAATAAACTCATAAAATAATTTTTGTAACAAGAAATAAAATTATGTAAATGTATGATGACGTCAATTATAAACTATTTTGTTAACTCCTGAAGCCAGAGGGAGGACAAGACGTCATGATTTCCTGAAATTTTCAGTTTATTTACAAATCGTCAAAACACAACAGATTTTTTTTTTAATTTATTGATGATATTTACAACTGTATTACAAGTAAAAATACATTCAAATGTGAACAAAAGAATATAATAGCATGAAATCACTTGTTGAGAAACTACCCACTGGTAGCACTTTAAAAATGTATTTACAAAAGGAGATCTCGAGGCCATCTTCTTTTCAGACGCCTCGGAGGGTTGACAGGGATCGAAAAGGAAGCAAAGTTAGAAACGAGAGGGTTAGGATGGTTCTGAAGTTTGTTATGGAAGGAAAGCTATCTGGATTGGGCCAGGTCAGCAACATGAGGAACATTAAGGTCGTTATGGATGATTACAACAGATGTTAGGTACGAAAGTCTGTTAAAAGAAAAAAAAATGGATTTTTATTGTTATAGTAAACACGCTGATTAAATGTAAATATTAAAAAAAGAAATAAAAAACTTTACCATTTCCACCCATGGTCTTGGTTTCAGCACTACGTTGGGAAGTACTGTTTCGTGGTGAACGATTGTGCGAAGAAGTGATTTGGCCGAGATCACACTCAACCGTCAAGTTTTCCCTCTTAATAACTGATAATATACAGTTTATATGGGCTTGGTAAGATATCCCGACCCCAGGGTCGATCCATGGCAGATGAAACAGAATAGATAATTCAACCCAGACCTTTGAGCTCTGGAAGTCAGTACTTAACCCGATGAGCTACCCCGCTTGCTCATTGTAAATATAAACATTAATAACTTGAAAGTAACAAATTATCAAATACTTCCACCTATTTTTTCCTATGCCAATGCCACTCTGATTGGAAAAAGATCGCAACGTAGAAATATTAAAATCTGAAGGATGGATAGAACCAATAATGATGTTACAGAGCTACATACATTGAATTGTGAAGTAAGAGCCTGAAAAAAACATTCTTCAACACTGTCTATTTTTAGTTAATCTTTTACTCATTCCTGCACCATCTTTGTTTTTTACATCTATTATATTTTACCTCCTTATATTTGGTCTCCAAGATGGTCTTTACCCAAACAAGTCAACTCAAGCATACACATGAGATAGAATCATACACATGTTAAAGATGATTTAACTCAATAATGCTGTGAGATAAAAGATATTGATAGTGACATGTATAAAAGATATAATATATAGTAAGGGTAAGTATTGCGATCGTGAAAATTTTCGATCTCAGTTTTCAACGGAAAAACATGTTTTGAGATCCCCTGAGTTCAAATAACCAAGTATCGCAAAATGGTCTGTGTGTGTGTTCGTGTGTGTGTTAACAGTCTAGCGCATAAACGAAAAGTAGTACGAAACTGATATTAAGTATTTAAAGTTTGTGTATGAACCGGATGTGACAGCAACTTTTTCGTTAAAATCGGCTACCCGGAAGTGTCACTTTATATGCACGCTGAAACACATTTTTACAATTTTCTCACAAAACAGCTCTAGCGATTTTGATCAAACTCGGTGTATCATTGTATAATTAAGTGGTCTTTAATATCATTTAGGTCTTATCCTCGTTGATGTCATTTTACAGGGCTTAAATGCCCAATGTTCACATATGTCTTCCTCTAAAGTACCTTTAATATGGCTTATTTTAAAAAGTTAACCATTTCTCATTATTCAGAGTTACGAAAAAAGCTATGTATAACTTTTGAAAGAATTTTATGAGTTAATAAAGGAAAAAAAATGCTGAAAAACCTGCGTTGCTATAGACTTTAGCGCCTAAACGAATGTAACGATTTCAATGAAACTTCGCTAAAGTCATTTTCTCGGCACTCTTTAAATTTATCTATATAATATACTTCAACGAAAAGAAGCTGGAAAAAAAGTTACAAAGGATGGTAAAATTAAATTCCGAATAACTCAAAAAGTATATACTTTTTTGTTGATATTATTTCTCTCAGTATGGTATTTATGGTATTTTAAAAGTTTGTGTAATTTCCTAAAAAAACAAAAAACAAAAAAAAAAGAGTTAAAATCAGACAATTAGGAAGAAATATATGGTCTCTAGTTTTTTCCCCTGAAGAGGCGAAAATTTCAATAAATTTAAAAAAATACTTTTATAAAAATACTACAGATGTTTAATAAAGTATCTTACCTCAGAACATCTTTCATAAGAAATAAGTACATACATTAATACCTTTATTCTCAGTTCTTTATTTCAACACTGCAATCACCACCTCCGGAATCAACTTACTTACTGTCTGCATAAATAACTTTTTCAACTAAAAATGTCACTAAATCGACATTACTCGAAAATGTTGAAATTGGAGTTAGTCATTTTGTGGTTTATAAAAGCAAAGAAATTTATGTGGTTTATAAAAGCAGATGGAGTGACTAGATTTTGATTGCCTGCCGTCGATATATTAAGTAGACATTTTGTAATTATATTGTCTTACAACATTTTGTACAAATTGTCTTAATGACCAATTGTTATCAGTAAGCTTTAAGCTTTAGCTCCGTTTAAAATGCACTTCAAAAAATTTTATAATAGCCCAGCATTGCTAGAAAATAATTTCTTTTCAAAGTAGAGCGGTAAGTGAAAGTTGTGTGTTGCGCGCACCAGATTGTTTTAATATCATATCTAAGAATATATTTATATATTACATTGTTTTTCATCAAACACCTTCGATAATATTTGGCAACTTACAATGACCCTCAAAGAAGTTTTCTTTTCGGATATCTAAAGTTAACAACAAAAATAAATATTTCATTGAATATCGGGCTTGAGGAGAGAAGTCCTTTGTTAGCCATAATTCATGGAGCTGGTGTTGATTCGGTGATGGAATCCAAACTGCGCTCTGAATTGGTGAAAAGGCATTCTTCATCAGTATTCCTCAGCCGTCCACTGACCCCAGAGTCGTCCGGCCGTCGTTTGCAAATCGCTAGGGGCGTCAAATTAGTTTACCCTTACTACTAACAAGTGGAAATCCGATTTCGTACCCAAGAACTTTTAGCAGCGTTAACTAGTTCTCGCCAATCGACATATTACATTGTAAGGCTAGTTTATGTTTTTATTTCGATGATTTAAAAACGAATTTATTGATATGAAACCTGTAATTAGACATTCATCTTCATGAGGTGTGAATGCACATAGAACAAAGCCACTTTTTTCAGTGAGCTATTTTAATAAAAGGTTAATGCTAGAACAATATATAAATAAAATGTATATATATATATATATATATATATATATATATATATATATATATATATATATATATATATATATATATATATATATCCAGATGTTTATGTTATCTATAATATCTACAATACGTCCTTTAATCTTATTTTCCGACAGAATCAGGACAAGATACCAGATTTTGTGCATGTAATCGTTCGCTAAATTCCCTCGTGGTTTAGAAAAAAATATATGTATTTGGCAAACAATATATGAATACAATCAAGTCCAAAAATTACAATTTTTATTTCAATAAGAAGGGAGCGGTGTAGTTCAGTTGGTTGGGTACTGACTTCCAAGGCTCAAGGTCCAAGTTTCGAATGATGGTAGATAAATTATTTATTCTGATTCATCAGGAGGATCGATCCTGTAGACGGGTGATCCTCCTAAGACATAACCAACCACTATAAAGTAGTTTTTATTAACTTAATTTTTATTTTAAAAATCTATTATTTTTTTGCATGTCTTTGTCTCGCAAAGTGCAAATCTGAATTGCTTTTTAATTATAAAAATGTAATACAATAAACAATATGTTGATAAATAAAATCGATAGATAGATACCTAGAAATCCATGCGTATTAAATAAAGAAAAAAATAGTATAATAAAATATTTAATTTGTATTTTCTCGGCTCTTATGGAGCATTGGCAAGAAATCTCGGACATGGATCTGATGTTTTTCGGGCTGATTTGGTAAAAAAAAAAATGTTTTAATGTAATGGTGATCACACTTCTGTAATTTCAACATGTATGATAAAAAAATGAAAGCTATGTAAGAAGAAATGTGAAACCCAGATTTGAAAAAAAAAAATAGTAATAAAATATTCGTGTGTGACAGAAAAAAACAACAAGAAAAACAGATATTGCTGTGGAAAAATTAAAACCACTTAGGGAGTGACGTGAGAATATAATGATCATATCGAGATTGGAGAAAGGGATAAATCGGCGATAAACGGATAAGGCGATAAAGCCGAAAGCACTTACCAGCTGAGAGGGAAATGGTCTAGATGATTAAAGGGAGACAGTGGAGCTAAATAGTAGGACAAAAAGTAAAGGGGTGAGGGAGAAATGAGAGGAAATGATAGAAGGAGAACAATGGAGACGAGGAACTATTCATGGAGAAGGAAAGCGATACACCCTCGAAGGAGGTATTTACAGAGTGGATATTTTAGCGGACAATAGGATCCGCGAGTGGAGCGGCTTTTAGCGGCACTTCTTACCTCGCGCCGCCGCCGGCCTCAGCTCTCTGCCTCTCAATGGTCGCCCACTTAGCCATCCAGCAAAAACCGGACTCTCTTTATTCCAGTGTTTGCCTGTCGTCCCCGTCTCTTGCAAGATACTCTCACTGGCAGCCAATAAAATATTTAACTTGCTACATTTCTTGCTATCTGCTTTTCTCTGAGTATATCAGAGACAACACTTATTGGTATACAATAAATTTCTAAAACATATATTTTTATTTCTATCGATTCCTGGATGGGTTATGGCAGATCTCAAGTGCTACAAAAATGTTTATATAGAAAATGATTTTATTTTCCTCAAAATAGTAGGATATTTAAGTTTTGTGTTACAACATTTCTTGAAAGCGATAAATCCCCATCCCCACGTATATTATTACAGTAAGGCTCGAAACAGGTTTTGTACCAAATATAACATCCTATCATGCTCAATTACCATGAACGGGGTACCGCTGGATTCAGGATTTCACGGGGGGTTAGCGAATCATATTCTCAACTTTTTTTTTTCTTTCTTCAACGATACAAACATTTTGCGATGCTTCAATACTGGAACAGTGTTAGGTATGTAGATCCATACGGGAGAAATTGGACCTTGAAGATTTTGATGAGTACAGCAAGACCCGAATATTTCATTTGGAACTATCGGAGCCTGCGTTTTTAAGAGCAGAAACGTACTATTTTCGAGATAACACAAGGCATAGGGTTCGCATTCACACAACCTTACTTGAATTGTAGTACTGTCATTGAATATATGTCTCATTTTGTCGACTTGAGGCCTGTATGATCGAGAGAGGAGGAGTTTATATTATTTATCGATAGTGTTTTTGATCGGCAAGCCATATCATCGGTAATTCTTCACCAAATCTTAAGATTGAGCCACCTGTTTCGAAAGTTTCCTAGAAGGAGAACTTCAGGTGGGAAAAATAGTCCAATCACCCCGAAAATTCAAGCAAACAAGTTATGAAAGAAAACACTTTTCCCTAGGATATGCCCATTATTATATAAAAGATTACTAAAGTCCATACATATTTTTAGCAAAGATACAGAAATTTGTAAACATGTTGGTTCCAAACATTAGTGAAGATTTAAATTAATTTTCGTTTCTTTTGTCGATTATATTTATCGATAATATAACAATTGATTTCTTTATCTTTTGGTACGTTGCATTATTTTATATAATTATCAATTTGGCATTTGATAACAATATGCTGTGCGAATTTTTCGCACAGGCCTTCTAGTATAAAAATATTTTACTTAAGTAACCAACAATTGCTTCTCAGTAAATCAAACAAAATTTACTCCCTAATTAAAAGATCAATGAGGGTTGTCTTCGCCTACCCCTAGTGGCATATTGGCCAATGAAAAAGCAGACCAAGCTGCTTATTTGGTGAGGAAGGGAGGAGTAGCAGGCATAACACCAATAAATTATATCAGTGTAAAAGATTGGATACACGAAACAAAATAAAAGCTATTAGAAAATTAAGAAGACCAATGGAAAATAAAATGAACCAAATTATCAGATCGAGTGCAAAAATTGGGCGACAAGCTCCAGAAAATCGAGAAAGGAAGAGATAATATTGTGCCGAGTGTGAATTAGACACTTTTTGTCTTTTTTATACACGGATACCTTCCTAGAGATCTAGAAGCGCTACTTGCAATGCGTGTAACAAATGACCTCAGGCAGTTGAGCACTTATTACTAGAGTGTCATCAATACTAAAAAAAGAGACAAAAATTTAAGTTTTCCACGACAATGACGGATGTTTTGCGAGAAAGGGAGGAATATGTCGCAATTCTCGCCCAATATTTAATCGAAACAAAATATTACAGCAGACTATAAAAATTAAGAATTACCGTCAATGACACTCTGGAGTATAGGTGAATACAAAGAAAAAAAAAAAAAAAACTTCAACTGGAAGTAGAGTTTGTCATTACTAAAAACATTAAAAGAGAACTTTGAGGTTTTCATGAAAATAATATAAGCAACCTCTATGTATCTTCATTTTAAACCTAAATATTAGGATCAGATGCATTTGGTCAGACACTTAATAAGGTCCAATTCTTATAATAGAGATCTTGGTAAAAAACAGTTGTATTAGCACTTTAAATATACTAAATTGTTTTTATTATAATTAATTTCTTCACTCACAACCGTTTGAAGTACCGAAAATCCGTAAGTCTACTCAGGAAGAATACTAGTAGTATCATTGCTCGAGAATAAGAGAGATGAGTGAGAAGCGACATCCTTCCTCGCTTGATTTTAGTATTATTTTTAAGCGAGAAGAGCGACACATTCAGATTCGTTTTAGTCTCCTATGGGAAAGTTAAGTGTAGCCTTATCTTGTATCAGTGTGCCAGTTAACGTATATGAAGGTGATTTGACTTGGTCCAGTCGAATTTTCAACTCTGATGTTCTACAAATGTTCTAAAGTCTGAGAGGATTTGTATGTCTTTTTAGAATTATTATACCGACTGCGTAAATCGCTGTAATAGAAATGTCGAGTGAGAACGTGATATATATATATATATATATATATATATATATATATATATATATATATATATATATATATATATATATATATATATATATATATATATATATATAGTTTGTCATTACTAAAAACATTGAAAGAGAACTTTAAGGTTTTCATGAAAATAATATAAGCAACCTCTATGTATCTTCATTTTAAACCTAAATATTAGGATCAGAAGCATTTGGTCAGACACTTAATATATATATATATATATATATATAT
This sequence comes from Nezara viridula, assembly GCA_928085145.1. NCBI lineage: Eukaryota > Metazoa > Arthropoda > Insecta > Hemiptera > Pentatomidae > Nezara > Nezara viridula. Next base: position 88,375,033 of record OV725080.1, on the reverse strand, counting down.
ATATATATATATATATATATATATATATATATATATATATAGGGTGCTGACTCCTGAGAAACTCCTGCCAAGGCTGGTCTTATTGAAGAATGTTCTGAGCCTTGGAAGACGGGAACAATTTGACAGATAGGAAAGATTGAAGAAGAATATAATAGTTAGAAGTGTGTACCGTCCTTAAGTTTTAAGAGAAGCTTTTGATGCGAAACTCTATCAAATGCTTCAGAACATCCAGAAATTTTCTAATGTCACCGCTATGTATTCACCCTGTGTGATTGAGAGATGGTTGAGTGCTGTGGTCAGAAATCAAATTGTTGTCGGGCAGGTTTTACGTTATTAAGTCTTCTGTAGAGTAGGCTCTCAAAGAGTACAGAGCATATTGGAAGCAGGCTAATTGGCCTATATGAGGAAGGAGTGTATTTTCCTTGTTTGGTTTGTGGATCATTGCAATGTATGACTAGTTTCATTGTATACGGAATGCTGTCAGTTCTGAGTATTGCATCGTAAACAGACGTTAGGTAAGCTAGAGTGTTTCTTGGTATTTACGGGAGCACTTGAGCACTTATTATGTCATGCCTAGGAGCTTTTTTTTTTAGGTAATTGTGTAATTTGCTCCGCGACTTGAGTAGGAGTAAAGCATGATGGAGTTAATTCCAATTACAAAGGAATGTATAAAATAGTAAGTATATGTTTTATTGGTTCAATATTGGTTAATTCGGAAATACAGAAGGAAGGTGATAAGCAAATAGCATAATTTTGTCGATGTCTGACAAGGCCAAAGATCCATCTGCTTCTTGGAGGGAGCAGACACTTAAGGCTTTGCGAGCCTTTTTTGTGTATGCATTCAAGAATTCTCATCATTAGTTGAAAGATTTCTGATCTTTAAATCTGTCGTTTTAGTTCATTATCAAGTATATTAAAAATCCGTTTTTTTAGATGACATTCAACCAGGTTGTCATACTTCACCTCCTTGATTCTCTTATGCACTGAGGAAAAATTGAAAGCCACTCATTTCTACTGGGTCTAAGGATAAAAGACAGCTTGTTGAATGCTGTTTGTTTATTTACCCACAGCTTTATCCGCCATTTAGAGACATTGGGATAGAGAGCATTTCATTCAGCTCATTTATTTATATTTTATTGCTATGAAAGGAATTCCATCTTCTTAGAAGGAAATAAAAAATTGGAAAACGGAAAATAATATAAATAAAGTTCCAAGATGTTTAAGGCAGAAAAACGTCATTGGTTGGTATTTCGGTAGAGAATTTAGGAGTTTTTCCTTCCAATCTAATTATTTATTAATTCATTTGATCAATTATTTTCAGCCTAATATCTCATTAATAATCTATTAAAAGCATACAAAAAGAGTATTTTACAGTAGACAGTAATACAAAAACGTTTCATGTGTTTTTATGATGAAACCTTGATTTAGTGATCGCTTCTGCAGCAGTGTAGTACGTACCCGAGAAAAAGCTGGAAAAAGTTATGACGTACAGATCAATTTATTTTGGAATAATTCAAAAAGTATAATTTTCATAGTAAGTTATATACCTATATAAAGGGGATTACGAAGCCAGTGTACAAATTCTAACGCTATACAGTTCTAAGCAGATAGCATGGATTTTATTGGAACCATCCAGCAAACTTTATTCCGTTATTACACACACAAGTTGAAAACTTGACTTACGATGACTTGTTGATTTCAACGTATATCTTATTTTTATTTTTCTTGATCATTGATTTATTAACTGAAGTATGACAACCTCATCATATTTATAAAAAAAATAAAGAACAAAAATAGGTATTTCGAATTTCATCGGATATTTCGTAATTGTAAGAGATGGTTGTCTCCATCAGTCGTTCAATGTTTGTTGGATCACTTCCGCATTATTTTCTTTCAGGCAATTAAATTTAAATAAAATATCGTAACTATAAGATGCAAAGTTTATGACATCAGACCTCTGACCGTTTCAAAATTAATCACACACGTGTTAATTAATGTTCTTGACACCAACAAAATTTTTAAATCATTATCATCGGTTGTATCAATGGATACTCCTTTAATCATATCAAGTATGAGTTAAGATAAAGGGGTGTTCGACCACTACACAAAATGATTCGTACCTTTACCTTAAGCGATAAGGAAAACATTCTACAAAAAAATATTAGGGGTCAGCAGATAATTAAGCTTATTGTTTATACAAATTGTACGGTCATAACGAATTGCGGGAATATGGTATAATATTTACAGCTAACAATGTAATAATAATATAATATAATATAATGTGATAATATAATAATATAATAATATAAAATATAATATAATATAATGTAATAATATTATGTAATATTTACAGCTATATTAAAAATCAAAATACAATCACTCAGTAAATAAAAGAAAAAAAAAAGAAATCACTTGTTGAGAAACTACCTACTGTTAGCACTCTAAAAATCTATTTACAAAAGGAGATCTCGAGGCCATCTTCTTTTCAGATGACTCGGAGGGTTATCAGGGAACGAAGAGGAAACAAGGTTAGAAGCGAGACGGTTTGGATGGTTCTGAAGTTTGTTATAGAAGGATAGGTATCTGGAATGATCCAGATCAGATACATACGGAACATTAAGGTCGTTTTGGAAGATTATATTTGTGACAAAATAAGGAGCATTGACGATTTTACGAAGGCTTTTAGATTGCAAGGATGGGATACGAGAGGAATCGATAGCTTAGTGGATTCCCAGAGCTCAACTCCGTAAGTCCAAATAGGTCTTATTGTATTCATGTATATGAGTCTTTTGTAATTAGCTGGCAGCTTAGAGCGTTTGTATAGTAAGTGCTGGATTAGTCGCAATTTCAGTCTGGTATGAGGATTCCAAGTTAGACGTTTGTCTAAGTGGAGTCCAAGGTATCGGATTTGTTCAACAGGGATAAGTGGGGTTTTATTAAAGGATACTGTAGGACAGGAGGACATAGGTTTAAGATGTAGGGTAAAGGTGATTTGAGGGGATTTGTAAAACAAAACAAAAATAATAATAAAAAAGTTCATACAATAAATAAAAATAAGATAGACTAAAGATAAGTAAATAAAAAGAATTAAAACCTACATGAACTATTTGCAATAAAGCAAGGGAGCTCTGAGTCAGGTTTTGAGGGAAAAGCAGGACTTCAGGAGATCCCTGTGCTTTTCTCTCAACCGTGCCACTGATACGAACGCCAATGAAGATCGATCGAGAACGCATTAGCAGTATACTAAGTGCTGATTACGAGTTAGATATTGGTTATTTAATTATCTAATGATTATTATTTAATGACATAAATTCGTAATTATTTTTATATAGTTCTATGAGTGCGATATATGGTAATCAACAACCGATAGTAGACAACGGAGGCATAGTTATCAACTCACAGTTTCACAAAGTATTTATAGGTTCGACAAAATAAATCAGGCAAAACTTTGGGTATTAACTAATTAATTTAGGCCCTGCCGACGGTGTCCTCATATTTCACTAAGGCCATCGGAATTACGACCATCCTTGGTCCTGTTTTGGCACAACTCAGAGATAAATTTGTCTCCCAGGCTTAAAAAAAAAAAAAAGGCCGCGGTGTTCATTTTTGAATGAATAGTTTTTCTAGTCCTAGGTTTCATTTGTGGTGAGTGCTGAGCTATCTATTCGATGTTTAGTTCGATTAGAATGGAAAAAAAATCCAGAGATTTTTATTCAAAAAATCGTATTGTGCATATTTGGAAATCAAAAATAAACTATTTTGCACCAGTTTTATTTCAAAGCCTATTCAATGAAAATTCCAGGTTTCCAAATCAGAATGGAGATTAGTGGCCTACTGAGGAATCCAAGGAAATATTACTTTTATTTTTTCTAAGGTTTTTGTTCTGTACTGCCTATAACAGTAGTTATTCAAAGTTAATGTTCCAAAAAATGAACATGAGATCAAGTTACTCATCTTAAGTAATCAATTTACTTTTCCCTGCTAGAACCCAGAGTTCTTTCCCAGAATTCTAATCAAGTGGAATTTAAGTAACACGATAGACTCTGACGCCCTAGGACAGTTTCTTCCCTTCTGGGTTTTCCAGTTGAGTCCGGAAGCTGATTTCCTTGATATCTTCATCAAGCATGATTAGTTATTCCCTCTTTTATTAAAAACAGGGCTGTTATACACCATTATGGTAAATGTTACATAGACATGTTACATGGTCTGACAGGTTTGACGTCTTTTTTAATTAATAATATATATTTAAAAATCCTATAAAAGTTATATATATATATATATATATATATATATATATATATATATATATATATATATATATATATATATATAATCTTATTTGTTAGAATTAAACTGAGGGCGAGGCGGCGGAGTGGGATAACGCGTATGCATAGTATCGCGCAATGCCCAGCAACCTGATAAAGGAATAAATAATTACAAGTTCGCTTCCCGGATGGAATTTTTAACTCATTAATCCCATTAATTGGATTACTTGGCATTAACCCCCTTTAATCCCTAGCCCAGAAAAACCCTGTATATCCTAAAAGGTGAGGAAGGGGAGAACAAAAAAGAAAAGGAGCAAACTCCGTTTATTCACTGGAGCACTTACAGGCCACTATATGCTCAAAAAACATTTGAAAGGTGTTTGAAGGAGCAGCTGAGGAAAATTACTAGGTTTGCAATTAGTCACTGGAAATCGGTCAACTATGCTATATATTGATTTGATCCACGAATTTCGATTCGCATCCCTCATATACTGCTAATTGGCCTTAGGTATAATCAATGATGAAAGAGCTTCCTCTCTGAATGGTTTCTTTCCTCTTCTTATTTTCATTAACAGGACTAAGAGATTCAAAATGGAGGTAGTTATTAGTTATTCTTTGGGGAGGTGAGGTAGGAGGGATAATAAGGACAAACAGGCTCACTTGTCGGACGTTCTCTCCCAACCAAATCTATAACAATAGGTTTATTGGAATGTTTGGTTCTTATAAGGCTATAGGCAGTATTCATAGCAATCTACTTAAGTAATAGGCAATTATTATAATATTTAAAGTAGATTCTTTTTAGTATGTTTAATGTGATTTTTTTTTCTTTCATTGATTATTTAAAAGGATTCCTTGATATATACATTGGTATTTCTAGTCAGCTGTCTTCAATATATTGCGTGTGTAGGTAATAGATATTTGGTGTAACAACACTAAATAGTGTAACAAACACTAAATACCTATTTGATACATCGTTTGGTACCTTATTCGACACGAAATATATTGAAGACAGCTGACTAGAAACAACAATGTATATATCAAGAAATTCTTTTAAATAATCTATAAAATAAAAAAAAATTCACATCGAACATATGAAACAAGAATCCATTGAAAATATTATTAATAATAGCCTATAACTACTTAAGTGATTGCTACTACATTACTATGAATGCAGGCTATAAGAACCAAGCACTCCATAACATCAATAAATTGACTAGGGCTAGAAGAGCAGAGAACAAAGGAGAGAATTCTATTATAAGAGAAACATTTTTCACTCATAACGAACAAGGGTTTTCTCATTAATATCAGGAGCCGAGTAATGGTGTGCTCGTTACGTGACTGGGGTTAACAGACTTTTACTTTTCTCTCAGGAGATTTCCCCCGACAGATTGGCTTTCCATGAGCTTCGGGTTGTCTAATTGGAGAAAATTATTAATCACGGCTTGAGATTGCCTCCGGGGAACAATTCCACTACATGAAACACTTAGTTGTGTCCTATATTGAGTTGTCACGGAGGTTACCAGTTTTCTATCAGAAATTGGATTGTCTTTGGTTTTTATGAGAATCATTTTTCTAATTTCGTGAAACAGGAAAGACCAATGAAAATTTCATGATATCAATGTATCAAATGTTAGTCCCCTTTTAATCAAATTATTAACCTCAGCCTGAAACTTCGCGAATAGCTTCATTTAATCGTAATCTACAATTACTTTATTTACGAAAACTCTTGGAAATGGGGCGTTGTCAATCTGGAGATCGGCAAACTTTTTCCGATTATTTCTATAATCAGGTACTAAAAACTCGTTAATTCCAATTTGCTTTCCACTTGGATCGTAACATTATTTGATCACGAAATTGAGAAACAAATGTGGCCTACGAAAATATTGGGTCATTTGGCCTATATAACCTCGTTATTTTGAAATGATGGCAGTGTACGTCACGCCAACCCGCCCTATATTTTTGTAGTCTATTATCGATTTTGTACTCACCAATCTTACCCATTCACATCGTATTAGTAAACAGCAAAAGCCACAATACCAAAACTCCAATAATACACTTACAGTCAGCCAAATTTTATAGAAGTGTCCTTTTTACGTATAGGGTCCAACTAGTTCAGAACTTACACCTGCAATAGCAAACATTTTGAGAAATGACGAAGAGACAAAAAGTTGGTGCTGGGTTTCTTGAAATCAAACGATTTAAAAAAAAAAAAAGTAAAATCTCTTAAAAATTTATTCCAGATTAAAACAAAATAAATTTACAAGCGCTGATGACCCTGATGTTTTACGCCTTAATACCCCAACAAACAAACACACAATTATCCCAATAGTGAACTAGACAAAATTTATTCTAAATGCAAATACAGTTGTCTTTTCTAAAACCATTTCAAGATAACTTATAAGCGGCTAAACTGCGCTCTGTTTTTTCATAAATCATAGAATATTTTTATTGGTCTCCAACTGGACTATAGACCCCCATCATTAAAAATTTTCTCTGTTTTATATGATTTATATCCATTTTAATTAAGTAGATATTTGTTACTGAATAGATAGAGTTTTACATGTAGTGATGTAAAACAATTATGTGTTTTGAAATACTGTCCATCCAGAATACCTATATTTTCTAGTAAAAATAACTACAATAAATTATTTCAAAGCTTTATTTTTCTGTGATCCAGAGGTTATTGTGACAAATTAATTACGAAAATAAACTTTTTGTACAAATATTGTTCCGTTTGGCCTATATAACCTCGTTATTTTGAAATGTTGGGTGTGTACGTCACTCCAACCCGTCCTAAATTTTTGTAGTCCACATTTTTTCTCGATGTTGTGCCTCACCAATCTTACTCATTCACATCTTATTAGTAAACAGCCACATTTTATAGCAGTGTCCTTTTTACGTATCGGGTCTAACTAGTTCAGAACTTACACCTCCAATAGCAAAAATGGTCTGTGTGTTTGTATGTCTGTGAGTCTGTGTGTATGTAAATACCTACGAATGAAAAAAGTCTAGCTCAAAAACCACAAGTCGTACGAAACTAGTATTACGTGTTTGAGATAGGTATATACCTTAGCCGTGGCAGCAATTGTTTCCTTAAAACCGGTTAACCGGAAGTACCATTCTATATCAACGGTGAAACACATTTTTATAATTTTCTCAAATTGGTTCTGACGATTTTGATTAAAGTCGATGCATCATTGTATAATTAAGTAGTCTTTTATATTATTTAGGTCTTATCCCCATTGGTGTCACTTTACAGGGCTTTAATGCGCAATGTTCATATACGTATTTCTCTAAAGCACCTTTAATATGGTTTATTTTAAATAATTAACTATCCCTCATTATTAAGAGTTAGCAAAAAAATGCTAAATATAACTTTTGAAAGAATTTGATAATTTAATAAAGAAGAAAAAATGAAAATGCTTATCGAGGTCAAAAATGAATCTCCGAAATTACTGGTCAGAAGGTGTACGTATAATATATAGTTGAAAATCTGAGTTCTGACAGAGAAATTCCTGAATTTCAGGAAAAAAAAAAATCAAATATCGAAAGTTGTAGAAGGTAACGGAGAGTGGTGAAAAAAAAGTATAATTAATAATTTCAGAAAAATACTTTTCTACTGGAAATTGGGCAATTGTTTATATGAACTTTTTTGTAGATCGTGATGTTTAATATCAATCTTATAAATATTTACCTCTACTTACGTGACAACCTGCATTTATTTCTTGAATAAATTAACTATTTTTAAATTTGCTTTTATTATTTTTATTATCTTTTGTAAAGAAAGAAGTAAATTTTGAAGAAAAACACATGCCAAAAAATGTTTAAAAAAAAACCAGAGAAATGAAACAGAGCTTTGATATTAACCAGGAACTAGCTGCAGCAATGTGGCAATGGAACACTTTAATTAAGTTTTGGAATCTCCAGCTGTGGCCTGATGAATTATCACCGGAACCTTTTTTGTCTGCCCTGGTTGGCCTCAAGGTGGACGACGTTCCAGATTAAATATTTCTCAGGCTTCATATCTACGTCAGGTCTTGCTAGAGAGTGGAATCGCAAGACGATTTCTTGACAAGTATCGGAATATTGTAACGCATAATTATAAAGTAATTGAAATAGTAATATGTTTTAAACCAAGACTATAAAATTCTTTACACATCCAATCCCGATCAAAGCTTCCTCCTTGAATCTGGGTAAAATTATCAATTATCTATGTTAAAGGAATTAATAGTTGGGATGCTAAGGTATTTCGAAAGTAGTCAAGTGCGGTTTTGGATAGTGAATGCATATAGAATGTTGTTGGAATGTGATACTCTTGATAGTATATTTCACGATGAGAAATAGCTATGACAACAACATCTACATAAATAATTATGTTTTGTTTTAAAAAACCGACGGTAACAGTTCATTCATTAGTTTATATAAATATATATATATATATATATATGATCATTTTTTTTCTCATATTTTTAGCGGATGGAGTTAACAGTAAATTCGATATTTCGAGCAGCATTATCATGAACATCCCAGAAATTCGAGAAGGCAGCAGATAAACTGGACCTCAGAATAAATTAAAATAAGACGATGTATATGAAAAGTGCAATAAGAGAAAAGATAGTGAATAGAGAAATAACTTTCAGAGATCACAATTTAGGTCTGTAAATCAGTCTGATTACCTAGAAATCCTGGTTACATATAACAACGAAGTATTGACTAAAATAAAGGCCAGGATAGCTGCAGGAAATTGATGATACTTCATACTTCAATGACATTGGAAATTTAGGCCCCTCTCTAAAAGAGTCAAAATCCTTACTTACGAAACCATAGTAAGGCCGATGACATGCATGAGTGTGAGAAATGGACCTTGAACAAAAAAACAGAAATCATGTTAAACCCCTAGGAGAGAAAAGTAGAGAAGAACCCAGAGCAAAGTCACTTAGAACGAGATGTGGATGAGAAAAAGAAACAAAGAGGTGCATTTGGTGAACCCGATATTGTGACATTGGTGAAGATATCTCGAATAAGATGGATAGGAAACAAGGAAAAAATGCCCGACCATTGAATGCCAAAGAGCATTCTCTATGAGAAACAGGAAGACAAAAAAAAAAGTAAAGGAGGCCCTCGAATCATGGCTTGAGAGTGTTGAGGAAGATCTAAAGTGGCTGGATGTTAAGATGAAGGGAGGTAGCACAGAACCGTGCTCATTGGTTGGCTGTAGTGGAGTAGGCTCGGATGCTTACAGAACTGTAGTGCCATTGTAATAATAATAATAATGATAATAACGAAGAGGCGGGATAGCAGAACATGTTCACGCGTGTGTCCGCAAGGTGCACGGCAACCTGATAAGCGAGTTATAAACGATAAAATAATTATGATTTTGGGTCCCGATGCCGATGGGAACTTTTAACTCTGGCATTAATCTCTCGCCCTCTCATTATTCTCTTGTAGGAAGTAATCTACAATACGGGCAATACGGGCAAATCCCGTATTGCCCGAACGGCGAAGAAGAGGAGAACAAAAATAAATAAAATAAAACAAATTAAGCTAATAAACTTTATACAGTCATCCATGTCGAACACTTCTCCTTGACATAGTTGAGCACACTTTAATCCCTAAGGATATTTGAAAAATACTTATAAACATCGATTAGTAGTTTATTTACTTTATCGATTTCAAAGCCATTAGTTACTCAAACAGGTGTTAATAGTGAAACGATTAATGTTTCGTTGATTCAATCATTGTCAGGACTAAAAATATATTAATTGAGGCATAATATAATATTCTTTACGTCAACAATTTAATAAAAAGTGACTACGTATAGATAATACATACTTCCAAGATTCCGTCCAGCGCAAACTGTATGTTGACAATTAATAATTGATATTTTGCTTTCATTGTTCATATTGATAATACCTTTTAAATGACAAGTTAGACTTACAACCATTATACTGGCAAAACATTGCATATATGTGTTTTGAAATGACATTTATTATTGTAGCTTTCAATAGTTTAACAAAAACTTAAATAATTTGTGTTTTTTCAATACTAAATTCCTTATTAATTACTAATCAAGTTATCTTTGAATGTTATGCAGTTCTATTAAGTTTTGTTTGCTCAATTTCCTTCAAATATAGGCTCCTTTTAAATATATTTACAGAAATAGAAAACAGATGAAGGTAAAATTAAAAGCACAATTAATTAGGTTATTTAAATCTTTAGTATCTTAAAAATCTTTACTAACCGGTTATTAACCGATCTTGTTTTAGATCACAACAGTTCCCGAGAAGAACACGCCATATACCCATCTCCAAATCATTAAATGGATCGATTGAAGCATCTGGTACTTAGTGAAGAAATCATTGATTGACTTCAAACAGCTTCCTTGTTCCTTCAATCTACATTTCCATACCAGGTCATCATGGCCCTCGTAGCTTCCTAAAAACTTATGTTGAATTCTATCTTTTCGGTTATCATGGACATCATAATAAATAACATATCCTCATTTTCTTTTTAAGATTAAACACCCCAGTATTTTTCTTGCTGTATGGTTGTTTAAAATAATCGCTTATCGAGCATGGAAAAAGAAAATGCTCAGCATAGTATATTCTCTTTATTGACCAACTTACGATCAATTTTCATCAAGCTTGGGACACAAAAAGCTATTATTCCAGACGATATAATATTGCGATGACATTCCCGGCGATATTCAGTTTTTGTAGGTCATTTACAGAGATATAGAATATTTTTGAGCGATCTAGAATCGTGGTGACATTGTAAAAATAGTCTTATTAAAAAAAGAAATATGAATTATAACTAAAAATATTTGTTACAGTAATTTATTCTCCCAAAATCATTTCCACTCCACTACATCATGGCGTTCAGGAATCCACTTTTATATCCCATCTTCAGACAGTATCCTATATCATCTTAATCTCAATGAAATTTTGTCACAATAAATTATTTTTTTATCGTCATATTCCTTGAAAATCATATTTTAGTCTCCTCCAGGGATAGTCTAGTCACATAATGAAGAAAAGAAATATAAATTTTTAATCAAATAATTCGTTTAAACGAGGAGAAAATTTTAATTTTAGCACTACTGCGTAGCAGAATGTTGGACAGATTAAATGAATTTGTTGAACAATTTATTAACAAAAATATAATAGTGCATTACGTTTTCCTCAGCTTCTGATTTGAAACTTATCAACTACTTTTATAATAGAGGCAAAAAAAAAAAATGAAATGTGGTATCTTTGTAATATTATCATGGTTGTTATTTCCAACGGTTCATAACTTTTTCGCTATATCTTTATCAATTTACTAATAAAATAATTTTGATATATAATATTCAAGTAATGATTTAAATAATATTAACTAAAAACACTGTTATTTATAAAAAATCTTAAGTGTGCTTCAATATCATTATAATTATTGATTGATATATTATCCATGTTGCTTATCACCGCAAATATTTTAACATATTCGTTTGTTTACTTTTGCTTATCCATTATTTCTATTTTAATGTTTACATCGTTCTATAATTTAATTATTTCTTGACTGTCTTTTTATCCCAGACATATCGTGGCCTTGGCTTGCGAAGATTTAACTGCATTTACTATAATTGTGAGAAACAGAGCTTCAAAGGTTACAATTTACTCTATCATTAATATTTTGTTATACTAACAACCTTTTTGTAAAATACTTTGAAAGTGTAAACTTATATTTGGATTCGTTAATGGGTTCATTGTACCACTTCTTGATATCATTTTAAATATTGATTTATTAAGTTTTAAGGTTAGAACCTTCTCAAACCAATTACATACGAAGGTTGTTTATAGTAATGGGTCACACTGCCCGTTTCTTTATTTTTGAACTGATGGCACTAAAATTCATTTGGGACATAGATAACTTTTTTGTGAGTGATTTGTTAGTGAAAACTCAATTTCGTTAGTCATAAACTTTTCAAATCTAGACTACGAAATGTCTCTGTTTTGTCTCATTATTATTATTTTTAATGAATGTAGGAAATGAATGTTCAAGAACAAAATTTACTTTTCTGTTTTTCGTTCTTATAAATGTAATATATTATATATAAGTAAATGCAATATATTTTTATTCTTCATTTCATCTTATGACACAAGTTATTAAATAGCTTTTTTTAATTTGTTTATTATTTTTATTCATTGTGCATAGTATGAATGAGCTACTATATATCACTATTACTATTGTCTTAAAATGTGACAGATTGTAATATATCTCAATACAGACTATTAATCCTGTACCACTACAACCCATGAAGGGTCTTGGGTTCAGTACTATTTAGAGAATGTACTGTTTCTAGGTCAACGGTTGTGCAAGGAGGTGATTTGACGGAGATCACGCTCAACCACCAGGTTTTTTCCCTTAATCAATTATTTTAATTAAGGGTACCCACTTTATAGAGGCTGGGTGGGCCCCAGGAGGGTCTCCCGAGCCAGGGTCGCCCCACGGCCAATCAAACCGATAAATAAATTTTCTGCCATGAGCCGGGATTCGAACCTGGGAGCTTTTCATTGGAAACTCAGTGCCCTACCACTGAGCTACCCCACTCTGAAGACTATTAATACCTAAAAAAATTGTTTATTGAAGAATAATACAATCTGTCTCAAAGGATATTTATAAGAATATTTAGAGATCGCATTCACACTCTATGTACAATAATAAATAAGTAAATATTAATAATAATAATTAAATAATATTTCTTTATAATTTTTTTTTTATTGATAAATATTACAAGCTGTCTCAATAAAGGACATTTATAATAGAGTTTTGTGAGCACATTCACACCATATTTACAAATTAAAAAAAAAAAGTAATGAAAATAAACATCTTAGACGCAGGCATACCTATTACACTATTTACAGTCGGCCAAAGGAACTGCGAACCATACTTATCCCCCCACACGTGAAGGGAAAGCAAGACTTCAGGAGATCCCTGCGCTTCTTCCTCAACCATTTCACTGGCATTGAAAGCCAGCGGAGATTGAGTAAGGGCGCTACAACCACGGACACTCATGACTTGAGTGGAGAATCTGGCCATTGCCAGAACTCCAGTATATACATATTACAAAAGGTCACAGGGCCACTGCCGTTTCAACCTGCGAGGAGGATTGTAGGCATGAGTGGTGCTAGATAGGGATTGTGCTACGGGATTAGGGTGATGGGTAAGGTTCTGATGAAATTTGGAGAATTTGTCTGGGATAAGATCAAGAATAAATGGAATATTAAGGTCATTGTGCAGGGTTTTATTAGAGACATAGAAGGGAGCATCGACTATTGTACGGAGGACTTTGGACTGGAAGGATTGAATGCGTTTGATGTTAGAAAATTTGGTTGTCCCCCACAGTTCTAGTCCGTAGGTCCGCATGGGTTTTAATATTGTCTTATAGATCAGTAGTTTGTTTTCAATAGAAAGTTTAGATTTTCTATTAAGTAGTCTATATAGCTGGCCATAACGTCGGTTAACTTCCTGTCTTTTCAGTCTAGTATGCGGATTCCACGTTAGTCGTCTGTCTTGGAGAAAACCAAGGTACCGGACTGTGTCGCAGAAGGGAAGCTGGATGGTGTTAAAGTAAACTGGTGGACAGGAATTACGACGAAGGGTGAAGGTTATATGTTTACATTTGGATTCATTGACTTTGATGCGCTATTTCTTGCACCAGTGTTCAATCAAGGATAGGTGCTGTTGCAGATTTCTGGACGCTGTTTCAGAATCTGAGTTAGAAGATAGGATCGCAGTGCCATCAGCGAAAGTTGCCAGGATTGTATCGGGATGGACGGGGATGTCAGCGGTATAGATGAGATGTAAAGGATGGGACCCAAGACGCTGCCTTGAGGAACTCCAGCCTCAATTGAATATCAGTCGGAAAATTCTGTACCACAGCGAACTCGAAAGGAGCGGTCGGAGAGATAGGATTGGAGTATTAGGTATAAGGACTGTGGTAGATGGCATTTGAGTTTGATCTTTATAAAAAAAAATATTAAAAATAATAAATAAAATAAAATAAATTATACAGAAAAATAATATTATATACAATAAATAAGAATAAAATAACTTAAAAATAAATAAATAAAAACTAACACATACATACCTACCTATAATTAATCTTAGTAAAAAAAATAAAAAATAAAAAACATAATTTATTCAATATTTATATAGAAGTAACTAATCGATATCCACAAAATCGATTTATATGCACAGTAAAGAATAATTCAGTGAACCCTTTATCTCGGTGAGGGCCATGATTTAGCAGATTAATAAAGAAGATTAAACAATAAACTGCTCAGTTTCCAAACACCGCACGCAGCTCCTTAGCCAGTAAATTCTCCCTAAAGAACCTAAGCTGACTAAAGATTAAATCTCGCTTGGAACATTAAATAATCTGAAATGACGAATTAGGTCCCCAAGTATCCCGGCCAGCCACTCCGCCTTAATTAAGAACTCTGATGCGATCATGCGATCTTATCGTCATTCTCATTCTCGGCCTACGATCAATCCAAACTCTGCCGACAGTCTTCAAGATTTATGAAGAATTGAAACTGAAAGGCTATAAATAAGTATTAGAACTGTTGCGTAATCAGTAAATAAAAAAAATTCAAATGATCTCACGAATACTTAACATTGATCCCATTTTTTTCAGAAATAAATAATTATATTATTATTTACTTTATTTTAATATTATTATCTGATCAACTGAAGTAATATTTTCATTATTTACTATTCATTATTATTTTTTATTAAATGTAATATTGTAATATTATTATTACGTAATTCATTCCAAGTGTGCGCCCAGACAACTCACAAACTATGGGAAACACAAATATTTAAATATTTTTCAGTATGATAGTGTTTTGTTTCTTGATTTTGATGTTGCCCAAATGCGAGACCGAGAGGAGTCTTGGTCTTGGAAACTCAGTCTTGGTCATGGTCTCGCAACAGCCTTGCAGTTACTTATGAGCTGATTACTATGGAGATATTACTGTAATTTTTTAGATATGAGAAACCTAACTAAGCCTAAATGATAAATTAGAGGAGTTAAATGGAAATGTGTATTTGTTATACAAATTATTAACATATAGTAACTAAGATTGTCAAGTATAAGTAACTATTTTGCCTTAATTTTTATTCAAAAAATCGATTTTTTTTTTTTTACTAGTCCTAGTCTTGGTCTTGCAACAGTTAGGCTTCCTTGGTTTTGGTCTTACAAAGTGCAAGACCAAGGCCGATTTTGGGCAACACTAGAGAAACAAAAAAAGTTTGGCATCGCGGTAATGTTGCCATTAGTTAAGTTTCCCATAGTGTGTGAAATATCTTGTAGTCCGTGGTACAGACCCCTTTTTATCAAATCATTAATACCTGCATGAAATTTCATAAATAGCTTCATCTGATCGTAGCTTACAAATACTTTGTTTACGAAAATTCTCGGAATTGGGGCGTTTTCAATCTGGAGATCGTCAAACTTTGTATATTTAATTAGATAATAAAACATAGTGAACACCCACTTGCTCTCATCTTGAATCATAAGATAAAATAATCACAAAGTCGAAAAAAAAAACAACCTACAAAAATATCGATCCGTTTGGCGTGACCTCAAAAAGTTAAAACAACAAAGTTATATAGGCCAAACGCACCAATATTTTTTAAGGGCATCTTTTTTTTCGACTTTGTGATCATTTTATCTTATGATTCAAGTGGAAAGCAAATGGGTACCTATGAGTTTTCAGCACCTGATTAAATTTAATCAGACAAAGTTTGCCAATCACCAGATTGAAAACGCCCTAATTCTGAGAAATTTCGTTAATAAAATATTTATAGTTTACGATCAGATGAAGATTCAAGGGAATGCTAATAATTCGATAAAAATGAGTCTGTACCACGGACTATTAATGTGGAACGCACATTAATATTATTATAATTATTTAATTCATTTTATTATTATTATTACCAATTTTAATAATGAATACACTTGAGAATGAATGTTGATTTATTAATGTAATAGTAATAATATGATAATAATTAGGCATTATTTAAAATTTCAAAGTCAATTAATCAGCATAGCCAGTTATCCAGACATCCCTCCCTGTATACATGATATTTTATGGAAATAATATAAGATATAAAACATGTGACTTAAGGAATCAAACACTAAATTGATTAAACAAAGTTAGAGCTATAAATTAACTTAATGATTACAGGTTGCGCTTTAATGGAGGTTTTAATATTATTCCAGATATTGTTCTAAGTGGGTCCTGATCTAAGGAAGTACAATATTCAGTATTTTGGTTATTTCCGCCACCTTCAGTACTATTATTATGACGATACTGTAATCCTATAACTGTAGGAAATGCAATACACTTTTTAATAAATGCGGAATTTCTTTTATGATTTTTTACCAAGTATGATCTAAAACGCATTTTTTTTTAATAAACTCTCCTTTTTTGGTTCAAAAACATCCTCTTTATTTGATAATCTATTATAATAATATAGTTATAACACTTTAGCCTCTACTTTCGTATTCGAAACTATTTTTAGTTTAAGATGAACAGCACTAGTAGGGATTCTATGAATTTAAGGGCAGACATCTTGATATTTCTTACTAATCTGCACGTACCGAGCAAATCTTATTTTATTTTATTTGGTTCTGTTATGCGAAGACACGGAAACTATAAAACTAAATAAGATAAAACAATGTTATAGCTGATAATAATGGCGGTAATTCTGGTGAAATAAATATAGAAGCAGATATGAGCAAGTGCTTCTCTAAACACCGAGAACCAATTTTACAACTACTGAAGTTGTAAAAAAATACTATGGTACTCAAAAAAAGTCAGTATTTGAATAAAACATCCGGCACGCAGTACTCTGAGTTGCAATTGCTCATCTCTGTATAGAAGGTAGTATACTTGAAGAAGTTTAGGTACCTAGTGTCTACGATAACAAGAAAAAACGAAATTGTAGCGGTGATTAAGGTTAGGTAGAAGGCAAGACATTTTTGTTATTTTTTGATGACAAAATTACTTAGTTCATGCCTCATGTCCCGTAACTTAAAAATTAGAATCTATAAATCCATTATCCTACCTGCGGTTCACTATGGATGCAAAACGTGACCGCTTACATATAGAAATGAGCAAAGTCTTAAGGTTTTTACAAATAAAGTATTGAGTAGAATTTTCGGACCGCAGGAGGATGAGTTAACCGGAGAGTTCAACGGTTACACAACGCCCAAATGTGTGAATTGTATCCGGTTGTTATGATTGAGGTGATTACATCGCGTTGACAATTAAACAAGCTTGTAAAATTGTAGAACTTATTAACGAAAGAATTCCTAAAAGGTTAATATTTTCTGTAACGACTGGTAAACGTCCCCAGGGTAAACCAAAGCGAAGGTGAGAAGATTGCGTTAAGGTCGATCTGAAACCTTACCTGGGTTTACCGGTGGAGTTAGGTGTGTGGACAGCGATTCGTGGTGTCGGCATCGAACCTTCGGGTTCGCTAAGCCTTTTATTGTTATGGGATTATTTATATATGTTTATTATTATATTAAAAAATCCATATCCTACGAAATCAAGGCATAATTAAATATGGAACTTTATTAATAGTTTATCACTGCGGCTTAACTTCTTTGAATTGGTATTGGCAAGTGATCCCTTGTGGTGTATTTAAAAAAAAGCTTTTCCTGGCACCGAAATGACGACCGGAGAAGAGCTTTGGCGACACCCAGATTTAGACACAACATATGCGTCAAAATATAAGACCGACCGTTTTCATGGGAATGTCGTCAGCTGATGATAATACTAGCTGCAGTGTGCTTTGGCAAGCCTCCAACTGCTATTAAGTAATATATGAAATCCTTTAGCGGGGCTAAGCTGTAGCCAGTCACCAAAACTTTATGGGGACATCTTGTCTTAAAAGGTGGAGGAGAAAGAGAAGCATTTAGAAAACAGCTAAAGAATAGAATTTTATAGTTTTTTTTTTTATTCTGTAAATTCAGTTTTCCTGGAATTTTAAACTTGGACTGAAAAAAATAAAAATACGTTTCTTAAGGTAACTCTTACAACCCTTCAGAACAGAAATGAATAAACAACATTAAAAATAAATTACATTAAACAGATGTCATATATAGGCTTTGTTGATCTCAGGTTTTACACATCGAAGTCAGAACAAACAAAAAGCCACATATATTTTAAATATATTATGATAAAAATTAATGACATACAATATATTTAAAAAAATGAAAATAAATATCGTATGTTTAAAGATATCATACTAGATGAAATCCTATGGTTATATTGCATAAATCCATTACTCCCTTAGAATTTTCTCTGCAGGATAATAAAACCTAACCGATTTTGTGTGATTAAAATAAATTCATAAAGAACAGAAATAATAGGATAAAATAATCTGACTGACTACACAGTCCACTAGACCAAATAATATGAAATCATACATACCAAATGTATACATCACTACTGTGCAAAATATCGTATGTAACAATTGATTTTTTTTTTAAGAAGGACATAAAAACCAATTATCTATTAATGATTTATCAGTATAATTTAAAATTTCATTTAATCTACTATTTTCCTATATAGCAGACTACTTGCGTACTATATAGCAGAATTCTTGCAGTTGCAGATTACAATAGGCTAACTGTACCCCACAGAGAATAAATATGTTAGTAATTAACGAGCTTTTGCACTAACAGTATCGATACATATTATTTTCTCTTTCAAAAATAATACTAAAGAATAATATTATTAAGGACTAAGTAGTACATAAATGTTTCTTGCATGTTAGGGTATTTATTTATTTAATAGATTTAAATTTTAGTACTAAGCTCCGTGACAAGGACGGATACATCAAATTCTATTTTAGATATTATTATTATTATTATTATTTATGTTATTATAACTATAAATTATTACTATTATAAGATTAATTATATAATTTACGTTAGTGAAACTATTACCATAAGTGCAACAGAATATGCTTATCCCAGTGTACTTTCTCTCTCTCTCACTTCTCTATACATATATGACTTAAATATACTCAATGTAAAAACTATTGTAGTTCTAATTAGTAATAGAATAGTAATAGTATTTTTTTTTTCAAATAATGTTTACAATTCTATATCTGGTACAAACGCACATATCGTCGATTTATTTCAAAAGCCATTAAGTGAAATTTCATAACCTCAAATAATTAAGAACTTTGAACAATTTTTCCTTTATAAAAAAACAAAATTGTGAGCTTGTTCTAACTATATTAAATTTATCAATGGGTTTATTTAATTTCATACTCAATAAATAAGTAAATAAATATAAATAAAATATGGTCTGAACTAAATTTTTAAATATATTATTTAAAATATTGTTTTATAAATATTATCGATAAAATGTAAAAACTAAACCACATCTTAAAAATAAAAATAAAAAGTGTAGAACGAAACATGTACTTCAAAATAAAGTACTTCAAAATACTAAATATTATGTGTTTCTAAAATATAATTGTTATCACCTAATATTGAATTATTTAAGCTTGAAATCTTATTATTTATTTAATTAAATTATTAAGTAAAGTAATTTTAAATTAAGTAGAAATTAAAATACTGGTGATTAAAATTGTATTTTAAATATATATATATATATATATATATATATATATATATATATATATATATATATATATATATATATATATATATATATATATATATATATATATATTTTAAATATATTGGAGTTATGGAAATAGCCAGATTTTCGACTGAAGTCAAGATTGTCTTTGGCTGATTGCAAATTAGTGTATATAAGTATGCCTGAGTCTAATATGTTTATATTATTTTTTATAGAACATTTTATTTTATTTATTTATTTTTATTTTATTATTTTTTGTCTTCTTTCATTATATTTTATTTTGTTCTTATTCTCTGTATGTGATTTTGTTATTATCTTATTTATTTATGATTCAGTAAATATTGAGTGCTCTCTAAACTCTTATTATAAGTGACCTTAGTTGAGAGAGGTTGTAATATTTCTCAGTATACAAGGGAAAAATTAAAAAAAAAAAATATTTTAAATAATGTATTTTAAAATATTTCTCACCCAGGTCTGCTACAAAAAAATTAGGCGTTATATGGAAGTGGAACGGTTTCGATAGGAGTTTATAGGTTATAGGTTATCAGGAGGTTTTTCCTGTTGTGGTGGGCTTTATTTTTTTGTTCCTCTTTAGTAGATATACATATACACATATACATATTTTTTTCAATAAACATCAATAAATTAGAGTTACCCCCCGTCCGAACAACCGAACAAACAGACTGAGAGGAGGAAGAGGATAGCTAGACTAAATAGGAAAAAGAGGGAGGGTTTTGTTGAGGGGAGGCGGGCCTGCCTGGTACAGATAAAGTGAGCCAGGATAGTAATTGCCTCGGCCAATCCAGCCTCCCCATTCACCTCTCCCGCCCATTGAGCCTAAATCTATCTAGTTATTGCCGCAAATATCACATAACTCCCCTCACTGAACTACCTCTATTCCCATCGGATCCCAGGAACCCAGGAATAACCAATGCCTGCGCGGGAATGGCGTCAGGTAACCTTTGATTTAGATTGATAATTCTCTCGATAAGAAAAAAGAAATAGCAGAACAAGCATGATTTCGATACCGAAATATATAATACTGTTGTAGGACAAGCATTTAAACCGATCAACCAAGTTGAGTTCTGCTCCAGATGCCATTCTCTTATTTTTATTTTTTATTTTTTTTATAAGGATGTATAGATGGTTGACTGTAATATGATATGAGAAGGAGTTGATCGGGAGTTGCGGTTAACTAAATAATAAATTATATAAATAGTATTATTTATTTATTTTGCCGACGTTTCGACCCACTGTGCAGGTCTTCATCAGGGCTACAACAGATACAAAACAAGTGAAAATAAAATAAATGAATATAAGTAGATATAAAATAAGAAGAAGTTGTCTGATAAAGAAATAAAAAGATGATATCAGAAATATAGTGGGTTACAATGTAGTTAAATATCAAGTATTATATATATATATAGAAGATACAGGAAAAAATGGAAAATAAGTATGAATAAAAATACAAAACAAAGGAGAATATAGCATGTAAGTTAAAAGTAAACAGATTGCGATAAAAGATAAGGAATGATGAGTGTATAACAAACTAATAAAGAATACATTTGATAACTGTAGGTTAATAGATAAGGAAAATGAATGTTAACGAATAAAGGGATTGAAAATTGAATAACTATTGACATAATAAAGCTAAAATAAGAATAAGATAACATAATAATAAGATATCAGTGGATGACAAGCTAGTGGAGGCTACATTTGATAACCGTAGGTAAACAGATAACGGGACTAAAGGTTAAGAAATAAAGAAATTGAAAGATCAATAGGATAAGATTAGTTGTAATATCGTTAGGATAGATTATTAAGTATAAATAACTATAGAAGAAAAAAAATTTAAGAATAGATATTTACAATGTAAATATAAATATAAAACAAGGTTACAATGATAAAAACAAGTTGTACTATATATAGATGACAATTGGCATTCAGTTTTTTTTTAAAGCGGTAATGGAATAGTAGGCTGCCTGAAGATTTTAATAAGGTGTATAGTTGAAGGATGGGTGTGTTAAGAAAAGAATAATAAAAAAAGTCAAAACATACTGTAGGATGTAACACTGTGGGAGGCAGTTCAAACTCTGTATTTATATTTATTGTTTTATGAAATACTTTTTCATTAATATTTATTGTTTTACGTGTCGTTCTAAATTCTAAAAAAGAGAAGGGGAGATAGTGTACTTTCGGCGCTTATGGATTCCAATTGAGCTGAACTCATTGAGGTTGGAAAATTGTGTATTGGTGTGGAAAATGTCATACTAAAATATTCTCCCATTACATCAGCTACGATCGTGGGTCTGTGATTATTTCGCCAGCCCTTTGAGCATGTTCAAGGAAAAATGTTGTTCGCCTCTGAGAATTGTCAGGAATCAAAGAGGGCGGAAAGTTAAATTTGAAAAAGTCTATTTCGATAGACCTGAAATTTATTATGGAAGAGTATATATCTGCTTTTGACCAAGTCAGTAACATGGGGTAACATTTGTAACATAGTATTCAGCATTTTTTTTTCCGAATGATTTTGGGTGAAGAGGATTTGATACGAAATGAATTTTATGGTTTAGTATAGCCCCAAAGGTCAACTCATTAAGTTCAAATGAGCCTTATTATAATCAAGTAAATAAAAAAAAAAAGGAAATACACGCTACTACATGGAATGGAGAAAAATTCTTGGAAAAAATATCTGCATTGTAGCATCGGAAACATGTTGTTTTTTTATGCGATCGTAGATACACAGCTTAAAAACTGAAGCATGGAACTTTGAAAGGGGGAGGGTATGAAAACTTTTTTCATGTCCGATAACAAAATAACTACCAACAAAAGCATAAGAGAAATGAAAATAGATTTTTTCAAATGTTTCATAATATTTTCTCGATTAAAGAAGGTTTTCATTTATAGGTGAAAAAAATTAGAATTAAAAAACATATAAATTCCCATTAATTTATATATATTAATTTTAAATAACTGAAAAATATCATATTATTGAAATTAATATAATATCGATTCCCTTAACTTGTTCACTAAAAACAGAATTAATTC
Source organism: Nezara viridula (assembly GCA_928085145.1). Lineage (NCBI taxonomy): Eukaryota > Metazoa > Arthropoda > Insecta > Hemiptera > Pentatomidae > Nezara > Nezara viridula. The sequence continues at coordinate 88,352,046 of OV725080.1, read as the reverse complement.
CTCAAATACTATTGAAGTATCTTTCGATAGATGAGATAAAAAATTGACTTTGATAATGTAAAGTTCTGACCTCTATTAAGTAAGGAAAGTATTGCGATCGGATCAAATTTCCGATGTGCGGTTACATAGCCTCTGAGACCAAAAACACATTTTCAGCCATTGGCTATCTCTCTCTGCCACGATTATTTTGGGAACTACTTGACCAATTTTGTTGCTTCTTATTTTATTTTGTATAGTTTTGTCTACTAATGCCTGTGACACGAATTGGGAGGTCTCTACGCAATATACGTTTTTCTGTAGCTTGAAAACGGCTCTAACGATTTTGACGAAACATTCCTTTAATGTTCTAATAATTGCCCTTTCAATTTTTGTATATGGACTAAATTCACCAAAAAATTCAGAGAAAAAGTTATAAATAAAAGAAAAACATTTGGGGCCTAACTCGCTAAGTATATAATCTATGGTAAAATTTATGAGAAAACTTTAGAAAAGTAATTAAATTACCGACAAAACAAGCAAAAAATCATCGGAATCGAACCAGTATTAGCGATGATATATCGTAATCTATTTTCTTCTTATGTTTTAATCTATTACTTTCCTACCTATACTAGGTAAGGAAAGTATTGCGATCGGGTCAAATTTCCGATATGCTGTTTTCGACGGATCTATACGTTTCAGAGCCCGGAAAACACATTTTCAGCCATTGGTCTGTCTGTGCCAAGATTTTCTTAGGAACTACTGAACCGATTTTGTTGCTTTTTTTTTTTTAAGTTTTGTAGGGTTTTGACTACTGATGCCTGCGACAGAAATTGGAAGCTCCATGTGCAATAGCTGCTTCCCAATGAATTAAAAACATGTTTTCTATAGGCTGTAGCGCGAAAACGGCTCCAACGATTTCGATGAAACTTTTCCCTAATTTTCAAATTAATGCCCTTGAAACTTTCATACATAATTGAATTGAACACTAAAATTGAAAAATGTTTTGGGGCCTAACTCGCTAAGCATAAATTCTATGTTAAAATGTATATATAAACATTTGAGAGGTATATAAATTATCTTCAAACCAAAATAGCAGAATTGAATCAGTATTAGCGATGATACAGCATATTATAGTTTCTACACATATTTATTACTTTCCTACGTCTGCTAGCTTATTAAAGTTTTGTATAAAGATGTATTCAGAACAAATCCTAAACAATTAATAGAACGTAATGTTTTTTTTTTCTTTTATTCTCTTCCTGACTATTTCGGCATGCGGGTTCGGAGTTAGGTTATTCTTTGAGTATAATTAACTTATTCTATCCAGAATGGGAAGGTCGAGATTCATTCCATGAGTCCGTCACGAAATGAATTTCAACCTGCCCAGGTCAGAATAGAATCGGCACCGCTATATTCGTGTTCGCTAAGGTTATGACTTGTTAACACTCTGAGCTATAACAGTCTCAATAGTACATATACTGTAATACATTTTTAAACCGGTAATTTTCTTCTAATGTCAACGTCCATATCGTCTTTTTCTAGTTTTTCCGTCTTAAGATCACAATAAAACTATAAGCATAATTCCAATTAGCTTGTTTTGCTGTGTTACGTGTGAACTAGTCATTTATTATAAAGTGCCAATGTACTCGTTTTGTGTATATCGAAATTCTAAATATAAGAAAATCTTTTGTTTCTACTATTTTATCCAGAAATTTTAATTTTATTAAAAAATATATTCTGTACATACATGTATATAGGGTGCCCCGTAAGTAAAGCGGATATTTAAAGGAGTACAAACAAGTCTAAATAAAGAATGATCAAATTTGTCGTAAAAAAAAGTAGGACATTTAAGAAAAGATAAATAAAAGTATATATAATTTAAATAATTGAAAATTGCATCGCAGTATAAAAGACAAAAATTACTTTTAAAAAAAGTAGCGTTTGTCATTGTTAAAACATTTTAAAGAGGACTTTTGTCGGATAAACTAAGCCATGTTAAAAAAAACATGAATATTCGCGATTTTTTTTTAACCCTTCAAGTATACTGCAAATATCAAACATTTAGAAAAACTTCTTTATTTGGTAAATTTTAATTCTGAATACATTGAATTGAGGTTATTAATGAAATAAGTTAAGATTTATCTGAAGTTCTGTAAAACAATGTTGTAAAGGTACCCGTTTTTTCAGCAAAAATGATTACGATAAATTAATGAAAACGTTTAATTTCAACTTTTTTCAGTACTTTGGAATTTATTATTATAGAAAAATATCATAGACACACATTTATTCATAAAAAAAAAAAAAATTTAATTATTGCTCAAATATTTATCATTCTTATTAATAAGTGACCAAATATTTTTTCCTATTCTCATTTTCATGTAATGATGAAAAACATTTAGTAAATCGCCAGGTTTCATTATTTTAAACTTTGATTTTATGATTGAAAACTTTTTCACAAACAAGAACACAACACACACAAAAATTTTAAATCTGGAGAGCTTGTTTAAGATGGCGTGATTCGGTATAGCTGAGAACGAGATTCTATGATTATCTATCTACCATTAAATTTTAATTTTACATTCAGTTTAACATTTTCTCGATTAACATTAATATGGATGGTTAAGCTTCAAGTGACATTGAAAAGCACAGATTAAAATAAAAACTATGTGCAAAATAAATTCGGGGATGATAATATTTAATAATAATATTTTCGCAGCTAAGATTTGGATAGATGTAGGTATTGTAATTAATGATGATCTATTAAAAATTTTACTGAAGAAAATTACAACGCAGTTAAAAATATCTGACATATATGTTAAAAAGCCAGGCAGTGCAAGTAAGTCAGTAATAAAAACGATTTAATCACATGTTTTAAAATTGTATCAGAGAAAAATACAGATACTCTAAAGTATATAGGAATTACCTTTGAAAAACTAAAATAAAAGAATTTCTTTCAATTTATATATATAAAATAGACTTAAATAGTTATAAAATATAAAATGTTTAAGTCTAAATGCCGTGATTCTTGTTACTACTTTTTTTTTGCTATAGTTTTTATTTTCAAAGTAATCCTTTGAAAGAATTATTTATTTTGGTTTATTTTATACAAATGTATATTATGCACCTGAATTATAACATTTTATCAAATTGGTAATTATTTATTGAATTATCTGACCAAGTTTTATTCGTGTATTAATCACTGCAATTATCTGCAGTTGGGTTTTTTTATTTGATCTTCAGAAAGATACGAATATTTTTTTATTTTACTGAAGCCAAACTTTTATGAATTTCATTGCTAGTGATTATTAGGATGGTCATAATTTATATAATTTTCTCCCTGAACAAAAAAAAATATTCTTTTTTACTTTCTATTAAGATTAACGTTGCCTTTAGATGCTATCCTATGCTATGATATGCTATTATGCTATCCATGAAGAGTGATCCTTAAAATACACATCACAGAACCCGCAATCATATTTAAATGTTTTAAACAGCTTTATGCGATTCGAAGCCAAGTAATGCTCTTTTAGAGAGATTATCTGCTGCTTGAATAAATATTTTTGTTTAATCCAAGATATGATTTTTTTTGTTTTAAATTTGCGTTTGGATTCTAATCCATATTATCCGGAGTTAATTCGGCTTACAAAGGTATTTTTTTCAGAGTTGTCAGAGATGATTGTTTAGGGCAAAAAATGAAGAGAGGCTAAATGGTAATTGGGCTTAAAGACGGGGCTAAGCGACGGCTATTATAGCTACATCAATATCGAATATTGATGCTTTTAGGATGATTGCATTCATGAAGACGTCGGGACAATTCCCCTAATGGGGCCTGGCTATTGGCAGCTTAAACAAAATGCCTCCTCTTCACTACTTTAATTATCCCGGACCTCTCTGCTTCAGCTCTAATTCGGTTCCTCCGCCCTCTATTAGCCAAACTTAGTCTGTCACCTTTACAAGTCGTAATTTATTACAAAGGATTACGACTATATAATATTTTATACAATATTATTATTTGTAAGAGGGACAGAAGGGCGATTGGCAATTCAGTGATCAATTTTGTCATGTTGATTCAGGAAAACGAGTATATTAGTAAAGAAATAAGATAATGCACAAGCATATATATATATTTTAGGTAGCAACACACTAGGTAAATAATGCTCTAGTGAGTAACGCGCTATGCTATTATGCACATGGTCTCAGTTCCTAGTCCGGCTATGGTAGGTAATTATTTATTCTTTAACATCAGCTGTGGATCGATCTTGTTTATTATAATACATCCCAGATACAAAGTAAAAGAGATGATTCGATGTACGCTAATATCTGGGTTACAATTAAGTGCAAAAGAATGAATTTATAGCTTTTATAATTGGTTGTATAGAGTTCGGAATATTGATAAGCTTGTTTTGTTATTACTTTATTTATTAAAATAACTTATTTATTATACAGGGTGTTTCAGGGATAAGTGGCTAAACTGCGAAAATGAACTAAGGACCTCAAAACAAGAAAAAACTTTCCTCTGAAGGTATCTCAGAAAACGCTTTGTTTAGGAGATATTCGCACCTAAAGATTACAGTTGTTATGAATTATTTACGAGTTAAGGAATAACTAAAACATATGTACTTGTTCAGACTATTTTATAAATTAAATTTAAACATTAACATTCATATTTAATGTTAATTAGAATGGACAAATGTTAATTATCCCAATGAATTGATTGGCCGTGTAGGACCAATGGCATGGCCTGTACGCTCTCCAGACCTGAAACCAATGGATTTTTTTGTTTGGGGTGACATTTTGTTGTTTATTATAATACATCCCAGATAACAGAAAAAAATAAATTAAACCTTTACGATAATAATTTATAGTATTTTTTGCTGAAATCTCGGCAGGATAACAAAACACCTCATTTTTTTAAACAAATTGAGATGGATCTCAACTTATTCCATAGTAAAGCCTCAACTTCATTAATATGGATCTAATCTATCTTTTGAAACGAAGAAGTTTTTCTAAAAGTGGGGTATTTGTAGTATTGTTGGAGGATGATAGAAATATTTTTATTTTTTTTAAATAGAAATAAGCTTCATAATTGGTAATTGGTTGACTGTCGTGGATAATGAAGAGAAGAATATTCTCAAGAACATTCTCCCCTTGACACTTAAGGAGAAAGCCCTGATGATGGCCTGAACTTCAGGTCGAAACGTTGGCATATGTAAAAAATAAATATTATAATTTATTTTTTGCCTTCCTTTTTTGACTGAGCACCCCAACTATTCTTCTCTTCAGAAATAAGCTTAGTTCATCCTGTCAAAAATCCTCTTTAAATGGTTTTATAAAATACAAACTCTAAATTCTTTTGATGAAAATTTTGTCCTGCTTTTGTTAACTATCTAAATCAATTAATTTTATAGTTATCGCTTCATATCGTTAAAAAAAAAACCTGGTGTGCCTACTCACACGACTTTCGTACCTATTCTAGAAAAGTTTTTATATCTTTACATGTGTCCATCAAGAAATAAAAAAAAAAAAAAAATAGATTTATTTTCTTGAAAAATTATCAAAGAAAAGATTTGAGTACAATTTATTTGATAAACTTAAGCAATTAAAACCAGCTTAAGGTAGATCACTGTAAACATTTCAGTACCCTCTAATATTGCTTATCAAAAACTTTTTGCCTTAGCTTAGCACTTTGTCAAACAATAATTCCTGTTAAAAGTAGAGAAAATAGTGAAGCTTGTGTGATGTGTGCAACAGATTTTCTTACTTTTACTTAGTCATCTTTTTTCTCTCATTCATCCATTTCTGACATCAGTATATGAACCAGTAATCTTACATTGGAAATTGTATAGCTGTAACTTCGTTAATAGTTGTCCAAAATTAACGATTTTCATAAAGTTTTGTTATTAATTTATTTACATTTCAGAAGTTTTACTATAAATTTTACAGTATAATATCTTGGGAATTTAGTTCGTATACGAAAATTGAAAGGATAATTATTATAAGTCTGAAGAAAAACATGTGTTTCATTTATTGCTCAGCAGCTACTGCACCCAATTTCTCATCACAGCATCAGTATTCAAAACCCTATGAAATAAAAAAAGAAGCAACGTAATCGGTTCAGTAGTTCCCGAACGAATCTCGGAAACGTATAGATCCGTCTAAAATTGCATCTTGGAAATTTTACCCAATCGGAATACTTTAAACACAAAACTTGAAGTTCCTACTTTTCAGCTGAAAATTGGCCCATTATCAATATGAACTTTTTTCTATTCCTTGAGGTATACTATTACCTATTTAAATACTCCTCTCTACTTATGGAACACCTTTATATAATATGGAAGCTATAATCAAAACATTTAAATGCTATACAATAATGTATGTCCCAGAGCACATACTTATACCGCAATTTGTGCTCAGACTTTGAATCTCAAGCCTACAAGTCTCAGCAGTCGTTGACGTACCCTCAAAGAGCACAATCACCTCAAGAAGTTCAATGTTTTATAAGAACACTTTGTCCTCATGACAATCTCACTTTCCTTATTCATGCAGGAATCATCAAAATTCTTCAACTACCCAAATTAGTACTAATCCTTGTTTACAATGATGATTCTGTGTGTTGACTGTTTTGAAATATTTTATTTTGTTAGCAATTTTATTGGGAGAAATAATCTAGACAGTTAACAGCTGGTAACCAGTGGTGAGCGTTGTGTAGAGGCAATAAATGCTTAAGCGAGTGTTAAGTACACAAGGCTGCCCGGGTTATTGAGGGCAAAGGGCCCTTGAGAGCCCTGTAGTGTCTGTCCGTCTGTCGCCCTTAATTGAATTTGTTTTGAAAATAACTGTTGGAAAGGCAGTATATATTTGTAGAGTTCTATTTCCCCCGCTTAATCTGTTGCAACAGATGTTACCGAAACCATTTAAATTACGGCATCGATAGCCATTATATCGGTGAAGTTCAACCTTTCATTTATTTCAAAATATAGGACATTTGTGAATTATCTATCATGGGATAAAAGAACAAAATGTTCTTCTTCTAATTTTTTTCCTTATTACATTGGGACAATAAATATTTCAGGACTTCATTTTTTTCCTATTCACTCGGCATATACAAGTATCTGTTACCCCAATGATATCAGCACAACTTTTTCTTTGTATGTTAAGTTTGTGAAGTCTTATCGAAGTAGTTAGCTCTAATGTATTCATTGCTAATAAAAGTTTCCCTACGTTAATGTAGACAATACAAAAATTTAAACATTTTTTTTTTTGTCACCTCAAAACAAAGTAGACCATCTTTCATTATTTTAATGTCTAAAACATATATTGTTTATTTTAAGATTTTTTTTGGGGTTTGTGAAAGTTATATTTGCTTTAAAGTATCTGATCAAAGTAAAAAAGATCATTCAATGTCCGCTGATATTTGGGTTACAATTAAATACAAAGGAATGAATTTATAGCTTTTATAATTGGCTATATGGAGTTCGGAATATTGATAAGCATTTTTTTTATTAATATTTTATTTATTATAATAACTTATTTATTATATATTCGTCATATCGGATGTTAAAAGTATAACTAAATATAATTTATTGCCAAACAATCAATCTGACATTTCGACCAATATTCGACGGATTTATTTAATGAACCAAATTATTGGAAGAAGAAATTAGGTCAGTAAATATTTAAAAATGTTTATTTAATGAGAAAAAATAAAACAAAAATAAATAAATAATCTACCCTAAATAATTAAAAAGTTATAAATAGATTTTTGAACAAAAGCCGGACACGAAATTTAGTTTAAAATTGTAAAAATTTACGTGCTGATATTTTTCACGATATTTATTGATATCAACAGACTAACACAAAACGAAACCCTAAGAAATAGGTTCAGTCCGTGGTACAGACCTCTTTTTATCAATTTATTAACATCCGGCTGGAGATTCGTAAATAACTTCATCTTATGTAACCTACAAATATTTTATTTGGGAAAATTCTTGGAATTGAGACTTTTTCAATATGGAGGTCGCCAAGCTTTGTCTATTTAATTAGATACTAAGAATTCCTTAATACCCATTTACTTTCCACATTGTCCGTAAGATATTTGGGCACAAAATCGAGAAAAAAGGTGGCCTTCAAAAATATTAAGCCGTTTGGCGTACCCTACACCCCCAAAAATGTCAAAATAACGAGACTATTTAGGCCAAAAGGCTCAATATTTTGTAAGACCACCTTTTTCTAGACGTTGTGATCATGTTATCTTACAGTCAAATAATTATTTACGAGTTTATAGTAACTAATTAAATAGACTAAGTTTGCCGACCTCCAGATTGAAAACGCCCGATGCCGAGAATTTTCGTAAATAAATTATTTTTGGGTTACGATGTGATGAAGCTATTTACGAAGTATCAGCAGGACCTTATTAATTTGATAAAAAGGGGTCTGTACCATGGATTAGTTATGTAACCATATGGTATTTTTTTACTCATAAATTTTTCAAATGCTTAACAAGGCTCATCAACGCAACTGATGATTGGAATAATAAACATCATCAACACAGCCTATGACAATAACATTCTGCAAAAGAAAAGTGTGAAAGGCCTATGGAATTTCGAAATAAAACTTATTTTAATAATTGGTTCCAAATATTAGAATTTTCACCCATGAGGAATCCGAGCTATTAAGCTGGCAAACAGGCTGAGCTGGGACATAGTACATACAGTTAAATACAAAAGCAACTTCCTTCTGGCTAGTATTTATTACCAGCTGTATTTGGAAAATATCATTTTAAACTTATGATGTACTCATAGGTACACACATGCCAAGAAAGAGTAATTTGTTTTTTTTTTTTGGTTGGCTCTACAGACCTTGTAGATCTTTGGCCGCCTGAACCAGCCTTCTCCACCTCTGCCTATTTTGGGCTACTGCTTTCCAGTTTGCGGCATGAAGCTGAGCCGTATCTTTTTTTATCCTGTCTATTCATCTGGTTTTTGGCCTCCTACGTGGTCTCTTGCCTGCTACTCTGGCATTCATTGTCGTGTAGAGGCGTCCTGATGGATTGCTACGAGCTACATGCCCCGCCCATCTTGACCTGGCCTTCATGTCATGAGATATTAACTGACCCGTTTGCTTGAGATATTAATGCCATTAGGGACAAAGTGAACACCTCAACGCTTTTTATTCATTGAGATAAAAAATCTTAAATGGTTTGTTCATTTATTGACGGACGACCGATGGCCTGAAAGAATACTTCAGCATGTACCATTGGGAAGGAGGAAGAGATGTCCTCCGTAAAAGAGATGGTTGGAAGGTTTACATGAGGCTATAGCAGTAAGGGCACTCCGGAAGGAAGACTATTACGATAAAAAGAAATGGCTACAGGGATTGGGTTACGACATATGACCTTAAAGTGTTGTAAATAAAGTCCTTTATATAATATAGTTATATAATATAAATATAATAATATTTTATATTTTTAGCTTTAGGGTTGGATTTAATTATTTTAATTAAAGGCAAATGCAGTAGTTTTTTTTTATTTAAAAATTGATACGGAAATATTGCTTTGGACTTTGAATCGAAATCGTAATGGAATATTAATATTTCTTTAGTTTAGTTTTATAATATTTAGTTTGAAATCTCGGGAATGGAGTACGTATTTAAAAAATCAAGAATTTTAAATTTTCTTTTTCTTCCTTTGTCTCCATGATGCCTTATGCCTTTAAGAATAAATGTAGGCATCCCTTGTGCCGACGATTATGCGTCACCCGATTCATATCTAGAACTGACTTTAAGTCTAAAATCATATCCAAGAACACTGCTGTTGAAAAAAAAATACTCTAAATTAAAATGAGAATATTCCTAAAAGTTTTTTTAGTAAAAATACTGATTTCCCTATTATACTACGGCTCATTAATTGACTGGTTAGAGTTTGGAGTGTAACTGGTGCCCTGATTGGACTTCTCCTAGGCCAATTAACTGCTAATGAGGATTGTTTTAACAAAGTTTGTGTGGTCCCTTTCCAAAGCAGCTTCCCTCTGGTTAGTATTTACATTAAAACAAGTTCGGCTTTGGTAAAAGGTCGCCGTTGGAAGTCAGAATTCAATTTATTTGAGAACATTACAATGCCTTTCATAATTAAAATCGTTAGGGTTTTATTAAAAACATTAAAACATATATATATATATGTAATATATATGCGTATATATATATATATATATATATATATATATATATATATATATATATATATATATATATAGTTGTCTGGATATAATTATGCTGTGTTTTTTTAGATTATGGCGCCCGAAAAATCAGTGTGCAAATCCATATATATAGTTATGAATTTTCGACCCTTTTGGTCTTTTTACATCCTCAATAGTTCACAAACATATATATATATATATATATATATATATATATATATATATATATATATATTATATATATATATATATATTTAAGGGACTTATTCTAAAATACACAGCATAACAACTTTTTAGAAAGCATCATCGTACCCGGTCTTGCGATACGATAATGTACTATAGTTTAAGGATGCACTCCGTTTCAAGGGCTTTTTAAAATGCATTCTTAAAATAAAGGGTGGTAGCAAATGTTGAAGCCTGAGGGTGATGCGGAACATCTGCCAAACTTGCCGAGCATTGCGCTCTAATGGATGCTCGAATGAGTGGCAAATAGTTGTAGTAGTTTATCTCTGGACTTGTAGACAAGTAGGTAGACTGTGGAGCAGTGAACTTCGTTGTAGTTTGTTAATGTAAGTTGTTGAGTTTTTGCATACTTATTAGAGGTAACATTTATTTTATTTTTAACCCTCCTATGTAAAATAGTTAATATCATGAGATAAAATAGGAGATTTCTGTTAATGATACTGACTTTTTGAAATAAAATCTGAGGTATCAGTTTTCTATCAAAAATATCTCAAATTCCAAATGGAAAATGTGAGAGTTTTAACAAGGCCTACACCGGATTAGGTTAGTGTGCGCACTAAAAAACATTCACTTATTACCCTACTTTGAATAGAAATCCATTTCAAGTAAGGTTAGTTAATCAGTATATTACTTACCACTCTGGACAACAACGTATCCTGGGAAATGTCTTAATAAATTGAAATGTTTGATTAAACGGGAAATGTCTTATTAAATTGTGAGAAAGGCGTGTTTAATCGAATTCACAATCAATTTAAAAAACATATTACTTTAAATCTTTGGAGTTATAGGCATGGCTAGATTCTTGACTTAAATCTGGAGTTTTGTTGTGATATTGAGTGTTCTAGTGCCATCCATTAGTCTTCACTGGCATCCAATACCAGTGACGGAACTGGGTGAAAAGCACAGGAACTTGGAGTCTTGCTTTACGTTTTAAAGTCCGAGCGGTCCAACGGCATTTCATCTTCTCACATATTATTATTCTGCATAAGCTTGAATTGAATTGAAAGAGGATCGATTTTTCCTAATGCATGATCGTTAATAAATGAAAAGGTGCAAATACTTTAGAATTCTCGGGCTTTGAAGTCCACTTAGGATCTTAATTTTTTATAATAACGGGTGTTGTTATATCTCTTATACCAACAGAATATATAATTTGTCTACATATATTTCTTTTATAAATATACTTAAATTAGACGAATCGGATGAATTGTAAAAATAAAAAATGCTGCGGCAAAAAAAAAATAAGTTGTGTGCGGCAGATACTCCGTGACGACAAAAATACTTATGATTCAGCATCCTTGAAATTATTTTAAAATGCGAAGGGAAAAACCAACTATTTGAATTTTTCCACATCCGACTACCAGTCGATTTGACTAATTTGAAGGATTTGAAGCCGTAAGTTTTTAAAACGCATCCGAGAACATCATCAGTCGAGGTAGATTATCTTTTAGAAACATGTTCTTTACATGTAATAAAAATTTCAGCCTTCAATCCTTACGTTATATGAAAAATCAAATTTCACTTTTTTAATTCAAATTTTTGTATTGACTACAATTGATTTCAACCCACTGACCGAAGTTGTGTATTCAGATGAGTTTTATCTAAAACTTTAAATAACATTTATTTGCTGTAAACCTTTCAGTTAAATGAAATATTCGATAGCCCCTAGCCTATTAATTCTCTATATACTCTTTATAAAAAAAATCTCATACTTCCTTTATAAAATTGCTGCATTTTTTCCATGGAGTTGTACCTGATGAGCGATTTACAATTTCTCAAATCTAAAAATTAAAATATAATTTTAAACATTATCTTCCTAAAAATAATAGGGATAGGAACTATATAAGTCCTTAAAAACAAAAAAATAATTGAAATTAGACTATAATTAGAAAAGACACTATTAGAGTTTGTTTAGATGCCACTTTGAATAATGAATCATTGAAATCGTTCGAGAGAAAAAAGAGTTATATCATATTCCTTGGATGTTATTGCATTTACGGATTTCCATTTAATACTACCACTTTGTCAATAGTCAATATGCTATGCAAATTATTCCAACGGCTCCAGTATTTAAATTGACTATCGGGATTAAAGTCGTTAAAGGTTACTATGAAAATTACATTTAGTTGCCTTGGAAAAAATTGATTTAATTTAAATAATAATATAAAAGGGAAGATTATTACTCATTAGAAGACAGTTTGACCGAGCGGGTTAATATTTGTGCATGTCACCGCGCGTTGCCCGGATAAAAATAATAGATAAAATAATTACGAGTTCGCTTCCCGTTGACCGAAAGGGGTTTAAACTCCGGATTTTTTATTTATTTATTGAGAAATATTACAATCTGTCACAATTAAGGGCATTTAAAATAGTGTTCAGAGAACACATTCACACTCTATTTACAATAAATAATACAGAATATAATAATAGCAAAGGTAAATGTCTATAATATCTGGAATTAATCCCTCATCCCTTGACCCGGGAAAACCCCGTATAATATAAAATGCAAGGAAGAGGAGGACCTCCCCAAAAAATATTATACATTATTTGTAGTCAGTCTCTGTTACCTTTTACAATCTTATATTTTAATAATATTATTGTATTTTAATATTATTTTCTGAAATTCTCAGTTTTACATCGAAATATTATAGTGTAAATTTTCCTTGTTATGAGGTGCTACGTTCCGTGTACATACAAGGCCTCTTATAGCTTCGATCGGACATTTCTTTTCGGCTTTCCCTCTTTTCTGTTCCAAATCCCTTGCGTACTTGCAGCTACACCATCCATCTACCGCAGCATATCTATTCTTATTTTTAGAAATATTTCTTCCAACAGTATAATTTTGGAATCATGATCTTTAGGTATTTTATGATATGTCCAGCCCATCTAAATCCACTTTAATACATCAGCGATCCCATGTATACATGTATTGCTACTCCTTTTTCCGAAAAAATTGTTGTTTTCAATCAGGAAAAAAAAATTCTTATCTATCTCCATTAGTTTATTATCATTTTTTTCCATTATATATATCTAGCCATTTGTTTTAATAATAACCATGAGACAATTTCAATAATTTCAAATATGGTCTAATAAATTAAAACAAATTCTATTAAATACGGATTATTTCTAAAATCAACTGTAACATTGTTAATGTCCCTTTCATTAAAAATAAAAATATGACTGAATTTTTCATTATCCATAAAATTATTAACGAATACTTTATTTTTTTATTAAATATGTATTGAACAGAAAAACTACGTTGCAGGAACTAAGTAACAGAAAATTACCTATTGTAGTAATTTTGAAGCACAATTGAAAAAAAATCTATTTTTTAAAAAATTGCAATGTAAATCATGCTATGTATTGAACATGGTGTATTGAGCAAATGAGTTTTAAGAATTATTATGACAAGTTGAATGAAACCGACTTCTGACGCCGTTTTTGGTGTGAAGGGTAGAAAGCATGTAAATTAACTACCGAATGGCTAAGTAAGTGGTTCCTTTTAGTGTGTTACCAGTTATTGTAGTGTAATAGGGTGAAGTCAAGAACCAATGGAAACCATCCTTGCCTCACCCTGAAAAGATTGTATAAAATCAACCGAGAAGCAAGAAAAGAGGTCTTATGTTGATTTCTGGCCTGGAAGGTAGGTCTCATGTTTTCTTCCTGCTTGAGGACTGAAGCCTTGGCCCGACATAGACCACACAGATAGGCCTCTTGGAGAAGTTTTTGGATTTCGCCTTGAAAAGATGACCTCGTTTCAGCGGTTACAGCAATGAAATCTACCAACCACACCACTTCATAGACAATAGATAAGTTATAATTCCCAATCCTAATGTTATAATATTTCATGGCAAAAATTCTCAAAACAGTCCATCTGAAATTATGCCTTCGCCGTTAATTAATAAATTCATTGAATCACGTATTTTGTTCTTGTAAATATAATTTTTATATATTATTTACTAAACATGGAAATATATTACGTTTTTCAGAAAAAGTCATTATAATTCTGTCACCTATTTATATCATGATGATCACAGCTAATGTGTGTAATTAGAAAGCATGATAAACACAAACCAGCATTTGAGAAAAGAAATCCAATTTATTAATCCTGGACCAATAAATATATTATAAATCCAAATTTATTTTACTAATTGTTATTATTGATTTTCATTAAATAATTCAGGATAATTATCATCAATAATTATTCAGTGGCATCCCGAATAAATTTTATGAAACTAAAACCTAGCAATCTGTATTAATAAAAATAGTAAAATGGATCAAAACTGAGTCTATAGAGTTTTGTTTTTAAAATCTACATTGATCTGTTACGAATTCTGTTTTCCCTTAAGCAGAGAAAAAAAAAACAGAAATCTTAAAAATCTAAGCTCTAGTAATAAATTAGCAAATCTCACATCACAGATTCACTCCCCAATCATGGGATATATTAATATAAAACAATACTTGAAAATTATATAACTTTAGTAACACAGAAACTTGTTAAGTATTTATTATTCAAAGATAGAGTGCTTCCAACCGATAGGTTACCTAGAAATCTTTTTAGTCTATTTTATTTTGTTGAGTACATTTACCAGTTTTATATTTATTTTGATACCGTTGTATACTTAACTAATAAAAAAAAAAATTAAGAACTTATTTATAAAGTGTCAAATATACTACTAGTTTGATAAAAAAAAAATGTCTTCGGCAGTTATTTTTTGTTGATTATTTTCTTCAACGAAATGTAAAAACAATTTAGTATTCTGATAAACAGTTCTGACATTTCCCCCACCATGTCCATACTAACGTTCTCTGGAATGTTTGGCTTGATCGTGACGGATATCGACCCGAGCGGACCCCCCTCGACCCTGAGACAAATAGAGACAACGGGAGGAGCAAAGGGCTGAAGAAGAGGCTGTGGAAGACAGAGGGTGCGCAAGGGTTGGAAACTTTGGTTCGGTTGAGTAAATAAATCAAGGTGGCTCGGAAATAGGAGCGGGGAGAACAACTTTGCAAGAGCCTTTACTTTAGTAACAGATTATCCCCATTACCGCAACTAACAGTTCCAGAAAGGGATTATATCTAGCTCCTTATATCCACCTCCTGGGGGGAGGGAGAGGGGGGTGGCTTCATTACCATTAGCTTCGGGGGCTTACCTGTCTCATTTTAAGTCCTCATGTCTTTAGCAGAGAACATTATTGATAAAACCATACAACTACGCAATCATACGATTTTTTTTTTTTTTTTTACATATACCAGATATTTACTCAAATGTGGAATAGCCCAAATGGCAAAGCCACAAGGTCTATATCTTTAGGTTGACCACCTATTGTTATCTTACGAATTTTTTGTCAAACGACTTGACCGATTTTTAGGTTTATGAAAAAGAATAAGAAGAAAAGTAATATTTATTTCATAACATTTAATCCCTTAAGAGTGACAAAAGTGAAAAATAGTCAATAAATTTAGAATTGTTTGACATATAATGCCAATCGAATAATAATTAGATTACGAAGCTATGTAACATCGAAATAAAAATAAAATACCGTCATGAGTAAACACAAGGAACTATAGTTAAATAAATGTCCATGTGTTAACATTTTTATAGAAGTAAGCCATATAATATAATTTCAGTGAAATAACCAACGAATAAGATTTACAACACTAAAATACTAATATTTAATTCTTACATATCGTCAATATAAATGCTAATATGAACAATTTTCAACGCTGCACTCAAGCGATGAAGTTAAAGATGAGATTTGCGTATGAAGGAGGATAAGGAATCCCAAAATAAATTAGCACGCATTATTCTCACATCACTTTCTTTTTTTTATATATATATATTTGGGTTTATTTTGGAAAAAGAGAATTTTGCACCATTGAATTCATTAGTTTTTCATGGGACTTTGAAATCCTCAAATATCTCAATGTACGAAAAAAAATAAATAAAAAACTCACGTTATTTAATGAGATACCGTTTTTTTAAACAATGCGGGCGCAAAACACTGATAAATTATTGTATAAAATGTGTTTTATCTATCCTCTACCAGGTATTTAAAGATTTTTAGATCAAACAGCTGAATTTTCGATTTTTAAGCTCAAATTATCAAATGAGATACCGTGTTTGTTTTGAAACGATTTGGCCGTAAAATACTGAAAATATGTTTTAATACATTTTAATTCTTATTGATGTTTTGTTGGTTTCATAATATACCATGTGAAAATTCGTGATCATATATACTGAAAACTACAATTACATATTTATAATTAATTTTATTAATTTAATAAAATTAATATTAATCCCATCATATGTACCTGACAACATCCTATATTCTCAAGTGTCGTTCGGAAGTTGAAGGCATCCAACTACTCCAAAAAGATTAAATATTCGTTTACATCAATTGCCCTAAAACTCTATCAAGGTGTTAACGTGCATACGTAGATATATTCCATTAAGACGAATAAAGATAGGTAATTATAGGGACCAGGTAATTTCCGATTTTTTAATATAAATTTTATAAATGTTTGCAGGTCAAAAAATCTGTATAGCAAAAAAAATTATAAACATCATATTCTGAAATTAGAAAACAACAATATACATTTTTAAAATTGGATCAGTACATAAAAATATGGTTTAATTAATTCAGTCTTAAATATGCCCAATGACCGTTACAAAATAAACTAATATACACTATGTTGACTAAACAAACATTTTGACCGCTATAACTAATATTCAGTATAGAGACAGTAATAACTAATTGAGCCAGGAGAAATTGTAACATGTTATTATAATTGGAAGGTCAAGCGGATAAATGTATTTATTCACATATTTAGTAAACTTTAATTATTTATATGTAAAAAGTGCAAAGATTATTTATTTTTGTTGTTCAATTATTGTTCAAAGATGGCAAATGATGATGCATGTTCCAATCAACGTGGATAAATGAGATTATAATTTATTTTTAATCAGAAATATTACTTTTCACTAAGGCCCTGGTTTTTATGCAATAAAAACCATTGAAATATACCGTATAATAGAACTTAAAATGTACGATAATCAGCAGTATAATATGGCATTAAATATATGTTAGTATGCAGCATAATATGCTACCAATTAGTACAATATGTTAATAAACATAAAATATTAGGCAAAAAAAAATTTAAGAAAATTTCACTATAAATTAATAATTACTACACATTTTAGATCTTCTTTCTATTTTTTAAATTACATCATAGTTTTGTTTTTAAAATACTTAGTTTTTGTTCTCACTAAAATGCATAGTGCTTAATATATATCTAATTTTGAGACAGATGAAAAAAAATCTATTAGTTCATACATTAGAATAATTAAAACTAGATTAATAAAGTAAACTGTTGAAAAATGAATGTTTATAACAACTTAATAAAATGTCGCGACCTTTTTTATTGAAATTAGGCCTTTTATGCAAGCTAATTGTTAGAAACTAGTGCGCATATCGATTACGACATTTCCTTAGTCGAGGGACTTAAAGAGAATGCATTCAGCTTATTCATAGTTGAGCAGTATTTTTTATTTATTTTTTTTTTTTTTTAATAGCTCTGGTTAGTTCCTTAGGGGGACCCTACTATGAGAATATGTAAAAGTGAGTTAAAAATATACATAAAAATAATTTTATGGGGGAAAGGATGATAGTGTGTTTCTTATAATAATTTATGTAATACAGTTGTAAATTTCAATAAAATTATAAATAAAAAAAAAATTATAGGTTACCTGTCTTAAGATATTGTCTCTTGTTAAGGGAAAGTTTTATATTATCCGATAATTATTTCTGTCAGATGCGTCTCCTATATTTATTGGAGGTCCATAAAAACGCTTTTAATGTAACCGCTAAAATAAAATATATAAAAAATAAAAGGAACATAAAATTAGAGAATCCTCAGATGATTCACGTATGAAAAATATGAAGTTGGAAATGAATGAAAAATCACACAAATGATATACGAATTTAACTAATACTATATTATGTTTAATTAAATCAAAGATTATTAACTTATCGAACTTATCATAGTATGGTAAATATGAGTATAAATATACAATATAAAATTTTATATCAATAAAATGTTTAATTTTGCAAGGTAAAATTATTTTATTTCTCTTAGCTTTACTATTTATAGCTGATTTTGGCGTTCATAACACCATGAAGTAAGGCAATTTTAAGTATCATTAACTCAGCTCATACTCTTTGGAACTAGTTAGCGATTAAGTTCAGTAGTAAATTAAAAAAATAAAAACGAGGAGTTACAGACGTTTTAGGGGTTGTAAAAAAAAAAAAAAAGTAATGTAAATGCTATAAAGTGTCATAAAACTGTTTTACGTCTCCTTTTCCAACTTCCTTCTCCTTAATTGAGGTGTATCGCGCTAGATCCCAGCATTTTGTTTTTATCGCTTTTTTATTTTATAAGTATTTTTAAACATTAATTACGGCTTTCAAAACTAATAATAAATAAATATATTTGATCACATAGTCCTACTTTATGTTATTTTTAAACCAACGCATCGGCCCCTTAGGAAATATTTAAGGGAAGAAAACCTATTTTAAATAATTAAATTGAATATTGACCGAATTGCCCTTGTCAAACATAACTTAATTAGTCAAATACTAAAACCTCCCTGATCTAAAATAAAAGATTATAAAGGTTTTAGTATTTGAATAATTAGTTTATGTTTGACAAGGGCAATTCGGTCAATATTCAATTTAATTGTTTAAAACAGGTTTTCATCTCTTGAATATTTCCTAAGGGGCCGATGCGTTGGTTTAAAAAATAAAATAAATTAGGACTGTATGATCAAACATGTGTATTTATTATTACTATTAAGGTGAAGTCCAGTTTAAAAAAGCTAATGTCATTATAAAAATGAGCTGTATATTTAATAAGTCATAGAAAAGTGGTAAATGAATTTTTCGTATACTACAAAATGTCAATAACATGACCTAATTATTAGTATAGAAGATTTACTTCAATTTTACTTATTTATTTAATATTTTTTTAGTTTATTTTTTTTATGAAGATTTACTTAATTTTTTATTGATATTATTTATTTACTTTGTTTTAAATTATTATTCATATGTATTTCTCTATTATCATCACCTGTTGTATCAATAAACAATTATAGCCTTAATAGGTATTGCCGTCCAAAAATCGCGGACTGTATTATTATTCGATAAAAAAAAAAGATATGAATATTATATTAAGAATGTTATGTTATTATATTAGAAAACTATTAATAAAAAAATAAAACAAAAAGAAATAACGCATTAAAAATTAATTGATATTTTACTGTAGTTCATACAATCTGGTAATATAATTTAGGGGGTGGAGTTACCTATTGAAAGTTAGAATCACATTATTTTCATATAACTATATAATTGTAACTTTGGAATACTTACATTTGTAGATTATCACCATTATTTTAATTTGAGACAACTCTATTTGTATGGTTGAAAAAAAAAATCAATTGCTAATTAGCCATCAGTTTATCGCTTGAATTGCTGAGTTGAAGTCAAGGTCGGAAACTTACCGGTTATACAATGGTATAAACGTTATCGACAAAGTTGGTCAGAAAATTCTTGGAAAACATTTTAATGGGTTTCCTAAGAAACTTCTGCTCTAGTTCTAGTACTTTATTTAACTCACATAATCATGTCTTGAACAATACAAAATAAAGGATCACTTAACATTTATACCTATAATGAGTCCTCTCAACAAAACTTAGCTGTTCAACTAAGGTTTATATAGAATAAGAAGAAAGTTTAATAACTGGAGGAAGGAATTCAAGTCTAAATAGATTTTTAATATTACTAATAGTTTTTTTTTTTTTTATTTGCTGTTATTTAACGTCGCATCGACTGCCAGGGCCATTAGTACTAATAGTTTATTCTTCTATAAAGTTAAATTCGTCATTCGTCATTTTTAGGATCGCAATACTTTCCTTTACTATATATTACATATACAGATAAATGAAAGTAAAAATGAATCCGCGACGCACATAGTGACTTTTTTCACACTATTCAAACACTAAATTACTTTAATAGTCTTGCAATTACAAAGAATGTTAGATTCACCTCAGTGTAATTAGCCATTTGGTCAACTAATCCAGTGAAAGAAGTAATTAAGGACCAGATAGTGACATTTTGCTCTGTGAAATCTGAGCATCATGCACTTAGTGAAACTATTTTTTACGTATAAAAGGAGTTTTTATGCCCATAATAAGTTCTTGTATCGATAAATATGATCGAAATTAACAACTACTTACCTTCATGTAAAAATCTATTAAAAGTGTACTTAATGCCTTTCGCAATAAAAATGTATATGGGTCTTTATGTTTATGTATAAATATTTATATGTATAAATGTATATAAATATGTATATGGGTGTTTCTATTTAGTGACAGATAAATATTGGAACAGTAAAATATAAAAAATTATTGCGGCCTCCATTAGCACTTTCTTAATCTTACTGCGGGCTAATTTCCCTCACCTATGTACATTAAAAGCCTAAATACAAATATCATACTGGTATATAAAATAAATAAATTCTTCGTCTGTTTAATTTTTAAAAAAAGTCTTACAAACACGATAAAAAAATCATAAAACGTTACGTATATTTCTAATTTATAAAAAAAATCTGGTATATCCACTCACACGACTTTCCTATCTATTTCAGAAAAGTTACATATGTATATAAGGAACCAAAAAAAAATTGAAAAATCGATTTAGATTTATATTCTTGAAAATTGATCAAAGAAAAGATTTGAGTACGATTTATTTCATAAACTAAGGTAATGTAAACCGGCTTAAGGTAGATCAGTGTAAAAAATTCAATACCCTCTAATATTATTGATCAAAAACTTTTTTCCATAGCCTAATTTTGTCAAACAATAATTCCTGTTAAAAGAAGAGGAATTAGTGGAGCATGTGCGATGCGGGCAACACATTTTCTTACTTTCAGTTACTTTTTTTTTTCTCTCATTCATCACCTTCTGACACCAGGATATGTAGCCGTAATCTTACATTGGAAACCGAATAGCTGTAACTTCGTTAATAGTTGTCCGAAGAGAACGATTTTTATATAGTTTTGTAGGAAATTATTCAGGGGGCTCGGAAACGTACAGATCGGAAAACCGTCAAAAACTGCACATCGGAAATTTGACCCGATTGCAATACTTTCCTTACCTAGTATAGGTAGGAAAGTAAGAAATTAAAAAATATGTAGAAAATAGAATACGCTGTAACATCGCTAATACTGGTTAGATTCCGATGATTTTTTGTTGTTAATTTAATTACCTTTCAAAACTTTTATCATACATTTTACCATAAAATACATACTTAGCGAGTTAGGTCCCAAAACATTTTTCTTTTCTTTATAACTTTTTTAAATGAATTTTTCGGGAATTTAATCCATGTACAAGAACTGAAAGGAAAATGATAACAACATTATAGAGAAAAGTCTCATTGAAATCGTTAGAGCCATTTTCGCGCTATAGTGTACAGAAAAATATATTTTTCATTTATTGCGCATGGAGCATCTAATTTGTGTCACAGGCATCAGTAGTCAAAGCCCTACAAAATAAAAAAGAAGCAACAAAGTCGGTTTAATAGTTCCCGAGAAAATCTTAGCCCAGACAGACAGACAGACCAATGCTAAAAATGTGTTTTCGGGCTCAGGGGGCTCTGAAACGTACAGTTCCGTCAAAAACCGCATATCGGAAATTTGACCCGATTGCAATGATTTCCTTATCTGGTATAGGTAGAAAAGTAAAAATGGATATAGCTTTGGCTTTTGACGATATGTTGTTAGCAAAGTCTACTTTTGACTATCAAAATCGCAAAACTAAAATTTCATCCAATCAATATTCTATTCTTCAATCCTTCCTTTTTGACAGATTTTCAATCAACGACGTACGTCTTAAGCCTTATAAGCTCAGTTAACTAATATACAAGTAAGTCTTGAAAATAAGAAATGCTCTGTCAGATACTTTAATACATGTAGTGTTTAGTGACATGTTTTTGAATCTCAATCAACTGCTTTTGTTGACACAGACTGATCTATTTCATTTAATGATAAAGAGTAACAGTAACATATTAAAAGAGATCTTTGCTTCTTACTTCTTTTTTTGTTAGGAAGCTGTTTGATGTTAATTTTAAATTTTGCATTTACTATAATTCATTCCAAGTTTGCGCTTCGGAATACGATTCCCATCTTCAGAATTTTATTCCCATCTTTCATAAGCATTTGTAGGTAGAAAAGAGGTTCATAAAAATGAATATATGTTACAAAATTAGTCAATGTAAAGTTGTTACATATTTGCTATATTTACCTAAAACCTCGTGTGCTCCTTTGTCATAATTAAGAGTTTTTATTACATATGAAAGTAATATCTGGAGCAAAACATTGATAAGACTAATAATTGGTCTATTAGCTACTGTTATTGTACTTTGTAGCTGATACTTGCTATTTTTATTTCGATATTTGTATGAATGTTAGTTATGTTATAGTATTTTATTTTCACTACGTTTTATTTTTGTTTAAAATGTCTGAATAATGTGTTTCTAAATATTTAGTATCTGTTTCGTAGTTTACAGTTATTCTGTTGTTTTTGTGATGTGGATGGCTTCCAGTAATTTTCTGTTGTTTTTTTTTTTGGTCCCGTTTCTATTATTTGTGATTTATTAAAATTGAAATTGTGTTGTAGTTTTATACTATGGTATACTAATTCTATAGTGTTTATGATTTTTTTTTTACTTTCCTACCTATACTAGGTAAGGGAAGTATTGCGAACGGGTCAAATTTCCGATATGTGGTTTTCGAAGGATCTATGCGTTCCAGAGCCCTGCGTCATGATATTTAAAGGTAATGAAATTCTCTACAAAATAGTATAAAAATCGTATATTTCTGACAACTATTTAATTGCCAATGTAAGATTACGTTCATATCCTGGTGTCAGAAAGCGATGAATGAGCGAAAAAAAACTATGTGAAAGTAAGAAAATCTGTTGCCCGCATCACACAAGCTTCACTATTTTCTTTACTTTACTTTTAACAGAGATTATTAAAAAGTGATTATCAAAATGTTTACACTGATCTACCTTAAGCCGGTTTCATTGCTTTTTTTATCAAATAAATCGTACTCAAATCCTTTCTTTGAGAATCAATTTTTAGTTAAATAAATTTAATTCTAATTTTTTTTTTTTTTTTTTTGGTTTCTTTATGGACATATGTAAAGCTATAAAAACTTTTCTGAAATAGGTAGGAAAGGAGTGTGAGTGGACACAATAGATTTTTTAAAATGTTTTTTGCAATTGCAAATGTGCGGTGAAATTCTGATTTGTATTTGATAAATGACAAAAAAAAAAACAATATAAAAAACACTCTATTATACCTAAAAATATACACATATCGTTTATGTGTACAGCTCTAGATGTACATTTAAAATTTTTCAAATGCCAAAAAAGAGGCTGATCACAATCAAACGAATTCCTTTAAATATATTGGAACTATATAAATTTATTTAAGATCCAGAAAAGCGAAATTTCCTCTTATCCGGCATTTTATTTAACAGCAGGTCCTGGTATTATATTTTGGCAGATTTCACTTTATCATAGGTTAGAAGAATAAAGCCCCTTCAGGCTGGTCGAAAATTTACGGGCATTATTCCCGTTCCTCTGGGCCAGTCCTATACAGGGTCCCCTTACCGGAAATTATATCTATATCGGACTCCTATTTTATAGATTTTTTTTTTTATTTAGCCTCTCCTTCAACAGTTTAATATTATTTTAATTTAATATAAATGTCACAATAAAATACACTGCATTGAATATTTTTCTCCTTATTATATTATATATATATATATATATATATATATATATATATATATATATATATATATATATATATATATATATATATATATATATATATATATATATCATTATCATAAGTGGTATCTTACAAACGAATAATAGTTCAGTCTAACCTTAGAGACAAAAAAAAAAAATGTTTTAACCTAAATTTCTCTAAAATCGTCAGAATTTTATGTATTTATTAATAAATATTTGATTTTATAGATTACAACAATATGAAAATTAAAATTTGTATATACTCTAGTCCTTAAACAAATAAAAATACATATAATTTCGGGTTGATGGTTCACTGTAGTGAATGATTGAAGAGAAGGATGATTGAGGTGATCAGTCAAAATAAAAATTTGCAAAAATAAATAATACTTTTTATCGTTACATTTGCCGACGTTTAGGCCCAAAGTTAAGGCCTTCACCAGGGCTGAGAAAAGAAAACATATAACAATAGGTATGAGAAACATGAATAATATAGGTAGAAATATATAAGTAAACTGAAATAGATAGAGTGAAAATTGTAGTAAAGTAGGTAAAATAATAACAAAACAACTAATGAATAATAATAACGGTTAACCCAAATTTGGTTTAATAGATTTTTTTTTTTGTCCTTCCCTTCCTCGCCTTTAAGGCTATAGGGGTTTTCCTGAACCAGGGAGTGTGGGCGGGAATTTAAAAACTCCTCCGGGCACCAGGACGCAAACTCGTGACTATTTTTTATCATAGTCTTATGTACCAGGTTGCCGGGCAACGGCGGTGCAGTGCACACGCGTTAGCCCATTCGGCCACCCCGCCCACTGGTTTAATAGATGTTGTACTGAGATAAGCTATAACTCTTCGTATATCAATTAATTGCTTATGATTATTTTTATTAATACTCGTTTCCCTCCTGGAGTCCTGCTTTGGCTTTCACATTTGTGGGACAAAGATTGACTCCACTGGACCAATGTAAATATTATAGATAGGTGTGAATGTGTTTTATTTGTTTTATTATCATTCCGCTTTAATCTATTATTTTATTTATCTTGTATATATATATATATATATATATATATATTATGTGTGAATGAATAATGTAGCCCTTCAGTGTGGCATTCTGTATTAATATTCAATAAAAAAATAAATAAAATACTCGTTTTCAGGTCATCAACTTGAATTTTTGATAAAATGTTTGATTAAATTGATTGGTTAATTAAAGATGAATTAATCGTATTTGTATGCTATTACAGTTTCAAAACAATTTAATGTTTTTTTTTTGTTTTTTATATACTTTATATACTTTATATATTTTTTATAATATAGAATATTTTTACTAATAGATAGAATATATATATTTTTTTATATAGTTGAAAATGAGTGCGTATAGATAAGGAAGAAATCATTACGCTAAATATATTTGCAAATTAAGTTAGGTAAATAATATTTAAATTATCAAATATATATATATATATATATATATATATATATAATATATATATATATATATATATATATATATATATATATATATATATATATATATATATATATATATATTTAATATATAGTTTTCACTGATGGAATTTAATATTAACCACTCAATTTTATCCGGGACAATAGCTTTTATAAACAGAATTGTGAAGAAAACAAGAGCATGAAGTTGTCCTTTTGTATCCATATCATTTTTCGATGGCACATTGTTTCCCTTCAAAAAACAATTAAACTTTTTTTACTGCTTTTGTTATCGTTTTTTTAAAAATATATTTAATGTTCTGGATGCTGGCTAATTGTGTGCGCCTATTTCGTAGAAACATTTTAGAAGGTAGATATGTGTACAGTTTAAACAAATCTGACGATGAAATAATTAAAGAAATAAAATAAAATAATAAAACTCTTGTGAGCGCAACAAGCAATTGTTGGGCTATTATAGGATATTTGATCGCATTTTTAACGTAGCTAAAGCTTAAAGCTTCCAGAAAACAAATCATAAATATCATTAAAATATCAAAAATCCTATTAATTATATCACCGGTTGATTAAGGATTGTACGATCCGTTGATTCTGGGTTGTACTACTATTAGTTATTAAGCTGTTATTTTCCATTGCAAAATTTACTAAAATCGAATTACGAGATTTGCATTTTCTGCCATAGACAGGTCAAAAGTTGTCACACTAATTGTAAGTAGATACTATTGGGATACCACAAAGGGAAAATTCATCAAATCATTCACTAATTTAATTTTCAAAATAATTACATGACGGATAAAAGTCAATTTAAATGAATAATTTTTTGTAATAAATCATTTATACTTGTGAAAAGATTATTATAAGAAGATAATGTTTCTGTAGAATTGAAGAATAAATTGACAACATACCATGATATACACCACGAACAATATATTATATTATTTGTGGTATTAAGAAACAAAAAAAAAATGAAGAAAAATACGATACTGTGGAGCTTGAAAGGTATTTTAGGATACTGAAAGTTGAATTATTTTGTACATAACCGAAAAATACAGTCCCAAAACAATTTAATGTGTTTTTTTTTTTGTTTTTTTATCTACTCATAGATATATATATTTTTTATATGATTGAAAATGAGTGCGTATTAATAAGGAAGAAATCGTTTTTATTTATTCTGATTTATTCTCCCATTAAATACTGATTTACTTCATTTTAGTCACACGTTACCGAACTGAAATGAAAATATAATATAAATGATTTTCATAAAAAAATATGGGGTTGAACGTGGTAAATATATAAAATAGTTTACCAGTGAAAACAGCAAATCAATACATACCATAGAGTTCTTAAAAGTTCCTGGAAACGATATAGCTTTTTTAAATTTGTATGTGTGATATTCATTTGCAAACATATTATTTAATAATCAGCAGATTTGAAAATGTCCGACCTCAACGGGCCAAACCATATTTTTTGATTAAATTTAAATTTCAATGTATGAAATTTATTGGTTGTTGTTTCAGTATAAAATTCAATATCAACTCAAGTCTCAATATTTCTGTCTTATTTTCTGCTACTCTTACCGACTTACAGACATTTCATGTAATTTTGTAAAAACTAAATTCACTGTTGATATTTTGACTTTTGTTTCACTGAATAGTTTAAGATAATCCACTGTGCGGTGGCTCATCTTCGTATATTCCATTGGATTTTACATAAGGGGAATTTTTGATGAGTCTTCTTCTGGTACCACAGGCACATCTGTCGTCACCATATACTTTGTAAAGTGAATAAATTTTTAAATATTTTTTTTATACTTTCTCTCCTTGCGTTATACAGAATCTCAAGAGTGACTGAGTATTTTTAAAGAAAAAAAAAACAAAAATTTTTGTAGATAAAATTTTCCCCAAAACAGGAAATGTATTGAACTTCATCATATTTTCTTTAAACATTACTCAAAAGAATTATGATTTTTTTTTTTAATTTCTTTATTGAGTATTATAACAATCTGTCTGTTGGACATTGGTTATAGTGAGGTAGGATGACATTCACACTATATGTACAAAAAAATAAAATAAATAGAACAAAATAATAATCAAAAGTATATACAATAGACAATAAAATAAAATAACCTAAAAAATAAGAAAATTAGAACTAAGAAAAAAAAAACACATGCATACCTATATACAATCAGGCGAGGGAACTCCAGGAGAACCCTGCGCTACTCTCTCAACAGCGTCACTGGTACTAAAGCCAGCGGAGATTGGTCGAGAGCACTTTAGCCACATACACTCATGTCTTGAGTGAAGAATCTGGCCATTGCCAGAACTCCAATTTATACAATCTACAAAAGGTCACGAGGCCACTACCATTTCAAACTTCTTGAAGGATTAAAGGGATGGGAGGTGCTTGATAGGGATTGTGCAAGAGGATTTGGGTGGTAAGGTAAGTAAGGTAAGTAAGGTTCTGGTGAAATTTGGAGAATTTTCATGGGATAAGGTCTAGGACAAATGGGATTTTGAGGTCATGATGTAGGGTTTTGTTGGTTACATAGAAAGGAGCATCGACTATTGTTCGAAGGACTTTAGACTGGAAGGATTGGATGCGCTAACAATTACAAACAATTATAAACAATTTTTTTTTAATTTTTCTTACTGAGGTTTAATACATTTTACTACACTTATAGGCAAAGAGTATTAGAGCTGTAAGGCATATTCATACCATATTTACAATACAATTAAATTAAATAAAAAATAAATAAGTAGAATATATACAAATATACAAAGGTAGAATATACAAGATATATAGAATATAAAAACGTAAAAACTGTAATAAAAACAAAGAAATATAACTTGAAGTGAAATAAAATAATCAGAAATTGTTAGGAAGAAAAATTCAAAAAGACATTAAATTTTAATTAAACTTATTTATTGAAAAATATTACAATCTGTCTCTAGGACATTTATAATAGAGTTCACAGATCACATTCACACTCTATGTACAATAAATAAAATAATTTTACATTAAACTTATACAGAAAAATAATATAAAAACAATAAATAAGAATAAAATAACCTAAAAATAAATAAATAAAAAGAACACATACACATCTTTATACAATATCTTCAATTTGGCGAGAGAACTCCAAACCAACTGTGGAGGGAAAAGTATGACTCCAAGAGTTCCCTGCACTCCTCTCTCAACCGCGTCACTAGGGCTAAACCCAGTGGAGATTGAGCAAGAATGATTTAGCCACACTCATGTCATGAGTGGAGAATATGGCCAATGCCAGAACTGCAATATTTACAAACTATAAAAGATCGCCGGGCCACTGCCGTTTTAACCTCCTTGGAGGATTATATGGATGGATGGTGCTGGATAGAGATTGTGCAAAGGGATTTGGATGATGGGTAAGGTTCTGGTGGAATTTGTAGAATTTTGCTGGGATAAGGTCTAGGACAAATGGAATATTAAGGTCATGGTGTAGGGTTTTGTTGGTTACATAGAAAGGAGCATTGACTATTGTTCGAAGGACTTTGGATTGGAAGGATTGGATGCGTTTGATGTTAGTAAATTTTGCTGTTCCCCTCAGCGAGGAGATCACTCATCCAGTTTCTTTTGAGCATCCTAAGCGTGTTACCTGTTGCCATGTCTTGCATTAGTGAGTTAGAATGTCCTTGAAGTTATCGTTAAATCTTTTATATTGTTTCTGTTTTGACCTATAAAGGTCTTTATTTAAAGCAATGTTTGTGACGTACCATGGTGATTTTGTTGTAGTTCTAAAATTTTTTGACTGAATAGTAGTTTCTGTACATAGTTTGTTTTGGCTGTCCCATAAATCCTGATGCGTATGTCTAAATAGGCTTAAATAGGAACATATAAGTTTTCAGTTTTTGTTTTAGGTTTCATTTTGAATGTTTTGAAAGTAGTGACTGTAATAGTTGTAGTCTGTTGATTAACGTTTTTTTGTTTTTATGGTAATAAGTGGGCCGCAGATCATTCTTCAATCAATCGAGATCATTCTGTCAAATATCAGTCTAAGAGATTGGACTTCATTGTTTGTGAAGGTAGATATGAGGGCGAATTTTTCTTGGAAGAGTGAGTTTGATGGGTTATAAATTGTCTCCGTTGTACAAAATGTTTTCAAAACTTTAGTAAGCTACAATAATATTTTTAAAATACATTAATAAAAATATTAGGTAAAAGCCTGTATAAAAAAAAAAAAAAAAATTGGCCTACTTATTGACGTTTTTTTTTTTTTCAATATATTTACAACTGCATTACAATATAAATGCATCAAGTAAATGTGTACACAATAATATAATCACTTGAAAACGCTTGTTGAGAAACTATCCACAGGTAGCACTCTAATAATATGTCTACATAAAGAGATCACGGGGCCATCTTCTTTTCAGAAGCCTCGGGGGGTTATCAGGAATCGTAGAGGAAGCAAGATTAGAAACGAGAGGATTCGGATGGTTATGAAGTTTATTATGGAAGGAAAGGTATCTGGATTCTGCCAAATTGGTGACATATCGAACTTTAGGTCATTATGGATCATTTTATTTGTATGGAGCATTGAGGATTTTACGAAGGATTTTGGATTGTAAGGATTGGATACGAGAAGAATTTTATGGTTTAGTGGAGCCCCATAGCTCAACTCCTTCCAACAGGTCTTATTACAGTCATGTATATTAGTCTTTTGTAATTAAAAGAAAGTTTAGAGCGTTTGTCTAGTAAGTGGTAACGTCCAGCAATTTCAGTATTTTATGAGGATTCCAAGTGAGACTTTTGTCCAGGTGGAGTCCAAGATATTGTATTTGTTCAACAGGGAGAAGTGGGGTGTTATTAAAGGATACTGTAGGACAGGAAATCATAGGTTTAATGATGTTAAAAAAATAAATTAATTTGTTGTGGGAGTGATTATATAACGTAAAATCATTTATGACAACAAACTTGTAGTGTGGTAAAGAATTACTTGCTGAAACGCTCTAGCTCTTCAGTTAATCCAAAATCTGAAGAGTAGTCGCAAGAGGATTTCTCCTTTTTTAACAAACAAGGGTAGACAACCGACGGCATTATAGGCACCGCTGGAAGGTGGATTAGTAGGGCTGGAGAGGAGGCACTCCAGCTGGAGGGCAGGGCTACAGTTGGCCGGTTCACACGTCCCTCCTCCCCTCCCTCTAGTTTACACTCTTAGCGGCCAAATAACTCCAGGGTTCTCACTTATCCAAACAAAATTCCTTCCATCGCTGCTGATTAAATTGAAAATCGATTTCGGATCAATCAGTAAAAGGCATCAGAGAGCTAAACGCCTCAACTCATCTCAAAAATATAGATATTTCATAAACTTTATTATTTCGAGGAAAATATATTTAACCCTTATTTACTTCATAAAAATGTATTTCATTTTTGTATTTTGACGACGTTTCGGACAATTTGGAGCATTTTCAAGTCAAAAAGTGTATGTGTAATATAAATATATATATAAACATTACTATAAATATATATATATATATATATATATATATATATATAAAATTATAAATTAGCACATAAAGGAATAAAACAGAAATTTTAAATGTTACGATTAATGAATTAGACCTATACTTACAGAATTATTATATAATACACTGAAATTTTATTGGATACGCTTAAACACGCTTCGGAGGATTACATGAAACTGGATGAGAGATTTCCTCACTTAAAAATACACTTTTTTTTAATTTATTTATTGAGAAATATTACAATCTGTCACATTTATAATAGTGTTCATTCACACTATATTAAAAATAAATAATACAGAAAATAATAATAATAAAAGTAAATGTATATAAACAAAAGAAGTAAACTAATGAAAATAACAACTAAAACGCATGCATAATACTATACAATATTTACAGAATCCATTCACTCAGAAGAACCCCGAGCCAAGCCTTTCTCCCCACTCGTGGGACGAAAGGCAGGACTCTATGAGATCCCAGCGACTCGCAATGAGCCACATTACTGTTATTAAGAACCAGTAGAGGCTGAGGAGAGGCGCTATAAATAAATACACTACAATCAAGTCAAGAAGGGATGCCGCTGGGAACTCCTTTCACTCACGCCGATCAAGTCATTACCAGGATTATTTCCAACAGAAGACTCGCTAATTTCAAGTACTTCTAACTTGAGTTTGTAAATAAATATACATTAAAAAAAATTATCTTATTATTACAAAGTTATTTCTTAAAGGTTATATTCTAAAATCCATTTTTTTTTAATTCAAGATATACAGCTTAACCGAAGATATGGCCAACTATATAGACTACTCAATAAAAAATCTCAACTTTCAGTTGAGAACAAACTATTAATCTACAATACAATCCTGAAATCTATCTGGACCTACAGACTCGAACTGTGGGGGACAACAAAACTTCCCAACATCAAACGCATTCAATCCTTCCAGTCTAAAGTTCTCCCAACAATAGTCGATGCTCCATTTTATGTAACCAATAAAACCCTACACAATGACCTTAATATCCCATTTGTACTTGACCTAATCCCAGACAAATTTTCCAAATTTCACCAGAATCTCACTCATCATCCTAATCCTGTAGCACAGTCTCTATCTACCTCCAGTCATCATTACAATCCTCCTCGGAGGTTAAAACGGCAGTGGCCCCGTGACCTTTTGTAAAAATGTATATATTGGAGTACTGGCACTGGCCAGATTCTTCACTCATGTCCTGAGCGTCTGTTGCTCTAGGGCACTCCATCAGTCTCCACTGGCTTACTATACCAGTGACGCGGCTGGGAGAGAAGCACTGGGATCTCCTGGAGTCCTGCTTTGGGTTCCACAGTTGGGGTACAAAACTCGATTCGGAGTCCCCTGGGCCAATGTAAATATTGTACATTGGTGTGAATCTGTTTTATTTGTTTTGTTATTACTCGGCTGAGCTGTTGTTTTAATTATCTTATATATTACTTTATCTTTTTATTTATATATATATACTTTTTTTTCCTTTCTTATGTACATATTGTGTGAATGAATACTATAGTACCAATGCCCTTCAGTGTGGCAGACTGTATTAATACTCAATAAAAGTTAAAAAAAAAAAAATTCAATATTTAAAAGAAAACAATTAAAAAACACATATAAGAAAAGGTCAAATATATACTATATATTAAAAACTTATTTATTAAAAAAATAAGTGATACATAATGTTTCTATCCTCATATTTATTTTAGAATGCTTTTTCATTAATTCTTCTTTCGGCCACCGTACATGTCTGGTTTTGATGAATTCAGTGTTCGTATATGTGACAAAGCAGTATATGAGTCAAAGTGTGCCTCAAAGTTAGGTTAAATGCAGAAAATATACCCACAAGTGAAGTTCTGGGTTCCGTTTTTTGACCATTTTAAGAATTAACAGTTTCTGTAATTAAGTTTTTTTCCTGTTCCTATACTTCCAAAGGTTAAAAAAATTGAAATATTGTAAATATTTAACCCACGTGTGTTATTATGAATGCAGTAGAGATATGATACGAGGCGTAAAGTGAATACACTTTTATATTATTCTTTTGACTGTATATAGCCATCCTTTCTTTTCGCTCTAATCTAAATAAATAAACAAATACTACTCCTTTAAGATAAGAACTATTATAAAATTAATATTTATAATTAATAAACGATACGCTTTTTAAGTTATCACACACACATACACTCTCAGACACACGAATATATATTATAACTATATTATATTGATTGTGTTTTAAAATTAAAAAAAAAATTGTAATAACGTTTATATGTAGCAATATAGACAATAAATATAAATAAGAATATAAAATTATGGGTTTTATGAAGTCTTTGTCATTTTCGAAATTTATTGTCAAATTTGAAAATTCTCAGGTTTAAGCAAAGAAACCAAGATTTTTTTTGTGTTCCGTGAAAATTTTCTAATTTTGACGTCATATTCGTGTTTCTTGAAAACATTAGTGTACTACATATCAAGTTAAACCGACATCATTTATGTGTTTAATGCCCATGTTCACGAAAACACGTCTTTCGTCCTCCTGTGCATCAGGAGAATTTTTCAATGAAAAACCGGTGTTTTGCCCCACTGTGAGCCGCATCCATGGCATGCTTGAATTATTGCGAAAATTTACAGTTAAGGAATTTATTGAAATAATCATGCCCGGTGTTCATCCAGAGTTCTGCAACTCCTTTGAATGAATCTTGTCATGATTCATTTATGGTTTGCAAAGTGTTCTGGTTAATAATTTTTAAAACCATATAATATAATAATTTTTTTAAAACCATAAAAATAATTTTTTATTTATTTATTTTTTTTTATTTTTTTTTTAGCTTTAATGTTTTATTCACACCTGTCATAATGCTAATGACAACCAGTGAATGTGAGATCGATTGATTAATAGAATTTCATGAAAGGCACGGGGAGGATCAGTGCCCAGCGGCACCTCACTCGGCGTGACATCTGCATTAGGCGAGGAGGTCCCTCATCCAGCACCTCTTCAGTCTTCTACAGACGTTACCTGGCATATTCGTTGTGGCCATGTAATTTATAAGTGTATTAGGATGTCCTTGTAAGTTGTCATGGAATCTTTTGTAATGAGTACGTATGTGTTCGTTAACAGTTGGCATATGGAGGTCAGTATGTAAGGTTATGTTGCTAACGTACCAAGCTGCTTTTGTAATTGTTCTGAATGTTTTTGCTTGAAAGATTTGAAGTTTGTTTAAGTGAGTCTTTTTAGCAGTTCCACATATCTGTGATGCCTAAGTCCAAATAGGTTTTAGTAATTAAAAATAAATTAATCCTGTTTTCTACAATTCAAGTAAAATATAGTGGGGTAGAAACTTATTAAATAGCCGTCGGCAAAGTACGAAGTAGTAATTATTAAGTTAGTAATGTTCTTAATACAACATAGTAGTTGGATCAGATAAGCGTGAGTTGGTAAAGTAGTACCCGGAGGAGTTAGCAGTTAGTTGACTAAGTTTTAAAAGCAAGCAAAAACATTTAGGAAGAGTTCCACCCCTCGCTAGGACAATCACCCCGGCCAAGTTTACACATTAGAGGGACATTTTCTAGTTCCTGGGTCGATTTCGGTGGTCCCTCTTCTCCATCTTATCAACTGTTGAGGAAATCAACAATTAAAGAAACTTTTTATCTCATAGTCTCAGCTATTATGGTCCAGATCAGCTGTTATTGTACTAAATATTCATTTTAAGGAGCGTTTAGGCATTTTTGAAACTATAGGAAATACAATTGTCCAAATAGTTGTTCCTCTATACAAACAAACTTCCTCTTTGCCGTTTTCACCTGCTAGGACAATATGAAAAGAAATTAAAACAGGAAGTTTGGGTTAGCGATGGTGTTGCTGTTTAGTTAAATGGTGCGATTAGTTAAATTGTCTTAGGACTGACAAGAAACGCTTCAATCACTGCACGTTTCTGTCAGACTGACATTCTAGCCCTGTTGAGTTTGATACATTAGGCGTGATAAGCCCTCCAGAAATGAGTTATCCTATCAAAACGGAAATATCGCATAGTTACAGGCAATATAGGTGGAAGGAAAGCACACCTAGCAAATTAAAAGTTCAATAAAAAAAAAATTAGTAAATCTTTGGACCACATCAAACGGTATTAATCGCAGAGAGGAGGTCTCCGTGACTACCTTAAGAATAGGACACACAAATCTAACTCATTTACATCTCATTATTAAACAGCCACCACCAAAATATAAACACTGCAATAGCCATCTATCATTCATATTTTTCAGGAATGCCCTTGTTATACTTGAAGTTTTTGAACAGATTATCTCTAAGACCGAATGCATTAGATATATCGGATATTAAACAATAAAGAATCAAAAATTAAAACAGTTTTACATTTTTTTAAATCCATGGCTATTAAATAAAATATATAAATAAATACATTTTTTTTCATTTTTCATATGTTCTAATTATCTGTCATTTATTATTCTATTAATTTATTATTGGTTTTGATCATTTATTCTTTTTTTTCTCTCTTCTAAGCAGTTTCTGAACTCAACACATAACCAAAATAACTCAATCGCAAGCGTTGATGACCCTAGGGTCTTACGCCTTAAAGCCCATACAAACCAGGCGGGGAGGATCTGATGGAATTATAATAATTACTTCCTAATCTAAGGCAATTTAAATCATTTGTAAGTTATAAAATTATTTTTAAAATCGTTTAAATAATTAATATATTGCAAAGAAAAGAAAAAAATACCTAAAGGATATAATACAAAACAGATAAAGATTTTTTTATAAGAATTTTTTTTATATTTTTCAATGTTTTAAAAATTTCTTGCCCCATTTAATTTGAAAATTAGTTTACTGAATGTGCTTTGATCATATGGAGAGGTTAGTAATATTTTATTGTGGGTTAAGTTACATTTTAGACTGGTAGAACAAGGAAATTTTATTATTCTTGGAATGCTATCAAGCTGAACTCTCTATATGAGATTCCAGATAAAAATGGTATGGATGCCTAAAAAAGGCATTGGAACATTTTAAATAGATTTGTCAGAGAATTTTATTTAAGTTATAATTTAATTGGTTAGGGTAAAGACGATCACCGAAACAGTTTCTACGTTCAACATGTTGTTTTCTTTAGGAAAATATAAACATCTAAACACATTAAATCGTATGCTTCTTGTTTATGGTTAAATTATTCTATACTTGTATAAATAAACATATAAATATTATGTTTATTTACATTACTTTCACAGAACCTATACATGTAATATATAGTAAGGGAAAGTGTTGTGATCGTGGAAATTTGAATTTTCAACGGAAATACATTTTTTGAGATTCTCTGAGTCGAAATTACCAAGTCCCTCAAAATGATATATGTGTGTGTGTGTGTGTTTAGGTGTGTGGGCAGTCAAGCTCAAAAAAGAAATCGATATTACTTATTTAAGATAGATATATAGCTGGAATGTTACAGAGACTTTTTACTTAAAATCGACTTCCCGGAAGTGCTACTTTATATCATCGATTTTACACATTTTTACAATTTTCTCAAAAACGGCTAGAACGATTTTGATTAAATTGTAATATAACGATGACTCGTTGAATAATAGTATAATTAAGTCGTCTATAACATCATTTAGATCTTATTCCTGTTTATTTCACATTGCAGGGCTTAAATGTTTATGTTATTTGAATGTCTTCCGCTAAAGTACCTTTAATTTGGTTTATTTTAAATAAGAAATGTTACGAGTTACGAAAAAATGCTAAATATAACTTTTAAAAGAATATAGTGTATGAAAAATGGAGAAAAAAAGAAAATGTTAATTTAGGTCGAAAATGAATTTCCGGAAATAATAGTCAGGGTATACGTGTAATATTTCGTTGGAAAGCAGGAAATTTCAGAAAAATAATATCTAATATTCGTAGGAGGTAAGGAAGATTGACAAAAATTATAAATAATAATTAGTGAAAACTAATATTATTTAACGTAAATCACATGATTTCAAGGTAATTAAATGAAATTTACTAACTAAATGTAAACTTTAAAAAATATTTTTAAGTTTTCACGGATGTATAAAGCATATGTTCATAACCTTAAATACATACTAATTCTATATCTGATATTATATTTGCATAATTAGATATCAACGTCCATTTATTCTGAAAAATCTTCATGTAACCTTTTAGATTTTTTTTTTTATTATTTTAATGGAATTTACAACTGTATTACATAGATAATACAATAAGTAAATGAGAAATTTGTAACATGGCATGTACAACATAAAGAGAAACTACTCATAGGTAGAACTCAAACTTTAGAAAATTAAATCAGTATATAATTTGATGAATATTTCCTTTGTGAAATCCCAACATTACTCACTTATTTTATTTTAGTACATTGTACAATAGAAAATAACAGTTTAATAACTAATTGAAGTACAATCCATAATCATTTATAGGTATAATATTGAGATGTACTTTCCAATCTCTGTGGGCGTTGAGTTGTGTGGTTTACAAAAACATATAGAGTTAAGAGGTTTTTATTGCCTACGTTAAAATAATTAGTAGTTTTTTGGGTAATTTAATGGCCGTAATTATTTGTCAGCTATAAGCTTTAAGCTATATTTCTATTAAAAATATACTACAAACATTTTTAATAGCCCAAAACCAGAAAATAATTTAAATTAAAAGTGGAACGGTAAGTGAAAGTTGTGTGTGGCGAGCACCAGATTCTTTTTATGTTAGTGCGGGACTATATCGTTATCTTAGTTATCGGTATGCTTGTGAATTAAACAATTATGTTCTTTATTTGGAGTAATTGTTTGTGAAAATGCGATAATTGATAATATCATTCAAGATATTATCTTGAATAGCAAATATTTAAATTTGTTTTGTTTTTGTTTTCAATTAACTCATTGTACGTAAGATAAACCAAATTAGAGGAACAAAGGATGATCATCTCCTGATTCCTGTTCTATTCACCTTGTGGTTTCAGAAGAGGGGTGGCACATAGCAAACATTCCTGGCTTGCCCGTAGACGACATCGCAAGCGATCTACATGCTAAGTGGAAACCGCACAACCTAAGGCGGTATGAAAGCATTTCATCATCACATCTCTGAATAAATTCAAATAGGTTTCATTCAATTTGCTATATTTTCTATTAAATTAAAAATGTTATTATTTTTCTTATCAAGACACGTTCCACAATATTATTCATAGTTTATGCGATTTTGTTTAATTTAATGCTCCAGGAAAACCATAATGAGATTTCCTTACCATATGTGTACTCTCTAATATGATTAAGCCATAAATTGGCAATGTGATTTTTTTTTTCAAAATGGATGATTTCATATGATGGAAATTGACAGAAATTATTACGATAGTATAAGAGTTCTTAAATGCAAATATTTGTAAAAATGAGAATTACGAGGCCTTCGAACACGTGAAAAAAAACAAAAGATGGATTTAGAAAAAAAAAATATAATTAGCTGTAAAACAAGACCAATTCAAGGCTTGAGATCTTTAATGAAATGAAAAACGTTACATCATAGAATCGGTAGTCGCTTATTTTCCATATAATGAGAGGAAAAAGGTCTTAATGGACGAACCTCTCCCCGATGTTTAGGAAACTGATCCCCTTGACATAATTATAAACATATTAAACACATTAACATATTTAATTACACCCCACTCACCGCTCAACCAGCCCCTTCCGTTCCAGTGCAATAGTCGTATTCACTCAATTTATTCATGGATAAAAGCACATTTTTGTTCTCTACGGGGCGACCCTTCATTTTATTCACTCCATGAATACCAGACGATTTTCGTTCTCGTTTATACAGACTTTAGTACTTAGAAAAGATTGCTACACTTACTAAACGATGTTTGAATTTTAATATTATGTACTTTTTATTTATTTATTTATTTTTATTTATTTTTTATGGTATTTTATATATGGTATGAATGCGCCTCACTCGCCTTAGTACTCAGTGCCCTTAAGTGTGGCTAAATGTATTATTACTCAATAAACAGATACAAAAAAAAATATATTATGTACACAGAGTGTACTTCATAAAAGTACATTATAATAACTATAAAAAAATGTCAATAGATCCTATAAAATTAGGCTCTTGAATAAAGATTGAAGCTATGGTTTAAGGTATTAAAAAACTTACAAAATAGTACTATTATGTATTTTTAAAAGATTAGAACGTTAGGAACTAAATATTACTTTAGGTTCTGCTACAAGATACCTATCACTTTGATTTTTTACTGTAAAATATTATCTATTTAACGTGCCGTATTTTTTTTTGTCTAACTATCCTAACTAATTATCCTCACCTATCATGGTATTGACAATCAGCAGATGTGTTGTGATGATCAGGATTGTCATTATAGGCATGAGGAAGGATAATACCCAGTAGCACCTCTTCCTGGTCATTATTTACTTCTTTGATTTAGGTGAGGAGATCTCTCATCCAGCTCCTTTTTAGTCTCCTCCTGATAATCATATCAGTCGTAGCCAGGTCGTTTAGAAGTCTGTTTGTGTGTTCGTGTAGTTTGAGATGAAAACGAGAGTAGAGAGTAGGTATGTGTCGGTCTATAGTTGGTTGTCGTAAGCCGTAATGTAAAGTTCTGGTATGCACGTTTCTGGTCGAAGTAACTTATTTGCCGTATTTTAACTTGATTTTTTTTACCTAAATGCTTTTACTTTTTATGTATTTATTAAGTATAAATAAAGAAAAATAATCATCAAATGTTCATATTATACTGCTTTATTTTTTACATTGCTAGTAGCAGGATTACCAAAAACCCTCGGAGAAGTGCCTAAAGTTTGTCAACCGAGTTTCCCCCCAAAAACTATAATATGTGCTTAAAACTACACGATAGAAGTGAAAATATCAATAAAATGGGATTAATTATAAGATATTAAAAATATGAAATGTTCAGAACTAGTTATAATTTGGTTAATCTTTTTTCCTTTCCGACTTTCTAACCTGGCCTGTCATCAAAATACAATTTTGAATTATATTTCATAATAAAGATGATGAAATGCTGACACTTTTCATTGTGCAGGTTGGAATTTCATTTTTGAGATATTTTAATCCATGTGTTTTTTTAAAACATATTTATTGAGTGATATTACAATCAGTCACAAATAAGGACATTTATAACAGTGTTTAGAGAGCAAATTCACGCTCTGTCAGCAATACATAAAAATAAATAATACAGAAAACCAATAATACTAAAAGTAAATATATATAAACTAAACTAAACAATAAGAAACTAAAGTAATAAAAATAACTACCCACATGCACACATGCTTCTAATCCATATGTAAAAAAAAAAAGGTTTATCATTTGTTTTTCGACATTATCGTTTTCCTTGTTGCCTGTGTGACACAGTTTTTTGTCGAGATACAATCCTTAGCATTTATCTAGCAGATAGGATGCAGCTCCGATTTTTAGTTTCTGTGATATTTTAATCCAAGTGCAAAAACTCTTCATTTGGCCGACTTTATCCGAATCAGCGTTACACATCCGAGAGTTGACGCAACAGTCTCATTCACTGCCCACAAAAAAGCGCTTTTGTGGGTGAAAAGGTTTTCAATTAAAAACGGTTTGTTGAAATCAACTTATTAACAATGAGCTTTTATAAATGAAAAAATAAATAAATTCAATAAATTTTACTATAATGTAACCAATTCCTTTATTTATTAATAAATACGCATAAAAAAAATGTGAAGCGTAATTTAATCCTCTCTCCTCCATGAATACGCCGCGGGTAATGCTTTGTAACCAATCCCCCCTAAAAAAATATTCAAGGAAGCTGGGAAGAAAAAAAGCGAGAATGTACCAAGAAACATTAAAATAATAAGATGGAGATTCCGGAGGGGGAAAAACTCCTTCCGGCGTGATTTAGGTTTACTTTAATACGGGAAGCAGTGGAATTCTTGAAAGCTACAAAAAATAAAATAAAATAAAATAAAAAGGAAAAGGGACCACAAATTTCACCCTTCAGCTCTTGCTTAAAGGTGTATCCGCTAGATTAGCATAAGCTTTACAACGTCTGAAAATATTAAGAAATCTCTCCCGTATACCATACAATAAAAGTAAAATAAAAATGTTTATGATTCAATTAAATTATCCATACATAAATGTTTAATGAAAAAAAGATATGGAGACAGTGCTGAGATATATTTATAAGCCGGAGCTAATTACAACTGCACTTTATAAACACATTAAAGATGTTTATTTTAAAAAATAATCTTAAAAATCTTAAAATGTATTATAATTCAATCAATTTTAAAATATATGGAACAATTTTATTATAATGAAATAAATGTTGAGAAATAGAATAATGTATGAAATATGATCACAATGACATTCAATTTAGAATTACTTATAAATCAATAAAAAACACCTAATTGAATAAATCCCTGATTCCTTCCATCATTCACAATACTACTTATATGCTGAAGATCTCTAAATCTACCTCTCCTTTCATCCTATTAAAATGCTTGAGGTGATCCAAAGACTAAAAGAAGATATAGACAGTATTACCACTTGAATATTATCATTTGGATGTTATCACTTGAATATTGCCAATTGAATATTACCAATTGAATATTAACACTTGAAGACATCGAAACAAAAAAAAAAAAAAACTTGATGATTTAAAACACTGATTTAGAGTGATGATTTAAAGTTTAACGTTGAGAAGACCAAAGCCATTCTCATTGGTTCCAAACATTTTATTAATTCCATCTTTAATATTTTCGATCAATACCTATCCTGGAAAAATCATGCTTCCCAAATAA
Source organism: Nezara viridula (assembly GCA_928085145.1). NCBI lineage: Eukaryota > Metazoa > Arthropoda > Insecta > Hemiptera > Pentatomidae > Nezara > Nezara viridula. Next base: position 88,309,976 of record OV725080.1, on the reverse strand, counting down.
TCCGAAAATCTATTGCTACTCTAAAACCGTTCCTGAGATTCCGTGGTATTCCCCTAGAAACCCGCAAGCTCCTAGTTTCCTTAAACATCTTTTCTCACTTCGATTATGGCTGCCTTTTATACGGTGAACTGCCTGGTTGGCTTGAGATCAGATTGAAGATAATAATGAATTGCTTCATTCCATTCATCTTTGGAGTCTCAAGGCGCTCCCACGTCTCGTTAGTATGCCGATTTGAAGTGTTTCTTCTTCTTCTAAGTTTTCGGACAGCCATATTTCCTAAGTGTATTCCTCTTCCGAACTTTTACAATCAAAAAGCAATATTGCATTCGTGATTTGTTTATTCTTTGTTCATTTTTTCATTTTCTTAACACGAGATCCCTGCCCATATACCACTTTATTCCCTCCCATAGAACTGTTTCCTTTAAAAAATCCTTCGACACGCGTGCTGCTTTTCTTAGGATTCCTTACTTACCTTCATACGCAAATCTTCTTCATTGATCTCATTTAAACTACATTTATACTTCCACCTCTTCAATATATGTAAAAATAAAAGTTTCGTATTTAAGAGGTGCCATCTTCATTTGACTGATATCTTACAGGCACATACATATTGTCAATGTTGATAATCAATTCAAATTTGTTAACACACTAATATTTATTTATGTATAATTTCTTATAATATCAAAAAAATGTAACCTCTCTGTTAATTATAATTATTCTTAGGGAACTAAATGTCCCAGAATAAAATTTACTTTTCTTTCTTTCTTTCTAAAATACAATCGATATTATATGTTAACTATTACATAAATACGACTAGTATTAATGTCTAAAGTATGAATTCAAATACAGAAAATTGATTATTGGAAAAAATTAAATTATTTATTCCACCATCAAGAAAATCAGCCGCCTTCATTTCACTGCTATGCAGTTACGCAATACATTACAGCAATGCAAAAGTGTAGAAACTATGCGCCGGTCAAAGACATTTTCATGCCTTTCTTTCTATTTTCTTGTCAGGTATCATTTATATTCAGCTCTCATTTGTCTTATTTCCATTTAATACAATATTTCGTATTAATGCCGATGGAGACTCAACATCCTCGTTCGAGCTAAAATATGTGGAAATTATCTTAATAAGAATATGAAGATACTCTTAATCTTCATAGGTACTATTTTATTTGAGTATTTATTTTTATTTTTATTTAATCATTATTTGTTTTGAGGGAAGAACCCCATACAAATAGAGTCTATCTTTGTACTATAAATATTAGAAATCTTAGTAATATAATAGTTTTTCCTTGTTATGCTACATTATACATATTAAAAAATAATCAAGTATAACCTACAAATCATATTTAGTAAAGAATCAAACAGTTTAAATAATGTATAATAATTATCAACATATAAATAAAGTACAAATGAAATAATTATCAACATCAATCTAAAGTCTTAAATTGTCAATAGAGCAAAAAAAACAACAATAAATACATTTTATCTTTAAAATATTATTGTTAAATCAGATTTTAAAATTAAACTAACAGTTTATTAACATATACAAAGGAAAAAAAACCTTATCAGATTACATGTCGAAATCCAATCTATATTATTTTTAAGGTATTCAAATGATAATATTTGATATTACCCCTCCAAATCTTTGTAATTAGATATATTAGAGATAAAGAAATACAATTTTCTCGTACTACCTATTAAATATTAGGATTAAATATTTCCATCCAATTAAGACCCCCCATACCCTGGTAAATTCTTACTCTCAAAAAATTGCACATAGGGAACTTAACTAAAACATGATGATGAGTCTCTTTTTTCTTAGTTGCACATTTTACACTCAAGTTTTAAATTGATTTTTATAATTTTATTGTTAACTGAGACTTTAATCACATATTTTCCCGAGAGGCCGATCTGCATTATTAGTTTGGTATATTTGACGTTAGCCGGCATCAAAAAATACTGGAAGATCTGATCATTTTGAAAAAAAAAAAGGTTCAAATCCTCACTATAAGCTGAGTTAAGCAATGCTTCCTTGTCATCCCCTAGCAAATGTTGTTTTTATTTATTTAATATCCTTACAATATTAGATTTAACTATGGCTGGGTCTGTATTATGAACTAGGTCACCTTCACCAATAGTATTCAGCAATACTTTGAGCTGAACACATCAATTGTATTTTGTACTTCGATAAAGCAAAATTAGATTGGTAGCGTTTACCTCTTAGCTTTTAAAAACATATCTAAATTCCTCTATTTCCACAAGCATGACCAACTAATACAAGGAACTCTTCATAATATTGAAACCAATATGAATAGAACATGTTCCTAAGCCTATTTAAAAGTTTAGGATAGATTTACAAAGAGAAAATTTTGTTTTATAAAAGTTTATGTTGACCTTTCCGACAAATCTTTGTATCATAGACTCCATACCTGGCCACAATATAACAAAGACGTATTAATGATGGCTTGCAAAAACAAACCAGACATACAGAAGTGGGCACCTAAATAATTGCATAAGCTGACTATATCGATGAGTTCTCCTTCCACGTATATACTATTATATTTTTTGTGCACACCCTTGCGAAATTCGAAATTTTCGTATTATTAACGTTTATAACTAGTTTATTGTCTCTGCAATATTACTTTAGAGCATTAATTTTTCTTATGAGTTCGGTGTAGGAATTGGCAAAAATAGTCATGTTATCTGCAAACAATAGAAACAATATGTCAACACATTTGTCAATAGGTATATCTGTTTAGTTACACAGATTTTATTTGAGTATTGCCTATTGATGTAACATTTATTTTTTTAATGAGAGTTTGGAAATTTGAATTTTTATAATTGTATAAATATATATAAATATGAATTTAAGTTATAAATTAATAATAATATAAATTATATGAATATAAGTTATTGTTTTGTTAGCGGACATTTTTTAAATGGTTCTTGAAACAATGAATGCTAAATAATTTAAAGTTAACAAAAGAATATGATTAGTTATGGAATTTATAATTTAATTTTGGAGCTGAAATGAAGAGTTTTCTTGGAAAGCTTTCCGAGTAAATATTATTTAAGAAGTAAACTTATTCGCCAAATTATTATTCCTACAGAAGCCTGCGGAATAAATGCTCTGTAATATTATATTACAAGATATTTATATTACGAAGATCTGTTAGTAATGAAAACAATGGTTATTTTTTAAGTTGTAAGGATTTTTTAAAAGAAAATGACTATATTGTTTATTTTACTCATAAATTATACTTTTTAATTGTTTATTTGTCATTTTGCTTCTATTGTTTTTATTTAATTATATTTCTATAAAGATTGTGTGTCCGATTCTTTTCCTCACTATAACCATTGTTCGTATTGTGACAGAACAATATATTACCCATTAACATACTTTTTAAATAATACCATTGATATATATATTTTAGTTACACTTAACTTCCTTGTAGTAATGCAACAATCATGTGGAATAATTGCTAATTTATAAGCAGTTTGAAAATCCTACTCAAAAACCTACATATCAAATAAAATAGAAGATAAATTAATATGATATAATAAAAAACTTCAAATATGTAATTAACATAAAACAAAGTATGATGTATAAACAAACTACAAAAGAAAACCTTTTTTTTTTTAAATTTGTATTCGCCTCTACCCTAGAGGGTCATTGGCGGTAATTTTTAATTTGTATATTCTATTGTAGTGATTTGTCTTTAATTTTCAAAACTTTAATTTTTGTCTTTTTTTTCATTAAAAAAAAAAAACATTATATATGTTATTGTAGAATAACTGATTTTATTGATTGGTGTGATAGAGTTTGTTATTCCTAATGTATGAATAACTTAAAGTGTCATTCAGCAAATAAAAAGGATTATGCAGGAGTTTGGAAGTATTTTTGTTAGTCCGTTTGTTAGTGAACCGTTTTAGTGATTTCTTGTAGTTTTCTCTTGTTTAGAGCATGGTGTCTTAAGGTACTGGTGTCTACACAAAAAATTGTTGTGTTAAAAAAATGTAGATAAATGCAAATTTAGTAGTCGATTATACTGAAATAAAAATCACAGTAATGATATGAAACCCTGTTAAGTCCAATTCTGCTCCTTCTTCAGTCTAACATAGAGCATAAAAAGCCCCCAAATATAGCTGAAATAGACTTGGCCCACCGAGAAGCGGGGACAATGCGGCAGCGGGAGGGATAAAAACTGACCCCAAACTCAATTCGGGGGCAGGTTAACTTTGTCTATTCAAGTAAGCTTTAGCCCCTGGCCCCTTCATATAAGTAATACCTTTTCCCAATATTGGTTTTCGAGGCCTCCTGTCCTTAGTATCTGGCCCATCAAATCTTCCTATGCCTAAGGGCTTAGCCGACGAAAACCTTTTTTTCTTCTGTCCCAGTGGCCTATAGATTCTGCAGATAAACTTATCTCGGAAACTTTTCTTATTACCCCCTTCCTCCCTCTGCCAATATACCCTGTAACTTACAAACATGTACACAACACGCTATATAAAGCTCTCCTTCGGATTAGGTAGGTCTTTGCAACGAATGGCTTTGTAAGAACCAGTGCTAAGATTTCTTTGTTTCCATTTCCCAATAACGCTGCAAAATAAATTCATTACTGTCAATATTGAATAACTCATTACTATGTTTTTTATTCATTTTCTTTTTGTTCCCACACCTGTCAGAAGTAGTGACAACAAGTGGATAAGCTGTTGAGAATTATAATACTGGGTTGTTCGGAAAAAATGTAGGATTTTATGTTTTCTCTATACGGATCGTTTATTTTGAAAGTGATATAAGTCTATATTTAAAAAAAAAATGAGGATTTACGTAATGTATGCTTAATTTAATGTAAACTTTTTATTTATAACTAGTTAGTATTTAATATCCTAAAAACGCTCATGATTTGTCCAATTTATAACTGTCCAGAGAAAAAAATATTGTAACTATGGATTATGAAAATAGTGTAAGTCCAATTTGCATAAACAGTAATTTCGTCCATGCTGTTTCTTGCTGTTTGGAGACAGTTACAAAATGTAACTGCTCAATGTCATGTTATTGCATATAGTGATATGCGTACTGGGCAAAATTCAAATTCAGAAATATCATTGATGTAGTTAAGGGTTTTCCAGAAGTTGGAAAATAACATTGAAGTAGTTGATCACAAATTTTTATTCTCCAGACATTCATATCTTCCAAACAATGCAGATTTTGAAATCATAAAAATGGTATTACGAAAAAAGATTTCTCTGTACACACCAGAGGAATATTATGCTGTCATAAAACAATTTAGATGACATGATAAATTCATTTTACATGAAATGAAACGGAAGAACTTCGTTTCATCAAAATATCTTAAAACGCAATAATAAAACCGGCAAGAAGAAACACTAATGGAGAAGAGATAAATTGGTTGCAAACATGTTGGACGAGATTTCTCGAAAGTGCAACAGAATTTAAGACTTTAAATTTATTATTTGAAAAGACCACCAAAATTTGAAAAATCTCCTTGGCACCTTTGTATTTCGATGCCTGGCGTAATACTTACGAAAAATATAAGTATATGGAGTAGTTATTACCCTAAACTCCTCCTTTTCATCAGGAATATTTCAAAACACTGCCTTATCTTATTTTAATTATAACAGTATAATTAACATTTAAAATTAAAAATAATACTTCTATTTTTTAGTTTGGTATTATTCGTAAGAAAAATTGGATTAATGCGGAATATAATTTAAGAGACATTTGATTTTTCTAAATTGAAATTAAACGATTTTTACAATTGGCTGATTTTGATAGGGATGATAGTCCATTTGTAACTATAAATTATTTTAGTTAAACTAGCTTAAAATAAATTTATATAATCAAATTACATATTGACAAATCAGTATAAACACTGCCAGACTTGATCTAATTAAGATAAATTTTTAATTGTTAGATACGCTAACCTTTAACTGCCTCGAAACAAGATAACATATTATTATTACTTAAGGTTACATATTAATCATTTATACAACAAATTGTATGCTTTTAAGAAATTTTTCTTTTTTCTCGGATTCGGCATATGATAATTCTCTTCGAAATATAAGTTTATTTTCTTTTCTTTAGCCTTTCACTAGTTGGAAATAATTCAGTATTTTCTAGGATGTCAAAGCATGATTTTCGAATAATTTCGTATAACCCGTGATATCAACTTATTAACATCCGTCTGAAACTTTCTGTACCCTTCATCTTTAAGTAACCCATAACTTAACTATCTACGAAAATTCTAATAAACAGTGTGTATTCTCACTAAATTAATTAATTTAATAAGACAATAAAAACTCATGAATGCCCATTTGTTTTAACATAAATCAAAAAATAATTTTATCACAAACCAATGAAAAAAAGTAAGATAATTTGATCACAAAACAGAGAAAAAGATGCCTACAAAAATATCGGACCATTTGGCCTATAAAAAACCTCATTATTTGGACATTGTGGTGGAGGCCACTCCAATCGGCCCAATATTTTTTTAGGCACCTTTTTCTGTTTTGTGATCAAATTATCTTACGATTCAAATGGAAATCAAATGACCTTTTAGTACCTCATCAAACAGATAAAGTTTACCAATATCGTGATTAAAAACTACCCAACTCCAAGAATTTTCGCCAATAAAAAAGTTGTGGTTATGATTACACGATGAATGGTTATGAAACTATTCTCGAAGTTTCAGACGTTATTAAATTGATTGGTGGATGTTAATAAATTTATGAAACGGGATTTAAACTCGGTCGGAACGGGACCAGCATGTGCAGACAAAATAAATACAATGAGAGACGATGGCAGTTTGAATTAACTATTCACCGTACACCATTCAACGATAGTTTAATAAATTTCGAAAGGGAGACTTCAGCCTTGAAAGTTCAATTTCTTGTATTAATTTTTTTCCTTGATGAGGATTTTCTGCAAGCTTTGGCTGTAGAACATCCGGTATTGAGATACTCTCAAAGGATTGAGAACTTACAGAGATAATCTCAGTAAGAAAATCGAATATCGCTGGCCACCACAAAGCAATTGGAAAGGTAAAAACGCTTGAAAACTGAATTGCTCGTGCATTTCTAAATTGTCATCACTAGATTGCCAGAAAAAATCTTCATTATGTGCGGTACATCTTTGCCAAAACAGAAACGAACCTTACCTGCCTTACTCTCAAGATTAAGACCCGCAAGACTCTCGTCTACAGTCTACAATCATTTTAGATATATGTGACAATTTTTAAAAGATAAAAACTTTATAGATCAAAATTCTTTAGAATATACGTATTCAGATTTAGAGAGAGAATCACTTTATTTACATAAACTGGTTCTATGCTGCCCAATTATATTAGGTTGCCACATACACAACATATCCCTTTCTTTCCATTGTCTCCCCTTATACATTTCTCTTATTCCTCCCCATATTTTCTCCTATCTCTTCATAATCTAATTTATAAAATACAGTGGACGTGTTCAATAAATAATACAATAATGTTGTAATATATGCATGCCTCCCTCCCATGAACAAACTCTCACACTATCCGGTCCCAAGCACATGGTGGTCGATGATTCCCAGGGAGTCGAGGATTATATAGGTATTCTCTGTCAACCTTACCACGTCCTTTATGTCGACACCAAGGCTCTCCAAAAATCAATAAATATTAAACATATCATATAGAGGAAATAAAATGCTACCAACACATTAGCAGACATGTTGTGAGAGTAATGGTATGTAGATTAAATATTTAATAGTTGACCGTTGCATTATAAAGGAAGAAGATGGTCCGGGGTTGCGGTCATAAATAGGCTAAATGGTGGTAAAACTATTTTATTGAAAGCCGACGTTTCGACCCGACTTTGCAGGTCTTCATCAGGGAGGTGTGTTCATCTAGGAGTTTCACTTAGAACTGCTAAGTGAAACTGCTAGATGAACACTCCTATTTATGACCGCAACCCCGGACTATCTTCCTTTGTAATGGTATATAGTTTGATAATAAATTTATTTCAGTATCATTTATTTTATTTCGATTGTTTTGCAAACCATAAATATAAATTTATTTACACAGTGTCACCTTCTTTCACATGCAACCAGTACGTGTTTCTTATTACTATTTTAAAGTAATGGATATTATTTTGGTTTTCTTTAAACAGCTCACCGGAATAGTTACATTTCAACGTGTTAAATAAATACTGTAGGAATTTACTTTATGTGGGGCTGGGGAAGCCGTGTGGGCTAAGGCGCTTGCAATAGGTAATCAAGTTAAGCAACGCTGAGTGTGGTTAGATTTTGGAGACCGCCCGATTTGGGTGACCGTCCACCAGGAAAAGCCTCGCCGCCCGAGATTCCCGTCTCCCCCGGATATGTGAGACCCGTCAGCCTACTGGAGGCAACTCACACCAACCAGGTGTAGGACTGATGACCCTACCCTCCCCCATGTACTTAAATCAGGAATTGGGATATGGTCTAGGGGACCACATCTCGCGGTCGAAAATCTGCATGGTCTGTAGTGCCAACAGAAAAAAAAATTACTTTGTACTATAATTTTCTTAAATGACTTGTTATAGAAGTGTTTCTTGTAAGATTTTACTAATGAACAACAATAATAAAGGTAGCAAGTTGATTGTATAATCCGTTAGATATCCTTCTGTCTAGTAGTGGTGTCGCTTACGCTCTGAGGATATCTAGGATCATTTCTTGTGGGCTTGAGTTTGATATTTATGAAGAGCAGGCAGATTCTTGGATAGTTTTAATGAGAATTTATACTACATCTTCCAGTTCAAAGCGAAGAATCTAAGAATTTTTTATAATAGTCAATAGGGACAGGTAAAAAGTGATGACCTATTTGAACGTTGATTATCTCATCAAGCATAATAAGACGTACTGCGGAATGATTAGAAGAAAGATCATAACTGGTATCAATGTTATGAAGTATTGTCCGTAGTCCTTTTGTACGATGAAGTCCAAAAGATCCCATGGATGAAAAGATGGGCAAAAGATATATGGTGTTATATATATATATATATATATATATATATATATATATATATATATATATATATATATATATATAAAATTAAATTGATTCTGTGAGGATGGGTAGTCAATTGTAATAAATATTCAAATCAGATGGCGGGGCCAGGTGGCACGTATGTCCAGAGATTCTATTCCCAAACGCTTGCTAAATGATAGACCTGTTGGAAAACGTGGCAATGGAAGACCCCGCCTAAGATGGCCTAAAAGAACATCCAGAAAAAGATGGCAATCTGGATATGGACAATGATTGCCCGAGAGAAGAGTGGAAAAGAATAAGAGGCGCAAGTTCTTTTAGGGCCGTAGCACCTAAAAATAAATAAATTTAATTTAATTACCTTTTATTTCTATTGTAGGCTTAATCACTCAATTTTCAACTTTTCAAAAAAAAAAATCACATTTCAATCAAACTAGTTGGAAAGGCGTATCTTATTCTAATTATTTCAAATAAAAATGCCTAATTTTCATAAATATCACATACTTCTTCTTTACTCTTAAATAAGCCTCACTCCATTCAATTTAATTATTTCCTCATCTTTAATCACTTCAAATTAACATCTTATCTTAGAAGGACTATTCTACCAACGGGTGTGAAACTTTTCCTGGTATAGATTAATTAATCAAATTGGCGAGAGAGAATTCCTTCCAGTTAAAACCTGACTGAACTGGATTGAAACTTTAAAGAAAAAAAAATAAAGAATCAGATTAAATTAACTCTGATTAAATATTTTTTGTACCCGCAACTCGATCGATATTTGATCCAACAATCACGAGCTAAGTCTATCCTTACCGTAATTCCTACACCTCCGGTGAATTTTATTTCTGTCTTCTAGTATTTGTATCAGCATAGCCAAATTTTATCGATTTTGGTTGTTTGATTTACTAAAGTATTTAATCGACCCGTTGAAAGATTCAAAGAAATAATTATTCTCGGGAACGGTTTCAATAAAATGATTTTTTTTTGTCTTAAAAATGTATTTACGCCTATCAACTTATTGTTGACAATCATCAAATGTGATGGCGATACATGAAACAATGACATTACTGGCACGGGGAAGGAAAGCATTCAGCAGTACCTCTTCACTAGCTTGTTCCAATTACATAAGTTGTTTAAGGAAGGAGATCTCTCATCCAACGCCTTTTTAGTCTCCTCCTCATGTTCTGGGGTATGTCGGCTGTGGTCATGTCTCTTATTAGTCTGTTATTTTGTCCATTTACACTTGTGTAAAATCGTTGATAAAGAGTCGTTATATGTTGGTCAACTGTTGGAAAGTAGAGGTCATTATGTAGAGTTTTGTTAGTCACGTACCAAGGTGCTTTTTTTATGAGTCGCAATAATTTTGATTGGAAAATTTTTGTAGTTGGGTCTTTTTAGCGATGCCGTATATTTGTGATTAGTACGTCCATATGGGCTTGAGTAAGTATGTATATGTATTCAGTTTCTGTTTTAGTTTTAGTTTTGAAGATTTAGAAAAAATAGTGTAAAGTAATTTGAGTCGTTTGTTAAGTGTCTTACGTTTCATTTTAACTAATTTTTAAATAAAATTCAAACTGTAAAATTCACTGATTGAAAATAATAGATATGTTGTAAACAAGGAGATAAATGAAATCTGATTTTATATTATTCAGGAAGGAAATATTAGAATAATTCTACAAAAAAAGGTTTTATTTTAAAGGACCGAGAAGTTAATAATTGCCCTCAATCCAATCCATGAAAGTTTCTATGATTACATAATAGATTTTTTTGTAATATGAAATTTATTCGAATTTGAATTTCCCACGTTACTGCGAATGGTGGGAGCAGATCAGAATATCAAAGAGATAACACTTAATTCGTACCAGTTGCTGGTTTTCTCGGAGGCACTTTTCCACTGGCAGCCACCCTGGTCATACCAACGGCACTTGAGGGCCTTCAAGGTAACCAAAAGATGTAAGCTGGCATAAAGATGGTAAGCTATTTTTGCAAAATCAATATAACCTACCAATCAATTAAGATACAGCCCACTGCATAAAGGTAGAACGTTGCCCATAATTTTGAATGTTGCCTTATTAAAACTCATGAGAGTTATTTGTCTTAATTAGAAAAGTTGCCTAAACAGAGGTCTTAAAACGGCTCGCGAAACTTAGCCGTGATCTCAATCTGTCCCGCGGACCAAAAACTTTGGAAACCCCCGTGCTTTCAGTATATGAGTTTACTTTATGATGTTATTATATTTTTTATGAAATATATTACCTATCCAACATTATGTTTATTATGAAAGTGCCGACCTTCCCTGAGATGGGTTGTCAAAATTAAGGTTGTTCTTCCTGAAAAAAATCCTAGATTTCCCATGGGCACTTAAGTAGAAGAGATGATCCTAATGATGACATAATAAAGGGGAGGTGAAATGAGTAAACTGAATTTACTCAAAGTAAATTGTGAAAAAAATCATGAGTTAGATGAGAAGAGAGGGACATTTTATGATAGGGCATCTACTTTAATTGTGATATACAAGATGAAATCGACATGAAGGTACTTGATACAATTGAATGCGGATAAAGCGGAGGCGGGGTGTTTTGCACACTCGGCAAGCACCTACACGGTAAACCGTAGTTACAAGATACAAAATAATTACGAATTCGCGTCCTGGTGCCAAGAAGGCTTTTTAAATCTGGTATTAATACCCCACACTCTTCCCTGGCCCGAGAAAACCCATGTATAGCCTAAAATACGAGAAAGGGGTGGATACAGAAGGAAACTATAAGTACTGTAAAGCATCTGTGTATAGATGAAAAGAATCAGCAGACCGAGCATAATAAACTTTATGAAGATATCTTAAGAATAGGACCCGCTCCCAGGAGGACAACGGAACGAGTTGGAGTGGTAGAAAATATCACAAAAACTTTAGAATATTTATGCCGTGTGCATAAGTTCTTATAAAATGTAAATAGGTTTTATTGGAGGAGTGGGGAAGTTATAAGTTATGGGGTTAAAAAAAAATGTTTAGCCACTTTGACAAGAACGAGATTATCTATAAACATTCTTTAAGGATGCATGAAATATTATCCTTCAGAACTACCGTCAGAAACAAGAATCCATTTTATCTTGTTAACAATTCTCGCATAGATAAGGGGCGCAACAAAACAAAACATAAGAATACCATTCGAATTATTCAACTCAATACTAAGCATTGTTCAACATCAAATAACGAACGCAAACTGGAACAAGTAATTCATTTTCTCATTTCATTCATACAGTAGGCAATCAATAATGTTATAAAGAATCCTTCGGCCCGCTCTGAGCTGGATATCCCGAGGGGCTGAAATGGTAATAGAACCGCCGTGGAAGAATGACACGGGGCAGCCGACAAACAGACCTGATCTCCAAACAATGTTTACTCTCTTCCCTGTTTGTTGTCTACGTTCTTCCCAACCTTCCCGCTCCCTCCCCCTTCTTGGAGTCTCCATCACCGGCTTCGTCCTTGTATTTGCACTAGGGAAGGTTAACTCCCACTGACACTTCACCATCTGTTCCTCTCAACTTTTTGTTTGTTGTATTCTGTTTCGCTCTATTGATCAATCTTAGTTCTAGTTCTGGAGATTGGAAACCAGATTTTCATTCCTTAGAATGGGATACGCGCATCATTCCTTCTGGCCATCCATATATTTCAAGTATCTTAGTAAATATGTATCAATATTTACTAAACATTAGGTGTACCGAAGCTAAGGTGGCAGACTAAACGAAAAATTATTTATTTATTTGATATTCGTCTCTACTCTAACGGGTCATTGACGTCATGCTGTTTATTTTCATTTATATTTTTTCTAATATACACTAATCATTTTTAAAAAAAACTTATAATTTCTTCAATTTGTTTTCATATTTCACGTATTGTTCAATTTTTGTAAAATTAAACCTATAAATAAATAAGTAAAATAATCATAATGCATTAAATAAAAAGCGTGCTTTAAAAAAAAATGCGTAGTATACATCAATCACTAGGGTTCCTTAGGCACAAAAAAAAGATGAATTAATTAATATAAATCATATACGTACACAGTCATATGCTGTGTTGCCAAAAAGCTCACCGAAAGAAACTTGAAACTTTCCTATCGAAATTATTAAGAATCAGAACAAAAGCCCCTTGTTACATGACTAAAAAAGGTTTACACAGTTTTTTTGTTTTTTTTCCTGTTCTTCCCACCTCGCCTTTTAGGCTATACGGGATTTTCCCGGACCAGAGGGTGAGGGCAGGGAATTTAAATTCCCCTCTGAGACCGGGACGCGAACTCGAACATCCGGTTGCCGGGCAACGGCGGTGCAGTGCACACGCGTTAGCCCATTCGGCCACCGCGCCCTCTAAAGCTTTACACAGTTGACCAACACATCACGATAGTTTACCAATAATTTTATACAAACATTAACGGATAAACTAACAGTTTCATAAGAGAGATAGCTACATCTGACATACTTATGAATATAATGAAGATACTAAAAATGCGGTGGATGAGAGTTCTTCCTTCTTAAACACTGAAGCAATTGAATCCATTCAGGAACAAGTCTGACAAGTTCGCCATGTCTGACATGCTATTACTTTCTGAACAGACAACTCATTTTCTGATTGTGAAAATACGGTTGACAGAATCAGATAAATGTTACTAGATAAAAAAAAAAAAAAAAAAAAAAAAATGGATCACGATAATTGGAAATTAAAGTGTTCGTATTTTTTTTCTCTCTTTCTTCCTTATTAAACCTCTTCCTTAGAATATAATTAAACCACTGAAACGGTTTTGAGAGAGTATCCTTGAGTTCTGTTTTTCTTCCATGTGGTTGGAAAGGATTGGCTCGAAGTTCTCCTCAATCATTCACATTGAACCTAACATGAAGAAAATTAATTCTGGTGTAACCAAGTGGCTGAGAAAGTGGCTATTTTACTGCTTACGTATTTCTGGATTAGTTTCTTTTTCTCTTTTATTAATTTGTAATATTTTGTGTCCGATAATAGATTAATCTTAAAACATTTCGTTGATTAATTATTTTTCTGAATAATTAAATTTAATGTAAGCATTGTAGATCATGTCTACAAACGTGTAGCAGCAGTTACGCAAAATAATTTGTGTACTTAAGGTGTTAATTCGTAATAATCTATTTCTAGATAATCATCTCGTTTAACACTAATGCTGATAGTGAAACGTATTCTAATAATTACATAAGAGAATAACATTCAGTGATTTTTTTCTCCCTGTTGAATAAAAAATATATTTACTATTTTAGCGAGTAATATAATATTAATAATTTGTAAATATTGTACATATGTTTGCCTGTATTCAAGTCCTTTCATTAGTTTAAGTGTTTTCCTGTTTATATATTTATTTATTTTTAGTATTATTATTTTCTTTATGTTTGTTTGTTTATCTGGGCTTTAAGACGTTATCAACGGCTGTAAATCAACGAGTTGTTTTGGTTGTATGTTGAGTTCAAAAACTCCTTAGAAGAGAAAAAGAATAAATAATTATAAACTAATAAAAAATAAATTAAAGCTATTTAAGAACATATGAAAAGTGAAATAAATACAAATAAAAAATACAATAAAATCAAAATGATATTTATTCCTATATTTTGTTTAATAGTGTTGTTTTGAGTTTGATACCTGTAAGCTAACAACTCACAGTAGACATTGAGCATTTAAAAAAAAAACACAAAAACACGACCATAATGTTCTAAGCATTTTGTATAGTTCGAAAATGAATTTTGGCCTATCCTTAGATTTTTTAAATTTTAAATAAAGAAATATCTTTTAAGATAAAAATGTTCTTTAGAGGATTACATAAGCAGTAATGTCATTCTGATACTGAAAATGGGCCAAATCGACCGAAACGTTGTCTAATACAAAAATTAAAAAAATAAAATAAAATTTACGAGAAGTAAAAAAGGGCTATAAAAGGTATTCATCCAAATAATAAAACTAGATTGAAGGTTGCTGGATACTGTAGGTTGCTGGACTTATTAAAATGTCATCAACGATTTCTTTCATACTAATTTTTTATAAATGTATTGATTGGTAAATGATTATCAAGGTTGATTTACAGTGCCTGAGGTATATAGTAACGGTTCTATCTTTTAACAGCGACGGTCATCAAATAAAAATTGATTTATGGTCAGATATTCTTAATATAAATTGAAAATAAAGTATGGTGTACAAACAATTCCCCAAATAACAAAAGCGTTTTAATTTATTTTCCCTAACATATAAATGAGTCCTCACCCACAAAATTAGCACAATATTTTATTTTGTAGCTACCAGCATCCTTATAGTGTGTCTTCACTTTATTATGAAATAAAATAACGATTCAGAACAAATGGATCGGGGGAAAGTTACAATGTCAGTTAACCATTGTAAGAGGTGTATATAAATGCAATCATTGACTATTCGGTTACTTATAATCAGTAAATTAAAAAATAGAACTAGATGTATTATACTATCGAAATGTATTAATATAAAAAGTAGTACTCAGGCACCAATAAAATAACACCATAAAAATCTGGACAATATTTCAATCAAATGAGTAAAGCCAGAGGTAGAAATATAGCAGAGAAAAATTCTTTTCTCTAAGGTAAACGGGAGAATACGGGGAGTTAAAAAGAAATAGCCTCCATTTTCCACAACGTCTCCTTAATCTCGATACCGCTTTCTTCAACGGAATTTATAAGTGGGGGCCATTTTGGAACTGGGGCTGTTTTCTTTTCAAAACATAGCACACTTATTTTACTTTTACTTTACGTTATTTTACACTTTGTTTCTCCTCCCAAATGGAACACCCAGCGGCCGTTTATATTCATAAGTTGAATAACGGCCTAACTTCTCGTAAATACGAAAAAGTTCTTATAATTTAACTTTATTTATTTTATTTTTTTTACAAGAAGATCTAGATAAAAATTCTAAATATTATTTCAGAGGTTCAATAAACAAGCAAAAAACAGTTAATGGCATGTAAATATGTCCGGTCATGAATCAAATTTATACCAAACCGTTAGATATTTTAGTTCTTCTTTCCCATTAAATACTATCTAGTTTAAAATTTATTGTATAATTGTTGGTTGATGGTTGACAGTAGTGAATAATTGAAAACCAAATTGGTGGGGGTGTTCAGTAAAAAAATAAAATAAAATAAATCAATTATATTTATTTTTATTTTTGCCGTCATTTCGGGACAGACTTAAGTTCTTCATCTGGACCGTTCTACCGAAAGGTTTCCGTAAGACCAAAGGAGTCTTAGAGGTGGTCTTATGGGAGCCTTTCCTTAGACTAGACCTGGGCACTCTTGAAATAATTTATTTCTGAAATAATTCACATGGTTATTCCACGAATGAATTATTTCGGGAATAACGGTCATTTCTGAAATAATATTTCAAACAGTCAACGAAATAATCTCGATGGAATAACTCTGAATTTATTTCTGAAATAATTATTTCACTATTTGAACATTCTTTGGAATAATGTAAATTATTTCGAAATGAGTTATTTCTGAAATAAATTATTTCATAACTATTATTTCAGGATTATTTAGTTCATAAATAAATTATTGCATAAAATCTAGAAATAAATATTTCAGAAATAACATTGTTCTGAAATAACATAAAAAAATTACCAATATGCACCATGTTTTCGGGGGCGCTTTTTATGAAAATACTGTCGAATTTGAGATTGCGCCACCCCCTCCCCACCCCCCATCAACTTTTTGTAACTTTTCGGATTTAATCAATATCAGGGTCGACTATTATGTTTTCGGGGGCGCTTTTTATGAAAATACGGTCGAATTTGAGATTGGGCCCCCCCCACCATCTCACATCAACTTTTTGTAACTTTTCTGAAATAATCGATATCAGGGTCGAATATTATGTCTTCGGGGGTGCTAATTATAAAAATAATGTCGAATTTGATATTGCACCACCCCCTCCCCACCCCCCATCGACTTTTTGTAACTTTTCAGATATAATCGATATCAGGGTCGACTTTTATGTTTTCGGGGGCGCTTTTTATGAAAATACGGTCGAATTTGAGATTGCGCCACCCCCTCCCCACCTCTCACATCAACTTTTTGTAACTTTTCTGAAATAATCGATATCAGGGTCGACTATTATGTCTTCGGGGGTGCTAATTATAAAAATAATGTCGAATTTGATATTGCACCACCCCCTCCCCACCCCCCATCGACTTTTTGTAACTTTTCAGATATAATCGATATCAGGGTCGACTTTTATGTTTTCGGGGGCGCTTTTTATGAAAATACTGTCGAATTTGATATTGCACCACCCCCTCCCCACCCCCCATCGACTTTTTGTAACTTTTCAGATATAATCGACATAAGGGTCGACTTTTATGTTTTCGGGGGCGCTTTTTATGAAAATACGGTCGAATTTGAGATTGCGCGCCCCCCACCATCTCACATCAACTATTTGTAACTTTTCTGAAATAATCGATATCAGGGTCGAATATTTTGTCTCCGGGGTGCTAATTATAAAAATAATGTCGAATTTGATATTGCACCACCCCCTCCCCACCCCCATCGACTTTTTGTAACTTTTCAGATATAATCGATATCAGGGTCGACTTTTATGTTTTCGGGGGCGCTTTTTATGAAAATACTGTCGAATTTGATATTGCACCACCCCCTCCCCACCCCCCATCGACTTTTTGTAACTTTTCAGATATAATCGATATCAGGGTCGACTTTTATGTTTTCGGGGCGCTTTTTATGAAAATACTGTCGAATTTGATATTGCACCACCCCCTCCCCACCCCCCATCGACTTTTTGTAACTTTTCAGATATAATCGATATCAGGGTCGACTTTTATGTTTTCGGGGCGCTTTTTATGAAAATACTGTCGAATTTGATATTGCACCACCCCTCCCCACCCCCCATCGACTTTTTGTAACTTTTCAGATATAATCGATATCAGGGTCGACTTTTATGTTTTCGGGGGCGCTTTTTATGAAAATACTGTCGAATTTGATATTGCACCACCCCTCCCCACCCCCATCGACTTTTTGTAACTTTTCAGATATAATCGATATCAGGGTCGACTTTTATGTTTTCGGGGGCGCTTTTTATGAAAATACGGTCGAATTTGAGATTGCGCCCCCCCCCCACCCCTCACATCAACTTTTTGTAACTTTTCTGAAATAATCGATATCAGGGTCGAATATTATGTCTTCGGGGGTGCTTATTATAAAAATAATGTCGAATTTGATATTGCACCACCCCCTCCCCACCCCCATCGACTTTTTGTAACTTTTCAGATATAATCGATATCAGGGTCGACTATTATGTTTTCGGGGGCGCTTTTTATGAAAATATGGTCGAATTTGAGATTGCGCACCCCTCCCCACCCCCCATCGACTTTTAATAACCTTTCGAATTTAATCGATATTAAGGTCGACTTTTATGTTTTTGGGATTTTTTATTATGAAAATCGTTCGAATTTGAGATTGCAGCCTCTCCCTCCCCCCCCCAATCGACTTTTAGTGACTTTTCCGATGTAATCGATATCAGGGTGGTCTTTTATGTTTTTGGGATATTTTTTTCAAATTCTACCGTATTTTCTTAATTAGCTACCCCGAAAACATATTAGTTGATCCTGGCATCGATTGAATCTGAAAAGATACAAAAAGCTGATGCAGGAGGGTGGAAGGGCGCAATCTCAGATCTGACATTATTTTTATAATTAGCGGCCCCGAAAACATAACCGTCGACCCTGATATCGATTATATCTGAAAAGTTACAAAATGCGATGCTGGGTGGGGAGGGGATGGCGCAATATCAAATTCGACAGTATTTTCATAAAAAGCGCCCCGAAAACATAAAAGTCGACCCTGATATCGATTAAATCTGAAAAGTTACAAAAAGTCGATGGGGGTGGGGAGGGGGTGGCGCAATATCAAATTCGACAGTATTTTCATAAAAAGCGCCCCGAAGACATAATAGTCGACCCTGATATCGATTATATCTGAAAAGTTACAAAAAGTCGATGGGGGGTGGGGTGGGGGTGGCGCAATTTCAAATTCGACAGTATTTTCATAAAAAGCGCCCCCGAAAACATAAAAGTCGACCCTGATATCGATTATATCTGAAAAGTTACAAAAAGTCGATGGGGGTGGGGAGGGGGTGGTGCAATATCAAATTCGACAGTATTTTCATAAAAAGCGCCCCGAAAACATAATAGTCGACCCTGATATCGATTATATCTGAAAAGTTACAAAAAGTCGATGGGGGTGGGGAGGGGGTGGTGCAATATCAAATTCGACAGTATTTTCATAAAAAGCGCCCCCGAAAACATAAAAGTCGACCCTGATATCGATTATATCTGAAAAGTTACAAAAAGTCGATGGGGGGTGGGGAGGGGGTGGTGCAATATCAAATTCGACAGTATTTTCATAAAAAGCGCCCCCGAAAACATAAAGTCGACCCTGATATCGATTATATCTGAAAAGTTACAAAAAGTCGATGGGGGGTGGGGAGGGGGTGGTGCAATATCAAATTCGACAGTATTTTCATAAAAAGCGCCCCCGAAACATAATAGTCGACCCTGATATCGATTATATCTGAAAAGTTACAAAAAGTCGATGGGGGGTGGGGAGGGGGTGGTGCAATATCAAATTCGACAGTATTTTCATAAAAAGCGCCCCCGAAAACATAATAGTCGACCCTGATATCGATTATATCTGAAAAGTTACAAAAAGTCGATGGGGGGTGGGGAGGGGGTGGTGCAATATCAAATTCGACATTATTTTTATAATTAGCGCCCCCGAAGACATAATATTCGACCCTGATATCGATTATATCTGAAAAGTTACAAAAAGTCGATGGGGGTGGGGAGGGGGTGGTGCAATATCAAATTCGACAGTATTTTCATAAAAAGCGCCCCCGAAAACATAAAAGTCGACCCTGATATCGATTATATCTGAAAAGTTACAAAAAGTCGATGGGGGGTGGGGAGGGGGTGGTGCAATATCAAATTCGACATTATTTTTATAATTAGCGCCCCCGAAGACATAATATTCGACCCTGATATCGATTATATCTGAAAAGTTACAAAAAGTCGATGGGGGGTGGGGAGGGGTGGCGCAATCTCAAATTCGACCGTATTTTCATAATAAGCTACCCCGAAAACATAACAGTCGACCCGGATATTGATTATATCTAAAAGTCGATCGGAATGATTATTTCAGATTTCACATTATTCCTGAAATAATCATTTCAGATATCGTTATTCCTGAAATAATTTATTCCCGAAATAATCATTTCGGAAATAATGGTCAGGTTATTTCATGAAATAAATTATTTCAGAAATAACTATCGAGGTTTATATAGGGATTTATTCCGGGAATATTTTTCAAATAAATTCTGCCCAGGTCTACCTTAGACTCGCCAACATCAGGCCTGAACTTTTGGTGAAAATGTCAGCAAAAATAAAAATAAATATAACTCATATATATATATATATTTTTTTTTAAATTGAATTAACAATTCTTTAAATTTTAATTTAATATGCTGTATTTAGGTATGCTTGTATCTAAGATGTTTAACATACTTTTATTTTTATTTTTACTTACTCATGTATATATATATATATATATATATATATATATATATATATATATATATATATATATATATATATATATATATATATATATTTTTTTTTTTTTTTTTTTTTTTTTTTACTGTCCTTATAACATTTTATTTTGTTCTTATTTCAATGTATTTTTTGTTATTACTTTATTTATTTAAGTGTCTGTATATACGGTGTGAATGTACTCTATGAACAATATTATAAGTATCCTTAACTCAGAAATATTGTAATATTTCTCAATAAAAATATTAAACAAAAAAAAAATTTTATATGCATCAATGTTTCTAAAATCGATTTCTGTTTTAGTTATAACAGCTTAATTTTATAGACTGAAGAGTTTATCACTTTTTTAAATTTAAAATGTATGTATCATCATTTACAATATAACGCAATTAAATTAATTTTTTTTTGGTTTTGTTAATAAGAAATCCTCATATTATTAAAAGTTAATTTAAAAGAATAAGGTCATTTTCTTCATACATTTAGGTGAAGCTCGACTTTTCTTTGATTCGACTAATAATAAAATTATGAATAAAATAAAAAAAATGGAACTATTCAATTCTTTTATAAAATAATGAAACTTCTTCCTTCATTGTAAACAATACTAACAAAAAAATAATAAGTTTAATTGGGTGATAAATATTCAGGACTCAATCGTTAAAACAAAATTTTTAATTTTTTATATTTTTTCTTGTATTTAATTTTTTTTAAAAGACTGCGTCTTGAATATTTATCACCCATGATATGTAGAACAGTCGATTAATTTCCTTCAATAATAAGTTTAATTTAATACATATGAAGATAACATTGAAAAGTAATTTCATTCCTGCGTCTACCAAATGGGAATGGCATTGATTTAAAGTAATATGATTAATCAGGGTTAAACAATTTACACAAAAGGGCTAAAAATTGTTTTTATAATAACGTACCACGTTTCAAAAGTGGAGTTGTACTTTAGCAATAAATATAAAATGGATTTACAGAAGCAGGTTATATGAATGGACGTAGACATGTTATGAAATAAATTATATGAGAACAAATGAACATAAATGGGCTCCGTCGGTGATGTATTGCTGATGAAATCTCTGCAATATTCCGATATTTACCCTAACATAATGGGAACGTTGTTTGGAATTCCCCTGGTACCCTCGTGTACATATCCAATACCGAGCAGCGCCATAGTAGTATTTGGGTTTCTATGAAAGTATCCATTCATAAATGCATTCATAGTTAATCTCACGTTAATTTCGGAAAATTAAATTATATTCTTATCCTTCAGTATAGTGTCATGCCATTAAACCTCTAAAATGTTTCTTTTATTTATTTTTTTTTTTGTTACCTTTCATAAAATTTTATCAAGAATTTTATCGAAACAAAAAAAAGAAAAAAAAAACCTTAACTGAAATATTCTGCAGGTGAGACAGTCATTTGACTAATGCAAACAATATTAATAAATCTTTTTATTGGTTTTAAGTTTTTCAACATACAGGAATATGTAGGTTTTACCATATAAAGCAAATATTGTTTACAATACTTTTAATTTAAAATTTAAAAAATAATATAAATAACAAGCATATATAAATAAACAAATATAATACATTAATTATTCCAGAGTAGTATGTATTCCATTTACATGATTTCTTGTATTAGATACGTGATCGGACCAAGATTTTTCGATCAATATAGTCAAATAATTGTATAAATCGAAGTTAGCTTAGGAATTCCCGAAACGATTTGCATCACCCCAGCTGCGTAAACAGCGATCAGGTGGCTAGTTTACAAAATAAGCTTCATTTGCATTGTAAATAGTTTTGTATTTGTTTGCTGGCTACCTACACCTTCCACTCTCTGTTGTACATAGCTATAGTTATAGTGTGCAACATCCTTTACAATAGTTTTCTTTGCCGGGTAAGATTAAACTGTTTAATATTCATTGATGATCAGGTTCTTTGCCAACAAGAGTCTCTCTATAAATTATTTTATTTCAGTCCTTGAATTTAGAGAACCTTCCGGTATAACCTCTACCATTCATTCATACCCATCTCTATAATTACAGAAATAAAATTATTAACATTCACAATTTATTTCTATTACATAATTTGTATATTGTCACGCAAACAATTATCATTCGGTGTCATTGAAAAATATGTATGAAATTAAATACTTAACTAAATAAGGTGAAAATTACTCTGGTGGTTGACGCTTGTCAAAAAAAGTAATAGAAGTAAATTGTGTTATTATTAATTAATATTGTTAGTCATTTTAGAGATGAATATAGTGAAGGTACACCATAATCTTCTCACATTTTAAGAAGTAAGGTAGAATAATTTCAAAAGAGAATTTCGGTTGCAAATCATTACTGTTGGTTGGTTGGTTGTATAGTAAAGGCGTAAAACCCGTTGATCATCAACGCAGTTAATTAAAATTATATGTTATTATATCTTTTGGTTATGAATATTGAAAATTGGATAATATTAAAAAAAAAATGCACGTTAAGGTTAAAAGTTGTTCGTTATTATTAAAGTTTAGTTATTTAAAGTTCGCACGTTAGTTAAAAAAGTAAAAGGAAAAAAAAAGTGGTCAGAAAAAAAATGATAAAAGGAAAAAAAAGAGGTAGGGAGTGCTGCGGGTGAGGTTTAGATATTTTTTAAGATTAAATCTTCGGAGAGAAAACATATGATTTTGCCTAAGGTTTCTTCATCATTTATCAAAGAAGACGGTGTATTTGCTGGTATTCCTCTCATGTTTAATTGTCTAAGGTAAAAGGCACAATTCTCGAAGATATGGACCACTATCATTCTCTCTCCACACTTCCGACAAATGTGCGAGTTTTCTTTCGTAATTAAGTGAAGGTGCGTTTCTACGTTACGGTAATTAACGTTACGTTAATTACGTTACGGTCAGTCCTAAGTTATCTTTAATTTATTCAATTATTTAATCAATTTTCATCAAGAAATCTTGGTCCAAGTTCATATGTATTGAATAAAGAAAATTATATAAATGGAATGCATAATACTCATAATGTATTAATATATATATATATACATACTCATATATACATATATACATTATGAGTATTATGCATTCCATTTATATAATTTTCTTTATTCAATACATATGTACTTGGACCAAGATTTCTGGATGAAAATTGATTAAATGATTTAATTTAAATTATCTTCTAATCTTAAGTATTCCAAAATCTTCCAATTGTTAAGAAATTGTGATCTATATTGGCTATGAAAAAAAAAATTTCCTCTTGCCTAATAAACTTTTTGCCGATAAAATCCATTTTAAGGAGCTCAGGGATTGAGATAAAAGAAAAAACATTTTTTTGGTTTTTTAAACAAATTCAGCAGTAATAAAATTAAGGACTCGTCGTGCTTCAGCTGTCGTCGGGTTCACATCGCGGATGGTGCTTTTTGAAGTTGCGGCATCTCTGAAGTTAGGATTAACTATAGCTCCTTGTGTAGCAGCCGCCGCCTCGTGTCTGGTTTCCAGGGAAAGATAAGCTTGCTATTTTTCTTACCTACTTTTCAAATATTTCTTAACTTACTTATTCAATAATCTTATTAATTGTTTATTTAAATCATTTCATTTCCGTAATATTCTTAGTTTAGTGACTTATATTCTATATTATATAATTACATATTTTTATATTTTTTAAATTTACCTATTAGTATTAAGTTAGCTTGTAATAGTTAATTGAAATGTAGTTTAGGGTTATTTAATTTATACTAATCTAAAACTAATACTTCTCCTCTACTATCATTTTATAAACATTTTTATTCTATATATCCTTTATTAATTTTCTGTCTTTCTTATATTGTAATATGGAGGTACCTCCTGGTCCTCCCGATCTATCTACCGTCCTAACCAAAAAGAAAAAATGGGCTCGCCCTAAAATTAAATTCCCTCCGGACAAAATCATTCCGCAAATCACAGATACAACTCCAACATATCTTGTTGCTAAACGATCCGATCAAGAAGACTTTAAAAAAACCTCTCCATTTTTTATTCAAAAGGTGATCGCTCAGTTAGCAGGTGATGTTAAAGCAGTAAAAAAGTTAAGAGACGGTTGTTTATTGATACAAACACTCAATGGACAACAATCAAACAGACTTTTATCCGTTACAGACTTTGGAGGCCAAATGAAAGTTGAAATAACACCGCATAAAACTTTGAACTATAGTAAGGGCGTTATCCGTTGCTATGACTTCCAATACATGGACATACAGGAAATAAAGAACGAATTAACTCCGGTAATAAAAGATATTGTCAGGATAAAATCAAAACGGAATGGTAATGAAATACTTACACATAACTATATAGTTACCTTTCCAACACCTTTACCTCCAGAAACATTACAAATTGGATACGAAACAGTTAGAGTACAGCCTTACGTACCGAATCCGTTACGATGTTTTAACTGCCTAGGATTCTCTCATCCGACATCACAATGCAAAAAAGAATCAGTATGCGTACAATGCGGCCAGGGAAGACATGGAGAAAATATAAGGTGTAATTTGCCGGCTAAATGCATAAATTGCAATGGTCCTCATAATGCCCTAGACCGGTCATGTACCGAGTTTAAAATACAAAAGGAAATAAAAGCCATACAAATCAATAATAAAATATCACTTTACGAAGCAAAAAACATGTATAGAGAAAAAAATCCCATCCAGTTAAATAAAACATTCGCGGAAATAGCAAAAAATCAAAATAATACAAACAGAAAAGTAGATGTTGCCACTCAGGCTAATATTCTGTACTCTTTCTCAGTTACTTCAACAAACTCACAGATAAATAAACCCAATGAGATTATCTCTCCTGATGTCCAGGCCACACCAGCTATCTCTGATCGAGAGACTGCTCGACCACAGTCAACCGAAGTTGGCAGCCCCGCGCCTACCCAGACTGCTCCCCTCCTCCCCTCCTCTTCTTCCCACTCATCTACCCTCCCTGCCTCTACTTCCTCTCTCTCCTCTAATCTCTCCTCCTCCTCTTCGTCTTTCCCTTCTGCTCCTCTCCCCAACTCTTCCTCCCTCTCTTCTCCTACCCTCTCCACCTCCCTTCCAAATCTCCAATCCCCCAATCCCGATCTCGCTACACCACCAGACGATAAATCTGCTGAAAATGCTGTAGATGGGGAAGGATATACCCTACAAAAGAAAAAAGGAAGACCCCGAAAAAAATCCCCAAATAAAACAAATAATAAATAAAATAGCCGACAACTAAATTACAAATATCATCTTCAAATATGTTAATATATGTTTTTTCCATTCTATACCGTAACTAAATCATGACCCTAATCCAGTGGAATTGCAATGGTATTAAAAGTCACTTCAACGATTTGAAGCTAATAATGGAAGATGAAGATCCTTTTTGTATATGCCTCCAAGAAACGCACCTAAAGCCTTCAAACCAATTCACCCTTAAAGGCTTCAATATCTATAGGACAGATTGTGATCCAGATTACGAGCGAGCGTGTAGAGGCGTAGCCATAGCCGTAAAAGATACCGTTTATTCCCACCCAGTAGAAATAGATTCCCCACTTCAAGTAATAGCTGTTACAGTTCATTTAAACACAACATTCACAATTTGCAACATTTATCTCCCCCAAGACAATACTATAGAGACAGAACACCTTCTCCATATTCATAGGCAGTTGACAAAGCCAATTTTGTACACTGGAGATTTCAATGGCCACAACCCATTATGGGGCTCACAGGACACAAATCCTAGAGGTCGCATTATAGAAACTTTCTTAGATTTAACGAATACTCTGTTACTAAACTCCGGCGAAGCAACATACGTAAGTTCTAGCTTTGGTACATTTTCATCCATTGATCTCTCTTTATGCACTTACTCACTGATTGATAATATAGAATGGACAGTTCTACCAGAGCCTTATGGAAGTGACCATTTCCCAATTCGTCTAAAATTCAGAAGTGCAAACTGCAATAATTACAGCGTCCCTCGTTGGCTATTAGAAAAAGCAGATTGGTCACTATTCACGTCTTTAGCTGTCCCACCTCAAAATCACCCTAACAGTATGAATGTAGATGATGGGTGTAAATCTATAACTGAGACAATAGTTACGGCAGCAGAGTTCTCAATCCCTAAAACCAAAGGCCATTACAAAAGGACACCTGTCCCCTGGTTCGATAGTGATTGCAAGAAAGCCATACAACTTCGGAGAAATGCATTTAAGACATTTAAGAAAAATATGAATCAGGTTAATCACATTGAATATAAAAAACAAAGAGCTGTTTGCAGAAGAATTATAAATGACAAGAAAAAAGAATCATGGAAATCATTTGTTGAGTCCATTAACTCGTCTACCCCCTGCAACGTTGTATGGAACAAAATAAGGAAGATAAGAGGAACCAATTCTTCCTACAAATATACTCTGATATGCGATGGAAAACTATGCGATAACCCAGACATTGTTGGAAGAACATTTGCCGAATATTACTCAGAAGTTTACACAACGACTTCTAGAAATAATATGGCTCAAGATCTAAACTTCTCTGACGATAATGCATATCAAGATTACAACATTCCATTCAGCATGTGGGAACTCCAATCAATACTCCAAACTGTCAAAGGATCTTCACCAGGACCAGATAATGTACACTACTCCATGATACAACATCTTCCGAAAAATACACTGAACTGGCTTTTAAATTTTTACAATCATATTTGGCTTAGCGGTAACTTTCCTAGCAGCTGGAACGACTCTATAGTTGTCCCAATATTGAAGGGTAGTCAAGATAAACGTCATCCATCCAGCTACCGACCAATATTTTTAACCAGCTGTCTATGCAAAGTAATGGAACGAATGGTAAACAAGAGACTCACATGGATCCTAGAAAAATATCATCTCATCCAAAACTTCCAATGTGGTTTTCGCAAAGGCAGATCAACTGTAGACCACCTGGTTCAAATGGAAGCCGAATTACAGTATGCATTCATCCAAGAGGAGCAAGCTATTGCAGTTTACTTCGATATGAAAAAAGCCTTCGATAAAACTGACAAATTTGCTATCCTAAACAAAATACACTCGCTAGGATTCAGAGGTAACTTACCAAAATTTATTCAAGGATTCCTTTCTAGTCGCCGCTTTCGCGTCCGTATAGGGAAACTGTTATCCAAGCAATGTAGACAAGTGAGTGGAGTACCACAAGGATGCGTTTTAAGTACA
Organism: Nezara viridula; assembly: GCA_928085145.1. NCBI lineage: Eukaryota > Metazoa > Arthropoda > Insecta > Hemiptera > Pentatomidae > Nezara > Nezara viridula. The sequence goes on along the minus strand of OV725080.1, from coordinate 88,282,099 downwards.
ACACTTTTCGCACTGGCGGTTAGTGACTTGGGAAAAAATCTTCCACGCGGAATCAAAGTAATGCTCTTTGTCGACGATCTTGCTATTCTATACAGAGCGAAAGATGTCCTATCTGTAAAAGATAAGCTCCAAGAAGCACTGAATCGTATTGATGGCTGGTCGAAATCATCGGGACTTTGTTTCTCTTCTGAAAAAACTAAATGTATTCACTATAGCAGAAAACGAAATACTCCACAATCGCCAGAACTTCTCTTAGGTGACGCCATCTTACCATATGTCAACACCTGCAGATTCTTGGGATTATTATTTGATAAACGTCTATCCTGGGAACACCACATAAAATCACTCAAAGATACATGTACTAAAAAACTTCAGCTTCTGAGAATACTTAGTGGAACTAACTGGGGAGCAGACAGAACTACCATGATTAAAGTATACCAAGCTCTGATCGGCGCAAAAATAGATTATGGTAGTTTTGTCTACGGTTCTGCCCGAAAAAATGCTCTAGCCAAGCTCGACTCCGTGCACCACACTGGAATACGCCTTGCAACTGGAGCCTTTAGAACAAGCCCAACCCTGAGCATTTGTGTCGAATCTGGCCTTATACCACTGCACTTTAGAAGACAGAAACTTGCAATAAACTATATTACTAAATTATACCCGCAAACTTCACACCCCTCCCATAAATATGTTTTTCAATCTAAATTCTCAAAAAGATTTAAAGAAAAAAGGAATACCACATTACCATTGGCAGAAAGAATGTCTCTTATTATAAATAAACTAAAACAAATAACATTACATGAAATAGAAAAAGAAACAGCCCCTTGGACCTATATACAACCTAAATTAAATCTCCAACTCACCCAATTCACCAAAGATACTACATTACCTGCAGATTACAAAGAAAAATTCCAAAAAATAATCATCACGTTACCTGAACATCTTCTAATATTCACCGACGGATCCAAATCAGATACATCTACTGCTTCAGCCTTTGTCACTCCTGATACTACCTACAAATATAAATTACACCATCTTTGTAGTGTTTACACAGCAGAGATTAACGCCGTAGCAATGAGTCTCCGATACGTCATGAAGAAGCCAGTTGCAAATGTGGTTGTTGTATCGGATTCCCTAAGTACCCTGAAAGCTATGAATAACATGTATCCAGACCATCCAGGGATACACTGCATTCTAAGTCTTATAAAAATGCTTCATGGAGTTGGAACAACGGCACATTTTATCTGGTCGCCTGGCCATATAGGAATTAAAGGAAATGAAATGGCTGATAGAGCAGCAAAGGAAGCTCTTACTCTTCCAGGCCGCGGTAAAGTTTTTTTGACACCATCTGAACTTGCACGACCTCTGAGAGAAACCATATTCCAAGAATGGCAAAGACGGTGGGACATCAGCGCACCTAGCAAATTAAAAACAATAAAGAAAGAGGTGCAACCGTGGACCAGCTCCAGACGCAGCAGTCGTAGAGAAGAGGTCGTCCTCACGCGGCTGAGGATCGGACATACTAGACTGACTCACCTCCACCTCATAACAAAAGATTCTATCCCCCGATGTCAAAAGTGTAACCAATCACTAACTGTAAAACATATTTTGGAAGAATGCCCTTTTTACACCGCAAGATTAAAAGATTTTGGAATACCCCAGAATATATCAGCATCCCTGGGAAATCAAGAAGAAATGGTTACCAAAGTCATCAAGTTTATGGATAGTGAAAGACTTAAAAAACACATTTGACAGGCTTTTATTTATTTATTTATTTTTATTATTTTTTTTTAAATTTATTTATTTAATTTTATTTATTTTTTTATTTATTTATTTATTTTATTGATTCTACTGCTATTTTTTAAAGTTTATTTTTTTATACATCTTATTACCTATTAATGTCTATTATTATCCTTATTTATTTATTTTATTCTATCAATCCATTTCTTTATTTATTTTATTTTATTTTATTTATTTATTTATTTTTTATTTATTTTATTTTATTTTATTTTTTTGTACCAATCATCCAAATAGTATTAAATGATGTTATTTAGTTGATCGGGCGCTTATGACCTGGATGTTTTGCGCCTAGACATCGAAACAAACAAACAAACAAATTAAGGACTAATTTAATCTAATGATTAAATTAAATTTTTCCTAAAATAATATTATAATGATAATGATTAAAACGTTACAATACATCCTGTATCTTGGGAAGTTAAAAAAACTGTTATTTTTAAATGTGCTAAAAGCAATAAAAGGCTATTGGAAATATTAACTCGAGGTTGAAATGGGACCGAATCCGTTTAAGTTAATCACTGCCGAAAGAGGCGACAGGGAGCTGAGCTAAGCACGGCATTAGCGGCGGCCATTCAAGCAGAAGAGCGTTCCGCAATTAAAGCAAAACAGTCCAATTAAGCAAAGGAGCGGCAAGGACGAAGCTGATGAAGAGGGACCACAAGCTTCCTGCCTCCAGGACACGACAATCAGGAGTCATTGTCTTGGGATACTTTGTGCGCTCTGTCTGTTGCGCAGTCACGTCACGCTGGGTCACGGTTCGTTAGCCAATAGCATTAGCTCGGCGGGAGATCATCTCAAAAATCCGCTTTCTACTTTATTTCGGCTGTCAACAGGAGCTTCTTCTTATATAAATGCTAAGTTAAGGAAACGATCCCAACAGAATATATTTTTACCCTCAGTAATAAAGGTATACATTTGTAAGATTTATTTTTAGGAAAAAAATTTAAAATACGTCTATCAATTTACTTTGGAATAACGTTTCTGTATAAATATTCATAGTAGCAGTCATTAGTTTTATAATTATTATTACGAATTATATACAAAATAATAAATTGGAAAGTATTGGTTTAAAATATTAATTATATTTAATTTACAAAGACATTTTATGAATTGTGAGAACATAATTTATTTTAGAAGTATATTAGACAATACACGTTATTGTACTTATATGTTATAGATTAAGACTAGTGTTTCCCTTCCCACTTCTGTGTTTCTTGGTTTTGCGCAAGAATCTCACAACAGTCTTGCAGTTCCTTATTATATTATTACTATACAGATATTACTGTATTTTTTTTAGATACGAGAAATCTAACTAAGCTTGAATGAAAAATTAGAAGAGTTGAATCGAAACGTATATTGGTTATAACAATCATTAACATATAGTACCTAAGATTTTCAAGGATTAATAACTATTTTGACTTAATTTTTATTTAAAAAATAGTTTTTTTTACCAGTCCTGATCTTGGTTTTGCAACAGTCAGGTGGCCTTGGTATTGGTCTTGCAAAGTGCAAGACCAAGACCGATTTTGGGCAACACTAGATAGTACCCCTAGTATACTTTTCACTAGCTTACCTTTGAACTGTGATTGACTGTCTTTTTTTCTAGTCTTCGCAAATCTTTGATAACTGTTGGCGTCTCTCTAACTTAGTCTGCTAACAGCTAAATTGGAATGGAGGATCGCAAAAATAAACCCTAATGAATATACTACCGTGATTTTTTTTTTTTTTTTTTTTGAGGAGTTAAATCTAATTTCAAAGTTATAAACTCAATTCTTTTCTTTTTTTTCTGAGATACATCAGCAAGGTGAAAACATTATAACAACTCAAATAAGCGAGTAAAAACAATTAAATAGTTGTTCACCAGAAACAAAGCTCAGCCGATGAGTAAATCTCCGAAGAGTCGTTGATAAAAAAAGAATTATGTTGTTGATGTTTTATAGTAAAGGGGAAAATAATAATTTATTAGCACCAAACCGCAGATATTTCTTTTAGTAAAGGTCTGAGAAAAATTATGAATATAAGAAATACTAATTTCAATTACAAATCTTACTCCAGAAAATAGGCTATCGTCTTTGATATTCGAAGAATTGATTTTCCAACCGATATGGACAATGTTATCCGAACCCCATTAACAAGGTTGCCCGCTGGAGCTATTATGCATTTATCAGAGATGTAATGAGATCCTCTAGCCGTTCCTTGCTTACGAGGCCTAATTCACGCTTCCATGAAAATAGCAACGTTATGAATTGTTGGGAACGCCCATTTAAAGTTCATAAAGTATTTTCATCAAAATGAAAATTCTGCATCTTAATATATTATTTTTCTAAAAAAACATTTTCTTTTTTGTCTGAACTTCATATCTTAGTTAAATCTTCAACAAATCCAATGACTGAGCTCTCATTTTGGATATTATCAATTGATTCTTTACTTGTAAAAAATAAACGTATCCTGCCAAAATATCATGAAAAATGATATAAAGAAAAAGAAACTTTATTTCCACGTAGCTCAAACTGTACACAATTTATGGTTAATTAAACATATTATAGTATATATATATATTTTTTTTTTTTTTTTTTCTGCTAGCTTTACGGACTATGTAGATCATTTGCCGCCTTAACAAGCTTGCTCTATCTCTTGTCTTGTGTTAGTTCTTTCCAGTTATCACCACGCAGCTCTATTGCATTCTTGTTAATTCTATCTATTCATCTGCTTTTTGGCCTTCCAAGCCATCTCCTTAACCTTGATAATATTGTTTTTATGAAAAAAAGTAATCTAAATCGGACTATTATTAGATAAGAGTCTATTGTAATATGTTAGCTTGTTTTGATTTATTATTAAAATAAAATAAATATTACACTATTGATTGTTAATAAATCCAAATCCATTAAAACAATGTTTAGAATTGACAAGAATCTAATATGACTTAGTTTTAATGAAGATATATTTAAAGATCTAATTTTGTATGTGTTAATATTATTATTTGTTAGTTTTCGTTTATTTTTATGCAATTTATATTATAATTTTATTTTTATATAAAACATTAGAAAAAAAAATAATAAAAGTATTATGACTCTATATAATTCAATATTTATTTTTCTTACCATTTCTCATTTCTCTTAGTATCATAATTTTTTTGCTACAAATGCTAACTACCAAATCTAAAAATCACCATTCTAATATCATCATCAATTCAGCCCAGACACGGAGGACAATTAAATTTCTACACTAATATCTTATTTCATAAATGTTTGAAGACTTTTTATTAGTTGTTTAAAATTATTCTACAATTACAATCACTAGAACGGTAGGATTGAAAAATGGAATTTTTTCATATTCGATAGTTAGCATTTGTATCGACGATAAATTGTATGTGCTAGATTGTCATTTTGACGTGGAAATCTAACTTTTAAAAGCTCCAACTATGAAACTACGAGAAAACCGTATGAGTTTATCAAACCTAATTAGATTCGATTTCAATCAATTACTGTTGCACACTGTTTGGCTGTCATCGCCGTATTTCTGGATAATAATTTACCTGAAAGGTCTCTCCGTTGAAATACTCCACCCCCTGAATAAATATTCTCTTCAAACGGGCCATTATTCTCCCTTCCATTCAATGGCCTTTTTCATTATTTAATTGAATAAACAAATCCGCTGTACAATGAACTGTGATGTATTGAATAATCAAAACCTCCTTTCCCGTTCTCGGTGCTCATTTCGAATTCATTCTTTTTTTTATTTGTTTAACAGATTTGATCCTACGGTTTTTGGTAAGAATGAAAAATAATATTAGCTATATAATCCATTATTTACTCTGGAATGGCACGGTATGGTATATAAGAACAAACCTTCTGCTTTCGACGGGCCATTCTCACTTATAGGCAATGTGTTTAGGTGTCCTGAGATATTCGTAAACGATCCACTTTGAATGGGGCTCATTGCAACCTCGATTTTATATTTATAACCAGCAGACATAACCTTACGTTTAAAATGGCTAAGCATGTTGGGCAAGGGATAGTGGTTCTGAACGTCCTAGGTTTCATTCTCAACTGGGTCAATTGATATTTATTTCTTGGAGCTCGAGGAAAATCAATTTTGACGTTTCCACTCTGTAGACTGAGGCAAAATCAAGTTCCCTATCAGTGCCAAGTAATTTTCATTCAGTTTAGTTGAGCCTATGATGTAAAATAAATTGACAAGCAATTAATATAGGTGATAATTCCCCAAAATATAGTGCTCCGTTATATTATATTTTAAAATAAATAAATTTACAAATTTATGGACCTTAAAAAAAAAACATGTTTCGGATATACAAACGTTCCTATCTCAATTTGTAGAACTAATAACAAACTCATCACCCTATATATCGAACTATTCACACTCTCTTTTGCGTTCCGACTGAAACAACCCACATCCGCATGAGTTGTAAACGGGTTCAAGACAATTACATGGATACATAAACAAATTTATAAAAAAAATGATATTCCTGATGCACTTCGTCGTAGATTAAAAAGGAGTTGGATGAGGGACCTCCTAGTTCAATAATGAAATTTGGCTGAATTTCAGGGGTATACATTGCTGGGTGCTATCTCTCTCGTACCTACCCATAGCACGTAGGTTTTAATATTAGTTAATTTTATGATGTTAATATTTGAAAGGTGCAAATAATATATTTGAACCTTAAAAAAAAATCTTTAAAAAAGTATAGAAAAATCGTCTGTATACAGCCCGGCACTTTACTCATATTCCTTTCAAGCACAGTTCATGTGAGGTATTAGTAGAACTATTCAATTAAATAAAGGACAATTAATTCAGTTTTCCTATCCAACGGCTTAGACGATTTGTTCAGAAATTTTATATATATATATATATATTATATATTTCAAAAAGCTACCAGTTTTGTTCTTAACTACTGTTCCACAAAAGATAATGTTTTTCTTGACACTTAGTGATACGACGAACCGCACTGTTTACCCACCATCTGGTTCTATATTTGCCAAGCTCTTAGTGGAAAGAAAACAATTATAAAAAAGGAAGAGGGGCATATAATGTCAAGGAAGAAAGGAAGAAGTGTCCTTATACTCGGAGAAAAGGAATAGAATAACAAAGCGGGACTGTCAGAGCAACTCAGTTTACTGGCTCCCTCTTTCATCTCCTTATAAAGCAACTACTACTGATGGTTCTCTACCCTTCTGCATAAGGCATGTCCTCCTTCCCCTTATTATTTCCTATATACTTATATATAGTAATTTCTTGATTATATATTTATTCCCGAGAAAATTTATGTTAATTACATAGACCATCATGTGGGAAACATGTGGTCTCCGTGACGTAACTGTGGCCTCCAAATGTTTTTGTTCAATATTTATTAATCTAGTACTATAATTAGCATAGTAGTAGTTTTTTATTTGCTAATGAAATGTCTGTACAATAAATAGATTTTATGAACAATATTAAGTTTTGAGTCTAGTTCTGTATTCAAACATAAATTCATAGCATTAAATATGATTCATAACGAATTAGCAACAATACATATAAATATATAATTTGGAATAAAATATTTAGTATTTTTTTATTAATATTTTAGAGGCATTAAATAAATAACAATATAAATATGCAACGATATTTTTCTTTACATTTTTCTATTCAATTATACTACTTTACAGCTCATTGAATATCCTTTTATGAAATAATATATTTGATTTTCAACACTGTCCATCTTCAATATATCTTCCACGGTATTGTCGTCCCACGATTCAACAATAAGTGCCTTTAAGAACTTATTTCTAGGTTAAACAAATATGATGCACTGAATCGAAAAATGAGGCATCGGGTTATTCACAAGGCCGTTACATGCTTCACATACTTCGTTAGATTTAATAGTGAGGGAAGTATCTTTTAAGTATACTTTTACAAAATCATTGCTTGCCACTCTGAGAGGACTGACTGCTCTGAGAAGAGCTATAATTAATAATTATTTAATTATTGAAGTAACGAAAAATTGGAAATTAATAGAATTAAGTTGAATATAAGTATGTAGGTGAGTGTATTGGTCTGGTTTTTGTTTGAATAACTAACTAATTAAACCGAAGGATAATCAGCTTGACTAAATACATTTTTTTAACTCTTGAAATTTACCACTGTATTTAATAAAAATACAACCAGTGATTGTGAGCAGAGACATTATAATGACATGGAAAGATTTGTAGAAATACTACCCATTGGTAGAACCCATATAAAATTTCTTCATGTAAACATCAGGAGGTTCGAAAAAAAAAATCTCGTTTTTACTCGCTTCAGATGGTCATAAAAGATCGAAGAGGAAGGTTAAAAAAGAGAGTTAAAAAAAAAAACTTATTATAGAAGGATAAGTATCTGAGTTAGTCCAAATCGGCAACATGTGAACCTTAAGGTTATTATTGATAATCTTATTTGTTACAAAGTAAGAAGCATTGAGGATTTTGGATTGTACTGATAGGATACGAGAGGAAATTCAGGGTTTAGTAAAGCTCATAAGTACAAGGCAAATAGGCCGTATTATATATATATATGACTCTTTTTTAATTAATAGGAAGTTCAGAGCGACTGTCTAGTAAGTACTGTAGTATCTGAAAAGTAGTTTTTTCCAACCTAGACATTTGTCCAGGAGAAGTCCTAGGTATCGGATCTATTGAATAGGGATAAGTGAGATATTGTAAACAGACATTAGAAGGCAGAAGTTAAATAAAATGAAAAATAATTTTATTCTGGGACTGAAGTCCCCCTAGAATAATAGTAGAGTTCCAAAAATATGTACATTAGTCTGGCATGTAGATATAAAAAAAAAGGTTGGAAATTGTAAATATGTTTATGTATATATAAAGATACTAAGGCAAATACAAAGAAAAAAATTAATATCTGCAAAAAATACTTAGGAAAAATACAAATGCATATAATAAATACTGATATATAAAATAAAATGACTTCTATCAGTTAACTGCAGCTGACCAACGTAATTATATAACCCAGAAATTTTTACAAGCTTGCGGAAGTTTGAATTTGTAGTAGGTGGTGGAATAGGAATTGTTTGAAGGAGTTTATGGACGTGGTTTGACGTATGGAGATAGGTAAGGAGTTCCAGAAGGAGGTAGCACGAATGACGAAGGATTTACTGAAGGAAGTGATTTTATGGAAGGGGTCATATAAATCTATTTGTTGAGATCTAGTGTTGAGGGAGTGGATAGAGGAGCGTAAAGTGAGGTGTTCTAAGATGTAGGGAGGGTTTTGGTTCTGAGGACTTGAAAATGTATTAACAATAAATTAGTATTGCATTAATATAATGACTAGATGCATGTTCCAGATAATGGAAGATTCTCATAAGGCGTTTTAGAGAAAGATGGAGTGTATACAGGGTGTCTCAGTTCCAAACATCCAACAAAAATTTTAATTTGATGTATGGACCGATTTCGAACGCAATATGAGTTAAGTATAATTTTGTATTTTCTTAAGGTGGTCACGTTTTTTTTTTCCCTTCATAGGAAGTGATATCACAAAAAGCATTTAATGCAGGAAATAAAGAAAAATTACTTCATAGTAAACAGGATAAAATTTAATTTAAGTATAAGTAGAGTTTGTCTTTGTCAAAACCATTTATAGGGGAATTTTTAGCGGCTGAACAACGCTAAGTTGTTTTGTTTTTTCATCAAATTATGGATTACTCCCAAGTTTTCTTTTTATCAACCTACAACTATACTACAAATAACTCACTTGCACCTAATTGCATGCCAATTTATTTATGAATGTTTTATATTCATCTCTATTTGTGTGAAGCAATATAAGTTTTGATATTTTTTACTGTATTTTCAGCATAAATAACAACCGAGAAATTATTACAGTTTTAATTAATGGGTGACCTAACATTAATTACTGGGGAATTTCAGTAAATTAATTATAAGAATACACTTTTTGTTGATTTGAAAAATATGTTCAAAAATACTATTTTTTCATAATCCAGTGTTAATGGAAAAAAAAAACATCAAGAATAATTCATCACTTAATGAAAAACAAGACTTAACACTACACTACTTAGCCACTCAAACGACCCCTCTGAATAATTTTTAAAAAGACAAACTCTACTTGTATTTGAAGAGAATTTGATTTAGTTTACTATGAAGGAATTTTTAATTACCTGAATTAAATACTTTTTGCGTTATGGCTTCTTAAAAAGAGAAAACGTGACCATTTTAAGAAAAGACAAACTTGATCTTAACTCCTTTTTAGTTCAACATCAGCCCATACATCAAATGAATTTTTTTTATTAGAAATGTTTTCTAGAATCTCCTTCCAAATTTTGTTGATTAAGAACTAATACATCCTGTTTAGTGAAGAGGATAAAAATTAAATATGTATGAAATCTAAATAAAATGCTTCACAGCATCAGTCTCGTTAGGCAACACTCATATCAGGAAAGACAAGAAACTGCAATAACGTGCTTTATTATATGACTTGCTTCACTCCAATGAAAAAGGAAGATACAAGCAGATTATAATATTGGAGTTAAACGTCAGATGAAGAAGCTCTTTCAGAACAAGTACAATGTACTTTCCTGACAGCTGAAAATTTAAACCTTTCAATTTTTTTTTACTTTTAGTTTATTATTATACTTTGAATAAAAATTTTAAAAACGAATAAAGATGTTTTTGTCCGTCCGTCCGTCCGCGCATTTTCTCGGAAACTACTGTACCGATTCATTTCAAATTTAGAATTAAAATTAGAGATCACCCCAGAATAATCCTCGTTAATCGGCATTTCTATACGTCTTGCATGATAGCGATCGAAAAACCTGCGTCGGTATAGACTGTAACGCCTAAACGAATGTATCGATTTCAATGAAACTTCGCTAAAGTCTTCTTCTCGGTGCCTTTTAAATTTATATATATATATATATATATATATATATATATATATATATATATATATATATATATATATATATATATATATCATACTTCAACGGAAAGAAGATGGAAAAAATTTTACGAGCGATAGCAAAATTAGATTCCGAATAACTCAAAGAGTATAAACTCTTCTGTCGATATTAGGAGCAAAGATATGGTCTCTAGATATTTGTTATATGTTATACTGCAAAGGTTATATCTATTGTTTTGAATTTTGAATGTGTTACTGAAGTAATGATATTTTCTTTTTAGCATATTACTAATGATCACATTTTATATCTTTTTCATTGTTACTAGGAAGGTAATGTTACCTTAGATGTATAATTACCTGGAAATAATAAACCGTTGTGAAATAATTTGCCGCGTTTTCTTCTCAGTTCGTTAAATCGTTCGATTTTTACGAAAATCCAGCGACGATTTGAAATAAACTTTAAGGCACACGTTTTTGATTTTTGATAGAGGGGGAAAGACCGGAGTGAGGGGCACATGGGAAGCAAACATTAAGTACGAGATGAATAGTAAGAGCATTAAAGGAAAAATTGCGAGGAGCGAGCACGCTGTTGAGGGTTTGGGCTCTAAGTGCACTGAATCAGTTTCGGGAGTGAATGGAGTTCTCAAGGAGCCTATTGAGGACGCAGTGAATGCGGCCGCGGCTCTCCTCTGTCGTCTTGTTTAGTCCTTTCAATTTTCTTCTCTAATAGAACCATTTTCCTCTATTACCTGTTTTTAGCTCTATTTAACTAGTCCTAATTTAACTAGTGCTAAATGCTGTTTAGCTAGTGCTATTCACCTAGTCTGTGCTTCCTGTGCATTATAAACAGTTCCGTTGTTGAATTGTGTCTGAAGTATATACATTTAGACATGCCATGATAATAAATTAGCTAATTTATTTGCTTTACTTGAAATGTGCTCATAATATTTCAGTCTGCTTACCGTACCTATAGCTCTTTTTTCATAAATAATTTTTGTTAGTCTAGGTCAACAAATATTCTCAATATACAGCTTTCCTGAGTATATAGATGTATTATAGAAAAGAAAAGCCATTCTTAGAAGAAATATATATATTTCTATATATTTATAATATATATATTATATATTTATATTAAATATATATTTATAGAAATATATTTATAATATATATATTATAAATATATATATATATATATATATATATATATATATATAATATATATATATATATATATATATATATATATATATATATATATATATATATATTTAAAATTAACTATTTAATTGGGAATAAAGTCATTTAATTATTATTTAATAAGCTATTGATATGTCGATCAGGCCAGGTTCGAAGCTCTATTTTTTAAAATTCTAGCTTTGAAGAGGATCCCATGGTTGACTAATAAAAAGAAAATACCGGGATCGAAACGTCAATAAACAGAAGAAATGAACATTCAATAGTTTATTAAATAATAATTAAATGACCTTATTCCCAATTAAATAGTTAAGTTTAAATTTAATGCTCAAAAGTCGACTAAGGAAAAGTTGTAAATATATATATATATATTCTCCTTATGCTTTTTTTATTTTGTTCTTGTTGCTATGCAGTATATTATTATTAATTTAATTTATGTTTCTGTAGATATGGTTTGAATATGCACTCTGAATTCTATTATAAATGTCCTTACTTGAGACAGATCTTTATCTTGAGACAGATATTTCTCAGTAAACAAATTAAAACTGTCTTTCCTACGCATGGATGCTCGCACTGGATTTGATTTCTTTTATCTTAGTTTTCTCTGTACCACATGTTCTACTTTGAGTAAATTATTTTTAGACAACAATGCATTAATCCTAGGGAGGAGGGCACGAGGATGGAGTACCTGAAATCTGGAGGATAGAAATAGGATAAATGTAATTAAATGAAAAGCTGCCCGAGGGTTAATGAAAACGAGGAGTGAAGGGCATGGCTACAGAGGCAGGGCTCCCATTACTACAGTCACATCAAAGCTGACCCGCCCTTTGCCATAATACAATCTGTCCCTTCTCTCTCATCTCCCTTTACTTATAGATGTCTCAAACAATATTAAATTTGTTCAATAGTGTCCGCTCCATTTGGGGGAAAGCCCTTCAAGGATAAGTCCACGTCTTATCCGGCAAACATTAGTTTTGTCCAATAACGCTTCGGGGTATCAGGAAACAACATTTCAGTGTCTGGTACAGGCATGCTTCTTCTTCTTTATTCCAATAATATATTTAGATCACACTTTAACTTATGTTAAACGGCTTGTAGAAGATCAGTGTAAAAAAACCAATACACTCTAATATTTCTATTCAAAAACTTGTTCCCATAGCCCAATTTTTGTTAGACACTAATACCTTTTAAAAGTAGAGAAAATTGTGAATTTCGTGTGATGAGAGCACCAGATTTTTTATTTTCACTTTTCTTTTTTCTCTCTCTTTAATTCCTTTTTGGCACCGGGATTTGAACTCATAGTCCTACATACGATATATATATATATATATATTTAAGTCCATATTAATTGTTTATTTTAAATAACCATTTTTCGTTTTATATAAATATATATACCAAACGTAAGAATTACATATTTTTTTTAGAATTATAAATCTATTACTTGAATTAAAATTTTAACCCATTTCGAATTCTGGTTCAGAAGTACATTGATTTGAAGTTTTACCAATGTTCAGTTATTTTGCTACATCTCAATCCAACCAATATCATGTTTAATAACTAAAATATTTTCATCGGCTGTTCCCAGCTAAGACTATTACTCTCGTAATAATAGCAATAACAGGAAAGCGAATTGCCAATAAGTATTGATGATTCGATGAAAGATAATCCCTTCAATCTCACGCGACCTGGTCAAACGTCAATTGTTCATTAGATGACAGGTAAAATAATGAATTCTTTTCTTTATATTTCCCTGTTATACTTATTATCTCATCACCTATTTGAATGGATTTTATTTATCTTATCAGCCATCTTCAATGGTTCATCATTATTCTTAGATAAATATCCTATGTTTTAATCACATATGAATACATAGAAATCGTGGATTTTATTAACCAAGAGACAGTTTCTTAATAAGCGATTAAAACTTATCTATCACATATTTTTTTTTTAACTTTCTTTATTGAATATTAATACATTCTGCCACATTGAAGGGCATTAATATTAAGGCTACATAATTCATTCACACAATATGTACATACAATTAATAACAATAATAAAGAAAAATAAATATAAAATGAGTAAATTGCTCACATATTATTATAACATAATTTTTGTACAGCTGTAATAAAATAGTTTTCGTTTGCATAAAGAATATAAATAACTTCAGACAAACCATTGCAGTAGGAAAGAATAAAGACAATTATACTAAAATATGAAAATAGAAGTTATTTTTCTGATTAAAATCAAAAGAAAAGAAAAAATAATGATCTCATAGATAAATAAGTGTCAGTGCGTTTACACATTTTGCAATGCTAACCAATACAAATAACAATTTTGAAAAAACAAATCCAGTAAAAAATGTGTTCAAAAGAGTGATTGCTGAGGAGAAGGAAAGATTAAGTTGAAGATGAGGTTTTGCGCGTGGAAGTGGCCAGGCATCCTAATAATACCCTTATAAAGAAATTTTCGAATTGGGCAGTTATATGAGAAAGAATGTAGAAGTTTGTGCGCTAGAATGTTATTTTCAAAAATCTTTTGGATTTTAAAAGATTCCGAAATGGTATACTATAGGCTAGTTACTATATAATACAACTGATTTTATTTCATTAGCATTTACAGATATGTATACCTGCGGTATTCTTGCAATGCTCTATGGGAATAATTTTGTCTGAAACAGTGGTTGAAGTCATCTTCTGTCAGCTCATTTAGGGTGCGTGTTGTTTCTCTTTTACAGCTTCAACGAAATCAGATGTTGTTCCTTTTAATATAGACTGATACGTACACTAAAAGAGTCCAACTTCACCGAAAGCCAAAAAAGTTAACGGAATGAATAAATCAAAATTCACGGCAATGATGATTTTTGTTTTTTTTATTGATGGGTTTGTGCACTATCACTATATCTGAAAATCAAACATTTACTTTCTTCCTGAAAGAGAAAGCGGCACGCGACCTGGAGGAGCTAACAGAAGGTTTCCAGCACTGTTTCAGACAAAGTAAGATTGGCGGGGAGCGTTAGAAACATATAGGAGGAGTACGTGTTAAAGATAATAAGTAAATATTAATAAAATGTTTTGCAGCAACCATCAAATTTGTTTTGTTTGTTTAGGCTATAAGGCGTAAAACCTTAGGGCCTTCCACGACTATAGGTCGGTTATTTTTGTTATATGTTGAGTTGATAAACTATTTAAAAGAGAGACAAAAAAAAAAAAAAAGAATAGATAATCAAAAATCAACAACAGGTAGATAGAATAATAAATGAAAAAATATTTGAAAACATATAAAAATGAAATATATTAAAATAAAAAACAAAGCTCCATAAAATAAAAACTATATTTGTTCCTATATTTTATTCAATAGCCTATGAATTTTGTGCAAATTTATTATTTTTTGTATGTTTAATTCGTCATTGTTTAATACTACTGATATATTTGGTTTTAGAGATAATCTATTTAAGCTTGAGCTATAATAAGAGCATTCTTGGAAAATATTGATAGTGAGAGAGCCATTGCAGTGTTGACAATTTGGTTGTGGCTGCTTAGTGATGAGATGTAAATGAGTTCAATTTGCGTGTTCTATTCTTAACTTAGACAAGATGACCTCTTCTCTGCGGACGGTTTGATGCATCCATCAATTTGTTTAATAGCCACACATCCTACACACAGAAAATATAAGTAGAAAATATTTTACCTTGGTCTTTTCAAACTCAAAGAGCTATGAATGACAGGATATTTACTTTCTAAACAAAGGCCGAAGGCATTGCCACGACATGAATTTATCAACTCATAATAAGTGGTGATCTCCGTTTAGGAAGGCACCCACCATGAACCGGAACTCCTTGTATAATCCAAGGCAACTTTAAGCATTAGCAAGAGGAGGAGGATTTTACTTAGGCATTAGAGCTTAAAGATTCACCGGCGGCCGTTGCCGATTAATGATATAAAAGGGACTCGGGTATTATTTATTACTGGAGGTCGCTCGGGTAAAAGAGGTTCCTCGGAAGCTGCTCATGGACCCAACATCCATCCTGGCTCTGTTTTATTCAACCACTCACGTTGAGGGCATTACCTTTAAGCCCCCATTAACCTCCTTAAATAGTTTCGGGTTAAAATCTCCACCTCCATCTATTTGCTGTCGCATCCGAAGAGGCAGGCGATCCTTTGTCCTCCCTGTTTCTTTAATTCTTATCTGCTTCTTAACAGAACGAGTCAGTTAAGACAAAACTAATCTAATTGTAACATTTTTTCTTCGGACAAGTACAATAACTGGTTTTCAATTATGACATTGATTTTTTAATATTTATTTTCAAGGTGAGGTAAAAGTAAAAACTGAAACATTTTGAGTTCAGAAACAAACAATGATATGTATAAATACCAACGATTTCTAGAAAATAATGGTTCCCCCTAATCACAACTACAATTGTTGAGGGGACAGTGCCATATACCATAATTGCGAGTTCTGACCTTTGTTCCAATCACTCTCTTCTCCGCTTAGTACTGTTTGACGAGTCTTGCATAACACCAAAAAAGGCATTACTTGTAGGAAGAGTAATTGATTGGGAAGGTTACAACGACTGCTTGATTTCGACGCTTTCAATCCCAATGTCTCTCAAGAACGAGGTTTATATCGAAGAAGCAGTTGGAAAATTTACATGCAGTTTACTGGCTGTATTTTCATCATCTGTACCAAAGCCGTACAGAAACAAGTCGCTTCCAAACTATCTCCAGTACATTAGAGTTCTGATCGGGACAAAGAGAAGAGTATGGCGGACTAATCGATTTCCATCTGACAAACGGACTTTCAATGGACTTAATAATGAACTTAAACGACAGATTCTGAATTTCAAAAGAACAAACAATGACAAATATATCACAAACCTTTCGACTGACGATGGAAGCTTATGGAGACAGACCAAGAAACTTGTAAAGAATCGTGCGGTGGTAGCACCTCTCCGAAACGCCGAAACGAAGACGGTTCCTGGACCTTTTCAAAAGTTGAAAAATCTGAGCTTTTTTCCAACCATCTTTCTTGTGTTTTTACACCACATACTGACTTCACTAATACTTTGCAAGAGTGACATGTAAAAAACACTTTAGACATTCCATTACCTCCATCTTGCTTTAATCCTATTCAAAGTCGCATAGGAAATTGGAAAATCATCTAAAAAGAAAGCCCCTGTCCATGACCTAATAAATGCTCAAGTTCTTCAAAAAGTAATAAGAAAAGCTCTATTGTACCTAACAAGAGTATTGCTCTATTGTACCTAATCTCAATTGAGTGGAGATTAGGAGTAATTGTTTCTTACTGTCTTCTTAAACTTTTTAATATGTTTAATTTTCGAGTCTCGTTTCTTAGGTCTATTTATTTATTTGTTTAACCCACCTTGTTTACTGGAAACCGGGCATAGGAAGTCTCATTGGATGTGATACCCCTTTCTCGATGAAACCTGCTGTAAAAGCATCTAAATGACATAGACGTCTTTCCAGCGATTTAAATTCTTAGATTCAAAATTTGTTAATATAGTATTGCAATATGTAATTACTGTTGTAATATTCTAATGTATAATTTTTAGATTAAAAAAATTAATGATTCTTATATATCGTTATGATGTTTCTTGATTTTATATCATTTACTGTTCCATGAGTAAATTTTATTCAATAGATACCAATTAGTTTTTCAAATATCGATTCAATTCTTCTCTTTGAGGAATCTAGAGGAATCATGCTTTGCCACTACATACTTACTCGCTACATACTACTGTCACTACACACTACTGCTGGACGAGCTTGGTTCTAATTTTTCCCCTCTGGGTGTATGCATCTTACATGCTAATGATGCAGTATTCTATTTTCTTTTTGTGTTTCATTATTTGTATTTTATTTTTCTTAGTACATGGTATGGATATTAACATATGTCATTATTACTAACATCTTTTTTGAATTTTCTAACTGTAACATTCTGCTTAAAAAATAAAATCATGGACCAGTTATGAGAATTTTACACATGAAATGATGTAATTATCTAATCTTTATCGCTACTACTTCTAGGACCAGACGGCTTATGGTCAGTTGTATTACTATAAGTGCAGTAACTATAAGAGAAAGATTTCCCGAACTGAGTTTACGAGTGCCAGCCACAGAAACAGACCTCACCACAGTCATAAATCGTCCCAGAACCACTATAGAGATTGCTAGAGAGCACATTGCAAACAATAAGAAAGACCGAGAGGAAATAATAAAAGGGAAATATAATAATAATAAGAAAAACAATATTTTGAAGGTAGAAAAACAGTTTCTGCTTCAAAAATGGTCTATGAAATTAAGGTAATCTTAAAAAGATGTTTATTCTCTTTAAAAAAAAAGAAAATCAAGAAAAGGTTAGTTCATTTTTTTATATCTGGTAATATACACAACTTTCGATTAGAATCCAAATATCAGTATAAATAAACTTTTAATAAATTAATATCAAATCCCAGTGACGCTGGTTTAGGCGAAGCACTGGGATCTCCTGGAACCTTGCTTTGCATTCCACCTGTTGAGGAAAATGTCTGGTTCGGTGACCCTTTGGTGAATCTAAATATCGTGCATGGGAATAAAGCTATTTAGGTATCTTTTTTTTATTTATTTGTATTTAACCTTAATTAACTGTTTTGTTATCTACTAATTTTGTAATAACAACGTATATATATATATATATATATACATTTTATCTATAAAGTTCATATGATTTTATTTTTATCATTATACTCCATTTATTTGATGAATTCTTGAAGGAAGTTAGTCGACTGTTCTACATATCATGGGTGATAAATATTCAGGACGCAGTATTTTTTAATTTTTTTTATGTTTTCCAACGTTTCAACCCAAACATGTGGGTCATCTTCAGGCCGTGGTTTGAGCAATGAGGGTGTTCAAGTACTGACTCAGGGGAGGTCGGTACTTGAACACCCTCAGTGCTCAAATATTTATCCAAATAAACTTATATATTGTATGAGAGTACATTTCTCAGTGAAATGCTTATAACTGAATAAGTACATTTCTGGTGGTGTCAAAACTGGAGAATTAAAATAAGCTCCAATAAATCCCACCAAATTACATTTACCCTTCGTCGTAAACCAACGACTTCCTGTCCTACAGTTTCCTTTAAAAATACTCCACTTATCCCTGTTGAGCAAATCCGATACCTAGGACTCCACCTGGACAAGCGGCTAACTTGGAATCCTCAAACTAGACTGAAACGACAAGAAACCGCTCGACGTTTCCGATTACTTTAGCACTTACTAGACAAACTCTCTAAACTTCCAAT
Organism: Nezara viridula; assembly: GCA_928085145.1. Lineage (NCBI taxonomy): Eukaryota > Metazoa > Arthropoda > Insecta > Hemiptera > Pentatomidae > Nezara > Nezara viridula. The sequence goes on along the minus strand of OV725080.1, from coordinate 88,262,896 downwards.
TAATTACAAAAGACTCATATACTTGACTATAATAAGGCCTATTTGGACTTACGGAGTTGAGGGACTTACGGCTCCACTAAACCGTCGAATTCCTCTCGTATCCAATCCTTACAATCCAAAATCCTCAATGCTCTCTACTTTGTTACAATTTTTTTAAAAAAAACTTAAAATGATATTTACAACTGTGTTAGTATGAATACACCAAGTAAATGTGTACAGAGGAATATTATCACATGAAAAACGCTTGTTGAGAAACTACCCATTGGTAGCACTCTATGTTACAAATAAAACCATCCATAATGACCTTAATATTTCTTTTGTTTCAGATCTGGCCCAATCCAGATACCTATCCTTCCGTAATAAACTTCAGAATCATCCCAAACCTCTCGTTTCTAACCTTGCTTCCTCTTCAATTCCTGATAACCCTCCGAGGCGTCTGAAAAGAAGATTATCACGTGATCTCCTAATGTAAACATATCATTAGAGTGGATACCATTGGATAGTTACTCAGCAAGTGTTTTCATGTCATTATATACATTATGTTCAAATTTACTAGATGTATTTATTTATTACAGTTGTAAATGTCTTTAAGAAAAAGAAAAAAAAATACATTTCTGGTATATTGGTAATGACAACTGAATTTTTTTGATTCGTCGGAAAGAAAAAACTTCATTCACCGTGAGTAACTATCGCTAAATCGATAGAATGACCAACATATCGATAGCTACAGGACATAAGCCTGTAAGATTTATTAGGAAGTGTGAATTTGAGGTCCTCTGATCAATTATTGTCAAGCACAAATTCATAATCTCAAAACAAACATTTTATTCATAAATAATCTTTGTCTGAAGCATGCCGTGAAAATTGTTGGTTGAAATATAAATTTACACAGTATTGTCTTATGGACTGCACTTTCAAAACGTAACCATATTTAAGTTACCGTGTTACGTTATTGTTTTTTTTTTTTTTTTTGGACACTCATCGGTAGAGATCTTTAGTGTCCTTCAAATTATGTTCACCTTTCTACTTTTGCTTCTCTATCATATGTTATTGAACGTATGATTTTTAAGAAAATCGATCACTGTTTCTATATTGGTACTGTTATCTCCGAATATGTTTTCGAGATTTCGTTCTATTCTCACATTATGAAAAATACTGCGTACAGTACTGCAAAATATGTCAAATCGTTAACTGCTCCTTATATACTTCACTAATCGGAGGTGTGGACTTATCAGTGAGAAATCTGTGGGTCATTCGCGTGTGCCCACACTGTACCATGCTTTAGACTCTTATTTTGTATTTTTCAACTTTTATTGTGTCCATTGATGCTTTTCCAAAGGTGGTCCCATCTCTTAGCTTGGTATTTCAAATAGCAGCATGTAACTTAAGTAGTATGTATATTTATGACCTCCAATGAAGGTGATGTTGCTTCTTTTGCTACCCTAACGACCTCTTCATTTCCCTTAATGCGCCCCTTACATGCAATGGTATCCAGACGATTAATAAGCTCTTTCGTATGACATTGATCATTGTCGATTAAGCTAGAGCTTTCTTTATTATTTGATATCTGGAGTATATGTTCGTGAGTGATAACATGACGGATAAGAAGTCCGTAGATAAGATAAAATTATCTTCTTCTCACTGTATAACACGGTAGACGGATACAATAATAGCGAAACATTCTGAAATTACACTAATTGCGGTAAAATTGCTGGTATAAGGTGGAAGGCTATATTTCATTACACTGGTTCCAGTTACAATGGAGAACCCGAGATTGCTGTTTGATTTAGAAACATCTGTATACATTTATGTTATTTAAGTTACTTATACTATAACGATCTTAGAGTATAATTATAACTGTAATGATAATGATAAGGAATATTTACAAAAGTATACAAATATGCTAGATGACCTCCTACTGTATTCATAAAAACCAGTTCCAGTTCTTCGTCACGGACAATGTAATCACCTGACACAATGTGGTTCCTGAATCAGTAAGACGGCGTGCTAGGGCACTAAGATAAACTACAGAGGATCGGAAAACGTTTTGGAGGAGGAGGTTAAGGAAGGATCAGCCCTCTTCTAATCGAAGGGCTTAATGCCTTCTATATTATTCAGAGCTAAGGGACTCGAGCCGCCATTAGGAGCACTTAGGACGTCCTAGCGGCTTGTCTCAGCTCGATCCCACTACCGATATATAACTGCTACATACCGATCCAATTAAATAGTTAACGGGTAATGGGAAAGTGCACTCTCCGGCGATGTGTGGCTGCTTAGGAGCAGAGGGATAACCAGGGATTGTTCGGCTAGCCAAGTAGCTGTAAATAATATAGGAATAAATAAAATATTGAGATTCGAAATTCGGATATGAAAATTAATGCAAGCATAAAATAATAGGAAGTCAAGATATTAATGCAAACAAATTATAACCATTAACCCGCTAGCGAGCGCACCGTTGCATAGAATGAAGCAGCTGGACTGAATTAAGTTTATTTTACCCTTTCAGGTACACTAGGGCCTTCAACTCTGGTGTTTCTCACTGCTACCTGATTATTGACTTTATTTTGGAAAATATTTGCACATTTAGTCGTCAAAAAGATTTCCAGTGGTAAAGGTCTGTTTGTTGCATAGAATGCAACACGCGTCCGCTGTTATACCTGCTATTATCAAGATTTCAATATTTTATTCCTATTGTTTTATATATTATTATTAAAAAATACCATACTTAAGTAATTAATTATATTTTATTCACACTATTTTCATTATTGAAGAGTACCAAAACAGTATGAAGTTATTCGAAAGTAAGACATTCACAAAGTTCTGCAGGAGCTCTCTGACGAAGAAAAGGAGGCACAAGGTACAAATCAAACAGATTTGACGGAAAGTAACTGTTGGATTTACATCCAAAATTTTATTGTATAGAGCATTTAAATTATCGTTGTATAAACAACACGGGGGGACCCCCGGTCTCAACTTGCACTACCCCCTCTCTAAGACGGCCTTATCTGCGGCCAAAGGACAGATAAGACAGATGCTAGCGAGCGAAGAAGGTAAAAAGGACTGCTGACGACCACCTCCTGACCAGACCTCGAGAACTACAGCCCTTCGGCTAATTTCTGGACCGGAACGGCGGAGAGAGAGAGAGAGAGAGAGAAGGCGCGAGACCGGCCCCCCTCATCAAACTGTACGTAAACTTTTACACATATATTCACAAGTATTCGCCTCTAGAACATTTATTTATTTTTGTATCTCTCAAGAAAAGGGCTCCCGGTCATATGGCATGTACCGGGCCCCCCAATATTGAACAAATGGTGCCCCGGGTGAGGAGGAATACTTGTGAATAAAAATACTGTAAACATACGCCCATCTTTTCAAAAATTTAATTTCTTTAATACTAACTTAAACTCTCGATTAATTTTTTTTTTTTTTTTACGTTGTATCAACTAATAGCCTTAAATATTAACGGCATTTATTAACGCCAATATCGCCATTAATTATCGTAATATTAAACGGCTTAAACAGCCAGCAGGTGAATCCTAATACCGTTTGAAGCAACATTCAAGGCCTAATTCCATCGGGAACAACATTTATGCTTACTTCCGCCGCTACTTCTAACTTATCTTTCGTACGTATTTCAATTTCTTCAGCATCCAAATAATTCGGATCTCGCTGTATACTCTATGAATTATTGCATTGTTTCAGCTTTCAGCTTAGATGCATTTTGCGCGATTTATGATTGTCAGTTCATAAAACTATAATATACAAGCAGAATATTGAAACATATAACTGTTCTTAGTAATATTCTTGCATAATTAAGAAAATTGTTGCATTTTATTTTAGGAACAATTTTATTCAGAATTTACTTATATATACTTCAACTGTTTGAATATTTGTTCATGTATTTATTGATTGTTAAGTGTGCGCACGTTTTCATATTTTATTTCATATTGTTGATTTTATATATAGATTTATTACCTCATTTTCATGCATGTCTTTATATTTATTAAATATTGTTGAATTTTTTATATATTTATTAGCTTTTCACGCATGTTTAATTTCTTGTTATTAATTTATTTATATTTCATTAGTGTATACGCATAATTGTTCTTTTGTGATTGTTTTCATTTCATTTGTTTTTATTTTACGCATAGCTATTTATATAATTATTTACATTTCATCCTTTATATATATATATATACAAATATTTATTTAATTTTTGATCTTATTAGTTTATATGCATAGATGTTTGTTTGTATTTCATTGGTTTATATGCATAAATATTTATTAAATTATTTATCTAGCATCAATTTAAGTGCATGAGTATTTACTTAATTATTTGAATTTCATTATTTTATATGCATGGATATTTATTTTAACGGATTATATTTAATTATCCGATAATTTATTGCATCTTAAATTTTTATCTAAATCTTGAGTTTTTATTTCGTTCTGAAATCTTTTTCGTAGAAATTTGAATCAGGCAAGTTTCGAAGTTTTAGTTTTGGATCTCTCACAATTTTACGACTTCGTTAAATAAACTTAGTGATTGTCTCCTCAAATTATATATTCATTCGGAACCATGGGTTCGAACAGTTGAGCGACTTATCTGGCCACGGTGACGCACTCGAGCGTAAGCTTCGCCATCTCAAGCGCGGTCTCAACAAATTATTTGTTCAGGCCGCGGATTTGAGCAGTGGGAACTTCTTCGAGTACGAAGTCACTTACGAGGAATCAAAATTAATGTGGGAGAAATTTGAAAATATATGGGAGGAATTAGATGCGCTCTACACGTCCCAGGGGGCTTCAGCCTATCCGCCCGACTGGGAAACAGGCTACGACGCCATACAGGGGGCAGTACGGAAAATAGAGGCGGGATATCGGAGATTAAGCTCGCATCGCGCCGCGGTTGAAAATAACGCCAAGTCTGGCTCAACCCCTTCGCTTTATCCGCCTCAACTTCCGGTCATAGACGTGCCCGTTTTCAATGGTGATTTGTCGAATTGGACGCGCTTTCGCGACACCTACGTGTCCCTGATCCACGACAACACCCACTTAACGCCGATAAGTAAAATGCATTACTTGAAAAATGCGCTTATCGGCGAACCGGCGTCGCTTCTCTCGGCGTTTTCATTCGGTTCCGGCTCATACCAGCTGACCTGGGACGCTCTCATGCGAGAGTATGATAACCCACGAGTTCTCGCGTCACGTTGCCTCCAAAGGGTTTTAAATCATAGGGCCCCTACTTCTGACAGCGAGTATTCCAAGCATTCCGCTTACCTCGCGACTGTGGGCGAAAGTATAGCGAGCTTCCGCGCGTTGGCTCTGGAAAACGAAGGAGAAGTCATCATGTCCACCTTGGCTCTCCGCGCGTTGGACCCAACCACCAGACGACAGTTCGAACTCTCACACGCAAGTAACGAGTTCCCTACCGCGGATATGGTCATCGGTTTTGAAAGGCATCGGATGATGTCCTCTAAGATGGCTCGTGAATTCGAGTCTGCACCTTCGGACGCGTTATGTGCCCAGCACTCGGATAGGAGGAAAGCTGGTCCTCCGTTTAACTCTCCTTTCAAGCGAAAAGTCTTGAATAGGAACTGTGAGAGTGTAACCATACGCCGATGTTCGCGTGACGGATCTCCGCGGAGAAATTTCACTTCTCCCATTAAGAATCCCTGCCCACACTGCAAGGGAAGGCACCCACTGGCGCGGTGTTTTAGGTTTCTGGCGCTTACGATCAAAGACCGCTGCAATTTCGTCGAGTCGAGCGAGCTGTGTCCTAATTGTCTCAGGCCCGGACATCGAATTTCGGACTGTCGGTGTTCGTTTACCTGCATGTTTTGCAATGAGAAGCACCACAGTGTGCTACATCAAGAAAATCGTTCCCGTTTCGACGCAGAAGAACCTTCCGCAAAATCAAGCGATTTTGTCGACCACACTTACGGTGTCGAAGCTGCCTCGGGAGAGACATTTCAGACGGGCGTCTCTCTCCTTGTTCAGGACGCGCCGGCCGCACCGAGAAAGTTCGGTCCCGCGAACAGTGGGCACTCAAAAAGGATAGGTAGCGGCAGAATTCTCATGCATACGCATCCGCGCTCCGCCGATCGATACCTGGACACACCATCCAGAAGTCACTCTGCTGCATATCGTAGTCGTGACCACTCATCATCCGTGGCACCTCGTCGTGATGAATACTTCCAAAGCACGTTCATTCGTAATCCGCGCCTGGAACACAAGCAAGACGCTTTTATACCTCGTAACTCCGCAAGCTTCCATACGGATCACGTATATCGCCCTCGTACACGGCGTTTCGGCCATAAGAAGGGAAGGATGCGCACGTTCCTTAAGGATAACCACACTTTCGTGTCTTGCCGCTAACAGTTTCGTAATTTCGGTCCGTGAGGGTTATCCACGCGGACCGCCGTAAAGTTTCTCGCTCACGCGATGGCGGACGGGTCTGGATATCAACCCGTAGTAGGCCCGCCGTAAAGTTTCTCGCTCACGCGATGGCGGACGGGCCAGGACATAGTTCCGTAGTAAGTCCCGTAATAAGGTCTTGTTTCGCCCTTTCGATAATCGCTCCTGGTTTTTTTTGGTCACTCAAAAGCCGTTTTTAGCCGGAACCCACGACTTAAACACAAACGTGACTCTTTCACGCCGGAGCGTCAACAACTACTCACAACATCCTTCGCGAACTCCCTTCTGAATGCACACATCGCCCTGGCGCAGGGAGTGTGAGTCGTAAGGGAGTAACCACTCGCGTTAAGTAGGCTTAACGACATCATCATGTCTGCCACTTAGCTGGAGGCGACCTATGCACATTCGGCAACATCATATTCGGTATTAGCGCGATCGGCCGAATCTAGCGGGTTTTCGACCCCATTTTCGCGAATTTTTCAATTCCATTCGGTCTCATTCGCCGCTTACCAAAACTCTCCTGCCGGAGAATTGATGCTTGCCAAAGGTCCATCCGTGCGTTTGGTTTACTTCGCGATCGTCGTTTTCGTTTCGTTTATACGTTTAATCATTTTGCCGTTTCCGATCTCACAATTCGCGGATTTTCAATCCCGTGTGGTCTGGTCCATCGGTCACCATAACTCTCCTCCCGGAGAATTGGTTCATGCCAAATTTTATTCACATCGTGTGGATTATTTTTTGGGACTACGTATCGGTGGAATTGCGAGGTACACATTTCCCCTCGCAATTGCGGCTGTACTTTTTCAAAATGTTCCTGGGCTTATCTTGGTGGGCGGCAGGGTTTTCGCGGCGGCGAGTTTGTGAGACGATTCATACCTTTGGTAGAATTGGCCATTGTTCAATATAATAACCATTGCCAATTTATTGATGTATATATTCATTATTTATTCTATAGTATTTATTTATTTATTTATTCATGTAAATATTATTTATTTTACTTTGTAAATTTGGATGCTGGAGGCAATTTCGCGCTCTTGTTTACTGCCTCTCCCCACTTCGCTCTTGAATTTGTTATCTTTGCTTATCATTGTTAAATCTGGCTGAGCCAAATTTATGTGTGCGGTAGGTAGTCGTCAAAAAGATTTCCAGTGGTAAACGTCTGTTTGTTGCATAGAATGCAACACGCGTCCGCTGTTATACCTGCTATTATCAAGATTTCAATATTTTATTCCTATTGTTTTATATATTATTATTAAAAAATACCATACTTAAGTAATTAATTATATTTTATTCACACTATTTTCATTATTGAAGAGTACCAAAACAGTATGAAGTTATTCGAAAGTAAGACATTCACAAAGTTCTGCAGGAGCTCTCTGACGAAGAAAAGGAGGCACAAAGTACAAATCAAACAGATTTGACGGAAAGTAACAGTGATTTCAGTGAGGAAGAAATCGAAAATAATAACGACTTGAATATATTTATTATGATTATTAATGAACTGGAGAGGCGTGGTAGTGATAAAGAAGTATTTACATAGGGCGAGGACTGTTTTAAAGGTAAGGTAATGTCACCCAGTGGTCTAAAAATCTATTTTCGAAAATATCGAAAACAAAATAAAACAATATAGTGAGAGTCTAGCGAGGGTAAAAAAAATCGCATTGCAAGTACATATAAAACTGTATATAGCATATAAAACTTGCAATAAGTTTTCTAGAAAGAGGTAGTAGTACTTACAAATACGGGAATATTTTGTAGCTGGCAATATATGTGGAGAGAGAGAGCCCGTCAATCAAACTAAAGACAGTGAAGCCGTGGTCAACATCAAACCGTCCTATCCGTAGGGAAGAGGTTGTCTTAAATAGACTGAAAATAGGCCACGTCAATCTTACCCATTCACATGGTATCAAACAGCTACCACCAAAATAGTACACTTACAGTAAGCCACATTTTTCAAGAATGTTCTTTCTATAGCTGGAACTTAACTAGTTTCAGACTCACATCCCTAATATTAAATATCCTTAAAAATGACGAAGCCACTGCACAGTTAGTGTTAAATGTTTTTAAAATTTAACAATTTGTTAAACAAAATTTAATTCTAGTTCTTGACTAGATTACTCGTTGGTGACTTCGATGTTTTACGCCTAAAACCAACGACAAAAACTTACAAATACGTGTTTAGCATGTGATAAAGGAATTGAAAGTGTAAAAAGCTAATAGCCATTTGATTTTTTTCGGACTATGTATGTATAAATACATTATAATTTTTTTTTGTAATTAACATTATTGTGTATATTTTATAATAATTTTAAGATGCTTATATTTATTTCAGATTTTTTTTTTTTTTTTACCGAACCCTACTTATTTAATTACTAATAACACAATTATATTTCTAATATTAATAAAATATAAACCCTGTTTAATATTAAGATTCAATTCATTAATTTAAATTGAAGCCATATCTATCCTTTAAACGCAACGCGCGCCTGCTCGCGCGAATTTATAATCCCTTATACTTTTTTGTTATACTTCCCACGACGTTTCGAGCTGATTAGCTGATTAAGTCATCAAAAAATCGTTTATAAACTAAAATGTATTTCTGTATTATTATTACATCGAACAAAAATTTGAAGTACACCAAATATAAAAAAAAAATATCCATATCCCTCGTCGCCTCGTTTGAGCATTCATTGATGCTTGTCATTCCCGTACGAAACTACCTGCTGCCTCTATTGTTTAACCTTGACTTTAGTCTATTTGGTGTACTGCAAAGGTATGTTCAGTGAAATTATATTATAGAAATACATTTTAGTAGATAAAATTATTTGTTGATGAATTGATAATCAGATCGAAACGTCGTTGGAAGTAGAATAAAAATCTTTTAACTGTAAGGGCTTACATATTCCTTGAAGATACAATATATAAGAACATTGAGTGCCCATGAAAAGCACTACTTCAATAGCTAAAAGTACTTAAATATTATTAAATAAAATCCTAAACACAATTAAAAAAATTGTAAAAAAAAATTAAGGAATTGAATCATGCTATACTATACTATGGGTTGCTTGATCATTTTATAGAATCGAATTTATAATTTGATATTTAACTAGGTGTTTATTTTTTATAAGTTAAACAAATCTACTGATTATTTGAAAAGAATAATTTTGTACTTAATAGTATAGAATTTAAGATGCTATCGGGTAGAGGGTTAAAATATTTAATATGTATTTAATTTTAAAACATTTTTTTTAAATGATTAACATTTAATTAATTTTAAAAAGCAATTGATTATAATATATGTATTAAACATAAAAGCGTGAGATATTTGTCACTTTACTTGTTGTAGAATTAAGCAAGGCAAATATGGCCTTCAGCGTGAGGTGTATACTTAGCAGCTGTTATTGACCTGTTTACGATTCGGCTGGGTCAGCACCCAGGACCCCTGGTCACTACCGAGCCCAAAATCCACTTATAATATCAAAATATTACAACACACATTACTCACAGATGTAACATTACATTGCTAAATACTTCATATATTAAGAAATATTCTCCTTAGTAATCTATTAGCTCGACAAAAATGTAGGAATTTCGCCATAAATGTTAAGAGATTAGAATACCCAAAGATCAGTCATTTGGGCATGCGTTAGTGAAAGTAGAAAACATCAAGTACGCTTGAAAATGTCATCAAAAGTTCTGGTTTGAAGTTTTTTTCAGCTAATTCGTAGCTAGACGTGTTAAAAATTGCACATTTGCGGTAAAAATATGCTTAAAAAAAAACACTCTTTATTTACTAATCATATTATATTCGTTTTAGTTGACAGAACGACAAATTCCAATTCCAGCATTTTTATTATTAATTTTCTGTGACAAATTGTAATATTTCTGAATAAAGTGTTTTAAAAAAAAAAAAAAAAATTATTAATTTTATTGATATTTCTAATAGTAAAATTTAAACATTTGTCCACAGTTCTATATTTCAACACTGTAATCACCTACTCTGTAATAAACTTACTAAGTACCTGTAAAAATAATAAAATTGTCAAAATAGAAATATCACTAAATTGACTTCACTCCAAAATGTTAAAATTAGAGTTATTCTGTCAACTGAAGGGCTCATATAATATAGGGGGAAGATTACTTATTTTCTGTGTAAACAATACCATTTAGCCGTAATCATTTTCGTCATTCTTCAACAAGCTCTTTTTGTCAGTTCAAATACAGAAATTGATAAGGAATTGAAAGAATGTGAATGTGATGAAAAAAAAATTACTGATAAGAATGAAGTTTCGAAAAAAAAAATCTCAGTTTTAATAATTTAATTCGATATAATGAATGGTATATTTTTAATGACATGCTGCCATACTTCTACTATTTATTTTCTCATTGTTACGTTTCATAAATCGTTCCCCATAATTAAAAATTGTATTATTCAATATCTTAAAATATTCAATTCAGTTGTTTCTTTACCTATTCCAATACCCTGATTTATTCAATGTTAATCAAGGTAGTCGAGTAGACACTTCGAAATGATTTTAAAAAAGAACAGTAAATTGATGGTAATCAAATTGAATCGTTTGAGATGATCAATAATGAAACAATGGCAACAGATTAAATAAATAAATCATGAAAACCCTACATTGATGTGGAAAACATCGATGAAGTATTTCATTATATCATTCTCTGCTTTATATATTTCGTTTAAAATATTCAAAATCGTAACATAAAATTGAAATTAACAATTACAAACCTTCATAAAAGATTAAAAACTAGTTAATATTTTTTTTATATTTTATAACCCTCCGAGGCGTCTGAAAAGAAGATTGCCTCAAGATCTCCTTTTGTAAATACATTTTTAGAGTGCTACCAGTACGCAGTTTCTCAACAAGTGATTTCATGCTATTATATTCTTTTGTTCACATTTACTGAATGTATTTTTACTTGTAATACAGTTGTAAATATCATCAATAAAAAAAAATGTTTTATATCAATCAATAAATATGTATATATATATATATATATATATATATATATATATATATATATATATATATATATATATATGTGTGTGTGTGTGTGTGTGTGTGTGTGTGTGTGTGTGTGTTTGTGTGTGTGTATTGATATATCTCTCTATATATCTATTTTTCGCGAAACAAGCCAACGATGGATCACGTGTATATCACTTCTAGGGTTTTTTTTTTCCTATTTTGCCCGCATTATTCTCATTTTTTTCTCCCATCTCTCTCTTTCTTTCCTTTGTCCATTTCTTACTTTCTTGCTTCTCCTTCATATCTTTCACCATTTTCGTGAATTTTTTCCTATCTCGGAAGTCTTCCTCTTCTCCAATTATTTTTTATTTCTTCTTTTATTTGTTCTAGACAACTTTTTATTTTCATCAGTTCCATTACTTTATGGAATATTTGTTTGTTTATCCTACTCCATTCATATGCCAACATCGATGAATCCAAATTTTCAATCTGTTCATACAGCTCATCTTTCTTTTTTAATCGGTATTCTTCCTCCACCTTTCGCGATATATACTAGCCGTTTTTTCATTTTGTTTTCTTTTTTGGTTGGAGCTATAGACCATGATGTTCTTTCACCGCGAAACGTGGTTTATTTAAAGATGTATAATGCTTACGGGAACAGCGTCCGCCAGATCATATATTAAGAGTTGCTTAATATATGTGCTGGTGGGCGGTGCTGAGACTGTCGGTGTGTCCCTGCCCTGAGCTATCGAGTCTCTATTGTAAAACTTTGAAGAGAATCATATTGTTAACCTATAAAAAACCGGGACCAAAACGTCAAATAAACACAGAAGCAATGCACATTTAGTAGTTTATATATATTCAATAGATTTAAATATTTAAAAAGAAATGATTCTGCCTATGACTTCAGTCAAATTAATATACAGACCAACTTAATATCTCTGCTTTAACAGTAAAATTTCATCTAATACGACATAAATAACAATATGTAAATTTCACCTATTTCTGCAGAAATTGGGAAGGTACGTTGTATTACATTTCAGTTGAACTAAAGCGTACTCCAGAACGAGGCAGTTGGTTTCATTCCAAACGCTCCAGCAATTTGCCATAAACCTTAAACAAATGTAAAGTCCATGCCAGGCTCTGGAACTAGTTTTCCCATTTTACTCCAGTAACTATATAGGTATGCCCTTCCCGTGGCAATTCTTTACTGTAATCAAACGTTCTCCACTTTTTGTACCCTACACCCATGTTAGCACATTCTCTGGTTAACAGTCACAGCAAATGTTCACTAATACCTCATTCTGAGCACAATTTTTATCAAGCATAATTAAAAATGTCATAAGCTGAAATAATTAAATTAAATTTTTAAAATTAAACTTCCGAATTACATTCCTCACATCTCAGTTTTATTAATTTTAACAAACAATCTGCTGATTGTCGACGGTTTGTAAATAGTTCGGTGAGGATCAATATTTAAAATTAAAAAGAAAAAAAAAAACAATAGTCATTCCGAGTTATATTTGATAACATTTAATACAGCAACGTTGTAAAAAATTACTGAAGGTGTAAGTTATCAACATTTTAGCTAATCTTTACTTAAAAATTCGTACGAAGACTATAGTTATATATATATATATATATATATATATATATAAGTTGAGCTAAGAACATTTTAAATTAATTCTTCACGAAGTTGAGTTTTGGAGTAAATATTACTCGGGATACCACTGAATAATTATTATTACAAATTTGTTTTACTATTTTTATTATTAATTTTTATTTAATATTTCTGGATGATTGTTGATGATAGAACTCCTAGGTTCTAAGTGAAACTCCTCGCTGATCAAACCTCCCTGGAGCAGACCTACAAAGTCTGGTCGAAACGTTTTTAATAAAATAGTTTTGTCAATATTTAGTCTATTTATGACCGCCACCACGGACCATCTCCTTCCTTTATAATAAGATTAGATTAGATTAAAGAATAATTACTGTCAATATCACAACATGAAAATCAGCCTGTAATTTCTCATCGATAGTCACGACTGCTCCAACTGAATAACAAGATTGACAGTTTCTGACAATCTCTTCAAATATATCCCGCACTGGTATCAGTCGTTCGCTTTATTTACGCTGTTGGCTTGTTTCCCTGTCGTCAAATCTTAGGGATCAATGTAAAAATCGAAACCTTCGTACACTCATAGTCGAACGAAATATTTCGATTCCAAACTTGGAAATTAATTGTGCCACTTGAGTACCACGGATAATCCATCTTTTCCCCCCCGGCTTGATGCATTCTTGGAATATATAACATTATATAGACCAATAATGGATTTGATTTCAACTATATCAGTTGCCATTGTATCCCTTCCTCATCGAAAATTTCCAAATACGCCGTCAATCTTCAAGTTTTGACATAAAAATTGGACGCAATACACCATTGGACACTACTACTGCAAGAACCAGAAGAATAAGTAGAGGGAGAGTCCTCTTCTCCAAAGCGGTATAAAAGCGCTACGATATCTCCTTCCATATAAGTCCCGTCAACTCCTAGTTTCCTCCCTTGTTTTCCCCCACTTCGACTATGGCTGTATGGTGTACGGTGGACTCTTGGGAGATTACGAGGCCAAACTTAAACGCCTAATGAATTGCGCACTACGATTTGTTTTCGGAATCTCAAGGGATACGCATATTACCCAGTATTACACTGAGTTGAGGTGACTCTACCCATCCTATCGCCGTCAGTACTTCCTAGCCACCTTTCTGTATCAAATCATCAGAACCCATCGACCCTCCTATATTTTTCACAGCTTACAATTCAAATACTCCATCCAATCCCGTCCCACCAGATCTTGTACTTCCGACCTCTATCCTCCTCCTTACCGAACTGCTGCGTTTGACAAATCCTTTGCAATACAAGCCGCCTCCCTCTGGAATTCCATCCCACCTGATATTCGACAAGCTCAATCAGTTTCCTCTTTTGAACCTCTCCTCTTTAAGCACCTACTCCTTCCTCAATCCGAATAATTGTGAAATATATCTAAGAGAAATATCTGAGCACCACCAGAGACTACCTCAATTTATTTAGGTTATTTTAGTTTCTCATATATATGTACAATTTATTTGTTCTTTTCCTTCTCTTTTCAGTATTTTTATCGTAAGTCAACTTTCATTGTAAATATACAATTTAATTGTAACCACACAGACATACAATCTGTATTTATATTTTGTTCTTAAGGGACAACAGTCCCAGAATAATAAAAAAAATTTTTATTTCATTTCAAAAACACATCAAATTGACAGATCGGCGGTTCTGTCAGCTTCGGTGTGACCTTCGGAGTGTTAATTGTTTATAGAAAAGTACTTCACTCTCATGTATAAATTTAAAAAGAGTGTAACTTTTTGCAGCGTAAATGCATTGATAATACTTGCAACTTTGTGGTAATGAGCACACCAACATAACATTTATAGTTATTGGTAAGGAAGCAGTAAGTCCTTAAGAATTTGTGAACGCAATACTATCACAATACTTAATGATAAACATTTATAAGCAGTAAATAATCAATATTAATTAATAAAATGTTTATAACATTCAATCATCATGGTTTGAGTATAAGAAAAATAAATGTTCTTCCTGTATGTGGAATGATTTTAGAACATTGGCAAAATTATCATAGTCGTAGTCATGTGGAATATTTCTATGCTATAATACTTTTCTTTCTAAAAAAATCCGTTTTTTAGTTCATATTAACTAAAAATATTTTATATATTTTTTTCCAGTTCCGCCGACAAAGATGATTATCGTCGATGAAAACGACACTGAGAAGAATAATATTGTTGGCCCTTATGAAGAAGGTGCTGATCTTAATCTTCGCTGCCAGGTTTATGGAGGTATGTTCCAATCAATTTCGTTAATAATATATTATTATTTTATTTTTGTCCCAAGGAAATGTTACTTTCTATCTTCAATGCAAAAAATAAATTACTAAATATGTGGCAAAAATAAATCTAACGTTTTATTATATTATACAAAGTTGACAGCACAAAATACTTAATACTTAATAAAATACTTAAGCACAAATAGTGTTTTTAATAATGCTTTCTAAAATCACTTTTTCAGTTCAATTAATAAATATAATAGATAATAAACGAAAATAAGTGTCTTTTGATAAAATGGCTTTTCAAATAAAAAGGTTTTTATTTATTGTCATGAAGAGAATATTTCTTCCCTTTACTCCTAACCTATTTGAACATTCAGAGCAGAATTTTGCGGTTCCTCAAAAAACGTCAACATAACTGCACAGTCCAAAATACTTCGAAAGATCTTAAATGCACCTTGGTATGATTCAAATCACACCAAACACAGCGATATAAACAATCAAACAGTAAAAACTTACGTACATAATAAATAGCAGACAAAACGAAGGATAGCACATTTGCCAGATGCGTTCAAACGCAATTGCAAATATAATATTAAATAAATAATTTCAATCAAGTTCTTAACTCTAACTAAAATAATTTGAATTGTTATATATTGAGGGGTAAGTGTAATAAATAAAAAAAATCTGGTGCGCGCAACACACAACTTTCACTTACCGATCTACTTTGAATAGAAATTATGTTGCTGGGCAATGCTTGCAATATCTGGCAATGCTGGGCTATTATAAAATTTTTCGAAGTGCATTTTAAACGGAGCTAAAGCTTGAAGCTTACAGATAACAAGTCATTAAGACCTTTATAATTACAAAATGTTTATTTAATATATCGACGACAGGCAATAAAAATCTAGTCACTCCATCTGCTTTTATAAACCACACAACTCTCTTTGCTTTTATAAATCACAGAATGACTAACTCCAATTTCAACATTTTTGAGTGATGTCATTTTTGTGATATTTTTATTTGAAAAAGTTATCTATGCAGACAATGAGTAAGTTGATTCCAGAGGTGGTGATTGCAGTGTTGAAATATAGAACTGAGAATAAAGGTATAAATTTAGGTACTTATTTTTTATGAAAGATGTTCTTAGGAAAGACAATTTATTAAATATCTGTAGAAAAAAGGTTTTCTTAGTCTCAAAAATTATAAAAATATATTTTTAATTTATCCAAATTTTCGCCTCTTCAGGGAAAAAAACTTATAAATTTAATTGTATCGAGGAAGCTAAAGTGGATGTAATTAATTATTCTATTTTATGGACTTTCAACATATATTTACATGAGTAATATGTAATATAGTTAAATGAATGTCATTACTGTACTGATGGATGGAGGATTATGATAAATCTCCACCTATTCTTCTGGTCTCTGGTGGCGCTGCCGTCTCAATGTACCTTCTCCAGATCTTCTAGATCTCCAGACAACTTGTCATTTTAAATAAGTTCCTCTTACCATGACCTTTAACTAACATATCCTTTCGACAAAATTCTCCAAAAGACTCCTACTGCGGATTGTTGGTAAGACTTTATCTTCCAGCTGAGCTAATATCCAGCGGATTAGGCCCAGACCTATCCAATACCTACATCAATTTCTGTTGGCTATTTCTAGGTTGTTGTTTTTTAGCAGAATGATTCCAGTTATTTTAGTAAATGTAATATACAGTATTTCAATTCACACATCAGTAACTTAGTTTTATTAGTTGAACATTTCAATCTCGATCTTATTTACGTATTTTATCTTTTCAATTCTATTTTAGCTGGAATTTATCCCATTTTTTCTCTATTCAAATATCTAATTCATTCATTCATTTTTTACAGGTAGCTCTTCAAATTTTTACATTTAAACTAACAATTTTTATATGTCAATACAGATAAATAAAGAATATACACAAATTAAAAAAATACGCAAATAACTGCTGATGGGACCATATTTTTGCATTTTAATACAATCAACATACAATTATGTTCATGGTTATTATTAATTATGTAGTTTTGCATGATACATTGTAAAATTTTATTATTCCTTAAATTTCCTTAGGCAGAAAAAAATAAAAATGAAAAATCCCCCTTTTTGATGTTTTAGGCTTCAGTTCAGTATATACATATGGTAGATAGGTGTCGGAGAGAAGGCTACAAGGCCATCTAGCTCTCCCCTCTCCTCCCCAACATGAGGTACAGCAAGGCAATTAAAGTATTAAGAAGAACAGGCCATGACCTGCACACTACACCGACCGGCAGATGAAATAATTCCAGCAGGCAGCTGATTTCCCGGGAGGGCCGCTGTACCAACAGGCAAGATGGATGGGGGGTCGTTTACGGTTACCGGGAGAAACGGCCCTTATGGTAGTATCTGGTAGTAAGCTTGTAATCATCGTTATCCCGGAATTCCATGGAGATGTGATGTGGTATACTTGTATTGAATCGGACGGAAAGATATTATATTGATTAATAGAACTGTGACTGAAGTCAATACATTTTTTTAGAATTAAAAAAACTGATTCCAAATTAAAGAATCCAGTTCTTATTAGATATTTAACTTGGTTCAATAACAAATGATTGAATTACACGTTATTATTTATGTGTTGGCAAACACAACAGCTTGTGACCAACAATATAACTGTTTGTCCAATAGCAGCTGGTATTTACGCCTCTCCGGAAATCGATAACTAAGAAGTTTATTCAGATCTTAGTGAATCACTTTAGTAGATATGCCTGGATTTATACTACAAAAGGTCGGTATGCTGGAGATTTTATTAAACTTATTGATCCCGTTGCCCAGAAAAATAAAATGAAACTATTTTGGCAGATTAATATACGGTCATAAACTCTACAACTCTTAAAATATACCTGGAGAAAACATGTAAATTATTTTAATATTCACTTCTTTAGATTGACCCACAGTTTAATGGCCTTAACGAGAGGTTAAAACCATACTCTGGTAGACAGCACAGGCGGATCTACAGGGAGGGCTTTCTGGCTGAAGCCCCTCCCCTCACTTCCCCCCCCCAAAAAAAAAAATTGTAAAACTTAACCAGGTTTTCTGGAAAAAAATATTAAAAAATTATTTATTAAAGTATAATTACATTTAATAGGACTTCAAGGATCATTTAAACACCATATCATGCAGGTCGTTAGTGTCTTTCTTTGTTTCCTAAATAATTATCGTTATATACATGAAAAAAAAAGTTTCGGGCTGAATGCCCTCCCCGAAATTAAATCCTATATCCGTTAGTGGTAAACAGAATGAGGTGTAAAATAAATAGCGGCGATAAACATGCGTAGCCAAGAGCTGCAGAGGATTGTGTGTCAGAATATAACAAAATAATACATTCATCCGCTAAATTCGAGCTAGCATATTTACTAACAATCTTTAATTTCTCCAGTCAATGCAATAAATCAAAATTGCCTTGTTAAAGATAGGTAAGAAGCAGCGAACTCTGTAAAAAGTTTTGAAATAAATAAAAAAAGAGTGGAAAGGACAAGAAGATTCCAGGAATTAAGGAATGGAGATGAGGTATACGTAGAAAATAGAAGCAAGCAAAATAGATAAGTAAAATAAGTCCATTCAAGAGAATTTCAAACTTGATTTATAAAGTAGATTGTAAAAAAAAAACATCAATTTATTTTAACAGTAGAAAATTATTACTTTAAACTCCGGTAAAGTGATTTCAGGGGAGAGATTTAAATACCTGCTGGTATTGAACGGGCAGTTATATTGTTGGTTTCAAGTTGTTATGTTTGTTAATACATAAATAATAACTTGTAATTTAATTTTTAACTTGGGTTTGTAACAACTGATTTTATTAATCTGTGAGAATTAATTAAATTCCACGTTATTATTTATGCGTTAAAAAACACAACAACTTGTAACAAACAATATAACTGTCTGTCCAATACCAGCTTGCATTAACAGATATAAAAAAATTAAAGTAGTTCTGTTAAAATCATGGACGTAAATAGATCTAAGTTTGGAATTACATAGATAAAAAAATGGAAGTAGTTCAGTTCAAATCAAGGACGTAAATAGATCTAAGTTTGGAAAACTAAGCCAAACTGCAGTGTAAAAAGAACCATTAGCTCCAAGAACCAATAGATTTTAAAGTTTTAAATTGGGCCAACGTCATGTAACTAGGTCAAACTTGTACTCCTAAACTTCGAGAATTTCATTCCGTCGTCTAATAGGTTACAGCATTCGGCGGCATTATCCTTACTAAAGTGAACTGTTAATCTTTTAAAGTGATCTTTACAATTAAGATGTCTTTTCATTATTTGGGATTATAGATGCTACTAGGATAGAGTAAGATCCTGCCAATAGACACAAAATTAAATGGCTAAAAATCCATAACATCGAGAATAATACAAGAAAGTAGGTACTCCTCGTCAGCACGAAAGATGTGCAAGATGGTAAATTACATATTATCTCTTCACTTTTTTAAAATAAATTCTAGTTACTCTGGAACTATGGTTAGAGTTGATTCCTACTAGATAAACTAAAAATTTTTAAATAATTTCCTTAATTCTTTAATAATATAACCATAGAGACAGTGTAGGATTCAGTGGGAGTCTTCAGCCAACAAAAAATAATAATAATAATGAAAAATTAAATTGTTTCCACTAATGGAGAATTTTTGATCTTTAAAATCTTTTTGTTAAGAACTTATCAAAACATTTTGTATGATTTCTTTCTTTTACTTATTTACTTTTTTTTTCATCAAAGTATTATTTATTTATTTAACATTATGGTGCTATGTACCGCTACATTAGGCTTAAGGTACCATTCCTTTGTTACGTTTACAATTCTTTAAAAACTCGTATGTCTTTTACAAATTGTGTTATTTGTGATTGAATTTATTTTTTATTTTCCTATTAAGTTGGATGCTATATATTGATTCCAAATCCTCTTTTGATGTCCTGGGGTAGTGCATAGTCTGTCAATATGTGCTTGATAGTCAGTTGTTGGCAGCCGGTACACATCGGCTACGGTTTTCCTTCTAGCAGGTAGTAGTGAGTTGAAATGACTCACTTAGTGTGCCCCATCCTTGGCCTTGTTATTGTTACTTCCTATTTTCTTTGTTATGCACAATATTCCAGGTATTATCTCCTTATTTACTCTACCCGGAGCCAGTTTTCATTTCATATGTTTATATATATATACATATATATATACATATATATATATATATATATATATATATATATATATATATATATATATATATATATATATATATATATTTATATATAAAGATCATCATAAAATAATGAAATATGTACTGGAGGTAAGACCTTCCATTGCTATATTGAAAATCTTAGGTGCCTAATACAGAGCTTTGAGAAGCACCGTTAAATAGTTCAAAACTATGTGAAGTATTCGATACAAGTTTAAATTTAATTTTTCTTTCAGACAAGAAATTTGGAATACAGCGTAACATATTACCACTTAAATACCATTAACTTTATTTTTTATTTATATTAAATTTTTTAGTGATATCAAATGCCTTTTCAATATGAAATGAAACACAGACTAAGTATTGTTGATTTTTACATGTTTTATTAACTGCGAGATGAAATTTGATCAGTTGGTGATAAATTGATCGGAACGATCTACATTGATTCGATGTTAGTAATTTTTTGTTTTCTAATTACCAAAATAATATCCAATTTACCATTTTTTTCAGTTATTTTACAAGGCACTGAGGTACTCTTACCTATATGGAATGAATAGTTATTAATTAGTTGTGGTTATTCGTTAGGTTTAGGAATAAATATTACTTCAGTTGTTTTCCAAGAATCGGGCAGTCTTTTTTGTTTCCATAGTCCATTGCTTGAATCTAGGAATAATATTAATGTTTGGGACAGCTTAAAAATCGTTCGACGTTATACAATAACGATAAATCTGAAACGGAACAAATCAAATAAGATAATACGACTGATCCATAAATCTGAAATATATAATAATAACCCGACAATTCTTGTCTAATAGCAGAATCTAGGCAGAAGAGAAGTCGTTCCCAAGATAGTAGAAAAAATCGAATTCCACGCATCCACAATAATCCCAACGAATGAACAACAGTCGGAAACAGGCCAGCGTATATTGAGCACAAATTGAACTTTCTTCTATCTTCCAAAGGTATTGAAATCCCGAAAATTATCTAATTTAATGTAAACAATGATATGATAAAGCTAGTTCTTATAAATAGCAGCGATACCCCACCACACACTAACCAGAATCATAGAAAGAATTATTGAAATATTTGAGAGAAAAATCCTCCGCACGATAACCGGAGCGATATGGGATCATAGTACCAACGCATGTAGGAGAAAGACCAATAAAAAACTGTTTACAGAAACTGGTCAACCAATACATCATGAGATGAAAGTGAGGAGAATAAGCTGAGCGTGACATGAACTTTAGGAATCCTCTACATAATAATGGACCTCTTAATAGTAGGCAAGAAACTACGCGGAAAGCCAAAAATTAGATAGATGGATCGCATTAACAAAGAGGCAATAGAGCTGTAGGCACTTTAACGGAAAGAAATAGAACAATATATGCATAGATTGAGAAGGCTGCTTAAGAACAGCAAAGGATCTAATGTCTGTAATGTTTACAATGTCAGTAATGTAAAAAAAAAATCTTCGCAAATCTGAAAATAACATATATATATATATATATATATATATATATATATATATATATATACAAATTAGTCTGATAGCCTTAACAACTTAACTTACATAATTTCTTACGCAGTTCAGATATCAGTACCAGGTGTTGAACATAGCACATAGCATACTATTCAAACATAGCACATAGCACTGGAAATTTGACTGAATCATCGGCCATGTAAAGATTGCCTAGTAATTTGTATGAGTTTTGTAAATATTTTCTGACAAATTTCGAGAGATTAAATGCTGATTCTGCTAGTTCGTCACATATAAATAAGCATTTACCGCTTATTTCTGAAATAGAAATTAAAGTATAATTGGTAAAAATCAATTTATATTCTTTTGACGGAAGTACAATTTACAAAAAAAAAAGTTCAATTGTATGTATATTAAACTTCCGTAATATATATACTCTTGATATCTTGAATTGGCGAATTTCAATGAAATCGGAAGAGAGAACTGATTGGCGGAATAAAAGGACCTCTCTCCCTCCAAAGCCAGAGAAAGCAGCTGACAGGACACAGGAGAAGGGACGAGCTGCCTCTATAATTCAGGGAGGAGGGTTTCTCTCTAATACACCATTCTGGTCCAGAGGGATAATTTGGGGCTTGCAATCAGAGCGAATTCTATCGATCTCAATACCAATCGCAAGGTCTGCCATAGAAGAGGCCGTCTTGATAGTTGCTTTATACCTGAGGGCAAGGAAGCTGGCGAGTTCAAACCATGCGTGCCCGGCATTCTCATCAACATAAGTTATATGGTAAAAATAATTACCATGGGAGTTCGCGTCCCAGTGCCGCTGGTGGATTTTAAATCTGATACTAATTATTGACTGAGTGGGAAGTTTAGGAGCTCTAGAAAGCCACCTTCTCCTCTGAACCGGTAAAAATCCCGTATAACCTAAAATACTAGGAAATAATTGGGGGGAGGGGGAAGAGATTAGCTGATAAACCGGAATATATTTTAAAAACTGCTTTATTTCTTTCAGTTATATTTTTGAAATTAACATTTGATTCAGAATTTCAATTATCAAAACGCCGGAAAAAAAAAAAACATTTAATCGAAACTAAATCAATTTACCTACGACATATCAATCTTCTAACTTTATTTGGAGGGGCTCTGTGGGTACTTATTACATTTTTTTTTTAAACTTTTATTATGATATTTACAACTGTATTAGTATGAATACATCAAGTAAATTTGTACAAAGAAATATTATTACATGAAACACGCTTGTTGAGAAACTACCCACTGGTAGCACTCTAATAATTTGTCCACATAAGAAGATCACGAGGCCATCTTCTTTTCAGACGCCTCGGAGGGTTATCGGGAATCGAAGAGGAAGCAAGGTTAGAAACAAGAGGATTCGGATGGTTATGAAGTTTATTATGGAAGGATAGGTATCTGGATTTGGCCAAATCGGAAACATATGGAACATTGAGGTCTTTATGGATTATTTTATTAGTGACAAAGTAAGGAGCATTTAGGATTTTACGAAGGATTTTGGATTGTAAGGATTGGATGCGAGAGGAATTCGATGGTTTAGTGGAGCCCCATAGCTCAACTCTGTAAGTCCAAATAGGTCTTATTATAGTCAAGTATATGAGTCTTTTGTAATTAAGGGGAAGTTTAGAGCGTTTGTCTAGTAAGTGTTGGAGTAGTCGGAAACGTCGAGCTGTTTCTTGTCGTTTCAGTCTGGTATGAGGATTCCAAGTTAGACGTTTGTCCAAGTGAAGTCCAAGGTATCGGATTTGTTCAACAGGGATAAGTGGGGTATTATTAAAGGATACAGTGTTGTCATAGGTTTACGTCGAAGGGTAAAGGTGATTTGATGGGATTAATTAGAATTTATTTTAATCCTCCAGTTTTGACACCACTTATTACATTTAAACCAGGATACATAGCCTGGTAATTTTGGTGACATTTTTTCCTAAATTTATATGATAATGTTCTAACCAAAATGCAACTCCATGTACTGAATTTTAAGTCACTTGACACAAAGAGGGATGCTTGCAGTACTGAAATAGTTGATAAATTATGTAGCGAATATCCTCCTAATATAATTGTGTTTTAAAGTATACTCCTCGAATCACCTTCGATACATTGCGATGTTTCGAAATATAAATAATAAGTGAGCGATTGAACTATAACAACTTAATTTTGAGTTGGTACAGTATGAGCACAGATACAAAAATTTTAATTCAATCTTAAATGTATAAATTAAATTTCATAGACACATGATCTCATCCATTATCTGATTAATTGAAATTTTAAATCTGCGGACATGAAATAATTCAGAATTACCCATTCAGATGCACTAGTAGTTTATCCACTAAGGCTACAATTTTCCTATTATCAGGAAAACTGTAATTCATTTTATGCTTAATAATAAATTATTTTGTTTTGTTGTCTGTATTTAAGTTTAATATTACCATTTCATATATGAATTTAAACGTTGCGTGCCTTTTGTACTTCTACATAATCACTTTCATCCGAAAATCCATTTAATCCTTTTAGTTGAACAATTTACCCCCTTTTAATATGAATTAAAATATCCCTAATATCTCACGTGCTCATTTCATCCCGTTATTCAGTATATTATTTTAAACTAGTATAAAGTATAATATCTTCTATGCATATTCTAGTTCTAAAAATGCTCCGGTAGTAATGCAATATTGAATCTGAATAAAAAGTTTTTTTTTAGTTATTTATTTATTTATTTATTTATAAATATAATAATCTGTCACATGAACAGTTATTATAGTGATATATGAACACATCCACGCCATAAAAAAATATCAATTATAAAATAAAGATATATTCCTATTAAAATCATCCCAACAAATATGGTCCTTTAATTTAAAAAAAACATGTATATTTATGCTATTGTAAATTAATTGGTTATCAACTTTCTTGATTGGATGGTAGGAGTATATCGCTCAAACGATTAGAAGGGGGGATATCCATTTCATGATTGAGAAAAAATACAGAACATTATATCTCTACACATTAACAGATAAACTTTTCCTTCATCACTTATTAATAAGAAAGATAGCATGTACCAAAATTATATCTTCTTTCTGGGGTATCGTGAGTTATATAACAATTTTAGAATGGATTATTATAAGTGAGTATAAATATTGTAATAATGATAATTGTATTATAGAATATTCCTAAACACTCATAAAATTGAGGCTTTTAACAAGTAAATTCGCATAATATTTAGTAAACAGTAAATTCTTCAATGAGATAAACCAAATTAGATATATTGAAGGAAGCTAGTCGACTGTTCTACATATGATGGATCATACGAGTACTTGAATGCCTTTGAAAGCGCTCCAACCACGTCCTTATGCTGACCCACATGTCTGGGTTGAAACGTCGGCACAAATAAAAAAATTTTCACAATGACTGTTTCCTGAATATTTATCACCCACAAATTAGATATAGACTTAGCCTCAGGGTTTCACGCCTTAAAGCCACTACAATCAATATAGCTAAAAGCCTAATTCATTTTTTTTTTTTTAATCTCTCAAATACCATGTACCTCAAAACGTATATTTCCGTTGAAAACTCAGATTAAAAAAATTTCTCGATCGCAATACTTACCCTTACGTATATATTACATATATACGTAAGTGAAAGTAAAACTATTTAAAAATCGCGATATTTCCACTAATAGTGCTTCAATTTCTGAAACTTGTTTTGTTTTTTAGGCAATTTAAATACCTTTGAAACATATTATCACAATATCCCCAAAAAAGTGTATACTTTTTGAGTTATTCGGAATTCAATTTTATCATCCCTCGTAACTTTTTTTCCAGCTTCTTTTCGTGAAGCATGTTATATAGATAAATTTAAAGGGTGTCAATAAAATGACTTTAGCGACGTTTCATTGAAATCGGTACATTCGTTTAGGCGCTACAGTCTATAAGAACGCAGGTTTTTCTGCATTTTTTTTTCTCCTTTATTAACTTATCAGATTCTTTCAAAAGTTATATTTAGCATTTTTTCATTACTTTGAATAATGTGAAATGATTAAATTTTAAAAATAAACCATATTAAAGGTGCTTTAGAGGAAGACGTATATGAACATTGGACATTTAAGCCCTGTAAAGTGACATCAATGGGGATGAGACCTGATTGATATTAAAGACCACTTAATTATACAACGATACACCGAGTTTAATTTAAATCGTTAGAGCCGTTTTTGAGAAAATTGTGAAAATGTGTTTCAGCGTTGATGTAAAGTGGCACTTCCGGTTAGCCGATTTTAATGAAAAAGTTGCCGTCACATCTAAGGCATATACTTATCTTAAATACGTAATATCAGTTTCGTAGGACTTTTCGTATCTGAGCTAGACTGCTAACATACAAACACACAGACACACAGACCATTTTTCGAGACTTGGTCATTTCGACTACCTACGAGGGTACCTCAAAACGTCTATTTTCCTTGAAAACTTAGATTAAAAAATTTTCTCGATCGCAATACTTACCCTTACTATATATTACCTATATACGTAAGTGAAAGTAAAAATATTTAAAAATCACGATATCTCCACTAATAGTGCTTTGATGTCGATGAAACTTCTTTTGTTTTTTAGGCAATTTACATACCTTTGAAACATCTTATCACAATTTCCCCAAAAAGTGTTTACTTAATTTAATAATTTAATTTTATCATCACTTTTTTTCCAGCTTCTTTTCGTGAAGCATGTTACCTAGATAAATTTATATAGAGACATGTACTGAAACAAAATGAAAAATTACGTTTTATGGATTATTGGCTGAATGGAGTGCAACTGGCCAGAATTCGTTTTAGGGCCGATTCAAGTAGTAGAGGATAAATGGGAAAGGAACGGAGATTTCGACCTCTTTGGATCAGAGAACTTAGCATTGTCAGGGTTCTATCGGACCGTAAGTTATATCTATGTGTATTCCTTTATCGTTCTACCTTCTTTATGGCATCTCCACTGGAAGGCTGTTCCTCCAAGATTCCTTCCATCGGAATTTATAAGGGTACAAAAAAGTGTTCTTTTTGTTGCCCCAGCTTGATATACTGGTTCAATCGATGTTAAACATGTTCGAAAAAATCCTTATAACAT
Source organism: Nezara viridula (assembly GCA_928085145.1). Lineage (NCBI taxonomy): Eukaryota > Metazoa > Arthropoda > Insecta > Hemiptera > Pentatomidae > Nezara > Nezara viridula. Next base: position 88,235,781 of record OV725080.1, on the reverse strand, counting down.
TTGATACCCTTAACATGCAAAGGAGTTAAGATTAAATTATGAATTTTTACTAGCTCTAATCCCAGTGATGCAGTAGTAGAGCAGATATATCCTGAAGGCCTGCTTTTCCCATCTTTGTTGGAGAGATAAACCTGCCTCGGAATTCTCTTGCCTGATCGTAAAAAATGTACGTAGATATGTATGTTTTTTTTTTTTAATTTACTTATCCTTATATCAGACTGAAACTAAAAGAAACCGCTCGACGTTACCTATTACTTCAGCACTTACTAGACAAGCGCTCTAAACTTTCAATCAATTACAAAAGACTCATATACATGACTATAATAAGGTCTATTTGGACTTACGAAGTTGAGCTATGGGGCTCCACTAAACCATCGAATTACTCTCGTATCCAATCCATACAATCCGAAATCCTTCGTAAAATCCTCAATGCTTCCTACTTTGTTACGAATAAAACCATCCATAAGGACCTTCACGTTTCTTATGTTTCAGATCTGGCCCAATCCAGATACCTATCCTTCCATAATAAACTTCAAAATTATTCCAACCCTCTCGTTTCTAACCTTGCTTCCTCTTTAATCCCCGATAACCCTCCGAGGCGTCTGAGAAGAAGATGGCTCCGTGATCTCCTAATGTAGGCATACCATTAGGGTGCTACCATTGGGTAGTTTCTCAACGGGTGTTTTCACGTCATTATATCAATATGTTCATTTACTAAGTGTATTTTTTTAATATAGTTGTAAATATCATTAAGAAAATAAATAGTGTACTTATCTTTAAGCTTTTTTATGGTATACACTCTTTCATTATTAATTACATATTATTTTACTCATATTTATTTATTTATATTTTCCATTTGCATTGTTTGAATGTGATCTTCCCTCCCTATAACCATTGTCTAAATTACAGAATGTTATATTACTCAATAAATAATTTTAAACAAATATGAATACTGAGTGTCAGTTACTGATGTCCAAACTAAGGTTAATACATCTGGTTATAACAGTGCTGGAAATTTTAACTTTTAATCTTAATAAATTTCGGAAGAACTGGATATTTATTTAATTTTTTTTTTTTTTTAGGAGTGAGAGTTTTTCTCTTTGCAACTTTTCAAGTAAAGATTTTACAGAACTTTTATTCTTCAAAAGCGTTTCTTTAAAAGCTATTTTCCTTTCCCCAAAAAGTCGGCTTTTATTCTTAGCCAATCAAACAAACAAATTAGAATTAATTAATTCATTCATTGCTGGGCTCTACAGTCCTTGAAGAACCATGGCCTCTGCTAACGTCTTCTTCCACATATCCCTGTCAGCAGCGAAGTGCCTCCACCGCTTTACACCCATCCCCTTTAGGTTACCTTCCACTTCTTCCAACCATCTGAGGAGCGGATCAGATTACTTCATTATTATTAAATTAGAAGCAATTACTTAATTAAAAGTAAATCGTAACTCAAACCTATACCCATTCACTGTTTAAATCTTAAGAATTTTATTTTCAGTCTTCAATTTTTTTTCTCGTTACACATTATTGTAATTAATAAGCTTTTGATTAGATTTCGATGGGTTAATGTTATAAATTAAACAAAATTGATGATTTTATATATATATATATATATATATATATATATATATACGTTTTTGGATGTAAATTACATAATTTTAAATGTTTTTGATTTTTACTGCAAGATTTTGCACAGTTGGAGGTTTTTGATGAATGGTTTTCAATTTTTTATTGTACGAAGATCCTGTCTCTACTTATGATTTACTATTGAAAGTTAGTTTATGTTATCAAACGTGCAGTTGTTAAATAAATAAAGATGTAAAGAAATTACTGTGATTGATTTTTTAATCTAACTAGCCAATATGATTAATCACCGTTTTCTATCTGTAAGAAGACATAGGAAAATAGTAGATGATATAAGAAGTAGAGCACTAAGACTGACACAGGAAGATGTCGGAGAAGTAGAAATCTGATCTGATTGCGGACGACACTGAATCTAAGCGGTATCGGATCGGTCTTTACATTATCCAGACTTGCGGTTCCTCCCCTCCTCAGATAAATCTTCCAGTGTCTATATTGTATGCCGCCTGTCATTTACCAACCCTCTCCCCTTCGCGGAGACCTCGAAATTAACTTGTCCTCGGGGGAATAGATCGAGCAAGACGATGGCTGTCCATTAGGAGAACCCACTCAACAAAGTTCCTGGCTTTACTCTAGACATTCTCCTTTGTACATACATCACAGTGTGAGATATAAACTTTTCTAACTTTGTGATGCTTCTTTGGTTTTTTTCTTCCGATTTGCAAATGTTGAAGAATTACATTCGATAAAATCGCCGCTAGCTATTTTATCATCATTCTTCACCTCAAAAATGTATCAGATTTTTTTTCTTTGCTATGTTTGGGTGCCTTAACAAGCCTTCTACACCTCTATATTGTAGTGTATACTTCTCAGTTTGCTTCACGCTCTTTGGACGATCTATAGTCAATGATTTTATTTTATTTTATTAAACTAACTTCTAATATTATGCCCCACCAACCTGAACTCACTGATACATTTCTTTACTGTGAAAACTGACAAAGAATAATCAGTTTTTTATTGACGAACTTTTCTCTACTCTTATTTCAGATTGCTCAGGCTATGTCACGCATTTCTTTTTCAATTTTTCTAGGTTTCACTAGGGGTTCCCGCCTCCCAAAGTTTAACTATCAATCAATAAGTTTGAAAAAGAGAAGAAGGTGCTATTTCATTTTTATGTAGCTGTTTTGTTTTGGCAAATAACGAAGTTTAGAACTAAAAAGGAAATAAAAAAATATTTAATAAGTTTAACATGAGGTAACATAGGAAACAATTCGTCAGTGGATTGTATTAAGCCATTAGTGAGGAAGATTCATCGCGAAAAATAAGTAACTCATCCTTTCTGCTGGCATAAGGCAATTTCTTACTTATTGTTAGGAACCTCTACACCAGACGTCTAGAGTAGAGCATTTGTGAGAGGGGCCCGTGTCAGATTCTCAGGTGGTCAGTTCCTGGTTATCTTTGTTTTCACAACTAACTGCGTTAGGTAGCGTTCGGGCGCAAATAAGTAATTCACAGAACATGTATCCTGTTGGGTGCCCTTCCCATCTTAACCTCCTTGCCTTCATATCATGAGATAATGATAGACCAGTTTTTGAGTGTTCTTAATTGGTCCTTCTTCTTCATGCGTTAGTACTTTGATCTCAGCTCGCTGTAGTAATAGTGCGGAGGGTGCTGGTTTATCAACTGATTAACAAGACCCCGACATTTCCAGATCTCGCAGCCTAAATCAAAACTGGTTCTATCTTAGTACTTTACATCCTTAATTTGAGAATTTTCGGGATCGAAATACTTTTAGAAAAAGGAAAAAATCTTTGTTTGATTGTTTGAATTCACTGGTCGATTATTGATTGTTGGCCATGCTATTGAATAACCGAGGTATTTGAATCTCGGAACGATTTCCTATTTGCGCAGATCCTGTTCGAATGAAACCCTTTTTTTTGCTGTCGTATGTTTTGGTTCATTTTCATTTACTTGTTGACCGATTCGTTTTTGAGAAGAGCAACATCATTCGGATGTTCTAGGATTTTGTGATACATTTTGACAACCATTTTCACGTGAGCATTATCATCATATAATACACTGGAAAAATATAATGAAAGTATACTAGACTAGTTAAGGGTATTTCTTTCATTTTATTATTTTTTCTTCATATTATTGATTATTATCACACTATGAAACATGTGAAAGAGAAACATTAAACTTTGAAAAGAAAGAGAACTTTTCGACTTTGTATCGAGTGCAAATAGTTAAAAGTTGATGGGCGAACGGGCTATTTCGAGAGTCCATTCTTGCATTATTCCCAGAACCGCAGACACACGAGGACGAGAGGCCCTCGAACACAAGTGGCCAAAGCGCAGTGCAGAATCTCTGGTCATTATTTAGAGAGTAGTGGTGCAGCCGGGCTGGACAAGGGATGTCCAAACAACCAGTGACGATGAAAAATCCCCGCTGCTGTGTCAGCCGGCAAATCCCGATCGAATTAGCGGTGGTTGAGGGCACCACGCCTGTCCGATCTCTGTGTCGCCAACTTGTCTCTGTCCGGCTTACCTCCCCACTAAACTAGATTGCTCTATAGCCCGACATCCATCCTATACTGTCAGTATCAAGATAATACAATTTTGCGTTTTAATATATTTTTAAAACTCCAGAGATGTGAATTTTGATGGACGTACTATTTCATTATTTCATATACAAAATTAAATAATCTTGTCTCTCAAGTTGAATTTCATTATAAACCTATCAACGCCCTTCATTAATATAAAATGTCTTGATGTCTTGCCTTTCCCGCTACACGTGGAGGAAAGGGCCAGACTCGGATATCACTAAGGAGACTCTAAATATTGTAAATAAGTATCAATATGTTTTTATGAATTTTATATCCGTGTATGTGCACATACATACATATATATATATATATATATATATATCATAAAAACATATTGATACTTATTTACAATATTTATAGTCTCCTTAGTGATATCCGAGTCTGGTCCACTCCTTCACTAGTAGAGGGAAAGGCAAGATTCCAAGACATTTTCTAAATTTATGGACTGTTCATTTATTCACTGAAAATGACCTTCGACGTAGAATTAATATGTAAAATATGATGTGTAATTAATATGTAATATATATACATTATAATTGTTTTAAGTTTCATTTCTTTTATTTTTGTTACAGTCTTCTTTTTTTTTGTTATTGTATATATAATACGAATGAGTCTCACATAAACCTCATTCTTAATTTTCTTAAGTGGAAAAAAATGTATTATTTCTCAAACAAAAAAAAAAGAAGATATATATATATATATATATATATATATATATATATATATATATATATATATATATATATATATATATATCAAGTGTATTGTTGCTTAAAGAATACAATTTACACATCATATTTTACATATTAACTCTACGTCGAAGGTAATTTCAATGAATATTCCGAAATAAACAGTCCATACATTTATATTAATGGCAGATTGAAATCCATTAAAGTAATGGCATTATCCTATTACTACATATGAAATCCTTTTGAACAAAAGCTCTTGCGTTATTCAACTTCTCTGATGTTATCAACATATTCATTTATTATTGTATAAAATCATCCATTATTTTCCACCAATATTATTATTTTAATGGTTCGCCGACTAGTTTAATATTTATTAATTACGACATGATTGTTTCCCGGTCACAAGCAGAATGTCTATAACCTATTTATTTATAATGTTACTATTATAACTATCTTTTTTTTTTTTTTATCTTTCGTGTAACCTCTGTAAAAATCTTTAAAAGATATCGTTGGAAAGCTGAAACTTTTAGAAAAAATATGTTCTGGATCAAATGATACAAGTTATAGATGAGTGACAAAAAACTATTGACTAATTTTTATTTCACTTTTCCTCGTTTCTGTCCTCAAGGTTCATTGTCATTTTTACATAATTTATAGTATATAGTATTTTTTAGTTTCTTCATAACTTTAAAAATTAATGTTTTTGCTGGGCCAATTTTTTTTTTTTTTTTTTGTCGTTTTCGAATTGTCGGTATTTTTCCAGTAGGAGTTTCACTCTTTGTTATATATTATTTGATTTTTCAGAGGTGGGGGCTTCGAGACCTTTTATAAGGTAGCCATACGTAAACTGACAATGTACAATCTCAAGTTGGCTCACAGTTGACTTCTTCCCTACTCAAACTTTTGCAGCTAGAGTGTCATTTAAAACGATTAGGTATAACATCTGTCAGTTTACACCATTTTCTTTTTTACTATTTCTCCCACTCTACTAGTTGCGATAGGTTTCCTTCGTTAGGTGTACCTAGTCATGTATGGTAACATTTTTCAGCCTAGATACCCATCATGTCGTTGAAGTAGATTTATACGTGGTTTTCGTTGCCTACCGTCGAGATGACAAGAACAGATTTTATTATTTTGATTTTCTCAATGAGGTTTTGCATTGATAAATATGGCAGAAGTACAAAAATATATATTTTTTTTAATTTATCTTCCTTGAAAATGTATTTCGAAAACTACCATAATAGCCAAATTTTGTCGGAGAACCGTTTCTATTTAAAGTATAGTGGTGAAGAAAAGTTGTGTAATACCAACCGCATACCAGATTTTGTTCTTCATTTTTTAATTTAAAGAATGTTCCATCAAATCACCTATACTCTTTGTTTTAAATCTATGACTTCCTCTCCTATAGTATCCTTTAATAACACCCTACTAATATCTCTTGAACAATACAAGACTGAAAAGAAAAGAAACCGCTTACTTCAACGCTTATAAGTCGAATGCTCTAAACTTCCAATTAATTACTATTAATAATTTTTATTAATTAATCAATAAAAAGACTCCTTCACATGACTACAATGTGACATTTTTGTACTTACAGGATTGAGCTAGGGAACTCCACTAAATCATGAAATTCTCCTTGTATCCAATCCTTACAATCTGAAATCCTTCATAAAATCCTCAATGCTCCTTACTTTGTCACACAAAGAATAATCTATATAGACCTTAATTTTCGATATGTTTCCGATTTGGCCCAATCCTGATACCTATCCTTCCATCATGAACTTCATAACCTTCCGAATCCTCTCGTTTCTAATCTTGTTTCGTCTTCGATTCCTGATAAACCTCCAAGGCGTATGCAAAGAAGACGGTCTCATGATCTCCTTATATAGACATATTATTAGAATGCTACTACTGTTTCTCAACAAGCCTTTTTATGTGTTTATATTCATTTGTACACATTTATACTATGTATTTATATTGTAATGCACTTGCAAATATCATAGATAAATAAATGTAAAAAAAAGTTTAAGTATTTCATTTGACAGGTATCAATAAAATAGGTTTAAAAATATATAATTGAATTTCACAGCCATTCTGCAGCGCATATCATTGCCCATTGTTTGAGAACCGTATAAATGCAGGAAGTGTTCAACCGAAAGGGAAAACTCCCTCAACGTCCCGATGTTAACGAAATTTTCCAGGAACATATATACTTCGCTCCACTTGTGACGCTTGGAAATCGAAGCAGCATGCGTACGCCCGGACAGGTAACAGAGAGAACTAATGTATACAACTGCCGGCATCAAAGCAACTCTCAATAGAGCTTCATGAATATCGCCCGCTATCCACCGCTGATAAAATCAGAGCGGCACAAAGCGGTCAAATGTGGCAGGGTACACTGCCATCATGTTTGTGATTTTCCTACACACAACTCCTATGGCGTGGGATGGTTGATAAGTGTCAAAAACATAATAAAATAAAAACACATCATTTGGTCTTAGAATATTAAAATACTGGAATAATGTGTAGCCTAATTTTCGCTCACATACCATGTTAATTTCAAGTAAATAAGTCTTAAAAAAATTACTTTAATTATAAATACGGAAGGCAGTGGATCAGCTGATGAGAAGGTTGTCTCCTCAACTCCTCTCTCAGTTTTTACCAATTTTATAGCGGAATCTCTCTGATTATTCACGTGATACAGTTAAAGTGTATATCAGAGCAGTTGATATTTACTGTTGACATCTTTTTTTTTTGTTATTTTAAGAAAAAAAAAAAAAAAAAAAATTTTTTTATTTATTTATTTTTCTCTTATGATATGCGGTATGATCAGCAAGTGATGGCCAGTAAGGTGCCCAAGAGGTCTCGGTCAGACGGAGTTAGCTCACCAGCCAAACAAAGGACTCGTCGCTGCCTACGAGAAATACCTCCAGTGACCAAAATGAACACTTCAGAACCAGAACCTCAGCCCCAACCAGGTACGTCTGCACAAGAAACGATTGAAGAATCACCTTTCTTTACTCCAAACCCCTACCAAGTGCTTCAAAATGACAGAGAAGTAATGGAGTCTGCAGCAATACCCAGAGAACCAAAGCCTCCTCCGATATTTGTGAAAAATATAAAAAATTTCCAGATGTTCTGCACCCAACTAAATAAAATCTGCTCTGGCAGTTATTCATGCCTTAACAGGACCAATGACACCAAAATAACACCTGATTCTGCAGAAGCCTACCGAAAAATAGTGAAGTACTTATCAAAAACAAATGCGAATTTTCACACTTACCAGCTGAGGCAGGAAAGAGCTTTACGAGTAGTGATAAGAAATTTACATTCCTCAACCCCCACTGAAGTTATTAAAGAAGAACTAACGACGCTTGGTTTCAATGTACGCCAGGTAACAAACGTTTTGAAGGAGGACAGGGAGCAGCCAGGATTACGAAATAGGATCCCACTACCATTGTTTTTCGTGGACTTGGAGCCATCACCAGGTATCGAAAAAATATATGATATCACAAGAATATACTACACAATGGTGAAAGTTGAGAAGCCATATCCCAAGAGAGACATCGTGCAATGCCATAATTGTCAGACCTATGGCCACACGAAGACATATTGCCACCATCTGCCGCGTTGCGTGAAGTGCGGTGAACAGCACAAATCTGTAGAGTGCACCAACCCTATACAAGATCCAGCAGTATGTGCCCTATGCTTGGAGGGACACCCGGCCAACTACAAAGGCTGCCAAATTTACAAGAATCTCAAAACCAGACACCAGAAAAACCGGATTCAAGATGAAGCACTAAGAACAAGAAGAGAGAGAGAACCTTCCAGAATTGTAAACAATGATGTATCATTCTCCCAACTACTTAGAGGTAAGACTTTAACCGATAAATGTCAAGCCATGCCACAACAACAACCTCAAACCCAACCTCAAAATCCTCTTCATCCTAATATACCTAACCACCAACAACAAATTCCTCATATTCCTCCTCCTTCAAATGCAACAGATCTCACAAGTTTGTTAGCATCTTTCCTCACCGATTTCAAATCCCTTGTTACTCCACTCATATCACTCCTCACGAATCTCGTATCTCACCTCATCCATCCTTTGAAAAATCCTTAAATGACTCACATCCCTAAACCCATATCCATTCTCCTTTGGAATGCGAATGGTGTTAGAAATCATACAGACGAACTATCTACTTTACTACTTGACAAGAACATTGATGTGGCACTAATTACTGAAACTCGACTAACCACTAAACAGCACTTCAATATACCACAATACCTGACATATCGTACTGACCACCCTGACGGAAAAGCACATGCCGGTACTGCTGTAATTGTACACCAATCCCTCTCCCATCACGTACTCCCATTACCAATACATGATTTCCTACAGTCCACCGCTATCGTGATAAAAACCTTCTCCTTTCCGGTCACTCTTGCATCAGCGTATTGCCCTCCTAACCGATCCATATCCAATGCCCAATTCAGTTCTCTCCTCGAATCCTTAGGACATCACTTCATCTTGGGTGCAGACCTAAATGCCAAGCACCAACAATGGGGTTCCAGAACCACGAATTCTCGTGGCCGAACCCTGCTGTCTGCACTCAATTCCCAACGTTTTCACCTCCTTTCCCCCAACTCTCCTACCTACTGGCCCACAGATCCCAACCGTAATCCTGATCTTCTTGATTTCTTTATCCACAGCGGCTTAAGTCCCCTCAATTGTTCCATCACACGTCTAAATGAACTTTCCTCTGACCATAGTCCTCTAATCCTTAATGTTTCACTTGAACCTGTTCCCAAACCTTCTCCATCGTCATTCATTAGGGGCCCAGTAAACTGGGACCTTTTCTGCCAAATAATCTCCGATAATATTGATCTCAACATATCCCTCAAAACTCCCGATGACCTTGATAGTGCCGTAAATTCCTTTACTACCACAATCCAACAAGCCGCCTGGACTGCCTTCTTCCCAAAAGACTCCTCCAGAATTCCTATAAAGACCATTCTACCCCAACACATCCTTAACCTAATCAGCAACAAACGCCGTGCCAGATTATTATGGCAACGTACCCGACATCCTACCGACCGCTGCTCCTATAATTACTACTGCAAACAATTAAAACTGGAATTAGCCACCTTCAGATCACAATCCTTCAACTCCTACCTATCCTCCCTCTCTTCTCGCGACAATTCCCTTTGGAAAACCACAACAAAAATCCTAAATCCTCACCGCATTTCCCATCCTCTCCGACGAGGTGATGGCTCCTGGGCAGCATCTGACGAAGATAAAGCTGAGGAGTTCGCCATTCACCTATCCAATACATTTATTTCACATCCGGAATCCCATCCTGCCCACACCGTAACAGTAGAAGAACTCCTTACATCACCAATCCCACTTTCCTTGCCCCCAAAAGCTATTCATCCTTCCGAAGTAAAATTTCAATTAAAAAAACTAATCCTCCGTAAAGCTCCTGGACATGATCTCCTTACACCTCAAATCCTTCGACAACTTCCATCCAAAGCAGTCATATTCCTTACATATATCTACAATTGTATCCTACGCACCACCCACTTCCCTCTGTTATGGAAACACTCCACTATTATCCTTTTCCCAAAACCAGGAAAACCTCTCAATAGCTCAACATCCTATAGACCAATCAGCCTACTCCCAATCCTTTCAAAAATTTTTGAAAAGATCCTTTTGAAACGAATCCTACCCATTATAGAATCCCAAAATATCCCTTCCCATCAGTTTGGTTTTCGCTCTCAACATTCTACTGTTCAACAAGGACTCCGAGTTGTTGATCATATTTCCTCAGCCCTAGAAAACAAGGAATACTGTTCGGGTGCCTTTCTGGACATTGCACAGGCATTTGACCGGGTATGGCACTCCGGACTGCTCTCCAAGCTTAAAATCCATTTACCTCAGTCCTTGTACCTAGTCCTCCGATCCTACCTCTCTGACCGCTCCTTTCGAGTTCGCTGTGGAACAGAATTTTCCAATATCTACTCCGTTAAAGCCGGTGTTCCCCAAGGCAGCGTCTTGGGTCCCGTGCTTTACATCCTCTTTACTGCTGACATCCCTGTTCATCCCGATACTTTTCTTGCAACATTCGCTGACGACACCGCAATCTTATCATCCAACTCTGATTCCGAAATAGCATCCTTAAATCTCCAAAGTCACCTCACCTTGATTGAGCACTGGTGTAATAACTGGCGCATTAAAGTTAATGAATCTAAATGCCAACATATTACCTTTACACTCCGACGCAATTCCTGTCCACCAGTACTCTTTAATTCCATCCAGCTTCCTTATTCAGACACAGTCCGGTATCTTGGCTTTCATTTAGACCGAAGACTAACTTGGAACCCGCATACTAGACTCAAAAGACAAGAATTCAACCGACGATACGGCCAACTATACCGACTACTAAGCAGAAAATCTAAACTTTCCATTGAAAACAAGCTACTGATCTACAAGACGATACTGAAACCTATTTGGACTTACGGACTAGAACTGTGGGGATCAGCAAAATTTTCTAACATCAAGCGCATCCAATCCTTCCAGTCTAAAGTCCTTCGAACAATAGTCGATGCTCCTTTCTATGTATCCAACAAAACCCTACATCATGACCTTAACATCCCATTTGTCCTAGACCTTATCCCAGAAAAATTCTCCAAATTTCACCAGAACCTTACTTACCACCCAAATCCTCTTGCACAATCCCTATCAAGCATCTCCCATCCCTATAATCCTCCAAGAAGGTTGAAACGGCAGTGGCCTCGCGACCTTTTGTAGATTATATAAATTGGAGTTCTGGCAATGGCCTGATTCTTCACTCAAGACATGTGTGTATGTGGCTAAAGTGCTCTCGACCAATCTCCGCTGGCTTTAGTACCAGTGACGCGGTTGGGAGAATAGCGCAGGGTTCTCCTGGAGTTCCCTCGCCTGATTGTATATAGGTATGCATGTGTTTTTTTTTTTCCTTAGTTTTAATTTTCTTATTTTTTAGGTTATTTTATTTTATTGTCTATTGTATATACTTTTGATTATCATTTTGTTCTATTTATTTTATTTTTTTGTACATATGGTGTGAATGTCATCCTACCTCACTATAACCAATGTCCAACAGACAGATTGTTATAATACTCAATAAAGAAATTTAAAAAAAAAAAAAATTATAAATACAAACTTGCAAAAACAATCGTTATGTAAGTACAATTTGATTGTACAAATTGATGTGCGGTTTTGAGGTTTCCCGATTAATCTTGACTTCGGAAGTATTCATAAAAAAAAACTAAAAACTTTTTTCCTAACATTATATCTTTGTCTTAACCACCAAATGAAAATTAAACGGAAAATATACTTCATAAAATAATTTTTGGGTTTCTGAAGATGGGAGTAAATATCCCGAAACGTAAACTTGTAAACATGCAATTTTAATTATACAACAAATAAATTCAATTGTTGTTAATTGGAAGTAATCATTGCCAAATAACAAAGAATATCATACAACTCAGAAAAAATAAGTTTATTTTTTAATTTTTTTTATTGATGATATTTACAACTGTATTAAAAATAAAAATACATTCAGTAAATTTGAACAAAATAATATAATAATGAACCATGAAACCATTTGTTGAGAAACTACCCATTGGTAGCACTCTAAAAATGTATTTACAAAAGGAGATCGCGAGGCCATCTTCTTTTCAGACGCCTCAGAGGGTATAAGATAATAAATACGCGGTTTATTTCATATTATAAATACTTTTACGTTTCGCACTTTAACAGCTATAACAGCTTTTACAGTATAACAGTAAGTAATATAAAAGATATATTATTTGTATGTCACTACACCATATCCTCATCAAATGATTGAGCCCTCATTTTGAAGATATTCTGCTCTTTCAGGTTTTAAAATTAGTCATATCCTCCTTAAATTTAAGGGGAAAAAGTTATGATAGAAAAGAAACTTTATTTACGAATAATTCAAAAAGTACACGATTAATTCCATCCTAATTTGAAAGATTACTGAATTTCCTACAAAACAACAAAGAATCATCGAAACCGGACCATCATTTGTTATGATACAGGTTATTACGATTCGTAAAAATGTTTGTCTAAAACCAAGGCTGAAATGTTAAGATTTTAGTGAATCGGGGCCTTATTAATTCATAAAAAAAAACACAATAATATAACGCACTATTTCCTTATTTCACACAAAGAAAACACATAAAAGTTTTTAGTGATTTTAAATGTTATTTTTGTACTTACTAAATAACTTTTTGTAACAAACATACGACATAAAAAAATTACCTGAGATTTAAATTAAATCGATTTTAGTTTATGATATACAACTGCTGCGTCGTCGGGAATATTTGTTTTGATAAAAATATATATTTAACAGGCATCGTTGAATCCTTGAAAAGTTATTAACATCATAAATTAAGAAATATGAATGTCTGGGACTTAAATGTAAACAAAGGCATAAATGACTTTTACCTTCAACTGAGAGGAGGGTTGGCAGGAAGAGATAAGGGCCCATTTTAAAAAGGAAAAGGGAAATTTCATTACTCAATTTACAGTAAAAGCACTTCCCGGCCGAACTGGAGAGGTTAGGAAAAAATATGATTGTGTTTACATTACCAATGCAAAATGGCCAACACAATTTTTAAAATAAAATACTTAGTCCCGTTATCATTTAAAATGTATTTGAAAAAAAACCAACAAATATATATATATATATATATATATATATATATACTAATAAGGACTGATTATATTTATATAATAAGCCTTGATTTTATTTAGGGGTTGAATATTATTTATTAATAGGATGCATAGTAATATTCCTGCTATATTCAATAGTATTTATTTAGAATGACTATCGAATATGAGCAAACACATCTCCTGCATCCAGTCTGGCTCCTATGTTTTTCTCATTTAATTCTGATCACTTCTTTTTTGTCCCTCATTACCCCTGATGATCTCTTCAACTCCATTCAGAAGTACCATACCAACGGTTATGGTCTCGATAATATCTCAGTCAGAATAAAGCCGCACTGTCATTCATTCTATCGATCCTTTATCATATCTATAATTATTCTTTTCAAAATATTACCTTCCCTACGTCCTGAAAACCGCCCTAGTACGCCCCTTGAAGAATACATCTAACCCATCCGCTCTTTATGATTTTCGTCCAATTCCCGTTCTTTCAAACCTCTTAAAATCTTTAGAACGACCAGTCCAATCCCAGCTATTCCACCTTCCAAGTCGGTATCTTAAAAATTGGATCTGCGATGTATTGTACGTTTTCAATAACATTTAAAAGCCTGCACATTACAAACTCTGTCACTCTTGGTAGTTGTGGACTAAGTCAGTTTTTTGTCCTCTTAAGTGTTGTTCCTCATTATAAGAACCAATAATTAGTTGTAGTATCAATAATAAAGTAATAATTTCAAATTTATTAAAAAAAAATTTCAGTAAACTTCCTTTCAATTGACAACTTCTTCTAAAGAAATTATCAAAACAACCATTGCCGGCACCTACTTAGACAAGTATGCTTTTCATTGTATATTAGTTGAATATTTATTAAACTTGAATGAATGGTGATGAATTTCAAATTTAAAAAAAAAATAAAGAAAGAAAGAAAAGCAAATGTTAATGTTTTACAATCTTAGTAATCTCTATCATTTTAGTTATTTTAAAAAATGTCTTCCAAAATCAGAAATCACGTCATATCTGAATGTTACGCATTTAAAAAAAAATAATACCAAGTTTTATTTATTTTATCGCTTGGTTTAATTTAAACTTTTAAGTTAAGTATGAAACAAGTTCTAGTCAACGGTATATTTTAAGTACAAAGGTGGCAACCAGGGAAAAAAATATCAAAAGCAAACTAAACGAAGGTGTCGTAACGATATAGGCTTAAAGTGCATTATAAATTTCAGTGCCTTGAATAGAAATTGCCACTTAACCAGTTGAGCTCCTTATCCTAAAGCCTTCCGGTACAAGATTGTCCGTGTAAACACTGCCTTAATTCCAAGGCCTCCTGAATTCTGATTTATAATCGGATACTGTTGATATTGTAAAAAACTATTTTTGTAACCTTTTCGGAGTTAAAAAATAAATATAAATATTATATATGTCAAAAAATAATAAAAAAAGTCGTTTAATTTTTAAAATTACTATATTTAATTATGCAGGAACTTAATCGAGGATACGGTGAACTATACAGACTACTAAATAGAAAATATAAACTTTCTGTTTTAAATAAAATACTTATTTTCAACACAATACTGAAACCTACTTTGGCTTACGGACCTGAACTCTGGGGAACAGCAAAATTTTCTAACATCAAACGCATCCAATCCTTCCAGTCCAAAGTCCTTCGAACAATAGTCGATGCTCCTTACTATGAACCAACAAAACCCTAAACCCATGACCTTAATATCCCATTTGTCCTTGGCTGTATCCCAGAAAAATTCTCCAAATTTCACCAGAGCTTTACCTATCATCCGAATCCCTTTGCATAATCCCTATCCATCCAAATCAGTCCCCATAATCCTCCAAGAAGGTTAAAACGGCAGTGACCCGCGACTTTTTATGGTTTCTAAATATTGGAGTTCTGGCAATGGCCAGATTCTCCACTCACTACATGAGTGTATGTTGCTAAAGCACTCTCGCTCATTCTTCCCTGAGTTTAGCCCCAATGAAGTGGTTGAGAGAGAACTGTAGGGATCTACTGGAGTCAAGTTTTTCCCTCCACAGTTGGAGGGATAAGTCTGGCTCGGAGTTCTCTCACATGATTGTAAATAGTGTATATAGAATGTGTGTGTTCCTTTTTATTTATTTATTTTTAGGTTATTTTATTCTTATTTATTGTATATATATTATTTTTCTGTATATATATTTTTGTTTTTATTAATTGTGCATAAAGTGTGAATGTGATCTCTGAAAACTATTATAAATTTCCTTTGAGACCGATCAATAAAAAATAAATAAATAAAAAATAAAAGTTCTAACAAAACTTTATATACCGACTTACTACAACCAACTATCGATCACAATAATAGACTTATAAACGACATGCCTATAACTGACAAGCTCGTCAGAAGCCGACTGAAAAGTTGCTGGATGAAAGAAGTAAATAAATAATGCTGCTTGTTACTATCCTTTTTCGTGCCTAAAAGGCCATTTTCCATTTTTCAGGACGACTAGATATGTAGTCTAGATATGCTTATTCTCAAATTCATGACAGTTGTATTTTTTTATTATAGAATTTTACTGAAGAAAAAATAATACAATCTGCCATAATCTAGGGCATTTAAGTATTATGGCTCTATGTTTACATTCATACATTTTATGTCAAAATTGAGAAGAAAATATGTAAGTAAAAATATATATATATATTAAAAAAAATGTAAAACGAAAATCTTGTAAAAAGAAAAAGATTAAATTAAGTGAATAGTAACGAAAAAATTTATATAAATACCAATCACACATTCTCTCCTATGTATTATATTTACATTCAGCCGAAGGAACTCTAGACCATGCTTTGCAGCTCTCATATAAAAGGAAAAGTTAAAAAGCCAGTGGAGACCGAGTGAGAGCGCTAAAGCGACATACGTTCAGGATTCTGGTGGCCATTGCCGCTTGTGAGGGGTTATGTGGATGGTTGTAGGTGCAAACGGTTTGTGCTAAGAGATTAGGATGATGGCTAAGTTTTTTTTTATGGAAGTTTGAGAATCCGGAGTTTGAGAGATTGGATACGTTTGATGTTCGAAGATTCAGTTGTCCCCCACGGTGTGTTTTAAGGTATGGATAGAAAAAATAAACAGTTAAACTAAGTGTGATATTGAATTAAAGTAGAATCTATTTGGTGTTGAAAATGTAAAGAAGAGACTGAAGATGTTACTTGTGAGAAACATGAGAGTTGATGGGCAGTGATTATGGAGAAGGAACACTAAAGAATTCATTTTAATAGTCCCATTAAAGCTGAGATACTGCCCCGGGGAGTTGTTAATAGCGAAAGCCTTAGCCAGGGCAACGATAAAATTATCGCTCCAAAACATCTCAACGGCGGTATCTTGTTTGTTTTCTGTTACAGGCCTTAATCATTTCCCTTCCACGAATTATCATTTTCAAGGAATTAAATTGATATTAATTCATGTTCAAAGAAATTTTAGATAACATCATATCCCTTTAAATTTCTACCATCCAACATAGACATCATGCACTTAGAAGAATAGTACAATTATTTGGCTGTATAATTAAATACTGTGTATTGTAACTAGTGTTGCGATTTCGGGCAACACTAATTGTAACTTTTCGATATACAGTTGGAGTCGTAGTAATTGTATCACTTCTTTCTTTTGATTTTTAAGTTGCAATGTTACCTAGGACTCCATCTGGACAAACGTCTAACTTGGAATCCTCATACCAGACTGAAACGACAAGAAACCGCTCGACGTTTCCGACTACTTCAACACTTACTAGACAAACGCTCGAACCTCCCAATTAATTATAAAAGACTCATTTACATGACTATAATAAGGCCTATTTGGACTTACGGAGTTGAGCTATGGGGCTCCATCAAACCTTCAAATTCCTCTCGCGTCCAATCCTTACAGTCCAAATTCCTTCGTAAAATCCTCAATACTCCTTACTTTGTTACAAATAAAATCATCCATAATGTTCCTTGTGTATCAGATTTGGCCCAATCCAGATATCTGTCGTTCCATAATAAACTTCATAACCATCCCAACTTTGCTTCCTATTCAATTCCTGATAACCCTCGGAGGCGTCTGAAAAGAAGATGGCCACGTGATCTCCTAATATAGACATATTATTAGAGTGCTACCAATGGGTAGTTTCTCAACATGTGTTTCATGTCATTATATCCATGTGCGAATTTACCCGATGTATTTTTTGTATACAGTTGTAAACATCATATAAATCAATAAATAAATAAATAAAATAAAGTTGTAATGTAAATTGAATGTTTTTTTTTTTCTTTACTTATTAAAGTTACGAGAAAACTTTAACCATATTTCTCAGTTCAGCATTAACTAATTCTAGGATAAAATCTGTAATTATGGCTTGTATCAATAACTGTTCTCTACAAAAATCATTAAAATTGTGACGATACGTGAGTAAAATAACTGTGGATTGATCGCTGAAGTTTCGTGATTGGTAGAGAATAATTAAAGAGAAGAATGGTTAGAGCGATCAGTCAAAAACCCAAATTTTTAGTTTCCGCTACATCAAAGAATTTTAATTGGCAATACAATATTAATGAATATAGGGTACCACCAATCACCGGTAGTCATAGTTTTGAAGAAAAAAAAGGTATCGAATGGAGGGAAACTGGGAAGAGGAAAAACCAACCGACAATTTAACCGCTAAATAATGCAATTGTTTTTATAATATCTTCTCATAACTGGCAAAGAAGTATCCGGAGATCTTGCAGTAGCAATATGGTAAATACAATTTTTAATGTGCGATGCATTAATGATATGAATTGTAGGTCGATTCAAGGAAATAATATTGACAAAATGCAGTTCCTTCATAGTTACCAGAGCGGGAACCGCAGTTATTTCTTTTATATCCTCAAAAACCTAATTTAATGCAGTTCTCGCATTATTTACTTATCCTTATTTTCCACAAAACATTCGAAGTATATGCGACTTTACAGAAACATGTCAATTCCTATAAACAATTGGCTGATGATAACATATGCAACCTCAATAAGTTGGCATTGAAACTTAACTGAAGTGGAAGAACTAAATTGAGCTTTAGGATTTCCATAGACCAGACAACCAGTATTAACATAACTGAACCATTAACCACTACACATAAAGTTGGACATAATAAAAAAAAAATTCCTGAAGATTAAATATTAGTTAAAATATCCTCATTTAACAGAAGATAGCCTAGAATTCGTAAAATATTCCAGCTCCCATGCAACGATGAGTACAAAGGAAAATGAGGGTTTAAAATTTTAAGAGTGACTAAAATTATGGAAAATTTGAAAGCCTCTATCATATCGTAGCTGATAGTAGGCAAGTTGTATTATGATACCTTAAAGTTAATTTCATACCCAACCAACTCTACTTATCCTTAAAAACGCAAAAGATCTGAGTCTAAACCAGGAGAAACTACTTCATGAGGATATAAAAGAGATGAAGAACCGATACCAGGAACGGGGTAATATCAACATGATGAGTAATAACTATTAGTCACAGAGAACTACAAAACACATCACACAGAAGAAAAAGCTATAAAGAGACATTACAGAGAAATGAAAAAGGAAACAAATAAACAAGATAAATATTTATTTATCTATCTAATTTATCTATCTAGGTTTATATCTAATAGACCAAGAAATAGGGTAACTATAATAAGACTATATAAGAGGGGTGTTACACCACTTATAACCCACTATTCACAGAAACATCAGAATTTTAATTGAAAATGAAGATAATTGGCATTCATGAGTATAAAAAATGGAGAGGCTTTGTTTTCTCGCACAGCGAATAAAATTTAAAACTTCTCTTCATTGAGGCCATGTTTAAAAAACATGAGAACAGGCCATTGGAGAACATTATTTTCTACCAATGTTTTATTGCTTTTTACAACATCCTTAAGGGCCCCTTACACGGTAAATATTATTTAGCCAATATTATTAAAAAAATATAATTGAAGGAAATAAATATATTGAAGGGGTACGTCACGTGGTCCAATTATATCGAGTCAATATTATTTCAGATGAGATCTTCTTTCTTTCACTAAAGAAGGAGGTTTCCAAAGAGGTAATCTTTCTTTTTTGTGGAAATGAATAATAATGAATTTCCTATTACTTTAATTACCTTGGCTTTAGCATAAAAAAAGTATATAAATATAAACATATATATATATATATATATACTTTTTTTATTCTAAAGCCAAGGTAATTAAAGTAATAGGAAATTCATTATTCATTATAATAAATGAAAAAAGAAACCATAGACATATTTATTTTCTCTTTTCCTTATTGGAAGAAATTTGCCTTTATACAACTACTGCCAAGCTGGTATATCTTGGGCAATGGACATGACATTGTTTTCGTTATATAGGAAATATACGCGGTCCCTGAGATAGGGTGCAGTTTAGAGCAAACGGTGCGGAAACCTCGCTGGACAAATGTGGCTGCCATGTTTATTTAACAGCCTACTAGCTGCCCATCCCACGCCAAATAACAGTTTTTCTTCCGCTCTGGTCCCTGATAAATTCTGGCCCTCTTTGGTACTTGAGGAGATCAACGCGACGGAATGTGTCCTCTGCTGTATCAGTAAGCGGTTCGATTTTTATATTTACTGGATATTTATTTATAAACATTTATGCTGAAGCCTGGTTGTAAGATGAACTTTTAATTAATTAAAAAAAAATTAACCGTAATTAAATGCATTTTTGAATGAGGGAGTAATATACAAATTTTAAAAGACTACATTCCGTTTAGCTGTATTTATATAATGTTGGAAATAATACAAATAACCCAAAAGGAAATTTAATAATATTGAAATACGTGTTAATTTGTATCCAGAAAAAAAAAATTATATATTTATAGTTAACAGCACTTCGCCTCAAAACAAAACGATTTGGAAATCGATATGTTTATATTTATATTTTATGTGATTTTGGTCAAAATACAGAATGGGGCAGGATTATTTGCAAATCAGAATGGGACTGGATTTCTCACAATTTCTAGGAATATCCCTGAATATTCTAAAAAATTAAAGACAGAAAAGCATTTTAAACAATGATTTAACAAATATTCAAAAAGATAGAATGAATGAATGGGATTTATATGTAAAAAAAAATTGAAAATTAATATATAGTCCTCCAGGCAAAAAAACAAAACAATTATTGTTCATAGTCAACGATGTTGAAATTTACATATATATTTGGTCATGGAGGGAGGTGATCAGGTCGAGATTTCGCTCAACTGCAAGGTTTCCTTTCATAATTAATTATTTATTTAATAGTATCCGCTTTATAGAGCCTTCGTGTGCCCCAAGAAGGTCTCCTGATATGAAGATCCCATCCATGCTTTATGAAAAATTACCTGTCATCACCCGGATTCGAATCCGAGACCTTGAGACCTTGAGCTTAGGAAGTCACCACTTACAACTGAGCTACCCCTCTCGCCATATATATATATATATATATATATATATATATATATATATATATGTCTGATTTTGATCAAAATACAGAATGGGACAGGATTTTTATTAATGAAGAGGAATATTCCTATTACAATGGCTTACAAATTCTAAAAGGAATTCCTGAGGAACATAGTATTATACTATCATTAGATACTATCATATTGATAAAGTTGGGCTAATAATGAATACAATTTTTTATTCATTTACTCATTCTACATATTATTGGTTTATAGTAAAATGATGGGGAGAGCGATGTTGTAAAATATACGAACATAGTGTCAACCCAGTTTCAAGAAGTGCCAGTCATTGGAACCCTTAAAACAAAATAAATAAGGTAAACATTTTTAGTTATGAATTGGGAGATTACAACTTACAATTAACCTAAACTATACAAAATTACAGTGATATATAAAGTATATAAAATTATAGTGATATATATATATATATATGTATATATATATATATATATAAAAGTAAATAATTAAGAACTTTTCCTTATTAAAAAAATTATAGTAAATAAAAAAAAAGAAGAACAAAAACAAATTAAATTTATAGTAATATAAAATTTGGAACTAATAAATATAATGTAAGTTAGAAATTAATTATGATTAAGCAATGTCTATTATATGAGTTCCAAAAAAAAGAAGAAAAAAATGAGATGATTCGCGCTAAGAAATTTATGGTGAAACGTCTATACTATGGCAGTCTTCAATTATAAAATGTTGGATTCCGTAATAAATAAAAAATAATCAGGCCTTTTCTACTGTTGGAGGTGAATCCTTTCTTAATTCAGATGGCTGCTAAAGAATGTAGAGACACCGACGAATATACGCATCAAAGTAACCACTAAGTAAATACTAACGAAGGCAGACGCTGACTAAATGAAACGGAGAAGCTCACTCAACTATCTAAGCTTCTAAGAGAGAAAAAAGACGCCCTATCTCCATTCATAGAGCAAAAGCTCGTATTGGGGATACAATTCATTAGTCCATGAGACAGGTAATTGTTTTTTTTACGTTCAAATTAAACTATATAAAGTTCTTTCGATTCATATATATATTGGTTTAAAATAAACATAAATTAAGCAAATCGAAAATACCTTATAATCATAATTTAATATTTATAATTTTGTGTAAGAAAATAAAAAAATAAAATTAGCTGTCTGAGTAGATGGTAATATCGATAAATAATCTTTATAAATGTCGTATCGATAATTATTAATCGGAAACGACCTGAACAGTAAAAACTCATTAAGCATATACTAAAAATCACAAAGACAGAAGAAGAACTTTAAAGAGTAATTGTAACAAATTTAAAAGAAATTAAAAAAAGTTTGCTTAACCAGTTACGTTAACAGAAAGTAGAGGTAAATCATAGATATGTCAATTATGTAAAAAAGAAAGAAATATATATTAAAAAAAAAGAAAATGTTTATTTACAGTTAGTATCGATTCGCCTAATAATAAAATGATTTTGAAATTATTTTCATATGTAGTTGTGATATTGGTCAAAAGACACAATTGGTTACAGACTGAAATACAGAATGGGGCATGATTTTGAATAATGATGAGAAATATCCCTGGATATTTTAAGAAGACAGAAAAAAACATCTTAACCAGTGATTCAATAAACGTAAAAAAAAAAAAAAAATAAAATGGTAGTCATACAGATGAACTAATTGTAAAAAAACACTAGTCCGTGGTCAGACCCTTTTTTATCAATTTATTAATATGCTCCTGAAACTTCGTAAATAGCTTCATCTTATCATAATCTACAAATATTTTATTAAAATTCTCGGAATTTTCAATCTGGAAATCGGCAAACTTTGTCTATTTAATTAGGTACTAAAAACTTTTAAATAGATTTCTACTTCCATCATAAGAAAATTTGATCACAAAGTCGAGAAAAAAGGTGGCCTTTGAAAATATTCAGCTGTTTGGCGTGACATACACCCCCAAATTCCTAAAATAACGAGGTAATTATAGTATCCAAACGGACCAATATTTTTAGGCCACTTTTATCTTGATTTTGTGATCGAATTCTCCTACGATGTAAATGGAAAGCAAATGGGTAATTACAAGTTTTTAGTACGTTATTAAATGACAAGGTTTGCCTACTTCCAAATTAAAAACGCCCTGATTCCTAGAATTTTCGCAAATAAAATATTTGTAGGTTAGGATTAGATGAAGTTTTTCACTACTAAGATTCAGGCGGATGTTATTAATTTGATAAAAAGGGGTCTCTACCACAGAAAACTCTATCAGTCATGTTTAAAAATAAAATAAAATGAATAGAAAATATATACATTTTTTTTATTTCTTTGCTGTAGTATCCTGACTAAAAATGCTTCCCTCAAACCAACCATATTTTGTTTGATCTTTGTCAAATTATAACTTACTACTATAATTATAATTCCTTTTCTTGATATCATAAACGAATTACTACTTTAATTTTATTAAATAGTTATTAATCATAGTATATTACGACATAAATTATGTATTACATAAAAAATAAAATAAATAAACCCTTATGAAGTTGGCGACACTATTATAACTGACGACCCTCTTTGTTGTTCATAAACGGTGTTATTAAGGATCATTTACCTGATATATGAGGCCTTAGAAGTTGAAAAGAGATGAATGCTACCTGAAGAAAGCAGTGAACAAAGTGTAAGAAGAGACTCTTAATGAAAGAGAGGGTAAGTTGGGGAGACAAACTTAGCTAAGTCGGGGCCCCCATATGGAATCATAGCACCATCTGTCACATAGCATGTATACCAAGTAGCTCCAAACTCCACTCCGCTTAGCCAGTTTGGAGTTCGCTCTAATACCTGCCTCTTCCCCAACCTCTCGGGCAATATTTCACGGGAAAACTGTCTTTGTTCCAGTTAAAAAGCTACCTCCTCAGCCGAGCTTTCTTACATAGCTTTTTTATTCATTTTTTACGTCCTTGTTTTCATAATTAAAAACAGTTTCTCCATAACAAATACTGGAAAAGGTAAGAAAACCAAATTGTTCGAAAATATCGAAATAAAAAAGTATTGCCGGTTGATGAGGAATTATCTTATGTTTGACAGTTTAAATGATTCTTGTATCTTCATAAAAATATCTATCACTCATATTTATTAATATAAATAATTAAAAATGTCAACAAAAGTACAGATGTCCACCATTACATTTATATTCCTTGGTACCAGGCCCCATTTTATCAAATTATTAATATCCTCCTGAAACTTCGTGAAAAGCTTCATCTCATCGTAACCTACAACCATTTTATTTACGAAAACTCTTGGAATTGGGGCATTTTCAATCTGGAGATCGTCAAACTTCTCCATTTAATTAAGTACTAAAAACTCGTAGATACCCATTTGCTTTCCTCTTGTAATCTTTTTTCTATTAATCTGCCAAAATGTAGGTCAGTAGGTGCCAAGGCGAAATCTGTTCATTCACATTATATATACATATAATAGGGAAATAAATAAGAATAATTATAAACATAAATAAATAAAAAAAAGAAGAAGAAATAATAAGAAGAAAAATAGATAAGAAAAAATAATAAGATGAAATAATGAAAAAATATTAAGAAAAAATAATAGAAAAATAATAAGATCAAATAATGAAAAATAATAAGAAAAAATAATAGAAAAATAGTAAGAATAAAAAATAGAATATTAAGACAAAATAATCGAGAAAAAGAGGTGACCTACAAAAATATTGGGCCATTTGACCTATATAACCTATAGGTTATTTTGGGGGTCACGCCAAATGGCTTAGTATTTTTATGCCACCTTTTTCATCAATCTTTTGCTCAAATTATCTTACGATTGAATTGGGAAGAAAAGACGTATTTACGAGTTTTTAGGGCCTAATTAAATAGACAAAGTTTGAAAGCGCTCTAATTCCGAGAATTTTCGAAAATAAAATAGTTGTTTACGTTGAGATAGAGCTATCTGAGAATGTTAATTAAGCTATTTCAGGCGGATGTTAATAATTAGGTAGATAGGTGACGGTACCACGGACTATTAGGTTTGGGTATTTCATAATATTTTTTTTTCTTGTTTTTACGCTTTCCATCCGCTGTCGGTAACTAGAGATATCAAGATATCATGAAAGGAAGTTTGGCATAGATCTAGTGTCGTGTTACACGGTCAGTAATATAATATAATGACAGTCCTAAGATTGACAAGAATCATTTTAGCTCTGTTGACATTGTGGTTTTGATAACTATCATAATTATTTAGAAATGCAATCAATTCAGCGGATGAATATTGGTGTGTTATATATGTAAAATACAAAACTAATTTTTTATTGTATAAAATTATATTTAATTTTAATGAAAACCAATGTTTGAGTAGGAGGGGAGGGAGGTGATACTTTGTTTTAATTATTTTTTGAGAGGGGGATTAACCCCCTACCCACCGATTATTATTCAAAAGATAAAAAGCTATATATTTGGGTAGATGGGTGAATCTTTTTTACTTTAATTTTTTGGGGGAGGGGGGAGAGTATGGAAACCCTCCTCCTTCCTGAAAATTTAAAAAAAATATTTATTGGCAGTATAGTTTAAAAATTAAATAATTAAGAAACAAGAACAGAAATAATTTGAAACAAGTAATGTTTTAATGTCTAATAAAAAAACAAACATAACAAAGAACACACATATATACATATATATGTGTGTCTATGTATGTGTAATGTCCTAACATCGTTTATAAAAGTTGGAAAAAAATATAGCTTTACTATTTAAAAATTATAGGCAAAATATTGCCCAAGTTGAATACGAGACAAGATTAACAAATGCCATCCATACACATGAGATAAAGATTATTTTTTTATAGTTAGAATACTATGTTCAGTTTCCATTTGTTTAATGTATTGACTTATTTTATTTAGACATTGTTTTCACTGTTTGTGTTGCATGACTGACGACCTGTAGGGGTTGGTTGAATTTTAAAGATTTCCAACTGGAATAACGAGATTTTATTTTCTGGAATGATAAAATAAGAGGAAAGTTACCAATGCTTAGACCAGATTCAGAAACCTTTTAAATAAAAGTGTCAAATATTCTGATTTATTTTACAATTGTAGAAATTCAGGACAAAAACAATCACCGAAACCGGATCCACCGTGTTTATTTATATAAGAAAACACATGCGATCGTTTGTTTTTGTTTTTCTTCGTGTTTTTGAAATGTCTATACTCGGCTTTAAATGCACATACTGTGTTTTATTTATTTTATTATCATTTGGCTTTAATCTGTTATTTTACTTATCTCGTATATTACTTTATCTTTATATATACATATATATATATATATATATATATATATATATATATATATTTATTTATTTCTTAATTAGTTATTTTTGTTTATTTTCCTTTCTTATGAACATATTGTGTGGGTGAATACTATAGCCTTAGTACCAATGCCCTTCAGTGTGGCAGAATACATATAAATTCAGACATGTACATATAATACAAAATAACACATTTTAACACATACGTTTTGCCAATTCAGGTATCACGAAGATACAAAAACACAGGTTTAACTTCCTCTCTCTTTCATATAAAAAAATAATAACTGTTTGGTTGTCAGGGACTGGTGTGATCCTGTTTCTTTGTCAATCATGAAGATGCCTGCATTTTTGAAACGTTGGAGGGATAGTTTGTTATTCACTTGCATTTTAGAGTTACAAGGCTCTGTGGTTGGATTTAATATTCATTAAAAAATAACATCTATTGTTATTATTTTAAAATTAAAATACCTAAAATTCAATTCCAGTATGTCAAAAGAAATAAATAGATTCACCATCGAATAAAAGTCAATGTTTTTTGCCTTTTTTTAGACGATTGTATAACTTTAAACATGTAAATTGTTTTAATTATCAAATTGCTTCACGTTCGATAAACGATTCCAATAAAAAAATCATTAAATAAATTCTTAAAAATAATTAAAATAATAATTGAACTTCAAAAAACAAAACTGAATATTTTACAATACTGAAATTTTGAAAAATACCACCAGATTGGTAAAAAAATTGTTCACATTTCTTCAAATAACGCACCTATACAACAAAATTTAAAATTTTTTGATTTTTTTAAAAAATATTTTGTGCTTTCAATTTATTGTTAAATTTAATTTCACCTCATTTAATATAAATATTTTGTAATGGCTACAATGATCCGTAAGAGGTTGAGGAGCCCTCCATTGTTATAAATAAATAAAATAAAATACTGAATATTTAATATGTTACATAAAAGTGGGATGTAGAGAAACATAGTAATGTTTGGTAGAAATCCAGTGTTGTGTTCGCTATAGGAAGGTCAGGACCTATTTTCTTTCCAGACGTTAAGGAGGATTATCGGGAATTGATTGGAAAGCATGATTACAGACTTGCGAGTTTGGAAGCTTGGTTCAATTTATGGTCAAATATCCTTGATGTTCAGGTCGATGATGTTGTCTACTTTTAAGGAAATGATGATATTTCAGAAATTATCGAGGTTCAGTGAATCCGTGTTTTGGGATTGAGTATTACATTTTTAATTAAAATTTCGTTATTTGATTAATTATATTATTGTTGTGTACAATGACATGATATTAAGTTGTATTGCAGTATTATTACTCCGTGAATCTATTTTTACCAAATTATTAACATCTGCCTATACTTTGTGAACGACTTCGTCGTCTCATCGTAATCAACAAGAAAAAATATTAGAGGCCATCTTGAGAACCTTCACTCCCAACATGTCAAAATGAGATTATATAGGCCAAATGGTCCAATATTTTTTTTTATTTTGTGATCAAATCATCTTTCGATTTTAGTGGAAGGTAAATGGATATTTGTACATTTTTAGTACCTAATTAAAGAAATTAATTTAATGAGAAAAGTCCCATTCTTCAAAAATTTCATTGATAAAAATATTTTGGAATACGATTAGATGAAGCCATTCACAAAGGTTTAGGCGGATGTTGTAGTTCGTGGTACAGTCCTCTTTTTACCGAATTATTAAAATCCGCCTAAAACTTTGTAAATAGTTTCATCTTATCGTCACCTACAACTATTTTATTTACGAAAACTCTTGGAATTGGGGAATTTTCAATCTAGAGGGTGGCAAGCTTTGTCTATTTGATTAGGCACTAAAAACTCGTAGATAACCATTTGCATTCCATTTCAATCGTAAGATAATTTAAGCACAACATCGAGAAAAAAAGGGAGCCTTCAAAAATATTGAGCCATTTGGCGTGATCTACATCCCCAAATTTTCAAAATAACGAGGTTCTATATGACAAACGGCCTAATATTTTTGTAGGCCACCTTTTTTACCGATTTTGTAATCAAATTATCTTACTATCCAAGAAGAAAGCAAATGTGTTTTTACGAGTTTTTAGTACCGAACTAAAGAGACAAAGTTTGTCCCCTTCCAGATTGAAAATGCTCCAATTCAAAGTGTTTTCGTAAATAAAAAAGTTGTAGGTTACGATGAGATGAAACTATTTACCACGAACTATTAATAATTTTATAAAAAGGAGTCTGTGTCACGTATGTAAATACAAACTTTGTTGCTAAATACTTCAAATTCCATGGTCTTTGGGATAATTTTATAATAATAATAATAATTACGGTGTATAATTATATCATTCTCCACAAACTTCACCATAATCTGATATATTAGTGAGTTAGAAACAGCAAATAAAACATATCTTACGTTTGTCTGATTAAATTACTTTCAGAAATAACATCGTATAACGTGTAAGTATATTTCGCAAATATATTCACATCTTGCCAATTAGGAAGGAGAATAAGAAGCTGGCATAATTTATGACAAATTAAGCCAACTCCAGTTTACATTCCTTTTGACTAAAAACAGTTTAAGCAAAGGCTTTGCCTCCAGCTCCAGCTTCCCTTTGTCCCATTCCACAGCTCCTTTGATTTGTTTGTCCTTCTGGAGACGCTAGTTCCGAAACACCGGAGCACCGAATTATAAATTCACTACCTTCGGCGGTAATTGACGTCTGCAAACAAGTGTTTTGATTATTTTGTTCCAGAGGATTAAATTAAAATAAATATTGAATAAAGGGCGTTTGTATTCTCCGAGGGAGAGGAACAAGACGAGAATAAACAAAACTTTGAGAAATTTTATTCGAATGAGGTCTCAAAAACTTCTCCAGAACAAACCGGAAATAATACTCCAACCACCTTTTTGATTGCCCGTCGATTAAGAGTTGTGAACAGTAAAATCTACCTTTCAATAAAATTAAAATCAATAATTATGGCACTAGAATGAATTGTAACACACACACACACACACACACACACACACACACACACACACACACACACACACACACACACAGACAAATAGACACATATATAATATTACAATGTTTTTTTTTTATAATTAGACATTTATATATTATAACTTAAGATATGAATTACAGTCGGATAGTAGGTCATGAAATTATTTCGGATTTATTCGATATAAGGGTGTATTCTTATGTTTCCGGAGCCGTAGATTTTGAAACTTGCCTCGATTTTAAGATTACGCCACTGCGTTCCAACTTAGGTTAAGTATTTTGGATTTTTCTGTATAAGGTATTCAGTGGTTTAATCTGAAAATGGAGGTGATTTTCAAAACCTGCGGCCCTGGAAACATAAAAGTACACCCTTGTATCGAATAAATCCAAAAAACTTAAAAAAGTCGAAACTCAGTAACGAAAACTTAAAATGGAGGTCATTTTTGAAATCTACGGCTCCAAAAACATACGAATACACCATTTTATCCAATAAATCCAAAAAACTTAAATAAGTCGAAACGCAGTGGCATAATTTTCAAATGGAGCAATTTTCAAAATTTATGGCCCGGAAACATACGAAGTAGACTCTAATAATGAATAAATTCGAAAGACTGAAATAAATCGAAACGGACTGGTGTAATCTTAAAATTTATGTTATTTTCAAAAAACTACTCACAAGATAACTGACCCATACATCGAAAAATTAAAAATATTAAATAAATAAAAAAAAAGTTGAATTTGAAATGCAAAAGGTTTATTTTCAAATGGAAAAGGTTGAATTTGACTTGGAAAAGATTGAAATTGACTTGGAAATGCTATATATTAGATAAAATAAATAAAATAATCTATGCGTGAGTACTGTTCATTGTAACTAATTATTATGTTTCTTATGTATATTTTGTTTATTATTATTTGTATTTGTGTTCGCCTCTACCCTAGAGGGTCATTGGCGGTTTTTCTTAATTTTTATATATTACTATAGTGATTTGTTTCCAATAAATATTCAAAGAGAATGACGATATTTGCCTCATTGTCTCCCAAAATATCTTTCAATGTTGTCGAAAGCTTTAGTTTTTGTCTCTCTTTCTTAAATAGGGGGCACTCTAATAGTAAATGCTTGACTGATTGAGGTGTATTGTCACAGTTTTCGCAGGTTGGCGCTTCGAGACCTCTAAGTAGGTATCCGTGTGTGAAAAGGCAGTGTCCGATTCGCATCCGGCAGAATATTATTTCTTCTCTTCTCGACCTTCTGAAGCTTGTGGTCCATGTGTTGCACTCGGTTTTTATTTCGGCTAATTTGGCTCGTTGTATTTTCCATTGACCTTCCCAATTTTTTAATAGCTTTTTTCTTGCTTCATGGATCCAATCTTCAACGGTGATGTCATTTATTGTTGTTATGCTTGGTAGCTCTCCCTTTCTCGCCAAATGAGCAGCTTGGTCTGCTTTTTCAATACCCATTATACCACTATGGGATGGAACCCAGACAAAGACCACACTTACTGATTTTTTTCTCATCTCCCACCATACATTTATGATTTCTCTAATGAGAGAGTTGTCAGGCCATGGGTTATTAATGGCCGCCACAACGCTTTTGGAGTCGGTTGCTATGATCCATTTTTTTTCTTTGTAATTCGATATCCAATAAAGGGCCTTTATTATTCCAATCGCTTCTCCACTGAATATGGAGCACTTTCTTGGTAAGTTGAATAGTAGCTGGTTTGCGGTTGCATAGACAGCGCAACCAGAGCTATTTTCTATTTTAGAGGCGTCGGTGTAAATGACTTTATAACCGTTATAACTTTCTAGTAACCGGAAGAAATAAGTTTGTATATCTAGTGGGTGATCTTTGGAATATCGAGTCATCGATATGTCTACAGACGGTCTGAATTTCTTCCAGTAAGAAAATTTGAGATCAGGAATGGGTCTTATTGTGTTCAGATCCATGTTTGTATCACATAATGTTTGATAGACCGTTAATTTAAATTTGTTTCCTTCTATGTCTTTAAGTCCACGCTTTTCGGATTCCTCAACAAACAGTTTTGGTGCTAATGGATGCTGTGGACAGGCTTTCAATTTTGAGTATATTATGTTATCTTATGTATATTATATTATCTCTATTTAAAGTTTATTTAATTCTATTATTTTCGTTATATTTAAAATATAAACGTGGTATATATATATATATATATATATATATATATATATATATATATATATATATATATATATATATATATATATATTAAACAGCTTTTTAAAATTAAAATTAAAAGATTGAAAGAAAAAATAATTTCCATCTACTTTAACGAAAAAAATTATTTTAGCCGTATAACCCATTATAACTTATAATTCCTCCTAAATCACTTTTGCTGCTTTCTTCGAAGTTTGATAACCAAACGAAAAAAATCCTGTTTTGAAACATGAGAGAACACAAAGCTAAATTTAATAGCAGTAAGAGATTTCCCTGAAATATTATTCTGGTGTAAGATAAATTCAGTGAGAAATTAAATATCTCCTTAATTAATTTTAGGTAGCTATATAAACTTCAAAATTAAACAAAAAGTATAAAAAATAAACTTTGTTTCTTTATTTATTGAAATGCCTAAAATATTTTATTAAACTTATGAGAATATTTATTAAATTAATGAGTTCAGGTTAGAAATAGGAGATATTTGTTAAATGATAATTTTATTTATTTAATATTTTTAAGTATTAAGAAGAAAATCAAATTACATTCCAACCGGCTTTGTAAATTGAACTTTTATCAGGACTTTGGATTTGCAGCCATACATTCGTTTGGGATATGTTAAGTAAAGATCTTAATAAAATATAAAAAAAAATATGTATAATAAGGATTTTAGAAAATTTGGTAATTACATATTCTAGTCATATATTCAAAAGATAAACTTACAACAAGAGTATTCAAACTGGGTGAAACATAGGCTCATGCAAGGTTTTGAAAAGATCTGTACAGTTATATCTCTATAAGATGATAAGTAATTAAAGAATCTAATAAAAGATTTTCAGTTTGGAACGAAGGAGTAATACATACTGAATCTCAATTCATGTAAAATTCAATTAATATTGAAACTTTCTTTGTAAAAACACTTTTCTGTATGCAAGTTAAGCTTTTATTTCGCTGCTGTCGAATATAATATTATAACCAGTTAGCATCATATCAATAGAAAATTCATGAAATCGATTCACAGTGAACTTATATAGAACGAAGACTACACCTATTCCCCTATATGATTCAAAAAGGAATCATAAATCACCAAATCGTTTTGGACGCCGAATCTGCATATTTTACAAGTCTTTTGTTTTGTACGTGAAGTTTATCACGAATTCAAAGATAATCAGTACATTCCAAAGAGGTTTCTGTAATGTTTTAGTATTATGGATCGAAAAGATTTCAGTTTTTGCGTGTATTTTTCTCTTAAACATTAGTTCCTTTCAATCCTAAGTATTTCGAACAATTGTCAATGCTCCATACTAAGTCAAAAATAAAACCCTACATCATGATCTCAATATCCCATTGTCCTTGACCTAATTCCATCCAGATTCTCAAACTTACATCAACAACTTATTCATCATCCTAATCGCTTAGCACAATCCCTCTCCAGCTCCAACCATCCATATAATCCCACACGAAGGATGAAATTGCCGTCTGAATGAAAGGTCCTCAGAACTTTTGCAAATACGCTATTGGAGTTCTAGCAGTGGCCAGCTGCTCTGCTCAAGTCCTCAGTGTATTTGGCTTTTGAGTTCTCACTCAGCCTCCACTAACTTTCAAACAGTGACGCGATTGGGAGGGAAGCGCTGGAATCTCCTTGAATCCTGCTTTTCCTCTCACATGAGAGCGGCAAAGCATGGTTCAGGGTTCCTCAGGTTGAATGTAAATATTGTATATAGGAATGAGTGTGACAAGTTTTTTTCTTTCTTTTTACTACCCTTTTAATGTTTTTCTTTTAAAAGTATCTTATATTTTTGTTATTATTTTATTGTATATATTTTTTACTAAAATGTTTTCTTCTTATTTCTTTTTTCTCAATTTGTATATAATAGTATGAGTATACACATAGAGCCTTAATGCCCAATACCCTTAATTGTAGCAGATTGTATTATTATTATTCCAATAAAAAGATTATAAGTGTCAAAAAAAAATAATCATTAGTATGTAAGGTACATTCTCATGTAGGTTTAAGTATAATTTATCTGTCAGAAATCAGGAAAAGACTAGGAAGATGTGATGTTGGTAATATCCTTCCTCGTGCCAAATTTATCAGCACATTTACAGGACAGTTGCAAATATTTAAAGTAGACATAATATATAATATATATATATACATATATATATATATATATATATATATATATATAATATATATATATATATATATATATATATATATATATACATATATATTATGCAATTATTTTAGCTCCAATATTGTAGTACTGAACCCCTATTACCAAACTGTCCTCGTTAATTTATCCTAAGAGCTTAATTAATACTTAATGTATTACATGTATTTTGTCATTATTCATTGTAATAATTCTTTTGACCAGATTTGTAGTTAATATATATGAACAATACTTTTATTCTAAAGGGACCTAGTCCCAGAATAAAGATGATTTTTCTATTCTATTCTATTCTATATATATATAATGATGAGCAAAATATATTTCCTTCTTCATCGCTGTTTCATATTTCTGTATGTATCAGATAAGAAGGAATTTGACAAGAGCTTGGAATACAAAAGGTTGAGATTAACTTATACACACTCATACGATTTGGAATATTATCATTAATTTTAATTATTTTTTTGGATAAACGTATGTATAGTAAGTATTACGCCAAATGTTTTATTCACAATGTAAAGCATGTGCTATAAATAAACAGAACTACATTCCGGTGGTTCATGACTTATCTCTGGATAGAGGAAGAGGAACATTCCAAAGGGCTCGGGGATTGCCCTCGTTAGTACGAGGGGCTTTGGCAGGAGGAATTATGGGAGAAATCTGGATGGGTCAAGGGATGAGTGCCTTCGGCTAGGAAATTGGCAGGCCCCTGATAATTTCCGCCTAAGCCACACGGCACGCTGGTCGAAAGTCTACCCCCGGATTTCATTTGCATTTCTAACTTCGAGGGTCAACTTGTGTGAGCGCCTAACTGTATCAACTCTCTCCTCATCCAATTTTCTAAACGGCAGACTTGTTTCGCCTCTTTTATCGTCATAAATATGAATCCCGCTGGAATATTAAAAACAATCGGTTATCGATCGAAGCAACGGGCAAACAAGTTATACGCACAAACAGGCAACTATTGGGTTCTTTATCGTAAATAAACTTATAAACATTTGATATTCTAGAAACAGGCCATGAAATAATTATTTACTCTGAAGTTATTTATTATTGATGTATAAGATAGAATTAGAATTATAGTGATTTAATTAAATATTGCTATTAGTCTAGAATTTAGCGCTCTCGATCCATCTCCGCTGGCTTTGGTACCAGTGGCGCGGTTGAGAGAGTAGCGCAGGGAACTCCTTGAGTCCTGTTTTCACTCCATAGCTGGAGGGACAAGCCTGATTGTAAATAATAAATATAGGTATAAACATGTTTTTTTTCCTTGCTTTTAGTAATTTTTTTTATTTATTGTATATACCTTTTGATTATTATTTATTTGTTATTTATCTTCTGTTTACTTTATATTTTTTGTACATATAATGTGAACTTGCTTCACTATAACTATTGCCCAAGTCACACAATGTTGTAATATTCAATGAATAAAAAAAAAAGTACAGAAATTGAATTTTATGTGAGTTAAATTTAATGCTTGGCTGCAAAATATTTAAATTTAAATATAACATACATTTTAATTATCTTTATTTATTATTTTTTAAAGGCGTTTGTTTACTCCCATATCTTCGTCACTTATTCATCAAATTGAAGGATTGAGAACCTTATTTTAAAGATATTTAGTTGTCCCTTTAGAATTAATTTTAAATACAGAATAAATTTCATTGTGGTCATACAAAAATTAAATGTTTAAAATAATAGCTAACTAAAAATAAAAATACAGAAAGAAAGAGAGAGAGAGAGAGAGAGAGAGAGAGAAAACATACTAATACATAAAACAAACATAGGTAACTAAAATATCATAAATAGTCTCTTGGTGTACTTAAAGAAGTATCTTTTCGTAATCAGTAGGTTTGGGAAAAAAGTAGGTTTGAAAGATGAAACTGATTGTGTGTGTCGAATATTAGGAGAGGTAGAATTCCTGAGGAATACCGCTTTTATTACAAAGGGTTTGTAAAACAGCAGTTCGGTATACAGATCGGAAGTATAAAGGTCGGAAGTACGAGATCTAGTGAGACAGAATAGAATGGAATATTTAAATTGTAAGCTACGAAAAATATACGAGAGTCGCTGAGTTCTAATGACCTAATACAAATACGTAGCTAAGAATTACTGACGCCGGAAGCATGAATAGAGCCAGTTCAACTCTGTGTAATACTGGGTAATATGCGTATCTCTTGAAATCCCTAAAACAAAACGTATTGAGCAGGTCATTAGGCCATTAAGTTTTGATTATCCCCCGAGAGGCCATCGTACACCATACATACAGCCATATTCAAAGCAGGGGAAACTTTCTCATCTAACAATCTTTTACCCTAATTAAAACAGATAACAGTTGAAAATAAAAAAAATTAAATTGATACATGATATAAAAAATACAATTATAAAAATGTGTCAGCTCTGTATAGATAGTGTATCACTTAATAAGTTTTTCGCGAAAAGCAAAAAAAAAAAAAGGTTTAGAAAATTAGATAAATTGCTTTGCAAATTCGTATCCTTTGACATAATTTTGGAGCTTTTAGTGTTATGTATTATTTCTATAGGCATTTTAATCGATGAAAAAAAAATTAATTGGAAGTAATTAATCTTAACTCCTTATCCCTTATCCTCCCTCGCTATAATCGTTTCCGTTATGAATTATTAGGTTCTGAATCTTTGGAAAATCAATGAGGATCTCATAAATATCTCTAGGCTATAATAGTTAAGATGGAGGCCCCTTTCTTTTAGACGTGACCTCTATGAAATTTTAAGATATTTCACAAAGCTGTCTAAAGGTGCATCTCACATTTTATTCTACGTTTCAGAAACTAAACTATTAACAGATATATATATATATATATATATATATATATATATATATATATATATATATATATTATATATATATATATATATATATATATATATATATATATATATATATTATAAATATGTAGTCATTACATTTTTTAAAAACACACTTTTAACTATTACCTTGTTACCTTGAATACTCGTTGCACTTTTTTTCTTCTTCTTCTACTTTTTTTCACTATATCTAAATTCCATATTAACTATTAACTTATGATAAATAAAACATTAAATTTTTTTAAATTAATTTTTATTTTAAACAGTATTTGTCCTATTCTATGAAAAATCACATTATCTTAGTATATAAGTTATGCAATCTTATTCTATATTTCAAGACAAAGAAACCATCACTAAATATATATATATATATATATATATATATATATATATATAATATATATATATATATATATATATATATATATATATATATATATATATTGAAATTATTATTATTTTTTGGTTTTTTGGGAGTTAGGTCAGTTACAATTTTAATAAACTAGATAAATTTGCAGTATATTCCTTTTATTTATTAACGTTTTGATCCCTTCTTTTCTTGTACATTGAATGGGATCCTCTTCAGAGATTCTTATTAAGCTTTGGTACTCCTAGCCAGGGACACACCTCTTGTACTTCTTTCAAACCACTATATATATTAATAACCACTATACATATATATTATATATATATATATATATATATATATATATATATATATATATATATATATATATATATATATATATATATATATATATATATATGTGTGTATGTGTGTATTTATGCAAAAAAAACGAAATAAAGTTAGCTGACTATATATTGGTTAATATATAGTATAATTTAATTAGAGCATTCCCTTATATATATTTTCGCTGTTACATATATAAAACGCTTCTGCTTAGTATTCATTATTTTTTCGTTAGACGTTAGTTGTAGAACGATTCATTTTCTTCAAAGATACATATATATTACTTTTATGTGTAATCCTGTAGGATATAAGCCTGTTTTTTTTTTTGTAATTTATCGGAAGCTTATAGCTTGTATGGTAAGTACTAGAGAATCCAGAAATGTCGTTTCAGTATTATATGAAGATTTCAAGTTGAAGGTTTGTTTAGGATGAGTAAATATATATATATATATATATATATATATATATATATATATATATATATATATATACTCATCCTAAACAATATATATATATATATGGTATTAAAATAATCGATATTGCTTTCGAACTTAATATTTAAAATTAAAAATGATCTTAATGGTATAAATAAGCTTAAGTGAGCATTCCTTTTCGAAGCAATAATCAACCCTGACTTGATGTCCATATTAACGCAGCTCATGAAGCCACTGGACCTAGGGCAAAACGTGTTCGCCTTGCTTTAGCAGAAAAAAAAGTAATATATAAATAAAAAACAAAGGAAATAATTAAGCGTGACTAAGCCCTCCCGTTTTTATACCTCTCCGAATGGGAAGCTAGACCACTTCTTACACCGGCAGAAGAAACTAATACCACACCGGCCCTCTCAGCTCTCTTTCTTATAAGTCCTCCCCCTCTCTCTCTCTCTCTCTCTCTCACTGCCACATCCTTCAATACTTTTAGATTGTCCAAAGTATCATCCTTGTCCTGGAATATATAGCTGTAGGATAAGTCATTATACTGGATATTCCGGGAATTATAGCTCCTTTATTTTTTAAAAATAAAATAAATTATCCAAAACTTTTTTTATTAATCTATACCTGACCTGAGGCACATACGTCAAACGGAAAAAAAGAGATTTCAAACAACCGACTGAAAATATAGTACTCCAAATCGAAACTGGAATTTGGAAAACTAAATATATACAATTACTAAAATTCATACAAGTACCATATGGATATACGCCTCTCAAATTTATGGTTTAGAAAAAAAACGCCCTTGAAACTACAGTAATTTCAATCCAAAATTTTAAGACTAATAACGGAAGCTCCTTGGTACGTAAACAACAAAACTTTACATACCGACTTACGACGACCAACTGTCAATCAACACATACGTACTCTTTATTCCAGATTTCATATCAAACTACGTGGATACAAAAAAAGCCACGCAGACATGCTCATCAGGAGGCGCTTGAAAATGAGCTGGATGAGAGATCTCCTTCCTGAATCAAGGAACAATAAAATAACCGCCGGTGCTGCCAGGTGTTATCCTTCATCATGCAAATAATGCCAACCATTTACACAATAAATCTGCTGATTGTCACTGTCGTGACAGGTTCGGATAAATATCTGTAAAGAAAATAAAATAATCACCACATTTTTGTCGACGTCATAGTAACTTTACCATGTCTTCTCAATTAAATGTTGAATCGTAATTATTGACAAATTCTAAAAATGCATTTTTAACATATAACTTCTACCATTTAAAATGTGGCTTACATAAAAAAAAAAATGTAGTCCGTAGGCGAGAAGTATGAAAAATACTGTGAGGTTTGTTTCTGTTTCGAAAAAGACAGTGCGGATATCATAATAAAGATTCTTCAACAGCTGTTTAATGCAAATGAGAAACCAAATTTTTATGCTTTTTTTACCTTTACACTCGTGTATAGGAAGATTGTTGATTTGCTAACTAAGAGTTTTTCTAAAAGTTCTCGAACAGTTTTTCTGAGATTTTATTCGATCAATGATAGCATAATATCGTCTTCAAGGGAAGAATTCCTTCCGAAACCATTTTTGTCTTCGAGGCTAAAGTTTCTTTCACATTTTTTTGTTAACATCGCTGAACGATGGACTCACTCACACTGCCACTTCCTCAGGCTTCGGTGATATTTCTGACCATTAAAGTCCAGTTCCAACCAAGTTCAACCTCGTAAAATTGAAGAAAAAAAATTACGCATTGACATGTTTATAAAAAATGAATTATTTCTAACTAGTGAAATGTTACAGAGGTAAACAAACATCGTTTGAAGAGGATTTACAAGTGTAGAAAACCATACAAAAGAATAATTTATCAAACTTAAGCAGTTTCTTATATAGTGTTAATATAAATAAAACATAAAGTCCAACATTATTCCCCGTATGATCCGGTGCAATGGCAATTTTTCTCCATAAATATACAATCATTATGCACAAACCAGTCATAAAATTAATAGTTTTTGTTAACACGATAGGAGTTTTCGAACATAAATTAATTTAAAAACTGAATGAGGGTTCTTCTCGGTTAAAATCAAGAAAGAAAGGGTTGCCGCTGGGCACTCCCCTCAGTCATGGCGATCAATGCTAATACTAATATTTTTCCCAATAGGAGACACATTTTTTGTCAGTATATTTGACAGGTGTGAGTAAAGATACGATTTAACAAAAAAAAAAAAAAAAAAAAATCTGTTATTCCATATAAAAATGCATGTTTTCTATTTTTTTACAAAATTAATTTTTCATCACATTTGTTGTTTATTATGAAACAGATTTTCTGAAATTTTCGTCCGAGGATCAAAACGAATTTTATCAAAAAATAAAGTTTTTTTTGTAGCTCAGGAATTATCATTTCAATGATGACTGACCAGTATTTTTTACATGATTAAAAGTAAACATGATGTTTAAATTGTAAATATCAGATATTCATTTACTTCATTTAACCAGAAATGCATCACCCCTTTAAGTTAATTATATTTTAAATTATTTATAAAACAATCTGTTGTTGTGAGAAGAAAAGACTTAGGGGAAATGTATTAATTATAAATTATTAAAAGCAATCACTCTCATTTACGGTATACATAACAACTTTTGAAGTTGTTTAATTTATAAAATAATTTAATCGGTTACAATTAAGTGGCATTGGTGACATTTTCTGTATCATAAGAAAAAATATTGAATTACTTACTTTCAATTTTGGTATAAATATCTTCAAACATATGTGGTATGAACAATCATATTTGTGTATTTTTGTAATGTGTCATTCACCGTGTGCATAGAAAATCAATTGAATGAATTAAATTTGCTTAAATAATTTAAAACCTATTAATAATTCCTTTTCTTGTTTGGCCAACAAATGGATATTAGAGATTTTTAAATTCTTTGATAATTTGGCTTTGTAGTGGTGAATTCCAAATCAATTACAAAAGCTATTGGAATATATTATAAATGAATCAAAAACATTTTTTTTTATTTTAAATTAAATAGAAATAATTGTGCAGGGCCTCCGAAAGAATATATAATTGACAAGAAATCAGTCTTATTACGCAAAAATGAAGAAACAATAAGAATATATCAGAATAAGCAATGTACGTGTGTGTGCGCGAACGCCTTTGTGTGTGTGTGTATGTGTATAAGGCAGTTTCCTCAATCCAGATACTAGGTGAGTTTTATGCCTTAAAAAGTAATACTTCATTGTGTTTTTTATCCATCATTTAGATTTTGCTTTCACTTACCTATATATGAACCTACCAACATATGCAATATATAGGTACTCAGTAGATCTCGTTTTGAGATATCCTGAGTCCAAACAACTAAGCCCCTCGAAATGGTCTCTTTGTATGTGAGCAGGCTTGCTCAATAAACGGAAATAGTTTATGAAATTACGTGTTTAGGTTCTTCCTGAAAATCGGCTAACCGAAAGTGCCACTTTGTATCGATTTTACACATTTTTACAATTTTATCGAAAATGGTTCTAACTTGGAACGGTTCCTGAAATGGATAAACCTAACTAGGTCAGTATATTATTAAATGTTTTTTTTTATTATACGGTAGGTTTTATCCTTATCGATGCAGCTTGACGGGGCTTAAAAGAAGATTTTCCAGAGTATCTTCCTCTAAAGTACCTTCAATTTGATCCATTTTAAATAATTAACCGTCAGTCAGTTTTAATAGTAATAAGGAAATGTTCAAGATAAACTATGAAAGAATTTAATAATTGACTAAAGAAGAAACAAATTAAAAATGTTTTTCCCAATTTAAAAATGTATTTACAGAAATAATAATCGTAAAATATATGTATAATAAATAGAAAGCTTGGAATTTCACAAAAATATAAAAACCTAAAAAGTGATGAAAAGTGAAGAAAAAATTATTATAATAATTCATTAAAACTAATATTATTTAAAGCTAACGAATTTTTCCTATGAAAATTAAATGATATCTTTTAACTAAATGTAAACTTGTAAATAATTAATTAATTTTTTAGACCCTTTTTATTGAGAAATATTACAATCTATCAAAATTAAGGACATTTATAAAAGTGTTCAGAAAGAACTTTCACATTCTATGCACAATAAATAAAAATAAATTAAAATTAAATCTATAATAAAAATAATAAATTACTTATTTTAAGTTTGAAAAAAAAATGTATACATAAACCATTGAATCAAAGCAATGATATTTTTTAATTAATAACTTATGCCTCTGCATTGGAGCGCGGTATGTACTGCGCAGGAGTCTTTCTTGACGTTGAACAGGCGTTTGATCGAGTCTGGCACCCGGGTCTTCTGTACAAACTCCGAAAAGTCCTACCCCCTACATACTTCCTCATTATCCGCTCCTATCTTACTGATAGATACTTCAAAGTAACCCAAAATAATGTCTGCTCATCCCTCTTTGCTCAATCTGCAGGCGTCCCACAAGGTAGTATCCTCGGTCCCATCCTCTACACAGTTTATACAGCTGACATCCCAACCCATCCTGACACTGTCATCACTACTTACGCCGATGACACATGTTTGCTATCTGTTAATAATGACCCTTTAATTGCATCCCAAACTCTTCAATCACATATCACAAGCCTTGAAGAATGGTGTAAAAATTGGAGAATAAAAATAAACTCCAACAAATTCCATCAAATCACCTTTACCTTATGTCGTAAACCTATGACTTCTTGTCCTACAGTATCCTTCAATAATACTCCACTTATTCCCTTTGAGCAAATCCGCTACTTAGGACTCCACTTGAATAAACGTCTTACTTGGAATCCTCATACTAGACTGAAACGACATGAAACTGCTCGACCTTTCCGACTGCTCCAACACTTACTAGACAAACGCTCCAAACTTTCAATTAATTAAAAAAGACTTATCTACATTACTATAATAAGACCTATATGGACATACAGAGTTGAGCTTTGGGGCTCCACCGAACCATCGAATTCCTATCGTATCCAATCTTACAATCCAAAATCCTCCGTAAAATCCTTAATGCTCCATACTTTGTCACAAATAAAACCATTCATAAAGACCTTAATGTACCATATGTCACTGATTTAGCTTGAGCCAGATATCTATCCTTTCATGATAAACTTCAGTCCCATCCAAATCCACTTGTATCCACTCTTGCTTCTTCCTCGATCCCTGATAATCCTCCTGGGCGTCTGAAAAGGAGATGGCCTCGTGATCTTCTTACTTAAAATTATTTAGAGAGTGCTACCACTGGATAGTATCTCTTCATGCCTGTACAAGCAATTATTTATAATTTGCGCATATTTACTAGTTGTATATGTATACAGTTGTAAAATTCATTAAATAAACAAAAACAAAAAATAAAAAAAATAACTTATGACATTTTTCAAATATCTGTCAAATAAATATATTTATATCTGTCAAATTTTATATATTTGTTAAATATTTTATATATCTGTAATGTTTCGGATTGTTTATTGAATTATGATGATACTTACACACTTGTCTTATTTATTGTTTGTCAAGTAAATACCAATTATTGAAGAAGTGTTGGGGGATATCTAATTTATTTATCATTATCTTCTTACATAATATTATAATACAATTAAGTCATTATTTAAACAGTTTAAAAATAAATGAAATTCAACATGTTAATTTAATTAAATAAATATATTTTTTAAATAAATCGATTCGATAATGTTTTCGTTATCACTCTACAAATAAGAATGTGACGTTCGTTGGTTCGTTTATTTTGACGTCAAACAAAAGAAGGTAGGAAATCTACGTGTAAACAATGGAAGAGCAAAAATAGATGAAAGGCGTCACAGGAATATTTCAAGATCA
The DNA here is from genome assembly GCA_928085145.1 of Nezara viridula. NCBI lineage: Eukaryota > Metazoa > Arthropoda > Insecta > Hemiptera > Pentatomidae > Nezara > Nezara viridula. The sequence goes on along the minus strand of OV725080.1, from coordinate 88,192,189 downwards.
GATTTATTTTTACATCAAAAACAATCAATAAGACATTTTAGCCACATTATTAATAATTGATGTTTATGATTAATTATACAAGTGATCGATTCAAAGGAGTATTCTTCTATAAGTTTCATCGCATATATTATGTACAAAAGGTACCAATTAAGATATTGATATAAGCTCATAGTAATGATGATTTTCTTGAAGGCATTTAAAATTAATTCTATAAATAGTTCAATTTCTAAGCCAAATTTCTATTATACAATTGTGCTGAAAAAAATATATATATTTATATATAATAATTCTTTAGGCGCATTTTGTACTTTTTAGTGGAGAGTGAATTAGATTAAGCCGTAATATATCCGATGTGCAAAACTCGGGTAAAGTCTGCTGGAGTCCACTAATTGAATTGTTTTTTCTTATAGGTTAAAATATCTGAGAGACTAAAAATCGGACCTGCATACCGTATGTGAGAGAATTTTTCAGCATTTCATCCTCTCTGAACTATTATTTAAAATAGTCCCTAACGCGACAGTGTTTTATGGAAGATATGGAGTAAAATATCTCAAAAACCCTCGGATCTGCATACTGTAAGTGACGCAATTGTTCAGAATTTCATCCTTTTTATTATGAGCTATTGTTTATAATTTATAATTCATATTATTAATCTCGCCTTGTGGATGTTTTCACTTCTGTCGTGTGGTCTAATTTACAATCTTCAAATGAGTATACATCGTCTTATTAGCTAGCACTCAAAGCAGAAGGTTGAATGTGAAATACAGGGAGGTAAGTAAACCAGTGGTACTTCATTCAGTCTCTATGCACCCTTGTTAATCAGGCAAGTCTCTCATCCGCCTCCTTTTCAACCAAACGATGTCGTCAGCATCAGTGCGTCTTGAATTAATCTATTAGGGTGGACTTTGAAGTCTGTCGTGCAATCTCTACTACCTTGATAAACCTCATAAAATTGGATGCCATAATTTTCTTGCGGAGTTTGATGTTGAAGTTAGGTGATTTCTTTCTGATAATAAAAAAAATCCACACATCTTCTATTTCAAGGATTTCTTTAAAAGGTTTAATTATATTAAGGTATATAAAGTATATTTTGAGTATTCAATTTCATGGTGATATTCATTAACACTCGTTACTTATTTTTGTATTCCTAGTTCTGTGAGGACATAAAATGTATATAAGGACATGAAATTGAAACAAAATCAAAGTATTGAAAACAGTACATATATATATATATATATATATATATATATATATTTTTTTTTTTTTTTTTTTTTTTATGAACAATTTTTATTGAGAAACAAATACATTTTGCCTCAATTAAGGGCATTGAGTATTTATTATGTTTATTTTAATCCTGTCAATTTTATAACATATAAACAGTATAATCTCCCCGAATAGTCCCATATCCAGAATAAATTAAATATATATATATATATATATATATATATATATATATGATTAACTTTTTTTGTTTCAAAGATATTTAATTATTTCAAACTGACGTTCTTATTTATCACTCATCATGACATTATACAGTGCAGTATGAATGTCCTCTATATTCACTCATAGTCATGTATATGCACAGTATGAATGTTCTGTTCACGTGTGTATTATTTTCTCTCTGCCGTAACTTTTTTCTGTTTTTTTTTTTTTTTTTTTTAACCATGCCATTATACTCTCCGTGTTGAGTTGTCCCTTTTTTCCCTTTCAGATCACAATTGAGTTATATTCCCCTGTATTTTATTCAGACTAATTTTCTTTTTTTTTTTTCGTATCTTTTGACTTTTTTTTCATGTAAACACCATGCGTATTATTATTATTATTAATTTTCTTCATTCTCTGATTTCCGGACTTCAGAAACAAACTTTCGCCAGGCTTCTCTATCTTCACAATCTTATATCCATGAGGTCTTCTACGTCGTCGATCCACCACAGTTATGGTCTAAGACGTGCTCCTCCTGGGCGGTTGTAGAGAAGACAACCTATCCTCCTCCATTTTCTCTACATGGCCTAGCCATTTGAGTCGACATCATCCGACATTGGCTACAATATCGCGATTATTATATAGCTCACAGAGCTCGCCATTTTTCTGTATTCACCATTGGCCATTTATTTTCTTCGGACCGTATATCTTCAGTAGGATTTTTCTCTCACAAATTGTCGGATAGAGAAAAATCTGAACTATTTGCAGACCATCTTTCATCAGTATTTACACCATTTACCGACTTCACGAACACAGAACATGAAACCTTAGTATTTGATACTCTAGACATACCATTACAGATGACACATCCCCCTCTTCCTTTCACTCCTTCACAAGTCGCACAACAAATCAGATATCTCCCAAAAAGAAAAGCTCCAGGTTATGACTTAATAACTGCCGAGGGTCTCCAGCAAATGCCTAGGAAAGCTCTAGTGTTCCTTACGACAATATACAACTGTATTCTGAGGACAACTAACTTCCCATTACAATGGAAATACTTACATATCAAGATGATACACAAAAGGGACAAAGACATTTTGTACATATGGTGTGAATGTCATCCTACCTCACTATAACCAATGTCCAACAGACAGATTGTTATAATACTCAATAAAGAAATTTAAAAGAAATATCAGTAAAAGTAATAATAAAAGTTTTTAGAATTGGAGTTAGTCATATTGTCGACTATAAGGCTCATTTAAAAGTAGGAGTAGCAGAAATAAAGGAAAACCTTCATATTTCATATTAAGGAAAAAAAATCCAAATTTGGTTGGAAGAAATTGTTTATATTATTATTAATAACTCTATTGACATACATATAATTCACATATCTCTTCTAAAGAACTTTCTTCATGCTTACAGATTTCAATGGGGTTCTATTATTTTTAATACATCTGTTAGTTATAAAAATATCAGAATAATATAATTGAAAATTGGAGTATGGACTTCATAAATATATATATTTTTTGTGACTGACCTCAATCTCGAACTTCAATCTAACCGTAGTCCTTTTCTCTTGACAACAATGGATAACAGAAATATTTTATGTAGTATTTTTCAAGCATGTTATTTTTTGGGAATGCAATAAGTAAAAACTGGGTCGTAATTTAATGAAATTGGCCGGGAACAACATTCCGGAGAAGAAGGAAATTTAATTTCCAGAAGACGAAATGTAATTAGGAGAGGAGTAGGTCCCGCCACATATATGTCTACCCGCTGGTGGATGGTCATTTATCAAAACCCCTTTCTTTTCAACCCTTACGATTTCAGGTTTATTTACCCTATTTTTTTTAGTTTTTTTTTTAATATAAATTGGATATTTTTGACAGAGCGATTTATATTAAGACTGGACGTTTTTAAAAAGTCTATGTAATAAATTTATATTTTGCTGTTAAACATTTTAAAACGTGTGTGTGTACACATATGTTTTCTTATATACATATATATATATATATATATATATATATATATATATATATATATATATATATTTGATTAAAGAGCAATTCCAGGAAAGAAATGTACACAGAAAAATAATAAATAAAAATCTGGTGCGGTGAGCTCATCACACAACTTTCACTTACCACCATCTTCTTAACAGTAATAAGTACTTTCAGAAAATGTAAATGAGAATAAAAGTTCTAGTCCGCGGTACAGGCCCCGTTTTATCGAATTATTAACATCCACCTGAAACTTCGTAAATAGTTTGAGCTGTGGTAGAGTAATTTTCTTATTTAAATGCTCGAATCAAAATCACTTACCTTTAGGAATATTTTACATTTACAAACAAAAAAAGAAAAAAGAAACCTTAAACATAAACTGACCTGCTTCGCTCAGAACCTCCGTCAGTCAATAGCCATCGGATCTGAGTTTCTTTGAATTTCCCTCGAGGATATTTTCCTCATCTTTTCTTAGGTCACCGTTCACCGTACTAAGGCGATTAGCTAGTTCCCCATCGCTACTTTCAAATACTTATTTATCTCATATCTCGTAATTACTAAATAACATCGTATTTTATATTTTCAGGTTAGTAAGTCGATCCGGTAATGGTTCAAAAGGCTCTATTCAAAAAGATCTGTTCAATGCGAACACCCCAACTGTTTCCTGGAATTAGCTTTGAGCCATTCTATCCTTTTCAGCTTTGGACGTTGTACTCTTTTTGTCCCACTCCACAGAGCAAGTCCCCTCTTCTGTTTATACTGGCCTGACCTAGCCGGATTAATTCAGTCTGAGCATGGTTGAACCTAGACTCCAAAGAAGCAATTCAAGTATTTAAATTCCTACTGTGCAAATATTGAATTAAATATTCATAAGAATACGCTCAAAAGCTGGGGGTCGGGTGCATAGTGTAAATACCGTGTTATCGTTGCTTGGTCATGCAAAGCTGACTGCTTACCAAATGCATTAGATTTAAAAAACTGGAGAATGGTAGAATCCGTTGCACATTCTGGTTACTTTATCATATCCGGAAGGAATAGTAAGTATATGATAACTAATTTTCTTATTACCGAAAAAAACCTTGATATGTAAGTTTTAAAAAAACTAAATATTTTTATGAAGTGACAGCAATTTGTAACTTCATCAATCTGCTTTCCCATAGGTATTCGAAAACGCTCAATTTCACTAAATTTTCATAAATGAAAAAGTCTCTTTTATTTTATACTTAGAGGCGTAAAACCCTGAGTTCATAAATGGATATCTAATCTTCATTTGAATTTTATCTCAATAATTATATATTATGGAAAAAAATTCAAGTTTAAATTTTGTTTAGCAAATCGTTAGTTTTAACATAAGTGTAACCTTATTTTAACTTCATCATTATTTAATTCAACTATTTTTTTTAAATATTTTTAATTTGTCAGCCCAATACTACCATTGAAGTATTACACAACTTATTTATTATGTTATAATAGAATGAAGGTATATCTATATAAATTATTATTATTTATTTATTTTTATCTTGAAAAGTCTATTTTAGATTCTCCTATAAATTTGCATAGCGACTGAATGATACGCCTATCTAGATCGGTCAGCTCTTGGTGGAAAGCGCTATAATTATGATTGAGAGGATATTTAATCCGTTATTTATTATATTTGCTGCATTTCTGAATAATAGGTCCTCGATGGATTTGCATGCCGAACATTTGTCGTTTTTATTAACTCCAACCTTCAAGCTAACCTAATTAAATCTAATCGTTAAGCCACGATTGGTACGACCATGGTTAATTCTTAATCTTGTAATTACGACCATTTCTTTTCTGTTTAACTTAACAATGGCGTTGGAGAACCATGGCCTTATGTGTGTGTACAAACATACAATGCTAAAAAGTAGTTTTTATTTTGGACTTAGAGGCGTAAACCCCGAGTTCATAAATGGATATCTAATCTTCATTTCAATTATCTCAATAATTAAATATTATGGAAAAATCTAGAGTTTTAACTTCATCATTATTTAATACAACTGTTTTTTTTTTTATTGATTCATTCTCCATCCTTGCCACATGACCAGCCCATCTCAATCTTCCAAGCTTCATCCTCAGAACAACATGATGACCATTAAAGGTTGAGCAAATTTCGACATTTTTCCGTCTTCACCAATTTCCATCAATCTGTACTCCTCCAAATATTCTTCGAAGAATTTTTATTATGATCCTGACAGAACCTCTCTACGGCACAAGAAGGAGAGTGAGACCAAAACTAAGATGGTCAGATAGTTTTGCAAGAGCTTCAAGGGAGGTCCTGGGAGTCGAGAGCTGGATGATAGCGGCACAGAACAGAGATGACTGGAGGAAGCTGGTGGAGGAAGCCAAGACTAGTCACCGAATCGTAGCGCCGTATAATAATAATAATAAAAAAAATAATACTATATATTTATTATTTTATAGTATAATAGAGTTTGTGCAGCGGAATAAAAAGAAGAATCACGAGAATGAATATAAATTTTAAATAAACATTCATAATATTTTGCTTTTGTCTCTTTTCCTTTTGAGGGAGTGGAATAGCTCAGTGATAGGGCACTGAACTCCGAATGCCCACGAGGTCTCAGGTTCGAATCTTGGCTCATAAAAAAATAGTTATTCTGTGTCATTAGCTGTGAGGCGACCCTGGGGTTGGAAGATCCTCTTGGGGCATATCCAGCCTCTATAAACTGTTTAAAAATTTATTAATATCTATATAAAATTAATGAAGTGTAAAAAACCTGGGGTGATCTCTAACAAATCACCTTCTTGCACAACCGTTGACCGAGAAAGAGTGGTACACATTTTTTTTCCTTATCTTTTTCCTTCATGTGGAAGTAAATTAATTGACTGATTGTGAGTAAAACTAAAGTACTATGTTTATTCATTTTCCTATTTATAAACATACTAGTAGTGGAGATTCTTATGTATTCCATTCCATTTTGTAGATTTATCTCTTGTAACACCAGAGCAGCAGAAGTCCTGAAAAAGATAGAGCTCATCTAAGAGACCCTTAGGAAGTAGAGAGCTTTATCAAAGACTTGCAGGTGCCGAAGAGGCGCATCGCTTTCCACTGATGGTATTTCCCAAAGGGTCCCTCCGCCATCATTTATTCAGTATGGACGGTTCGGCCTACATAAACATTTTATTCAGCTCTCAGTGTGGCTACTATTCAATCTCTTCCCACTAGCCTTTTTTTCTATTCCCCTTCCGAAATAACGTTATATTATTTATTTTCCCCTTCGAAAAGTGGTAAGGATGGAGAGAATATCTTTAACGAAACCGTAAGGGTCAAGTAACACTCATCATTTACCATACACGAAACCCCTGAGGAATATTACTAAACCCGATTAAGAATTTTTATTGATAATTTCAATTGATTCCATGTTGTGAAATCATTACTGGTTATCTTTCTGGAATTTTATATGAAAAAATTATTTTGAGTGTACGTTGAAAAAAGGAATCGGTCTTCTTGAAACTTAATTCCAAATATATGTAGATACGAATTTTTCTTCATAAGCATCTAACAACACTGGTCTAGTTGATAATAAAGGAATACGAACTTAAGAGTCGATAGTTTAAAATTTCTATTTTCATTTTCTTGTACATGAAATATATAGTAAAGGAAAGCAATCTGAAAAAAAAAAAACATGATGAGTATTCAACGGAAATACAAGTTTAATGGTATTTGCATTTTTGTTTGTCATTGGTTTTATTGATAATGTTGTTACATATTAATTTATTTATTTATTAACCAAACAAAAATGTTTAATATTAAATTTCTTTGCAATGAGCAAATGTTTTGTCAGCTTCACAGCGTCCCATCACAACCCAGATATAAATCAGGTCAAGTCTCTTGGCCAACGCCTGGTTAATCGTCCTGGTGAGCTGTAGAGATTTCTTGTACGTTTAAGGATTTCGGTCAGAGGATTCATGTTGAACATCAGTCTTTGGTGAAAATGATTGTAGTTTTCTTTTGCTGTGTCTAAAAATTGTTGGTACGCATAAGTATTTATGTAGTACACCATTTGGGACATAATTTTTTATTGATTTAATTATAAAATTTATTGCAATATTTTTTAAAATTTACTTCAACACAATTTATAAATTTATTGTTACTTTCCAATTATTGTTTTTCTAAATAGTCCGGTAAATGGACAGCTGAGATGAACTTGACTCATGTGGGTGAAACGATGTTATTTATATATGTGTGATCTGCACAAGATTGTAAATCTTTAACAAATATAAACAAAATCTATTTAACAAGTTTAATGGTACGCTAAGGACAAAACTATTTTGATTTGACTCGTTACACCAATGTGAAATTAAATGGCATTTAATATAAGCTAGTATATTTTTTAAGATAATGTTAAAACAGCTTATTTGCCAAACTTGCAAAGTAATTTCCATGTAGCTCAAATAAAATTAGTCATGTTACCATAAATACAAAAAAGTAATGATGTAATCTATAGAATTTTTTTTTCTAGGTTTCTAGAGAAAATAGCTTTTTTTTATTAATGCAGTTTACTCACTTATTATGCAATTTTGATCTATTTTTAGGAGTTTTACTATTCCTAAAATAGGAAAACTCTTTTATACATTTTTTTTGCACATTATCATTTTATTTTATTTTATTTTTTAGTAGCTATCTTAGATTATATAGAAGGTCATGCCAGTCCCAATATTATTGAGAGCACAGAGTATCGATATTATTTTTATCTTGGATTATCACATAAGTGATCTCCTGCAAATAATGAATTAAAATTCATGTAATATACAGCTTTATATACCTGATAGTAGTTATTTATTTATATATTCCGCTACACGGATGTACGCACGGAAACGCATTGCGAAACAATATCCTCGTCTTCCAAATCCAGAGCGAGGTAATATTGCTCCATTCCTCATTTTAGTTTGTTTATTCCGAAAATGTTGGTGGAGGGGGACCTGATTTGCATTCTACATTATATCTCAATAAAGGACGTGACTCAAATTCTCCTAGTATAGGCTTCTTTTCCCTCCCCTTTCTGGATAAAAAATTAAGTTTCTCATGCGCGCACCGGCTCCTGATAAAAACCGGGACCGTAAACACGGAGCGAATACGAACAAACCAGAATAATAAAACACTTCATTGGTTCCATCATAGATTTCGAACTAGCATAAGTGGAGATAGACTATGATAATTAAAAATATTCAGAAATATAATTTGTAAAAAATAATTATTTCACATTTTTAACAAAGTGTGAAAATGGAAAGGCCAATGGAAAAAGATTAGACAGGAGAAAAAATATTATTTTATCAAATGTTGGTTATTACATACGTTTCTCCAAAATATTGTCAATTAATTCATAGTAAAGTATATCGTTTTAAAAAGTACCTAATCTAATACAATTGTTATATATTTTTATGAATTTACAACAAAATATTTAAGATTTCTATAAGTATCATTTTTTAACAACAATTTCTCCCAATTGCATTTAAATGACATGTGTTGATGTGTTGTCAAATGTTACCTAATGCTTGTAATAATTCACATACATCTGTGTCCAATAATATGCAATTTAAATCTGGTTATTTGTATAATATTTTATTTTATTTTATAACCTTTATTAGAAGTTTATAATTGTAAAATATCAACTACATATTATCGTGGCTCAAAAATACAATTAAATATTAAAATAATCCGTAAACTTTTCTCTAATTTATGCATCATCCAAACAGAAATGAAAACAAAGCCTATATCACATCACTCGTTGAAATCCAATCGCTTATTGGCAATACAGCTTTTTAGGCAGCTGATCAGTAAAAACAAACCAAGTTAAAAGCATGTAACTAACAACCAAAATATATAAATATGCATTTTTTCGAGTTTTAAGGAATGTAAGAGAAGAATAACTCCAAAACATAAACATTTCAGATTATGCATATTGCACAGAAATTTGATAACACCGTGCTATGTAATGAACATAGCGAATAAGCTGTTAAAATTGTTATGAGGTGCCGAAAGCAAACTTTAAATATGCTGACAACAAACACACCTGCTGACATCAAAGGATACCGTTAAAATGGTGGAGCTCAGGTATTTGTCTGGATTCTGCAAAGACCTAGGGGTCTGGGAAAGGCCGTTCCTTAGAGTAACTGGTAACTAGTAACGTGTTGAATTACTGGTTCCCTTTAGGATGTGACCAGTAAAAATAATCTTACACCCGAAGTTATGAACCAATCAAAACCAACCTTGTCACACCCTGAATATTTGTATAAAATCTTCCGAGAAGTAAGAAAAGGGGTTTTATGTCTTTTTCCGGATTTGGGAACTGACGATACAGCTTGGGAGACCGGAGCGATGAGCGTCCTGATAGATTTGACTGAACAAGAGGAGATTCAATCAGCAGATACAGTGAAGAAACCTACTAACAACACCACTTCATAGTTCATAGCTAAGTTTTATGCCCAATAATAGATTTACCAATGTTAGAATATATGACGAAATAATAGTCCATCTGAAATCATACCTTCACAGTCATTGATTCAATTCATTGAACCATGAATTTCTATATAGTTTCTTGTAAATAGTTTCTTGTAAATATAATATAGTTTATTGAAGATAAGAATAAAATAAGTTTTTTAGTAAAAGTATTTATACTATGATGATCACAGGTAATTTTAGTAATTAGAAAGGATTATAAACACAAACCAGCCTTTGAGAAAAGAAATTCAATTAATTAACCTTGGACAAATCAGTAGATCATAGATTCAAATCTGTTTAATTCATCCTTTATTATTAATTTTTATTAAAGATTTCTGGATAATTAGTGGTATCCCAAATGATTTCACCCTGTCCTACAAAAAATAACATTTCAACTGTTAATTGTAGAACTGATAGTAGAAATTTTAATAAATTTTATTCTGAAACGTTGAACTTCTAGGATAAGTCTAATATCGAAGTAATTATCTTTTTCAACTTTTAACTGTTTTCCATGATAAACTTTTTTTTTATTATTTTCTTTATCATTTCTTCTTTATTCTTCAATACTCATTATTATTTTTTCTTATAATATTTTTTTATTGTTATTTGTATTTTTTGAGGCGTATTCATGTATTTTGATTGGTAGGTACATAATTTTTATATTTTATTTTTTTTACTGATTTTTTACTACGATTTTCTGCCATCCTTTGCTGTATTATCTCACCTTTCCTCCAGTATGTGATCTTAGGTTTTTTTTGTTTTGTTTTTTCAGTCCCCGGTTATTTTATTATTCACTTAATCTCTCCGTTTTGTGTGGTTGGAATTTTCCAATTACTAACTAATACCGTTTTCTTTTTCTTGGCAACATTTTAATCATTTATCTTAATACATTCACACCTATCAATAACAATATTTATTCTTTTGGTTCTACCAGCCATGAAAAGTGAAATTTTCAATTTTTATTGAATAGAATAAACTAATGTATAGATAATAATAGAAGAGACTAGTATTATTATTTTAATAGTTGTCATACACCTCCGAAACATTGACTGTTACTGACGTTGACAATACAATTTCAACATATCACTTCGACCCCAGACCAACTCCACTGAATTTCCAAAATCACTTTCTAAATTTACAAATTGGTATTCAATTTGGAAAATTAGATTAAATCATTACAAATCACAACATATAACATTTATAATTCAACAGGACACATACTGGTTTACATCGGCAACAACAAAATTCCTCAGACGGATACTGGACGTTATCTCGGGCTAATATCCGACAGAAAGATAACCTGGGGTGTCCATATAAAAATGAAAGGAAAGACTTTGAACAAGCGACTGAATAAACTATACTCACTTTTTTTAAAATTGAAAATCAGACAAAAACTAAATACATTTACTCATCTAATCGAATCCATATGGACATACGCCTCACAAATTTACGGTTATGCAAAAAATACATACAAAAACTAAAATAATTTCAATACAAAATTGTATGACTGATAACAGCAGCCTCCTAGTACGTAAACAACAAAACTTTTCTAACCGACTTACAATAACCAGCTATCGATTAACACATACTATCTACTCCCGATTTCAACTTAAACTACACGGACATCACTACGGCCCCATCAATCACCTGGCTACAGCTGATAAGCCCATCAGGAGACGACTGAAGAGAAGCTAGATGAGAGATTTCCTTTTCTGAATTAAGGAAGTATAACCAAGACCTGGAAGAAGTGTTCCTAATTACTACTCCTCTTCATGCCGAAAATACCAAATTTCCTAACAGTAACAACGCATCAGCTTGTAGCCAAAATAATGACAGTAGGATGAAATTATGATGTTCAAAAAATTAAAGAACAAATATGTTGATTTGCGCTAGTTTTATTTATCTACATATTACTTTCACTCTGCGACGCAGATCCTGTCCCACAATCCTTTTCAATTCAATACCACTTCCCGACTCAGATACAGTCTGTTACCTTGGCTTCCTTTTAGACAAAAGACTAACTTGGAACCCACATACGAGACTTAAAAGACAAGAACTTAAACAACGATATGGCCAGCTATATAGACTACTAAGCAGGACATCTCATCTTTCGATTGAAAATAAACTTTTAATCTACAAGACAATACTGAAACCTATCTGGACCTACGGACTTGAACTGTGGGGAACTGCTAAACATTCGAATATCAAACGCATCCAATCCTTCCAGTCCAAAGTACTTAGAACAATAGCGAATGCCCCATATTATGTCACAAATAAGACCCTACACCATGACCTTAACATCCCAATTGTCCTCGACATCATCCCATCCAGATTCTCAAACTTTCACCAGAACCTTATCCATCATCCAAATCCTCTAGCTCAATCCCTATCCAGCTCCCACCATCCCTACAATCCCCCTCGAAGGTTAAAATGGCAGTGGCCGCGAGATCTATTGTAAATATGCTTCTGGAGTCCTGGCAATGGCCAGCTTCTCCACTCAAGCCCTGAGCATCTGTGGCTCTAGTGCCCTCATTCAGCCTCCACTGGCTTTAAGTACTAGTGATGCGGCTGGAAAAGTGGCACTGGGATCTCTGGAGTCCTGCTTTGCTTTCCACATGTGGGGAGAAAAGCCTGGCTCGGAGATTCCTGGGCGAATGTATATATTGTATATAGGTATGAATGTGTTTAGAAGTTGTTATTTTATTTTGTTTGTTTATTTTTTTTTCCTATTGATTTACTTTTTTTTATAAGTATTATTTATTTACTTCTTATATTTATAGTTACTTCTGTATTACTTGTATATACTGTATGAATGAGAACTTCTAGCCTTAATACTTATAGCCCTCCAACAGTGGCTGATTGTATTATTATTCAATAAAAAAAAAAAAAAGTTTTATTTGTGCATACTGTAAACAGTGTTCGGATGTATGGGCTGTATGTAGTTATATCGGTTGTATCTTAACTTACGACTTCCAACCTTCAAAAACCGAAGTACACAATTTGATCAACTAGGGAACCCAGCCAAATTAGCAGTTTTACAATATAGGTAATAACTAAAGCCATCATAAATATTGTGATCTCCATACAAATTACGACTATTATGAATATAAGTCTTATAAAATAAAATCCCTCCGGATAGAATCCAATCATGAGCATGGAAAAATATAAAACCGCAACGGATCAAATAAAAGAAGAACGAGGTCAATATGCAAATCGTATCGACCCGGGAGAAAAACATTCATCTCTGTCCTTTTATTTTTCTTAAGTACATTCCCGGGTTTCGGTCTTATCGGAAAGATTACTACTGGCCCATTTTGTAGACCGATTCGTTATAATTTTTTTCCTATATTTTTTTAAAAATATTTAAGTACTTCAGATTTTCAAATTTATGAATTCATGTATATATTTACACATTTAATTTACTTTGAGATAAGGTTCATACTCTATTTAAAATTACAGGAGAGTTTTTATATACTAAATGTTTGGATGCTTATCAACTATCCAATAATTTAAAATAGTTGAAGGATGTATCCTCCTTCCATTGTTATTATTGCTATACAATTAAAAAAATAATCAAATAGAATCCCTAAGTAAAATTTAGAATCATTGAATGCCATTTTGTATAGTAAATCCATAATAAAATTATAAATCAGTAAATTATTTTAATATTTTCAGTATATTTATACATAAGTTACATTGAAATATAACCCACATCATCACATATACCAATTGATTAATTTATTATTTAACTCATACTTAAATTTCTCATCTTTTAGCAGCTGATTCTAACAGGTGTCTTATCAAAAAATATTCGCAGATACAAGCGGGAAAGAAAAAATAAAGCTTAGGGAACCATATGATATACATAGTGTTTGATATCTTTTAATATATTAAAAATATAATTTGTTAGCTTATATTTTTTTTAATTTCAATTTTTTATTGTGAAATACTACAATCTCTCACACCTAAGGGCAATATTAATAGTGATAGAAGAATAGTCTAATCACACTCTATGTACAATAAATAAACAACATAATGCTAAAAGTAGATGTATATAAACTAAAATATACTAATTGAATATTTAATAGTTGACCGTTGCATTATAAAGGGGGCTTTTAATAAAATAGTTTTGCCACTATTCATCTATTTTATGACCGCCACCCCGGACCTTCCTTCAACATATAATAAACTAAACAAAAAAAAAAAAATGCTTATATCATCAAAATAACTATTTATACACACACATGCGTTTATAAAATATTTACAAAATTCATTTATTCAAGAGCTCCGAGCCAAGCCCCTTCCCCTCTCGTAGAAAGAAAGGCAGGACTCTAGGAGATCCCAGCTCCCCTCAATCTTTAATGTTTGTAGCTTATGTTTGAGAAAGTAAATTAAATTTTGCACAGACTATAACAAATAACGTCATATTTGTGAGTTTGTTTCATCCTTTTGAAGTTCGACCAACTGATTGTGGTCTCGATTTCTCTCTCATAATTTTAAGTAGAAAGGTGCTTATTCCACGTCTTTTTGAGCTAGTTATGGTTGAAGGGTAAGAATCGATTTGTTTTAAGTATGTATAAGCATTCATTACCTGTATTTTCTTAATTGCATTCATATTCTTTTAATTCTTCTTGAATTACTTTTGTTCTAACTGACGGAAAATGCCGGTGCATGTGCAGAGGAAACTATAATGACTTTACTTGGTAGACTTTTTCTTCTTTTATTTACCTTTATATATATATATATATATATATATATATATATATATATATATATATATATATTCTGATGTAATATTGTATTTTTTAATTTTAATTATCAAATTATTAACAAACGCCTGAAACTTCATAAATATCTTTATTATATTATAGTAACCTACAAATATTGTATTTGCGAAGATTATCTGAATTAGGACGTTTTCAATCTGGAAATCGGCAAACTTTGTCTAGTCAATTAGGTACTAAACACTCGTAAATATTCCTTTGCTTTCCATTTGAATCGTAAGATAATATCATCTCAAATACGAAAAAAAAATTGGCCTACAAAAATATTGGGCTGTTTGGCTTGAATTCCACCACCCAAAATATCAAAATAACGTGGTTATACAGGAGAAACGGTCCAATATTTTTGTAGGCTACATTTTACTCGATTACGTGATGATATTACCTGAAGATTCATGTAAAAAGTATATTCGTGAGTTTCTAGAACCTATTTCTTGTACCTCATGAGTTTTTGCTGTCTAATTAAATAGACAAAGTTTGCCGATTTCCATGTTTAAGACTTACCTATTACGAGAATTTTCGCAAATGAAATATTTTTAAGTTACTGTGAGATAAAGTTCTTTAAGAAGTTTCAGGTGGATGTCAATAATTTGATAAAAAGGGATCTCTACTACGGACTAATATCTAGAACTCTTAATGACAATTTAAAATGTTTAATATTCTTATCATCTGACCAGACTTACAAAAATTATTTGGAACTTTCATATCTGTCCAGAAATCTGATTGAATATAGCTTAAAGCATATTTTTCTTGTTGGAGCGAGAAGAATTATAAAATATTATTATTTCTTTATTGCGTTATGAATAATTTATGAGCAGGACATCGATACATATCAGGTCCTCTTGAAACTGAAGACTCAATTGTTGAATCCGGAACGAAAAGAAAAGAGGTTATTCCAAGGAAATAGTTTACATCGGCTTAGATGACAGGGGGAAGAATTAGAAGCGAAACCCGACCAGAGGACCACTTTACTTTTAATGGAGTTTTCAAACTCGAAGGGAGAGATTAGATGAGCTGGGGACAAAGAAGGAGGGATTCTGATTTAATAGCCATGAAATGGGCCTCAATTCGTCCGGCTCAAAGCCCGACCCCCAACTTTTAAATGTCCTCTAATAGGTAATTGTCAAACTTGGCCGGCATCGAACCCAATGCTGACTTATTGAAATGATAACAGTCCAGTTGAAATTCTTTACGTGCGTTTCCGAGGCCCCTTTCAGTAAAAGTTTCCAATTGCGGAGTGGGATGAGGGACCGGACCTTTTTATTCAGCAGTTCCATCCGGACCTCATTCCATTCATCGTCTAATTACTTCGCTTGGACTCGTGAATTTCGATTTTATAGGGCTTGAGAAAAAAAAAAGAAATAACAAAAACAATGAAAAGTACCCATTAAAAATGAGCAACAAAAAAACAAAACCTCATGCACTATTTTCTTAATTGGACTCCAATCTCGTTTACTTCCTCTTTTGCATCACCCTGTAGTGCCTTTCAGCGGAGGGGAGAGTCTAACCAAAATTGCCAATGGTCCCTGTTTCTTGTAAGATTTCTGGCTTTTAGTATATTCTTATTTATATTTTTGCACAGACGGCCTACGTATTCGAGGTACGACATCCTCGGTCTGCCGCGGAGTATTTTACTATCGAGGACATAGTCCATAGACCTTAATGGATCTCCCTGTTCCTCCATCTTGATGACATGCCAAAACCATTTAGGCTACCGAGTCTTTAGGACATCCTTCATCGGGGGAACTCCCTATTCCTCACTGATTCTTTCGTTGCTAATGCAGTCCTCGATCCTTCGGAGAAACCTCATTTCTGCAGCAGTGGCATTCCGTTGACACGACTGAGAAAGAAGAGGATCTCTTAGAGTCTTGCCTTTTCTCACATAAGTCGTTGAAAGGACCAGACTCGGAACTTGAAAACGTCTGATTATAAATACTGTAATTATTTATGAATGTGTTTTTATGTATTTTATATTTTTATTGTTTTAAGCTTCGTTTCTTTGGTTTTATCATAAATTTTTTCTTTTATTTTGTTATTATATATATGGTGAATGGGTCTCACATAGTTCTAATGCCCTTAAGTGTGGCAAAATGAATTATTTCTTAATAAAATAAAATAAATGTCATATACAGAAATACATGAAAAAAATCTTTAAATTTTTTATTTATTTATTGAATATTAACACGATCTGCCATGCTGAAGGGCAATAAATATTAGAGCTAAAAGTATCCAGAAAAATAAATTAAGGTAATTAAAGAAAAAAATAATACTAGTAAAAAAATAAATAAATAAATACAAAATAATAAATTTAAAAAAATCAGCCACAGATATTAATCGGATCTATCCATTCCAAAATTAAAAAAAAAAAAGTGTATACTTTGTGAGGTGTTCGAAATTCTAATTTTTGTATCCCTCATAACTTCTTTTCGGGGAAGTGCGTTATGAACAAAAATTTAAAGGGCTTCAATGAGAATAATTGAGCCTAGTTTCATGAAAATATGTTAATCTGTTTAGGTGATTCAGTCTATAACAACATATTTTTTGGATGAAATCTTGGACGGAAAGGGCGAATGATAATGGCGATTTCTGACAGTCGGACTTTTTTTTTTTCACTATTAGGATTCTACTTATTTTGAAAAGTAAAACCTTAAATTTTAAGAGGATTAACTTTTTTTCATACTTGGTAAGAACAAATGTTCATTGTATAAAGAATAAATGTTCATTGTTTCTTTTTTCATACTTCTATCCACACCCGTCATAGTATTGACAATAAGCAGATGTGATCTCATTGTAAAGAAAATTGGGAGGATTAGTAGAAGCATGAGGAAGATTTGTACCCAGCAGTATCTCTTCCCGCTCTTGTTCTACTTCATAATTTAGGAAAGGAGATCTCTCATCCAGCTCCTCCTTAGTCGTCTCCTGATGGGCATGTCAGCTGCGGACATATCGTTGATAAGCCCGTTGCGATGTCCGTATAGTTTAAGATGAAATCGGGAGTAGAGAGTGTTGGTCGATAGTTGGATGTTGTAAGTCAGTATACAAAGTTTTGTTGTTTACGTACTAGGGTGCTGCTGTTATCAATCTATATTTTGGATTGCGTCTTTTTTTTTCAGAATCATAATGCAAATAATAAACAAAAAATTAGGTCATTTTTTGCTACTATTATATTTTAAAATATTTCATCATGTGGTGCGCTTTTATATTGCATTTTACTAGATAAGTCTGGAGCTGATTCGGTAAACAACACGCCCTCTAGAAAACTTAAAAGTCATGTTCGAAATATTTTATTAGAAGTTCGTTATGTGATTGTTTGTTCTGTGAAATTTTCTAATAAAAAATTATCTCAATTTTTTTTTAATCAAATTAAATACTACATAGCTACTGTCTTTTCAAACTGAAATTGTAAGCATTCTTTATAATACCTATTCGGATTATGTTTCAGTGAGTAAGTAGAACATGGATTGTACCAGAGTGAAAAATTCAGATATTTTATCAGATATAATTAAGTAAAATAACTTAATTAAACATAATATTTGATCTTTTAAAATTAAATCAGCTAATTATCAAAAATACTGAGCTTCTTAAAGACGACTAAGACAAAAGAAAGAAAACTTAACGAACCCGTTGAGTGCAAAGCGAAATTTATCGTTTCTATTTTCTAAACCGGGCGCCATCTGGTTAATATTATTCCTCTAATTAAACATTACTTTTTATTCCCAGCTTTACCAATTAGGGGCAGTTACTCGTTCCTTCTTTCCTTTATTATTTACAAGTATTATTCTTCTTTTTTTTTTTCTCAACCCTTTTCTAGTTCGTGTCTCTCTTCTTTTTCTTAAAGGTCTTCCTGTCCCGTGGTGTAGTATTGTTAACCGGTTAATTAAAGAGTAACTGTTTAGTTCAAGTATTTTAAATCTGTTAATAAAAGAAAAATTTTTAAAAATATATCAAAATGATATAATGGATTAAAAAGAAAAAATCTTGTGTGCTTTAGACCACCCGACAGATGTGAAAACATCAACAATCCGAGAATAATAATGTGAAATATAAATTATAAATAATAGCCCATTATGAAGAAAACGAAATTATGAACATTTCCTTCGCTTACAGTATGCAGGTGCGATTTTTAGGTTCTGAGATATTTTAATCCACATCTTACAAGAAACTCGTTATAATATTATTTTCGACACTATTTTTTTTCCTTTTCGCCATTCTAACACAGCTGTGTATTAGGGCACAATTATTAATAATAGTTCATTAAAGAGAGGATAAAATGCTGAAAAACTCCGTCGCTTACAGTATGTATGTCCGATTTTTAGTTACTGAAATATTTTAATCGATATCTTAGGTGAAACTCGTTATAATTTAGTTTTCCACATTATTTTTTTTCTCTTTTCCCCTCTCTAAAATGGCTATATTAAGATACAACTTTCAATAATAGCTCATTACAAAGAGGATGGAATGCTGAATATTTTCCCAGCTTGCAGTCTGCAGGTTCGATTTTTAGTTTCTGTGATATTTTAATCCCTATGCAAAAACACTTCAACTAGTCGACCCCAACCGACTTTACCCGAGCGGTACAGATCTGACGGCTCAAGCTAATTATCTCTACACAAAAAAGTGCAAACATGCTTTAAATTTAAGAAGTTTTAAATTTAAAAAAGATATATTTTTTTCACAAATAAGTGACTAAAATTAGAATAATAGCGGGCTGTAGGACAATATGATTCCTAACAAAGAAGGAGGTTAACAGTCAGTAGGCCACCGATTGCATCAAAATTTACTTATTAAATAAAATGCATTTACTATATCAATTTTATTTATTAACACAATAAAACAGTATTAGGTATGTCTGAAAGAAAATACCTTTTCAAACGTTTCGATGGCATTCGGAGTCGGAATCCGTAATATTGTAAGCAAATTTTCAACCTAACTGGCAGATTGTACTTCTTTTAGGTATTATTGCCAGCTCAGACAGGTCAATTTAATGATTTAGATTAAACTGTAAGCAAGAACAATGTTCAGCATTTCATCCTCTTTGTAATGAGCTATTATTCAAAATTTTATCTTAACGGGGCGCCGTATTAGAGAGGCGAAAAGGGGAAAAAATAGTTTCGAAAACCAACTGCTAACAAGTTTTCTTGAATATTTGAATTAAAATATCTCAGAAACTAAAATTCGATTCTGCATACAATAGGCAAGGGAAATATGAAGAATTTCAGCTTCAGTCTAACGCCATATCGTTCAAAATTTTATCTTAATGAGGTCCCAAAATTTTGAACTTTTCGATGGATTCAAACGCTCCTAAAATCGACATGTCTGAGCTGGCCGACGAACATTGTAATACCTAATAGCACAGCACTATCGGCCTGATAAATTGAAAATGTGCTAAAATACTTCGGCTTTTTCGGCCTAAAGGTCTAAGTGATTTAGTATTAATTTTACATTAAACAATTAAATGTTGAAGGGCGCTAATACATTCTTGTAGTTTTGAAAAAATATAGCCAACCATGTACTTTATATTTTGTAATATACAATATTCATAATTATTTTTCTGTAAATTTCATATTTCAAAAATTGTTTCTTTTCTTTGTTCTTAAAATAATTTTATTTTATGTGTATTTCTATGTGAATTTGGGTGTCCAGCAGCGAAAGTGTAATTGGCATAAAATGTTAAATAAATAAATTTGCATTTTTATATTTGTAACAATCTTTGAATAAAATATTTCTTTAAAAATTAATCGTACTATCCATTTTTGTATTTTATAAGTTGCCTTCAATTTGCATAACTTAGTACGACTTTTATTAATACTTTAAATTGTGTACAGTATAAGCTACAGTAATTAATTAAATAATATAAAGAAATTCAAATATCTCACTTTGTAATAATAGGAATATCTAAAATTACCATTAATCCGTATATAATGCAATACTTACCCTGATTAGCATAAATGTTCAATACGCCAATCATGTCTCTAATTGCAATAATAGATGGACCAATTCTCAAAGACCCAAATGTTGGCCTGCCTCTGTAGACTGATTTGGAACTTACCAACGAATGTTTTAACTGATGCACATGTTTTTATTTATTTTTTATTTATAATAAAAAAATTATTTACTATCACTGCTATGTGCATTGTACTTTTTTTCTTGTTTTATAAATATGGGTACCATATATCCAGCATTCTTTATGTGATGATATACCTTTGGATTCATTTTTATTATATAAAACATATCTTCATCGTTTAATACAAAATTATTTGCATTTATCTTGATTCTTTTTTACATTTTTGTATCGCACTTATCACTGATGGAAATAGCATTAATGGAATATAGTTAGGAATCTTTGATATCAATGTCGAACAATTATTAACAGCCTAATATAAATATATGAAAATTTTTATTATAAATAACGTACCTAATCTAACGGATTTGATTATGTTGTTATTTCTTCTTGATGATTGATTGAAGATACAGATAGGTACTTGCTGATATAAATGTTAAATTATTGTTTCATTTTAATTCCTTCTATAATTAAAAACCTTTCCTTTGATCTCAAAACTGCACTATTATACTCGTGAAAATTTCGTTACATTCTTAATTTTTCCGTGATAATTTCTTTAGAAAGATGTAGAAAAAAGTTGTCGGCACCAGTACCGTAGGGTAAAATAAAAATCAATAGCAATAATAATTAATTAAAAAGTTATTTGTAATATTAGTATTTTTTTATGTAACAATAATGAAAAAGGGAACAAAGAACGTATGCATATTCATAGAAACTCTTTATATCTACAACAACTTTCTCAAACGGATACAATAAAGAATCCTGTAAGTACCTTTAACGAAAGCATAACAAAATTCCTTAAGTTAAAAACCAAAGAATAAAAGACCCATATAAAACGATTTTATGTGCTTTACTAACTTCTTTCATCATACTCAAAAATGAAAAGACCAACTTACAAGTACAATAAAAAATATCACAACTCATAATAAAAACACATCGGTACTTTAATAAAAAATACTCTGTATACTGAATATACACACAGCTTATAATAATTGTATACTAGTTTAAACGGACATCACTATTAAGAAATATTTTTAAGGATGAATTGCTAAGCGAGGAGATCTCTCATCCTTTAGAACCTCCATAACGAGTTATATGACATGGTATGAAAGTATTAGTATGTCCGTGCAAGTTATCACAAAATCTTTTGCAGTGTGCTCATATATAGTTTTTAGTTTGTTTTGTTTTATATTGTTTCGTTTTGACCGTCACATAGATATGAAAGCATAAGCCCAGATAGGCATAAGTAAGTAAATGAAATTGCTCAGTTTCTATTTCAGTTTTAATTAGGATGTTCTATTGCCCACAGGTCAAAATGAAATGACAAGCCTTAAAAAAGTGACTGAAAATACTATAGTCCATTTCTCCAAATCAAAATTTAAAATTCGAAGAAAAATAAATACATACATTTCCTTGCTCGAATCCACATGGACATACGCATCATAGATTCACAGTTATGCAAAATGAACGCGCTTAAAAAAACTACAATTATTTCAATCCACAATACATTTTAAGACTTACAACAGCAGCTCTCTGGTTCGTTAACAACAAAACTTTACACTCAAACTTACGGAAATTTACTGTTTAACAGGTGCATACTCTTTAATTCTGATTTCATAATAAACTACACGGATACAACAACGGACTTATAAACCACATAGTCACTGACATGCCCATCAGGAGACGACTGAAAATGAGCTAGATGAGAGATCTCTTTTTCAGAATTATGGAAGACAACAAAGACCAGGACGAGGTAGTGGAGGGAACTATTCTTCCTCATGTCTAAAATTCCATTGTTTACAACAATAGCAGCACATCTGCTTATTGTCACGTTCATGGCAGGTATGGATGAAGGTCTGAAGATAAAAAAAAAATTGAAAGTCTTGTAATAAATAGCTATAATCATATATACTCATATAATGTTAGTTTAAAATTTAAGTTTTTTAAAATTTTTTTCAACGTTTTAAGAGCCATGTCCACGTGTGATATACCTCTAAATAGGAAAATACTAAAAAGAAAGCTGGGTAAGAGAACTCCATCCTTAAACTATCGAAGTGATTTAATAACACCAAGGCAGAAGAGCATATGGGTACCGTTATCCGCATTACATGTCATTATTTCCTAAAGTGATTTGAGCCCAATGAGTCTACAAACTGTCAAAATTTAATGAGATGAAACTGATAATAAAGTTTTTCTACTGACTGCTAACAGATTTAGCAGTAAATTGTAAAGTTTTAACATAAAAAGAGCTATTGTTTAAGATTTGAGCGGATAGTGTTAAATCCAGAAGGGAGCGGACAGCCTCATCTTGAATTCACAAGGCAGAGCTAGAGCTCACGTAGGCTGCAGCTCAAAACAAATTGATTACTACGTTTTTATTTTCGGGACCTCTGTTATTGCTAGTTCCTCTTTCATATCTCTTATAATAACGCCATATATTTTTATATGTGACTGAAATAATAGTATTGGGTGCTTATACTTGCCATGATGCTTCAGCTTTAACAATTGAGTTATTTACAACAAAAAAACAGCGCAAATAATTATTGACGCTTGATAATACATTTTTGAAAAATAAACGGTACTGCTATAGATAACCTTATAAAATTAAACTTACCACAAATTATATAAAACTTATTAAGTCTCATTCAGATGATTTCTATAACGTGTTTTGTAAGGAATATCGTTCTATATTGTAGAAAAAAATTACATAAATAAATTCAACATTATTTTGGATTTGTAAGAAAAAAAAAACTTTGGAGAAAATATATTTTCACTTTTATTTGATTTTTTATATTTTATTCTATTAAAATTAAAACAGAGCATCCAAATAAAAAAAGCTGTAAATCTAAAATAAAATATGTTGCACATTAAATCAAATTTTTTTGTGTGTAAAAGCTCACCTTTTAATCCATAGACAAATTTTGTATTCAATCATATTTTCAACATTGTTAAAAAAAACACTAATGTTAATATCAATTACTCTAGGTCTATCAAACAACTTTTTTTGTTAAATTTGATTTAATATAATCCAATAAAATCAAAAATTTCACCAATGTATATGATGAATTAGTTATTATTTAGACAGTGCATATACAAGACTTTTAATTTTAATTGTGTATCATGGTCTTTTTAGGCCTTTTGTGCTTCCCAGAGACCATAATTTTAAATATAATTTAAAAAAAATTATTAGTAGTTTTATTAATAATTATTTTTATTTAAATTTTATTTCTACTTTTATAGACAGCAATGTGTAAAAAAAAAACACGATTATTTCATAAAAAATAAAAATAATGTACTAAGTAAAACAGATATTTTAAAACCTGTTAGTTAGTTTTGGCATAAATAATTTAATTTTTTTTAACATTTAGATATGATAAAATAAATTCCTACACCCTCCAAAAATTAAACATTTATGGAAATTAGTTTAGATTACCTTGGCGCTTTGACACTGTACCTTCACAGCTGAACAACGTTGCGTAACTGCAGAACTATTTATTGAAGGCGCTGTCTATTCATATTGCCCTCTAAGTTTTTATTTATATTTCTGATATCTTTCTTATGTTAGTTATTTTTTTTTAATTCATTTGTTTTCATTCTATGCATGCCAAGATTTTATATAATTAATTTGTTTCACTTTAAAAATTATATAGCGGTGACCTATTCTCAAAGAGTATTCACTTTTAGTATTAAATTTTTTTTGTATTATTTATTTTTATTTATTGTAATGTGAATGTGATCTGTCTGAATACTATAAATGTCCTTAATTGTGACAGAATGTAATAATTCTGTATAGATGAGTTTTTTAAAAAAATTCACAGAGAATATCATATTTCAAATGAAATTCCCACAAATTTGAAGTGTATTAAGTGATAGAATCGTTTTTAGTAAGATATTAAACGTAATTTTTATTTTTACATGAGGATATAATCATTGAAGTGTGCAGATTTTAGAAATAGTCAGGAATCCGCGATAAATCTGTCGCTTTATTTCGGGTCACCTCTATGTATATTTATAGACTCACACATTTTAATTTAGATTTTTTCTCTTCAGATATTTATTCACAACTGTTATGATAGTGAGAATCAGCAGATTTGTAAAATAATAAATTTAATACAATAAAATAACAATCCTCACAAAACATCAAGACCCTACACAGGCCTCACTAATTCTACAACATCATTTGCTTAAACTACAAGATTGGTTCACACTATGGAAAATTCGAATTAATCATGAAAAATCCAAACATATAACATTTACTCTTCGAAAAAACACCTGTCCTCCAGTTTTTATTGACAACAATCAAATTCCTCAAACGGATATGGTACTTTACATTGGACTCACCTTCGACAGAAGGATGACATGGGGCCCACATGTTAAAATGAAACGCATGACACTTAACAAACGACTCAAAATACTTTACTCTCTTTTTGCCAAATCTTCAAAACTAAAACTAATACAGAAACTGAATACATATAAATACTTACTTAAGCCCATTTGGACATACTCATCACAAATATACGGCATCGCTAAAAAGACCCACCTACAAAAACTTCAAACGTTCCAATCAAAGTTATTGCGACTCATAACAAAAGCACCTTGGTACGTGACTAACAAAACTCTACATACTGATCTCCACTTTCCAACAGTTGACCAACATATAACGACCCTATATCAACGATTTTACACAAATTTAAATGGACATAATAACAGACTTATAAGGGATATAGCTACAGCTGACATACCTCAGAACATGAGGAGGAGACTAAAAAGGCGTTGGATGAGGGATCTCCTTCCTTAGACAACCTAAGTAATTGGAACAAGTTAGAGAAGAGGTACTGCTGAGTACTTTCCTTCCCCATGCCTGTCATGTCATTATATCATTATCGCCATCACCTTTGCTGATTGTCAACTTATTGTTGACAGGCGCAAATACATATTTTATAGACAAAAAAAAAAATATGTGAGAAGATAATCAGTGAAGTGTGCAGATTTTAAAAATAGTCAGGAATCCGCGATAAGTCTGTCGCTTTATTTCGGGGCTCCTCCATGTCTATTTAAAGACTCGCACATTTTTAATTTGGATATTTCTCTCTAAAACAATTTTTCTTTTCTATTCAGATATTTATTCGCATCTGTTATGATAGTGAGAATCTGCAGATTTGTAAAATAATAAATTTAATACAATAAAATAAATTAAACTCAATATAATAAAAAATATATATTTCTATAAGTACAAAAGTATATATAAATAATTTAAATATCAAAGTTAAAATGAACTTGCCGTATTACGCCTATAAGTCCTAAATGACAACAAAAAAGGACACCATGTCACATTATTGTATTTTTTTAGGAAGCTCATTTTCCATAACTTTAAGCTATTAAAATTAGTTTCTTTGTTACCAAATTATTTTTTTTTTAAGTTCTATTCTCCCAGGGTATAGATATAATAATTGTGTATAAGTTTTTTTTTAATTGGTATGAAAGTTTTTAAGTTTTTTTCATTTTTTTATTTAAAACTGCCATAATGGTAATGACAACCATGTGAATGTGAGCTCGATTGAAAAATATAATGCCATGAAAGGCATTAGGAGGATCAGCGTCATGCGGCACCTCACTCGGCGTGATACTACATTAAGCGAGAAAGTCGCTCATCCGTCTTCTCTTCTGTATCCTACATACGTTACCTGGCATATACGTTGTGGCTATGTCATTTATGAGTGTATTAGGATGTCATTGTAAATTGTCGTGGAATCGTTTGTAAATAGTTCATATATGTTTGCTAACAGTCGGCATATGGAGGTCAGTATGTAAGGTTATGTTGCTAACTTACCAAGGTGCTTTCGTAATTGTCCTGAATGTTTTTTCTTGAAAGATTTAAAGTTTGTTTATGTGAGTCTTTTTAGCTGTTCCAAATATCTGTGATGCGTAAGTCCAAATAAGTTTTAGTAAGTAATTGTATGTGTTCAATTTATGTCTAAATTTTAGATTTGAATGTTTCGAGAAAAGTGAATTCAGACTTCTTAATATTTGATTTAGCGTTTTTCGTTTCTTAATTAAATGTGGACCCCACGTCGGATGCCAGACCAAGATAGTGAACCGTGTCTGTTTATGGAATCTGTGTATTGTCAAGGAAAACTGGAGAGCATGTTTCATGTCGAAGGGTAAATGTGATGTGCTGTGATTTGTCTTGATCTAGTCGGATTTCCCATATTAATTATTTATAATTTTCATTTTTAATTATTTATATTTCTTTTTCAATTTTTTCTATATATCGCACGAATGAACTGTTGTAAATGAAATACTTTTTACCCTTCAATAAGGCAGTTTGTATTATCATTCAATAAAGCGTACTATAAAAAAAAAACTTCAACCTTTAATTAAACATATGTTATGTGTCATACTTGTACGATAAGGGATTATATAACAGTATAATCATAAAAAAATAATTGTTGCTTAAAAATTAATTATATGTATTTTTTAATTTTTTCTCTTTGATTCTATTTTTGTTTTAAAAAAAGGTTTCGATAGCTTGGATATAAAAAAAAAAGAAAGGAAAAAGGAATAAAAAGGACTACATCGCTAAGTAGTAAGGGTTGGATTGTCTGATTCATTTCGAGACAGCCGTTTGTTGTAGATTCCATTGCTCCTGGAATTCGGAAGACGCCCTGGTTTAAATTTCCAGGGAGCCGGGCTATCTCTAATCCCATTTCACCAGCCAACGGAATCAGGGCTTTCTTTATCTCTGTTTGCTACCCCGCTTCCCCTGATTTGTATAAAATATATGTTGAAGAATTTTTTCGCTTTACAAATGCGTTCAATGCGATTTATCATAATGCTTATTAATCACAAAAAATGCTAAATTAATATCTGTTGGTGTGATTATCGATTTGAATATGCTGAGGAAAAAATTATAATGGATGAGATCGTTATCACAAGAAAAATCTTTTTTTTTTTTTCGTTCTCTGTCAATATTCATTTTTACGCGGGTGGGAGAGAAGCAATAGGATTCCTGAAATACTGCTCAGTTTCCACATTTGGGGGACAAAGCTTGATTCAGAGTTCGCTGGGCCAATGGAAATATTGTACATATGTGTGAATGTTTTTGATTTATTTTATCATTATTCTGCTTCAATCTGTTATTTTACTTATCTTGTATATTACTTTATCTTTATATATATATATATATATATATATATTCTTACTTGGTTTTGTTTATTTATTTTTCTTTCTTATGTGCATATTTCGTGAATGAATACTACAGCCCTAGTACCAATGCCCTTCAGTGTGGAAGACTTCATCAATACTCAATAAAAAAAATGTTTTTCATTTAAATACCAACAAAATATTTATTCACCATATTCTAAAGATACTCATTTATATTTATTTCTTATTACAAACTTGACCTTGGAAAAAATTCGTCCATTTATTTTATTTTTATCGTTTTTGCATGGTATCTCTGTTATTAATGGCCAAAATATGAGAGGTGACTCTAGAAAAAATTTCGTACAAAATATTTCATTTGATATGTGATCCGATTTCAAACGGAAAACGAGTTAAATCCTATTTAGTCTTTTTTGAAGTCCACCACATTTTTTTTTTCATGGGAAGCAAAAGGAAAAAATGATTTAATTCAGGTTATTAAAAACTGCTTCACAGTAAACTAAATAAAACTATTTTCATATACAAGTATAGTTTGTCTTTGTCGAAACCACTTAAAGGAGACTTTTTTGTAGTAAATAAGAAGATATGGATTCAATCATTAAATTTAAGTAATATACCAAGACCTAATTTATTTATGTATCATTATATGAAAGAGAGCGGTGATTACAACGGCAAAGTTGTAATAACGTATATTTTTTCCATTAGATCATTATTTTTTCGTTTTTGTTAAAGTGTTAAATTAAAGCAACTTCGTCCCCATCCCCTACCGTTCGAGTTACTTAATTTAAACTTCTACCCAAAGCCGGCTAACAACTTTGACAGTGTCATTAAAATAATAATAGCCGGGGTTGTAGAAGAGTGCAACGCGTGTCGGGAATATCCCGGGGGGCTAGGGTGGAGAGGGAGGGGGGTTTGCCGGAACACAATGCCTTCACAACTCTGCACCTCCCCCCTTCAGAATGGACAAAGGCCTCTTAGAGCGTTAAATTGTTATTCCATTCAAAAGGTTATTAAAGGATTCCTAACTTGGCTCTTATTTAGGGAATAATGCCGCAAAGGTAATGCCCGCATAGGGTTCCAAGAGTGATTCAGATTACATTAAAACTATTTATGTTCAAAGTAGTAGCAAACATTGGACAGTGCGATAAAATTGGAAGTATATTATACTAGCTTTAACAAGATGATAAACTCTACATACTTCTTTCCACATTTGACAAGCGCATAGGAATGGCCATCACTAATCGATATGATTGAAATATCGATATTTTCCTTCCAATATGCAATATGTTATCATAGTATCTGCTTCGATATTATCGACTATCGATATCGTTCCTTCGATATTTTAATATCTAATTTTTTTTCCATTAAATTTTTACTCGCACCTGAAAACTTAACTATAAGCAAATTTGCTAAAATACAAGAAATGATGACATGTCAGGGATGAGGGAGTACACTACTCAGGATCACCTCTTCCTTGACATTTTTAAATTATTTAGGTTATCTTTCTTATTATTTTAACAATTATTCCTTTTTTATTTACTTTACATTAGCAAGTACATTTGAGGTAGATAAAGAGCTACAACGTGGAAACTTAATTCGCTTGAATTTCAAAAATGTTTTCAAACACCTTTATTATATTAATTTATCTTTCTTATGATTTTTATTTTTTTAATTATATTGTATAGAGTTCCGAATATAACCATTCCCTGTCTCAATAGCCCAGATGATGAATACTTGCGTAGTTAGGTACGAACGTGCAACTATATTGTTTGAAAATAATAACTACTTGATAAGTACTTTCCACTATTTGAAATTATTTAATAACTAGCACTTCAGATCTTCGTATTCCTCAATTTCTTTCGTTTATTTGTTTTCATTATACAGGGTGTCCCCTAAGTATAATATAACATTTAAATGGTTGATAGTAGCCATCAAGATCTACCAAAAAGTTTATATAAAGAATGCCCAGTTTCCAGTAGAAAAATTGGAAATTTACGATTTGTGTTTTTTTTAAGTGAGTCACGCTTTTTGTTAATTAACAAGCGATAACTAAAAAAACATCTGACTTAAGTAATTGAACATTGCTCCATAGTAAAATAGACGAAATTTAATTAAAATGAAATTTGATTTTGTCGTTTTTAAAAACCTTCAAAGAGGACTAAACTTTTTAAAGTTTCATTTAAAAAAATATCATAAATCAATTGTGATTTTTTAAAAACGCTTTTCAACTGTATTACAGTTACCGCTGTTTATTCGACGTTTCAATCCCGTTTTTTTTCCTTTTGTAAGTACCCAATGGGATCCTCTTTAAAGATTTAAAATAGAGCCTCGATACCTTTTTTTTTTTTTTTGGGTGCTTCCCTTCCTCGCCGTTAAGGCTATACGGGATTTTCCCGGGCCAGGGGGAGTGGGCGGGGATTTAACACTCCCCTGTCACCGGGAAGCGAACTCGTGACTATTTTTATATCTTTGTATTCATATGTCAGGTTGTCAGGCAACGTCGGTGCAGTGCACACGCTTTAGCCAATTCGGCTACCCCGCCCACAAAGAGCCTCGATACCTCAGGCCAGGGACACATCGTAGTCTCAGCACCGTCCACCACTACAGATATTAAGCTACTGGATTTTGAACACTTTGAAGAGGATCCCATTGCTAACTTATAAAAAAATAAAAATAAACCTGGATCGAAACGTCGAATAAACAGCAGAAGCACTGAACATTTAGTATTTTATTGAATAACTATGAAGTGACTGTTATTCCCAATTAAATAATTATGTTAAAATGTATATATGTGTGGCAAAATGTATTATTACTCAATAAACAGATACAAAAAAAAAATTATATATATATATATATATATATATATATATATATATATATTAATCTGTAGAAAGCTCTTACTAGTTGTGAGATGAATAGACATTTATAAGTTTCAATTTATCCTTAATTTAAATTGAATCACTTAAGTAAAAGCTTCTTAAAACTTTAAAGTCCCCATACTCTTTTAACGCGTCTATACCAAACAGTGTTATGCTTAGCCATTTTATTTTAATCATATTCATTAGGATAAAATTCTAAAACAACTTATAACAAGGGATTCGTAAAGTTTCCAAAGCTTCAGAATTTCTCTGAGTTTTGAATCAGCCTATTAAGAAAGACATAAAGAATTTATGTCAAAAGACATATTGAGGAAGAGCCACCTGTCGAAGATTGGCAGGCTCTTCCTTAAGGTGGAAAGTTAACCCAACTTCGGTGGCTTGCACCAAGGGATTACAGTGTCTGTTACAACCTCTCTTGGGAAGTGACGACTTGGGTATTCGACCGTAGTCTTCCCTTAGAGGAACCAACTTCGTACAGAAGAATTACTAACCCTTTAGGGGTAATCAACGTGTTTCCAACATAGATCAAAAAGACTAAACAAGATATTTATCTATTTGTATTTGTTTATTTATCATATGTGTATTATGTTTAAATAAAGTTATAAAAAACAGTTTTTGAATCTCTTGATTTTATTAGAAAATTTATAGTTAGCCAGTTGATGTTAGTTATTTTCCTTAGCATAATATTTGAATGGAACATTCAACAAACCTAATAATATGTTTTTATTCCTACTTAGAATTAATTATTGATTCAATGAAAAATCAAACAAAGGATTCATCCAAATTATTCAAGTTGATAGAAGTTTCTGAAAATGTTGAGCTTTTGTGATTCCTACTCTGTATTGCGATAAAGCCAATTCCAGTTTCTTCATTTTCCCAAGAGCATTTTAATGGAGTCCTACTTCATTCGACTACAACTTTGTTCAAGTACCAACTCCTTCAACTTGCCCTCTTTCCCAATTGGACCTTTACTTCGAGGAGGTTAATTTCATTTTTTTTATCGTTACTCCTAGAAGTTGATTCAAGGGCTTTTTTTCTTTCTCCGATATACGATAAATAAATTTCCTTAATTAATTAAAAATCTAAGCAATATTTTATATTATTTTTCTTTCAATCTCATCAATCAATAATAATATTTTTCCATTTCACAACTTTGTGTGTTTTCTGATTTATTATTGTAATTTTCTTTCATCCATATTATTTATAAGTTTTTAATGGGATCATTAGATGTGGGTTGTGATAAAATAAGGATTGACATTATTGCAATGAGGAAGGATAGTACCCCGCTGCATCTCTTCCTGGTTATTGTTTACCACCTTGATTTAGTTGAGGAGATCTCTCATCCAGCTCCTTTTTAGTTTTCTCCTGATGGGCATGTCGATTGAGGCCGTGTAGTTTGAGATGAAAACGAGAATATAACGTACTTATGTGTTGGTCTATAATTGGTTGTCGTAAGTTGTTACGTAAATTTTTGTTGTCGATGTAGCAGGGAGCATCGTTAAAAAGTATTAAACGATTTTAGTTTTTGTAAGTCCGTCTTTTTTGCCGAATCGTAAATCTGAGAGGCGTAAGTCCAGAAAGATTTAAGTAGGCAAGTGTATGAATTTAATTTTTGCTTACCTTTCAATTTTTATATAGAAAGAATTGAGTACAGTATTTTCAGTCACTTGTTTAAAGTCTGTCGTTTAATTTTGAATTTTTGGCGCTAGATCATCTTCCTGTCGAATATCAGTCCAAAGTATCGTACTATGTTTGTCTGATGAATTTCATTCACTCATACATAAACTAGTGAGCACGTTTCTTGTTGAAGTGTAAATGTTAAGGGGACCCTACACGGTCAATCGGAAATGACGTTCCGAATTGTCGTGTAAGGTAGTGAATGAAGTACTGATGGTGTTGCGCTGATCCGAACATCCCTGTTGCGAACATCCGAAAATCAAAGGTTCATTCACAAGAAGTGGAGGGGGGACTGAGGTAAAAGTAGAGCGGAGACTAACCATACTGCTGGATAGGTTAGGTTACCTAGGCCTCACAACCATTATAAATTTCTGATTTTCATTATATGTAAATAGTTAAATAATTTTTCATATCTCTTGTTTATAATTTTTAACCATCTTCAACTATTTCTCTTAAATAGTCAAGTGGGCAACAAATAAAAAAAAAATGAGGAAACTTCACAATTTACTTTAGAAAAACAAAAACTTTAACGTTGTGTATATTTATCAGTTCTTTTCCCATTTTCTTCAACAAATTTATTATTTTCGAAAATACCTTTCCTTAAGTTTTGTAAGTAGTAGACTTATATTTTACTAACTTTTGTCAAAACGATTTTCTATGAGACTAACGCTACTACTAGATAGGTTAGTTTACCTAGGTCTCGTTATTAAGTAAATAATTTCATAACAGTAAAT
This sequence comes from Nezara viridula, assembly GCA_928085145.1. Lineage (NCBI taxonomy): Eukaryota > Metazoa > Arthropoda > Insecta > Hemiptera > Pentatomidae > Nezara > Nezara viridula. Next base: position 88,158,990 of record OV725080.1, on the reverse strand, counting down.
AGTTGTTTATATCCCTATTATATGTCTATATTATTATTAACCATTTTCAACTATTTTTTCTTTAAATAGTCAAGTAGGCAATACATTAGAGAGAAAAAAAAGTGGAAACTTCACATAAGTAATGATCAGTAATGATTGAACCTGTAAGGGTCTTCATGATCAAAGCGTTCGTGGGCAATCTTGGAACTTCTTGTGACGTTCATTCATGAATTGCCGTGTAGGGTCTGCTTTATACGTTGTGATGTCATGATCTAATCTTATTTTCCAAAGTGGGTACCGATTTTGTAAATTCAATAATTTACCTCAGATTATCTGTTGGTTATCAAATAAATAAAACTACATAAATATATGAAACAAATACAAATCCCAACACATTACTTCCAATCTCCAATATGGACCTCTACCCCTCCTAGGTAATTGCAAAAATACTTCAAATATATAAAATTCAATTCCTCGAACCCCATGGAACCCTTACCTCACCAAAAAAATTAAAACAATAAACCTCAGACTACGAATATCATAACCTCTTCTATCAAGCGTTGAAGCCTTGGATCACATCAAACCGCTCTAATCGTAGAGAGGAGGTCGCCGTGGCCAGGTTAAGAATAGGAAACACGAACCTAACCCATGTACATCTCTACACTAAGCAGCCACCACCAAATTGTCAGCGTTGCAATAGCCTTCTCACAGTCAACCTGATTTTTCTAGAATGCACTTATTATACTTCAAGCCTTAATCGATTGTCTCTAAAACCGGATATATCAGCGGTATTAAACAACAACGAATAAAATATAAAAACAGTGATACAATTTCTTAAAATACATAGACTGTTGAATAAAATATAGAAATAAATATAATTTTAATTTTATTGTTATTTCTTTTTTAATATTTATTTTAATATATTTCATATTTTATATGTTTCTAAATTTATTTTTATTTATTACTATATATTGTTAATTATTATTATTATTGTTAATTTATTGTTATTTATTTTATATTGTTAATTATTAACTCTCCTCTAAAGAGTTTACAAATATAACCGACTCACAGGCGTTGATGACTTCTATCAAGACGCTCAAAATTAAAACTATAACAAGAAGTAAAAACATTTACTTTCTTAAGAACATTCGGACCTACGCTTCACAGATTTACGGGATAGGCGAAAAAGCTACAAAACGTATATTACAAACTCTTCAGTCAAAACCTTTCAGAACTCTAATTAAAGCTCCAACTAACATTTCTTTATACGACCTTCGAATGCAGACATCAAATGATAACACAGTCATAGAAGCTATCCCGATTACGAACTAAGCGGCTCAAAAAATTGTATCTGTTATCAACTATATAACCTTAAGTGTTTTATATCAGTAGTCTTCGTATAAGTACCATCACATTGCGGAATTTTAATCAAAAATCTGATCATGCAGCCCATTTAGCAAGAAGTGGAGAAGAAGCGGTAGTGAATAGATTGAAATATATTACTTTAGAAGACTGGATGCACCAAGCAAAGGCTATCTCGATTTGGCACAAAGTTAGAAAAAACGTAGGTATTTGTGAAAAAAAAATAATGAAGTGTCAATTTTATCTAATTCCATTACTTTTCTTATGTATGCCCAAACGTGTTTTCCTTGATCCGTGTATATCTCTAAAACCGTCCGTTCGATTTGGCTCAAATTTGAAGGGAAGTTAAGTTGGATTGAATTGAATTGAAACAGATAATCAAGTATGTATGCATTTTATAAAATTCTATCCACTATTAAAAAAAAAATACTTCCGCTTTCAAATCAGGAAATTTATTATTTGACGCTCCTATAATTTGAAAACTGCGTGTTCGATTTGACCCAATCTTAAAGGAAATTTGTCGACTGGTATAGAAATTACTCAGCATCAATTTCATTGAATTCCATTTAATAATTAAAATTAATATATATAATAATTATTGTTATCAATATTATGGCTGTGAAATAAAATCTAATATAATAAAATAAGCAAAGGGAAATAAAATATACTAATAAATCATAAAGAAACAATTAGTTTTTATGCTGCCATGTAAAGCACTCAATTTTTATATACATTAATGTTCATTATGTCCTGGATTTTTTTTTAATCAAGAATCATCAAATATGCAATCTGCAAATGCGGAAATGTTTTTCATTTTAATATTTTCTGATGAACAAGACCCGTGGAAATCAAACCTGTATATGTGAAGGGATTACTGAATTTCCGAAAACGGCTTTTCCCAGAGATATTATTCTCATACGGAAAATTGTAGAACTTGTATTACAGATATTTTGCAGCGAATGAAAACGGTGAGGAAGCTTTACTGAACTTACTTGGCAGCCGTTTTATTCACTGGTTTAGAAGAGAAAATAAATACTGTTTACTATATATGTGACAATCTACGATAATGAGGAAGTCTACATACAGGATCAACAATTTTATTATGAACCATATAGACCATGTATTCAAGTGATAATTCCAACAAATTTGAAACGTCCGCTTATATACCGATTACGTCAAATCCAGCAATCAAGTTCCTGACGTAAACCCCGTGAGACAAAAACAAGCCTCTCTTCCTCGACGACGGATACTCAATGGCAGATGGCTGAGTTAATAACCGTAGAGGGCTTAAGTTATGGTCTAATTAACATGTGCTTAGCGGCTTTTAAGCAGCTTACTCATAATTACGGTTTATCATAATAAATTAGAACGCTTCCTAAAATTAGGCCCTTAAATCGGATCGGCATACCTTCCTTGTTTTCGTGAAAAGCGGGATTAAGTTTCGAAGGCCACCAATTAATGAATTGTACGGAAACACATTAGCTGCCTAAAGACAATTTCAAAAACGGTATTACAACGACCAACCACAAAGCCAGATATCTTCAAATAACATGAAATTACTAAGAGTTTAATCTTTATTTTTTAACTTCTCTAAGTTCAGAGCTTTTAAATATTAACCTTTGGACTGTTATAAACTTTTTGTATCAATTTCTATTCTTATAAACTTTTTAGTATTATTTCCTCATCCATCTAATTATCTTTTACATAGAGATTAAAGTTCATTTCTAGATGTTTTTTATTGAGAAAAAAAATACATTTTGCCTCAATTAAGGGTATTGAGTATTTAGGATAAATGAAGTACAATCATACCATATATACAATAAAAGAAAAAACAAGATTATAACAAAATAAAATAAAATAAGACTTGGAGTAACAGAATAAATCAAACATGATACAACATAAATAAAAACTTTTTTTTTTTTTTTTTTGTCTAGAAAATATATATTTGCGCCTGTCAACAATAAGTTGACAATCAGCAAATGTGAGGGCGATAATGATATAATGACATGACAGGCATGGGGAAGGAAAGTACTCAGCAGTACCTCTTCCCTAACTTGTTCCAATTACTTAGGTTGTCTAAGGAAGGAGATATCCCTCATCCAACGCCTTTTTAGTCTCCTCCTCATGTTCTGAGGTATGTCAGCTGTGGCCATGTCTCTTATAAGTCTGTTATTATGTCCATTTAAATTTGTGTAAAATCGTTGATATAGGGTCGTTATATGTTATATGTTGGTCAACTGTTGAAAAATAAATAAAAACTAAAATACAAAAAATAAATAAATAAAAAATAAATAAAAACAGAGATTAAATTAGATGAAAAGTTTTATAATCATCCAACAGAATGTATTTTATACATCAATTTATGCCATAGTTAATATGGGATTAGCCAGAAGACATCCAACCACATAGATGGACATTACAGGCATTGCATTTAGCTAACTATTTTTGAATGGATTATCAAAACCATAATTTTTTATAAATTATTATTATTATGAAAACTTTTGTTTTGATAGATTAAATTTTTCAAGATATAAGCACGAGGAGTAAAAAAAATCTGGTGCGCACACAACTTTCACTTACTCTTTGAACTTTGAATAAAAATTATTTTCTGGCCATGTTAGGCTATTATAAAATGTTTTAAATTGCATTTTAAACTGAGCTAAAGCTAAAAAAAACACAAATGCTATTAAAATAACAAAAGTCCTATTTATTATATCATCGGTTGATTATGGATTGTACGATTCGTTGATTATGGATTGTTCGATCCATTGATTATGATTATACGACTATAAGTCATTAAACTGTTATTTTCCATTTCAAAGTTTATTAAAACGGAATTAAGAGATTTGCAGTGTCTGTCATAGACAGGTCAAAAGTTGTCACACTAATTGTAAGTGGATTCTGTTGGAATATCGCAAAAAGAAAAATTATCAAACTATTCACTAATTTAATTTTCTAAAAGGTTACATGATGATTTTTCGAAATAAACGGACGATAGATATCTAAATATTTAAATATATTATGAGATCTAGAGTTATTAAAGAACAGTAAATATATTTAGGGTTATAAACGTATCTATGAAATATTTTTGTATTTCACTTCTTTTTTTAAACAAGTACAATGAAATGGTAGTGGAATATCACAAAGAGAAGATCTATCGAATTATTCACTAATTAAGTTTTCTAAAAAGTTATATGACAATATTTTGGAATTAACTTTAATACCTAACTATTTATAGAGAAATACTTTATTAAAAGTAATGCTGCCCTACTACATAGGGTTGCTTCGTACACAGCATACTTATCAATCCATACGGACATTAATTTTATATTATATTTTTCTTTATTTTTTCTCCCCCTTCATAACAATACTCTTACAAATTATCAACAATAAACCATATTAAACAATAGACATAGCAAAATAAACACTTCCCCAAAATAAAAATAAAAATCCTTTTTTCCCTTTAAATTCTCAAACGCCAGGAACGCAATATAACATCGCACACATATTTAACACAGCAATTCCTTGAATGTAGCCAAAAAGATAAGACGATTATGGACCAATTTAAAATTTAATAAATGATTACTAAACTACAGTAAATGTATTTAATATTATAAACACATGATTTATACATCCATGAAATGATTTTATATTTTATTTCTTCTTTCACACAAGTACACTGAAATAGTTTTTTTAACAATGCCATCAACTTGCTTAGGTGGATTTTAAATACATTTTATAAAAAAAAAATAGCATTACCTTATTAACACATTCAAAATTCAAAAACCGAAACAAAGCATATAACCATTGCAGCAGAACGTATTAAAAAAAAAAGAGACCATATCTTATCTCCTAATTGTCCGATTTTAACGATTTTTTTTTTTTTGTTTTTTAGGCTATTCCAAAAACTTTTAGAAAACCATATAAACATTGCCAAAAAAGTGTATACTTTTTGAGTTATTCGGAATTTAATTTTACCATCCCTCGTAACTTTTTTCCAGCTTCTTTTCGCTGATGGATGTTATGTAGATAAATTTGAAGAGTGTCGAGAAAATGACTTTAGCGAAGTTTCAATGAAATCGGTACATTCGTTTAGGCGCTACAGTCTATAGCTACGTTTTTCTGCATTTTTATTTTTTTTCTCCTTTATTAACTTATCAAATTCTTTCAAAAGTTATATTTAGCATTTCTTTGTAACTCTGAATAATGTGAAATAATTATCTTTTTAAAATAAAACATATTAAAGGTACTTTAGAGGAAGACGTATATGAACATTGGGCATTTAAGCCCTGTAAAGTGACATCAATAGGGATAAAACCTAATTTATATTAAAGACCGCTTAATTATACAATGATACACCGAGTTTAATCAAAATCGTCAGAGCCGTTTTTGAGAACACTGTGAAAATGTGTTTCAGCGTTGATATAAAGTGGCACTTCCGGTAAGCCGATTTTAAGGAAAAAGTTGCCGTCACAACTAAGGCATATAGCTATCTTAAATACGTGACATCAGTTTCATAAGACTTTTCGTTTTTGAGCTAGACTGCTAACATACAAACACAGACACACAGACCATTTTTCGGGACTTGGTCATTTCGGCTCAGGGTACCTCAAAACTTATAAATCCGTCGAAAACTCAGATTCAAAAATTTTTTCGATCGCAATACTTAAACTTACTATATATTACATATATACGTAAGTGAAAGTAAAAAAATGTACCACGAAAACTTATGAAGGATCTTGGGCTCAGCGCTATTTAGGGAAAGCACTATTTCTTGGTCTACGGTTGTGCAAGGAGGTGATTTGACCGAGATCATGCTCAACCGCCAGGTTTTCCCCCTTGATTAATTATTTTAGTTAAGGGTGCCCACTTTAAAGTGGCTGAGTGTGCCACAGGAAGGTCTTCATACACAGGTCTCTCCATGGCCAATGAAATAGAATAAATAATTTTTCTGAATTTAGCCAGAATTCGAACCTGGGACCTTCAGCAGTGGAAGACCAGTAACCCAACACTGAGCTACCCAACTTCTGCACTAGGAGTAAGCAAGGTGGAATTCTAAGTCGAGTTTGCCCAAACCAAGAAATGCTTGTCATAATGTGGCACAAAATTATTCAATAGATTTTTTAATTTATTTGTTTAAATCCCAATTCTTACGCTGAAATGAAATATAATTTAACTAAAAGAATCACTATCTCCGTACATACATTAAATAAAATAAAAACTTTCTACAAATTAAATCGTAGCTGTCACCTTATTAACTTATATAATATATAACATTATTATATATTATACAATATACAACATTATATTACCATCTCTATCGCGACCTGTGCGATGAAGAATTTTCCAAAAACTTTGGATACAAGTTAAAAAGTGACCAAGGTTGTGTGGTCCTCACAGGTTTCGCGGATGACCAGGCCGTGTCAGCGCGTGACAAGGGGGCTGCAGAAAGAGTGATCGGCAGCGTTCAGAGGACATTTGAGGGAATTGGTTTGGCTATTAATCCTCAAAAAAGCGTGGGCATCGTTCTAAATAAAGGAGAGCTGGAAACCGCGATGCTCTCCCTTGAGAACGGAGAGTACATCCAAACAATGCAGAATGGAGATACAATCAAGTATTTAGGATGTACATTCTCGGGAGAGCTACAGTTCAACGAAGATTCGGTGACCAAATTGAACGAAAACCTGAATAAACTGGTAACCTCTCCCTTGCTGAAGCCGGAGCAGAAGCTAAACATTGTCAACCAATATCTGTTCCCGGGTCTTACTTACCCTCTCCAAACTGCGCCCCTCACAAATCTGCGTCCTGCCGTACTTGACGGCATCGACACCATGATTCGCAGGAGTGTGAAGGCTATTGTTGGACTCCCTGCGAACACCTCCACGGCGATGTTGTACTCTCCCAGGAGGTATCGAGGATTAGGATTAATCCGCTGCCAATGGGAGGCTCCTCTACAACATTGGTCCATTGCTCAGCGACTGTCCAATGTGCCCGATGCCCTTTTTCAGTCGATCTTTGATTATTCGGCTGAGGTTGATGAATGTGCCGAGAGATTGGGGGTTGATCGGGGTATTCGGAATATGAGAGCTCTACGGCAGTCGCTTCGAGAAAATTCGTTTGAGGAATGGACCAGTTGCAGGTGGCAGGGCATTGGAGTTCGCCATTTTAAAGAGACCCCGAAAGCCAATAAATACATGTATGATAAGCAAGTACTTTCTGGGTCTGAATGGTCAAATGCCCTGAAACTAAATATTAATTATGCTCCCCTGCGTGGAGTCCCAGGTGTCAGCGGACAGGTAAGAGAAGTTGGGTCCCTCTGTCGCAAATGCGACAGAGAGCCAGAAACACCAGCACATGTGCTTGGAAAATGCCCCAACAACACCCTCCTTATAACACGCCGTCACCACAGAGTCAAGCATGAACTGATGAGGCTCCTTGAAGAGAGAGAATACGCCTGTTTCGAGGAAGTATATTGTATAGATACGGATGGATCCACCCGATATGCCGACATTGTAGCATTCTCTAAGACGGGAAAGTCGGCGATGATTTTGGATCCGACCGTGAGATATGAGACCAACGACCTCGATCAGGCAGAAAAAGTGGAAAGGGAGAAAAAACAGATATATGAGAAATGCATCCCTTTCCTTAGTGAAAAGTTCCGCGAGAGTTTCGGGCCGAGAGAATTCCACGTGAGAGGCCTTTGGTTCGGAGCTCGCGGAACGATACCAGACTCAACAAGAAGCTTCATGGAGGAGCTTGGTGTCGACATAAAGGACATGGCAAGGTTGGCGGAGAATATAATCCTCGACTCTCTGGGAATCATCCACCACCATGTGCATGGGAGCGGATAGGGGAAGAGTTTGCTCGCGAGGGGGAGGCATGCGTGTGTTACAGCATTTTTTATATTATTATTTATTGAACACGTCCACTGTACTTTATGAATTTTTTATGTATTAGGTTAGAAAGAGAGAGGAGAGAATGTGAGTGGGAACATGTATAGGGGGAGAGAAGGAAGAGAAAGGGTACAGAATGATAATAAATGAATGAAAGAAATAGTAAAAATTATAAAAAAAAAAAAAAAAGGAAAAAAAAAAAAAATAATATATATATATAACGTATAAAATATTGTATACTATGCTCATACATATTGTTAATCCTATAATTGTATAATAATTTTAAATAATGTCTGTAGTGATTAATAAGTATGCTGTGTTGTTAGCAACCCAATGTAATTGGGCAGCACCATTTTATTTTATTTTATGATAATAAAGTGATTCTCTCCTATAATTTATGATCGTCGGATGAGAGATCTCCTTCCTTAAACAACTTAAGTAATTGGAACAAGTCAGGGTAGAGGTACTGCTGAGTACTTTCCTTCCCCATGCCTGTCATTTCATTATTTTCTGTATCGCCATCACATTTGCTGATTGTCAACAAGTTGACAGGCGCAAATACATTTTTATAAACAAAAAAATATAATAATTGATGATAACTTGTTGGTAGTGAACATTTCAAAAATAATAATTTTAAATATATTACATTACATAAATTATAACATTTATGTTAACAGCTAAGGGTGAGCAACCATTTTTTTTAAACCACTAACACAGTTTCAATGCCACTTGATAGCGCCTTCATTCATTAAGCATACAATTACGTGAAGCATTACAGCAATGCAAAACTGTAGTGATAGTTCGCCGGCTGTATACCTAGGTTAAAATTATAATTGTGGATTGATCGTTGACTTTAGTGAATGATTGAAGAGAAGATTGTTTGGGGTTATCATTAAAAAAAAATATGTAAAAATAAATAATTATATTTATCTTGTATTTTATTTATTTATTTTATATATATTTTTAAATATAATTATTTATTTTTACATTATTTTTTTTTTTTTACTGATCACCCCAACCAATCTTCTCTTAAATTATTCACTACAGTCAACTATCCATCCACGATTATAATTTTACTGAGAACTAACACTACAATTTTGCATTGCTATAATGCTTCGGCTACTTGTATGAAGGAGCTATCAAGCGGTAGTGCAGTTGTGGTTTAAATATATTGGTTCCCTCACCATTACTTGTTTACATAAATATTATAATTTATATAATGGTATAACATTTAAAATATTATTTTTATCACGTTTTTGAAAAACATTTTCTGTTAAGAGTAGATATAAGGTTTCGATGATTAACACAAATTTTAAACTTAACCACTTTTCTTTAGTCGAACAACTCCGTTGCTACTTTGTCGAGTTCCACGTGGAACATGATAAGATTCGTGGAAGGTTTAAAATGCTTACCGCACAGGAAGGGAGTAATTTACCAAAACATATCTATGGGACGGAGATCCCTGCCCAAAGGACAGGAGATGCCATCCAATCATTTACCCGTATCACAGTTCCGAAATGAATTCCTCAGGAATGGAGCATGGTGGGTGAAGAGGGGAGGAGTGAAGGGGGGGGGGGGAGGGTCGTTAGTTTTTGTCACGGCCCCGTGGACGACATCAAACGGATACTTGTAAAACACGTGTCACTGTAATATTGTTCATAACGTCTGATATTGCTCCTCAAATACATTCTCTCATATATTTTACCGTCGAATTTCCACTTTTTAAAATACTAAGCTGAATTTATATATAAAGACTTAGTATACATTCTTGAAATGTTCTCTTTTACCTTTATTAAATAATGATAAAATTTTTCTACGTATTCGTAATATGTTAAGCTTAAAAGAATGCTATTTTTTTTTACTGACAATTAGCGAGTTTGCTGCCGGTGTATTTTAAGAAAACTAATTGCCTAAACACACATTTAATTTATTAAAAAAGTTAATTCGAAAGATACCGATTTTTTAAATATTTTTATGTGAAAATCAGAAAATAAAACTTTACAAAAATTTAATGTAGTCATTTCAGCTAAAAACAGGGACACTTTTACTTGACAGGATAAAAAAAAAAAAAAATGTAATTTATTTGCAAAATTATAACCTAATCTCAAGTTTTTTTTTTCTAATAAACCTTAAGTTAATTAATATGAACTCAAAGCTTATTAAACGAAAAAGTTTTTGTAAAAGTAGGAAAACTGTAGTATATTTGGATAATGATAAAAAAAAATCGTGAATAATTTATGATTTTTATTAGAAACAAAACTTATCTTAGTTTACCCGCTTCAAATTAACATTTAGCCATTGTCGTGGACCTCTTCCATAATATGCAGGACAACCATCTAATTAAAGACACATATCCTTTCTCAGATGTAGTGGAATATGTTCAACTTAATCATAGTAATCGTTATTTTTTTTATTTATTTATTTTTTTGAAAAATATTGCAATCTGTCTCTAGAACATTTATATTAGAGTTCACAGATCACATTCACACTCTATGTACAATAAACAAAATAAATTATACAGAAAAATAATATATATACAATAAATAAGAATAAAATAGCCTAAAAATAAATAAATAAAAAGTACACATACACACCTAGTAATCGTTATCAAGAAATTTGAAGTTTGCATTGAGTCGAGGCTGTAAGAAATGCGGACCTATTAAAATATTGTTTATTATCACCGAGATAACATTAAACATAAATTTTAATGTTTACATTTAATTAATAAAGCAGTTGGAACAAATAAATATGGCTTATTTATTTCATGTAACGTGAATAATTTAAAACAACGAAAATTTTTAGGTGTGAATATCTCCTAAACAAAGCGTTTGCGGATATACCACCAGACGAATTTTTTTTTCGTATTTTGAGGCCCTTAGTTAATTTTTGCAGTTTGGCTACTTAACCCTGAACCACCCTATATATATAGATATATAGATAACATGTACCACCAGAACCCATGAAGGGTCTTGGGCTTAGAATTCGGTTAGGAAGTACTTTGGTACTTTCCCTGATCATGCTCAACCGCTAGGTTTTAGCACTTAATGAATTTTTTAATTAAGAGTTCCCCCTTTTTTTTTTAAATTTAGTGTGCTCCAGGAAGCTCTCCCGACCCCAGGGTTCCCTAGACCCATAACCCTTATCTACGACCGATGAAAAATTACTTGTCAATATCCAAATTCGAACCCAGAACCTTGAGCTTAGCGGTCAAGTACCTAAATCACTGAGTTATTTCGTTCCCATATTTATACATATATATATATATATATATATATATATATATATATATATATATATATATATATATATATATATATATATATATATATATGTTATGTATATGTTTGTTATGTATATGTTATGTATATGTATGTATATATATATATATATATATATATATATATATATATATATATATATATATATATATATATATAGAGAGAGAGAGAGAGAGAGAGAGAGAGAGAGAGAGAGAGAGAGAGAGTGTAATACGATTAAATCAAACATCATACCTTAAAATCAACTAGTTGACGATTCACGTATATTATGTAAACACCTTTACCCCGATTCTTATAATAAAATTCGTGTCAGCTTTGTTTGATATAATTTTATACAGCAGTTTCTTTCTTGTTCTATGTTTATTTTCTAAGATCAGGAAAGGAGATCTCTCATTTCACCTACTTTTTCGTAGCCGCCTGATTGGCACTTAGCAGTCATTGCCATTTCGTTAGTAGACCTGTTATGTCCGTATGAAGACCAGGTATAAACTGGTGAGCACGTTTCTCGTCTAAGTGTAAATGTTATTTGTTGTCATTTTTCATGATTTAATTTAATGTTCCAATGGGACTATCAATTTTGTATATTTATTACATGATTTGGTAAATTCGGTTAATGAGTGTATGGTATTTTGTTAAAATTGTTGTATCATAAGCTTAGGTGGCAGTAAAGGTTATATCAATATTAGTTCAAGGCAACGTACTGTGTCCTTCATTAAATATTCTTTTATTAATTGGGCAATCCCAATATAAATGGGCAGCAATCCTTTATATTTTATATTTTATGAAAATAAAGGGTTTCTCTCTCATAACCCTATATCTTAAGGTTTTGGATAGTGCGTCAATTTGAATACATTACATATCTAATTTTGAAATCGAATGACTTAACTCCTCGCTCCTGGGATTAATCCAGACACGAAGAGGCCGTTCGAGTGTTTGAGAGGAAGGTACAAAAGGGAATTTAAGATGGAGGAAAAAAGCGCTTGTGGGGCGACGAGGTAGATTATATTATTTAGAAGGGACAGGTTTTTAGGTTCTGTTTGTTGAGCTAACACCGACCTACGAGATTGCCCGCCAAAAAGGCCCTATATAATGCCCTCTAAGGCCCACTCTCCCGCCCCCAAACGGAAATCCCCGGCACTAACTCATCTCTCTAGCTCCCAGACAATACTTGCTCCAGCTATACCACAAGAATTTTATCCCGTCTCGGCCCATTAGCCTATTCCCATCATTTACAGCAATGGCCGCGCAATGTAGCCCCATAACCCTCCCTCAGCTTTCTATAATTTTTTTTGACTTCCTCAAACTTGTCATCTCAAAAAAGGAAGAAAAAAAGGATTGTAAGCGTCTACTCTCTGTTTTTTTTTTTTTTTTTTTTTTTTTTTGTTCAAAGAAAAATTATACTTATTCACGGAACGTTACTGGAACGAAATGCCTCGATCTATTTTCAGGAATATTCTGAATGTATTCTTTATTATTTAATGTATTTTTTAAACTCTATTCCGCTACTTAAATCTGTCAGAAACAATGACATTCAGAGAATATGCTGTCGGGAAGTAGAATAGTAGAGAGACAATATCTTGAATCAGTTAGTACTTCTGTGTAGGATATCATTATTTTTTTTTTTAATAGAATAGAATAGAAAAATAATTTTACTCTGGGATGATGTCCCCTGAGAATAACATAGTTATACACAAAAATAATATTACTTGTTGCTAGAAGATTTCTTAGAATTTATATAAAGTTGTGGTATGATAGCACGTTGACGTTTATTGTTGTCATGTTATAATCTTTTTTTAATTTCTGAATTTGATTCTATCTAACGTTTTTACATTATAAAACTCTTAAAGGAGAAATAAAATTATTATTTAGTTTTCGTTGTCATTTATTATAAACCTATTTAATTTGGTATTTATGCATGTATATAAATTTGTCTTACGTTTATTTAGATTTTGAAATTATGTTTCTACTTTATATATATATATATATATATATATATATATATATATATATATATATATACATATATATATATATATATATATATATATATATATATATATATATGGATTTCTTTTGAAAAAATAATTGTAACACTGATGATCTTTTATTTGCATAATCTTCAATCAGCTGCTCTAAATTCTTATTTTTCCAACTGTCGCATGTAGTGGTATCTGCTATACTCATCCATTTTTATTAAATTAATAACAAACTTCGTTTATCGTCTAAAACTTCGTGAATTTATCGTAAACTAAAACTTTTTTATTTACAAAAATTCTTATTTGGAAATAGTTTTCAATCTAGGATGCGGCAAACCTTCTTTTTTTTTTTTCAACTACAAGATCCAGGAACATCCATTCAATCACAAAATCGAGAAAAAAGGTGACCTACAAAATTATTCGGTCATCAGACCTATATAACTTGGTTATTTAAATCTGTTGCAGTTCAATTTTAATCATTTCCAACGGCTCAATATTTTTATAGGTCACATTTCTTTTTCTCGAATTCGTGATCAAATTATCTTAAGATTCAAATGGGATGCACATTGGTGTTCACAAGTTTTTAGTTAATCGTTATATTGACAATGTTAAGCGATCTATAGATTCGAAATGTCCCATTTCCGATATTAGTAAATGAAAAAATGTAGGTTGCTATAAAATGAAGCCATTAACGATGTTTTAGGCGTTTGTTAATAGTTTGATAAAGAGGGGTCTGTATCGCTGACTAAAGATTTATAAGCCTAGTTGCTGACTAGATTTTATCACAATATCCTTTGAACTACCTTGAATCTTTCGAATAATAACAATATTTTGAAGAATAACAATTAATAAATCTGAATGAATAAAATAAATTAAGAAAATAGAAAAGGTCAACTAAATGGCTAAGCTAATGTCTAGAAGTAGGTATGGAAATTTTATCATGCACAATATTAATATTGTTGAAACTTTACTTAATATTCAATGATAATTAAATATAGCAACATATCCTAGAATTTTATGATTCATTCGTGTTCATCCTTCCATTTTTATTTGAAGATTTTATCGCATTTCCAACGGCAAATTGAAAGCATCGGAGCGTTGAGTGTTCATCTCACTGCCTCAATCCATTAAATAAAAAATTATAATATTTAATATCATTTGCTTTGTTAATATATTTTCAAATATACTCATATACAAAAAAGAAAACAGAAAATTTTTTTATTAATAATATTAAATTACAATAATTATCCCTCATAATTTATATTTATGATATAAACTCCCGAGACTTTTTTATGGAGACCATCGCCCCCACCTCCCCCTCAACGAGAATGGAAAGTCTGCACGCATTTTTGCGAGGGCACTGCCGCTATCTCACTGTCAATACAAAATTGCAAAATGTCAAGGTGTAAACGAGTTATCGATCCAACATAGCAGACGATTTTGTCAATGAAGCGAAATTAAAAATTATTTAAAGAGTGCACAGCACCGCTGAAAATATCTGCCAGAGGGCACTGCGACGCAGTTGAAACACGGCGATCCAAAGGTAATAGTTGGATCCTCTGAATAATTTATTGCGTAGCATAGCCACCCCTTATCCAATAGCCGAGCCAATCTTGCAGATAAAGGAAGACCCCAGGGCTGGTAATCCATATTACCCGCCTTAGCGCCGCTTGGGTATGATGTGGAGGGAACCGGCGTGGGAGAAAGCGCTACAAAATGTCCTATCCATATAAATAGCCGCTATAGAAAAGATACATGTGAAGGCGAAGGGACGTGGGGTGAAATAGTAAATATCTCAATGAAATAAAATGATAGGGGGGGGGGGACAGATAGGGCAGCTGTATCCCTGTCTTATCACTTCCTGTCTCCTTCACCTATCTACCTACCGGCATAGTATTTCCTTAATATTTTTTTTCTTTTCATATCTTCATATCCACCAGTCATGAGAGTGACAATCAGCAGATTTTACGGGATTATAGATGGTAATGACATGAGGAAGGATGGTACCCAGCAGCACCTCATCTTGGTCTTTATTTGCTTCTGTATGCTCAATCAGCGAAGGATATCTCACATCCAGCTTCTCTTCAGTCTCATCCAAATGGGCATGTTAGTTATAAATCATCTGATGTAAATGATAAGACTCCAGCGGGTGTGGGTGGTATTTAATATTTTTTCTCTGGAATTTTATGGGGATGTTAAAATTTTTCCAACATGGAGAAGAAAATAATCTTCAAAATAATGACTCAATCATTGTATATGAAGAAGAATTAAAGAAGAGATGGTGCAAATACAAAAAAAAAGAAAGAAAAAAAAAAGAACCGCCGGATTTCCTCAAACAGATCTTAGAATGACATTCGACGGAAGAATGCCATGGGTCCACATATTAACGAAAAATAAAAAACGTTGAATATCAGAATTTCATTTTTTTTTTATTATTCCCTTCCTTGCCATTTAGGCTACATGTTTTTTAAATTTAATATTACTACCGAGTACCAGGATTCGAAATTGTAAAATTTTTTTAGGCTAGCTTCGGTTATTAGGTTGCCGGGCACATGCGATGCTGTG
This sequence comes from Nezara viridula, assembly GCA_928085145.1. Classification (NCBI taxonomy): domain Eukaryota; kingdom Metazoa; phylum Arthropoda; class Insecta; order Hemiptera; family Pentatomidae; genus Nezara; species Nezara viridula. The sequence goes on along the minus strand of OV725080.1, from coordinate 88,142,937 downwards.
CACACGCGTTAGGGCTAACGCGTGTGCACAGCACTGCATGGGCTCTCGTCTCATGTTAAAGTTTACGTCTATTGTACTCACTTCTCTCAAGATGCTCGAAATTAAACCTGAACATTTATCTACTTAAGTCCATATGGACTTCAAATTTTTACGGAACAGCCAAAATGGCCCGCATACAAAAACTACAAACTTTTCAGTCAATAACTTTCAGGGCAGTAGCTAAAGTCCCATGGTAACGTTACTTTGCATAAAGATCTTCAAATGTCAACTTATGGACACATTGAAAAATAGTCATACTGGAATAATCATGCAAAATACATTTAACATGTCCGGAAACACGCTTTGGAGCCTCAAAAGAAGCTAGATGAAGGATTATCCCGCTTCAAAAATTTACTAAAATCAAGATAGGAAGGGATGCCGCTAAGTGTTGCTCTATCTCACAACGTTCACAGCCACTAAAAATAATCTTCCCTACAGAAGACTATCTGATTTTCATTAATTACGACAGGTATGGGTGAAAATATAAAGTTAACAAAAAAAAAATGTTTTTAGGAATCTATGGCAACCGTGGCATTAGGATTCACTGTAAATGTTTAGGCTTATACCTTTTCCTGAAAACAGTAAATTTTAGTTTTAAAAAAACAATCGGCCCAATATTATAATTATCATCCGCATACAAAATATTTAAAAAACAATGTATTCCATCTCGATCTGTCGACTTTTGAAAGACTCTTTTTTGAAACCTATTTTTTTCAATGCCTTTTATTATAATTGTAGTGAGGGTTTTTTTTATTGAATAATAATGCAGTCTGCTACTAGTGAGATTTTTAGATTTTAAATTATGATTTGTCATTTTTCTATGATATCCTTTTACGTTTGACATCTTAGTCATCAAAATTCATCACTCCCGAGAGCTGAAAATACCACTACTACCATATTATATACCACTGTAATATAGGTAGGCCGGTTCATCAACTGCTGTATCAACTGCTTCCTGCAGTGCCACGTGCGACGCCCTGATGAAGACCTGCAAGATGAATCGAAAAGTCGGCGTAACCATTACTAATAATTTTTTTTGAAATTTAGTATTTATTTAACTACACCCCCTGACCAACTACTTCTCATATAATATAGGCAGTATTATATAATACTACCTAATATATAGTGTAAAATTTACACTGTAGATATTTGAAAACTTTCACTTTTCATTCAATATTTCCTTGATATATATATTTAAATCTAGTATGATTTCTGTCAGAGTCAATATATTTCTTTTTGACCAACAAAATAGAGGACAATGTATTGTCAACAAATTCCAACTATCGACAACACTTTATTTTAGAAGGGATCGCTCACATTATGTGGAAGTTTGAGTTAGGACTGCCATGACAGCCATAGCCTAGCCATTAGATAAGTTTTGACAGGGCCGGGGAGTTCCTGGAAGCCTCTGGGAACTACCGACAGATTTAGGTGTTCCCACTATTCAGTATTCCCTCTAAAAGTAACATCCAATTTCAAAATATTTTTATCAATACCAATATATTTTATCGGACCAATGGGGAGATATATTTATAAAAATAAACGAACAAAGGAATGATTTTTATGTCTTTATTTAAATCGAGGATCGTTCGATTTCTTTGAGGGCGAATTCTAAAAGTTTGGCTTTTAATAAAGAAGAGTTTAAATTCATCTCTTATGACCGTTAAGGTGAAAGGATAGTTGAATACTCATGCTGATAACACATTAGACATTTTTTTATTTCATTTTTCTTATTTATTGAATAATATAACAATCTGTCACATGTGCATTGGTTATAGGGAGGTAACAGATAGCATGGTTATAGATAGCATTCACACTATAAGTACAAAAAAAAAATAAACAGAAATAAAATAACTAAATAATAATCAAAAAGTATATTCAATAAATAGATTAAAATTACTTAACGATAAGTCAAAAAAACAAAAACATGTATTGCCGTATAGACAATTTAATCAGGCGAGGGAACTCCGTGGCAATCTTGTCCCTTCAACTATGGAGGGAAAAGTAGGACTCCAGGAGATCCTTGCGCTTTTCTCTCAACCGCTTTACTTATATTAAAGCAAGTGGAGATTGATCGAGGGTGCTTTAGCCACACACACTCATGAATTGAGTGGAGAATCTGACCATTGCCAGAACTCCAATTTATAAACTAGAAAAGGTCGCGAGGACACTGCCGTTTTAACCTTCTCGGATTTTCAGTGTTTCAGTAGAAACACTGATATATGGTCCATGGATGGTATGTTTTAGTGAAAGAAATATATTTCCTCGTGAGTGTGCTAACTATGAGCAGGCATAATTCATGGATCGATTTGCCGCTGTTAATCCAGCTAGATTGATCCCAAACGAATCGATTAGGTAGCTATGGATGGCTTATCGCTGTACCACTGGAGACCGCGGTATATAGCAACATGACGTTGGGTGACCTCCTGCAGACTATCAGTGTTCTCGCAAGCAATATAAGCCTGCAAGTTCTGCATGTTATATAGTGCCAACAGAAAAAAGAAGAAAAAAAACCGATAGAATGATTTACTAGCTTGACGATAACTTAAGTTATAAGATAAACCAAAAAATTAGAAAAAGAAAAACGTAAGAGCATAGTTATCAAAATTTGTTATCTTCTTAAGATTAAAACAAAACTTAGAATCTTTTTGTAATATTTACGATATAAATTATTTTATGCAAATCTAAATTAAAATATTGAAAGAAAGATAATAAAATATTGTATTGTAACATGGTGAAAAAATAAATTGTTTCTTAACTTAAACCAGCAGGACTCAATTTATGCCTGTTTACAGTTCTGTACCACGTATTGAAGCTCTTTTCCTTCTCTGAATGCTTCTTTTCCTTCCAGGAAAGGGAAGGTAGGGAATGGCTGGAAGTTCATTTGACTGAATGAATATTTGTAAATTTTGTATATCCATATGCCTGTATTTAAATATTAGTTATTATAATTAGTTTAAGTTGCTTTTTATTTGTTGTACACGGTGTTAGTCTCACTACAACTATCCATATACTTAGTTGTGACCAAATATAAAATTATTCAATAAATAAATATTTGATACAATTTAAAAAAAAAAATTGTAATGAAAAAATATATAGGAATTCGGAAAATCTAGAAACAGTCATCAGGAACTGGAGATTGAGGTTATTGAAGATTGAGGAGATTGAGGTTCGTGTGGCACATGGTCAGAATGAACGATGAGAGTTTAAACAAGAAAATTTTCGACAAAATCTGCAGTTTTAAAAGTGTGGGGGGATATGTAAAACAGATAAAAGATCAACTGGGTAGGCTAAAAATCACGGATAAGGAATGCTTGGATAGAGATATTTTCTGAAAAAATTAATAAAAGAGGTTGGGGTTCTTGTGGGAAGGAGGGTGTAGCGTGGGAGAAAATGGACTAAAGAAGAGCGAAAGGAATAGTCCAAGAGGACGGAAGAGTATTGGAGTGGAAGGAAGAAGGAAGGTGTGTAGATGAACAAGAAATGGCATTCGTGTGGCCCTTGCTGGCCGATTCGTTAAAAATATATAAAATATCGTCAGCGTGATTTGAAATCTTTGTTTTAATTTTTTTTTTTTTTTTTAGTTAATTGGAATAAGTCTAGGCTGAATTAGTCTAAATTTTAAACGTGTATGATGCTGAAAAGAAATACTCTTTCCTACCTTAAGCCTATGTTGAATGAGAACAAATACATTTTTTTTTATTTTAGATATTTCTTCGTTTTCCTTGTTGAAAAATAAATTCAATGGGTTTAAAACGTGTTCATCAGCACAAACACTTTCCAAAAACAGCCGATATAGATTCTCTCTCAGGTCCGGATCATTTGTGTTGGTCCATGGCCGCTGTTGCTGGGAGCTATGGAGATCAGCATGATAAATATTTCATAAGGGGCGGGAGGGGCGCGGATGAAAAGATTAAACGCTGCCTGGTTAAACCTGTAATATAAAGGAACAAAACAGCCCTTCCTACAAACAATGTTAGTTTCACTGTCCAAACACTTACTTATCCTACGTCCTAAAAAAACAAAAATGGTTGGGTTAAATTCGTATTTCGTTTTTGGGTGATAGTTATTTTATCAGCTTAAAAATTTCATGAGGTCGCTAATGCATATATGATAAACCAATATTCGTATAGAAATATATTTAGACTCATTGTTTTAACTGTAAAAAAAACACATTCGCTTTCTGGACAAAAAGGAAATTTGTTTTACACTGTTATCGTTCTAAACCTTTGGCATATCAGGACTAGTGTTGCCCGAAATCGGCACTTTACAAGACCAAGACCTGGGCCGCCTAATTCTTGCAGGACCAAGACAAGGACTGGTAAAAAATAAAAATAAAAAATAAAGGCAAAATAGTTTTTAATACTTGAAAATTTAGTTACTATATGTTAATAATTGGTTTAACCAATATATTTTTGCATTTAACTTCTCTAGTTTTTCAGTCGAGCTTAGTTACGTTTCTTCAATCTAAAAAAATAAAGTAATATCTCAATAGTAATAAGCTAATAATTAACTGCAAGATTCTTGCGCAAGACCAAACCATGACCAAGACTGATTGTGCATTACCAAGACTCGTCAACACCAATCAGGACCCCCTCATATAATTGTTTAGTCGGACTAGTCCTATCACGAGCTTTCTGTGAAAGGCCAAATGTGTTTAATGGAACTAATAAGGCATTATTTCATGTTAATGCTTCTAGACCGCTTGAAAACTACTCCGGACTTCTTCATTTTTAAGATAATTTATGATATAATAACTACGAGCTTCACCTCCCAATATTCCAACTTATATTCCCTACTAAAGTTTTACAGGATGATCCTTTCATCCTAATTATTCTTCGACGTATAATAAACCTATTATTGATTAACTGAAACCGGTAGAAAAAAATAAATAAATAAATGGTTAATTTCCTCTTTGATTTTTAAAAATAATTTATCCTTATTAAAAAAAACTAGATTGTTATGACTGTTTCATTATAATTAATTATTATTTACATGTTTTATTTAAAGCTATGAGTAGCAGTAGATTGAACAACGTTATAGTTGAATTTAAAATGTTTGTCCATTTGTAAATAGAGAGACCAAAAGTTCAATTTTTTGTTTGATAGATTAAAGATATTAACAAATGATCTACAAATGTAATGTGATAACTATAATAATAAGAAACATTTGTACATTGGATTCAAATTGTAATTCTTGAATTTCCTTATTGGAGAAATATTTCATATGTTATAAGGAAGTATCCAGTCCCATCTCTCGTTTTTTTCTTTTTAACATTTTGAATGGAAGTTATTTTCAAAAAATAAGTTATTACTTCTTATACAGAAGAAGAAGAAAAAGAAGAAAAAGTCTTTTTATTTATCATAATTCCAAAATATAAATTACAAAATAATATTTTTGGATTTAAATCCGAAAATCAGACGTGCTACGTGGTCTGTTGACCGTCAGAGGAGTCTGTGATAACAAAATTATACTTCAGTCTATTTATATACAAATACTTAAAAGAAAAATAAGAACAATTATATTCAAAATGCAAAAGTTATACAAATATTTTAATTACAACACCAGTGGTACCAAAATTTTCCAATTTATTAATTGTTAAATTCTCTGGTGAGCATTATTCTATAGGAGAAAGCAGACTTGCAGTAATTTACCAATGCTATCCAATTGTTTCCATTTATTAAATCTATTACTTGATCTCGAGATAAATTTCTAGACTTTAACCATTTAATTCTAAATTCAGAGAGTATCGGACAAGCAGCCAGGAAGTGATAGAGATCTTCTGTTTCGTTTGTATTACACATGCTACAATTATTATTTGTTTGCTGGAAGTATTTATAATTCAAGTTCGAAACATCAGCTCTAATTTTAATTACCTGTCTGATCACCTTCAATGAGCTTTTGTCGTCAATATAATTTACTGAAGTTAAATAAGGATAAAAAGTGAAAGTTTTAGAATTCAGAACTTTAATTACATATTGATTATGTATATCTTTCTGAATTTGAGTTCTTAGTAAATATAAATTAGCTCTGCATAGTTTAACATCATCACAGTTAAAACGATTTAAGTTGAAGTTTAATCCATGCAGTTCAATCAGATTAAGTAAGTCCCTAAACTATGCGATTTCTTTTTTAATTATCTGTAGTACTAATATTTTTGGATATCTATGTGGTGGAAGATTCAAAATTTTTACAATATAATCAAAATGGTGTTTATTTGTGAAGATAAATAACGGATCTATTTTAGTCACAAAGTGAATAAAGTGTGTTAGAGTATATTTTGGTAATTTAAATATTTTTTAAAGAAAGAATCTTAGTAGTCTTTCCAAGGCTTCATAACTTACCCCGCCCCAGATTTGTGCTCCATAGCACATCACTGCCCTACTAACGGAATTAAATACATGTAATTTTTTGGATAGAGCTGTGTCTTTGTATTCGATAAACTGGTGCTAAATTAAATTCAAACCCACCTTGGCTTTCTCCAGTTTTTCTGCCAGATGTTTGGACATTGAGAGAGTAGGCGTGAGAATTATTCCTAAGTATTTGTAATGTTGAACAACGTCTATTCTTTTGCAGCCCATGAACCATTTTTCTTTACGTGATGGCTTACCCCACCATTGCGAAAGACCATTATTTCAGAATTTTTCGAGATTTATTCTCAGATTCCATTTTTTACAGTATTCGTCTAGAGAATTTATATTACTCTGTAATGTGGCTGGATGTGAAGATAGCAGAACAATATTATCCTCAAAAGCCAGATATTTAATTTTAAAATTTTCCTCTACACAAATACCAGTATCTAAATTTTCTTCCAAATCATTTATATACAATGAAAATAGAGTCGGACTAAGCAAACAACCTTGTCTTACACCCGATTAAATACTAAATGGTTTGTCAAACCATCCGAACCTCAAACTGAAGCATTAGTATCGCTAAGCCAACTTTTAATTGAATTAATTAATTTAGACGAAAATCCTAGCTGATATAATTTATAAATTAGAATATAACTATCCACACTATCAAAAGCTGTAGAAAAATCTACAAAAACCGCATACACTTTTTCCCTTTTCTTTTGTAATTTTAATTTAATTAGACTGGTTAATGTGAATATGTTATCGATCGTTGAATATTTTTTTTTTAATAAGACCAGTAATTACTTTTTCTAAGTACTTTTACAAATTCCCAAAACTCTTTACTGTTATTAACCATATTCAGACGCTGGACACAACCTATATAATATTGCTTCTTATTTGATAAACATAGACTTTTATAATTACTATTTGAATTTAAATACTGTAATTTATTGTGAGGGGACGAAGTTTTTCTAAATAACTTTAAACTTATAAATGACATCTTCCTAGCCTGGAAACACTCCTTATCAAACCATGGATTTTTACTTTTATATACTGACCTTGGATAAGGATTATAATTAGCAGACCTCTTGATGGTATTTGTGAGTATGTCTACCAAATCTTCCACTGAATGCTCGTTTACAGATAAACGGTTAACTAAACCATACACCATAGCCTGATAAATTAACTCATTTAGTTTTAACCAATTAATTTTTGGGAGAAGTGGTAAAGTAGACTGTTCAATTACTTTATTTTTAATTTTGAAAGAGGTAATTATCGGCATGTGGTCCGAAAAAATCTGATAATCAACAGTGAAAATTCTTACTACTGATAGAAACTTCATATTTACAATAGCATACTCTATAACAGAATTTCCCGAGGCTCAAAATTATTTATATTCTCCTTTTATATCATTTTTCATACGGCCATTTAATATAGCCAAATTAAAATCGTCACAGAGCTGTAATACTTTTTTACCATTTATATTTAAACAAGAGTCCCTTGAATTCCTACATAAACATTCAATATTCGCATTAAAATCTAAATATTTTTTGACAGTACTTGTTGATTTGACATTCTACAATAAAAATCACCGATCAAACAAACATTTAAATTATGTACCTCAGAGAGGAATTCATATAAGCTATTATAATCCCTTCTCCAGCTAATACAGTTTAAATAAATAGGCATAATATAAACTTCATAGTTATCTAAACTTAACATGACTAAATGTTTATTCGAGATTTCACAGAATTTTATATAGTTTTTAAGAGGACTTTTTAAATTTATACTATATAAACTACCGTCTGAAGCTCTACCATATGCAGCATTTCTTATAGCCGGGGCACATATTGTATAAAAATCATTAAATAAATGTTTATACCTTCACTGGTCCTTATTTTCAACAAAAGTCTCGAATAAACATATTACATCAAATTTTTTAATATATTGAATAAAAATCAAATCATCCTTTTTACTTTTTAAGCCACAAACATTATAAGCCAAAATTTCCACCGATTGTTCTTCTTTCTGTAATTGAGAGAAATTTTCAAAATGATTATTTGAACTGGACGAAACGTTTTCCTTAGATGTATCCTGACTTATAAGACCAGTTGATTTCATCTTGAGCGGATTATTATCAGTGAGGAGATGTTCTGGGGCGAAAACGAATTGAGTCTAGTTTGTCTTTGGCTTTTCTTTTACCAGCATTTTCATCAGTAAATTTTTGCAATTCTGGTGGGCTTAAAATGGAATGCAATTCATCAATGGAATATAGGGTCTCTCTAAATTTTATTTTATTTTTAATAGTAACATATTTGTCATCTATTATTTGTACCTTTTTACACTTTCATACAATTCTTTTGTTCTCTTTCTGTCAAAGAACGTTCGGTCATGGGCTGTAGAACAATTAATTTCACTGAGCTAGTACCTCTTTTTAAACAAATTCATTTTGACTATTCATCATGACTAATAAATGAAACTAAAATTGGCCTAGGGGCCTGACCTCTCCCTAGTCGCCGGCAATATGCAATATTTTTAACAGATAAGTTGGTTTTAGTTCTATTGAATAAGGTTTTTAATGTATCATAGACATCTTCAGGATCTTCTCTTTGAGGCTCAGGAACTTTATATACGATTGTATTATTTTTTATAAGTTCTCGTCTGAGTTATTTATTTCTTCCTCCTGCATCTCTACTTTCTTTTCTAATAAGGCATGTTTAACTCTACCAGCATAAAGTTTCTCAATTATTTGGGATATTGCTTGTTTTCTTTGACCGAGATCATTTCCAATGGCTTCAGAATTTTTTGAGTTAATTTTTATTTCAGTCATAATGTCCTCTAGCGTTATAGAAGGGGCCATTTTATTATAAATTATACTGTTATTGTTATAATAAATTATATTGCTCACCACCTGATGAGGTAGGTGGAGGGGATGTCACGCCGGCTATATCTGATGTATTTTTGACGGGTTACAGCACGTACGCCCCTCCCCCCTCCCCCCTCCCCCTATTACTTATCTACCTGCTCCTTGTATCAATTGTCTGAGCAAGGAATTTAGATGAAAGTATTTTCACCTTATTTTTCACAAAATCTCACCAAATTGAAATATAGTGTTCCTTAATAAGTATGGTAACCACAAGTCATTACTTTTTCAAATTGTTTCACTTTGGACTTATAAACTCGATAACTATCACAGATCCAAACTGCACTGCTTCACGGCCAGAGCCAGACTCTCTATTTCTTCTTACATTTATCATACATTAAGTTGAAAGTGGACTTTGAGCCAACTTCGTCGTTTATTATCAACGATTGACCCTTGATGTCCTTCAACCGAGTTTCCTTTAATTCCTTCAACCCTTTGAGGTATTTTTCTAATGAAATAACCTTCAATGGTCTACGAACATCCCTGACCCCTCCCTTTTGATGTCTTTGCCAACCCGACCTGCTATAACAAGTTCAACTATTGATTTTATCAATACGAAATACCTTACAGTAAAACATTTAAATGTAATAGTAACTTAAGAAAACCTAATTCTTTAATAGTTCTACAAAATGTGCGTATATGTTTTCTTTTCTGAAAAATTTGTAAGAATTAACTTGAAACCAGTTATAATATAATATAATTGGAAAATAATAGCTGGGACTTCCCTTAAAAATGCCAAAGTTAAATAGAAATCAAAGATTAGTTCTTGGACAATGATCTACTGTATTAAAAATAAATAAAAACAAAGAACAGTAAGTAAACTATATACGATAAAAACAGATGAAACTATGCATAAAATACAAAAAAATAAATATGAAACAAATTTGAAAAGAAACGCTATTTAGAAAAAAATAGATTGATTAGACACATCTCATGTCAATCATGTTTAAACATTTATATTATGTGAATATGGTGTAATGAGAAAACAATGTTCATGTATTTGCTACATGCAATAAATATACGTCAAATTAAAGACATGAAGATTTATAGATTCCAGATGAGCAATAACGAAATCGTAGATAACAAAAAATAAAAAGGAAATACATAGATGAAATGAAATGAAAATAATGGAATTCTGCTGAAATACGTAACCAAAACAGAACTGCCATAGAATGAAAAGTGATATGAAATATATAGACAACTTAATGAATAATACACTAATAGAGAGAATTAGACAGTTACATAGAGCATGGTTAGCCCATATCTTGCTGTTTTGTGACTTGGGGGGTTTTAAATGCAGATAAGGTTAGGCATGTCGGATTTTTAAAGCAAGAGGAAATAGCTGAGTGGACAACTTAGAAGTTTTGGGAAGAGGCAGATTTGTGAATACTTTGATCTATTAAAATCTCAACAATATATATATATATTTTAATGAATATTTGAGAAGAATGTGTCCAACTATTACAGGGGGTATTTTATTTAAAGAGTCATCAAGACATGATATTTACTCAATCCAATTTATTTTGTATTGAATATTTAATAGTTGACCGTTGCATTAAAAAGGAAAGAGATGGTCCGGAGTGGCAGTTATAAATAAGCTAGATAGTAGCAAAACTATTTTATTAAAAGCCAAAGATTTAACATATAGATACATTTTGTATAGTCACATATTTAAAATATAGACACATTTTAAATCTTATAAGTGAAAAATAACTTATATATTACATCGTATTATTTTTATGTACTTTAAATTTTTATTAATTCATTCAATTTAATTTTTCATTGTTTTTCCGCTTTGTATGATCTTCCTTTTATTTTATTTTAATTTTATATTTACACTCTGCATCAATGTATGATCGTCCGTTTTCACTTTGTATTCATTGTGCTTTTTAACCATGTCTCAATATTATCTATTATTTAAATGTAATTTTCATACATATGTACAACCAAATTGTAATTATAATTGTTCATATTTTTTTTCCTTTCTATATTTCTAAATTGTTTCTGCGATGTATGGTTTCTTATTTATATATTCGTATTTTACTTCTATGTACGTTTTACTCCTTCCATTTTTGTTTTTATTCACATCGTGCTCTTATCTATAATCTCTTAATTCTATTTTATATGTATATGTATATATTTGTAATTTATTATTTCATAGATATAGTATTTTTCCCTCGTATCCATCCGTATCTTCGAAATTTAGATACCGTAATTTTCTTGTTTTTTTCCTATTACCCAAACAAGTCACCGAATTCTCCAATACCAACCCTTACTCTGATTTTCCAGTTTTAAGTGAAACTCCTAGCTGAACACAACTGTAAGTCTCTATTTTTATTCTTCTAATTTTATATACTTATTTTTTTTTTCTTTTATTTCTCCACATTCCTTTATGTCTATTATTTCATATTATATCATTTTTTTCTTTCCTTTCAATCTCTTTTGTAGGTCTATAGAAGTATATTCTAGTCTATAGTAGGTATATACGTATATATTATACATTACAATACAACAATTGTTACCATCTATTTACTTTAGTTTAGGATCTTGTTACTTAGCTTACTCTGTTTATGTTTTAATGTACTTACTGTTTACAATTTTAATAACCTTATTCAGATTTTATATAATTTTTTTGTCTATATATTATGTAACTTCCACGATTCTCTATATCTTTTTGTATCTTCTCCGTTCTCGTCCTGAAGAAGACCTGGAAAGTCGGGTCGAAACGTTGGCTTTTAATAAAATAATTTTGTCACCATTTAGCCTATTTATGACCGCCACCCCGGACCATCTCCTTCAATTTATTTTTTCATCGCTTTTATTAAAATGTTTTTTTATTAAATCAACATGATTTTTCTTCAACTCTTTGACAACAATATAGCATTTTACTCTTCATATTCTACTGACGATTATAATCGTCAACAATAATCATAGAATACATCATAACGTCCGTTTCTTGGTATCAATGCAGATAAATTTTGGTTCGAACTTTGGCTTAATAAAGGTGAAAGGTTATTGTGGGCTGAGACCATCTCCTGTGTCGCTGTAAATTGAGCTCCCCAAGCACAAAGGCTATGGCATAGTAACGGTATCGTTGCATATTTCATAAGTGGTCAACAATGGAAGCAATTACACAGTCCACCTTACACTGGATATTACTCTCGTAGCTGAGGCAGTTTCTGTTAACTGCGTAGGTCTACGTTTTTGTATGACTGCAATAGGTGCACCTTTGCCTTTATTATAAAAATGAGTTGGATACATTCCTTAAAAATTACCATACGTACCATATATGTTGAAATATCTCGAAGCACTTTTAACTCAGTGGTTATTGGGAATAACTTATAAATTTTGTATAATTGTAGTAACTAAATAATTATATAAATAATCCCACTTTTTTTTTTTACTTTTATTATGATATTTACAACTCTGTTAGTATAAATATATCAAGTAAATGTGTACAAAGGAATAGAATCACATGAAACATGCTTGTTAAGAAACTACCCATTGGTAGTACCCATGTCTATGTCTATGTATGAGGAGATCACGAGGTCATCTTCTTTTCAGACGCCTCGGAGGGTTATCAGGAATCGAAGAGGAAGCGAGGCTATAAAAAAGAGGATTCGGATGGTTATGAAGTTTATTATGGAAAGATAAGTATCTGGATTGGGCCAAATCGGAAACAAATGATACATTGAGGTCTTTGAATGATTGGAGTGATAGCGAGGTTACTGTGATTAATTGCGATCTACTAAAGAGCTATCTTTTGAGGCAGTGTTTTGTGTTTTCGTTTTGTTCTAATTGTTCATAGCCATCTTATTGTTTTCTAGTGTTTTATCATGTTTTTTATTGTTGTTATTAGTTGTAAGTGTAAATAGTGTACATAGATTGAAGTTTGGACAGGAGAGGTTAAGTCGTATAAATTTCGTGAAGGAGTTCTTGTTTGAAAAAATTTGAGTTCCGAGTGTTATATTGAGTAGAAGATCTCTAAAAGACCTTCCCAGGGAGCACAAAGAAATTAACTTTACTGAATCTGTGTAAAAAAAATAAATTTGTAAGTATAACCTGTTTATGTGATAAGAAATATTATTACTGTTACTATTTAAGTTATTAAGTGTCTACTCTTTAAAGACTTGTCCAGGAGTAATATTATAGACAACATGGAGGGAGATGAAAGGGAAGAAGGGGACCCTCCAAGGGTTTCACGTTCAACCGCAAAAAGGGCGAGAAAGGTTTCTCTTGTTGATAACGCAGAAGCTTCTGAGGTAGGAATCTCAAATGACTTCCTTCAAAAAGCAAAGATAATTCAAGAAAACCTCCGAATATACCTAACTAAAGCTGACAAAAGTATTAAAAATAAAGACCAAAACCACATTAATGGCAAAATACAGTGGTTCATTGACGCTATTGAATCGTTGGAGGAAAGGACAAAGCAGTACAAAGATAAGAGTGAGGGTTTATCTTTACTTGTCCATAAAGCGGTTCAGGAAACACTTACCTCGCCTTCAGTACATTCGATGATAACCAGCATCGTAATAGAGAAAACAGTGCCGAAGGTTATAGAATCTCTCTCAGGAACCACTATGAAATCTAATGGTCCCCTCGCCATCCCTGGAAAAAGCAACGAAAAGTCATCCGCGACTAACGTGACCCCGCCTGAGCCTTTACCAGCCGCAGTTCCTTTTACAGTCGTTAAGAGCAAAAGAAACAGGAAAAAGACTAAAAAGTCTACCGGTCCCGAAAGCCTACAAACTGAAAATGAAACGCATAAGACAGAGGCGGAATCTTTGACTGGGTCCGGTCCAAATCAGCCGAAGTCATTGGCCGAAATAGTAAGAAAATTGCCTTTAAAACCTACTCAGTCCCTCAAGCCGGCGTTTATTACTATTAGCGGTACCGGTAAGAGTCCGGTGGACATTATCAATGCCCTGCCTTCCCCCACAGAAATAGGTGTTAAGGCTGAAATTGTTCGAGCAACCAAAGGTGGTTCCGTTTTAGTCCGATTAGAAGACAGTACCCATGCCACTAAAATAATTGGTTGGCAGGGGTTACGGGAGAAAGGTTTTCAGGCAAAACTAGCACAAAGAAAGAAACCTAAGATTGAGGTGAGGGGTGTCCCTCACTCATGGGGCTCAGCTGAATTAACGAGATTTTTGTGGGGAAGAATAAACGAGAAGTCAGTCCCTACTACACTCATTAATGATGATATACGGCCATTATTATCCTCAGTATCTAGAAATGGACTAAGTAGGAACTGGGTACTCGAAGTTCACCCAATGGTGAGGTTCCAGCTGTTGGAAATGGCAGCTTTAGATGGAGGATGGTGGTCCATGACGTTTAAGGATTACCTCGACGCCCCTCGTTGCACAAAGTGCCAAGGCTATGGACACACGAAGGCTACCTGTACGGTGGATACCGTTGTATGCATATGGTGTGCAGCCAATGGACACATACTCAAGGACTGTCCAAGGAAGAAGGAACAAACTGGCCCGACTTGTATTAACTGTGTGCGGGCGAGTGCACCGCAAAGCCAAACGAAGCATAAAGCGGGCAGCCGAGAGTGCCCTGTACACTTAAGATGGTCAAATGAGGTGGCTAAGAGGACCTACTATGAATAATATCACCATTCTCCAGCTCAACATGGGCCGTCGTCGCATCGTAGCGGATGAGTTAAGGGCTCTTGTTGGACGTTATGATGTTATGGCGATTCAAGAACCGAGCTGCCGTGGGAACATGGTCACGGGGTTCGGCCTCACATCGAGGGTTATAGCTCTGAGCAGTGGAGAGAGGAGGCCCAGGGCAGCTATAGTGGTAAATAACCCAAACCTCGATGTGATGGATCTGAGGCAGTTTACCACGGCGGATTGTGTCGCATGTTATATCAAATGGGGTAATATTACCTTTACGTTGGTTTCATCATATCTTCCTGACGGAGGTGATATAGACAACGACATATCCGCCATGGAGATGATCACGGCTTGCTATAGAAACATCATCATCTGCTCAGATACCAACTCCTGGAACACGGTCTGGGGATCCAATCAAACGAATAGAAGAGGCGTTAAACTCGGAGAATTCATTGGCCGAAGCCAGCTAGTGGTAATGAATGATCCCTCTGCCTTGCCAACGTTTTCTAGCGCTCGAGGGCAGAGCTGGATTGATGTAACACTGGCATCACCGGTGCTAGCGAGTCGCATCAACGATTGGATCCTCCGATCTGAAACGAGTTCCGACCACCAAGCGATAGCTTTTAAGCTGGTGGAAAATATGGAAAGTTCCCACGGCATCGCTATGGGTTATTTAACCCGAAGGGCAAATTGGAAAGCCTTCCGGTCAACGCTGGAGGAAAAATTAGTAGATGAAGAATGGGATGAAGCGGAGACGGACCAGACAGATAGTCTAGATTATAGGGTCTCTAGGATCACAGATGTCATCCGTGACGCCGCTGAGGAATCCCTCCAGCAACGGAAGGTGAGAGCTCGACCTATCCCATGGTGGACGCCGGCCTTAACTGCTATGAAGAGAGAGCTCTACAAGGCCCGGCGGTCCTATCAAAAGTGTGGTAGTGAGGAGAGGCGCACCACACTTCGCGACGAGTATAGGTCCAAGTCCAGAGCATACCGAAACGAAGTGCGCTCTCGAAAAAGGAAGTCTTGGGACGAGTTCATTATTGAAGAATCGTCCAAGAACCCCTGGGGTATCCCTTACAGAGTTGCCTTGGGTAAGTTAAATCCACAACAGGTAATAGCCGCATTGAAACGCGGAGCTACTCAGGCAACCACTCTGGAGGAGACGGCAAAAACGTTCATTGCGGAAACCTACCCCAGGGATGATCCGTCCCAAGATAATGAAGAGGAGAGATACATTAGACGCACTACGGTATGCCCACCAGGTACGGACCTATGCCCACCATGGGACATATGGGATCTCCGTGCTGCCGTGGATAGGCAAAGGACTGGTCGAGCTCCTGGCTTGGATTCGATAGACACAGCAATACTAAGGAATAGTATCCCCTACATTGAACAAAGGCTGTTAGCATTGTTCAATGATTGCCTAGACAGGGGTTACTTCCCTAAAATATGGAAGATTGCTGATGTTAGACTCCTTTATAAGGGAGGAGATAAGGACAAGCAGTTAGCGAAGTCATATAGGCCTATATGTCTCCTTCCTATAATGAGTAAATTGTTGGAGACCTTGCTGATGAGGAGTCTACGACCAGTCTTCTTAAGGGCTAGCCATCCACGACAGTACGGATGTACTAAAGGTAGGGGAACCGCAGATGCTCTGCTCAGGGTGCGCCGTGACGTTGAAGAGAAGGCGGAGAAGTATGTAATGCTTCTCCGGTTTGATATATCCTCCGCCTTCGATAGCGTTTGGTGGCCGAGTGTACTCCAGCAGTTGCAAAAGTATGAAGCTCCCAGCAACCTGTACGACCTCTTAAGAAGCTATCTAGAAGACCGCAAATTAATGATAAAAGGTAACTTCTTTGCTGTAGAGGATTCTGTAGAAAGAGGATGCCCACAAGGATCTGTACTAGGTCCAGCCTTGTGGAAACTGGTATTTGACGAGCTGCTGGGAGTACTGGAAGAGCAGCGGTTCCCCGCCACTGCTTACGTAGACGATCTCGCAGTCGTGGTGGCATCGAACAGCAGAGCCAGATTAAAGGAAGAGGCTGAACGGTGCGCCAACCTTGTAGGAGAATGGTGCGAGAGAAAGAAGATGAAGATGGCGGCTTCAAAGACTCAGTCCGTTCTTTTGAGGGGTAAGACTGACAGGGCCCACCCTATCACTCTGAATATACAGAGAGAAACGATACGTCCAAGTGAGGCGGTCACCTATCTTGGGATAAGGACTGGAAGAAAGTTTAACTTCACCCCTCACTTGGACTATCTGAGAAGTAGAGTGGCCCTGGCTCTTAATGGACTGAGTCGCATCGGGGGCGCCTTTTGGGGTCTCAGATACCCAGCCACTTTGGCTATTTATAACGGAGTTATCTTGGGTATCCTGAGATATGCGTCCCCTGCGTGGAGTCAGACTCTCTCGCACCAACAGAAGAAAAGGTTGGCGACGATCCAGCGTATGGCTCTGCTGCGTGTCACTAGGGCGTACCGGTCAGTATCTCATGAGGCGGTACAAGTCTTAGCCGGAAGTATTCCAATTGATCTTCAACTTCGTGAAGACTACTTTCGGCACGAAATGAAGAGAGATGGCTTGGTGGATCTACCGGCTAATCTCCGAGTGAGGATCAGTGAAGACCCAAGCAGATGGAAGAGGATTCTCCGGGAATGCACATTAGAAGAATGGAACCGGCGTTGGGTGACAACGCCAAAAGGATCAACCCTAAGGAAATACTTCCCCACCGTCGGTTCAAGAATGGAAACTACATGGCTCCTCCCGGACTATTGGATCTCGCAATTCCTCACGGGGCATGGAGGATTCCGAGCAAAGCTTGTTCAACACGGTAAGAACATTGATCCCCTATGCCCAAGTTGTAGGGTACCGGAGACCGCCGAGCACGTCTTATTAGCCTGTACCGCCTATGAGGCATTGAGGGCTAAGTTGCTGAGGGAGACTGGGCTCTATGTCTTATCAGAGCGCGATCTACCTCAGCTAGTGACCAGAGAGAACTACCCGCACTACAAGGCCTTTGTGTACGGGTGGAAAGATATCATTGGCCCAGCCCACTTCTATTTGGGTAGAAGAGAAGAAGCTCCACCACAGAGGATGGAAGAGCCAAGCTAAACAGAAAATCTTATTGTATCGATTGCAGTATTGGCTAGTTATGCACACACGTCTAGCTATCCAATACTGCAAACACTCGTATTGCCAAACTGGCAGGGCAGAGATTTAAATAAATAATAACATTGAGGTCTTTATGGATTATCTTATTTGTGACAAAGTAAGGAGCATTGAGGATTTTACGAAAGATTTTGGATTGTAAAGATTGGATACGAGAGGAATTTGATGGTTTAGTGGAGCCTCATAGCTTAACTCCTTAATTCCAAATAGGTCTTATTATAGTCCTGTATATGAGCCGTTTGTAATTAATTGAATGTTTAGAGCGTTTGTCCAGTAAGTGTTGGAGTAAGCGGAATCGTCGAGCAGTTTCTTGTCGTTTCAGTCTGGTATGAGGATTCCAAGTGAAAAGTTTGTCCAGCTGAAGTCCTAGTTATCGGATTTGTTCTACAGAAATAAGTATGCCACTTAAAAAGCTTCTTATCATACACAAAATCTGTCAAGTTTACTATTTTCTTATCGTCGAATTCCTTCTTATTTTATTCTTAGTTAGGCAGGTGGAGGAGGCCTGTGAAAAAATCAAAGACAAACTGAAAGTGCTAAATATTAGAGTCAACCAAAAGAAGACAGATTGCATTATATTCTCCTTTCAAAAGAATAAGCGCCCTCTCCCTAAGGTCTATAAGGTAGCGGGTAGCGAGAACAGACCGGCGAGCAGTATAGTGTACCTAGATGTTACAGACCTACTACGAGCACATATACGTTCGAATTACCGAAAGTGGACGGCTGTATTACAGCCAGGCATATCAATTTTTTTATATCATTTAATACTCGACAAACCCACATTTTAAAACATTTACTCCACTTACTCATAAACCAATGAGATGGCAGACATACATGAAAAACCTATTGCTAGAGAATTGACATTTAAAGGACACTAGTGAATCCCATCACTACACTAAGACACACGATAACTATTAATACAGTACTTCCAATTCCTCATCATCTTCTTAAAAAGCACTCTTTGCAGTACAAGAGGTCTTGTTTAAGCCTCGTACTACATCTCATTTCTCAACACCACATCATATGGGGTTAAGAAAAAAAAAATCGTATTTAGCTTTTAAACAGAAGAAGTTCGTAAAATGACGCCTTTGGAGTAATTTTTTTTTCGGCCTAAAGTTCAAATATTTTTATACTATTAGATTTGTCTTCTTTTCTTAAATACCAAAGATTTAAGGGTATAATGTCGACGAATATTCTACAGTTGCTATATTTTTATAATTCTTTATCAAAATGATGAAATTGACTTAAAAATTTCTTAGCTTTTTTTTGTTTTTTAAATATAAATGTCAACATTTAAATGTTAATTATTTTATAAGTATAAAAAAAACGTGTTAAATCACAAGTAACAAAAAAACAAGCCTTTGAGTTTTCTGACTTGATCCATCGGTATAAATTAAAAAATGTTCCGGAATGTTTCCAAGGAGCCGAGATATTTTCTTTTTTTTATATTCAGAAGAGGTGGTATCAGTTTTAGGAATATGGGGGAGGTTTAATATTGTTTTGAGTTCCACGGTGAATTCTGTGTTTCCCGTTTTAGTAATGGAGTCTTCTGAAGTGTTGAAAAAAGTTCATAAAATCCATAAAATCTTTCTAACAAAGGTTGGATTGAGTTTGGTTTCTGTCGGAAAGTTGTTGACAATTTTGGTTGAAAAATGGATTTATAGGTCGGATGGTCTGCCTGTACAAATAATTTGGAAAATTAATTAAAAGCGAGTTTTGGTCTTATAAATACTTGGTTTTAAAACAAGTTACTGATCTGCAAGACAATACTGAAACATATCTGGACTTACGGACTTGAACTGTGGGGAACAGCAAAATGTTCTAACATCAAACGCATCCAATCTTTCCAATCCAAAGTCCTTCGAACAATAGTAGATGCTCCTTTCTATGTAACCAACAAAACCCTACACCATGACCTTAATATCCCATTTGTCCTAGACCTTATCCCATCAAAATTCTCCAAATTCCACCAGAACCTTACCCATCATCCAAATCCCTTTGCACAATCTCTATCCAGCATCACCAATCCGTATAATCCTCCAAGGAGATTGAAACGGCAGTGGCCCCGCAACCTTTTATAGTTTATAAATATTGGAGTTCTGACAATGGCCAGATTCTCCACTCAGGACATGAGTGTATGTGGCTTAAGCATTCTTGCTCAATCTCCACTGGGTTTAGCCCCAGTGACGCGGTTGAGAGAGAAGTGCAAAGATCTCCTGGAGTCATGCTTTTCCCTCCACAATTGGAGGGACAAGTCTGGTTTGGAGTTCTCTCGCCAGATTGTAAATATTGTATATAGGTATATATGTGTTCTTTTTATTCATTTATTTTATTCTTATTTATTGTATATATATTTTTTTTTGTATGATTTATTTTATTTACTGTACATAGAGTGTGAATGTGATCTATGAACATTATTATAAATGTCCTTGAGACAGATTGTAATATTTTTCAATAAATAAGCTTAAAAAAAAAGATAAATACTAGGGGAGGTAAACCTTCTTCCGAACAGGGTGAGGCTAGATCTTAACGTACCGATTGCAATCCGGATTCCTGCATGGCGGACTGGATCAAGTTTTGTAAGGGTTAGAAGAAGTAAATGAACTGAACTGTTTCGTCTTTGCCTGTTAATATAATCATTATTTGTTTAAGTATATTGATCAAGATTGAAGCATTGGACTAATAACATGAGAATCAGTGAGGTAAATAATATGACCCAGTCTACTGAGAGAGTTTCCCCAAAGCGATGGAGTATGTGATGGAGATATCTGATAGTCTCGGATACTTGAAATGATATCAATTTCAGCCACCCTCATATTGAATTGCATCCCCTGTCCTTCAGTAGGACCTGTTGCAATCAATGAGATTGGTTATTACTCCAATAATAATGGAGATTGAATAATTGACCTAAATGTAAATTGGCTTGCCAATGTTATAAACTAGGGTAAGAAATTGATTATAATCAGAATTTCGGTATATAATTAACCTTTTAAACCTGCCTCATTTGTCAATTTTGAAATCAATCTAATTTATAATTAATAACAAAGTTGACGAAAATTACTACCCAAATACTTTAAATTTAAAACAATTTCGCTTTCTTTAACAATTGTATAATTATATAATTTATTATTCGTTTAACAATTTGATTTATAGTTTATATTTACTTATTATTTTTAATACTAAAAATATGAAATGGTCAATTATTTTAAATGAAAAGAATTTACGGTACTTTTGTTGATGATATTTTAAAAATTATATTATTAATATTTTTATATTAATTAAATATTAATAATATTATTATTAATAATTTATATTAATTAAATATTAATAATATTATTAATTATATTTAATATATTAAAAAATATAAATTAATACAATAAACTATTTGATATCGATGAACATTATCAAACACATCAGGGGGTATTCATGCAATCAGTACTATATGTTGTAAACCTCTTAAATGTGTAAAGTCGAGAGAATTATTTACAAAGTGTGTATTAAATATGGCCTCTAGCACTCTCGATTTTAACACAGCCTAGGATCCTGTAAAATGTTGCCAACTTCATAAATCCATGGAGAAGGTTATTGTGAGGGTTTTAAGCGTTTGATTCTTTGTTTTTTGTATGTGTAAAATATCCACAGAAATGATATGTAAAGACAGCTTTGATTGCATATCATTCATCAGACTATTTGCTTCTGAATCATTTGAATTTTAATTCATACTTTCTGATAAAGCATTTGTAATAAAATAATTCAGCAAATTAGTTTTTTCACATCGCTTTGGCATTTATAAAATAAATCGAAACGATAATAAATCAATTACTAAAACTAATAACACTTTAGCACATTAGCACAGACAGGTTATTTACTATTCGTTCAAAATCTGTGCTGACTGCTTAGCAAGGATACCATATTAAGCTTTTACAATAAGTGCATTAATACCACTAACATATGAAAACATTACTCCAACTACATTTTAATTTTTGTTATATTATATTTTCTTCTTCTTGCTAGTAATGTATTTATTTAATTTGCACTGTATTTTTAAAAGGATCTTATAAATTCCTGACTTAAACATTGTTACTATCCGTTTATTTGTATAATTATTGAATAATAACTCCATTGATAAATGGTTTAATTTAGTATCAACGATTTTTGTTTGTTTGCCAGCTTTATGGTTTGATATTATTGAATAAACTAATAACTTTTGGTTTATGAGAAAACTTAGGTATGTGCATTTATGTTACAAGTCTATCTTACGCCTTTATGACCAAAGTTCTCTAAAAATAGGCATATATTAGTATGTCGGTAAAATAAATTTAAAATCTTTTCCAGCAAAATATTAAAAAAAAAAAATGTTCTCCATGAATTTAGTCTTTTACATTTACAAGAGCCAAGAAGCCGACAATTTTTTTTTTTTTTTTACAGTTCGATAGCTCTTTGTCACATGAACATTTATTTCCATTATTGATTTGCAACTACCAATTGAGTGCCCAATAAAGCAATGGCAACAATGAAAGCTATCTTTATGTCTTTTCCTATTTGTTCCAGGTAAACCTCGACCCACAGTCGCCTGGTACAGAGGAGAAGAGCTCCTGACCAACTATTCCTCGCCTGGAAACATTGGAGTACCTCACACCATGTCCTTACTGGTCATCAACAACTTGGGTAGAGCAGATCTCCGGTCTGAACTGACTTGCATAGCCTCCAACAACAACAAGACTATCCCCCTTACGTCCACCGTCCAGATTGACATGAACTGTAAGTACTTTTGAAGAATCAAGTCCATGTTCAATTTAAATTTATTATTAACATGAGGTTTTTACTATTAAAAATATTGAAAGGTCAACGAATGATTTAAAATGATTTAATACTCCAACTAAATTGCTCGGTATTGGGTGACATTTCGTACGCTTGATAATAGCTGTCTGTCACGCTTGTTTGGCACGGTAGTGCTTGTATTCATTCAATTACGTACCATTTTCACATCAAAAAGTGATACATACTAAGAGATGTATTAGATATTGATGTATGTTACATGAAGTTTACGGCTGTACTGTTACCATTGCAGACTTCAATTAATCTATTTTTGGGTAATATATATCATTCAGTTAGTGACTGCTGGTATTAAGCCGAATACCCCTTTGCCACATGTTATTTTATATTTGTAATAAGCTTAATTTATTTTTTGAATTGAAAGAACATTAACTTCGCAGTAGTCTCGTGACTGACCCAGTAGTTCACCCGTCCGCTACCAGGCAACGCTAAACGTTTAGACCGGTGCAATTTACCGATGAGAAATACATTTTTTTTTTTATTTTAGCTTCTGTACACTATACATTTCAATCAACTGTATGCAATAAATTTCAAATAATAGTTAATTTTACATCATTTTGTATACTATAAGCCAGACTAATGTACAAAATAATGTATATCTGTTATTATTCTTAGGGGACTGTAGTCACGGAATAAAATTATTAGTTCATTTCGTTTATTTTATATTTTTATTATGTTAAAAATTTTATTTAATTTTTTTAAATATGTTCTATATAATTTGATGTAGCGCTGTGATTCTGAAACGCCTACAATGACTGTCACTGTGATTTCAGTGTGTCTGTCACTGGGACAGAATCAGAGCTCCGTCTATTATATCGCTCCGCCACAAATTTAGATGTATTTCTGGATTATCCGAATACGATGACTGGATGCCCATCCACATTGTCGAGATAGCTGGCGACCTTCATTATTAGCCAAACAATTCAGATGATTGTGAACGGTTCACAGAAATGTTCCCCGCATAGTTTTGGAACTTATTGCTTGCTTAAAATAGACTTATAAAGGTTCACAAGAATTACTATTCCATGTTTACTCTTTCACTGCTTACTTATGTTAGACCTTTCAAGCTTATTCTCTCTATGGAAGTCCCTGGACGTCACCCCCGAGGTCATTTTTGTTATTGAGTAATAATACATTTTGCCACACTTAAAGGCACTGAGTACTAAGGCTGAGTGAGGCACATTCATACCATATATACAATGCATTAAAAAAAAAATAAAAAAAATAATAATAATAAGAAAAAATAAATTAAAAAATTAAAAAATCTATATAACAAAGGCAAAAACTACAATAAACCAAGGAAATGTAACTTAGAGATAAAATTAAATGAAATACAGAAATTCGTAAAGAAATTAAATAAATTATAAGTAATAGAAATAAATAGAAAAACATTCATACTTAAATACAATGTTTACAATTAGGTAAGAGATCTCCGAGTCCAGCCCTTTCCCCCACGTATGAAGGACAAAGCGAGACTCTAAGAGATCCCAGCGCTTCTCTCTCAACCGCGTCGCCGGCATTACCAGTCCGGTGGAGTCTGAGAGAGGGCACTAAAACCACAAACACTTATGACTTGAGTGGAGAAGCTGGCCATTGCCAGAACTCCAGTGACGTCTTTACAAGAGATCTCGAGGCCACTGCCGTTTCAACCTTCGAGGAGGGTTGTAGGGATGACTGGAGCTAGATAAGGATTGTACTAAAGGGCTAGGATGGTGGATTAGGTTCATGTGAAAATTTGAGAATCCGGATGGAATAACGTCAAGGATATAAGGGATGTAAAGGTCATGATGTAGGGTTTTGTTTATAACGTAATAAGGAGCATTGACTATCATACGGAGGACGTTAGACTGAAAGGATTGGATGCGTTTGATGTTCGAAAATTTAGTTGTCCCCCACAGTTCAAGTTCGTAGGTCCAGATGGGTTTGAGTATGATCTTGTATATTAATAGTTTGTTTTCTATTGATAGATTGGATTTTCTGTTAAGTAGTCTGTATAGCTGGCCAAATCGTCGGTTAAGTTCTTGCCTTTTAAGTCTAGTATGTGGGTTCCAAGTTAGTCTTTTCCCGAGGTCTTTAAACACTCATCCATGCAATAAGGATGATAGAACCATTATGTTACAATAGAAAGTTATATTCTTGTAACTTGTAGTAAGTTACTTAATCACTCATTCACCTTTCAGATTCTATAATTTCAATTCGATTTAACTTAAGATTAATGATTCTCTATGAAAAACTGCTCTTCGGAAATTAAATTTAGCGATTAAATGTATCTAGAGGAAGTTCAACGAAGATTTAACACGAAAAGTTAACTCACGCAAATAAATAAAATTTTATTTTATTTCTTTTGAATATTCCTCATATTTTGACTACAACATTGGAAAGAGTCATTCCTCTTCATCCTCGTGGGAACAATTTTCCGTTATCATTGGAATTTTATCTGGGTTAGATTGTTTTAATACGACAATGGCAAGCGCCGACACGCTGTAGGCGGGGTGGCCGAATGGACTAACGCGTTGTGCACAGCACCACCGTTGCCCGGCAACCTAATATATGATGTAATGATACAAAAATAGTCATGAGTTCGCGTCCCGGTGCCAAGGCGTCTTTTAAATCCCCGCCTACACCCCCTGGCCCGGAAAAAAAAACCGTATAGCCTTAACGGCGAGGAATGGGAGGATCCAAAAAAATAAATAAATAATGGCTAGAAATGAGGTTCATGCCTCTATTTGTATTTACCGGCCTCCTAAATCCTAAGGTTCATTTCTTAGCTCGCTGACCGGTAGTTGTTTGAGAGCTAAGAACTACCGGTCATTCTGTTTAGACCACTCTCTGTAGAGTCTAAATTTGAACACATTCTGTCGAGGCCTTCTGTTATCACCACAAAAACACTCTCGACAAGCTCCTTACCTTCTGGATTTCAATTGAGTACGAATTGCTCTTAGATATATTTTGTTTTGATGCCGTGTTAATGATTGGTTCATTATGGTAAGAGAAACGTATTAATTATTCTACTGATGTGCTATTACTAATTTTCAGATAGTTTCCGATTTTCTATTTTCTAAAAATGAAAAATAAATGTGTCATTGAATATTTATAAAATTTAAAACAAACAGTTTATTAATAATTATAATTTTTCAAACGTTACCAATGATTTGAAACGATATAATAATCGTTCAGAAACAATAATGACTATGTTAATAGTTCAATTAAGGACATGGTTGTGCGTACAGGATTAATTACGAGCAGCATGAAACTGCGTGGGTGGTAGAGACATCAATTCAACAGATATATCATAGCCGCCAAACTGTCATTATCCAATCACAAACTATATAATGATAGCTTTCATAAATATAAAGTATACAGTTGCAGTTAATATTTGGTGTTCAATGATCAAATAAAAAAATAAATGGATTTAATTATAAAATCTAAATTTATTCCAATTTAAAATGGAAATATTTTACATCTGTAATTTTATTAATTCACCTCTTTATACTTATTCATAACCAACAGGTAATAATTACATCTATCTACAACAAATTAATAATAAAAAATCTTTTGGAATCCTTTCGATTCATGAATTTCCCATATTATATTATCTCTTTTACCATATAATCGATTCAAATGGCATTTTATGAGTATCTTTGCTGTGTTTCCAATGACAGTTCATTTATAATGTTGGTGGTAAGAGAAAGAATTTTGAGAACAAATCGCTTAAATCTGAGATATTTCAAAGCAGTGATTTCCATCATTATTATATCCATCATTTTTATAAGATCAACTCGATTTTTATATTTCTAAATGTATTTTAAATGAAGTACTAACTAATATATAGTTTATTATGCTTAGAGAGTGTTTTCGAAGCTTCGTTTGGATACAAATGCAAAAAAACTTTGGTGTGTTAAAACATACAAACAAAAACCCACATCATAGAAGTTAAAACATCAAGAAGGCGAAATCAGTAATATGAAATCTAATTTCAATTTTCACCAACTTACATATGTTATATATAGTAAGGGGAAGTATTGCAATCCTGAAAAGTTGTAACGGAAATACACGTTTTGATGTCCCCAGAGTCCAAAGAACCAAGTCCCGCCAAACGTATGTGTGTGTGTGTGTGTGTGTGTGTGTGTGTGTGTGTGTGTGTGTGTGTGTGTGTGTGTGTGTGTGTGTGTGTGTGTGTGTGTGAACAGCGTAGCTCAAAAACGAAAAGCCGTACGTAATAGATATTACGTATTTAAGTTTTTTATATGCCTTGGATGTCACAGAAATTTTTTTGTCAAAATAAGCAAACCGGTAGGGGGACTTTATATGATCGACAGAACACTTTTTTACGATTTTCTCGAAAACGGCTGTAACAATTTTGATTAAAGTCGGTATATCAGTAAATTATTAAGTTGTTTTTTATATCAGCTTGATCTTAGCTACGTTAATGTCATTTTACAGAATGCCGTTTTTATGCTTGTGCGGCGTCACGTCAAAATACAATTTCGAATAATAGCTCATCAGAAAGCGGATGAAATGATGAACATTTCTCATCCCTACAGTATGAAATTCCGATTTTCATTTTTTTAAATATTTTTTCTAGTTGACTCGAGCCAACTTTATCCGAACAGCGTTCCATATCCGA
Source organism: Nezara viridula (assembly GCA_928085145.1). Lineage (NCBI taxonomy): Eukaryota > Metazoa > Arthropoda > Insecta > Hemiptera > Pentatomidae > Nezara > Nezara viridula. Next base: position 88,115,363 of record OV725080.1, on the reverse strand, counting down.
CGGCATACATATCGCGAAAGTTTAGTCTTGCTCACTACTTACAAAAATGTTCTAAGCGCGCCTAGAGAAGTTAGACTTAATAAAAAATAACTAATCAAATGAGTCGTTAAAAATAAATGGTTTGTAAATAAAAAAACACGTTTTGGTATATTCACCACTTCATAAGTTCTATTGAAGATCATTAGAACTTATTAATCTATAATTAAGTTCTATTGAATACAGTAGGACTTATTTCTCTTACTCAGAAAGGCAACATGTTAAAAATAGTCAGTCTTAAGTATACATAATGATTTAATAGAATGAATTAAATATGCTTCATAATAAAATAATTATCTATTAGAAAATATGACACTATTGCATCCAACAGCTAAATAACATCTCTACATCGGCCTCTTAACAGACGAATGTTAGGAACTTGTGGAGAGCTGAGGTCACACACCTAAATTAACTGTTCTCTGCCAGTGATTTATCTTTCACTGCTTCGACATCTATTGACCTACACCTTAGAAGCAGTACCATTTAATCTTTAACACGTTCCATAGGTTTTTCAGAGTAATTTCACGATTATTTTGATTGCCGTTTTTGTGTCTGATGAGTATCAACAACTTTTAACGAAGGAAATTTAAATTTTCAGCCATTTACGTTAAAATAAAAGTTTCTTAGTAACACTACGATCGGTTACAGTAGGCTGTAGAGGAAAATTAAATCAATTACATATATTTGTGGTTATACTTGATAGTTTGTCTTCTCCGATGATGCACCCGATCACCTTATTTCAAAGATAAAAAAAAAACTTAAAAGCTATAAACGGTAAAAGATCCAAAGATATCGAAATTTAATTTTTTTTTTTTTTGTTTTTGTTTCTAGCCCTACACTTAGTGTTGGCGAGAAACACTAAATATTAGTGTATTTAAAAAAATATATACGTCGTTAGACCAGAGGTTGACTCTAAAAAATGTTTGATTCCATGTTGTTGTTTTTTTGACCAATACATGTAAATTTCACTAATGCATAATTCATAAATAGAAATGTTTAATTTAATGCAATTCTAATAATGTTTACCTAATAATTATTATTAATTAAAAAAAATGAGAAATGAACTAAATATTAAATTAATTGATTCACGCATTCCATGGACTTGCTAACCTATCAAAATGAACGAAGAGAATGAAAATGAAGTAGCAGACAATTTAAGGAAGAGAAAGGGGCGGGGGAGAGGTAGCAGGAGGGGCAGGGGGGGGGGTGCTACAACTGAATTCTGCGAAGGTAAAGGAGCACTTTATTAAGGGCTTCGGAAAGGGAATACTCTTGGAAGAGATCCATTGCTCTGAAATGGATAAAGACAGTCCTTTAATCAGGGTAAATATTGATGCTTTTCTCCGTTTAGAAGCGGGAGGTAAGGGACTGGATGGATTTAATGAGAGAGGAACCATTAAGAAGTGGAAGAAGAAGTAAGGAGCTCTAATTGGATCAGAGTTAGGGAGCAGAAGAAGAAGGTTTGGCTCACAAGGTTCTCATCCCGGCTGGTGGCGTCTGTCTTTGTCCAAGTATCTTCTCTCCTCGAGGTCTTCTCCGTTCCTAGGCTCCTCAAGGGGCTAATACGTTTAACAACCTTCCGATAGATGTTTAACAAATCCTTAAAGTATTTCAATTGAATCTGGCGAAGTATTTAAAATATTTTCAAAAATTTATTAATGGATAATGGCTGACAAAAGAATACTTTTTTTTACTTTCCTACCTATACTATTTAAGAAAAGTATTACTAAAGGATAAAATTTCCGATATGCGGTTTCCTACGGATCTATACGTTTTAGAGCCCCTTGAGACCGAAAAACACATTTTTAGCCATTTGTCTGTGCCAAGTTTTTCTCGGTAACTAGTGAACAAATTGTGTTGCTCCTTTTTTTATTTTGTATGGTTTTGACAACTGATTCCTGTGACACAATTTGGTTGCTCCTTGCGCAATAATAAATGAAAAACATGATTTTCTATTGACTCTATCGCGAAAATGGATCTAAAGATCTTTACGAAACTTTCCTATAATGCTTTAATAATTCTCCTTTTCAATTTTCGTACTTAGACTAAATTCCGGAGAAAATTCAGGACAAAAAGTTATAAAGAAAAGAAAAATGTTTTTCGGCCCAACTTGCAAAATAAATATTCTATGGTAAAGTTTTTAATAAAACTTCTGAAAGGTAATTGAATAACCAACAAAACAAAACGAAAACATCGGAATCGAACTAGTTTTAGCGATCATACAGCTTATTCTATTTTCTACTCATTTTTTAATTTGTTACTTTTCTACTTATGTATATATATAGGTAAGGAAAGTATTGCAATCGGGTCATATATCGGGTCAAGTATTCCGACATGCTGTTTTCGACAGATCTATACGTTTCAGAGCCTCCTGAGTCTGAAAAAACACCGTTTAGCCTTTTTAGTTTTAGCTCGGTTAAAAGTGCGATTCAAAAATATCATAACAGCCCAACATGGCCAGAAAATAATTTTTATTCAAAGTTCTTTTTTTTTTTTCATGATTGATATATATATATATATATATATATATATATATATATATATATATATATATATATATAAAGATATCAAAACTTTTCTGTAATAGGTAGGAAAATCGTGGAGTGGACACACCTTTTTTTGTGGTCTACGTTTCGGCCCTGAAATATGGACTATTCTTAGGGCTTTATCGTTAAAAATTGGAGAAATATACAAATTGATAGACAGTGATTAAAATTACTCCAAACTTAATAATATATAAGAACAAAGGTCGGCCTACATAATACATCAGTAGTCTTAGCTGTAGAAAAAAAATCTAAAATCTACTCTTGTAGGTAATATGAAAATGTTGAAGTAGCATCATCGATTGAGAAGACGATACTATTTTTATTGATACAGGATATAACAGACGTATTTGTATAAACGAATAAATAACGTATAAACCATATAAAAACAATACGTTCTCCAGCAATACAAAAAAGTCAATTTTAAGGAAGAGGAAAACTTTCAAAAAGTTTTTTTTCCGTTTCAAGCCCTGGTTACTTGCAATATATATATATATATATATATATATATATATATATATATATATATATATATATTATATATATATATATATATATATATATATATATATAAAATATATATATATTTTTTTACATTTTTTCGTATCTCCTGAAGAATTTGGAGTAGCTAGTTATGTGGTTGTATCGTTCGGTCAATGACACGATATTATTATTATAAAAATTAGTTAACTAACTATTTATCAAACCTGATGTAATAACTAGCGTTAGTTAATTAAAGCAGCAGGGGTTGGAGTGGGAGGAATGGGTTTGTGCATACTGACTACCCGGTGTGATGAGCTTCCATCAGACCCAACACCAATATCTAATATTACATAACTTTAGGAAACCCACTCATGGCACATATTAATGATATTGCATTGATACAAATAAGGAAATTCGATACCTGGCAATAGCGAAACATTATCGATCTTTAACACTCTACACAATAAAGATGTTAAGAATAATTTTTCCTAGTTATTCTGAAAGCCCTGTTTAAAAATCACGAAGCTATCAAAACTTGTCTATTAAAATCACAGATTTTACTTATCAATATAATGAAAAAGGTTGCCGGAATGAAAAGGTAGTTAGATGTTTTTAAGCTTGCTATTACAACTCCATAAATTGTTTTTTCTTCACTACTTTACCTTTTCGGCTATACGTGATTTTTCCTGGATCAGAGGAGAGGGCGAGGAATTAACATCGGGGTTAAATGCGAACGGTACCATGACCCGAACTCGTAGTCTTTAGTTTATGAAGTTGCCAGGCTACGCGTGTATTGCAAATGAGTTAAACCGCACGGACATCCTTCCCGCCAACTCAATAACCGAAACAAGTTCACAACACAAATCATATAACGTTAACTTTTTGTACATTTTCCCAATTATTTAAACTACACCTGAGATGCCCCTCCTCTAACGTTTCATTCATAAAATAAATTATTAAGTGTGTTAATGTATACTTGACTTGTTTATTGAAAAATATTACAATCTGTCTCAAAGGACATTTATAATAGTGTTCAGAGATCACATTTACACTCTATGTACAATAAATAAAATAAATTATACAGAGAAATAATATATATACAATAAATAAGGATAAAATAACCTAAAAAATAAATAAAAAAGAACACATATATAAACTATTAACAATTAGGCGAGAGAACTCCAATCCAGACTTGTCCTTCCAACTGTGAAAAGAAAAGCATGACTTCAGAAGATCCCTGCACTTCTCTCTCAACCGCGCCACTGGGACTATACCAAGTGGAGATTGAGCCAGAGTGCACACTTAATCCATTAAGTGTGTAGAAACAAATTTAGACGTCGTGAAGTGTACCATTTAAGAAGAAAAATACACGTAGATATTTTATGTGTTACTCAAATCGATATGTAAAATGATAATAAACAGAACAATATATTGTTTGAGCATGTAAATTTGTTTCATGTCTTGTAACAAAATATTCCTGTCATCAAACTGAATGTTCAGACTTATATAACAAATATTCGCAGACAATTATGGTTTATAAGTAAACATAAACATTTACTTTTAGTAAAATACATTTACTTATTTTGTTGATGTGCCTCCCATGTCATAATAATATTGTTTTTACTTGTTAAATTGAATACAATCGGGGGCAATATTTATTTTGGGTAACACCTGGCTGATATTTATGAAAAAAATAAATTATCTTTTCACTTCTTGCTTTCCTTTCTGTTATTCCTATGTATATGGACAGTTTGCCTGTTGATGTGATTAAATTTATTTGGTTTATTGCGTTTTGATTCTGTTTATTATGTTGGAATAGTGTGTTTCGTATCCGTTTAAAAATTTACAACTATACAATTGTTTTTTGTGATGTAGTTCGAGCATTTTTCCATTATTACTTTTTTTCAATACCTGTTATCCATGAGTTATTAAATTTAGGTACACACATTTCCGGCATGTTAAAGTTGTGTACCGATTAACTATGTAAATATAGAATTAATTAAAGATGATTAATATGCTGTAATCCAGGATGCGAAGGCCCACGCCGGGCTGTAGAACTGCATTGTAAGTAAATATAGGATATAATAAGGTATTCATTAATCAATATTTTTTTCTTGTAATATTTTTTTTATGTACTTGATGTTTGTTCTTAATTCTTGTTATCTTAATTCTTAATTTTTGTTTTGTTTTAAACATGTTAGGGTTTTACTTTTAAAAAATCCGCTTTTATACTTGTTTTAATTTTTTTTTTAAAGAACCTTTGAGTTTCAAGAATAAAATATATTGACCACTACTCAAAAAATTAGAATCCAAAAATCGAAAGTAAACAAATAAATAGCTTATAACCCATAAGAACTTCCGGGACTAAAGGACCGATTTTTTTTAATTGTCTCGAAAGCCATAGAGGGATTGAGGATGATACTGATAATTATATGATAAATGGATATCGAATAATATCGTATAGAAATTTTTGAAGAATCATTGAAATCAGATTATTTTTAGCCAAGATACATCAGTATTATTGCAACAGATCGGTACAGGTATTATTTTAAATAGGAGTGGGGTAGCTATATGGTAGAGCACTGATCTTCCAATGCTCAAGATTCTGGGTTCGAATCCCAAATAGCAGAAAAATTAATTATTCTGTTTTATCAGCCGTGGGCCGACCCTGGGATCAGGAGAACCTCCTGGGACACACCCAGCCTCTATAAAGTGCGTATCCTCAATTAAAGGAGAATACCTAGCGGTTGAGTGTGATCTCAGTCAAAACACCTCCTTGCACAACTGTTGACCAATAAACAATACTTCCGCTAAATAATACTGAACACGAGACAATTCATGAATTGTGGTATAGGTTTTTATTTTATTTTTTTAAATTTTAAATAATGAATGTTTTGCTTTTTTAAACATAAAAAAAAATAAAAATGTTTGCAAATTAGTTTCTAAAAACATTTAATTTATTTTCCAAGAAAATGTTGGATGTTAATCTTTTTTTGCGGGAGATGAACGCCAAAGAGAATTAAGGACAAGCACTCTGACCGATTATAGGAACTTGAGGAATTTCTTCTTTACCACATTCCTCAATTAGGAGTCTTCCATCAACAGACACTACAATTTCTTGGAAAGGATTCCTAACGTATTATATGATCCTATCTCAATTCCAACGGGAAAAATCTGATGCGCGCAACACACGACTTTCACTTACCCCTCTACTTTGAATAGAAATTATTTTCTGGCAATGTTGGGCTATTATATTAAAGTTTTGAAGTCCATTTTAAACAGAGCTATATCTTAAAGCTTGCAGATAACAAATTATTAAGTCCATTAAAATGACTAATTTACTACCTTTAAACTCTATTTATAATATCGACGCTAGACAATAAAAATCTAGTTACTTCATCTGCTTTTATAATCCACATAACTTCAGTCTCTGATCTATGTATCGGTTTCAGTTGACAGAATGACTAACTCCAATTTAAACATTTTTTGAGTAACGCCATTTTGGTGATATTTTTAGTTGAAAAAGTTATATCTATACAGACATTGAGGAAGTAGATTCCAGAGTAGGTGATTACAGTATTCAAACATAAAACTGTGAATAAAGGTAAAAAAAATTCCCGCTAGAAACATTATTAAAATTAATAATAGAGAATATTGAAATTGGAGTTAGTCATTCCGTCAACTGGAAGCCACACGATGTAATATATATATGTACCTCGGAGGTAAAGGATATCGTATTAAAAATTTTTATTTGTTCAGAGGAGCCAATTTTTCATTAGTTTCAGCTACTAAAATTTGTTTCAATTTAATCACAAAATTATTTTTTATAAAAAATGGACATGATATTTGTCTTTAACTTCAGGACACAGATATTAATTAATTTCTCCTGTTCATCATATTTTACCAGAGAAAATTCCACCATTCAAACCCAGCCATTTCTTTGAAAAAAAGAAAAAAAATACCTTCAAAGTATATGCTATTGAAAATATTTATAATTCTTTCCAACGCAATAAAATAATTATAAACCCACTTAGCTTTACTAGCGACCTCATGTACTCACTGTTTGGTCTTGTCAACTACATTTTCATAATCATAACCTTCTTCTTTTCATAATATTATTCCTTTTTTGTATATTATAGTCTAATTTTATGTTTGTTAAGATTGGGATTTTTAAAAACACAACCTTAATATTTTTACAATCCAAAGCAACAAATATGGCGAGAAGGCTAGGTATAAATCCAACAGCTATAATTAACGAAATCCCGATAGAAGATTTTATACATCATATAAAAAAAAAATTGCAGGTAATGTGGCAGAACGTATGGCAACAAAAAGAAACCAAATTAAAAACCCACTGTTCCAAATGGAAAACTAGTAACCGACTCTCCAAAAAAGAAGAGACAGTCCTCTGCCGCTTAAAAATTGGGCATTGTGAATTTTCACATGCCTACTTACTAAGAGGACTAGAACCAACGACTTACGAGAACTGTAAGGTGGAAAGAACTGTCAAAAACATCATCCAAGACTGCCTGGTATTTATGAATGTAAGGAAAAATCTCAATATGGCTCAGAGCCTAATAGAAAACCTCAGTGACAACGAAAACGCCGTGTAAAAAACCTTACAATTTTAAAAAAAGAATTAAGTTATACAATAGAATATAAATAGGAAGTGTTGCCAATGACCCTGCTGGGTAGAGGCAACAATAAAAACAAATAAATAAATAAATTTTTACAATCATTTCATTTTCGACTCTCATTATATACTATATGTGTATCGTTTTTATTGCATTTATATAACGAAAATGTAATGTCACTTCCATTTGGTTTTATTAACTTAATTTTCATTTTACTATGAAAATTATTTATGTACATCTATCTGTGTAACTCTTCTAGATTTTATAAATTATACTAATAATAAAAATAAAATTTTCATAATTAATTTTTAAAAATATCAGATTTAATTACCAAAAATATCGTAGAATATGAAAAAAACAACAACAAAAAATGTGCTGGAGAGGGATTAAAAAGGAGATCAAATGGTTTAGTTTTAAGCGAGCTTGATCTCGAGATAGGAGAAAAAGGTAGAAAAAAATGGTAAAAAATCGTTAATCCTGACCCGAGCTTGTCAGCCATTTTCCAGGCACAAACGATTGCTTTTAGATGAAATGGGTGAGAGGGGGGCTTGAGGGATATCCTATTATTTTAGGACTAAGAGTAAACTCTAGGGATCAGATATATAACAAAGTTGGGGTGATACAAAAAATATAAGCTTATATTATGTAAACAATCCACGATTTATACTTTGCTTATGTTTTGTTTTTAACAAATCCTTAGATGAAACCTCATTATTATCTATATATCAGTAGTGCTCCACTGATTATATCTTTTCTTTTTTTGCTTTTGTTTTTTGCATTCATAACTATTACAAATGGTGGAATTTTCAAAAACATTCATTACAATTGTCAATCTTAATTAAGTGGATTTTTCATATGTTTTTTTGTCGATCTCTTACGTTATTGAGAAAGTCAATACGCAACATGTGCTGATATATTTGTTTACAAAGCTGTGCTATCTCTAGTTTGTTTCCTCGTCTAGGCCAATTTTCCATATATTTTATTTTTATTATTCTGTTTACCAAACAATGTATCTCGTTATTTGCTCCTAGGAGATGAAAAGAATGTTTATTTTTTTACAATTGTTCCTCAATATTTTTTAACAGAAAATCCTATTTTTATTAGTTATGACGAGGTTTTTCTAAACGTTGATAGCAATGTTGAGCTTTATTAAATGATCCCACACCACCTTCATGCTGTAAGATGTATTGGTAATAGCCTACAATAGCTGCTGACAGTTCTTACAAGGGAGATATCAGAAACCGAGAAGGAAAATCCATCGTGAAATATGGGAGTTGAGCTCCCTCGTTTGTAGTTAGATTACATAAATATGGGGGTAGTGAGATGTATCCCACCCATGGGGGACAACTTAGGACCTAACTCCACCTTAGTTGGAATTAATATTGCTAACTTATTCAAAGGATACTTGATTATCCCTCTTGGATAGAACCTAGCTGCTACTACATCCCTCAGTTCTAAATATTGATTAAATGCGGACTTAATTAATAACGAATTAGGTCTAAAAATCTGCATTAATTTCTGCTTTTTAATTCTTTTTTAGTTGTTGCTTAAAAAAAAAATCTTATTATAGCCCTAATCTTACTATAGACAAGTATCAATAATTGTAGGACAAAGTTAGTAATAAATATTTTATAACTTTTTTTTTTCTCAAGAATTCAAATTTAATTTACAAAAAAAAAGGAGTTAGGTCAGATACGAACAACCTTTTTTTTGGTTGATGATATTTGAATTCTTGAGAAAAAAAAATATAAAATAATATATATATATATATTAATGGTATTAGGCAAGGTATAAAATAATGTTTCTTGTAAAAAAATTTAGCTTTAATTTATTTATTTTTGTATTAACAAGGTGGGTATACTATATTTTTTATTATAATTTGATGCAATTTATTTATGTGGACCATTTGCTGTCCCATTTTAATTTTTTTTTTCTAATTTCTACAAAAGAGCTTTTATTTAAATTATATAACATTAGGCAGGTTGAAATAAAATTTTAACATTAGATTTTCGTTTTAACGATAAAAAAAAATTAAAATGGTGCAGCAAATGTTGCACACAGGTAAATGGTTGCTTGGTTGGTTGTTTTGATGTTCCATGCTCAAAACATCTAGGTCATCAGTGCCTTATCCATAAAAGTATCATTATTAAAATATTTATGTGGTGGTTTAATGGAGAAAAAAAGAATAAAGAAATTATTATCATAACTCTTTTATTAAATTTACCCTTCTTAGAAATGTTATTATTTTGTCAGATCTATTCCTGTCGTTTCTCAACGCTATTGATATGTTTTGTGATATCTCTATCGTTTACTTTACGACTATAAAAAAAGAAATCTTGGCAAATGTGAGTTATGGACAGGACACTTAGTTACATAAATAAATTTAACCTGTACCAACCTGATTCTAGCGCCTAAAATAATGCACCAATATAATAAAACATAAAAAAAGTCTTCTCCTCGAAGCCCTTAAAATTTATTTATGCAACGTAATTCACCGAAAAGTACTTTTCAAGATGACGCACGAAAACCTCTACCATATAGACTGCATCGCCTAAGCGAACGTAGCGATTTCGATGAAACTTGGCTTAAGTCCCCTGCTTCAAAACCATTTAAATTTATCTATATAACATACTTCACTTAAAAGAAGATGGAAAAAGTTAAAAAAAAAAAACATCTTAAGGAGTAGAATATTAGATTTTCGGATAGCTTAAAAAATATTCAAATTTTTATAGTTGTGGTATGATTGTATGATCATTTAAGAGTTTATGAAATTTTCAAAAAAAAAAAAGAAAAAAAAAAAGGATTCTAGAAATCGGACGATTAAGTGCAAAGATGTGTCATTCTAAATACACTTCAAACTTTCTGCTGCAAACCTGATACACTATGTTTTTTATTTTTTGATAGTCTTACATTATCTGAAGCAATAGAGATTGTTGTCTATATTCAATAATGAAACATTGTGATCGACCGAAAAATTCAAAAACATAACCCCCTCTCAAAATTTGAGGTTTCACGTTTCAAGACACGTAGACTTTGAAAAACGAATAAAAAATTTGTTGTCAGTCCGCCGTCCGCGTATTTTCTCCGAAACTATTGGAGCGATGTTTTTTCAAATTTTGATATAAAATCAGAGGTCACCCGAGGATGATCCTCCTTCATCGACATTAATTTCCGCCTTTAACTTTCAAAATGGCGGCCGAAAAACCTGCGTTGCTATAGACTGTAGCTCCTAAACGAATGTACAGATTTCAATGAATTGCTAAAGTCATTTTCTCGACGCCCTTTAAATTTATCTGTATAACATACTTCAACGAAAACAAGCTGGAAAAAAAAGTTACGACGGGTGGTAAATTTAAATTCCAAATAACTCGAAAAGTTTTTTTCTTTTTTTTTAATATTATAATAGTTTTTTAAAGTTTACGAAATTTCCTAAAAAATAAAAGAAATCGTTAAAATCGGACAATTAGAAGCAAAGATATGGTCTCCGGTTTTTTACAAGTGTTCTACTCCAAATGTGATATCCTTCGTTTGTATATTTGATATATTTTTTTTCTTTAAATCATTAAAGAATAACAGTTTAGTCCAATAATTGGAATCACCTTTTGTTTTTTTTTCTTTGTAACTCGAAAGGTAATGTTACTTTAGATGTATAATCGTTTGGAGATAATAAACCATTGTGTAATGATTTGCAGCGTTTTTTTTTTTATCAAATTACTAATGATGAAAAAAAAATACATTTAGGACTACATTAGGAACCACCTTTTATTTATTTTCCTCTATTTGACAAGAAAAGTAGTGTTACATATGATATATGATTGTGTGAAAATAATAAACCTTTGTGTATTAATTAGCAACTTTTAGTAATTATTAAAAAAAAGCAAAACAAAGAAATTAGACTTATTACTTGTATCAGATATGTTGTTTGAAGTTAAATTTCTATATCTGCTGTGAGTAAACTTGAGAACTATGCTAAATTCCGACAAGATGTGCTAATGCTGGCGGCGCCTGCTAACGAAATCAATATTGCACAGAAGCTGAGCCAAGCCGCTAAGTGCTCGGTGGCTGCTCTAAGTAAGTGCCACAGTCCAAGATTACTACACTTCAAAGGCTCCTTGGGGCTTAACGTTCCTCGAGATATCACACAGCGAGAACAGTTCCATCGATTTCAAAGTGGTAATTAGTATTTAAGATGTATGTAAGTTACGCGTACTCATTCTGTTACCTCATGTACTATGAACCCAATAAAAAAAAAAAAATCGTATCATTACACTAGTAGAAAGCTTTCAAAGAACATTGTGTTATAGTACGGTGTAAAAGCCCCATCTTAACCTACATTTTTTTCATCGAAAAAAATTCTCAGAAATCGGTTGTTTTCAACTAGGACTTTGTCTATTTAATAAAGTACTAAAAACTCACGAACACCCGTTTCCTTTACAATCGTATCGTAACATGATTTCATCACAAAGCCGAGAAAAGTGGTAGCCTACAAAAATACAGGGTCGTTTCGACTACACCATCTCTTTATTTTGACATAATGAGGAAGGTCCCGAAAAATGGCCCAATATTTTTGTAGGTCACATTTTATCTCGATTTTGTTCTGAAATGATGTTATGATTCAAGTGAAAAGCTTCATGAATTGTCTTACTTAATTTAAAATAGAATGTTTGCCGATCTTCAGGTTGAAAACGCTCAAATTACAAGAATTACTGAAAATAAAATTTATAGGTTGCGATTATATGAAGCTACTCGCAAAGTTTTAGGTGGTTTTTAATAATTTGATTAAAAAAAAAAAATATTCGAACAAACCTCATTTCTGCTGTGAATAGATAAAAGCACAATGCTTATTTCCAATTTCATTTTATGTCTATGTTATAATATCAATTCAGTCCATATTTTCATATTAAAATGTGAATATTCCTCTCGATTTATATTTCAATCTTCATCTATAAAAAAAAATTAATTAGGTGATGCTTGACCAGTACAATAGTTGGATTTTTTTGAGGCAGAGAAACAATAATCCACAGTTATTAACATGTACTCTATCCCAGTGAATTTCCCTTTTTAATATTAAACCGTGTTTAGAGTCCTTTAAAATAATTAAACTTCAATATCCGTTTTATAACAATGAAAACAGATTGATTGGAATTTTTTTTTCAGAGAGAAACAAAGTTTATGATTCGGAGAGAATAAATTAAAAAAAAAATACTCTAAAATATTTACTTTTTATTTACAATATAAATAGAAAAAGAAAATAAACTTCCCCTCAGAATAACATTAATTTACAGTTTCAAAAGAAAAAATACATATCTGGCCAAATACATAAGTAATTTAATAAAGGTATAAACAATATATAGGACAACATAAATCATAGTATGTAAAAAACTACAAATAAAATAAAATCTTCTCCACTATACTTATAATTGTACTGAGAAAAAAAAAAAAGAATTACATGTATAGAAAGAAAAAGCAAAACCCCCAGGAAAGAAAAAAATATCAAAAGTACGTAAAAAAAATGTATTGACATTTTATGTTAAAACATAAACAGTGAGAACATACAAAATATATACATAGATTAATGGTATATTAGTGGCAGAAGAAGAGCAAAAGGATCGCAATACTACATTATCCCGACATAAGAGATATAAAATAAGAATAAATAGATAAATACAATCAGGAAGGGGCATTAAATTAATTTTATGAATAAATAATTGCGACAAAAAAAAATAAAAGAAGATAACTTATTTATATATATATATTATGTTATACACAATGGTATTGTAAACGAATGTTTCGGAGAAGGTTATGCGAGGTCTATAGTGTAATTGCTTATAGCTTTTGATTACGTATTTTCTAATTATTTATAGTGTTTTTGTGTTAATTGTTCTATTTCATAATAAGTTTCTGTTAGTTTGTTCATTAATTATGTTATTTTGTAGTTACTGTTCCTGTTAATTTTGTTTTATTGGTGTATATAGTTTTGGACTGTTAGGTTAAGTGTTTCTTTTATAGTGTTATTTCTGTAGTGCGTTTCGTAAAGTTCTTCAGTAGCAAAATATTGGGTTAGACATTGTCGTACCTTAAGGTAAGTGTCAGTGTAAGACTCGTCAAGTTTATTTCACTATTACCTTTTTATCTACTACTTAACATTTTTCCAGAAAATAGTTTTAAAGTGTGTTAAGGAAAACTATTCTACCCCTTGGTAGCTATAACTACCTTAAGCTTCCCTAGGAAGCCCAAAGACTCTTTAGGAAAGATAAGTGAGTTTTCTTTTATTTAAAGGTTACATCGCTTTTAATTTACTATGTTGCATGATAATATAGTTGAAGGAGTGGAACCTCGTAAAGAACGAAAACGTACGATAAAGAGGGCCAGGAAGGGTTCCCCTGTTGCTAAAAAGAAATTGGAAGAGGGCTCTAATCTATTTCTTGAAGCCAAGCGAATACAGGAGAATCTCCGTTTATACATGGTCAAACATGAAAACAAGCCCGTAAGTAGTGTTAGGGATCATATTAGCACCAAGATTCAATGTCTTGTTAAGATGATTGAGACCTCAGAAGGCGAAGATAGTCAAGATAGTTATGACAGTGTACTAACCCTTGTTCAAAGAGCAATAAATGAAACATTGTCATCGGAGAAGGTGCATGACATGTTAACCAAAGTTATCGTTGAGACTTCTATGCCAAAGGTTTTGGAGGCTCTTTCAAGTTCAGCACCTCAACATGTACAGCCTAAGGCAGGCCCCTCTGGAGAACAGCACCAACTTGCTAGTCAAGATATGGATCATTCTCCGGAGGTAACAGAGAGATTTGAAACGGTCAAGAGTAAGAGAAGGAGGAAAAAAACTAAAGCTACTAATAAAGCAATTACTTCGTCAAACAGAGTGATCTCAATAGAACCGAAAGCTCTAGAACAACGGCAAGAGAAACCAATAACCATTGCGGATATTGTGAATCTTTGCCTACAAAGCCAACTCAAACTGAGAGATCGACGTATATCACTATAAGTGGAACGGGCAAGAGACCAGCAGATATAATCAATGGGTTGCCTTCACCAAGCGAAATTGGAGTAAAGGCCTCCATTGTCCGTACGACCAATACTGGCTCCGTGTTGGTCCGTATGGATAATAGTAGTGATGCCACGAAGGTGATTGGATGGCAAGGGCTAAGAGACAGTGGCCTTCAAGCCAAACTTGCCTTGAGGAAGAAACCTAGATTGGAGGTTCAGGGCGTCCCCCTCTCATGGGATTCAGCGGAGTTGGTGAGATTTTTATGGGAAAGAATACCCGAGAAGTCGGTCCCCACTCCGTTGGTCGTAGATGATATCCGGCCACTTTTTTCCTCAATGGCAAGAAATGGCTTTACAAAGAATTGGGTGATAGAAGTGCACCCTACAGTTCGATTCCTGCTGTTAGAAATAGGAAGCTTAGATGGAGGATGGTGGAGTATTACAATCAAAGACTACCTCGACGCTCCTCGATGCAGTAAATGCCAGGGATATGGGCACACTAAGGCCACTTGCATATCAAATGCCGTAGTTTGCATTTGGTGCGCGTCCACTGGCCATATTATTAAAGATTGCCCTAAGAAAAAAGAACTGGCTAGCCCATCATGCATCAACTGCGAGCGGGTAAATGCGCCTGCTAGTCAAAGGAAGCACAAGGCGGGAAGTCAGGAGTACCCTGTGCATCTGAAGTGGGCTAAAGAGGTAGCGAAGAGGATCCAGCTCAACATGGGGCGCCGGCATATAGTGGCAGACGAACTCCGGGCTCTTTATCCGCGCTACGATGTTATGGCGGTTCAAGAACCAACCTGCCGTGGGAACTTAGTAACGGGGTTTGGCCTCACATCGAGAGTTATAGCTTTGGGCAGTAGAGAGAGGAGGCCCAGGGCTGCTATTGTGATTAATAATCCTAACATCGATGTGATGGATCTGAGGCAGTATACCACGGCGGATTGTGTCGCATGTCATATTAAGTGGCGTAATATTTCCTTTACGCTAGTTTCATCATACATGCCTGATGGAAATGACATAGAAAGGGACATAACCGCCGTGGAGATGATCACGGCTTGCACTCGGAACGTGATCATCTGCTCAGATACCAACTCTTGGAACACGGTCTGGGGGTCCAATCGAACCAATAGAAGAGGCGTCCAGCTCGGTGAATTTATAGCAAGGAGCCAGCTACTAGTCATAAACGATTCCTCCGCTATCCCAACGTTCTCCAGTGCAAGAGGCCACAGCTGGATCGATGTGACTTTGGCATCACCGGTGCTGGCAAACCGCATCATCGATTGGACCCTTCGATCTGAGACGAGTTCCGACCATCAGGCGATATCTTTTAGGCTGGTGGAAAGTTCATTTAGTTCCCATGGCACAGACAAGGGTTACATAACCCGAAGAAAAGATTGGAGCGCCTTCAGGTCGACTCTGGAGGGAAAATTGGTTGATGAGGAATGGGATGAAGCTGACATGGATCAGACTCATGATCTGGATTACAGGGTATCCAGGATCACAACTGTCATCCGTGATGCTGCTGAAGAATCCCTCCAGCATCGGAAGGCGAGAGCTCGACCTGTCCCATGGTGGACGCCGGCCTTAACTATGATGAAGAGAGAGCTCTACAAGGCCCGGCGGTCGTACCAGAGGTGTATTTGTGACGAGAGGCGCATTACACTTCGTGACGAGTACAAGTCTAAAGCCAGGGCATATCGAAATGAGGTGCGCTTACAAAAGCGGAAGTCTTGGGACGAGTTCATTGTTGAGGAGTCATCAAAGAATCCTTGGGGTATTCCTTACAGAGTGGCTCTGGGTAAGCTGACACCACAACAAGTGATTGCTGCGCTCAAGTGCGGAGCTACCCATGCAACCACTCTGGAAGAGACATCGAAGATGTTTATAGCAGAAATCTACCCCAGAGATGATCCGTCCCAAGATAATGAAGAAGAGGAATTCATAAGGCGCACTACGGTATGTCCACCTGGTACGGACTTGTGCCCACCATGGGACATATGAGATCTCCGTGCTGCTGTGGACAGGCAAAGGACTGGTCGTGCTCCCGGTTTAGACGCAATCGATGCGGCTATGCTAAAGAATAGTATCCCCTATATCGAAGATACATTGTTGGAGTTATTCAATGATTGCCTCGATAGGGGATACTTTCCACGAAATTGGAAAATTGCCGACATAAGGCTCCTTTACAAGGGAGGAGACAAGGACAAGCAATTAGCCAAGTCTTATAGGCCTATATGTCTCCTCCCTGTTATGAGCAAAGTGTTAGAGAACCTACTCCTGGTGAGCCTACGACCAGTCTTCTCAAGAGCGAGCCATCCACGGCAGTACGGATCCACTAAGGGTAGGGGAACCGTGGATGCCCTGCTGAGAGTGCGCAATGACGTCGAAGAGAAGGCGGAGAAGTATGTTATGCTACTCCTGTTTGATATCACCTCCGCCTTCGATAGTGTTTGGTGGCCTTGCGTACTCCAGCAGTTGCAGAAGTATGAAGCTCCCAGCAACTTGTACGAGCTATTACGGAGCTATCTTCAGGACCGAACTTTAAGAATACGGGGTAACTTCTTTGAAGTTGAAGACTCCATGGAAAGAGGTTGTCCCCAGGGCTCTGTTCTAGGTCCTGCCCTATGGAATTTAGTATTCAATGAGTTGTTGGGAGTACTGGAAGAGGAGCGGTTCCCCGCTACGGCTTATGTAGATGATCTGGCGGTTGTGGTAGCCTCGAACAGCAGAGCCCGACTGAAAGAAGAAGCTGAAAGGTGCGCCAACCTAGTAGAAGAGTGGTGCGAGAAGAAGAAATTCAGAATGGCCGCCGCCAAGACTCAGGCCATCCTCTTGAAAGGCACGACTGATAGGGCTCACCCTATAACAATGGTTATACAAGCATCAAGAATACGTCCAAGTGAGGTTGTCACCTATCTTGGGATTAGGATTGGAAGAAAGTTCAACGTGACACCTCACTTGGACTACTTGAGAAGTAGGGTAGCCCTAACCCTTAACGGACTCAGTCGTATTGGGGGCGCATTTTGGGGCCTCAGGTACCCAGCAACTATGACCATTTATAAAGGTGTTATTGTGAGTATCCTGAGGTATGCGTCCCCTGCCTGGAGCCAAAATCTCTCGCACAGACAGAAATGTAGGTTGGCCACGATTCAGCGGATGGCTCTGCTTCGAGTCTCCAGATCATTCAGGACGGTGTCTCATGAGGCTGTGCAGGTCTTGGCAGGAGGAATACCTCTCGACCTCCTGCTGAGAGAAGACTACTACCGGTATAAGATAAGGAGAGAATGCTTAGCGGCTCTACCGGATTACCTCCGAGTGAGAATAGGAGATGACCCAAGAAACTGGAAGAAGATCCTCCGGGAGGATACAGTAGAGAACTGGAACCGACGGTGGTTGACGACTCCCAAAGGAGCTACCCTAAGGAAGTACTTCCCCACCGTCAGTTCGCGACTAGAAGCGACTTGGGTCCTCCCGGACTACTGGATTTCACAGATTCTCACGGGGCATGGGGGTTTCCGAGCAAAGCTCGTTCAGTATGGTATAAATATCGATCCCCTATGCCCAAGTTGTGGGGTACCAGAGACCGCTGAGCATGTAGTACTTACCTGTACGGTCTATGAGTCACTGAGGGCGAAACTGTTGAGAGAAACAGGTCTCTTTGTCGTAACAGAGAGAGATCTTCCTCAACTTATGGCCAAAGACAAATACGAGCACTTCAAACGATTTATATATGGATGGAAAGAAGTTGTACTACCAACTCACTTCTCTTTGGGAAGAAGAAGAGAAGCTGCACCGGGGAGGCCACCGGAATAGACAGAAGAAAAGAAAACCAGATACAAGTGAAGAGAAGAGCAAGCTGTGTGCACAGCTCAGAAAAATAATGTAATAGCCAAAAAATGCAGCAGTGGGTTGTTATGTAACAGTAACATCCCACTGCTGCAAATACCCGTATTGCCTTCAGGCAGGGGAGGGTTGAAAATAAAATAAATAAAATAAAATAATAATGGTATTGTAAACTATAAACAAACACGTAGATTAAGATAGGAAAAGATATACATGTATATTCATTGAGGAATGTAAAAAATAAAATACATCCAAAATATACACAATCTTGTAGATGTGAAAAAAATGGATAAAACAACAAACATTCTCAATTATTTTTTATGCATCATATCACAGTGCTATACCAAAAGTGATAATTCATATATTACTGAGTCTTTCCAATTTATAAATAATAAACAAAAAATAAAATAAAATAATGGTGCATAAAAATAAAAATAAATAAATTATCCTTGTTGCATAATATATAATTAACCAGCGTCTGATTGGATTGTGAAGAGGAATTGAAATAAGAGTGTGAATGTGGATGAGAATAGTTCATGCCGGATTTTATGTGGGATGGAATTCTAAAAGATGGCGGAGCGACAATGAAGGACTAGTGAACAGGGAGTAGATAGATGATTTAAATTGGAGGAAATTGTATACATAGGACGGGCGATGATTGTTGATTATTGACAATACACTATAAATTTATTTTATTTTGCATTTAGATAAAGCTTCTGGTTATTTAAAAAAAAATAACAACAAACAATTAAAAAATAAACAATTGTTATTAAAAATTAAGAAATGCAAATCTCATTACCTGTCTTGAATGAAAAAAGGTCGGTTTTGAAAATAAAGTTATTTTCACATCACTTTATAAAATATTTACGTTCGTTGTTGAAAAAAATAGTTGTACCATCGGTTTCCATCTATATGCGCAATTTTTTAATCTAAATTTTAGGAACCATAATAATGCCAATCTAGTCTTTTAACTAATATCGTTTCTCGGAACTATCATGATGTGATCATCATTTAGTATTACTTTTGTTATTAAATTAAAAAGATTGGTGAGAGGAGGAAACCAGGGTTTTCTCGAAACGTACAAATAAATTTTACAATAAAATACTAATTTTTGATTTATTTATTCATGACCTACAGGCATATGAATCCTTTTTTTATTTTTATTTGTTATATATACTTTTAGATTATTATTTAGTTGTTATTTTGCTTTTATTTATTTCATATTTTCTACATATATAGAATGAACGTACTTCACTATAATCATTGCCCATGTTACCCATGAATGTTTTATAATTTAAAAAATAAAGTAATAATAACTAGTATTTATATTTAACTTGTTTATATATATATATATATATATATATATATATATGCCTATTTAATTATTTATTTATAATCTAGTCTTTGCTTAGCTCTGAACTGGGAAAAGATCAGCTTAGGATATTAACTTTATTATTTGTACTTCTAATAAGTACAATCCCCAACCGACTTATCTTACAAGAATCTATAGTCAAACAGTTCACTATCTTCGCAAATAAGTGTTAACAGGAAATTGTTCTTAAGATGCCTTAATTTCATAAAGTAAGCATTTAAAAATCATTTTACACAGACAATTCCATTTCATTCTGACCTATGATTATTCTTCATACGTTCCTAAGAATCCTGTAGAAGTTTTTTAAAAATGGCGAGATACTAGAGCTTTTTATACTACATAGCATATGACAGAAGAAGGGCGCTAGATAAGCCTGGGTGGCTGATCCCGCCCTGACAGTTCTCGGACAAATGAGGCCATCAGTCAGAGGAATGGTCGGATAGCCGGCGAAGAATTTGTCCTCGGATGACCCAATCAGTGGCAGGACACTGTTAGATGTCCTCCATCTCAACTCATACAGGATTCACCAGGAGTCACTCCATTCTCGTGGATAGTGTAACATAATGTTTTCAAGCCGTCATAATTTAATTAATAGTCTTAATTTTTCATTTTGTTTATTTCAAATTCTAATGTAGATGATGGAGTTGAGAATAGAAAAAAATAACTTTATATCTGGGACACAATAATTCAAAAATTTTAAAAAAAAAATTTGGTTTGTCCACTCCCACGTCTTTTCTACCTATTTCAGAAAAAAAAATTATATCTTTACATATGACCATCAAGACACCAAAAAAAACAAATTGAATTAGATTTATTTTCCTAAAAATTGGTCAAAGAAAACATTTGAGTACGATTTATTTGATAAACTAAGGCAATGTAAACCGGCTTAAGGTAGTTAAGTGTAAAAGTTTCAACACCATATATTGCGCAGTAGTTATTACGCATGGAGCACCCAATTCGTATCACAGGCATCAGTAGTCATAACCCTACAAAATAAAAAAAGGAGCAACAACATCGGTTCACTAGTTCCTGAAGAAATCTTGGCACAGACAGACAGACAGACCAATGGCTAAAAATGTGTTTTTCGGACTCTGAAACGAATAGATCCGTCGAAAACCGCATATCGGAAATTTAACCGGATTGCAATACTTTCCTTACCTACTATAGGTAGGAAAGTAAAAAGTGTAAAGACAAATAAACTTTAATTTTGGCCATAAGAACTATTAAAATACACGAATTACTAAAAGATAGGTATAATAATATAATATAAATATAAGTATAATGTGCCTATTTATCTAAGATTCAAACAAAAAGTAAACAGTGGTGAAACAATTGGTATGGTGTTTCACTACTGCTTATACAGAAAAAATAATGATAATTATAAATTAATATACATCAGTTATAATACAATATAAAAGTAAATATTGGAGACCGAAAAGAGTTCTTAAATTAATTTCCTATGTATAACATTTTAACAAAACAAAATAAATATATAAAATAGTGGTATACTTCTGTTATTTAAAAATTTAAAAAAATACTTATAACTGTATTTTAAAAATAGTGTAGTAATTTATATACAAAGATTAAAAAACTATTTACATAAAGGGTATTCCGTAAATAGAGGGAAATATTTAAAATTTTGATAGTAGACACCAAGATCTACAAAAAAATTTCATATTAACAATCGTCCGATTTCTAGCAAAAAAGTAAAAAATTTAAGATGTGTGTTTTTTTAAGCGTCGCGTTTTTGGTTGCATAGGAAGTGATGACTTAAAAAATATTAATACCTCAGATACCTAACTTTTATTAAAACTTGCTCGTTTAATAAGATTTAAGTCCATATTAATTAAGTTGAAGTTTGTTAGGACAAATTTTAGGATTCATCTCAAGTATCTGTATATTCAGAAAAATTGCTATAATTAACTGTTTCAAAGCTATTAATTCTTGTTTCTCCGTATTATGGGAGGTATTGTAACTAACATGATTGCCTGAAAACACATTTTATTTATAAAAATTAAAAATAATGATTTTCAAACATTTTTCATGTAAGGTGGTTATGAAATTGTGTTAACAATTTTCATTTAAATTTCTGTCATAGGAATTAATGTGTAGTTATAAGTGACCAACTTAATTTTTCTAGCCCTAATATTTACGTTTTCATTGAAAGTGATTGAAACAATCAGTAAATTTCAGTAATAAACATTAAGTTTGTCAATGATAAATACTTATCAATTCCTATGACTGAGATGTAGGAAAAAAACACAATGTAAGGTGGTTATACATGAAAAATCATTATTTTTAATTTTTATAAATTGTTCTTAGACAATTATTTTTATATCAGGAGAGCAGGACGGAATCTAGATAATAGATAATCTTGGATATTTTTTTTTTATTCTCTACTTAGAATTGCATAGCGGGATCTATTATAAAACCAACATCCGTGACTCGAGATTATTGCAGATTTCCAAAGCACGAGAAATTGGAATAAATTTTACAATGGTGTTCGTATAATGATAGAGTTATAAACAAATCGGTAACAATTCCAAGAACACACGTTGTTGCATTGGTAGAGGCACAATATTTATGGCTTGCATTCAGCGGAGAGATATTGCAACGAACCATGTGATTTGATCTTGCTCGAAATTGAAAAAAAAAATGCAGTTCCATCACTTCAGTTTTACCGAGTTATTTTAAAATTGAATACTTGATTGGAAAATCAGACTTTCCATGTCTACTTAGAACTTTACTTCTTGTTTATAAAAACGCAGATCTATGAGCTCTATGGGTGCTGACTTGAACCGAACACGTTAAAAATAAATCTACGACAAGAGATAAATATTAGTTTTTATTAAAAAAAACAAACAAAATGATAAAAATAATAATAAAAATTATTATTATTATTCTGTAGTGAGATTACATCTTCATGGGAAGATGAGAGGGCGTGGTCCATCCAATCTCTTGAATTTATGCCGAAAGGAAGAAAGTAATCTTCGCAACTACATCGTAAACCATAACTCCAATATCCCTTCAATTATTGCATCATTAGATATAAATTATACAGCTTTAAATTTACACAACCCTCAGATCCCGATTAATGATCCAGATGATGTCGATCTATCAGAAATATGGATTAATAAACCTTTACATGGACGATTTTCTCAATCATTAATGGATGCAGGAATGGACACGAAGGCGTCGTTGACATGGCTGAAGAGTGGTAGCATCTTTAAATAAACAAAAGGATTCTTGTTAGCTATTCAAGAACATGTAATAGCCACAAAACTATGAAAAATACATATATGTGGAGAGGGCATCAATGACTTATGACGCTTATGCAAAAAGGCAGTTGAATCAATTCAACATATAACATCGGGATGTACAGTACTTGCTGGTAAGGAATACTTGCAGAAACAACAATGCAGTTAAGGTAGTGCATCAAGATATGGCTCAGAAAATGGAACTCGTTGATAAATATTGTCCGTATTATAAATATCATCATCTTATGCGCAATGTAAAGGTGTTCTGGGATCAACTAATCCTGACAGATCACACCATTCTCCACAATAGTTCTGACATTCTTATAATAGATAAAGGTAAGCAATAAACATTTATCATAGAGATAAGCATTCCTTATGATGGACAACCTACACATGGTAGGAGCGGAAAAAAAAGAGAAAGTGCGTAGAATTAACTGAAGAGATAAAACAATTGTATCGTTTAAAGGAAACCCGAATTCTGTCAGTTGTGATCACATGAAACAGATTGATTCCAAAGGAAACTCTAATCTCTAAACTCTAAGGACTTGGCGAACCAAAACTTTAATGTCCATACTTCCAATCACTAGCAACATATTTACATCCATCGAATGTAAAATTCCTAGATTGTCTTAAATAAAATATTTGTAGATTACGATGAGGGGAAGCTATTCGCAGAGTTTTAGGGGATGTTAATAATTTGATAAAAAAAGGGGGTCTGTACAACGGACTACAAAGTTAGATATGTAGAAAGTTTTTTTTTTTTTTTTGGTAAAATTGATATTTTTTTTTATATTACGAAAAAATCTGTCACAATTAAGGACATTTATAATAGTGTTCAGAGAGCACATTCACATTCTCTTAACAAGAAATAAAAATAAATAATACATAAACATAATAATACTTAAAGTAAATGTGTATAAAAAAAAGAAATAAACTAATTAAAATACAGGACCTTAAAACAGTCGATTAATTTACAGTGAAGCCGTGGCTTACATCGCCATCAGGAGGTAACTTGAAAGGAGCTGGATGTGTGATCTTTCATAAATTAAGGGACTGAATGTGATAAGATGCTGCTGAGTACTATCCTTCCCCTTCCCAGCGTGCCTTAACTCTGAATACCTTTAAAAATAGCAAATGATCGAAATAGAGTTTACGTAAATATCTTAATATGAATATATATTATTTACATATATCGAAAACTTGAAACAATTTAAAATTATAATCCTATTGTAGCTTAATTTATTTTCTGTCTAGAGAAGAATACAAAACTAAGATTAAATATGTTTTCTAAGCCAACGGAAGGAGCTGATACCACCACGAGATGGTTTACCTGCATGTGAGATAAAGCTAGAATTTAATGCACCAGTTTCTGATTTGAAAGATAAGAGGCTTATTAAACTTTGTTTCCTAACAATTAGTTTTAGAGGTATCTAGGGATCTGGGCCGCTGTTCAACTGCACCATCCCCAATAGCTTTGTCAATTCCCATCTGCATGTTAATAATTTATTGGTAAAAACTATTCGAATCATAGATTATTTATTTTAATATATAAAGTAACTGATTGATTTATATAGTTATGTTCCTGGGGCCGGTGACAAAATATGGCACTTATTTTACCACAAGTATTGAAGATATATTATGAAAGTGCATTGCATTCTAAATTTTATCAACTATAAAATAAGACAAAGAGGAAACAAATTTGACATTTTACAAACGTATATTTTTTCAATTATAAGTGTACTTGAGAAGATTTTATTTTATTTTTTAATTGTTTACATACTATTACTTAAGTTGTTATATTTATTATTTGAATCTTTATTAGGTTAGTTTTTGGCCAGATATGTATTTTTTCTTTTGTAACTTTTCGTTATTGTTATTCTATGGGAACATCGTCCCAGAATAAAGTTTATTTTCTATTCTTTGTTGCATCAATTGTAATTTTCTGCTGAAAAATCACAAACAATCATTTTCACTAGAAAAGGAAATCGGAAAATGTAAATAATATGTCAATACATATGTTTAGGCAACTTTTCTAGTTTTTAATCAAGTCAAGGCAAATAACTCTCATGAGTTCTCGAATAGGCAACATTCAACTCTTATACATTAGACATTTTAATGGATTGGTAGGTTATACTGATTGTGCAATAATAGCTTACCATCTTTATGCCAACTCACTTCTCTTCATTACCTGAGAGCCCTCACGTGCCGTTGTTGATGTAATGCTGTCTCGGTGGTTAACAGTGGTGGAATGGGCCAACCGGAAACTGTGGAAAACCGGCAGGTCTTGAGAATTAAGTGTTATCTTTTAGATCTTCTGATCTGCCCCCACCACACGCCGTAACGCGTGAAATTCAAACCATTTTCGCACAAACAACATAAGTCTAAAAACAGAATTTTACAAAGAAATCAAAGTTGTTTGTCTTTTACTGGATAGAAAAAAAAAACATATGTAACAGTTAAAACAAGTTGTAAAAAACTGAACCTTTTAAAACTGTTCCACATTAAATCTGGGAACCAGATTGAAAAGTAATTCTCCTCGAACTACATACAAGACTCTAGTTAGATAAAAGCTAGAATATGGCTGCATCGTACATTCCCTAGTTAGCAGAAACGTATTAAATAAATTATATGCAGAACTTAGCTTTAAGACTATTGATAGCATTTAGTACAAGTGCGACATCTGCCTTATTAATTGTAAGTAAAACGGGAGAATTGCGATGGATTCTTAGAAGAAAAATCTTCGGTGTGCAGCAAAAATAATTTTAAAATTCTTTATAACGGTAATGACAACAATATTGAGCCTAATATATTATAAATACTTTTTTTTTCTCGTCATACTTGCATTTTAGAATGCACGTTTTTTTTTTGTTTTTTTTTTTAAGTGAGGCAAAATAGATTATTTATTAATAAAATAAAATAAAGTTAAAAGAAATTACCTAGTTTTACTTTTATAGGCGTTCCAGCTTGGGTTGCCTTTTACATCAGGGGTGAGCTCTAGAGGTCGCAGTCCAGCCAATCTCCATCCTGAAGACCTCGTCCCGCAATTTATTCCTCCACTCCACTAATCCATCTACTTCTGGGTCGTCCCCGTCTCCGTCTTCTCGGTGATTGCCAGTCAAGAACTCAAATCGGCCATCGCTCTGTCGACATTCCCCTTACATGGCCGTACCACCTTAGCCTTCACTGTCCGATTCTGTTTTTGACCGACATAAGAACCTCCTTCCTCTCCCGGATGACATCATTCCGAGGTCTGTCCATTCATGTTATAAGTAAGCATCTTTGCCAAAGGTCCAACTCCACTGCTTGATGCTTTGGATAGAGCAAATATGACATGTCCCATATTTTAGCTGGGTACTTTAGGGTGGGTTCGACGATGGCGTGGATGAAAGAAATTAAAAACCAAAATTTTATAAAAATGTCTCCCCTTTAAAGAAAAAATAAATAAATTCTGGATTCAGTACTGCATTGAATCATATAAAATTCAGAACAAAATTGTCGTTTTTATTTTAAATAGCTATTAAGTAACCTTTAGCAAAATTAATAAATAATTTGATGAATGTTTTCACTTTGAAATCAGAGTGCTCTTAGTTTAACAATTTGAATAATAATATGATTAGTTTTATTTGAAATATAGGACAGGACTTCACATAGAAGAACATGAATATGTTTAGCTTTATCATACTGGCTTTTAACGATAAACTGATAACATGATTTATATATATATATATATATATATATATATATATATATATATATATATATATATATATATATATATATATATATATATATATATTTCTATAACCTTTTCTGTCTACCTTATGGATATTATTAATTAATTATAAATTAACTATCTATTGCTATTTATCTTCCTGTCTATTGGTATCACATTCCCTGAAAAAGACCACTTATATTCAAACTGCATTATCTTAATTCGATAGACGAATAAGCTGCAATAAATAATTTATATGAATAGTTACTAGTTAACAACAGTTAACTAAAACCCATTAACAAATGGGGATCGATGGCTATAGAACTGATGAAACAGTCAACAAACAACAAAATATATTTATGTTTAAGGGATGTTGAATTATTCAGTAAAAAAGAACCCTCATAATTAAAAATAAAAAAATACGAACTACATAAAATAAACTCTCCAAAAATCGTATTATTTAACTAACGACTATTCCTTACTAGAAGCTTCAATAACTTGAACAATTGATAATTATAAATTTAATAATAAGATATCTCATTAATTATTTAATTGTTAATAAACGCAATGAGCTGAAAATGTATTTAACTATTAAATTAGTGAAGAACTATTATTTTAAAATATAATAAAACGCTTTTACTTGTTAATGGTGTGGATTGATGACTTCTATTGTTGAGAGTTGAAGTAGTTATAAATTCATATCGCTACCGTTAATGCAAAAGTTCGTATGTAACAATTTTTGTTCATTACATGTTTTTGCATGTTACATGTAAAAGTTTTGTTCTCTCTGCGCTAAACGTGACATTTTTTAGTATGCGACTGCTGTAACTAGTCTGTTAAATAGGAAAATAGCGAAGGGGAAAAAAATGAAATTTTACTAATAAATTATAAAGAAATAATTGTTCGTTAAGCTCATCAGTAAACAAAATCAATTTTTAGGTACGAACTTTTACACTAATAGTTGCGACATGTCTTGGCAGTTTTGGTATTATAGATAGATTGAGTTGTTTTCTATCCCCACTAGTCTGGTATTTTATCAAATTGAGGTGTTGCACTCCAAAGGTATGTATATATATATATATATATATATGTACATTTTTATTTCCCATGTTATAATACTATGTGTCATTTCCAATCATTTCCAATGCCATATTGGAGGAAGTTAATCGACTGTTCTACATATCATGGGTGATAAATATTCAGGGCGCAGTCATTATAAAGTTTTTATTAGTGCTGACGTTTCAACCAACTTATCACGTCGTGTTTTGAGCACTGAAGGCATTCAAGTACTGCTTTGGTAAGGTATTGAGTACTTGAATACCTTCAGTGCTCAAACCACGCCCTGATGATGACCCATATGTTTGGGTTGAAACGTCGGTCCTAATAAAAATTTTATAATGAATGTGTCCTGAATATTTATCACCCATGATATAATAACATTAGGTAATATCAATTTGTAAAACAATAAAAAGAGAAAATGGACTGGTTGATCAATATATATTCCCTAGGCTGTTTGTTGCTGAGTTACCACGGGGAAAATGAGTAACTGAATAAGAAATTCATCAACAAGGGTAGAGTGGATTAAAGAACCATTACCGAGTAATAAAGTTATCTTCTTTGTCAGCGGGGGCTTTAAAATGGATGCTCCGTTCGCGGGAAAAACTTTCAATTTTAACTTGTAATAATGACAAATAGTTTACCAAGAAGGCAACATCCATTTTAATTGGTATTGAATAAACGTATTTTCTTTTTCAAGGAGCACTGCGATAAAAAAAAAAAAGTAAACATATTACCCTGATCGATTTTCGTAGGAAGATCTATTTTTTTTTCAATTTGTATCTGCTTTATAATGTTGCCGAAAATCGGTCTTGGTCTTGCACTTTGCAAGACCAAGACCATGGCCACCTAACTGTTGCAAGACAAGACCAGGACTGGTAAAAGAAAAATCGATTTTTTGAATAAAAATAAAGGCGAATTCAAATTCTTCTTCTATCTAAAAATGACTGTAATATCTCTACACCAATAAGCTAAGAAATGACTGCAAGGCTGTTGTGAGACTCTTGCGCAAGACCCAGACCATGACCAAGAATGAGTTTGCAATACCAAGACTCGTCTCGGTCACGCATTTGGACAACACTCCTGCTTTAATATAATATTATTAAATAATCATTATTATTTTAAATTAGAAACCTTTTCTATCGATACAAGTAAAAAGAAATCACCACTCACTCCAAAAAAAAGTTTCGAAATACGGATAATTGAAAAATCGGAATAATGCTCGTCATATGCCATCAGCGACTTTCTTCCGAAACTTTCAAATCATTATACAAAAAATAAAAATATTTTAAACAAAAAAATCCTATTACTAATTGTAAGACTAAAAATAAATAACTAATTTTGCTAAAACATTATATTAGGCCGGAAAATAATTCCTTTCGGTTTTTCAGGATAAAATAAAATTCAATGTATCATAGAAATAAAATTTATTTTAACCTACAATTTATTGACCATTATTTAATATTACTTTTTCCCATCTTTCCACTGACTGCATAATGCCATGTTCATAGAATGTCAGGAGTATCTTGTTAAAAAAACTGATCCAAGTGGTTTTTAATGTCCTCTTCCTTTTGGAATGTCTTTCCATTCATGGAGTTCTGCTGATACCGGAATAAATGATAGTCACTTGGAGCTATGTCTGATCAATAGTGAGGGTGGGGCAAAAGGTCCCATCTAAGGCTCAATAATTTATTGCGAGTGACCAATGAGGTATGGGGCCTAGCGTTGTCTTGGTGGAACACAACACTCTTCCGTTCATTCATAACTCTTCAGGATATTCTCCAAATTCGATGTTACTATATCCGTTGGAATTATTATTCTTCAAAGAAGTATGAATAGTTTTTTTTTATTTAATTCATACATAAGGGATAAATAAAAACTCCTTATAGGTATTTATTTTCTATCTCCATTTGTAGTTTGTTTACTAAGGCCCTGTTGATGTTATTTTGTGTAGTTTATGTGGTACTAAATTCCTGCTTAATTTTTTTAGATAGCAAAAGTCTTATTGGAATTATAACATTTCTATGTAATTTTCGAAAAAAAATCATGTGAGGGAACTAAACATTTATGCTGGAAACATAGCCGAGCTGGTGCAAATGATTTTCTACGCTTGTGTGCCACACATTTAGGGCCATAGCAATCTCTCGCACTGATTGGGTGGGATTTCGATCAGCAATGGCCTTACCATTGTTCGTTTCTATTTTATCGGAGCGACCAGACCGTTGAGCATCATTGATGTCAAAATTTTCTGATTTAAATGTGGCAAACCAATTTTGATAAGTGCGTTCGTTTCATCCCCATAAACACTGCCGATTTTTCTATGAGCTTATGCAGCACGCTTACCTTTCTTAAAATAAAACAACAAAATATTTCGATAATGAGTGATATTGTCTTCCATATTCACAGTACAATAACAAACACAAGGCTAGATTCAGCAGAAGTTAACAGATATAGTTGTTGGCATATTATAGACAGGATAAACAATCAACCTTAGGTATTTTTTTTATCAAAAAGAACTTATTTGCTAACCTAATATTTTAAGATAATCTCATTCATGTGATAACCAGTGAGGCGATTTTTTAATCTTGTTATTCTTATAATATTTTATTAAAAATGCTCATTAATTTTTATTCATTTATATTTAGTTTGCCTATTATTTTTTAAGGAAAATATCCATTTTCGATAGCCAAATTATAACATTGATTATATAAAATAATACTAAAAATATTGACTTTTTGATATAACATGATGCTTCCCACATACCTAACTTGTTAGTCCCACAGAACCCATTCTTTTCACATTATTAACATTCGCCTAAAACTTTTTTTATCTTATTGAATTGGATAATTTAAATAAGAATTAAAATCTCATAAATACTTATTTGCTTTTCACCCTTGTTCACAAAATAAGTAAACAAACCTCATTTCTGTCGTGAATATATAAAATCACTATGTTTATTTTCAATTTCATTTTATATCTATGTTAGCATCAATCCAGTCCATATTTTAATATTATATTTAAAATATTTCTCTCTATTTATATTTCAACTCCCATCTATAAACAACTTGTCCTACAAAAATAAACGATAGATGGTGCTTGGCCCGTACAATAGTTGTATTTTTGTGAGCCATGGAAAGAATAATGCACAGTTATTAACATATAGTTTATTCCCTATGAATTTCTTTTTTTTTTATATTACCCTTTTGTAGGGCCTTTCATAAGAATTAAACTTCAATGGCAGTTTTATAACAATAAAAATGTATTGATTGGGTTTTATTTTAGAGAGAAAAAAGGTTTATGATTCGGGGAGAAGAAATTTCTAAAAAAAAATATACTGTAAAATATTTAATTTTTATTTACAACTATAGCAGTATAAAGTAAATTTATTTTAATTTGTATTCAGATAAAGCTTTTGATTAATTTCTTTTTTAAAATAAAAATTAAGAAATGTAAATTTCATTACCTTTCTTGAGTGCAGACAATTGAAATCTCTTAATTACATTTTATTAAACTTTGAAATATAATAGAAAATATAAGTTTTATAATTAATAGTCGTACAATCCATAATCAACGGATCGTACAATACATAATCAACGAATCGTATAATGCATAATCAACCGGTGATATAGTAAATAGGACTTTTGTTATTTTAATAGCATTTATGATTTGTCAGCTGTATTTTTTTAGCTGTAGCTCAGTTAAAAATGCAATTCAAAAATTTACCAATAATAGACCAACATGGCCAGAAAATAATTTCCATTCAAAGTTGAGCGGTAAGTGAAAGTTGTGTGTTGCGCGCACCAGATTTTTTTATCATAAGATTACTGCATTTCCATGTCTCTTGCCCCATTCTGACTGTTTATCTTTTAGCAAGTTCAAATTGATTATTTACTGTCATTAGTATGAATATTTTCACCTGGCTTCAGATTCTAGTGTTATATCACAATGCTAACCTCCAAATGCTCAGTATTTACTTCCTTTCGGAGGGAATGTTCTTGAAGATGTTGATAATCACTATCAGAAATCAAAATTCTATATCAATGTAAAATTAATTTTTTTTTTTATAAATTTATATAAAAACGTGTTAAAATATACATATTTTCCAAAATGTTAACTACGTTTTATTTAGTTTGACGACTAATTTTCTTCCTTCTTTCACAGTTAAACCTCTGGAGGTGAAGATACAGGACAGTAACCAACCTTTGTCTGCAGGAAGGCTCTACAACCTTCCTTGTACTTCCACTGGTTCAAGACCGCCTGCACAGCTGACCTGGTGGAAGGGAGATCACCGCCTCGATAAGACTAAGGAAACCGTGAGTATACATTAAGGAATATACAACATGATATACTATATATATATATATAAATATAAGGAATAAAAATGTAATGAAGAAATGAACTATTTACTACACAATAAGTAAGTAACTGATTCCATTCCAGGTCGTGATGGCCAAGCGTGTTAAAGTGTAAGCTTTAATATTCTCTAGCCCAACGACCCCGGTTCGAATCCTGCCTGAGTGGAAATAAATTTCGGCCTCCCCACTCTGGTCATAATAAGTTTGGTTCTTTCTCTCGAACAACTCCCCGTATGACAATAAATGATATATAGGAGTATCGAGGAAAAAAAAACTGATTTCATTCTTACTTAGAACAATCATAAAATAATGAAAAAAATCACAGCAGAATGTACTCGAACCGCAAAGTGTTTGACGACCCCTATTTTAGGCAAACGTTACAACATTTACTGGCCTGGTATAAAGTTTAATTAGTATGGCAGCTGAACATGAATCCCTGCCTATATGAGGCTCATGGATATCACTTTCTCATTTTAGATCTGAAAGCTAAAATCTGATAGCTTCAATAGCCCTCAGGTTAGCTACACCATGACTAATAGGATGTATCGCATGTCGTTAAACCAACGTGATGCTTTAAGTGCAGCTCTTATTACAGCATCCTATATAATGCACCCACTGGACTCGCCCTGTTATAATAGACTTTATGCATCCATTAACCACATTTCTGCGGTACCATATGTTTATTTCGTTGTAACCTTCATATAGGGTGTACTTAATCGCGTAGCGGTCCACTGGATTTCATAGGATACTTCTATTTAGAGAGGTATACTGCATAGCTTTAAACCTCAAGAGGTAATATTTTATGGATAGTGCATTGTTATACTATCTAGGGTTGCAGAAAGGTATAAAAAAAAAAACAACTGACACACTTAATAGCTTTCATATTTACTGAAATTATTTACAAAGATTCACAGTTGAAACAAAACTGTTTCTTAAATTCATCCAAATGTGTGGGGTTTAATTTTGCCGAAAAAAAAACAACAAAAATATATTGTTTTTTTTTTTTTTATTATAAGATACAAGTAGCTTTATACATAAAAACCCTAGGTTAAAATAAAGATGAACTGAAATACATGTTCTCTTTTTGCGGACGACTTATAGTCTTTTATTAAGTCACGTCAAACAATTAGTGAAAATAAATAAATAACTAAATTATATATATATATATATATATATATATATATATATATATATATATATATATATATATATATATATATATATATATACGACAGACAAAGTAATATAATTTTATTATAATAGAGATAAATACTTTATTTAAAGTTGTTCTACCATACCACATACACACACAATATTTATACTACCCACAGCCCCTATTTGATATAATACTAGCACATACAATATGTTATTACTATATTTTTCATTAATCACACGTCATTAATATAACGGGGAGCAGGGTAGCTCAGTGTGTGAACACTGACTTCCAGTCCTGAAGGTCCCAGGTTCGAATTCGGCTGATGAATAGTAATTTTTCATCAGCCATGGATCGATTCTCCAGGTGCACATCCACCCCCTACAAAGTGGGTATTCTGGGGTGGGAGGGGTGATAATTAAATAATTAATTAAGAAGGGAGAATCTGGCGGTTGAGCGTGATTTCGGCTCAATCATCCGTCTGCACAACTGTTGGTCTTGTAACAGTACTTCCTTACTTAGTACTGTACTCTCAAGAACCTTCATGAGTTATAGTGGTACAGGTTTTTTGTTAATATAACCTTATTAATTAACAAAAAAAAAAGAAAAGAAAAATTCAAACGCCTTAATAACAACAAGATTAAAACACACACATGGCAGCAAACATCAGTTTACGAATATAAAAAAAAATTATAAATATACTCTACAAAAATATAAACTAAAGTAGCCGTCAGGCACCGATGTGTAACGCTCGGGTAAAATCGGCTAGGGTTAATTAATTAAAATGTTTATGCATTTGTATTAAAATGTCTCAGAAACTAAAACTCGGATGTGCATGGGAAATGTTTAGCATTTTATTCTCTTCGTAATGAGTTGAAAATCAAAATTGTATTTGACATGACGCCAAGTCGGAAAGGTAAAACGATAACGCCAAAAAGTCAACGACTTTTTTAACATTTAGACAAAAATATCAACTTTTTATTACTATGGATAATTCAGAAACTGATTTTCGGATGTTAATGTAGATATTCTTTTTAATTAGGTATACAAATTAGAAATAAGAACTTATGTGTTTCTATTCAATTTCATGTTTCAATCGATAGAGACAAATTACTAATCTCTGTTACAGAAGTTATATTTAAAAATGACGGAATTCCAGTAGATGTTTAGCAAATAATTTTCAATCAAAAGTCTTCATCACATATTTTAGTTATGATAAAGCTGCTACATTATTTTTAGTGTTCGATACAAATGACGTTCAGTCAAAGTAAAATTTACAATTATAATTAATACACTATTATAATTTTATGTATTGGAAATATTATTACTTTGGGAATGTAGAAAAAAAAAATTGAGTTCGTATTATTATTAATCACTTCTATCGTGTGGTCTAAAGCACGCGATTTTTCCTCAACATTTTTAGAAATATCAAGTTGACTTCAACTGAATAATAATTCCTCCAATGAAGATAATACGCGTCTTATTAGATGACAAAATTTAATATTTTCCACTCACGGTTACCTTCAAGGCACTCGGGAAGTTAACTGGAAATTGTTTTTTGCCTATCGGATCCTAGTGGTGCCCTCAGTGGGCATTTTTTCCTCGGCCGAAACATGAAATAAGTTGATTAATCGGCTCTGAATTTGACAGGAGGAAAGGATTGGACACTTTTTCTGCAGCAGCTGGTTCCCGGGCCCATCGCCACAACACCGGATCCCCTCTTCAACCATTATTTTTTTTTTCGTTTAACTCCTTTTACTCGTTTTACATCCCAGATTATTCACGCTATTCGAATTTCCTAAAATATTTTCAACTCGGCGAAAACCGATCGATCAGCTCAACAGTTTACGAAATGTTACACAACCTATCACATTGGCAAACTTATACTGTACATTTCCTGAAGAAAAATGAATTCCGAAAGGCGAAACATAAAGATGGATACCATAATCATTAAAGAAATAAGATTCATCTTTACCTGCCTCCCAAGTCCAATTGTTTCTTCTGCTTGAGATTAAGAAAGAGTGAGAGAGAGTTATATAGGACAAGAGGTGAAAGGAGAAAAGAGGAAGGATTTCCTGAAGAAAGACTAAACTCTTGACCGTAAGAATTGGCAAGAAGTACAGATAAATATTTTCTGTCTGGGCCAGATGAATTAATGAGAATATCGGAGAGAACACTTTTTACAGTAGTAAAGAGAAGATAAAAACTATTGATATATAAAATTTACTAATTTTTTTGAGAGAGCTAACGTAGCAGCAGACATATTTAAGAAATAGACAAACGAAAGACGAACGGAAGGGATATTTTTTCGTAACGGCTAATTAAATAATAATAATGAATTGTTTTACTATCATATCTATCGGTGATTTATTACCAGATATCACACATATAACAGAACCATAATATGATACCGATGGCTAACAGCGTAATCATTGATTGAAGCTAAACGTCGTAAATTTAATTATTAGAATTACCAACATGGATAGTTAACCGTCAGTGGATCACCAATTTTATCAATAGTTTTTGCTAGTGAGTCAACAAATATTATATACATGTGCCGGTGATGGTTCCAATTGGTCTTAAGGGAAGAGAAAAACAATTTTTTATATTAAAAACAAAATAGTCTGTACTTTTTCCGCATTTCTATGTCTATACACTATATACACTAATCAATTTTATTTATTTTTAATTTTGAAGAATTAGAAAAATAGGTAAGCTACAATATTTAATGTATTAAAACAGATGTAATTTATTATAAATTACAGAAACCAAAAGACGCTTTCAGTAAAGTGAGCCAATGAATTTTTTGTTATTAAAAATAAGTTAGATTCATTTTTTTATGTCAGTTAAACTTTATAAAAATATATATATAATAAAAAGAATACAAATTTTATTTGATTTTTACACTTGTTACGTCCGGCCAATATGAAATAAATCAAATTTTAATTAAATAAACGAATCAGTTGTCCATTACAAGTGGGATTTTTATTTATTTTTTATAGCTGATCAATAATATAATTAAATTATAAAACGAGAAATAATCCCACATAAACATTTTACAAATTAAAAATATTTGAACAAGAAAAAAAATGTATTCTTCGTTTTGGCCTTTCTTACCATTTTAAAAATACAAACTTAAGAGAAAAACAGTTTAAAATATCTTAGTATACCAAACAATAAACAACTCGATTACAGAACATTTTAAAAATAATAATTTACTTAGAATCCTTTATAAATACAAGGTTTTAATACTTTCCCTATATTTCACATTTAATTTTCATTGGTATATTAAATGATTGAAGCATTGAATATAGATAAGTTATTAAAAAAATATTTATATTTATTTAAAACTAGGGGAAACCCTCTGTCCTCCTAACGGAAAGCTAATTCCCATTTCACAAATTTTACAACTGTTTATTTAATTGTAGTACTCGTTGCTCAAATTGTATAACTTTAATTTACATGTATTCTGCAGCTATTTATTAAGTATACTATTTTTTATCAGACTGAACGAAACTTTAGTTCGGAAATTTTAAAAAATTTTTAAAGGTGTATATTATATATCACGCCTTATTTCCAATTTATATCATTATATAATTACAATTATTTGTATTGCCAAGTTGAAACCATAATATATATTCAACTCGTCCAGCTTCACATCGGCCCAATAATCTATCCTTTTATATCTAATATTTTTATTCTACGTTATATTGTGCTATATTTTCTATATCGTAATAATTATGATTATATCACAATATAGTATAATAATTATAATTATATCACAATATAGTATAACAATTAATATATTGTATTCAAGGGGAGATGTCTGGATCGAAAAATAACTGCTATCACCTAGGTGAAATCAAACTACCACCTCCAGATGGATTCCATTTTTCGTACAAAATTATTATTCTTAATTATTTAATAAGATTATATTATATATGTTAAATAAAAACCAACACTGACTATGACTGAGTTATGGACTAACGGAAAATTCATTACCAAAGGAAAGGATAATAAGTTAAACAACAAAATATTATAACTTTATATTTCTTTTCTCTGTTTTACACTTTATTCCTCTGTGCTTAGTTACAGTTATTATTTATTTCTTAGTTCTCTGTTACTGTCTTCATTCTACATATTTTGTTTTACTTTAATGTTCATTCTATCTACTTCATTTTACGTTAAGTTTTTCTACTAAAAATATTTAGTCTATACCTATGACCCTTTTTTAATTCGGTATTATTTAATGTCTATTCAATGTCATTATACCCATTGTTATCTGGTTTTTCCCCATGATGAATGCCTGAATCTTGGGTCGAAGCGTCGGCGAATGTAAAAATAAATAAAATTATTTATTTTTTACCATTTCACTTTGACTGATCATCCCAACCATCCTTATTTTCAATTATTCACTATAGTCAAACATAAACCCACGATTATAATAATAAGTTAATGTTAAAATCTTACTAACTAAATTTTAATGAAACAAATTTATACCAAAAGTAAATGAAATTAATTATATAAAAAGTTTTAGTGACGTTCATATCTTATTTTATTTTAGTATTAGGAAAGTAGGAGGTAACAGGAGGTCAACAAATATATAATTAAATGGACAGCTGAAAAACTTGAGCTCATACTTTCCTAATACTACTATAAAATAAAATATGAAAGTCACTAAAAACGTTTTATATAATTATTTTTTTTTGTCTTCAAATTCTATCCACACCTGTCATTAGCTTGACAATAAGCAGATGTGCTGTAACTAATGAGAAAAATTGACATTTTAGGCATCAGGAAAAAATAGTACCCAGCATCACTTATTCCTGGTCTTGATTTATTTCCTTAATTCAAAAAAGGAGATCTCTCATCCAGCTCCTCTTTAGTCGTTCCCTGATAGGCATGTCAGCTGTGGCCATGTCGTTAATAAGTCCGTTGTGATGTCAGTGTAGTTTAAGATGAAATCTGGAGTAGAGATCGCATATGCGTTGGTGGATAGTTGGTTGTCTTAAGTCGTTATGTAGAGTTTTGTTGTTTACGTACCAAGGAGCTCCTGTTATAAGTCGTAAAATTTTGTATTGAAATGCTTGTAGTTTTTATAAATGTGCCTTTTTTGCAGAACATTATATTTGTGTTTTAATTAATTTAATTTATTTTTTACTAAATTTTTTTTATTAAAATTAAGTTAGCTCCTCTCCTCAGCCTCTACTGGTCCTTAATACCAGTAGTGCGGCTGAGTGCGTGGCGCTAGGATCTCATTGAGTCCTGCCTTTCCTTCCAGGAGTGGGAAGAAAGGCTTGGCTCGGAGTGCTGAATGAATGGACTCTGTAAATATTCTTTAGTATGCATGTAGTTTAGTTTAGTTCTTATGTTTATATACATTTACTTTTATTATTATTAGTTTCGGTATTATTTATTTTTATTTATTGTAAATAGAGTGTGAATGTGATCTCTGAACACTATTATAAATGTCCTTAATTGTGAAAGATTGGAATATTTCTAAATAAAAAAAAAAAAATTAAGTTAGTAAGCTTATAACATCAACTTAATATCCTTTCATTTCATAATGAATTTTCCGTTAGTCACAAATTTAATCATCGTCAGTATTAGTTATTATATAACCGATAAAACATAATCTTATTAAATATACTAATGCAAAAACTTTGTTTTTGATAAGGCGGTATAAGAACATATTAATGATGAGATGAAAGGGGAAGAATTTTCATAAAAGTAACTCTGGAGGGAATAAATATAAGGAAGAAAGATTTGTGGCATGCTGACTCAAAGGTTGAAAAAGTGTCAAATCCTGACAAGAAGGATCTCTTACTTAAGGCTCCTGGATTGATTGGAGAATATCCAACCCTTGTATCCTGACGCATAGCTGTCTCCCGGCCATCTCCTTTTGGAAATATTATTTTATATCATTTCTGTCACTCCTCATCATCTCTTATGTCGGTGCGAAAGTGATATTTTCAGAAAATAGTTTCATTTATTATATTTATGAATTAATGCTATGTTCTCTTATAGACAACAATGCAGTCCATTCAATTCTCACCAATCCTGTTCCTGTTATCGAATTTTCGCTCTATTATTTCTTGGTGACAGACCATTTTATATAGTACATAAAGATAACTTAGTTTCCTTGTAATCATTTATATTTATAACAATTAAAGTAGCTTAGTTTTGCTACTTTTTTATTTTCAAAAAGAAAATATAAAAAAAAAGATACAGAGAACATTGAAATCATTTATATATATATCCTTTTTTAGCAAATCATTAACACCTGCCTGAAATTTCGTAAATAGCTCCATCTCATGGTAACCCACAACTATTTTATTTACGAAAATTCTCGGATTTGGGATATTTTAAATCTGAAGATCAGCAAGCATTGTCGATTTAAGCAGGTACTATAACTCGAAAATGACCTATTTGCTTTCCACTTGGACCGTAAGATATTTTAATACGAAATTGAGGAAAAATGTGTCCTTAAAAAATATGGACTAGTTTGGCATGACTTACAACCAATAATTGTCAAAATAACGAGGTTAACCATTTCCTAATATAACAAATTAAATATATATATAAATAAAACAAGATTTTATCAGTACTAAGCTTATTATATTGTTTTCACTCCTTGGTTAATCTGAGTTGTTACATTTTTTTAACTTATAAATTATTATGTTGTTACATTTTTTAAAAATCATAATATTATATATCAGAAATATTCATTTTTTTTAAAATATACTAATTGATTTAGTGAATGATTTAAATAAGTATATGATTTTTTCTGTTAAACTAGTTACTTGAGAAAAGATAACGTTAACCTACGAATGTAATAATGAATATATTAAATAAATATTTATGGGATATTGTAGAATATATACATCAATACGATATTATTGCCCATTGCCAGAGACTTGTATTATATCTCCATTGCGAATAATAAAAAAACATAAAAATATTGAATGAATCATTCATCGAGCTCATCATTCTTTCAAATTAATAACATCGGGAATTGCTCTGGAAGAGAGAATATAACTACAACATAAAGAAAATTTATTCAGAATTTTCACAATGCTAAAAATGTTTTCGTTCTCTGAAGGGGAAATTAATTTTCTCCGCAGTTTTCTCGTTATTCCTATGCGAGAGAATTGGAGTAAAAAAGTAATTACGGCAACATCTTTATATAGTGTTAAATGTTGGTGTTCCGTGCATGCCAGGCATAGAAACAAATAGTATTGGAGAAGTAAAACATATCCCGGATCTATTAAAATTCAAAACGGGTCCGGAGTTAAAACATGAGGCCAATTATGACCCCGTGGCAGTTGGGTCTAATTTAGGTTTTCCATTCTCCGGTCGCCATTGTTCATCCCAGTCGTGATTAAACGGCCTGCAAGACATTTATTCCCTCGAGGGAGTCCTGATAAATTTTAAACGAAGACGGCGTGGGTTCGAGGCTCCCTCCGTTTGTATGTAGCCCTTGCGACCTACTAATGACATCACTGTCACGACAGCTAAGTGAGTTGAGATTGGCGACTTAATAGATGCTCTTCATATAAGATAAGGGCTTTCTTAATCTCCTTTCGTGTACCAAATGCGATCCTCATCAGCACTACTACGACTAATTTTAATAAAATATTGATCTATAGTTTTAGAAATCTTTTGTTTGATAATTATCTTATTACCTTCAAGTATGACGCCTAATGCTTATCATAAATATTTATAGCGAGTTAAAATATATACAACATATTTACCTTGATTAAAAAAAAAACT
Source organism: Nezara viridula (assembly GCA_928085145.1). Classification (NCBI taxonomy): domain Eukaryota; kingdom Metazoa; phylum Arthropoda; class Insecta; order Hemiptera; family Pentatomidae; genus Nezara; species Nezara viridula. Next base: position 88,074,135 of record OV725080.1, on the reverse strand, counting down.
GAGGGAGAAATGAAACGAAACGAAACAGGATCTTCATTTCAAATTTAATATCACATAGAAGTCATATACCTCACTCTTCATTATTTTTTCTTCGACTGATTCTTTATTTATCCGAAATAAAAAATAAATAAATAAATAAAATTAAAATAATTGAACCACTATAACCCATGAATGGTCTTTGTTTCAGTACTATTTAGGCAAAATACAGTTCTGTTTCTTAGTGAATGGTTTTGCAAGGAAGTGATTTGACTGAAATCACGCTCAACCGCTTGGTTTTCCTCCTTAACTTAATTATTTAATTAAGCGTAGCCACTTAACAGAAGCTGCATGTGCCCCAGGAGATTCTCCTCACTCCAGGATCACCCCACGTCTGATGAAAAAGAATAAATAATTTTTCTGCCATGGGCTGGGAATCGAACCTAAGACTTTGAGCATTTGAAGATCAGTACTCTACCACTGAGCTACCCCACTCCACTAAGTATCCAAACTATCTTGTACCAATACGCCGCAAGGTAACCTATACTTAGTCTTTGTGTAATTCATCATATACATGAAACGAACGTTCAAAATATTGACCTATATCAAAACGTAAGATAAAACAATTTTTAAAAAAAATACGCTTTTTCAGTGGCCGTTCTTCAATGATTAAATCCATTACATAATAGAAAGCAATGAAAGTAAGTTTTATTTATAATGATACGGTTAGTCGAGTGATGATTTGATGAACAAAAAAAAATTAAATAAATTATGCACATGATAAGAAGTAGGGATAAGAGGAAAAGAAACGAATAATTAATTCCAAACTACCACCTTCTTTTTTTTACAAGTCACCCACATTGAAAATTAGAAAAATCAGATATTTAAATAAACATACCCACCGATTTATGTATTTGTTAGTACATAAAAATACATAGTTCAGTAAAACCACTTTATCAGTTTCATATACAATTTGGTACTATCTTCATCGTACTAATTTAGACATATTCCCTCAAAGGTTTTGTGGTTTAACAGAAAAGAAAATTGAACTACAATGTTCACCAACTAATAACAGATGGTACTTATAACTCAACTAATTTTTTAAAAAAAACAAAAACATACCGAATGAAACCAAATACCCAATAACTATTGACCAGCACATATTCTTCCACAATAAATATCAAATCGCAATCAAAATACTGATGAAAGTTATAGGGGACATGGTCCTTCATATGAGAAGATGACTGAACGACAGATCTCCTTCACGGATTAGATTACTGAAATCAGGAAGAGGAAAAGGCAGTTATGTCTACTGTAGTTCAGCACGCCTTACATGTCACAGCATTACTATTATTAAATTTACATGTGGTCTCGATTAACTGTGACGATCATCTAACAGTTTATGTCCAGAAAATCTTATTTATTTTTCTTTGAACAGCATTGTATAAAAGAGTAGAACGATACTATACTAAATACTGACCAAAAGGACTAGGAAAGTTAAAGTATTTCGTCGCTACATTCTTGAAGTCGAAGGCAAAATATATATGTATTAATTCTCTTGAATATAGGTCATATTACGTCATGTACTATTGATGAAATCATATGGTGAATATATATGTATATATATATATATATATATATATATATATATATATATATATATATATATATATATATATATTGATTTAGAAGGATCTCTGATAAAAACAGCTTTGAAACATCAGGTATTCTTGTGGTTTCTTTTTTCACATAGTTACAGTCCATAGTTGGTTTCTGGGTGTCCTTGTAACGAGAATCGTGTAAATTAAAATGTCAGAAATATTCTTGTAGGCGTTTAAATATATGATTTTTAATTTGTTTTGACTAGGGAAATTGTTCGTAGACACCACAATTTGTTGTAAAAAGTGATGGCCTAATATTTAAAAAATGTAGAAGAAAAAGTAGGAACGTTTGAAGTCACATACTTGAGCAAGTGAAAATTCCTGGTATTAATAGAGTCGAGTGATGCTTAAGATTTTTTTTTGTTTCATTTGAAACTTTTTTTTTTTGGTTTATTGGAATACAACTGTTATTTGGAATGTCGTTAAATGGAATGGGAGCGCTGTTTCAAATATTGCCTTCAGCTATCGACTAATTTTAGTTTTACTGATCCTTCACGCCAGATGTTCAACATTGCAGGCCTTTTAATTACGACGAATTGTTTTCTATCGTTTATTAAACCTATATATATATATCTATATATATAAGTTATCTTCAATATAGAAATAAGTCTTTTTTATACTGGTTTATTTTACAAGTTTACAAGTAAATAAAATATAAAAAATCTACATAACAATATCAGAAAGGAGAGTGGCGTGGAGACGGGCTCTAGATAGACTAAGGACAAATCAAAATATTTTCTGAAGTATATAAAGGAAAGAGGATTTTAATTTTTAGTGTTTGCATATTATTATTTAAATCACTGTATATATTATTACGTTTTGTATTAAGTTAATTTTTATTAGTTAGCTTACTGTTTAATTCTATATGTACTCAGAAAGACAAAAACAAAACACGGAGAGAAGATAAAGCCAAAAAAATCATTGATTTTTTATGCTTAAAAAATCTAACTTAAACAGTAGGGAACATCTACACATGGTTATGTAAACTTACAAAAATAAAAAAATTGTGATCAAAAGTACTTTTTTTTTACAATGCACACCTGTGCTGGAATTTATTTTGTTCTACTCGTCGATTCATTTATTTTTCTAAAAAATAAAAATAAACAATTGCTTACTATTATGGAAAATGGCAATGGCTTGCTCTAACCTTTTATCCAATGTAACTATATTTTTGTCGGATCCCTTCATAAAATAATTGTAATTTCTATAATTTCACACTTACTCTATACAATAAAACAAAACTATAGAAACAATAGAAATTTCTGCAACCAGACCGATGAGGGTACTAATCAGGATCTGTGAAGACAAACTTTACCAATCCAGAATCGGATTATGATTCGGCAGGTGCCTGCCAGTCCAACTTGCACCGGCTGAGGGAATATCAAACAGGGGTTTGGTCAACTTGCCTTATTTTATTGCTTATAGTCAGCCAACATTTATTATTGCCTTATTTGCATATATATTATTAGGACTGTTTTATTGCTGTCACATCTGTCAGCGGTTTCCATGCTCCCGCAAGGGTACAATTTATTGCTGATTTCGCTGTTATTGATTACTCAGTGAGATATGGCCTATAAAACGAAATGGGAAATCTATTCACGCATCACAGTTATCTATTAGGTTTCGCATTTCTAAAAAAAAAAAAAAAAATAGTAGACGGTGTTATCGGAGTACCGAATGTTATAAGCACTTCAGATATTGCGTCACTGTATTGCTTGTTGCGATACCTATACCAGTTCCTGCAAGGATAAATATTTATTCCGATCGCGATTTCGATTCTGCATATATAACTCATTTGCTATAAAAATAACAAGTCTACAGACCAAAAATAAAAATTATCCAAAAGCTGTAGTTGATAATTGACAAATATATATTTACCTCTGTAAAAATATATTGGACTGTCCAGAAAATTATGAAGGATTTTGTTTTTTTAAAGAAAGAAAGATTTTAACTATTTTATTTAATAAAACATAAAAACATAAAATAAAAAAGCCTAGCCACTACTATAAATACATTTCAACCAACGTGTCGGCAACTTTTTCGTTCTCTCGGAATAGAATTTCCCATCTTTAGAATTGATAAACTCAAAAAACGCATTTTCTAATTCCCTTCGTCCATTAATTTATTTGTCACGTAAGTAATGGTCCATGTGTCTAAAAATAATTATAGTCCGTTGGCGATAGGTCCGGAGATTATAGCGGGTGTGGCAGAGTTTAAGATCCAAGCTCGACCAGTTTTGTGACCTCACACGTGAGACATGGCTTTACAAAATGAGCTTCTTCCGATTGACCAAAGATAATTTCATTATTAACAATTTCTGATACATTGCATTAATTTGGTTACAATAAGATTCGGCACAGATGGTTTCTCAAGGAATTAATAAGCTGTAGCGTATCGAACCAAATGAAGCTCACCAAACATAAACCATCACCTTTATTTGATGAGTTGGGGGCTTTTAAAAATGTTCTGCTGCTTCTATTTTTTCGAGCCACTGTCCAGAAAGTCTATCGTTATCGCAAAGTATTCACTTTTCATGACAAGTTAAATTAAGAACAGAAAAGGGTCGTTTTATAAAAGAGGTATAACATTAACTTTTTTTATAATTTTCTTTTATTTAATCTTTCTCTTTATATTTATTTTATTTTTTATATTTTTATTTTTGTATTTTAAAAACATTTATCAATTATTTCATTTTATTATTTCTTTTATTTATATTTTTTTTATTTATTCTTAATGTTAAAGCTTCCAGCTATATATCTTAAAAATGATATTTTTTTTTTCTTTCTGGAGCTAATGACTAGATGTTTTGGCCTAAAATATCAATATAACCAAACAATAATTTAAAACTTATAATAATATTTACTTTTGTCAGCCCAACTTGTAAAAGATAAAAATCTACCTACTCACACAAATACATACATGTTGTTTTCACATGTAAAATAAAAATAGTTTATATTTTAAAATACAATTGGCCGAAAATTAATTAATTATGTTTACCTTCCGATTCGTCCAAATTTGAAAACAAGGCTTCTAGTTATTCATAAATATCTGTACAGACACGGATAATAGAAATAAAAAAAATTCTATTCAATACTTTTATCTATTAGAAGCTTCTTCTGTCATGAAAAATAATAGAGAGAATCACTTTATTATCATAAAAGGGTGCTGCCCAATTACATTGGGTTGCTTTAAACACAGCATACTTATTAATCGCTACAGACAATTTTCCAAAACTAATATACAATTATATAGTATTAACAACATATATGAGCATAATATACAATTTTTTTTTTTTTTTTTATCTATATATATATTTTTTTTTTATCATAATTTTTTTTCCTATATTTTTATTTATTTTTTTATTTATTTTTTTTATTTATTTATTTTATTTTTACTATTTCTTTAATTCACTTATTAGCACTATACATCCCTTTCTGTTCCTTCTCTCACTCTATACATTTTTCTCCTCTGTTTTCCTAACCTAATTCATAGCATGCATACAAATACATAAAGTGCAGTGGACGTGGTCAATAAATAATGTAAAAATGCTGCAAAACACGCATGCCTCCCCTCATGAAAAACTCTCTATCCATGCACATGGTGATGGATAATTCCCAGGGAGTCAAGGATTATGTTCTCTGCCAACCTTGCCACGTCCTTTATGTCGACACCAAGGCCCTCCATGAAGCTCCTTGTTGAGTCTGGTATCGTTCCGCGAGCTCCGAACCAAAGGCCTCTCACGTGGAACTCTCTCGGTCCTAAACTCTCGCGGAACTTTTCACTAAGGAAAGGGATGCATTTCTCATATGTCTGTTTTTTCTCCCTTTCCACTTTTCCTGCCTGATCGAGGTCGTTGGTCTCATATCTCACGGTCGGATCCAAAATCATCGCCGACTTTCCCGTCTTAGGGAATGCCACAATGTCGGCATATCGGGTGGATCCATCCGTATCTATACAATATACTTCCTCGAAACAGGCGTAATCTCTCTCTATAAGGAGCCTCATCAGTTCATGTTTGACTCTGTGGTGACGGCGCGTTATAAGGAGGGAGTTGTTGGGGCATTTTCCAAGCACATGTGCTGGTGTTTCTGGCTCTCTGTCGCATTTGCGACAGAGGGACCCAACTTCTCTTACCTGTCCGCTGACACCTGGGACTCCACGCAGGGGTGCATAATTAATATTCAGTTTCAGGGCATTTGACCATTCAGATCCAGAAAGTACTTGCTTATCATACATGTATTTGTTGGCTTTCGGGGTCTCTTTAAAATGGCGAACTCCAATGCCCTGCCACCTGCAATTGGTCCATTCCTCAAACGAATTTTCTCGAAGCGACTGCCGTAGAGCTCTCATATTCCGAATACCCCGATCAACCCCCAATCTCTCGGCACATTCATCAACCTCAGCCGAATAATCAAAGATCGACTGAAAAAGGGCATCGGGCACATTGGACAGTCGCTGAGCAATGGACCAATGTTGTAGAGGAGCCTCCCATTGGCAGCGGATTAATCCTAATCCTCGATACCTCCTGGGAGAGTACAACATCGCCGTGGAGGTGTTCGCAGGGAGTCCAACAATAGCCTTCACACTCCTGCGAATCATGGTGTCGATGCCGTCAAGTATGGCAGGACGCAGCTTTGTGAGGGGCGCAGTTTGGAGAGGGTAAGTAAGACCCGGGAACAGATATTGGTTGACAATGTTTAGCTTCTGCTCCGGCTTCAGCAAGGGAGAGGTAACCAGTTTATTCAGATTTTCGTTCAATTTGGTCACCGAATCTTCGTTGAACTGTAGCTCTCCCGAGAATGTACATCCTAAATACTTGATTGTATCTCCATTCTGCAATGTTTGGATGTACTCTCCGTCCTCAAGGGAGAGCATCGCTGTTTCCAGCTATCCTTTATTTAGAACGATGCCCACGCTTTTTTGAGGATTAATAGCCAAACCAATTTCCTCAAAAGTCCTCTGAACGCTGCCGATCACTCTTTCTGCAGCCCCCTTGTCACGCGCTGACACGGCCTGGTCATCCGCGAAACCTGTGAGGACCACACAACCTTGGTCACTTTTTAACTTGTATCCAAATTTTTTGGAAAATTCTTCATCGCACAGGTCGCGATAGAGATGATCGATGGCCAGGTTGAAGAGCGACGACGACAAGGGGCCGCCTTGGGGTACCCCGCGCAGCACTTTGATTTGGCTAGTTGCGTGAACACCGTTACTAATTTTGATTGTGTTGGTGCAGAGGAGAGCCGATATAACACGTTTAAGATCCGGCGACACACCTCTTGCTTCCAAGGAGCTCACGATATGATTGTGGCCAACATTGTCAAAAGCACCGACAACGTCAAGGAATACCACCGCACAATCTTTTTTTCATAATCTTTGCATCTTTCAATACAGCGTCGATAATCCTTGCGTTGACGTGCGTTCCCGGGAGGCCTTTTATAAAGCCTCTCTGATTCCTGTGGAAGGTGACATGCTTTCTTAGTTCATGGTCCAGAACCTTCTCTATGATTCGGCGCACAATAGAATAAATGGTGATGGGCCTCCAGGAAGGGATTTTATTTACATCACCTTTCCCCTTATATATTAGTATTGTGCGCCCCTGTCGAAGTGGTTCTGGGACATAGGCCACCTTCAGCATTATCTCCGCAATTACTTTGATAATATTTGCTACATCAAAATATTTAATCGTGCGGATCAGAACTCCATCAGGCCCCGGCGATGTGTCCATTGATGTTGATTTAATGGCTCTCTTGACGGCTTCTAGATCAATGGACACCAAATTTGGCATCGGGGCGCACTGTTCGTAATCCGCACGTTTGCGGAGATTTTCGCTCTCAAAGAGGTCTCTATAATGTTTTTCGATATCGGCCATCTTCAGAGGACACCGCTTAGGAGCGTCGGCATTCATTACGGTTTGCACGACCTTTTTCATTTTATTATAATAATTATATTGTGCAACCTCATATTGATACTGTTCTTGCCGACGACTCCTGTCTACTTTGTTCGCTCTTTGCGGATTTGAGACTTGTCCAGCACCCTTGTCAGTTACTTTAGTTTTATTTTTTTTCCTCAATCTGTAAAATTTGACGGCTGGGTGCTGGGGACCTGGCAGTTCCGCATTGATATTCTTGAGAAATTTCAGGAACCTGCCTACGGCCTCATCAAAATCCGCAATATTTATCGTGCTTTCTTTTGAGAGGTTCTTGAACACAGTAGACCATCCGATAATGTCCTCTTTTATTTTTGATACCTCACCCTCTCTATTTTTAGGCCCTAAAACATTTTTCACTATGCCCCTCAGTGTATTGGTATTAGCCTCCCTGGGGTGCTTCTTGGCAATATGGGTTCCTAGACCTCTTTCACCCTTAAAAGAAAGCCCACATATGGGACAAACTCTATTATTAGGGCGCAGAACTTCTTTCTCCTGCTCTCTGTTCGCTTCCTCGACATTCTGTGGAACATTTGGCAATGCTGGGAAGACGTCATCTATCGAAACTGTCTTTCCCAATAGTACACCTTCTGTGTCTGGCCATTCGACTTTTACAAATTTCTTTTCGCCGCCCTCCGCGGCATCCACAGGCATCACAGAGGCAACAACAGCCTCCTGAGCAGGTCCTCCAGTTCTCAGAACCCATACCCTCTGGCCAATCTCGACTTCATTCATTGTCCTTAGGTCCACTAAAAATCCAATATCCCCCCTAGAGACCATGCGTACTACACGCTTGGTTAAAACAAACCATCTAAAGGAGAGTGGACCCGTATACAAATAAATAAAAACTAAACGGGAGAGACATGCATATATGCCAACATACACACATAAATATCAGATTAATAATATAAAATGCTTAAAAGTAGTTAAAATGTAAAATAAATAGAGCCCAAGTTAAAAAGGTTAATCAATAAGTTAAAATGTATCTTAAAACTAAGCTAAAATATAAAATGAAATTAAAATCTATAGACTCTATTGCTTAAAATTAAGCTTAAATATATAAAATAAATTATGGTAAAATGTTAAAATCTATAAAATCAATTTATTAAAAATAAGTCACAATATAAAATCAATACAGCCCAAGTTAAAAAGGTTAATCAATAAGTTAAAATCTATCTTAAAACTAAGCTAAAATATAAAATGAAATTAAAATCTGTAGACTCTATTGCTTAAAACTAAGTTAAAATATATAAAATAAATTATGGTAAAACGTTAAAATCTATAAAATCAATTTATTAAAAACAAATTGAAATCTACAATTAATATAATATGAGTTGATCAATAATGGATTAATAAATAAGTTAACAAGTAAAAACAAATTAAAATATACAATTAATAAAATCTAGGTTAAATAGTAATGTATTAATAAATAACTTAATGAATAAAAACAAATTAAATATATAAAATATATTGTTAAAAATTAAATAAACATACCCACGTCCACTTAATAAATAATAAATAAAATTGAATAAATAGATCAGTTGATAAAGCTAAATACTAATTCTTATAAATAATAATTCATTAATTTCAATAATCTAGCTTTCCTGTGATCAGTTTTTTTTAAATAAGAGAGGAGAGAGAAAAAAAATGATAACAACAAAATAGGTTGGGCTCTTTCGGTGACAGCTGTTGGTATTGATAAGACGCCACTGACCTTGCTGGATGGAGGCGGCCGCTGTGAGGTGGAGGGGGCCGACAAGTCCTATTCTGCACAGCGATAAGGACCCCGGTCCCACAGGCACGTTGAGTTCTTTACCTCCTGGTCCTGGCGAAGTTCTTTGCTTGATTTTTTCGAAATTCAAGCAGCAGGTCTCCAGCATACGTCTTCGGTCACATGTCAAGTTTTGGCTCAATTGGGCGAATAAAACTCTATCAAAAAGGACACCGCCGTGGAGCCGATGTGTCTTAGTCACCGGCTAGAGCCGAATTCCCAACGGAAGGAACATGAAAAGTAGCCGGGCCATTCTGACTACACTTTTGCACAACTGTAATGTATTGCGTAACTGTATGAGCTTAGAATTAAGGCGCTATCCTACATTAAAAGCCGAATATCAGAAAATTATGATATTTACTTCTTCATTAACATTTTTTGCCTGAAAAATAATTTATTTTACATTTTTTATCTTTCTCATTAATATTAAAATTAAACTAGTTTCAAAACTATGTACCTAACACGCAAACAAATTGCACACAAAAATACCTTAACACATCAAGATTTTTTTTCTTGCCTATGAAAAATGTATTTGCGCCTGTCAACTTATTGTTGACAATCAGCATATATGCTGGTGATACAGGAAATAATTATTTAATTCTGTTTTAAGATAAGTAACCTTTTTTTTGCTTAATGACTTTTATTTAAGGATCTCAATATTATTACTATACGAATATTATACAAATAACATTGCTACAAAATACCTCATTATTCCCAGGGTATTTATTTCATCAGTAAAAAAATCATTTCAACGAGAAATTTCACATATAGTTTGGTCTCTGTACTCGCGTTTTCATCTCAAACTCAAAGCAGTAAATAATTACCAGAAAAAAGTGCTGGCGAGAGCTATGCTTCCTCATGCATCTAATGCCAATCATTATTTATCACAACAAATCTACTGATTGACAATACCATGACAGAGGCAGATACATATTTGAAAAGAAAAAAAAGCATATAACTAAAAATATCAAAAATGTTTTTAATTCCAAAACTGATAAAAAGGAAATTGGGCAGTATTATGTTGATATAATAAGTAAATAAGAATTTTGAATAAACATCATAAATAATTATTTTTTAGGTAAATTATTACTATTAAACGAAACATGGATTAATTTTAAATATAGTATTCTCAATCCCTATGAGCAAAATATCGACTGTGAAAGCTCACAGTGAACATTGAGTATTGTTATAAAACACAAGAGATATTGTTTTTAGCGTTTTGAATATATATATATATATATATATATATATATATATATATATATATATATATATATATATATATATATATATATATATATATATATATATATGAGAAGGAATTGGTCGGGAGGAGCGGTCAAATAAATACTAAATTTTAAAAATAGTATTTTTAATTGTTATACCGCCGTTTTGAAGACCACTTTATAGGTCTTTATCATGTTGTGGCATCAGTGACTGCAGGAAGCAGTTGATAGGTAGTTCATCTATCAACTGCTCCCTGCAGTGCCTGATGCCACGTAATGATGAAGAAGATCTTCCTAAACCGCATATATAACCGATCGAATCAATCTAAATTTGTGAAGTCGGGAAATAATGGTCTAATACCAATTAAATTAAATTTAATGAATATAAAGGAGAAGGAAGGAAAACCAGGTGCCCAACAAAAAGGATTCAGGAAAGGAACGAACACGCTAAATTTGGAAGATCGTGATTCAGCATGGTCTTCTCGGGGAGTTGGTAAGATTGGTGAAGGTGTGGACAGATGGTCCTAAAAGCAAAGTCGAAATACAAGAAGAAGCATCTCAAGCCTTTGAAGTTTGAACATGCTTAAGTTAAGGAGATAATGCAGATAATGTCCTGCTTAGCCTTATAAAGAGGAAGAAAGCTATACTCCTCTGAATAGGACATAAAAGCCTAATATACGCAGATGGTCCTCAAAAGGAATTAAGATGATATCAAGAGACTCGTTAGAATTCCGATAAATGAATAATGTAAGAGCAAAATATATGATAGTTAAACAAAAAACATAATCCACCAGTATCTTCTTTGAGAAGAAGCGATTCCGAAATTAACACTTCGGCTTCACAATATCTTCAATAAGTGATCAACTTCGATAGACCAGCGTCATTCAGACGCCAACAGAGCATTTTTATCTCCTTCAAAAATCTTGTGATATAATTAGTCCTTTCATATATCTGCGAAATCTGTTTCTAGTCAGCTTCCTAGAAAGCAGAATCGTGAGACCTTAGAGACACTTCCTCTGCCTGATAGCCATTGGGATCTGCAAACAGAACCTTAACTCTCGAAATAGAATAAACGATGAACTTCTAGAAGCGAAACTGGTTAGTCAATATCACATGAAACGAAGACATGGAGATTGCGATGGGCGTTGTATTTAGCTCCAAGTAATCCACCAGGACGTCTTTTCACAGCAAATAATGCCTGGATAGTTGGCAAGAGACAATATGTGGTGGCCAAATACAAGATGTATAGGTCTTTTTATTTTTTTTATTTATTGAATATCAATCTGCCACATTGAACGGCATTAATATTAAGACTTCATTAATCAATCACACAATATATTTATACAAATAATAACTAAGATAGAAATAATAAAGAAAAATAAATATAGAAAAATAAAATATGTATATTAATATGCCTCTGTACAAAAAATGAAATAATAGTTGGAAGCTAAATGAAATTAAAGTAAATAAAACATGTTCACACCAATCTACAATATTTACATTGGCCCAGGGGACTCTGAGTTATGCTTAGTTCCCCAAATGTGGAAGCCAAGGCACGACTCCAGGAGATCCCAGCGCTCCTCTCCCAGCAGCGTCACTGTTGTTGGAAACCAGTGGAAACTGATGGCGGCGATGTATAGGTAAAATTAACAAATATTTTACAGAATGGCACGAATCAAACAGTAAACCTTTATCGAAATATGCCGATGCGGTAAATGATGGATCAGTATTTATATCATCATTCTTTCATTTTTTTGAAATGTCAGAAATAAACCATTAAAATATTACATTTGCTTCTCGTGAACAACCGTTTTTTTCTAATTTATTTTCTTACGTGCTCAATAAAAATGATAAAACTTTACATTGGCTTATGTATCCTACTACTATACTGCCCAAAGGTTGAAGGTCCGGTCACCCACTTTTTCATACTGAATATGACCTAAGAGTGGATTCGAAACTCAAAGACGACGTTATGTAATTCACAATAAAAAATATAGTTCAGATCTATAGATTTTTTATGTATATGTTTCTATTTCTATTTCTTTGGAAATATTTTCCAATTAATTATTTTAAAAATTATACTTACCAATTAAAAGCTTTTGGAGGAAGCAATCTTAATAAACAACTCTGGTTGAAGAACCTATTAAATTAATTGAGGGTAGCCTCTTATTTCTTAATTGCGAACTAAACTAAAGTTTTCCTCTTCTTTGGAAGTATTCTATGAGTGCAGTCAAAATTGACCATTTTTTCAACTTATATTAAGACAAAGTACTCAACATTTACTGTTGATATAAGCATAAAATTCCTCGTTTTTTTTTTGTTTTTTTTTATCAGCATATCTCGTAGTGTATAGATATATATGAATCAATGTTTATAACGGTTTAACTTCATTTTAATATCAATCTGTAGTAAATCAAAATTATTAAAGTATTTTGATTTTTTTTTTTAAAACACGCATACAATTTTTAAAATTGCATCTTTAAAAAAAAAAGTTAATACTTAAATAATGGACTATTTTTGCCTATTTTTTTCTCTTTGTTTGGAAATTTTCAGGTTTTACGTTTGTAGTTGGAAAATTTAACGTCTTTTTAATTTTGATTCATTTTCTTTTGTTATATTATATTTTACGTTTCGGAAATGTTATTCTTATCATCAGAAACATATCACTACTGTTAGTGCAAAAGGTTGTATCAGAAAATTGTGTTGTTGTTTTTTACAGAAGAGAAGAAACCACTATTATTCCTTTATGGTTTAATGATGTAATTTCATATGTTATTTCTCTCTGCTATTTTCCTATATATTAGACTGCTTTACAGCATTTACAGATAAAAAAATTTAATCTTTAAAACAGAATAAGCATGTAAAATTTATACATACGAGATTTTGCACTAATAGTAGCGATAAATTATTTTCCGTTGCTGGTCCACATCATGCTATACTCTTATTTTATAATAAGGACCATGTGAGTGGAGTACGTTTATTACTTATGCTTATTGCAAAGTATGACTTAAAATATTCCGATAATATTAGATACTATAAAAGATATTACCATTTTTATAATATTTGGTTTTACTATCTAATTGCCTTTTTAAACTAAGAATAAATTAAAAATTTAATAATATTTTAGGTTTTTAGACCTTTCCTAACCGGTGAGAAATACTCATAGGCAAAATGGGATTCTCAGAATGACTTCGCTGAACCTAATATTATTAAAATATTAATGTCTAAATAAACCAAGATTTATTTTTAATTCTGGTTAATAAATTAAAAAAAACAGAAAATCTTGAGATTAATTTTATTTACAAAATTTTAATAGGCCCTTTTTCCTCATGCAATAATAGCCATTTTATGATGGAATTTTCCTCCTCAGCGGTTTCGAAAGAGTGGAATGTAATTACACACAATGTTTAAAGAAGAAAAAAAAAATCTTGAAAACAAGGCTACGTGTCAGAGGGGATCCAAGTCGAGTAACTTGTTCGAAATAAAGAAAAATGTTTGAATCCGGTTCGAGCAGTGGAAAACTGATTTCCATAGCATAATTCCACAGATGGCGGCGAAGGGGTGTGGAATTACGGTAGGATGTATCCCTAACTGGGGCAAAAGGAGCATGGTTCGTGATTGTGGGAGGATTCGCGTGATTTGGCAGCAGATTGAGGGAAAAATTCCCCGCGGGGTAATACCTTTCTTATCGGGCTAACTGCCCCCACCTTTATTTACATCGCACCCCCACCGCTATCACCGGCCGCCATTTTCTAGTTAGTCGGAGGAACTGTAATTCCGCCCAATTTGCCAGGAATTCTGATGTCCGAGATTGCTGTAGGTCGTTCTCATGCATGATGATACGGTTAAATTTTAATTCTCCCTTTGAGCGGTAACGTGATTTTTAGTGGATAGCGGCTACTATTTTTTTTCTATTGGATTCGATTTTTTTGTTTACTGTACTTTTGTTTATTGCACAGAATTTGAAACGTTTTTTTTAGGAAAGTTAGAAATGGGGACGCAATTAAGTTCATCTAGAACATTATTTCTTCAGCATTGGAGTAATTGAATAGCTATGTAAGCAACGTTAACATTTTTCATAAAAATTGTTATCGTTGACCGGTAAACATAGTATTTTCCTACTAAGAAAAAAATTCCTAACCGAGAAATTGATAGATTAAAAAATATGAAAATATTATTTACATCCTTATGATATTTCTGCCCTATTTGGGTAGGGTAAAATAATATTGTCTCTTTGATAGTAATTCTGCTTGGTCAAAATATCCTAATTTATCTCTCTATTATACTGATTTATTTATTTTAATATTACTAATAATTTTTTTTCAGACTGCGAACGATGGCAATCGGACAACAAGCACGCTTTCATTCGTCCCTAGCAAAGAAGACGATGGGCAGAACTTGACTTGCAAAGCGGAAAACCCCTCCATCACTGGAACACCCCCATTGTCCGACTATTGGACTCTTCACATCCAATGTAAGTAAAATAACATTTATTAGAAATAAGGACAATGTATTCATAGATAAGACCACGTAATCATATTTTATTTCAACTTGATACATATACAGAAAAAAAATTGGATATTATGATTAAATATCATAATAAGTTGGTATTGTAAGTATTTTAACTAAAAGTACAAATTTGCATACTTGTAAAGTTATTTTTTAAATTTATTTCCTCCTCCTATTATGTGTTTAGTCCTACAATAAATAAACATTTTATTCAGATGTATGAATTATTATAAAATCTCTCACTAATACTGATATTGATATGATCACCAAGAAACTGACTATTGTATATTTCTCTTCTATGTTTTAGATAATTTTCCCTATAATTGAAATATATTTTGTTTTTTCTAATTAAAGGTATTCATACCTTTTTCTAACACAATCTGAATAGAAAAGTCAACATTTTTTGATGTGACGATCATCATAAAATCGCATATAATATCTATTAGAGTTTTTAATGATCACAATTTTTCTTCAGTTAAAATAGTTATTTTATTTTGTTTATTTAAGTTAATTAAAATATTTTGTTATGTAAATTATTAAAATAAAATTTTATATTATATTTTATAATTTATAATATTGCATATATTTAAATTAAAGATATGAACTGCCTAATTATAAAGTTCATATATTATTTTTCTTTATTTTCTTCTCCTACTAAGTGCTTAGTCCTACAATAAATAAACATTTTTTTTTTTCAGATGTATGAGTAATTGCAAAATCACACGGAAATATTTCTATTGATATTAATATTAAGAAACTTAGAACTTAGAAAGATAATATATTTTTAAATAATGATGATTACACACACACACGTAAACGCACTTAACATGTTTTAGCCTGTTTTTTTTTTTTTTTTTAAATTTAATTTATGCCTAAGTTAATTGAAATAATTCCATAGATTATTTTGTTATATATAATATTCACATACACAGATAATTGTTACCAAAGCCACAGAAACAGATAAATTTGTATTCCAAACAAATGTTTTTATTTCCTTTATCAAATCATCGAATTTAATCTTTTCAATAACTCCCACTTCTTTTATTTCAGGGCGAAATGTAATTTAAAAAGAAAAAAAAAATTGTAGAAGTGCTATGTTTGAGCCCAATAGAAAGATTAATGTTCTAAAACGGTTGACGTTTCATTAATCTAATTCCCCTTTTGGTTCCACCCGTCAGTGGTCACATTCGGTCAACGGAAGTAAAATCTCATGTTTTCTTCTTTTTTTTTCTTTTTAAATTTTTTTTCCATCTTAATTTACACTACTGCGAACGATATACATCAGTGGTTTTATATTTTTTTTATTGATGTATTGATACAATAATTATCAATTTAAAACATATGTTTGGATGCTGTAATATGTAAAAACTATCGGATGTAGACAGTATGTAGTATAAACCAATAGATTTTATGTGTTATTAATTTTTTTTTAGCAAAATTATTTTTTCTCTGTAATTTTATCTTATTATTTTATTGAATCTAATTGTACCCGAGTCTAGGGTTATTGTTGCGTGGTTCTTTTTAAGTTTTTCAGTGTTGAAATACAGGTGTAAATTTTTGTTTTAATTTTCTTTTCCTTATGTATAAATTATTCTGTTGTTATTTAATTATTATTTATTATTTCATTGTTTTAATTATTTTTCCCTCATACATTTTTATTTATTTATTTATATCGTTTTTTTATTTATTTTTACATTTTACTTTAGTTTTTAAACTAATACCTAACATATTAGAGTTAACAGATGCAAATAAATATTGAAAGAAAAAAAAATTGTTTGTATTTATTGTATAAATGAACACTCTATAATACTTACTATTAGGATTACTAATATATCCTTGAAGAAAAATGATGTCAAAATATGTATATCAATACATATTTAAAAAAAAAACTCTATAATACTTACTATTAGGATTACTAATATATCCTTGAAGAAAAATGATGTCAAAATATGTATATCAATACATATTTAAAAAAAAACTGTATGGCTGGTTCAAATTTTGGGAAATTCAACCAAAACACACCCCAACACATTAGTTTGACTTCTTGGCATGAAACCTGCCGTCCTATTTATCTCGGTAATTTATACGTAAATTATATTCGACAAAACTCACATATAAAAAAACAACAACAAAAAACTCATTTCATTAAAAACGTTAAGCATTAAAACTAAAAAAGAAATTAGCTCAAACCTAGTTATGTCCCACAAAGATATAAGGGACAGAAAAAAAAAGACTCACCAGGAATACATAGAAGGATGTGTCATGACGAAAGGTTTGTACTTTTGACATTAGTGGACAAATAAATTATAATTTTAAAATATCCACTACTTCATACTTACAAACGTAATTACATTATTTTTATTATAGCAGATAAGAAGTTATTCATCACAGATGTAGAACAGTCAAACCACTTGTTGCTTACTTATTAGAATGAAGGGAACCTGAACAAATAACAAACTCCATCCTAACCTACTTAGTTTAAAACTTTTTACATATATTATCGTTTCGCCTCATTCAACCTTTAGTTCGGAATTAATCTTGATGCCTTGTTGAGGATTATGCCCCCATTTTATCCCTGACCAACATTAAATTTTCAAGAATCCACAACATGTTTTATCATCAGGATTGTTATCCACTACTTCCTCGTGGTAATTTTAAATAATTTTTCAAAAACAGTTATCTTTATATATATTTTTTCCCGAATCGGTAAGCCCAAACAAAACTTCTGTTAAAAAAAAATGATGTGTTTTTATTTAAAAGGTATAACGCCACAGGTCACCTATAACATAATTCTTAATTTTATTTCTTTACTTGGCTACGTTTCGGCCTCTCGAGCCATTTTCAAGATTCCATTATGATCTTCTACGACTCTAGGGAGTTGTATGAATAGGAATAGAGGAGGAATGAATAGGTCATAGAGAAACAGCACACTTAATGCCTTTCAAAAAGCAGATATACAGACGACCTTCCATGCAATAAAGGATTGAACATATGAGCAATTATGTAATAATGATATATTAACAATTATTTTTACGAAACTGTGCATGATAGAATCTTGAATATGTCTTGAGTGGCCAAAACGCTGACAAATAAAGAAATAAAATGTAAACGTATACTATTGGTGACCTGTAATCTAATACCTTTTAAATAAAACATAAAAAATGGCACCAATCCAAACAAATATGACAAGAATGTTTATTTTATTTTATTTTTGTTTCCCTTTAACTATTTATCCGCACCTGTCATCGTATTGACAATCAGCAGATGTGTTTTGATGATAAGGATTGACATTCTAGGTATGAGGAAGGATAGTACCCAGCAGCACGTCTTCCTGGCCATTATTTACTTTCTTAATTTAGGTGAGGAGATCTCTCATCCAGTTCCTTTTTAGTCTCCTTCTGATGGGCATGTCAGTCGTGGCCATGTCGTTTATAAGTCCGTTTAGTTTGAGATGAAAACGAGAGTATACAGTACGTATGTGTTGGTCTATAGTTGGCTGTCGTAAATCGTTTTGTTGTTGACGTACCAGGGAGCTACAGTTATAAGTCGTAAAATTTTGGATTGAAATGGCTGTAATTTTTGTAAGTGCTTCTTTTTCGCTGAACCGGAAATCTGAAAGGCGTATGTCCATATGGGCATGAGTAGGTAAGTGGGTTTTGTCGAACTTTCAATTTCGATTTAGAAAAAAGTGACTACAGTATTTTCAGTAGCGTGTTTAAAGTATGTCGTTTTATTTTGACGTATGTGCTCCAGGTCATCGTTTTGTCGAATGTAAGTCCCAGGTAATGTACTGTGTTTGTCTGAAGGATTTGGTTCTCTCCTATATAAACTGGTGAGCACTTTTCTCGTCGAATTGTAAATGTTATATTTTGTGACTTGTCATGATTTAATTTATTTTCTAAAGTGAGTATCAATTCTGTAAAGTCAGTAAGATATTTTGGAAATTCATTGAGGCTGCTCCTGGGGTTATGGTGTTTTGTTAAAAGTTGATAAGTATGTCATACATATATACGTATGCATTATATATTTATATATATATATATATATATATATATATAATGTACAGTACATGAACTAGTATTGATCTTTGAGGTACTCCTGCTAACATTGGTCGAATTAAAGAAATTTCTATGCCCTGTCGGACAGAGAAAAATCTGACGAAAAGAAAAGATTGTAGAATGAGGTAATATGTATGAATTAGTATTATTTTGAGTCTTAAGAGAAGTATCTGGTGCCAGAGTCGAATGCCTGGCCAACACCCACAAACACGCTGGCTGCGTATTGTTTTTGCTACAGTGCTCAGGCAATGTAGTCAGTTGTTAAATGGAACGTACGAAAACCTAACTGATGCTTAGGAATTACGTTTTCCTCCGTCATTATTATATGAAAGCTATTATTTAAATGTGAGACAGCATACCGTTATTATTTAAACTTAATACCAATCCTGTAAATTTGTTTTATAGAGTTTTAAATTTCATAAATATGTAAATATTAAAAAAAATAACAATCCTTCTTTTCTTATAATAAAACTTGTTTACTTGCATAATTTGCATCACAATCAAAATCAGTCAGTTTAATTATCATTTTTTAAAGTTAGATAGATAAAATATTTACTAGCTTACTACTATATATTAACATTTAAATAAGTTTAATAATAACATTTAAAACTATTGACTACGGTTGGCCTCCGCGGGAAGTTAGACCATTACCCTCTTAATTAGGGGAGACCTAAAGGTTGAAATATACTTGTGGATAGGAAAAAAAATACTATCATTGGATTAAGTAAAGTTAATAAATAGATTAATAATCAACCAAAATTCCTATGATAATCGCGACTATTTACATAACTATCATTACTATAGCCCAAAACACAAATGAGAAAATAAAATATATTGATTATTAAAAACACTTTATTCAGAAATATTACAATTTGTCACAGTTAAGGACACTTATAATAGAGTTCAGAGATTGCATTCATACCGTATATACAAAAATATAAATAAATAAAGTAATAACAAAAGAATAATAAAATATATTATTCAACTGTTCAAGGCCCTTAAAATCCAAGATAATTCTTAAAGATTAATCTGCTTTCTTACTATCGACATGAAGGCATTTTTTTCTTAAGATTTCGAGAAAAGAACATTGCAGCAGTACGTGTTTCAAACTATTATAAATAAATATATCACACCATTTGCAAACCTTCTCCGTTCTAATAATATCTTTGAAGTTTTTATGATGTAAATTTCTGATTACTATTATATATTACGTACATATGGTTATGTATATATATATTACTTATAATATTATTACTGGTGATGATTACTGCAGACTATTATTTTTTAAAGTGTATAGATGTTTTGTTTAATTTTCCGCGTTATGTCGCCAACTCCAGCTGATAGGATCTATAACCAGTTGGAGTTCGCATTCTATTGACCATATAATGAACTATTATTATATCCAGCTTTTGTTTTATTTTTTTTTCAACTTCTAAACGTCTTAGAAAAATGTGTTTAAAATATAACTTCAAGCTTTATAGAACTTCCAGCGTATTTTTTTTTTTATTGTTTTCGATAATATTTCGCTTTTGTAAGAATTTTATGTTTTTTTAAATAGATAGAAAAAAATTATATTAACATTTGTAAATTTTTAATATAAAAAAAGGTTATCCTGCTATCTTCAATAATGACAAACGATTCAAAAAAAAAAAAAATCCATTTGAAGGTTATAAGCCAATGACGCAGTTTGGATAGAGACCGGAATGTTGAAACTACGAGCTTAGAGTGAAATGTTTGTTTGAACTAAGTTTGACACAGTTGCTTTGCCAGTGGGCGTATAATTTCCCGGGAATAGGTCAACACCAAACTGATATTAGCAATAAATTATAGAGTCGTATCAATAATTTAATTCCACCGATGGCAATCGTAGACAGTCTATTAGCTCAAGCGGTATCCGTTCCGAGAACTAAATTATTTCCCTATTGGTTAATTAATTTAATACAAAATTAAAATTTATTGACGAAACATTATTCAACTAACCACGGATGATTGTGGTAAGAAAAGGAATGACAATTAACAAAAAAATTAGTTAAGAAAATTTTGTCTGCCCTTTAGTCATATTTAATGAGATAACTTAAACAGAGATACAAATTACTTGAACATATATATTAGATAATTAAAAGTACACATCTCATTCTGAATGTTTCCACGATAACTTAATAACCTCCAGATTAAACACTTTCAGCCTTACATAACTCACATTGTCAACACAGAACAAATATTGAAATATGTAATATGAAAAAGAACGGAGATAGAACTCATTTCATATGTATCTGCCTGCCTTATTATAAATATTGTAAAACATTTTTACCTCTTACAGTAGGCATCCCATCATTTAATAATATAGATTTTCATCTTAATAAAATCTTTTATAATATTTATAGTACGTTTATCTTAGACTCATTATTTTTTTTTATCTTGCTTAAGTTATCCTCTCAAAACTGGTATTATTAATATAACTGCAATTAAATAATAATGTCGTATTTACTCTCCTTGTTTGCTTTGTAAAAAATAATATTAAATAATTATCAACACAAAATTTTAATATTACTAAATTGAGCATGAAGCTAGAATCTTCTCTTTCCTC
This sequence comes from Nezara viridula, assembly GCA_928085145.1. Classification (NCBI taxonomy): domain Eukaryota; kingdom Metazoa; phylum Arthropoda; class Insecta; order Hemiptera; family Pentatomidae; genus Nezara; species Nezara viridula. The sequence continues at coordinate 88,052,418 of OV725080.1, read as the reverse complement.
CAGTATGTATTTGTATGGCTTAGTGAGATTTCTAGAGTTATATATATATATATATATATATATATATATATATATATATATATATATATATATATATATTTTTTTTTTTTTTTTTTTTCCTTCATGCTCCATGCCTTAAAGACATACTACATGAATTACATTTGTTTACAATTGTTTTTTTTTTTCTAGTTTCACATGATTTACATTTTTAGTTCAAATTTAAATACATTAACAAAAAAAAAAAAACACAAAGAATAAACACACAAAAAATTAAATCGGAAAATTAAATATTAAACACACAAAGTCAATCCAACAAAGCCAAAAAGAAATCACCCACGCTGCCCATCCCTGGTTAGTAAGTCGAAGTCGATCGATCTAATAAATCTAAGAAAGTCTGTCTTGAATTCAGTAAATAACTTTTGTTCCGTCTTAGGCCAATTTCCTCTTTTGATGATTATGCTTTTTATTAACTCAAATCGCTGTCTGTCAAATCGTTTACATTCACATATTATATGTTTAAAATTTTGAACCTGTCCGTCTTCATCACATAAGTCTGTTTGTATAATGTTGAATCTTTTAAGATATTGTTTTGTATTCCCATGTTCCGTAAGTACTTGCGTAAGTTTGTAGTCATTACTGTGAATGTGTCTGTAATTGTGAATTGAAATGTGTGGTATAAATCTGTGTAAGCTTGGTGACTTAGCTGAGGTCACCCATATGTGATCCCATCTTTTGATGAAATCCAACTTTAAATTCATATTAATATACGATAAAGGAGCTTGATGATACGATGGCGGCAAATCGCTTTTAGCTGCTTCTTTTGCAAGGCAATCGGCTCGTTCATTGCCCTCAATCCCACAATGTGCTTTTACCCATTTTAGAGTCACTACTTTCCCTACAGTTCTCATCATTAACAATTTGTTTCTAATTTGGTCAGTCAAGTAATCATGAATGTCCCAATTATTAACAGAGTCTAGCAGAACTTTGTTGTCTGTATTTATAGTAACGTGAGTATTCGTTTGTAGAGGGTATTCATATATGTATTCAGTAACCTTTAAAACAGCGAATTTTTCTGCCTGATTATTTGAGCAATATGATTCTAATTTATATTGATGTTCTATATTCCTACCATCTTGAGCTCTGAACAACCATGCACATCCAACATTCTCGCCGTCCTTACTACCATCAGTGAAAACATCAGTATTTTCAGAAGTAATTCCCGGTCCAGTCCATAAACTTGTTGCAGGGTGTAATTATATATATATATATATATATATATATATATATATATATATATATATATAATCTTTATGCATATTAATGAGCCTGTTTTTTCTGCCCTAATGATGCCTGAATTGGCAAAACTCTGGAAAGGTAACTATTCACCTTTATGCTATTGACTCTTGGCTTTGTAGTTTGGATTTATCCATGTATAACAATTTTTTTATGTTTTTATAGTTCGAGTTTTCATGGTATTTTACAATATATATATATATATATATATATATATATATATATATATATTTTTTTTTTTTTTTTTTTTCAATTGAATAGTAAATAGTAACATCTGCCAAATTGAAGGGTGATAAGTGCTAAGGATAAATCTGTTCATTCATACCATACATAAATATTATCTGGAAATAAATAAGAATAATTAAAAATATAAATAAATAATACATAATTGTGATAAAAATACATAAGAAAAAATATTTATTTTTTTTAAATAGAATAAAATTCATAAGGGGAATAAGAAATAAAAGGTACATAGCGAAAATAAAATAAATGAATTATCAGTAAATATTAAATAAGAAACAGTGATGTAATGAAGAAATAATAAGATGACATCAGTGATATCGTTAGTGGATGATATCGTTGTAAAAATATCAAGTGCTATATATGCATAGATGATACAAACAAAAATAGATGTCAATTGGGAATAAAAAGAGAAAACAAAGGTGAATATAGCGAACAAGTTAAAAGTAAACGGATTGTGATGAAAAAGATAAGATATGAGTGGATAAGAAACTAGTAAAGGTTACATTTGATAAGAATAGGTTAACAGATACAGAAAATGAGGGTTGACGAATAAAGAAATTGAAAAACGAACAAGTTAATAGATCATGAGGAAATAATAATATGTCGGTGAAAATTGAAATGAAAATGATAGATGTGGATTGGCTAAATTTCCAAGTAAAAAAAAAAAATATGTTTCTATCTCTTTACATGAAGGTGATCATTATCGGGAATGAGTATCAGTTTAAATTGATTTTAAATAATATTGGTTCAATGTATTGCAGTTGTTTTTTATCTTCATTTTGTTTCTATTTTTTTATTTATGAAATTTACAGCTGTATTAAGAAAGAAAAAGAAAAACAGAAAATAAAAACATGAAAACACTTGTTGAGAAACTACCCACTGGTAGCACTCTAAAAAAAAAAAATTACAATAATAGATCTCGAGGCCATCTTATTTCCAGACGCCTCGGACGATTATCAGGGACTGAATAGGAAGCAAGGTTACAAACGAGAGGGTTCTGAAGTTTATTATGGAAGGATAGGTATCTGGATTGGGCCCATCCGGAAACATAAGAAACATTAAAGTCTTTACGGATGATTTTATTAGTGACAAAGTAAGGAGCATTGAGGATTTTACGAAGGGTTTTAGATTGAAAGGATTGGATGCGTGACGAATTCGATGGCTTTGTGGACCCCCGAATTTCAACTCCGTATGTCCAGATAGGTCTTATTGTAGTCATGTATATGAGTCTTTTGTAATTAACTAAAAGCTTAGAGCGTTTGTCTAGTAAGTGCTTCAGTAATCGGAAACGTCGAGCGGTTTCTTGTCGTTTAAGTCTGGTATGAGGATTCCAAGTTAGACGTTTGTCCAAGTGGAGTCCAAGGTACCGGATTTGTTCAACAGGGATAAACGGGCTATTATTAAAGGACACTGTAGGACAGGAAGTCATAAGTTTACGACTTAGGGTAAAGGTGATTTGAAGGGATTTATTTGAATATATTTTAATACTCCAATTTTGACACCATTTTTTGAGGTTTTCCAAAATTTAAAACATAAGAATGGACAAAAGAAATTGTATCAGTGAAAAATTACATTTTTTTCTTTTTAAATATTCAGAGAATTTCATTATTTTTTGCACATTTAACCCTAACTCATGGAGGAAAGTTGGAGAGAGTGCTCTCAAGGGAAAATATCCCTACTCGCTACCCTTGTGAGGGATGTGAGTAGACACTTGACATTCCTTAGCCCTTATCACGAACGCCATAGGCCATGCTTCAGGCCGCAGCTACCCTCTCTTTGATGATAATAAATTGGAAAGAACAGTTCATTAAGAATATAATTTTCCAACGAAGGACCAAAATAATTTATTCAATAACTTTAACTACTGGTTTCTTTATTAAGTACGTCCTCACTTCCTAACTAATGTAAAGCATTAACGGTGCTATGTTCCTTGTTATCCGTATGTCTTCACAGCGATGCAGTTTCTTTCTTGCTGGGTACTACTTGACAACCTGCCTTCAAGCTATCTTAACCGACTTATGTCGCTTTTCCTAGGAAGTCCATTACCAGACTACCTTGTTACGTCCAAAAAATCAGTCATCAGGCAAATCAGTCACCGATGGCGCAGCAGGTTCGACGCAGCTGCAAACACTCTATCTCAAGTTTACCTGCAACATTCTGTATTGGAAATATTAAATTTTTTCTATCCCATACTGACTCTATTTATTTTTAGTGAATCTAATATATTTCAATACACACATCAGCACTTTCCATACATAGCAAAAGATTTACTTTAGATTTTGAAATACATTTTCAAAATGGCTACTATACGTTTAAATAAATCCCCCTCCCCACAATACAATGTTTTTTTTTAAACTTTTATTATGATATTTACAACTGTATTAGTATGAATACATCAAGTAAATGTGTACAGAGGAATATAATAACATGAAACACGCTTGTTGAGAAACTACCCATTGGTAGCACTCTAATAATTTGTCTACATGAGGAGATCACGAGGCCATTTTCTTTTCAGACACCTCGGAGGGTTATTAGGAATCGAAGAGGAAGAAATGTTAGAAACAAGAGGATTCGGATGGTTATGAACTTTATTATGGAATGATAGGTATCTGGATTCGGCCAAATCGGAAACATATGGAACATTGAGGTCTTTATGGATTATTTTATTTGTGACAAAGTAAGGAGTATTGAGGATTTTACGAAGGATTTTGGATTGTAAAGATTGGATACGAGAGGAATTTGATGGTTTAATGGAGCCCCACAGTTCAACTCCATAAGTCCAAATAGGTTTTATTATAGTCATGTATATGAGTAGTTTGTAATTAATGAGAAGTTTAGAGCGTTTGTCCAGTAAGTTTTGGAGTAAGCGAAAACTTCGAGCAGTTTCTTGTCGTTTCAGTCTTGTATGAGTATTCCAAGTGAGACGTTTGTCCAGCTGGAGTCCAAGGTATCGGATTTGTTTTACAGGGATAAGAGGGGTGTTATTAAAGGATAATATAGGGCAGCAAGTCATTGGTATACGACGAAGGGTAAAGGTGATTTGATAGGATTTATTGGAATTTATTTTAATCCTCTAGTTTTGACACCATTCTTTAAGGTTTGTGATGTGTGATTGAAGAGGTTGGGATGCAATTGTTGGACCATTATTAACTGACAGGATACATGTGTCATCAGCATACGTAGTGATGACAGTGAATAATAATAAAATGTTAATACACTATTATCAAGAATCAAGAATCAAAAGCTTGATGAAATGAATCCTGACTTTGATTTTAATCAAAAAATTCAGAATTTTCATTTTTACCACTTCGACTTATTCATATTTATTTTTTTAAATTAGTATTTTTATTTTTTATTGACAAAAATCTACATTATAATATTTTCTTTAAAATTTATCTGCTAATTAATTATACTTTATTAATTAAAAATGTGGCAGTATTTTTACTTTTAAGTTTTCTATTTATTTATTTAACTTTGTAAAAAGTTTGCAAAAACAGTTGTTTTGTTATTTAAAAATATACAAGGTAAGGCCCAATTGCTGCTTTTCTGATGAATTTAGTATAAATATGAATTTACTGCATATTTATTTTATAAAATCTTATCATAAATGCTACCAATAATGCGTATCATTGACAAGTTCAAATGAAATGAATGCACCAAAGGTACACCTAAGGTGAATGCACTATAGGGTGGATTTTAATGTAAATAATAAGCTTTCTTGTTGATTTAAAGGTTATTGAAGAATAATGTCTTTTATTGACAAATGTAAGAATAAACTTCCCAAGAGAACATTTTAAAATGCCTGTCATAGTTGTTTCTACAGTGCTTTTGAGATCAGTGTGTTTCACACCTTCCTACTAACAGTTTTGCTAGGAGTAAGTTGAACATTTATCATATCCTATCTTTATTATTATCTTTATAGTTAAATAGAGATTATAAACGTTTTCTGAGGTATGTCCATGCCTGTTACCGACCTCCTATCCATTACTAGAACCATTAAATTTCGGGGTATCCATCACTAGTGCAAAAAGATGTTTTTATAAATGGAGATTATCCCTGGATAACTGAATATTTTTTTTCAAATTTTAAGTGTTTACTAGAAAGAGGAGACCCTATAGATTATAAACTTCAATCGGAGAAATTTATAACTACAGTGATTACAGCGGCATAAGACAAAAATTTCCTTAGCTATGTCCATCACTGGTAATCTTACCCTACTTTTAAAATGTTTTTCAAAGATATAAAGGTATCTAAAGGAAAACTAATTTACTTTGACCATCCGTGTTTTTAATTTAAAAAAAAAATACAATCCTATATGTTATTTCTAAAAGGTGTTTTTTTGTCGATACGCCAAACGTCAATTATTCATCAAATCCAATGATTGACGACTCATTTCGAAGATATTTTGCTCCTTCCCAGACCAAAAATAGTACTATCCTCCCAAATTTCTTGAAAAAAAGTTACGGAAGTAAAGAAACTTCATTTCCGAATGACTCAAAAAGTTTGCATTTTTCTTTGGATTGTACCCATGATAATTAGAAAGATTACTAAATGACCTACAAAACAAAACAAAGATCGTAAAATTTGGACAATTATTAAAAAATTATTCAGTCCATTAGTTTTGGTATACATTAAATGTCTTCCTGTTTAAACATATTGCATTTAGGAATAGAATAGTCTACTACTAATTTTGTTATTTATTAATGACATTTGGTTGTTCTTACGTTTTGTTTTTTGTTTTTTTTATATAATTTAGAATATCCTATGATCGGGGCATTATTTTGTCTTTATTACTTTTATTATCTTTCCAGTCAGCGTTTAAAAATAGGTCTTAGCAAAGCAATTTGTATAACTATTTTGGTGTATTTTGTTTAATGGAATATTGTAATCGACTAAGGAAAAAATATTAATTCCTTACTTACGTAATACATATTAACTACTTATTTCCATATTGTTTTAATATTTCTTCACTAAACAAAATTATCTGTGAATTTTTCGCACGGGCCAACTACTCATTTTTATTACATTTTTCTAACTCTATTTTTTTTTTTTTTTTACTCCTATTTCATAGTGTATTTTTTTTCAGAAATTTTATGCTTCAAATATAAGTTTTAAAACATTGCCTAACAAAGAAAATATAAAAGTATTACGAATTATTTATACCTGTAAATAATCTTTTTTTAATTATTACCTAAAAATATATTTAAATATATCTGAATTTCCAACTAAGGTCTACAGTTTTCGGAATTATTTTATAAATGAAGAAAGAGTAGGAGAAAAACATTAGGAATCTGATACGTCGGCTAAATTTGGAATGTAACAAGTAAAGCCGAACGGAACTGGTGAAATATACCCATTGGATACACCAGTAGAGTCCGCCCGTTATGAAGACATATTCCCATCTGTCCATGCCAGGATCTCACATATTTTATGTATAAGTAACATACTCTGACATCCTTTCCTTACTTCACATGTTTTATCTCTTTTCTATTTATTATTTATTAATATAAATATGCTGTTTTTGTTTCATACGATCCTTTTTTTCATATATTTCTTTCTAAAACGGATATAGAATGTTTTAAAAATGGTCTTGATCTGATGAAATAGTGGGAGTATTATTATTTTTTTTAATTTCTTTTTTATACATATTTATTTAAAAACACAGACACATACAAATTTTTTCTCCCTCAATCATTGATATTTGACAAAAAAAAACATTCGATTTTTAATTTTAATTAAAATTTTGAACTTTTGCTTTAAAAAATAAGGTTATTAGAGTACTACCAGTGGGTAGATTCTCTACAAGTCTTCTCATGCCATTTTATTTCCCTGTATCAAATTTACCGGATGTATATTTATTTCTATACAGTTGTCAATTTCACAAATAAAAAAATAAAATAATAATATTCATGTTTATAATAATCTACCCACTGGTAGTACTCTAATAACCTTATTTTTTAAAGCAAAAGTTCAAAATTTTAATTAAAATTAAAAATCGAATGTTTTTTTGTCAAAGATCAATGGTTGAGGGAGAAAAAATTTGTATGTGTCTGTGTTTTTAAATAAATATGTATAAAAAAGAAATTAAAAAAAAAAATAATAATCGCACTATTTCATCAGATCAAGACCATTTTTAAAACATTCTATATCCATTTTAGAAAGAAATATATGAAAAAAGGATCGTATGAAACAAAAACAGCATATTTATATTAATAAATAATAAATAGAAATAAAAAAAAATGGAGTGTACCACAATTTAGAACTTAAATAAAATATCACTCATTGTCCCTATATTCAATGAAACATAGGATAGTCAATGTACTATGGAAGTATTTTAAAAATCAGCGAAACTATCGTAATAGTCCATTTAAAATACAACTAAATACCTTATTTTATTTCTACTGTACGATTGAACTATCATGATGAAACAGAATAAACGAAATTATAGCTCCAATAAATCAGTTTATAAAGTGTGGTACAAAACGGAATGGTTACTGAAGTAAATAACTTTATAAAATTTTAAATGTAATGTTATTTAACTTATCAATGCGAATTGGAATTTATTTTTTAAAAATGTATTTAATTTTATCACGTATTAAAAAAAAACGATAACGTAATTAACTGGTTATCAGTATTTGTAAGATAATAGTGAAGTTTAACGAACTATTCTGGTTCAGTCACAGTACCTACTCTGAATAAAATGGCGTAGTGGAACGTTTAATATCACGGTGTCTCTGTTTCACCATTCGCAAAGTATGAAGAGAATTTTAATTATGCTTACATGAAAAAAATAGTTGAGATCTATGTTTAATTAGTTTTCTTACTTTTTTTATGTTGTCATAGATCTTGTAGTTTTTTTACCATTTCAATCATCCTCATTTATGTCTGCCTATCTTGGGCTATTTCTTTCCAGTTAAGTATTGGCCTTCCAAGTGAACTTTTAATTACTATTGAAGGACTCATTTTCATGTAGAGGCTTTCACACTGCTCTGAATTACATGTCCCGCCTAACTTGACCTCCTTGCCTACTTACCATGAGATATTGATTGACCAATTTCTGTAAGCAGCTCTTTATTGGCCTCTCTCCTCTATACCTATGATTTTCTCTACATCAGTATTATTCATTATTTATTATTCAGATTATCTTTCGATTTTACTTCAATTGAAAAAAAAATATAAAATTCATAAATGCAAATTAAAAAAAATATTATAGCAATGCTGAAAGTTTTGTTTATTTCAAAATAGACCATTTTGTTTGCGCCAACTCCTATCAGAAAAAAAACTACTCATAAATTACAAATTTTGAGATAATCTTTAACACTAATGTTTATTTATGTATTCAACCAAAGTTAGGAGCCATTAACTTTTTCGTTGGGAGCTTCTTATACGTCTCAATTTACAAACAAGTTCTAAAGTTGCTAATTACTGCTTGCTTTTTAACCCCTCAATGCTTTGTATCTAATTTTTTTTGTTTCATTTAAGAGCTAAATTTAAATTATTATTTTTATTTTTTACCTTTTTGGAGAGGTTCTTCAATTTTTTTTTTTTTTTTTTTTTTAAGTTCGATAAAGGAAGCAGATCATTATAAAAATTTAAGCCTATAAGAAAGCATCGGGTATATTTTTTAAAAATTAATTTACTATAATTTCATATCTGTTTTTTTTTCATTTATTAATATCCATTCCTTTATTTAAGGATATTACATGTTGCAATTGATTAATACTGGATATTCACTATTCACACGCCAGTTTTTCTTTATATTCTTTGCTGAGAATTTTTGTTTTATTTAATTTAATTATTTAGAAATATAATAATCTGTCATGTGGAAAATAATTATCGTGAGATATGAACACATTCACACCATATATACATAAAACATAAAATTAACAAAAGTAAAATAATAACTAAATAATAATCAAAAACTATGTACAATAAAAAATATAATAACCTAAAGATAAGCAAATTAAAAACGTAAAAACAGTCATACCAGTATACAATATATACAATCTGGTAGGGAATCCCAAGCCAGGCTTGTCCCTCCAACTACAGAGGGAAAAACCGGACTCCTAGAGATCTCTACGATACAAAGCTAATGGAGATTGAGCGTGAGCGCTTTAGCTACATACACCTTTGAGAACATTGAGCTATGATAACATGAATTTTATTATGGGTCGATATAGTTTATTTTTTATTTAATATTTTATTTCCTTGCAAGAGCAGTAAAAAGGACCATATGCCGTAGGTTTCGGTTATTCATTTCGGTATGATGGAAGTATCAAACGTATACAAGCCGAACTAAAAAGTGAAAATAATGTTTATTTTATTTTTATTTTAAGTATCATCATTGAATGAAGTCGTTTATCAATCTGTTATTTGTCAATTGTTCTTGACATTTATTTCTCCTTTCACTGTCGAAACTTTGCCAAAAGCTCTTTTGAAACAAACATTTATATATATATATATATATATATATATATATATATATATATATATATATATATATATATATATATATATATATATATATATATATATATATGAAAATATTTGTTGAATGAATATATATGAAAATGATATATATATTATCTATAAGGTTTAAGAAAAAGTAATTAGATAAAAAACACTTCTTTTTTCTACAAATGTTTATTAAACAGACTTGTTAGAACGATTCTTCAAGTTTATTTTAATTGTTACGAAGAAATAGGCGTACTTGAAATGGATGTAATACTAGCTGAATTCTCCGTCAACAGAACCGTTAAAATAATAGCCAATTATGGAAGAAAAGAACATTGCTCCATTGCCAGAATAACGTTTATTTTTTTTTCCTCTAAATGTGATTTACCCTGTTACTAAAGACGAAAATATTTTTATAATATCTATAATGAGTTTAAATGCTTAGTAAAAGTTAATACATAAATACATATTAGATTTCGAGATTTTAGCTGAAACAGTAAAAAATATACATAATTATATCTCGAGAGGAAGGTCAGCGCATTTACCTGTTATTGATAAAATAACAGTGAAATATTATCTTATCGGTTAAATATCAAATATTAACTGTCTATAATATTTTTATTTTTTTATTCATTGATATTTACAACTGCAATATAAAAAAAATACAACTAGTAAATATGCACACAGTAATAATACAATCACATGAAAACCCTAGTTGAGAAACTGTATTGGTAGCACTCTAATAATATATTTTCATAAGTAGATCACGAGGCCATCTTCTTCTATAATATCAAAGGATAATTTTTAATTTCATTCTATTTTAGCAAGCAGAAAAATCAGTTATTGATTTATTTATATTTCAACCAGAAGCATTAATGGGTGTTTTACAACTACTAATCGACATCTTTTCTTTTGTCGTTATGACGAAAAAAAAAAAAAAGGATGCAATAACCACTTACTTTTTATGTGAAAATGTACAGAATTATACATAAAAATCACATTTAATTGAATTAAATTATTACATTAATTTAATTAAATTATTATTATTCCATCCCTTCACTATTAAAATAAACTCTGCAATTGATCCCTTCTACTCCATGAAAAAATCTTCGGTTTGGTACTTCAGAGATGGGGTCTTGAGATGTGGATTATCATTCTTTTTATGGTAAGCCGATGATTTGTTAGATATTGGAGTGCCGAAGTATTCGATACTGGTCAAGAAAAGTTTAAGAATATTCCATAGGATTCTGAACTTTGTAATTATTTTCCTATCTGCAACTCACTCCTGGATATGGCCCGTATCCTCTCGACTCACCCTTCATCAACCATACAGATAGGATAAGTTAGCTACGTGGTGAGCTCATAAATGAGGTTACACACAAATAAAAAAATTTATTTTATGTTGTCCAACGATTCGGCTTAACTCTTAAGCTTGCATTATAACGAAAAAAAAACGGGGACAAACATGAAAACAGCCACAGAAATACAACTTATATCGTATTAATTACCTTATTGTTCCAAACAAGGATTCATGTTGTAAGAATCTGCTGAAGACAAAGAGTTATCCCCCTTAGTAGAAATACTAGGCTATACAGGGGGAGATAATACAGACAGCGTGGGGGGAGGGGAGGAGGAGGCACAGGAGTGAAAGGGTTGCGGTATCTGCCTCATCTGCTCTCTCTAATCTATCTGGATCCATTACCTGCCTACTTTTTCTTCCTCCTTTAAGAAAAAATTCTTTCCTCTCCGCCCGTCTTTCGCCTTAATCTTAGATTTAATTTTGAGCCGGCTTTTTACTTAATTTTTTTCTTATATCTACTATTCAATACTTCAATATTACTTAAGAAGAACAATTCTAGCTCCATCTCTAATAAAGAAAATACAAGGATTCTTTGGAGTCTATGAATGTAAGGTTTATCCTTATTATTATAGTGTAATTTAAGTCAAATATGGACGAAAATAAATAAATTAACTGATAAAAAAAGTCTTATATAAATCCCAAAGGAAGTGGGGTAACTCAGGTAGGGTGCTGAGGTTCCAACGCTCAAAATCCCAGGTTCGAATCTCGGCTCATGGCGGAAAAATTATTTATTCTGTTTCATCCGCCGTGTGGCGACCCTGGGATCAGGAGACCCTCCTGAGACACATAAAGCCTCTATAAAGAGGGTACTCTTAATTAAATAATTGATTAAGGATAGATATCTAGCGAAGAAACAGTACTACAGTCATAAGACCCTTCATGGGTCATAGAGATATAGAATTAGATAATATATATATATATATATATATATATATATATCCCTTGAGTAAACCCATTATGCCAGATGGGGTGTGATATAATTCTTCGTAATTTTGCTTAACCTTGAGTATAGTTTTCTAACCTCCAAAGTTCTGTAGGTATTAGCACTTCTTAAGCCCATGAATGAACTCTGTTATTCTTCTCAGGTTTTTTGTGAGTTAAGACATGTTTTCATATTTCATAACCTGTAGCCTCTATTGTTGATGGCTCATATATGAACAATATACTAAATATTACAGTAAACACCCATTACTAAAGGTAGTGGGGTAGCTCCGTGAAGGGGTACTGAGCTTCCAATGCTAAAGGTCTCAGATTCGAATCCCGGCTCATGACAGGAAAATTATTTATTCTGTTTCAATAGCCGTGGGGCGAACTTGGGTGGTTGACCCTCTTGGCCACACCCAGTCTCTACGCAGTGGGTACCTTTAATTAAAATAATTGATGAAGGGGAAAAACCTGGCGGTTGAGCGTGATCTCGGTCAAATCACCTCCTTGCACAACGTAATACCAATAAACAGTGCTTTCCCTAAATAGTACTGAACCCAAGACCCTTCATGGGTTGTAGTGGTACAAAATACAATACCCATTACTAAATATTACTATGCTCTGTTAAATATTACACCTGACTTGCAAGAGTTGTTGATGGATAACTTGACCGAAGGTAAATAAAATAGATGGATAATACGAAAACCTTGCTGAAATAATTTCTCTTTCCCTCAATACAGAAAATCGCTAACTTTCCCCTCAAATGTTTAACTTCATGAAGAACATGTTTGAAGATTAATCCGATTCAACAAGCTGGTAATCGTTAAATGATATTTTCCCTTTTTATTTGAAAACCTTTTTCCCTCATTTAAATAAGTAAGAAAAAGATAAAGCTATTGAGGAAAAGATACTCTAAATTGATTTCATCAAGAATAAACAATAAACGATATCATAATTAGAGTAACTAGGGGGAGAAAGAAGAGATCTTTTTATACAGCAAGGATTTCGCCGAAGTTTTCTTATTTTTATAAAACAATTCTGGGGAAACTCGTACAGTAAAGTTATTTCAAAACGAAAATTTGTCTTAGGCCGTGGTTAAATTGGATCCGTCACGATCCTACTGTTCAGCTCAAAAACATAACCCATGAATCGCTTCCATCTGTCTTTTGATGTTTAGCATCCATTAAATCTTATTGTATGTATCCAATATACATCAATTTTAATAATTAATTCACTTAAGATTGTTATATAATTAATATGTATTAATTACGATATTATTTATTCGATACGTAATCAAAAAGTAATTCAATATACATTAAATTACTCACAATAATAGCTATTTTAATTTTCTTGATAGAAAATAATAGTTATTATCGTCATTTAAATATCGAATACACTTTCATTATAGGGGAAATTAAGTCGACTTTCAATGGTCAATAGTACGCAAAACATAAAAATTAAGAACTTCATAAAACGTTGTGAATTTTATTTATTATATATTTTAAATTTACAAAGTAAAGAATAATCTATTTTTTTAACTAGCTCATCTTCATCTTTATTCTATAATGAAATTAAATATTATTTGGATTCTGCTTATTACTTTAAGTTATATGTACTGATACCATATAATTCATATTTAACAAATTAAAAAATTAAAAATCTTATTTTAAAAAAAATTATCTTTTTCTTTATCTAAATTATCTATCTCTTTATCTTTTATATGTTGTTTCAGAATACCGAAACATTACCAGATTAGTTCACATCGTGTTTCTTCAGTCTTTACCAATTATAAATAAAAATATTTTGTAAAATATTCGGTTTTGTCTATTCATTTATTACATATTTCTAAAATGGATATTAATATTATTTTAATTAAATATAATTAATAATTTGGCAGTGATTAATTAAATCCACACCTTTTTTTAACCAAAGGTTTTTTTTTCTCGTTTAATTTAACATCTGCGTTTTATAGAGTCTGGTACCCGGGACTGATGTACGGGACTGATGTAAATTCTTGTACATACTTACTCATTATCCGTTCCTACCTAGATAATGATACTCCTGATAGATACTTCAAAAAAAATCACAAGAATGACTATTCATCTTTTTTTTCTCAGTTTGCTGGTGTTCCTCAAGGTAGTATCATAGGTCCTGTCCTTTACACAGTTTATACCAGCTGACATTCCAACACTATCACTACCACCTATGCCGATGACACATGTCAATTGATTAATATTCAATTGATTATCTTTCATCATACTGAGATTGATACACAATCCGTGAATAAAATTTGTTGATGGAGGGTAAGGCTGCAGAACCACCATGTTAAAGAACATCTTATCTAGAGTAAGAAGAACGGAGATAGAGAAAAACAAAATATGACACCAAATACCAGCGATCCTATTATACTCAATGAAATTAAGTTATAAAAATAAAATTGATAGAAAAAAAATACTGATAAATCAGTAAAGGTAATGATATGTTTCCAGGTGTTAAGGGGAGATAATTTTCTATAGGACTCATACCGCAGAGTTAGGAAATCACTGGTACCGTAAAAGAGGGAAGGGAATCAGTCAAATGACAATCGGGAAGGGAAATTCCTGAGAAAATGCTGGAAAGACATGTATCAGTAGAAGGGAGAAATAGATCTAGAAAAGGAGGAGGATAATTGGGGGGAGGGCATCTACATTCCTGGGCAGTAGCCCCTTATTGAAAAACGTGATTTGCACCCCCTAGCTCCAGGCCAACCTATATCCATGCCTTGACAAATTAAGCCCACCTCTGGCAGGCGCA
Source organism: Nezara viridula (assembly GCA_928085145.1). Classification (NCBI taxonomy): domain Eukaryota; kingdom Metazoa; phylum Arthropoda; class Insecta; order Hemiptera; family Pentatomidae; genus Nezara; species Nezara viridula. The sequence goes on along the minus strand of OV725080.1, from coordinate 88,037,351 downwards.
GTTTGATTTCTTCCCACTACAAATCTCCGGAGCGAGCTTCAATCTTCCTTCCCGGGGTGCCTCCTTTCAATGTATCCTATTCACTGTCGCCCTCGGTTAGGGATTTATTCAATCTACGATTTATGTCATTCCAGAGATCCTTTTTCTGCTAGTGAATTAAAACATATTATCCAAGTGCCATGATGATTTCTGTACAGTTATAAGAAAAATATAAATTATAAAAGAAATCTAGACACTGATTATTTCAATCATTAAAGCTTATCCCACTCTATAACGTTCATAGTCTGTGACATGGTTCTCAGTTATTTTCCTATGTGGTTTATATATCTCAGAGGCTTCCAATAATAAAATATGATGTTTTAATCACACAAAAAAAAAATTTTTCTTGGTCCTCCCCTTCCTCGCCGTTAAGGCTATACGGGGTTTACCCGGGCCAGGGAGTGTGGGCGGTAATTTAAAAGACACCCTCGGCACCGGGACGCGTACTCGTGACTATTTTATATCATTTGATTGATTTATCAGGTTGCCGGGCAACGGCGGTGCTGTGCACACGCGTTAGCAAATTCGGCTACCCCGCCCACTAATCACATTAAAATAAAATATCAATCATGGTTTGAAATCAGTATTTTTTTTTCACAAATTCATGTGATAATTATTATGTTTGATTTTTCATTCAAAAATCGTACTTGAATTTTTTAATTTGAAAATTAATACATTCTGCCGCATTGGAGGGCATTAATATTAGAGCTACATTAAACATTCACACAATATATACATACCAATGATAACTAAAATAGAGATAAAAGAATAAGAGTTTTGGAAAGTAAAATAAGAAAATTAACATACATCGGTAAAAATAATAAAATAAAGATAGAGAGAAGCTAAATGAAGTTGAAATATATAAAACACATTCACACCTATATAAAATAAATTTATGATTTAAAAATTTAATCAATCCTTGATTTTTATTTATTCGATAAAAAATAATTATCACTCACTGTGTGATACGATTTCACATAAATAATAATGATTAAATTGCTCAAAAAAAATTTTATCAGAAAATAAAAATCACCTCTTACACACAAATTAAATAAAATATTAATATGTATTTATACTTCATTAATGTACGCATTTTTCAAATATTTTATTTCTGAAATCCCTTTAATTATACACGCTACATGCACTATACATACCCACATACACACACACACACACACACACACACACACACACACACACACACACACACACACACACACACACACACACACACACACACACACACACACACACACACACTCACACACACACATATATATATATATATATATATGATTTTTTTTTATAAGCCAATATTTCTAAAAAAATTCGTAAATAAAGATGTTTTGTCCCGAATAGTTGACAAAATATTCTCCATCTATAATATTACTCCAATCTATAATATAATCTCCAAATATTACTCAAGAATAATTATTATTTTAAATTGTAAAAATGTTGTTAAAAAATAATAATTTTTATCATTTATGATCAAATATACAAATACATAAGATGATTTTTAATAATTTAATATAAAAATATCGATCAGATTTGATTTCGATTTTTTTAATTATCGAATTCAAATCCTTATATAAATTAATAGAATTACTTTAATTATTTGATTTGCAAATCGCCCAATAATAAGGTCCACTGTGTTCTACATTGAACCTTCTCAGACGAATTTATCATTGATAAAAAACAAAAATGAGACCGCCACTATTACCTTTTTCACATAAGTACTTTTCAGTTATTATTTACAATTTTTTTTTAATTGCTTTTATTTTAATCTTCTTGGTCACAATATGAACAATCGTTATAGTGAAAAAACTTTCATAAAATAAACTAAATAAATAAATAAAATAAAACACATGCAAAATAAAAAATAAATTATAATTAAAAAATATAATAAAATAAAAAAAAAATAAAGATAAGTGAAGAAAAAAAAAGTAATAACTTCGGGCATAGGTGAGTCCTATATCTACAGCCTTAACCTACCTTTCAAACTTACTAACTGAAGTGATTGTTTTTAGTTCAGACATCAAACATCATGATTGTCAATACTATTCCTATAAATGTAAGATCTATTCATTATGTAAGGGAATGGAAAGACCTCTCTGGTCCAGGAATACAAGATCATTCACGAAATCTTCAAAAACTATCAAAAGGATGATATTTTATGTTCTAGTCCTAATTATAATGACCAATACATCATTAATAAACATAACGTAAATTTTACAAAAAAACATATGGGTAATAACACCGAAATTTCGGAAGTTATTACTATAGTCTTAAATTTTGGCTATTGGGTTTTAATTATTTATTATATACATATTTGTGCGAATGATAAATTCAAGGACACAGAAACGTAGCACAACAATATGTGCCCCGTTACTCTTCCAATTTAGTGAGAAGTCATTTTCAAAAATTTCGTTCAAATACGGTATAAACATAGGCATGCAATTTTACATTTATTGGTATATGGTATAAAATAAATATTAAAAATATTACTTTCCTCATAATATAGTGTCTGAATGCCAAAAAAACTATAAGCAAATAGAACATATTGCTGGTTTATTGTAAAAAGTCATCCAATAATTTTTTTTTTTTAAACTAATATTGAGTATTAATACAGTCTGCCACACTGAAGGGCATTGGTACTAGTGCTATAGTATTCATTCACACAATATGTACACAAGAAAGGAAAAAAAATACAAGATAATTCAAACAACCAATAAAATTAAATCACTAACTAACTAATATCATAAATAAGTAGTGGTTAATTACTATTCATGTATAAAGAAACTGTATAAAGACATAACTAACTTTCTACTTAGCATAGTAAAAATCAATAATATTTGCTAAACGTAAAATATACTGAATGCAACCAAATGGTACTGTGATTTCCGTGCCTAAATTGAAATATTATAAAACAGTGGAGAGAGGACACACCACAGAAGGAATATTGCCTAAAACGGAACAGAGATAACGACATTCGAAAGTAACTTATTTCTTATAGTTCGTCTTTGAAAGTTCGAGAGACAATCGGACGCTGGTAGATAATGAGTTACATTATCTTTCATAAAATAATCATATTATTATTTTCTATTATTATTATTATTATTTACTTTAAAGAACTCGTGAGATGTATAATATGTATGTATATATATTTACATCAGATTTACGTAGTATTTTAAATAAATTATTTTTAAATATAATATAAAATATATTATTTATATTTTGTATATTGTATATTTTACATTTTAAGAAGTAAAATATAAAATAGATTATTTGAAACTGTATTTTTTTTTTACAAAATATGAAAAAAATGCATTTTCAAGATCGGACAACAAGTCAATGTATATAAAACCAAATATATGATAGTTAGCCGAAAAATCCTAAATCATTCCTGAATGTAGACAGATCCAAATACCTAGATTCCACAATAACCTCAATAAATGATCAAATAACAGAGATAGACCAGCTAATAACAAGTGCTAACAGACCTTTCTTCTCCCTTTCATGGGTACTGAAATACAGAAAAATCCACAGGGTGTACAACACCGTAATTAAACCAGTTCTGCTGTACGGTTGTGAAACCTGGGCTCTAACCGGCACACTAGAAGAGAATTGGGAGATTCGAAAGAAAAGTTTTCCGTAAGATAACAGGACCTGTATTGGGCCAGAACCTTGACAGATGGAGGAGAAGGAACAATAAAGAACTGCAGAAAGAAACGGACCAGTCAATATCTCATGACATAAAGGCAAGGAAGTTAAGATGGGCGGGGCATGTGGCCCGTAGCAATGCATCAGGATTCCTTTACAAATCATTGAATGCTAGAGTAGTAGGCAAGAGACCACGTGGGCGGCCAAAAACCAGATGCATAGATGGAATAAACAAAAATATGGCTGAGCTTAATGATAAACAAAGATCTGCATGGTCTGTAGAGCCAGCCGAATATATATATATATATATATATATATATATATATATATATATATATATATTATATATATATATATATATATATATATATATATATATATATATATATATATATATAGATAGATATATATTTACAACTGTTCCTTAATCAACCTTTGAGTATTAAATTTAAACTTAACTATTATAATAAAAGTAGCTTAATATATGTGCTAGTTGACGGTGCTGAGACTGTCGGTGTGTCCCTGGCCTGACCGAAGCTCTATTTTTTTAAATTCTAGTAAAGAGAAGAAATGAACATTCAATAGTTTATTAAATAATAATTAAATGAACTTATTACCAATAAATAGTTAAGTTTAAATATATATATATATATATATATATATATATATATATATATATATATATATATATATATATATATATATATAGTTAAAATTTCGTTGAGGAAAGGCAACACATGAGGTTCCAAAATCTCATCTACATAGAGGAATGGCCGTCAAAGACCATCCACGAACAACAACCAATTCTGTACGGCGCTCCATTGAAATCCCAGCCCACACCATTAAGGAACCACGTTGGAAAGGTTGGCTCTGGGAAAAATTACATGCTGCATATCTTTCGTTTCTTCTTCTCCACACCCGAGAAGGTTTCTCCAAGGCGAATCTTGACTCATCTGTAAATAGTACAGCACTCCATTCGTCCATAGTCCAATGGCTGTGTTCTCGAGCAAAAGCGAACTGTTACTCTGTGAGTTCTGGTCATCTCTGGTCCTCTTACTGGACGAAAAGCCATTAATCCATACTCATTTAATCTTCTCCGAGAGGTACGTTCAGATATTTGCACACCTCGAACTTTTTCGAGCTGATGAATCGCTTGAACAACGATAAGGTGCCTATTTCGTAAAATTCTCAAAGTCAAAAGCCGGTCATCCCGTGGTTCTGTTACCTTAGACCGTCTAGAACCGAGCCTTCGATTGTAAGAACCAGTCTCCCGAAAACGCCTGACGGCGTCTCGAAAAGCTGCATATGGAACTCTGATGGCATTAGCCTCATATCTAATGGAACGTCCATCATCAATAATTGCCACACCACGCGCAACATCCTCAGCACTAAGAGCCATTTTTAAACTTAATATTGAAAAAATTAAAAGCCGGAGACTAAGAAATGTGCTTCAAGAAACGGCACTGAACTAATGATACTGAATAAACATTTTGGTTCCATAGAAAGTAAACATTGGAATCTTGAATAATTTCATTGAATTAAGGATTAAGGGTTGTTGTCTTCTATATTAACATTCCTAATTGAAAACAAACAAACATATTACCTATTTATTCATTAAAAACAATAGACCAATCCAAAGCAGAAATATTTTTAGATGAAAACATGAAAAAATCAATTGGGTGGAATTTTTTTCCTGTCTATATATATATATATATATATATATTATTTCGGTTGGCGCTATAGATCATGAAAATATTTGACCGCAAGATGTGGTCTCCTTCCAGATGTATATTGCTTGCGGGAGCACAGATAGTCTGGATGTGGTCACCCGTATCTCCATAGCCGACATCAGGCCTTTGGGGCCAATCTGGTAATGTCCTTCCCACCGACTCATTCTAATTTAAGGACAGTGACGAATCGGTAAAGATCTATGGATTATGGCCACTCAGAGTCAGCAGGCGCACGAGGACCTATATTTCTTTCTCCGAGACAGATCCCCCACGGACCACACTTTACCCCCGGTCGGTGGAAGTTGCCTCCAGTAGTCTGACGGGTCTCACATACCGGGTGGGGGCGTCTCGGACAGCATGGCTTTCCCTGGTGGGCGGTCACCCATTCCAAGTACTAACCACGCTCGGCGCTGCTTAACTTTGATTACCTATTGCAAGCGCCTATACGCTAGCTACCCCGACCCCATATATATATATATATATATATATATATATATATATATATATATATATATATATATATATATATAAATCAATCATAGAATAGTTTGAAATAATTTATATACATAAAATGATCTTATTTTGGACAAATGTTTTTTCAATAATTATCAAATTCTTTCAAAATATTTATTTAGTCATTTTTCATTACTGATGTTTATATCCAAAAAATATTTAAAGATTTGAACTAACAATACATAACAAATAATATATATCAATGTTTCAAATTATATTTTGCTTTTTATCAGCAATTTGCAATAACCATTATACTTTATAATATTGATAAAATCCTTTTTATAATTTATGTGATGATGCAATGTTCTATATGTATCAACCTATAATGGAAAATGTCAACTACTCTTGTTTGCTTTTCCGATAGAACTTATTCCGGGAACAAATATGAAATTTCAAGGCTCTAGCTCTGACCGGAGCCATGATATATTTCGTAGCAGTAAGTGGCTAGAATAGAACGAGTAGTCTGTTTTGTCCTCCACCAACAATAACCTTCAATAACCAAATGGAAACTGATACAAACGGCTTTATTTGCTTCATTCGTTTTACTATATTGATCCCACATATTCCACGCTCATACGATTTGATGATTATTCCTAAAAGAGTTAGAAAAAAAGTAGTATTACCATTACTGATAATAGAATAATTGGAAAAACTTTCATAATACCATTACTAGTACCACAAAAAGCTCATAAGAAATATAAATATTGCAATATCCGCCATTGAACTTCGAAATGTGACATAAAAATAACGGCTATAAAATGAACGAAATTTTTCATAAGCAGTATTTTTATTAAATTAATTAATACATTTTTCATAAGTGATTTACGAGGGGGGTATCAGGTCTCATCTTATCGCAGACCCGGGTAATATTTTAAATACATATTTTAAAATACAAAATTAAATAAATTTTTGTATTCAGCATTTTAAGAAGTACAATATAAAATGTATTGTATGTAAACGTATTTTATTTTCAATATAATTTACAAAAATTGTATATACTTTAGATTATTATTTTGTTCTATTTACTTTATTTGTTTGTACATATAGTGTGAATGTCATCCTAAATTACTATAACCAATGCCCAAGAGACAGATTGTTATAATACTCAATAAAGAAATTAAAAAAAAAAAATTACAATAAGGTTTTTGTATTTTATTTCCAAAAAACAAAAATACAAAAAATGTATTTTATTCTGCATTTTGATACATAAAATGAATTAATAGAGTCAATTCCCTCCCTATGTTATAAGCTGATCGTTCACTCGGATTTTTTTTTTTTTTTAATAGAAATACAAAATAATTTTGTTTTTTTTTATTTTAAATACTTTTTCTGAAAACAATTTAAATATTTGATGAATAAAATACACTGCATTTTAAAAGTACAGAATATTTGGTGTTTTTAATATATAATACTATTTATATTTTAAAATAATAATTAAAATACTTTTTAACCAACTCTATCTTATGGTTTTCTTTTTTGTGAAGTATATTATCGCTAATTTATGGCGAAATGAGCCTACGGAAGGTTCAGACAAGAACTGAATAAATTTTCTACAATGGAAATCCACTTATATTATCCTGTAAATATTTTAAACAACGGTAAAACCAAAAAAGATATAACATATAAACGATTAAAATGATTACTTCAAAGTAATAAGATGTTTGTTGAACGTTTGAAAATATTAATAAAAAAACCATGCATCACATTTACTATTAAAATAACTTATGTTTATTTCTATGTATGAATAGATGAATGTATGAATCATGCGCTGTTTATTTTTTTTTTCGCTATTATTTTTTTTTAGGATTTCAGGACGTGAAACATCCAGGTTATCAATGTCCGATGTTTTCCAAATTTACTATTTACTGAAGCAAGAAAGAAAATAAAAGAGATTGAATACTAAAACATAATAATAAATAAAAAATAGAAAGGGATAATAAAGAAGAGTAATTCTATATTATTAAATTATAATAACAATTTAAAATTTTAAAAACATCTAGGGATTGATTTTATAGTTTCCATACCGTTTAGTAATGTTATACATATATTTTGAGTTACCCCTAGCTCGTTTAAACAAAAATTATCTTGATCGGTTACAGATGTTAGTTACAGAAAATAATAAACCGAAGTGGAATTAATAAAAACTGATAATCAATAAAAAACTTATTTTATCTAGATTTTTTCTTATCCTCCATTTTATTTTTAAATATTACAATGTAAGTACAATATATACGTATATATCTTGTTGATTTATCCTTATAATACCCTATGATATTAAAATTAAAATTAGAAAATGACATTTTATCTAGAACATCTTCATAACGTTAAAATATTATTATTAATGTTGATTTTTTTTTTTTTTTTTTTTTTTTTTGTACGAACCAGAAGTTCTTGAATAGGTAAATGATCAAGTAATATAAGATTGGGCCAACTATAGATAATTTATTGGATTAACTAAGTTCAAATGTTTATTAAAGTTCAGACTGCCAAGCTCTGTTCAAACTTGTTCCTGCATTGTTAAAGTTTCTTTTCTCTCGAGATGTTGCTAGAGTGGCTGGCAAGTAAATATTTCCTTGGAATAGTGTAGTTCCCAACTAAATCTATTCTAGTTGTTTTGAAAACTCAATCGTTCACGCCTAAACGAACATCTAACTTTTATAGTTCACAGGTACTCTAACGCTCCGTATACTTTAAAAGAAATTTATTTTAAAAAGTAGGCTCATCTTGATTGTGCTTCTAGTGGAATAGAAAGTTCTTTCTGATAATTATTGAATCACACAGTTCGTATTATTAGAAAATATATTGAAATATGTTCACAAGTAATAATGTTATCGCAGCACACTTTTACTCCATTCTCTGTATCCTAAAATTTCGGCTGACACCTTACACCGAAAACCAGCTTTCCTGTCACCCTAACTTATGCTTCGTATTTTTCCTGACTGAAAATGGATTTTCCCTGAGACACGGGGTACAGCCGTTCTTTTAACATGTCAACCTCAATCTTCAGACCATCTTCAACAATTCCCAACTCCTGGGTCAATCAATACAAAGATGCGTTGTACGTTTCATCGTGTGTCATTCACCAGAAATAGGTTCATAAATCCGTCTAACAAATATTTCTGCTTTTTCAATGATTTTTTTTCGATACTTGATTTATAAAAAGAAAAAAGTAAAATAAATTTTATTTTGGAACATTTAGTCCCCTAAGAATAATTATAAAGAGAAAGGGTGACATTTGTCTGACATTATGGGAAAATCAAAGAAATATCAGTTAACATAATAATCCAACGTTAAAATTAAAACAAACAAAGCACAAGTAAACATATTAATTACTACATAAATATATATGAGTGTGTTCACATATCTGGTATGATAAAAAATATTGGTGATATGTAAGTAACAGTAAGATGACAGTCAAGTGAAAGAGACAGAATTCCAAAAAGACATAGCTGGCATGACAAAGGATTTTTTAAAGGATACTGTTCCATGAGAAGGAACAAACAGGTTTATGGACTAGGGTCTCGTGATAAAGGAATATATATATATATATATATATATATATATATATATATATATATATATATATATATATACCAAACTAAATCAAAATTATGTTTAGGAGTGATCGGATTCAACATTTATATTATTGAATCTGCAAGGTGAACTCCACCGTCACCACTTTTAAGATACACTTCCCTTTCATATTTTCTTTATTTATATGTCAAATAATATAATTCGTGGTATTTGTAGTCCGTGATGCAGACCCCTTTTTTGAATTATAAACCTAAAACTTCGTAAATAGTTTCATCTCATAATATTCTACAACTTTTTTATTTACAAAAACTCTTGGAATTGGGACGTTTTCAATCTGGAGCGGGACAAACATTGTCTATTTAATTAGGTACTAAAAACTCGTAAATCCTCATTTGTTTTCTACTTGGATCGTACGATAATTTGATCAAGAAATATGAAAAAACGTGGCCTTAAAAAATATTGAGCCGTTTGGCGTGACCTACACTCAACATACAACATACAAACATACAACATACAAATTTTCAAAATAACGAGGTTATACAGGATAAACGGGCCAATATTTTTGTAAGGCATCTTGTTTATCGATTTTGTGATCAAATTATCTTACTATCAAAGTAGAAAGTAAATTAGTATTTACGAGTTTTTAGTATCTAATTTAATAGACAAAATTTGTCCCCCTCCAGATTGAATACGCCCTGATTCCAAGAGTTTTTGTAAATAAAATAGTTGTAGTACGATGAGATGAAACTATTTAAGAAGTTTCTGGTGGATGTTAATAATTCGATAAAAAAAGGTCTGTACCGCGGACTATTGTCAAATGAACCATTAGTAATAGTGTATTATAGGATTTTATGGTCATTCAACTTATTCTGTGACATATTCATTAATTTTCTTTCGTCACACAATATAATTCGTTGTTTTGATGATACCTTAATTGGTATTATTCGGTATTTGTGACATGTTTCAATAGTAATAGTGTATAACAGCATTTTCAAGCCATTCCACTTATTCTGTGACAGATTCAATTTTTTTCCGTGTCGTATTCAATATTTTCCAAATTCAACTATTCCCTAAACAAATTAAACGTTTTTTCATGCCAAATCCTACCTTTTTCATTCAACTTTGGATTTATTTTAACACTTTGAAATTTTCTATATAAAAGATAATATACTATTTTACAGAGAAAAAAAAAACCGCCAAGTTAAAATAATTTTTTTTTTTTAATTTCTTTATGACATTTACAACTGTATTACATAAATACATCAAGTAAATTTGGACATAATTGATATAATGACATGAATACACTTGCTGAGTAACTACCCAATGTTAGCACTCTAATGATATGACTACATTAGGAGATCACAGGGCCATCTTCTTTTCAGACGCCTCGGAGGGTTATCAGGAATTGAAGAGGAAGCAAGGTTAGAAACGAGAGGGTTGGGACGATTCTGAAGTTTATTATGGAAGGATAGGTATCTGGATTGGGCCAGATCTGAAACATAAGGAACATTAAGATCTTTATGAATAATTTTATTAGTGACAAAGTAAAGAGCATTGAGGATTTTACGAAGGATTTTGGATTGTAAGGATTGGATGCGAGAGGAATTCGATGGTTTAGTGAAGCCCCATAGCTCAACTCCGTAAGTCCAAATAGGTCTTATTATAGTCAAGTATATGAGTCTTTTGTAATTAATGGGAAGTTTAGAGCGTTTGTCTAGTAAGTGCTGATGTAATCGGAAACGTCGAGCGGTTTCTTGTCGTTTCAGTCTAGTATGAGGATTCCAAGTTAGTCGTTTGTCCAGGTGGAGTCCTAGGTATCGGATTTGCTCAACAGAGATAAGTGGAGTATTGTTAAAGGAAACTGTAGGACAGGAAGTCGTTGGTTTACGACGAAGGGTAAAGGTAATTGGGCGGGATTTATTGGAGTTTATTTTAATTCTCCAGTTTTGACACCATTCTTCTAGATTTATGATGTGTGATTGAAGCATTTGGGATGCAATTGCTGGGTCATTGTTTACTTAGAATAAATCGAATTTGAAAAAGTGTTTAAATTGCCTTGGAGATAGCTAAATTTGTCTCTTTTTTTTCTTTCTTTTTTTTATAGTCGGCCCGAGAATCCCACCGAAGTCTTATATTACCCCCTTTGTCGTTCTAAAATATAATGGAGAGATAGATGTACATTATTATTATTTATTTATTTATTTTTAAAAATCTATTTTGGATTCTTCAATAAACTTAAATATGTCTTGTAAAATATAGAATTTGACTTGAAAATGCTATAAATAACAAATAAAAAAAAACGAAATAACCAAAGAAGTGTAATGAATGCAACCTCTCATAAAAATATGAATTGAAACGCTTTTACGCCTACTATAAATGAACTTTTGGAAGCAGAGTCAACAATGAATTTGTAACAAGCCGACCTAGGAGAGGCATTTTAACTACCCTAACAGAAAATGTAGCGAAGAGTGGAGGGGTTCGATTCTGAATAAAAAAAGAGATGCTCGGTGAAAGTTTGACAAGCCTGCATTGAGGTACCGCGAGGTTGCTGCTTGTTTTCCATAACCCACCGGCCATCGTTTGATGATGCTAAATATGCAATGCTGAGCATACAGTATACAGTATTGGTCCGCACGGGCAACACTCTTCAATCACTGCACTCCGTTGTAAACCTCCGCTAATGGAATATTTTTTTATTCCTTGTACTTTTATGCCCTACTCCGTGACCCCCTTTTACTCTTAAATTAAAAGCATATAGTGTACATTTTCAATAATTGACAGGGAATTACTTAAGTTACTTTATCAAATTAATGATTTCCAGATATTTTCAACCGTTAACATGTTATACCAATTCAACTTAAACGTTAAAATATATAATAATTAAATTGTTTCAGTAATATTTGAGTTGAATAAAGTTAAATGATCATTTATTTTGTATTTAAAATAAATTAATACTTAATGAATATATGAGCCTTTCAGTTGACTGGATGGCTAAATCCCATTTCAACATTTTAGGTTAATAATTTTAGTGATATCTCAGGTTTGAAAATTTATATCTTTATTCACAGTTCTTTATATTTGTTTATTATTATATTGCTTGTTTTAAATTTTCTATTTAATATTTCTATATTATTCTATATAATATTTTCTATTTATTATCCACATTTCTTATCCATCCAATACCAATAAAATTATAAATAGTTACTACTGTAAATATGTATATAAATTATTAGTTCGTTTTTCATTATTTTCACTTTATGTTTACATATATATATTTTTTTTTTTTATTTATTACTGATTTAAATTAGAAAGCCACAAGTCACATTAGACCACACGTCAAAATGAAATGACAGACCTTAAACTGAAAATACTATACTCACTTTTTTTCCAAATCAAAATTGAAAATCAGACAAAAACTCAAACATACACTTACCTACTTAAACCCATATGCCTCACAAATTTACGATTCTGCAAAAAAAATACACTTACAAAAACTACAGACATTTCAATCTAAAATTTTACGACTTATAACAGGAGCTCTTTGACACGTAAACAGCAAAACTTTACATAACGACTTATAACAACCAACTATCGACCAACACATACGCGATCTCTACTCCAGATTTCATCTTAAACTACACGGACATCACAACGGACTTATTAACGACATGGCAACAGCTGACATGCCTATCAGGAGACGACTAAAGAGGAGCTGAGTGAGAGATCTTCTTTCTTGTATTAAGGAAATAAATCAAGACCAGGAAGAAGTAATGCTGGGTACTATTTTTTTCCTCATGCCTAAAATGTCAATTTTTCGTATTAGTTACAGCACATCCGCTTATTGTGAAGCTCATGACAGGTGTGGATGAAAATATGAAAAAAAAGTTAGAAAGTAACTTATAATTTATTTTATTATTTTTAATTGTGACTATTTAATTACTCTATATTTTTGTTCATGTATCTCTGAGGCTACTTAGCCCAAATTTTTGTCTTTCTATATTATTCTAAAGGGACTCGTCCCAGAGTAAATAAAGCATTAATGTTATTACCATTATATTTCAACATTGCGGTTACCAAATACGAAATAAACTTACCCACTCTCTGTATAGATATTATAAATTTCCAGCTAGAAATATCACTAAACTGACTTTACTCAAAATGTTTAAATTGGAGTTAGTCATTCTGTCAATTGAAAGGCTCAGATAATGATATTCAAAACGTTATAATTGAGTTCTGGGTGATAGATATTAGCTATTAGATAGTCAGGATTCAGTTAGTGTTTATGATTTTTATTGTGAACGTTTCAACCCAAGGATGTGGATCATTATCAGGACTCTGTTCGAGCGCTTGAAGCGTCTGTACGGAGAGCATAAAAGGAATGAGGAAGAAGATTGTAGAATTTGAAGATGGTGTTCTGACTATCTATCTCCCATGACATTTATAACTTCTTCCAATGATTAATTTAATCACTGGGTCGCCTGTCAATACCTAGAGTATATTTCGTCGCTGAAATCCACCATATCTTTATCCACTATATAATTTCTTCGTCCGCTGATCACAACATCTTACAACACACAACTTGAGGGAAAACGTATTACCATGGCCCATCTCAAGGTTTACACCGCGCGCACTCTTCTAATCGCCATATTTTTCTAACTTCAAGTACAAGAACAGAGTTCTGATGATGACTCCAATCTTGGGTTGAAATATTTGCTATAAAAATCGTAAAAACGGACTGTAGAACAGTCGACTAACTTCCATAATTGCATCCCCTATTTCCGAAATTAACTCTGAGTATTAGCTCCATCCAATCAATAAGTTTCTCTCTTCAGGTATAATAAGTTTCAAGGAAATTCCAAATGGGAAATCCTCTACATTGATATAATGCCTTAATTTTCTTATTTAATCCACACATGGTCCAGATCAGAAATAGGATTTGGCACATCAAGAAAAGCTTTTTTAATTAAATTGTATACCATTAATCATGTTGAAAATATAATTTTAATAGGATATTTTCGTTTTAAAGAGAAAATAAATTTATCCTAGTAAAAATGGAGGAGGAAACTGTAATACTATGATATTCAATAATAATTAGGTCCTGTACCGACCAACATAATGATCGTGTCAAACAAACCGAAATGTAACAAAAAGTTATAATCTTTTTTTCGAAAAAAACATTCAAGGAAAAGTTCATAATAAATAATTATTTTACACATGAAACATTATTTTCTAACTTTATTTCCCAAGAATTTGAAATTAATTAACAACGAAAAAAGAGAGGGGTCAGACATAACCCACCGTGTTTACTGTGTCCCAGAATTTTGGGTTATTGACTGAGAGTTAAAAAGAATAAAAAGGTGTGAACATAAATTTATTTCCAGAACTGGTCTTTTTTAATGAATTTATTAATACTTCCATTTTTAAAGTATTTAAAAATTCAAAACCTTTTTATGTTGATTTCTCGGGATCCTCAGAAAAGTGGAGCAAGGTTGGAAAGCCAAACGATTGCCTCATCCTGTCTTGTGGAACGATGGGATTCTAAAAATGAAAACAAGAGAAGGATATACCACGCCATCGTAGAACCTACCCTGACGTATGCAGCTTAAATATGGACCACGTCGTCCCAGCTATATTCAAAGGTACAAGATGTGGAAATGGAGATGCTTAAGTGTGACAAGAATGTTTAGAATTAGGAACGACGTCGGTAGGGACAGGATGGAGGCTCCTGTATCTGTCAACCAGAGGATTGGACGGCGGAGACTGTTGTGGTATGACCATGTAAGACGAATGTATACCGAGCGAAGGCCTAAGCGAATTCCAGTTTGGCAACTGCCGAGAAGACGGAGGTGAGGAAGACCCAGAAAAATATGGATACATGAAGTGGAAAAGGAGTTGGCTGGCCGAGGTCTTCAGGATGGGGAATGGTTTGACGGAAAATTCTGGAACTCAGTCCTGACGTGGAAGGCGACCCTCTTTGGAACGTCTATATAATATAATACATAAAACCTTTTTATTCAAATTAAAATTAAAAGTAAATTGACTTTATTGTAAAAAAATAATAAAATTCAGTTGTTTTTGTTGTCGTTAGTCGGTTTTGAAAGATAATGAGACACGGTTTTATCATTTTAATCTATTTATTTATTTCTAAGTCAAGAGGTAAGAAAATATTGAGCACTGTAGGAGTAGTTATGAAGCGGGGTAGTTCAGTGGTAGGGCACTGAGCTTCCAATGTATAAGTCCCGAGTTTGAACCCCGGCTCATGGCAGAAAATTTATTTATCTGTTTCATTGGCCGTCGGGCGACCTTGGGTCAGGAGTCCCTCCTGGGGCACACCCAGCCTCTGTAAAGTGGGTACCTTTAATTGAATAATTAATTAAGGGGGAAAACCTGGCGGTTGAGCGGGATCTCGGTCAAATCACCTCCTTGCACAACCGTGGACCTTGAAACAGTGATTCCCCTAAATAGTACTGAATCCCAGACCCTTCATGGGTTGTAGTGATACAGGTTTTTTTTTTTTTTTTTTTTTTTTTTTTTTTTTTTTTTTTTTTTTTTTTTTTTTTTTTTTTTTTTTTTTTTTTTTTTTTTTTTTTTTTTTTTTTTTTTTTTGTGGAACCAAAAAAAACATTGTTTAATATTTATGTAACTGTACAAGGGATTGATTTATTTATTATTCGGCAACTAGAGTAACTACCTGCTATTCAAAGACCATTTCAATAAAAACAAGTTTAGTGTTGTTCTTTTTTTCAGTTAATATCTCCTTCTATATTAAATAATATTTTATACAACTTTTTAGAAATCCATGAATTACAATTAACACAGACAAAATCTATTCAACTTCTTGTGAATTTCATTCTACATCATAAGGATATAAACTCCTTAATATTCCATCTAATTTCAAACAAGACGAGTGAAGAAGAGAAACTTGCTCGGAACTGGTAGATATTCGAGTCTCCCCTGCTCCGTGAAGCACTCTTACAGCTAATTTTCAAGGGGACTCATGTTTCCTTATTTTCACAAAGTTCTCTTCTTCTTAAGTAAAGAATTTATATATATTTACATAGTAGAAGAAAACGCAATCCAAAAATAACATGTTTGTGGAGAAATCGTTTCAGATATTGACATCTTAATTCTGTCAGGCTTAATTTCTAAGAGTTAGATAATGATGAAAGAACGGGTTAAATACACTTTCCGTTAAACTTCACATTATTCTGTAATTTTAATCGTAAAAACATTATACATGGTAGGAGAAACCAGTAAGTATTAAATTGACAGAAATTGATAGCGGAAAATCAAAAACAAATGCATAATCAAACTTTAATAACTCATATTACACAATGAGCTTAAACGTTATAATGAATTTATAAAAAAAAACACTGCAACACTGATGCATTAGGTTAAATTTAAAATAGTTCAATAAAGGCGCAATAATCTAAGTTTGAACTTGAGAACATTTTTAGACCAATAAGAATATAAGTTATTTTTGATAAAATACAGAACAAAAATCGTCTATCAACTCTAAATTCAAGTTAAACTTAATTGGTAACACTTATCCGTATTTATAAAATTTAATTACATTAGTTAAAAAAATTTAATTAGTAAATTTATGATTTATATTTTATTTTAAATCAAAGTCAAAAGTGTCTTTAATTGATTATTTGATTTTTATTTTTAAAAAAATGAAAACGCTCTACTTTACTTAAAATGAGACCTAATTAATTAAAAGTGATTTAATTTTATTCGCTACAAAAAATATAAAATAAATTAATAAAGAGATAGATTAAGGTGTTCTATGATTTAAAAAAAATAAATTTTATTTTTAATATTTCAAGAAATAAATAATAATTTTTCTAACCACTATGTATATTGAAAAAGCTTGTAAAATTATAATATTACAATAACATTGAATTACTAGTGTATTTCAGGATGTTGATGATGATGCCCTAGTGGCAAAGTCTGGCACTATGTGCTTCTCTTATAACTCAAAACTTTATCAACCAACTCTGTGATATAAATTGCGACCTACCTAGGAGTTACAACAAATTTGACAAAATGCCACGAAATTATACTGGCCTTTACTGAACTTATAAATTCACTTACTAAATTTACAACGTAAACCAATGACTTCTTGTCCTTCAGTATCCTTTAACAACACCTCACTTATTCCTGTTGAACAAATCCGTTACCTAGAACTTCATCTGGACAAACGTCGAACTTGGAATCCTCATACCAGACTGAAACGACAAGAAACAGCTCGATGTTTCCGACTACTTCAACACTTACTAGACAAACGCTCTAACCTTCCAATCAATTATAAAAGACTCATTTACATGACTATAATAAGGCCTTTTTGGACTTACCTAGTTGTGCTATGGGGCTCCACCAAACCTTCAAATTCCTCTCGCATCCAATCCTTACAATCCAAAATCCATCGTAAAATCCTCAATGCTCCTTACTTTGTTACAAATAAAATTATCCATAATGACCTTAATGTTCCTTATGTATCAGATTTGGCCCAATCCAGATATCTGTCCTTCCATAATAAACTTCTTAACCATCCCAACCCTCTTGTTGCTAACCTTGCTTCCTATTCAATTCCTGATAACCCTCCGAGGAGTCTGAAAAGAAGATGGCCAAGTGATCTTCTAATATAGACATATTATTAGAGTGCTACTAATGGGTAATTTCTCAACATGTGTTCCATGTCATTATATCCATGTGCGAATTTACCAGACGTATTTTTTGTATACAGTTGTAAATATCATATAAATAAATAAATAAAAAAAATAAATTTATAGAAACGGTACGGATAACACATCTTTGAAAAGTGACGTGCCCAAATATATACCTGCAACAACAGAACATCCTACTAACATTCGACAGAAGGATGACTAAAACATATTGTGAAAGAACATTAAAATCTAATATCAATAAATAAAGAAAAAATGTAATCACATTTCTTAAACAGACATATAATAATTTAGTACAATGTTTATTTATTAATCTTCTTTCTGTTTCTGCTCCAAGCAGTACAGACATCCTTAGTATGTGAAAACTAGTTTGTGTTTTATAATAAACTAGTGGTGTTCGCTATCATGTGAATAATAATTTTCATCTATAGAATTGTTAATAACTCACTCAATAAAGGTACGAAACTCGTGACGATTTTTCAGATTATAACGAACTTCTCTTTTTACTAGCTATACAATTATTTTTTTTTAAAATATTCTATGGCGTAATATAGGCTAAAGTGATACCGTTATTTTACGATGCTCCTATAAAATTTAATAATGGGGCTTACGGCCTTCTGTAAAGTGGCGATACTCATTACAGCTTGGTTTAAAACTTAAGTACATAAAACTATCCTAAAAGGGATTGATATCTTAAGGGGATATTGATGTTTTATGTAGACCGATATAATAATCAAATATTTAGTAACATTTATTAAGTTTATAAAGTCACAATTTATAAGTAACCATAAATAATTTCATTGCAAAATAAAACTATAAATTAAAATGAATTGTTTTTTTACACCGACTTTAGTATATATAACTCTAGAATTATTTAGTAAACAAATTATTAAAGATATGGATGCATATATAACCGTCATTTATAAATTCATAATATGTGAAAGAGACAGCTGAGCGGGCTAGGGCGCTTGCAATAGGTAATAAAAGTTAAGCAAAGTTGAGTGTGCAAAGTACTTGGATGGGTGACCACCTCGATTATTGATTGTTTACTGAGGACTGTCAAATGTCAACCAACTCGTGTAAAAACATTTCATTAAAAACATTAGTCGACTTTACCCGAGCGTTAAAACTTCGGAAATCAGATGGATCAATCTAATTCACTGCCCACAAAAAAGTGAAAAACGGCCCTGAAGGAGGCACTTTTGTAGTTGCGATAAGTCTAACTAATTAACGAAATTTAAAACGGATGTTAATAATTAGATAAAAAAGGGTCTGTGCCGCGTATTATAAATCCCTACCCAGATATCAGGCAATTAAATATTATCAGAAAAAAGATACTATTTATTTTATTACGGGGATGTTGAGCACGGGAAGGTGGACATTGTTGGCTAGACTCGATAATGTTAAAACGGACAACACCTCAAAGCACTCAGCTACCGCAGTCTCAAAAAAGGAAATCATCTGATCAAAATAGATTTATGTTTACTAAATCCTAAAAAAATATAAAATAGATCTATTGTTCAAATGCTCATACTCCAATAAATATTCACAATTGTCACCCAAATATTAAACTAATCATTTACAAAACTGTAACAGTAATAAAATATTCTGCCCTTGTACGAGATTTTCAAAACACATGTATGAGGAAGATAAAATTAAGTATGAGGAGGAAAAAAATAAAAATGAAGTGAAGCATGAAGAGAGTGTGAAAGGGTTCAATAAAGTTATTTCCTCGAAATTATTAATTTTATGAATTAATTAAAAATTCCTTTGAAAATTTGGAAGATATAATAAAAAACTGAATTTAAACTTTATTTAATTGATCAGTATATTTTATATACTTACTCTTGGAACCTTGTTAATCTGACAATTTTCGTTCTCAAGATTTTGTTACTTTTTCTCCTTCACTCAATTCCATATAAGATCCTTCCACTTATAGTCCTATATAACAAGTCTGGGACTCATCCCTCCGTTGGCATTTCTTCGTCCCACAAAGTCTGGAGATTCATCTGTATGTTTGAGGTAACCACCTAGCGATGTCTTAATGCTCATCCCTTAGATCGCCGAAGAGAGTGATTTGGGTGCTCATCCATCTGACACTTTAGTCTTCCTTTCTTAGTTTCTCCCCTATGTACCCTCTTTTTACATACCCCTGCAGACTATTTAAAACTACATATATGCAAATAAACCAAAAATTAACCTACTTTAGAGAGTCGTGCTAATGGTACTTGCTTCTAAACATGTATGTAATCCACAGGCAATGTGAAAAGTTAAATTAATAAAATATATATTTTCGTAGAAATACTGATCTCTATTTTCCGAAAATAACGATTAGGATCCACTTTGGAAACAAGCGAATCACTTACTTTTGCATATAGTTGCTATTTTATATATTTACATTGTATTTTTTATATTTAATTTTTTAAACATTTACCTTCGTATTAATTATTTGGTTTCATTATCTATATGCTATATTTGTTTTCCTCCGAATTTATTCTGAATGTCTATCGCAGAGGTTTATTTTTTTAATCGTCGCATCTCTCCGTCCATAGTTTGTAAAATGTTTCCAAACGTTGTCAATATATTTCAAGTAATAATACTCACGTTATGTACTTTTTTTCCAAACTGAGGTACAGATGCACAAAAAAATGTATTGATTTCTAGAAATAAACATACGACCATCGCCTAGAAGAAAAAAACAGACACATCAAATTTGAATTAATAGAAGAAAGAAGAATTTCATCAACTAAACCGGAAAATATTAAATTCCACGAAATGTATACATGCATATAATAAACTAACATTACGTGGCTCATTCTCGCTAAATGGACCAGAGAGATAGAAAATTAGAAATCAAACTAATTTAAGGGGTATTATAATACTTTCCCTACACAAAGAGGAAAATATAATATAATATATATATATATATATATATATATATATATATATATATAATATATATATATATATATATATATATATATATACGTTATTATATACGTATATATACGTTATTCGGCCACCTTTCCGAAACGAAAGGCTGGATGGTAATTAGATATAAATTAGTATATTAATACACTCCTGAAGAAGATATAAACGCGTTGTAAAAATTTGAAAAAATCGGTGTAGAACATTCGGAGGTTAGCGGTTTTGTACAAACGAACATTTACATTTGTATTTATACAGGTTGTCCCGTAAATAGAGAGAAATATTTAAAACAGGATAATGGACATCAAAATCTACAAATAAATAAAAATAAAATCGTAAAACAGATGAATCTCATGTTTTTTTCTTAATAAACTCTTACTTAATAAAAATCTCCTCTTCGAACACCTACTCCAGTCCCAATCCAATTGATCACGAAATGCACTTAAAAACCTAAGCAGTAAAAACCTCAAAGTACACCCAGATACTCTGATTATTTTGTAATCCATCGATATTTCGTTCACTTAATTACTTTCTCTGTATATTTTATATTTACACGTATTTATATCTTTTTATCATTTATAACTTTATTGCACTCCGAATCAACCTTTAAATATTAAATTTTATTTCATGGACACACAAAAATATTGATATATGCTGTATTTGTGACTTGTTCTAAAGGGAGACTAGTCCCAGAATAATAAAATTATTGTCATTAATTCATTCATTCAATAAACCTCAACTTAATTATTATGGACTTAAAGCTTATTTAACTAGAAAGTTTTTTTTTTATTTTTAAATTGGAGTATATTTAGCGTAGTTGAATGATGATAAAAAAAATCGTGAATAATTTATGATGTTTTTCATAACAGAAATGAGGTTAGTTTAACCGCTCGAAACTCCTCTTTAAATGGTTTTAATAATGAACGGTTTTCATTTAAATTAAATTTTACCTAGTTTACAGTGAAGCGATTGTTAATTACATAAATTAAATATTTTTTTAGTTAACGCTCCTATTCAACAAAAAACATGACTTACTTGGATTTTCGACTTTTTTGCAGAAAATTGGCCGTTGATTATATGAACTTTTTGTAGCTCATGACATCGGCTATCACTTATATAATGTTTTCCCCTCAACTTACGGGTCACTCTTTATAGATTAGTCTTTATTGCTGATAACGAACATCTTGTCACAACTATTAATGGTTGAAATATATTAGGGCAATAAACTAAAATATTTACATAACAACTGAACTGTCATTAGCCTCTCCGTCATGAACATTCAGTGCACCCAGACTTAATAAGAAACACTAACTTCCCAACTTATAAACTATTGGTTTCCAATTCGCCTTCAGGACGTCGCCTGTAATTGGAAGCATAGCTAATAAATTTGCTTACTCGGTGGGGTATTGAAATTGTTCTTTGAAGTAATAATGATCTGCATCGTTAGGTCAATGTTTTATTGGCAACCATCAAAGATTTTAATGTCGTATATACTTTTGGTCTGAATATAAGCATAAAAGGAATCAATTAGGAAATATTGTATAACTATTTCTTTCCTATATCTAAGTATAATATCATGTCTGAAAAATAATTAATTAATTATCAGCTAGAATAAAAACATTTCTGTGAGTAGGTTAAATGTATTTCAACAATGCCATAAAAAAATAATGTTCAATTAATATAATGAAAAATGATAAAAAAAGGAATTAAAGTAATTAACGGTCCATATTAACTACATGCAATCTCACTCTAATAATCATGCTCACATATTAATTTTAATTTAACTGTTTTAGAAATATTTTATATCAGAGAACCTGCAACCTCCATTATATTTTGTACTAGTCATAATTAATATTTAATTCGTTAGGTTGTGAAAATAAGAATATTAATAGAATTAAGTTTAATATATGTATCTCAATACTAATATTACTTATCAATCAAAATAGCAACGCTAAAATACATATCATTGCGGTCTCATTATCACTGCCTAACCTTAATTCAGCCTATAAGAATAGAAATGTTCACTGTATATGATCCATACCACAGGTACATTACATTTTTACTATATATCAAATATATTTTCGAGTTTTCAACGGAAATACATGTTTTGAGATCCTCTGAGTCCAAATAGCCATGACTCACTAAATGATCAGTGCGTATATGTGTGTGCGTGCGTGCGTGTGTTTAATTTAATATTCAGCAGCATAGATATAAAAATCACAATTTGTATATATAAGGATACTTAAATAAATAGAAATACCCACAATGAAATATAAATAAATATAGCGTCTATAATTGTTACCTTTACTTCACCTTTGTCTCAAAATACTTATTTCTGCTAAGAAGGGGGTGGTAAGTAAAAGTTGTGTGATGCACGCACCTCACCAGATTTTCATCATTAGATGCCGCAGTATAGTCAGTTAGTAATAATGAAGGGCGTAATAATTCTTTATGTTTTACTGAAGGAAGTTGTTCGGCATATATCATACGATCGAAATATACTACAAATCATCAGGGCTGAACAATTGTTTAATAACATCAGAGATATAATACATAAATGACAGAATATAGTAGTTGTAAATACTGATGAATGATATATGAGATAGCAAGTGGATTACTTAAGTAAGTTATACAGAATATAAAACAATATACATAATCAACTTATAAACTGTGATATTTAATATTACTATCCATGTTTGCCATACTGAATCTGTCCAAATGGTACTAGTCAAGTAATGGGACCTAGGTAGTAGGTAAGCGGAAAGGTCGAGGGATGAATTTTCCCAGATCTGCTTTTAACATAACAAAGAGGGACGACAAAGTCAGATTTTGTAGCCCTAATGATGACCTACATGTTTGGGTTGAAACATCGCCAACAATAAAAAAATTTGAAAATGATTATTTATCTCCTGTGCTTTATATTTTACTATTACTATTTTCATTTATCACTAAATACACACATCCATATGCATATATTTAACCTAATTCTACCAATTTTCAACTTTTTCTAACCCAAAATAATTATTAAATATTAATTCCAGTGCAGTATTATTAATAAGACCGCACAGTAACATTTCGAGGCAGCAGATAGCTAACGGATACCACATTCGGTCATATGTTTTCTCTCTGAAGAAGGAATCTTTAAAAATCTCTTGAGTCTCCAACGCAGCACTCCCCACATCGTTTCTTTTCTTTTGACTTTTTTATTTTATTTTATTTATTTATTTATTTTTTACTTAATGTGCCAACTTTAAACCTAACTTTAAATAACTAAACTTTAATAACCGTAAACAACTTTTATCTTAACGTGCATAATACCTCATTATAATTTAATTTTATTCCTATTATTCAAATCAAAATATAAAATATATAATTTGAATCAGCAGCGTTGATGACCAACAGGTTTTACGCCTTTACTATAAAGAACAAACCAGATACGGTCTAGCGAACGCAGGTACGCTATATAATAAGTAAACTAAATACTCGATAACAATAATATTTAATTATTTAGATTTTCAATAAATTCCAATAAGAAATAAATGAAGAAAGGTCTGTCGAGTAAATTGAAATGGAATAATGAAATAAAATCACCTCTAATAAAGCATTTTATAGGAGCATCGTAAAATGGTGGTACCACTTAAGCCTATATTGCGCCATAGCCGTATTAAAATAAATATTCGTACAATTATTTAGAAAGTTTGATTCAATCTGAAAGTTTCTTAATGATTTAAATCTAATTTAAGCACCCATTTTCCCATTGATTAATGCAAAAATTACTTATTTCCTTCAACATTGTGCTATGTCACGTTTCTTTAGCAAGATCTTCAATTTAATTCTATTTAAAGCAGAAAAATTAACAAATAGTTTTTCGTTTTCTATAAATAGGTGCCACATGAACCACACAGATTAATTTTACGAAATATTTTTCCATATCTGAGTATGATTTTAATTGAGTGAAAAATCACTCCAAAACAGAAGACATAACGAACAGCTTTTAAGAGAAAAAAAAAAGTATAAAAGATGGCTGAGACGGTAGTGGCTCTTGCCCCAGTTCACGTTCTCATACAGACATGGCGGACGCTGAATACTAATTTCCATTTAAGCAGCCTTCGAAAAAAAAAAAAAAAAATCACGTCTATAATAAATTCATATTAACTCTTTCCTTAATAACGCCAATCATTGAAACAGGAGCTTGAGGACAACAACATGCATTTTACGAAACAGAGGATCACTTTCGGCTCACAATTTGAACTTTGCATTATTTTAATTCATATAGTTTCATTAATTAATATAGAAAAAATGGTAAATTAAAAAAACAATCCTCTAAAATACACATTTGTTTTGTACATTAATATAAATTGATTTTATTAAATGTTATCAATTTATTATTTACTATTTTTAAGACCTCAAATAATATTTTTAGGGTTCAATATTTCTATTATAAAAAAGCCACTTAAAAAAAATGTTAATTATCGTTTTGAGGCAAAGTGAAAATAAATATGGAATACTTGACAGCAAATAATAAGCCACCAGATATAATTAAATCATTCACATTTGTACTTTTTTTTTAAATCCAATCAGAAAAGCGCTCTCTTGATATAAAGAGGTTGCAACAAATAATTTTAACGAAATTGAGATTATTACATTGTTTGTTCTCATTTATGATTTTATTTATACTTATTTAGTTTTTGGCAATGTTTTAACTTTATTTGGACCAGTTTCAAATTAAATCAAAGGTAGGGTATTTTTTTTTTTATATCACCCACCATCTTCACAAGTTAATTTTACTAATAATGAAAAAGGATAACATGAAAATTTTTTAAATATTTTTCCAAAACGTTAAACCAGTCAGCAATATTTCTTAATGTACATCATTACTAGATTCTAATATTCTACAACAAAACGATAACATCAGGAGATAAATACTAAATTGATTAATTAATACCGATATTGAGTACCAAATAATAATAACTAATACACAACTGAATAATTAGTATCTACTTGATAATTAATACTTAATTGATAATAATTAATAACATGAGGTAAATACTAAATTGATTAATTAATACCGATAAAATGCAGCCTATACTGCATACTAATCGATAATATAGGACATGTATAAATATGAAATCCAGTATATATTAGTAAAAATGTATATTTTTAAATGCAATAGCCCATATACCTTATTTATACCGAATTTAACAATAATATTGATAAATAATTTGTATGAAAACTGCTTCATTTAAATAAATAAATTTGATATTGTTATTTACAGTTAATTATTAAATTCCCAGTCGTACTTTTTTTTTAATTTCATTTATTTATTTATTTTATAATTTATAAATTTTATGTATTTATCCATTTTATCTCATTATTATTATTATATTAAAGTGTATTTATTTATTTATTTTTTTGTCTTATTTAATTTATTTATTTTTATTTATTGTGCCATCCACATAAATAGTTTAAAAGTAGTTTTATTTATTTGATCCATGTTTTATACACCGGAACAAACAAACAGTACTTTTATTTTTTATCCATCATCATTGTCATTATTAAATCGTATTTCCATATTGTATTATGTTTCTTTCCGTTTACCTCCATTTGTTATTTCTAATTGCTCAGTTTATAATTGAAAATGGCATCATATGATACAATTTTAAATAACAATAAAATAAAAAAAATATTTAAGTAAAAAACGTAAAAAAATTTTTGTTTTAATTTGGAAAATAATTATAAAAGTAATTGTAATGAAGTGTTTTTAATTTATCACTACACCATTTATTGTTATGATATCCATTATTCCTATTTTAATAGCAATAGCTATTTCTCATTACCTTTTTCTATGAGCTTTTTAAGATTTTAAGGCATATGCATGTAGCCTTGAATTGAAATATGAAGGATGCTGCTGACAATAAGATAAATAAAGTAAAAAAAAAAATGTTTGATCCGAATGCGAGCTGCTCAATGAACACGAAAAATGATTAACCAAGAAACTACACTAGTATGAAAAATGAAGAGAAAAAATTAAACAGAAAAAGAATTATCTCATAAGCCATTTGGCATAATAGTGTGCCACTGTGTAATACACTCTAAGGTTGAGAATAGAGTGAAACAGATAATTCTGAATATCTTTTATGATTTATCTATTTCGTATTTCTTTCTTCCTTCTACGTCTTCCCTGTTTATAATAATAATAATGCTTTATTTATTCTCTCTCTATATATATATATATATCTAATTTATTCCATTTATTTAAGATTTTATCAATTTGACCGAAATAGCTCTTATAAATATTCCTTCAAAGTCATGATACGTGTTATCGACACCCTAGACCTATAGCCTTATAGCCTGGTCATAAAAATAAAATAATAAACAATTCACTATTAACTATAAACACTTTTAAATTTTAAATTTTAGTTGTTCATTCAACATAATGAAAACAACTAAAAAATAGTTTAAATCTGATTATGTCTAGTTTATTGCTATTAGTAACGTTAATATGAAATAGCTCTGCTATCAGAATCTTTTATAATACTATATTAAAAATGTTCTATAAATGTCAGGTTGTTAAGCCCCTTCTTCCACCATCCATTCATGGCTAGTTCAAAGAAATAAATGAGATATTTATCAATGACCATAAAGTCAAACAGCCATTCTTGATTACTCCCCTTTACGGCTGTTTTTATTGTGATGAAAAAAGTTATTTTTTTTTACTCCGGGTCACAATTTAATCCAGATTGAATGCGTAAAATTAAATTACAGATGGCATTTATAGATTGTAATTTTTTTTATCACTCTAAAGTCGTAACTCCATTAAGTAGCTCTATACGCAGGGTAATCAGGGACTAATTAATTATTAAATATTAAAATATATCTAAGATTATTTAGGAATTTCTCGTAACAATAACGACTATATATCAACTCTTGGAAAGGACTTTGAACTCTTCTTAAAAATTTTCAGTATTAAAATCATTAAAAATATATATATTTTTATTCCCATTTCTGCGAATTATTCCCACCTGCCAACTAGATATTACATTATCACAAGCAGAGGTTAAACAGTTTTAAAAAGCCCTATTTCAATAAAATGGTCCATTTTTTCTGTTGAACGTTATTGGGAAAAAGTTCAGTTTTAATAGTTTTTGCGAAACTTTTTAGAAAAACAGTTCTTAAAATAAAATTTCTAAAGAACTTTTTTGTAACAAAGCTCAGAGTTTATGATGAAAGATTATAACTTTTTTTTATTCAAGTTTTTAAAAAAAGTTTCGTTAAATGAAATGTGAAGTATAATTAGATTTAGATTTGATTTATAATTTGCCTTAAATTAATTGGTGTTGACGGAGAAGCAAATGATTCTAATGTGCGATTTGTTTGAGTAGCTATGAAGAACTGCCATTTTTTAGATCGACCTTTTATCAAAATCGAAAGAAATTAAAATTTTTTTTTTGTTCTGAAAAACCTTTACATGTAAAGTTTAGTTGAAACGGGCATAAGACTTATATCTAAATAGTTACAATATTGTTGAGGAAAAGCGAATGAAAATTCTGAAATGTAATTGCCCAACATTAAATCCGACAGTATTTCCATCAAAAGCGATCCCGAAAAAAACATAATAGTCGACCATCATATCGAAAAAAATTCTTAAATTAACAAAAAAATTATTCAAATCATATTTTTATCTTAAATAAGCAATAATTAATAATAAATAATGCAGGTTATCTATAAATAACGAATAAAAAATAATTATCTGCCCAAAGTTCATCCCATAAGAATATTGAATGATAATTTCTCTATTATTCGTTATCTACGTAAGATTTCGTATAATGCCCAATTCTGGTATATTTGAAAATGTTTAACATGATGAATGAATTAGAAATAAGAGACGTGATATTGGCGTGATAGGTGTATGTCTTTCGAACGGGCAGCGCAGAGCCAATTTTTCGTCGTGCCGTTCGATTAACGCTTCAGTGAAACCATAGCCTAGTCAAAAAGTTTTAGTTCCAAAAGAACTGAAAAACTATGGACAATAAAAATTCGGATGATACCAAATCTTTTTGAAAATATTTTTTTTTTTCCATTTTAAGTCCTGACTACATGTAATGATTTCGTAAAGAATTTGGGGGTTCTTAATAAACATTTAAATTTCGCAGCCCGCACTCTGACATATCTCAACCCGAGCGAACTCAGTGCAGGAGGAGTTATCGATTAAGAACTGAGGAGTTCTGGTAGGGGGAGATAAAGGCTCCAATACGTGTTTACCCATATTTCTTATTCAGGAGGCAGGAGAAGCATACATATGTATCTAACTACGTCATGAGCTAGCAGTTACCACCTCCGCCCGGATAATACCCCTATCATCGCCGCCCTGGGGAAAAATTTCCTGTCGTGTAGTTCGCCCTCCGCGATTCGACTCCCTCCATAACTCTACTCGCTAACAGATTTCCACATTTTACATATTTCTCTTGTCGGCACAGATCTGCTGATGGCAGAATATGTATTCAATACCTCCTTATCACTTGTAGAACTTAATGAAAAACTCAAACTGAGCTGGAAAAAAAAAGATAAACTTTATTTTTTTAAATAACCCTTTTTTATCGAATTCCAATTTTCTTTGTGTCATTTCTAATACTCTAAAGCCCTGTTTAACGTTTTTCCTTAACCGTTTATTTAGTTTTTGGGCCTCACAAATCGTTTGTAGCGATCCCATACTATATTATTTATATCATCACAATCGACTCCTGGTGGAGCATAGGACATATACGCGTTCCATTCTGCTCTTTGGCCTTCATTATCATTTTTACTTTTGGCTCAAAGTTTTCCGGCACTTTTAGCCAGCACGGCCCTAAAATAATACGAGAATACCATTCTTTCATCGTCATATCGTTATATATGCGGAATTATGCAAGAGTTAAAAGTTACCTGGAAATAATATTTGATAAAAATCTGATATGGACTACTTATAAAAAAAAAATAAAAGTAAATGCCTGCAGTCACTTAATTTGTTATGAACGGTCAGTTGCCATCCATCGGGAGCTGACAAAACAAGCTTACTTATGTTATATCGGAGCATCGTCTTAAGTAAACTTGATTATGGTAGTATAGTTTACAATTCACCCAGAGAAAATACAAAAAAAAATTTAAGTCTTGGTTTGGATCGGTCCAAAACACCTCACTCAGAGCAGCCTTAGGTGCTTTTCGCTCTAGTCCAACGTTAAGCCTACACGTGGAAGCAGGAGTTATACCTTTGGATTTTAGAAGAAAGGCACTTTTTCTTTCCTGCTTCATAAAAGTAATTTTTCGCCCTCAACACCCTCTAAATCGTCTGTTTTCTGAAGACACAATCTTACTTCAAAATCACAAAGCATACCGCCCATCATTCGCAGAAAGATGTAAATCCTATCTCACTGACTTAAACCTAACACTCCCCTCCATCCCAAAAATAGAAAATTCAAAAACAGAACCCTGGTCACTCCCAATCACTAAACTTAACAAAATCAAATCAAAAGGCAATTCGCCAATTATACCGTTAACACATTTTAATCGCTTCAAAAACGCCCATCAGGAATGGACATTTATTTATACCGACGGGTCTAAAAGCAAAGAAGGAGTAGGCACTGCTATGGTGATGGAAAATAATCATATAATGTAATCTAATTATATAATACACATCTCATCTCTCAACAGAAAACAAATTATTAATCTACAAGACCATACTGAAACCTATCTGGACCTACGGACTTGAACTGTGGGGGACAACTAAATCATCGAATATCAAACGCATCCAATCCTTCCAGTCCAAAGTCCTTCGAACAATAGTCAATGCTCCATATTATGTCACGAACAAGACCCTACACCATGACCTTAACATCCCATATGTCCATGACATCATCCCATCCAGATTCTCCAACTTTCACCAGAACCTCATTCATCATCCCAATCCTCTAGCGCAATCCCTATCCAGCTCCGAACATCCATACCATCCCCCTCGAAGGTTGAAACGGCAGTGGCTTCGAGATCTTTTGTAAATATGCCTTTGGAGTCCTGGCAATGGCCAGCTTCTCCACTCATGTCCTGATCGCCTGTGGCTCTAGTGCCCTCTTTCAGTCTCCATTGGCTTCTAATACTAGTGATACGGCTGGAAAAGTGGCGCTGGGATCTTCCGGAGTCTTGCTTCGCCTTCCACGTGTGGGGGGAAAAGCCTGGCTCGGAGATTCTTGGGCGAATGTATATATTGTATATAGATATGATTGTGTTTAGAAGTTTTTATTTTATTTTATTTTTATTTAACTTCTTCACCAGTATTATTTATTTACTTATTATATTTATATTTATTTCTTTATTATTTGTATATATTGTATGAATGAGAACTTGTAGCCCTAATGCTTATAGCCCTCCAGCAGTGGCTGATTGTATTATTATTCAAAAAAAAAAAAAAAATATATATATATAATGTTATCTGTTCTAAACCGCGCCGTAAGATTCATACTCTAAACTAGCCAGTCGCTTCGCGATTTGTTCAGATTCCAAATCTGCCCTCATATCGATACAGAGCCCTTTAAAATGGTTAGTCGTCGATACGCTAACTAATCTTAAAACATTGGAGATGGCTGGATGTATGGTTTATGGTTACCAAGTTATGTCGGGATCAAAGGCATTGATGTGGCAGATGACATAATCAAGAGAGCTACGGAGAGTAACAAATGGGTCGTGGTAACGGACACAAAGAGTGCAATTCTGGCCATCGATAAGAAAACAACGACAACCACACTGGTGAAATCTATTACAAATATCTGGTAGAAACTAACAGAAAAGGGAAATGAAATAATATTCATGTGCGTCCCTTCACACTGCGAAATTGTCGGAAATGAACAGGCAGACAAAGCAGCTAATATGGCGAGAAGGCTAGATAGAAATCCAACAGCTATTATTAACGAAATCCCGATTTGATACATAATCTAAAAAAAAAAAATTGCGGGTAATGTGGCAGAACGTATGGCAACAAAAAGAAACTAAATTAAAGAGAATAAAAAGCCACTGTTCCAAATGTAAAACTAGCAACAGACTCTCCAGAAAAGAAGAGACAGTCCTCTGCCGCTTAAGAATTGGGCATTGTGAATTTTCACATGCCTACTTAATAAGAGGACTAGACCCACCTACCTGCGAGAGCTGTAAGGTGCAAAGAACTGTCCAACACATCATCCAAGACTGTCCAGTATTTAAGGATATAAGGAAAAATCTGGATATGGCTCAGAGCCTAAAAAAAAACCTCAGTGACAACGAAAACGCCGTGGAAAAAACCTTACAATTTTTAAAAATAATAAAGTTCTACAATAGAGTATAAATATGGTGTGTTGCCAATGACCCTGCAGAGTAGAGGCAACAATAAAAACAAATAAATAAAACGATTTAACAGCATATTTTACACGTGTCATTAGTAACAATAATATATTTAAAGCATTATAGAGCTCCCAACACATCTAAAAAGCAAAGTGTTCCTAAATTGTAAAAAGGGAACAATCAATAATGTACGTATACATTAATAATGATACATGCTTGGCCAATTGTAATATTAAGGAGAAATGGTGGACGCAATCAGTGAGAAGATCATTAAAACCAATTTTCGCTATAATAAATCAGATTTATGTGGGTTCATAAATAGCAGACTCCAGGAGCTCTGGTCCCTGTCAGGTCATAATACACATTACTTGGAGGCAACCTACTGGAAAATTATTCCGTAGTGGTTTCTGCAAGCTTAATGGAATACGTGAATTATGGTTACTATAATCTAGCGGATTCTTCAATCCTCTTCCTGATAGCAGCGCCTGCAGCACGGATAAATTTATACCAGTTCCTTACTCATCTGTTATTCCGTGATTCATACATAGATAAATATTCTATGATCAATCGGAATAATTTATATGTTGATGCACTCGAGTTTATTTATTCAATTGGTTTTAAATAATTTAATAGTCAGATTTAAATCAACTAGTTGGCCTGTAGGAATAATTCGCATAGTCCAGTGAACGAATAATACAAATAATATTCGCCAGTGAACAATTGATAATATAATATAGAAATAATTTAATACGATGTATTATGTAATAGATCAAATACTTTTCTTTTTCTCATTTAAATCATTGTAGTTCAATCACAATAACCTTACCTTGAATATTTTTACTATACGCTGCGCTGGTATTTTAACTAATAATGGTCGGTTTTCGATGATTTTTTGGGGTGTTTTTAGGGAATTTTCGTATAATCATGGGTCTAATAAAAAAAACCTGTACACTTTTTAACTTTTTCCGTTCATTCATGATTTTTCTCTGAATTTTCGAGGTGATGCTACTATGATTCATCACTGCTCCATTTGACACCCTTTTGTTTGATACCTCATCCGTCCAAATCCATCGCACTTGTGGGCTGGAAAATGAATCGCTACTTAAAATAACTATCATATTATATTGGGTTATATCATAAGTTCTTTCCTCTTTCTTTATTTGTTGTTTAAAATTTATTTAATAATAATACTTAAGGACAGAAATGTGGGCTAAGGAGCCTCAGAGATAAATGAAAAAAAATGCTGAGTAATTAAATAGTCATAATAAAAAAAAATTATAAGTTACTTTCTAACTTAAATAACTTAATAAGAAAAAATTGAAAATAACTAAAAATAATGAAGAACGATCTAATAATTTATATAAATATTTACAGTGGTGTCTATTTACAATTTTATAGGAACTGGATGGATATGAAATGACTGAACAGGCAGGATTTAAAGATAGGAAGGGTATTAGATTGACGGATATGGGAAGGGATGGAGTTCCATAAGGATTCGCTGAGTTATATATTAACCATTCTGCCCTATTATCTCCTTCCATCTCTCAGGCAAGCATCGATCAAAGCATCAAGAATCAAAGCATCTTATACTTTTTTTTTTTTAAATTGTTGAGACTTATTTGCAAAATATTCTTCCAGTTTCATTTCACTTCGAAATTTTGGACATTTATCAAGGAGAGAATATTTGAACGAAAGGAATAAGTAATAATCTGATGGGACAAGGTCTGGGGACACAATATGCGAAATCGGCCGACAAAAACAAAAACTCTTACAGTTTGATTGGGACTTTTTACCTCATCCTCCGTACCCTCCAGACCTTTCCCCATCCGATTATTACTCGTTTCTTTCGTTAAAAAAAATTCTTTCCCAAATACATGTCAAAATTCGAAAGATAAATGCAGCTTCTTTTCTTCTATGTCTTTCAGAGTTTTCGACTGTACCGCTTGTGCGCCTATTTATCATCAGCTGGTATGCTGCATTTTTATCTTCTGAAGCTATTCGACAGTCTTCATCAAACCACCTTTTCCTGTTTTCAAGATTATCTGTTAGTAGTTTTCCAATTTTTTTTGTTTATATGCCCTAGAAAGACCTAAATAGTCTATGATACCAACAGAAAAACAAATAAAAGCCCCGAATTGATATAATTATTTGTGAATAATTAACGCTTTTATTATTTAGTAATAATTAACTTTTTATGATATTATTTTTTCTCCTCTACCTCTGTCCAAAATAACTAAATTAATTGTTACTTCATTTTTATTTAGTGTATTTCTCTATCGTAAACAGAGGCATTGGTAATGTTAGTCAGCAAAACGATATTTTATTGATCAAACGAGAATAAATTTACATTGACAATTCCTTCTGAAACTTATTATAAAATATACGTTTTTCGAAACATCACAACGGAGTAAAGTTGAGCTCTCAAGAAGACTTTTCCGTTAAAAATTAGTTACCACTCGTTAATAAATCTAAACATTCTAATTCTTGTAAGGTCAAAGCCTTAATTGAATTTGTGCTTCGTTAAGGCTCTTCATCAGGGCTGGCGAAGGCCCAAGTGGTCCTGGCTAACCTCTTCAAAACTCCTCTTTTATAACTAAAACTCGTCTTT
Source organism: Nezara viridula (assembly GCA_928085145.1). Taxonomy (NCBI): domain Eukaryota; kingdom Metazoa; phylum Arthropoda; class Insecta; order Hemiptera; family Pentatomidae; genus Nezara; species Nezara viridula. The sequence goes on along the minus strand of OV725080.1, from coordinate 88,002,312 downwards.
GTTATTTTTTTTTTATATATCTCGATTATTTGAATCTTCTTTTTTAAAGAAATATTAGAAGTTCAAATTTAACAGGTGACCTGATGATGAAAATATTTAGAATAATTAAATTTAAATAAAAAAATTTACTTAGTCTGTCATACTCGATACCCTTAAGGTAAAACGTTCTGTGTCGGCACGACATACGGCAATGGGTATTCCAAGTATTCTTTATTGAACAAATAAAATCTAATATAAGAATATGAATAATTTTTCATACTTACTGAGATATTCCGTAACAGTTTTTTGTTGTAATCATTTCCGACTGAAGGCAGTTTCAAAACTTTTAAATACTAAACCCGCACTATGACTCATTTTGAACCCTAATATATCAGCTAAAACGTAATGAAAATACTCGTGATAAATCAATACTTATCAACATAAAATATCATCGATTGCTACAATGATCAAATCAACTTTCCTAAGTATAGTAATTGAAGATACTTTATAGTTATGGAAATACACTGACAGACAAAAAATTCCACCCACTTGATTTTTCCGTTTTCATCTAAAAGTATTTCCGTAAAGTTGTATTTGTATATAATACATGGTATTTGTAGATACTACTTATTATTTATGGAATTTTATAATTTCTTTATCTTTAATAATTAAAATGTCATTGGGTGAGAAAGATTAGAGACAAAAAAATTGAAAAACGAACCATTATTATTCTAAAAGAAATTAATTACATCATCGTTTCCTCCTCTTGCCTTCACTACTTCTTGAAGACGCCTTGGTATACTTTCCACCAGTCGGTAAATGTCCCTTTGCTGGAGGATAGCCCATTCCTCCCGAAGAGCCCTTTCAAGGTCCTGCAGTGTATCAGGAAGTGTTGCACGCGCTCTTTTTCGTCTTCCGAGGTTATCCCATAAATGCTCAATGGGGTTCAAATCTGTAGAACGTGCTGGCCAGGCTAAAACCTCAATATTGTTCTGTTGAAGGAACGTCTGCACTATGGGGGCGACATGTGGGCGTACATTATCGTGCATTAGAATAGAACGATCGCCGATTTCGTTGAGGATTGGCAACACATGAGGTTCCAAAATCTCATCTACATAGCGAATGGCCGTCAAAGACCCTCCACGAACAACTACCGATTCTGTGCGGTGCTCCATTGAAATCCCAGTCCACACCATTAAGGAACCACGTTGGAAAGGTTGGCTCTGGGGAAAATTACAGGCTGCATATCTTTCGTTTCTTCTTCTCCACACCCTTTCACGCCTGTCATGAGTTCGATGAGCGAATCTTGACTCATCTGTAAAAAGTACAGCACTCCATTCGTCCATAGTCCAATGGCTGTGTTCTCGAGCAAAAACCAGCCGTGTTACTCTGTGAGTTCTGGTCAACTCTGGTCCTCTCACTGGACGAAAAGCCATTAATCCATACTCATTTAATCTTCTCCGAGCGGTACGTTCAGAAATTTGAACACCTCGAACTTCTTCGAGCTGATGAATCGCTTGAACAAAGGTAAGGTGGTGGTTTCGTAAAATTCTCAAAGTAAAAAACCGGTCATCCCATGGTTCTGTTACCCTAGGCCGTCCAGAACCGTGCCTTCTATTGTAAGAACCAGTTTTCCGAAATCGCTTGACGGCGTCTCGTAATGTTTCATATGGAACTCCGATGGTATTAGCTGCATATCTAATGGAATGTCCATCATCAATAAGTGCCACACCACGCGCAACATCCTCAACACTAAGAGGCATTTTTAAACTTAGTATTGAAAAAATTAAAAGCCGGAGACTAAGAAGTGTGCTGCATGAAACGGCACTAAACTAATGATACTGAATAAATATTTTGATTCCATCTAATTACATCTACATTCCATAGAAAGTAAACATTGGAATCTAGAATCATTTAATTGAATTAAGGATTAAGAGTTATTGTCCTGTATATTAACATTACTAATTGAAAACAAACAAAAAGATTACCTATTTATTCATTAAAAACAATATACCAATCCAAAGCAGAAATATTTTTAGATGAAAACATGAAAAAATCAAGTGGATGGAATTTTTTTCCTGTCATTGTATTTAAATCTTTAAGTTAAAATACGTTAATACCAGGTTGGCATGTGCGAATAATTTCCAGGGTATATTAGTCAATGGAGAAATAAATGACAAAATAATGCACAGAGTATCTCAATTCTTATTCGGACGTGATTGTAGACAAAATTTCCAACAAAAAAAAATCATTTGCTACAAGGGCCGATTCTGAAAGGAAAAGAAGTTAAGACCATTTTTTTTAATGTGGTCACGGATCTTAATAAATAAGAAGAGATTGCTCAAAAATAATTCAATATAATTAACTTCTAAGTACACCATCGTAAAGTAAACATATGTATTTTGAGAAAACAGTTACTAATTTTACTAAGATCAACGATAAAAGGAACTAATATGGCGTCTGTACTGCTTCAGTTACAGTACCCATACCAAAGGAGCGTATTACAAGGAGTATTCTGTACTCCAGATTCGTGAAATAATTATATGGTAGGATTTGCGTTATTAGACCCATTTATTATCGATCTTAGTAATTTTAGTTTTCTCATAGAAAATTTTGTCTGCTTCACTATGGTGTATTTAGAATTTAATTATTTTGAACAGTTTTTGAGCAATTCTTTCTTATTCAATAAAAAACATTATTCAATTAAAAAACAACCTTCAGAAAATCATAAAATTGGTCATAATTCCCTTTCCGTCAGAAATCGACCCATCAGGTACCAAATAAACTTTTCTGTTGGAAATTTTGTCTAAACTCACCCCTCTCCCCCTCCCCTCCAGAGTTTGGCTATTAACGACTGAACAACCCTGTATACATAAGTCAATGCAATATATTGTATGATGATGGAATTAATGTTATTTTTCTCTATCAAATTACAATAGTACATTCATAATAATAAATCAAAACATGTGAATAATGACTATACTATACGTGCTATTAATGGTACGACTTACATGGTTTTTTTAATGGAAATTTAGTATTTTTTATTTAAATCACAAGAGTAATCCACAATACATTACACATGATTTGGCTACACTCGATAAATTTCCTCTTCTTTTTAACTTTGTTCCCTGAACTTTTGGAGTATGTACTATTTCCAGGCTGAATAAGAATTTTCAGGAGAACGAAAGGCAACAAATCAAATTTCAATCTTTTGAAACCATTTTCTAATTTTTTTAATACCATTTACTGATTTTCACCTTAAATCGGAATAATAATGTAATACATATGCCGAAAAAAAACTAACTAATTTCTCACAAAATATTTATTTCGAAAAATGGGCATTAAAACATAACGTTTATCAGATATTTTATCTTTTACCTGGATAAATATGATCTGCTACCTTATATTCCGACTTATTCAGAGAAATCTCTCTGATTTCTTGGAAATTCCCTTAAAAGATAAATAAGAAGATAATGTACTACCTTTTAGTAAAAAAACAGAATATCAGATACTTCGACAAAAAAAAAAAATCCTACATAAAATATACTACAAGGTTCTACTAAAGAAACAAATACAGAAATAATAACTATTATTACAAAAATAATCGTTTACGATAAGAGCTGCTATCCATACAATATAATGAAGTTGTGAAGCGACAGAAGAGAGTAAAAAGTAATTAGCTACTAATAAAAGTACTAAGCTAACAAATAACAGGAAAGGAGTGCTATTGTTGTTAATGACTTGCTAAGAAATCCTATTATAAGTTAGCTTACGGTAGGCAAGAACAGTCGCTTGCCAAACTTTGGTAGGACTGATTCCAAAGTAACTGACCTTAAAGTAGTCAAGTTTCTAAGTGGTAACGTTTAGAACCATAGTGTGCCCTAAAGTTGACATCTCGATTTAGTCCTGAAATCAGGTGTTAAGAAAATTATGATATAAAGTGATTCCACTTTTATCACGCTAGTAATAAATTGATCAGTATTTACTTGGCGACGTCAAATCAGATGTTCCTTTGAGTAAAAAAAAGAAAAAATGGTTCACGGATCACACGACTTTTACTCCCACTCTCCTTTGAGTTTAAATTACTTTTTAGCAAAGCTGGACTATCACAAAATGTTTTGGAAGTTAATTTTTATTGAGAGTCTGCGCATGCGTTAGCCTAAGTTAAACATACGTCAGGTCATCTCTTACAAAATTCTTCATTAATAGTGGCAGTGTTCAACTTTAATGTGAAACAACAGTGTTACCTGTTATATTAACAATTAAGTTTGTTACTGAACAAAAGAATAAGGTGAGTAATCACTTATTTACAGCTCAATAGTGAACAGTGTAAATAGACCTCAGGTTAGTTACTGATAACGGCCGGCCATAACATCGCTAATCCCACCAGTGGGCTCTGGCTCTCCGTCCGAGGAGGTTCTGTGCCGATCAGTCCTCTCTAAGCACGCGTATATATTTCCGTGTTTAAAAAAAAAAAAAATTTTGTTATCACTTCTCATTTTACAATTTTTCCTATCACTTATAATATGAAATGCGATATTATCATATGCTAATGTCGAGCAAGGGTAAAAATACTAGATCCAGGAGCCTCGATACTACAATGAGTTCTCCTATTAAAAAAAGAACAAGGCGTTCGAAAAGAAATACTCCACCAGCCACACCAGGGAGCTCTGTTGAAGAAGTGGATCCCCAACCTGGTACCTCACAACAACAAAACAATCATGAGACAACTCAGACTGGTGAAGAATCGCCGTTTTTCACTCAGAACCCATTTCAAGTGCTATCAAATACACAAAACGAAGAAATGGAAGCAGCACCCACCCCCAGGGAACCCAAACCCCCACCAATATTCCTTAGGAATATTAAAAACTTTCAGTTAATGTGTCACCAATTGAATAACCTAGTGGGCTCAGGAAAATATTTATGCCAAAGCCGCACCAATGACACTAAATTAATGCCCGACACTCCAGAAACTTACAGAAAAATTATAAAATATTTATCTGATACCAAGGCGGATTACCACACGTATCAACTGCGTCAAGAGAGGGCGCTCAGGGTCGTTATCAGAAGACTGCACCCATCTACGCCAACTGATGCTATAAAAGAAGAGCTCGTGGGTATGGGATTCCATGTTCGCCAGATAGTGAACATATTCAAGGAGGATAGAGAACAGCCTGGAATAAAAAGTAAAATACCGCTCCCACTATTCTTCGTTGACCTTGACCGAACGCCCCAGGTCGAAGACATCTACAAGGTCACACGCCTTTATTACACCAGCGTTGTTGTGGAAAAGCCTTACACCAAGCGCGACATCGTTCAATGCCATAACTGTCAGGCTTATGGCCATACGAAAAGATATTGTCATCACATTCCTAGATGTGTGAGGTGTGGTGAGCAACACAAAACAGAAGAATGTAGGAAGTCTAGAACTTCACCTGCAGTATGCGCTTTATGCCACCAAGGGCACCCTGCCAACTACAAGGGTTGTCAAACATACAAAGAATTAAAAACAAGAATGTACGCAACTCCTAGAGAAGAAGGGACATCCAGGCCACCAAGACAACCCTCTAGAACAGTGCACGGAAGAGTGACCTATGCTCAGATGTTCAAAGGAGACACTATAAACACTCAATCTCAGGCCCTGCCACAAGAACCTCAACCTCGAGAATTCACAAATCGACCTCAAGACCCACATCCCTCCATCCCTGAACCTAGGTTCAATACCCAGACATACATTCCTCCTCCTTCCAATTCCACTGACCTCACAAGCCTATTAACTTCTTTCCTCTCTGAATTTAGATCCCTTATCACCCCTCTTATCTCATTACTTACCAATGTTATATCCAACCTCATTCCACCGCCGAGAAATCCATAAATGTCCTCAACCAAATCCCTTTCCATTCTCCTATGGAATGCGAATGGTATTCGAAATCACATCAACGAACTGACAATCTTATTACATGACAAAAACATCGACATAGCACTAATAACTGAAACCCGACTAACCAACAAACGACAAATCAACGTTCCTGGCTACAATATTTATAGAACCGATCATCCTGATGGAACAGCTCATGCTGGCACTGCTATAATTATCCACCGATCTCTCTCCCATCATTTATTTCCCTTACCAACCCATAATTTCCTACAATCCACTGCTGTAATAATCCAAACTTCCCTTTACCCAATAACATTAGTTGCGGCATATTCCCCGCCTAAAATACCCATTTCCGAATCCCAAATAATTTCCTTCCTGAATTCCTTAGGACACCATTTCATCCTAGGTGCAGATTTAAATGCAAAACACCAACAATGGGGAGCCAGATCCACAAATTCCCGAGGGCGAACACTGCTATCTGCACTTAATTCCCATCGCAGCAACATCCTTTCACCTAATACTCCCACATACTGGCCAACAGATCCCAACCGCAATCCCGACCTTCTAGACTTTTTCCTACACAAAGGTCTAGGATCATTACACTGTTCCATTTCAAGGCTTGATGATCTTTCCTCAGACCACAGTCCTATAGTCCTAACCGCTTCCACATCACCCATTCCTAAATCATCCTCTCCTTCATTTATCAGGGGACCAGTTAACTGGAACCTTTTCCGTCAAATATTGGATGATAATATAGACCTCAGAGTTTCCTTAAAAACACCTGAAGACCTTGACGATGCAGTGGACTCCTTTACTAAGCTGATCCAGCAAGCAGTTTGGACTGCATCCTCACCTGATCGTCCCAAAAAACACCTCAGTATAAATCCTCTACCCCAAGACCTATTGGACCTTATCCATAGCAAACGATGCTCTAGGGCCCTCTGGCAAAGAACCAGGCATCCTGATGACCGGAAATCGTATAACTATTATTCCAAACAGGTAAAAAAGAAACTGGATATCTTTAGAACCCAATCCTACAATTCCTACCTTTCCTCATTAACATCTAGTGATAACTCCCTCTGGACTGTAACTAAAAAAATCCTTAAAGTCCAATCCATTTCCCACCCCCTCCGCCGTGATGATGGTTCCTGGGCTTCGTCAGATGCGAATAGAGCTGAAGAGTTTGCTAAACATCTATCCTACACATTCACTCCCCATCCCGAACTCCATCCCACCCACACTGCTGAAGTTAAAGAATTCCTCTCTTCACCAATTCCTCTCTCTCTACCTCCAAAACCTGTTAACCCCTCTGAGGTCAAATTCCTCATAAACAAATTAAAACCCCGAAAATCCCCTGGATATGATCTCCTCACTTCACAAATCCTTAGACAACTTCCCAAAAAATCAATTATATTCCTGACCTATCTATATAATTGCATCCTTCGTACTACCAACTTTCCCTTGATGTGGAAACACTCCATAATCGTGCTGTTTCCAAAACCAGGCAAACCCGTTAATAACACATCATCCTACAGACCGATAAGTTTACTCCCTATCCTCTCAAAAATCTTTGAAAAAATCCTCCTCAAACGCATCCTACCCATACTCGAATCCCACAACATCCCTTCTCATCAATTTGGATTCCGCTCAAGACATTCCACTGTCCAACAAGGCCTTCGTGTTGTGGACCATATATCCTCTGCACTTGAAAACAAGCAATATTGCACTGGTGCCTTTCTGGACGTAGCGCAAGCTTTCGACCGGGTGTGGCACGATGGCTTGCTTTTCAAGCTCAAAACCCATTTACCCCAATCCTTATACCTAGTCCTCAAATCCTATCTCTCAAATCGTTCCTTCCAAGTCCGTTGCGGCACCGAATTCTCCACTTACTATCCAGTTGAGGCTGGTGTTCCACAAGGCAGTGTTTTGGGTCCAGTTCTCTACATCCTTTTCACTGCCGATATCCCTCCAAATCCCGATACCTTCCTAGCTACATTTGCCGATGATACTGCCATTCTATCCTCCCACTCAGATCCTCAAATAGCATCTCAAAACCTACAATCTCACCTCTCCTTGATTGAGCAGTGGTGCAACGACTGGCGCATTAAAATCAATGAAGCAAAATGTAAACATATTACTTTCACTCTGCGACGCAGATCCTGTCCCACAATCCTTTTCAATTCAATACCACTTCCCTACTCAGATACAGTCCGTTACCTTGGCTTCCTTCTAGACAAAAGACTAACTTGGAACCCACATACGAGACTTAAAAGACAAGAACTTAACCAACGATATGGCCAGCTATATAGACTACTAAGCAGGACATCTCATCTTTCGATTGAAAATAAACTTTTAATCTACAAGACAATACTGAAACCTATCTGGACCTACGGACTTGAACTGTGGGGAACTGCTAAACATTCGAATATCAAACGCATCCAATCCTTCCAGTCCAAAGTACTTAGAACAATAGCCAATGCCCCATATTATGTCACAAATAAGACCCTACACCATGACCTTAACATCCCTTTTGTCCTTGACATCATCCCATCCAGATTCTCAAACTTTCACCAGAACCTTATCCATCATCCAAATCCTCTAGCTCAATCCCTATCCAGCTCCCACCATCCCTACAATCCCCCTCGAAGGTTAAAACGGCAGTGGCCGCGAGATCTATTGTAAATATGCTTCTGGAGTCCTGGCAATGGCCAGCTTCTCCACTCAAGTCCTGAGCATCTGTGGCTCTAGTGCCCTCCTTCAGCCTCCACTGGCTTTTAATACTAGTGATGCGGCTGGAAAAGTGGCACTGGGATCTCTGGAGTCCTGCTTTGCTTTCCACATGTGGGGAGAAAAGGCTGGCTCGGAGATTCCTGGGCGAATGTATATAGGTATGAATGTGTTTAGAAGTTTTTATTTTATTTTGTTTATTTATTTTTTTATTTTATTTTATTTTTTTTCTATTGATTTACATTTTTTTTTTATAAGTATTATTTATTTACTTTTATATTTATAGTTACTTCTGTATTACTTGTATATACTGTATGAATGAGAACTTTTAGCCTTAATACTTATAGCCCTCCAACAGTGGCTGATTGTATTATTATTCAATAAAAATAAAAAAAAATAAAAAAAATTTTTATTGAATCAAATTCTTATAGTACTCATTTCTGATTATTAGTCTATTTGAACCACATAACTCCAGTCTCCAAGCAAAGAGATTTGAAAGTACATTTATTTATGTATTTAAATTATATATAAGTAAGGATTGTACTGCATAATAAAAATTACAGAATAAATATCTTTAAAACTTTTTTTTTCTTCATATAAAATTTAACGAAATGGGCAGACGAGGGTTTCATTTAGTGTTGCCCAAATGCCAGTCTTGCCCAAAGACGAGTCTTGGTCTTGCGCAAGAGTCTCGCAGCCTGTTAGATTATTATTATAGAGATATAACTGTAATTTTTTGGATAGGAGAAACTTAACTAAGCTCGAATTAAAAATTATAAGAGATAAATGCAAAAGTATATTGGTTATTTGCCTTAATTTGTATTTTAAAAATTGATTTTTTTTTACCAGTCTTGGTCTTGGTCTTGCAACATTTATGCAGCTTGGTCTTCGTCTTGTCCTTTGCAAAACCAAGACTGATTTTGAGCTACACTAGTTTCATTGCTTACTAAAGCATAAAGAAAAATCATTAAATCTTTTAATCCTTTAGAAAGTTATCTTTTTGGAATAAACTGACAATATAATTATTTTAATATATCATCGTGTCTAAAGTTTTTAAACTACAGTGAAATTATTAAAGTTTATTAACATATGTTTTGCTAATACGTTGAGCTGAATGATTTTTTTTTTATATTCGACTTATTCTTGTTCTGACTCCTATTTCAAAAAATTTGTTTCCAACAAAAAGAAAAAGTTTTGTTTTTTACCCTTCAGCCAACTATGAAATATTTTCATGGTTGAGCTATTTTTCTTTACTACTAATAAAGAGAGAAATTTATTTAAAATAAACCAATAAACTTGATAATATCAGTACTGTAAAAAATATTACAAGGATCGCTAATGTTATCTTCTTATATCACTTGAATCAATGCATCCTCTTAGGCACCGTTCCTAACACTAATTTTAAATTCATATTCAAAACTATTTGGTACCGGTAGAGAGGGAGTGAAGGAGAGATAAGAAAAATATGACTCTGGCATTAATTCGCACCCCTCACCTCCTAGCCTGGTAAAACCACGTATAGCCTAAAAGGCAAGGAAGGGGAGTGAAAAAAAATTCAATATCGGCATTATGACTAAGATATTGTTCAATTTAAAATTGTTGTGGGTTTATTTTGATATACAAAGGCAAGCTATTCAGTTTGTCTATTTATTTATTTTTAATTTTATTATTTTTTTTTGTATGAAGTAATAATATAATTGGATACCATAAAATATACATTGCACTACATGATTAAAAATTTGAAATAAAATTCGTAATCTTCAAGATTTGAATTCTATTCAAAGATATGCATTTTCTGAAAGTAGGTTTCCTTTAATTCTACCGCATTCTCACAAATTAATTTTATTTATCATGTACATGGAACGTGTTAAATTCTATCCTTTTGTGTTGATCATTGAATATTCATACCTGGAGGTCGGAGGAGCAGTGCCTATGTCGGAAAATTGGATTTATCCTGATCGGATTTACCCAGTCCCTCTTGGAATGATATTCTATTCAAATAGTCTGAACATTTCATATATTTATTTAATAATAAAAATATAAATATTTATCCCGTATGTCGTTTACAAAGTTTTTACAAAATCATATTTTATTATATAATATGAAATCAATTTGAAAAAACAAGGAAAAAGAGACCAAAGCTGTGTGACTTATCATTCTTATTATAGGTACAAAAATTTATGATATTTTTCATGTGCTTTTAATTCATCTATAACCAAGCCTTATTTAAACCTAATATTGCCATTTTTACTTTTATAATTTTAATTTTAGTGCATAATCCATTAAACATATAAAGTGCTTAAGCATTATCACTGACTAAAAAACGGGCATAAACCTAAGTCAGATTTATAACTATTATGTAATAGTCATAAATATTTGAATATATTTAAAAATTCTGAAAAAAAGAGGTGGACGTATTTTAAAAAAAATAAGTATTAGGAGACGGAATATGGTACTTTGTTTTGTGACGTTTACAGCTAATTTATAGAAGGCGGAATCCTCAACTTATGTTTTCTGGGAGAACATATTTTTCTGACCTCCAGCTTTCTTCGGGAAAAACTATCTTATTTTCTTAAAGAATGTAGAAGTATTTACTTTTTAAATAGTTTTACTTTTTCTAGGTTTTTAAAGCATTTTTATCCGGGCATAATTTTGAAAATTATAAGCACAATCTGATCCAGAGTGGATGGTCTTTTATTCCGTTTTTGAATTTTCTCTTTGCGTATTCGATGTAAATATAAGAGCACAAGCATTCGATCGCATATACACCATACTTACACATGTCAATTTTTCAAAGTTTTATACAGTCTGAAAACATTTGTTTTTTTTTTTAAAAAAAAAGAAGGTTTTTTTCAGCTGTGTAAGTTACGGCTCTGAAATCGTTTCCAATATGTATTTATTGCAATTTCAATAGATTGCCCATTTTAGGTTATCTTGTGACATTTGAAAAATGGAAAAATTTTCTTTAGAGATTTGTTAGAGGGACAGAGGAACTTTCTGAATTCCATTAACAAGCCCGTAAAATAGAGGGTCCCAGCTGCCCAATAGTTTTATTTCTAGAGCCCCTATTGACAAACAGGACAGGGTGGCCGTCGAAAACTAAGCAATACTTTTTTTCTCCAATGTATACTTAACTATTAAATACATTCAATACTTATTGAATGTATTTAATAGATAAGTTTTTATTTATACATAGTTTTTATTTCATTGAATATATTTTTCCTTAATTTTCTCCTAGAATTGCCGAACTCATGCCTTCTTTTTCTATGTTGTAGTTTACAGTATTCACTGAAGATGATTTCAGGTAATGTGTTTTTTTTGAGGATTTTCAACCCGAGGTGAGTTGGCATTGGATCTATGTACCGTATGTATTGGAGGCGTGGTGGCCGAGCGGGCAAACGCGTATACACAGCACAGTGTTGCTCGGCAATTTGATTAAAGATAAAATAATTACGAGTTCGCGTCCAGGTTCCGAGAGAGCTTTTAACGCATTTATACCCAACTCTAATCCTGGGTCCGGGAATACCCCCGTATAGCCTAAAAGGCAAGGGAAGGCGGTGAAAATAATATCATATACATAAGAATTATTTCTACCACTCATCCCTATAATACATATAATATAAGCAGTTCATATTTCTTTGGTAATAATAATATATAATCAGAAACGTATTAACATTTTAGTGATCACCATCAGGTTTATTATCCGCCCAGGTTTTTAAGCTATGTTTGATAATGATTATTATTGCTACATTTATTCTGACTTAAGATTAATTATTTATAATTAATATATTCTGATGAAGGTGTAATGGCCGAAAAAAGAAAACTTAGGTAAGTGCTTTAGACCACACGATAGAAGTGAAAATATCAACTAGGCGAGATTTACAATATGAAGTATAAATTATAAATAATAGTTCATTATAAACAGGTTGAAATGCTGAAGATTTTCCTCGATTAAAGTATGGAGGTCTGATTTTGAGTTTCTGAGATATTTTAATCCATATCTTCAATAAAACTTGTTATCATTCGGTTTTCGACACTATTTTTTCTATTTTCGGCTCTCTAGCACGGTTAAGATAAAACTTTCGAATAATAGCTGATTACAAAGAAGTTGAAATGAAAAACATTTCCAATAGTTACAATATGCAGGTCCGATTTTTAGTTTTCGAGATATTTTAATCCATATGAAAAACAATTCAAACATTAGTTGATTCCAGCCAATTTTACCAGAGCGTTGGATACTAATATTAACTTATAGAATGGCATCTAATACTTATACTAAATCATGCTTATTCGGTAATTTTTTCATATTCCTACAACAAATAGTCTTTAAAAAAATTAAGGTGTGTTCTTTAGACCGCACGATAGAAGTTAAAACACCGTTATAAAAAGGATCATTTGGTTTCCGACACTATTTTTTCCTTTTCGCCTACCTAACATGACGTAAAGTTAAGATACAATTTTAAAAAATAACCTATTTCAGAGAGTATGAAATATTGAACTATTCCTTATCTTACAGTATGAAGGTCTGATTCTTAGTTTTTGAGATTTTTTAATCCATATGCAAAAACACTTCAATTAGTCGAATCCAGCCGACATTACCCGAGTGTTACACATCAGGAATCTGACAGCTCAACATAATTCACTCTCCACAAAAAAAAAGTGTAAAACGCGCCTAAAGAAGTATTCACTTCAATAAATACAAGAAAACAAACAATTTTCATTTAAATTTGTTAATATTGTAACTCAAGGAGATTTTTTTTTTTGTTCATTTGCGTACTACCGTATAATGTTTTTACTTTTGTTAGCATTGAAGTAAAATTTCTAAGGAGTAACTTACCATCCTTACAGCCTAAACAACACTTGATTATTTCGAAGGGAAGTTATTTAGGCCCATCTTTGACACATGGCATGGCCCGTCCGGAGGATATAAAATTGGTCCAGCTCCGACAGAGACACCGGTGTGGCACTTATTAAAACTGAATGATAAATTATCATATTAACCAGGCTAATGCCGGCTAAGTATAATCTTTTGATTAATAGCCGAGGCTTTGTCGTGGGGTTATTAATGACGTCTGTCGCTCTTGGTCTACCGCCTCGAAAAAGCGTCCCCGAGAGACGCCTCTTGTCTTGGAGGGTCTTCGAGATTGAGCTGGCCAGGCGAGGGGGAGGGGAGAGTGAGATGGAGTGAGGGGAGGGGGTGTTGTCTAAACTTTATCGAAAAGAAAGATAATTAAAAAATTATAAATATAAATCACCTTTGAATGGAGGGTATATTTTGTTTGAAATATCGCTTGTCACTTTTTTTGTTGACATGAAAGAAAATATAAACTTGAAGATGATGATTAAAAAGAATTAAGACAGGCCTTACATAGATTCTTATCGTAAATACCTATAGTTATTTATAAGACATAAATGGGGGCTGGGTAGCTCAGTGGGTAAGGCATCGACCTTCTGTATTCTGGCAGCGGCAGGTAATTACTTGTTCAGTTACATTATCCTTGGACATTATGGATAGACCCCTCTGGGACACATTCAGCCTCTATAAAGTCGGTTCTGTTAATTAAATAATTAATTAGTGAGAAAAACCTGGTTGAACGTGATCTAATCGGAATCACCTGCTTGCACAATTCGTTTTTTAATTAATTGATGTAATAATGCTTTATATATTTTTTTAAATATAAAAAAATATTAAAATGAATATTTTATAGTATGGTGATTTTTTATTGTAAACGTTAAATCTTACTGCTATGAATGGTTGATAATTTCATTCTGAACTAAGTTTCCATTTTCTATTCGGTTCTCTATTTTATGAATTAAATATGAAAAAGTCGGTCAAGTAGGGTTTACCTGTATTTCAAGGTTGGTGATAAGCTGTTTTAAAATTTAAAAAACCGGTGTAGTCTTATCAAGGAGTATGTTAAGTATTATAAAAAATAATATTTATAATAAACATTATTCAGGCATTTAGGCATATAGATGTATAGATAGTTAGAGCAATAAAATAATAACGAATATTATAAAAAAATATTTTTTCTGCAAATTCTCGGAATTGACATATTTTTACTATTATTAGGAATTTCCACTAATACTGAGTTTCCTTAATCGAAAGTGCTTGGATGGCTTCTTTTCATAATGTCCTATCTAAGGTCCATTCTTCCCGTAGACCATGACCCATCATGGATTCCTCCATTTCGTTATCACAGGTCTTCTCTTGACAGGTCTTGGTCTTTCTCGGCTTCTTCTTTCCCTAGTTCTCTATAATTAGAGAATTGAGATACAAAGTTATAATTAATCTAACTTTGGAACGGTTAGAGATAAACTAGTAAAATAATATATATTCTTGAAGAAAATTATTATTAAATGCTTTCTTCCTCACTACTTAATCGTAGAAAGAAGCAATCAAGAGTTAGACAAGCCGAATACAGTAAAAATTATGAGGTAATTTTTTCTTCCACGTTAACGGTAGTTGAGGACGAATATCTCAGAAGATAAAAATGTATATAATCAATCATATTGCAAATTTTATCAGCTTTAATTTTAGTTAGAAAGTCTTTGTCGATGCGATGGATGGATTTCTGATGTAAGCGAAAACCCGAAAAGGTGACCTTCTAGACGCAATCCATATCTGGCTCACCACCTAGGAGTGGGGATTTTTAGTATGTTTACCTCTTTACCAATCCAAACAATGTTGCATAGTCAAAAATTGTGTTACCGCCATTTCCTTCTATGATCATTCATTGACTGGATTATCTGGTAATACATTTTTTTTTTTTTTAATAAATGGGATAAATGCAATGTCATAGTTGAGGAAATCCTAAAAGTCTATCTAAAACTCAAGATATTATTCATCATGAAATCCCCTATTTTTATACCGAGTTTAAAATTATTTTATTTTAGTTTACACACTAAAATTTACTTCTGATGGTAACTTATAAAATCCCTTCATAATTAGATTAAATAATCCTAGTTTTACTTTCAGCTTTAACGTTTTTATCTTAAGTTACTGAAGTAATGGAACGCACGGAACAAGTTTTGTACCCTCCAGAGATTAAATGAATACAAATTACTGCTATAAAACAATATAAAGAATAATTAGTTTTAGGAAACATATAAATAAAACAATTAATATTGTTTTATTCGACTTATTAAACCAGAGCCGCGGAAGCTGGGTATAAGCTAACCATGAAAAATGCGTGGTAACGACCTCGGAGAGCGGGGTGATGGATGTGACGTAGATGGAGTACACGCTGCCCTCCAGGCCTTACTCTGTATCAACTAATTATTTGATGATTCATATCGTCCTCAATCTTGCTCATTGCCCTGATGAATGTGCCCTGAAATGTTTTATACCTGCCTTCTGTGTTTGCTTTATTCAAATCTACATCAACTAAAACCGCGCTTGATCAGCTAATATACATTATTAAAACATCCCTTAGAAGTGAGAAACATAATAACCAGTCCTTAGTAAAATCAATATATTTCTTTTTGTATATGTGTAAGTTTATTAGAGCTCATTTATTCCAACTAGGGCCGGAAGGGTTGTAGTGGTACAGTTTTTTTTTTGTTTTGTTTTTTCGGATGAACCAATAAATCTAAACACAATCAACATATTCTAGCGCAGAATTTGAATATAGTACCTAATTCATAAACTTTTTATTTTTATAAATTATTTAGCCCTAGTCAGATACCTATCCTTTCATGATAAACTCCAGTCCCATCCGAATCCACTTGTTTCCAGCCTTGCTTCTTCCTAGATTCCTGATAATCCCCCTAAGTATCTGAAAAGCAGATGGCCTCGTGATCTTCTCACCTAGAATTAAATATGGAGTTCTACCACTAGGCAGTATCTCTTCAAGTTTGTTTATGTCATTATATCTATTTTATTTTATTTTTTATTTATTTATTTTTTAATAAAATATACAACTGTATTACATGTAAAATACAACAATTGTATGTGGCATTGGTAACATGACATGTACAACATGAAGAGAAACTATGGTTCCAATGGTAGAACTCAAATTAAAGTTCTATATTAGAAGGTCCCGAGGCCATCTTCTTTTCAGACGCCTCGGAGGATTATCAGGGATCGAGGAGGAAGCAAGGTTTGAAACGAGAGGATTCGGATGGTTCTACAGTTTGTTATGGAATGATAGGTATCTGGATTGGGCCAAATTGGAAACATATGGAACATTAAAGCTCATGATTTTGGATTGTAAGGATTGGATACTAAAGGAATTCGATGGTTTAGTGGAGCCCCAAAGCTCAATTCCGTAAGTCCAAATAGGTCTTATTATTGTCATATATATGACTCGTTTGTAATTGATTGAAAGCTTAGAGCGTTTGTCTAGTAAGTGCTTCAGTAGTCGAAAACGTCGGGCGATTTCTAGCCGTTTCAGTTTGGTATGGGGGTTGCAAGTTCATTATTTTTATTATTTTCATTATTATTTCTAATGTGTGCATTTTTACCATTTTAATTGCTTAAACAATTGTAAATTTCATTAAATAAATTTTAAAAAATGTCTGCCAAGTAAGGTCAGTATAGCTTCCTCACCGTTTTCATTTGC
Source organism: Nezara viridula (assembly GCA_928085145.1). Classification (NCBI taxonomy): domain Eukaryota; kingdom Metazoa; phylum Arthropoda; class Insecta; order Hemiptera; family Pentatomidae; genus Nezara; species Nezara viridula. The sequence goes on along the minus strand of OV725080.1, from coordinate 87,985,164 downwards.
TAAAAAATATCTATATTAAAAGGTCTACAAATTTTCTAATGAGGATGAAATCTATAGAATAAGCTGTTTTCGTAAATTCGGAAATCCCTCAACATATACGATATGTTGATATCCACGAATTTTGCTTATCAGCAAATAATATGCGAAAAAGTTCCGCATTTGCTGATTGAATATTCGATACTTCGTAATTAACAAAAAAGTATTAGTGCATACTGAATATATATCTCGCTACTGTTATTTCAAATGTAAAAATTTAGTGTTTTATAGGAGAGCATAAAAATTAATTATTTCTTTATGATTTATTAGTATAATTTTATATTGTATTGCCCTCTGCTATTTTCCATAGTACTACACTACTTATATCAATTGCAGACTACATAATGTCAAAAATAGAATAAAAAATGAAAACTTTTACATACGACCTCAGCATTTACAGCATTACTTAATAGGTATGTTTTCACTCGCAAAATGGACGGAGCAAAAATACATAGGCAAAATTCAACTTTATGTCTGTTCAGAGTTAACGAGACTAATACTTTTCTTCAGTCAGAACAAAACTAATTGAGCTGGAATATTTTTTTTCACATCTCACACGAATTCAATGCTTCCCTACCTTTGGTAGCGAGGAAGCAAAAGTAAAAATTATAAAAAAAATATTTATTTGTTATTTATGAACACGATAAATAAGTTTCATTAGATTTATTACGAAAAAAAAAACGCCGTTTTCAAAAATAAATTCATTTTCACAGCACTTTTTCTTAAATGTTTACGTTCGTCTTAGTAAGTATTTATATTACTTTTTGTATTACTTACTAAAACCTGTTTAGACTTGCGCATGATAGATATTTGGAACAGCTAAAAAGACTCACATAAACAAACTTCGAATCTTTCAAGCAAAAACATTAAGGACAATGACAAAATCACCTTGATAGGTTAGCAACATAACCAACATAGCAACATAACATACTGAAGTCCGTATGCCGAACACATGCGAACTCAACACACAATTCCACGACAACTTACAAGGACATCCTAACACGCTCAGAAATGACATGGACACGGCGCAAATGCCAGGTAACGTCTGTAGGAGACTGAAGAGGAGCAGGATGAGGGACCTGTAGATATCACGCCAGGAGGATGTGACGCTGGGTACTGCCATCCCCCACTCTCATAACTTGCATGTTATAATGTTTTTGAATTGATCATCATCATCATCATTGATCATTCACTGGTTGTCATTCTCATTATGATAGGTGTGAATAAAAAACAAATTAAAGTAAAAAAAAAGCTCTTCTTAATTGCACCATTGTATTCATTAGGTGTTTTTACATAAGAATCGATACTTTCCTCAATTTCTATATAAAATCCAGAGTCCTTTGGAAATCAGCGACACAATTTTTGTATTTTGAACATTCCTGAAAACTAATTCCCTTTTCCTTGCTAGCCAAATAAGGAACTAGTGATTATATTCATTTATCACCTAATGTTTATAATATTGTATATTAATTGTGTGTGCATATATATATATATATATATATATATATATATATATATATATATATATATATATATATATATATATATATATAATTGTATATTAATTTTAAAAATTGTCTGTAGTGATTGATAAGTATGATGTGTTGTTAGCAACCCAATGTAATTGGGCAGCACCATTTTATTTTATGATAATAAAGTGATTGTCTCTCTCTAGAAAGAAATTGAGAAAGGAGATCTTCACTTCTTCAGACCAATGCCCAAAAATATTTTTTTTTTTTTTGTTTTTTTTATAGGTCGATTATTCCACCTTCTTGATCTTCTTTAAATTTCAAATTAAAAAAAAAAAAAACATGAAAAGAAATGTAATAAAAAATATTTAGGATATAAAAAACTGTATTTAATTTCAGGCTCAAAGTTCAACAAATATAAACTTTTTTCACACAAAAACTGAAATAAACTTCGCAATGAAAATTTAATCTCGTACCATCTTCTACCAGAGTTCCTAGAGAACTAAATATACAAGTGTAGTTTCAGAGGTTCACCAATATTTACATGCTAGATCTCTGTCATTTATTTACACGCCATACTTAGTAAGAAAATAAAAAATAAAAAATCTCTTCTGATGTATTCAAATACCTTAAAAGTGTACATCATATGATGGGCAATATCAAAGTTGGTTTATTATTATCATTTGTATATTTAAGTCTAAAAACTGAATTCATAAGTATATTTATAAAATTTTTGATTTTTTTGGTTTATTATTATATATATTTTTTTTTAACACAAAGTGGACAGTAACACAAATTAAATATCTTTCAGGCCATTATGAACACGCAAATTAATTTTGAAGAAATCCAGGATAGGTTTTGAAGATAAAAATAATGGTCAGAATGGACAAAATAGATGTCAGAATGCATAGAGTACATGCATTTTCCACTAATAAAAATTATTAGTCCGTGGTAAACGCAATTTTTCATCAAACTATTCCGTCTGAAACATCATAAATAGCTTCTTCACATCGTAACCTAAAACTTTTTTATTTACTTAAATTCTGAGTATTGGGGATTTTTCAATCTGGAGGCTGGCAAACTTTATTTATTTAATTAATTAGGAACTAAAAACTCGTAAATGTCCATTTTCTTTCCACTTGAATCGTAAGATAACTTACGCACACAGTCGAGTAAAAAGGTGACCTTCAAAAATACTAAGCCGTTTGTCGTGACCTACTCTCCCCCTGACCCTCCCCAGATTGTCAAAATAATATTTTTTATCGATTTTTTGATCAAGTTATCTTACGATTCAAGTGGAAAGCAAATGTGTATTCACGAGTTTTTAGTACTTAATTAAATAGACAAAGTTTGCCGATCTCCAAATTGAAAACGCCCCAATTCTAAAAATGTTCGTAAATAAGATATTTGTAGATTACGAGGAGATGAAGCAATTTACGAAGACTCAGGCGGTTGTTAATAATTCGATAAAAAGGGCTCTGTTTCACAGACTATAATAGTTAATTATTAATTAATAATGAAGTTATTTAATAGGCAGTTATTATAAATATAGACGTGATGAATTATATATATATTTTTTAAGATCTCCATTAAACAATATTACTTCGGGAAACTTGGTTCATGCTTTTGTCATACTGGTTACCATACATTTCGGCGGCACGATTGCGAACATGTTCATCTTCAGGTAAGACGGTACCCCGAGCACCGTTGGTAGGATTCGTGTTAAAGACCCAGCCAGTTTTCTTGTCTTTCTTCGCCTTCTTGCTCCAGATCCATCTCTTCTCCTTTATACTATCATCTTCTTTCACCTCTGGTAGGTTAAATTCCAGAGGTTCCGCTGGTTCTTCCGAGAGGACTTCCTCTGGTTCTTCCGCAGCCATAGAATATTCTTCTCGATGAGATGGTCTCCCGTCATCGGGTTGATCTTCTGTGGAATTAACCAGCAAAAGGTACTATTAAAATTTGATTTAAAAAATATAATCAACTGAAAAATAAACTACTAAGGAAATTTATTTTATAATTAACTAATAAAAACCGTTGAATTTGACAACCTATAAACATTTAAACTTGATGTAACAGTCGGGAGACTGTCGCCCCTAAACTGAATAAAATTTACATGTCAGGATCCGTAATAGATGTCACAAATTGGAAATATATTCCCTTAAGACAAAAATAATAATTTCCGTAGTCTTTTTTATATTTTTAAATCTATTTTTTTTAACGTTTAAAGTCTCAAATATTGTCAATTTATATTCATCACTTACGATCATATGTGATCTACCCATGACACGATATGAAGCCAACCATGATATGACCAATTGGAAACATTTAAAATATAATAAAGAGAAGGATATTCGGGATGATCAGTCAAAAATAAAAATGGCAAAAATAAATAATAGTATTTATTTTTGATTGATCACCCCAACTATCCTTCTCTTCTTTATTCAGTACAGTCAACCATCAACCCACAATTAAAATATATTAAATCATTTTAAAAATATTCTGTGCTCATATTGTTTCGAAAACTTTCAATATATCATTGAATGATTTGAACAATTAAACTTTAATATTGATGTGACCATCCGCTCAAAAAATACTTACAAACCATTTAACAGACAGATCGAACATATTTTATACAAAACAATTTAACGTAATTGTTATTCATCTTAAATTGGGAGTTCATAACGTTTCATCAAAAATAATTCATGGTGATTCTCCGAGCCGTTTGTTAATCTAAATTAAAGTGGTACCGGTGGGCAGATTTTACACAAGCTCCTATCGTGTATTATATCATTTTATCAGATTTTCTTGTTGTGTTTTATTTATTGTATAGTTTTAAACTTAAATAAATGAATAAATAAAAAATATATTAATTGTTAAACAACAAATGAATCGCTATAGCTATGAAGGAACGATTTGAGACTGAGGAAGAATTTTTGAAAGCTTACACATCATTTTTATTTTATTTTACTTTCTTTTTACTTATGGTGAGAAGGTAAGAAAATTATAAGACTTATGTATATAACGATTTTTTTAGTTACTTATTACACACTTCAAACATCCCTTATTTTTATTTTATTTTTCTGTTGGCACTACAGATCATGTAGATCTTTTGCCGCCTTAACAAGAATACTCCATCTCTGCCAGTCTTGAGATATTTCTTTCCATTTATCTGCAATCAGCTCTGTTGCATCTTTGTTGATTCTATCTATTTATCTGTTTTTTGGCCTTCCACGTGTCTTTTTGCCTTCTATTGAGGCATTCATTGTTTCGGAGAGGCTTCCAGATGGATAGCTACGAGGTACATGCCCCACCAATTTTAACTTCCATGCTTTCATCATGGGATATTGATTGAGAAGTTTCTGTAAAAAGTATTTCTTTGGTCTGCTGATTAAAGCTTAAGAATAACTGTAATTTTAACATCTCTTGATAGCCGATTTAGTCTTGGCGCAATGTTAACGCAGTCCTTTGTCAGGTTCTTGGATCTCTGCCTTTTTTTTTTTTTTTTTTTAGAGTTTTAGACCTTTTACGCAGATGATCAATATATGACACATATACGCTCTTTAGTCTTTAACAAACTGCTTTTTATTTCACTATGTCCAAAAATCTTTTATCTTCTTCTCTTACTCCACACAAGTCTGGATACTGAACCGTCCGCTTGTATGCGTACATACTAAGTCCTCCGTTATTATTTCATCCTCCCACAAAGTCAGGAGATTAATTACTCCATTTGTGGTTACCATCCCTGCGGAATGTTAATGTTGATCCCTTAAACTGCAGATCGAAAGTGATTTGGGTGATCCACCTGACACTTAGGTCATCCTTCTACTCATCTACCCTTAGTCATCTTACCACTCAAATAAGCATGCTCTGTTGAGGCCTTTTGGTAATTGTATCCTCTGTACAATACCTCGACAGTATCTATACAAAAACACGGTAAAACAGTTTATGAAACATTACTTATTGACTTTTTGAAATAAGAACACGATACAATGGGACTACAATGTCAAATACGAAGCGGCTTTTTATAGAATGATAACAAATTTTACATTTCATTGGCTCATATTTCGTCATACTAAGTACTATTTAAAAAAATCTAGTGTGTCCACTCACACGACTTTCCTACCTATTACAAAAAGTTTTTATATCTTTACATGTGTTCATGAAGAAACAAAAAATAATTAACCTAGATTACATTTTCCTGAAAATTGATCAAACATAAGATTTGAGTACGATTTATTTGATAAACTAAAGCAATGTAAACCGTCTTAAGATAGATCAGTGTAAAAATTTCAATACTTCCTAATATTGCTGATCAAAAACTTTTTGCCATAGCTTAGGTGCTTAGTATTGACAAACAATAATTTCTGTTGAAAGTATAGGAAATAGTGAAGGTTGTATGATGGAGGCAAAAGATTTTCTTAATTTCACTTAGTCATCTTTATTCTCTCATTCACCCCTTTCTGACACCAGGATATGAAACCGTAATCTTACATTGGGAATTAAATAGCTGTAACTTCGTTAATAGTTGTCCAAAATGAACGATTTTTATATGGCTTTGTAGGGAATTTCATTACCTTTCAAACGGCAGGCTGAACGATCTTTACCCTTACTTAATTAACTTTTTATCCTGAATTTTTTGGGGAATTTAGTCTATATACGAAAATTGAAAGAACAATGATTAGAACATTATAGGGAAGTTTCATCAAAATCGTTAGAGCCGTTTTTGCTCTACAGTCTATAGAAAATGTTTTTCATTTATTGCGCGCAAGCTATTGCGCATGGAGCACCGAATTTCCGTCACAGCCATCAGTAATCAAAACCCTACTAAATAAAAAAGAAGCGACAAAATCGGTTCTGTAGTTGACGAGAAAATCTTGGCACAGACAGACAGACAGACATACCAATGGCTAAAAATGTGTTTTTCGACTCAGAAGGCTCTGAAACTTATAGATCTGTCGAAAACCGCATGTCGGAAATTTGACCCAATTGCAATACTTTCCTTACTTAGTATAGGTAGGAAATTAGAAAAAAATGTCGTATGTTTTACTGTAAGTAGGCCAGTTATTTTTCAAAACAGGAAAAGTATCTGTTATAGGTATGTAATAGCTGTTATTATGTCATATGTTGTTTTATATTTGGATAAGGTTATCTACTATTTTCTCTTATTTGCAGTAACGTTTACTATGAATTTAATAAAGTTAAGAGTTTGTTTGGAAGAGAAAATATGAATAGAGGGACTTGTTCAAAAGAATATTACAATCAATAAAAAATTATTGGACACCTAACTAAAAAAAAAAAATGTTTAAAACATCTAAAATTAAATTTGTTTTTACAAGTTTCACTATAATCTGTTACCAGATGTTTATATAATAGAAGAATAACAACATCGATTCAAATATACCTGATACATCTCAATAGCAGATACTTTTCCTATTTAAAAATAACTGGCGTACCTAACGTAAAAAAGTTTTGTTTTGGGGGAATTTGAGCACGATGAGCGTGGGGATTCTGCTCGCTCTATAGTCCAGTAACTTCGTGAAGAAAAGGGAGTGTTTACCGACTTAACTTATAAGGTTTGCCGAGCCTATTCTTCTCTCAGAAAAGGTAATTTAATCAAGCATAAAAATGTATGGAACTTTTTTTTTCGTAAAATGTGATTCTTTTTGGTTAAAATGGAGACAACCGAGAAAAAAATATACATAGCAGTATTTGGGATATTTCAACTTAATCCGAAAGACCGTCGAAGTCAAAATTTTGGATTTTTGTGTCAGTCACAGCCCTCACACACAAAAGAAATATTTTACTTTGGGAATGTTAAAAGTTAAGTTCCTATAATAATTACTAAATAGATTCAATCGGCTAGTCTGCCGAATGAATTCCTAACCTTTAGAAGATATTCCACTATTAAAACAAGTTTTTTGAAATTAATTTCATTCAGATATTCCTATTTCTTTTATGCTTTATCAAATAATTATAAGTTTTAAATATATACTTCTTGCATTAAGAATACAAACACATAATCAAGTTTTTTATACTTCGAATAACTCACCAAGGTCATTCCGATCGATTCCTTCTTGATCGGCGTCATCCAGTAATGAATCCCCTATAACACATTTATCTAAATGAGTACATAATAATGTATTTGATAATTGTTTTTGTATTTTATAACTTTTTAAATGTACATGGTTAAAAAAATTAACATAACGAATAAATCAGCTATAAAAAAAATATTCATAAAATAATTAAACATGTATAAATTTACTTTTTAACAACTTACCCAACGCATTTTCTTCAACTACGTTCGGATATTCCGAAGCAGATGAGTATAGATTTGGTGGTGTGTCAAACAGTCGCAGGGCCAAAAATGCTATTACAAATGCAGTTAACATGTCTCCTCACTACATATTAACCTCAAATTATCTTTTTCAAACACATGTTCGGTAAGAAAATATTATGTTATTAAAATTATGTAGTATAAAAACTGTAGTCGAAAATTCAAAAACTTGAATTAAAAGAATTTGAAAATATCTCACTGTCATCAAATGCTCATTAGTCATGACGATTATTTATTGTATTACCGAAATTATTGAAAATTAATAAATATTTTTTTAAAACAGAAGGATAACGTAAAATTTTAATTTATCATGTAGCTCCTTTTCGTATTATTGATGAATCAACACAGGAATTTTCAGTATTATCTATTCTTTTATTTTTATTTCCCGCAATTATTTCATTATAATTTTCTTCGGGTCGGTACTATTTATTTAAGAATAATAATAACCCACAATAGCCTCAATAGATAATCAGCGGTATGAAATAGATCATCATATAATAAACGAAAACTTCATTCTTTCAAATGTATCAATTAGCCTAAGTTTCTTTAGTCTAAATTAATTAAGATTATTAAAGCTAAAATTTGTTTTATTGTTTTCCTCATCTGATCGGTTTTACCATTTCTCCTCAATATTTCAAACGGCCAAGACAGCATCATCATTAAGATTGTTTTATGTTTGTAATTTAAGAACACCGGATTCTTGGGGTGTTGGGAGTTCTATTATATTTTAAAAATATTATTTTTACTAATAAAATCCATTTGAAAAATCTAAACAGTTAGCTAACCCTTTTTTTAACAACCTGATACCAGCAAATGTTTCAAAACGTTGGCAACAACTACCACAAGATTAAGCTTTTGATGTAGTAGTAAGAGATAGATTTTAAGGTGAAAAAAAAAAAACAGGTAAATTTATTGCGAATCATCGCTGTTTCTTGGTCAACGTTTGTGCAAGGTGATTTGACTGAGATCATACTAAACCGCCAGATTTTCCTCTTAATTAATTATTTAATATATATATATATATATATATATATATATATATATATATAGAGAGAGAGAGAGAGAGAGAGAGAGAGAGAGAGAGAGAGAGAGGGGTTGAGTGTGCCACAGGAAGGGTCTCCTGACCTCAGCGTAACTCGTTCCTCGGCTGATAAAACAGAATATATAAATAAATAATTTATCTGCTATGATCCAGGATTCGAACCTGGGATGTTGAGTATTGGAAAATCAGTACCTTACTACTTAGCTATCTCACTCCTTTTTAAGTCACAAACTTTTAAGTCACAAACATTATAACCTTTTAATCATTAAAAGCCGAAGTAATGTAAGGTAATGCTGATGGAGATTGCAACAGTTTTTTTATGTCTTACTGTTACTATTTTTATTTATCAATAAATACACAAACCCATAAACATTCAATTTATTTTATTAATTTAAAATTTTCCTAACCTCGATAATTAAGTATTAATTAATCATAGAGATTGATTGATAAATGTCCCGCAAAAACGTTTAGATGACGCAGCTAGCTCACGGAGGGCACAGGTTCCCTAGCTATGCAACACACCAATAAAAGTATATATTTAGAGATTTTATAGTGGTACGATGGGGAAATAAGTACCTCAACTTTTTATCCGTGAGGGAATGAAATTTCATAACTATCCGAGAAGGGGGGGGGGGGGCGGTATCGTGGTAACAGAAGCTGGGGTTGGAACTGACGGCTGTCAGGGGCAGGAGGCTCACATCCCTTGAAAAATGTCGCACTATGTGTGCCTCTGTGCCTGCCTAACTTGTCAGGTATTGTAGCCCTCGGCCAGTTAGTACATTTATGTACCCTCTAGATGGACTTCACTGAATACTTTAACAGTTCAAAGATCCTATTCCTGGTAGAAATACTCTTAAGTGGATATCCAAGATAACTTAAGTGGAGTTTACGGTTACTTTAGCAATCATAAATGAGAGTTTCAGTGAGCCTCTGACATTAAATTTTATATTTCCTAATGCGGTTGGTCGAACACAAAAAAAAAAAAAAAAAAAATTAAAACATAAAATTTATATTTTTTTTTTATTTATTTATTCAATATTACAACAATCAGTCACTTGGACATTAGTTATAGTGAGGTAGGATAACATTCACACTATATGTACAAAAAATATAAAATAAATAGAAGAAAGATTTCAGTAAATAATAATCAAAAAGTATTTACAATAAATAAAATAAAATGACCTAAAAACAAAAAAAAATAAAATTAAGCAAAAACACATGCATACCTATATACACTATTTACAATCAGGCGAGGGAACTCCGAGGAAGGCTTGTCCCTCAAACTATGGAGGGAAAAGCTGGACTCCAGGAGAACCCTACGCTACTCTCTCAACCGCATCACTGGTACTATTGATCGAGAGCACTTTAGCCACATACACTCATGTCTTGAGTGGAGGATCTGTCCATTTCCAGAACTCAAATATATAAAATCTACGAAAGATCGCGAGTCCACTGCCGTCACAAACTTCTTGCAGAATTACAGGGATGGGTGGTGCTTGATAGGGATTGTGCAAGAGGATTTGGATGATACGTAAGGTTATGGTGAAATTTGTAGAATTTTTCTGGGATAAGGTCTAGGACAAATGGGATATTCGAAGGGCTTTTGACTGGAAGGATTGGATGCGTTTGATGTTATAAAATTTTGATGTTCCCCACAGTTCTAGTGCGTAAGTCCAAATAGGTTTCAGTATTGTCTTGTGGATCGGTAACTTGTATTTAATAGAAAGTTTAGATTTCCTGTTTAGTAGTCTGTACAGTTGGCCGTATCGTCGCTTAAGTTCCTGTCTTTTAAGTCTAGTATGAGGGTTCCAGGTTAGTCGTCTGTCTAAGAGAAAGCCAAGGTAACGGACTGTGTCTGAGAAAGGAAGCTGGATGGTGTAAAAATAAACTGGTGGACAGGATTTACGACAAAGGGTGCAGGTTATGTGTTTACATTTGGATCCGTTTATCTTAATGCGCCATCTCTTAATTTAAACATAATGTTACATCAAGTATATAATTGTTTTAAAATTGATTAAGAGGTAAAATTATTTCTTTATGACAAAAAAGTGTGTAAAAAAACTACAGTGTGCGCTTTATACACAATAGAAGTGAAAATATAAACAAGACGATATTAATAATAGAAAATAAACTTTTTTTTTGCTCAATACTCACAGAGGAATAAAATTTACAATATATATAATTATAGTTGTGTATAATCTATTTTTTGTTTTGTATTCACAAAGTCATAGCATGTGCAATATCTACAATAATAAATATGTATATACAATAATAATTGTGTTATAAATTAATGTAGTAAGCTTTGCTCTGTATGACTTATTATTTATGTCATAACTGGTTTCTGAATTCCTCATACCATTAAAACTTTGAGATATTTTAGTCCAAATGTTCAACATGTCGTTACCATTTGGTTCTTGACACCAAATTTTCCCTTTCTGACTCTCTATTTCGGCATCACTTCAAAATACATTCTTGATTTATTTTTTATTACTTCGAATTTATATGTGGGTTTTCTTGGTTACAGCCTGTAAGCTACTAATTCCTTTCAAGTTTTCTCTCAATAAAGCAAACATATTTTAGCAAAATTAAATATTTTATGAGAACAATTTATTTCATAATGTATAAATATCATTTATTCTCTTTTTTTTTATAAAGTTTGCGTTTGTATACATTCCGAAATAAATAAACAAAGTTAAAACTACTTCAAATATCCATAATTATCTCTAAGAGATCCATAATGGTTAATAAAGTTGTCTAAGTAGATGCTAACCCAAATAGGGACTGTATGATTAATTGCAAGAGAAGTGGAATATATTAGGAGTGCCTGTCTAATCTCACCTATTATCATATACTTGACAGGAAATCTTCTAAATAATATCCTACGTCTTTAAATATTACAATAACAGGTCAAAATAATTATTTTACACTTACTAAAATTATTCTTGAAATAAGATAGTTCTTATTGTTATGAGTCAAGTAAAATATTATGAAATAAACATAATTTTCGTATATCCCGATGACAGGATTATCAAAAAATATTTTATTATTTTTTCAGTTTAATGTACAAGATGATAGGCTTATGGTAACACGAAAACACAAAAGCCTTCCTGACAAATGCGTCAAGTGCCCAGGACCACATCTTACAGCATACTGTACAAATCCTGGAAGATTCTTAAAATAATGAACTATCTTTACAACTTTAATAAAACATCGAAACAAACAATTTATCTAATAATATGACCTCAGGAACTAGAGAAGAAGAATATCCTCCCTCTCCTCCAATCGAAAATCTTAAAGATACCACTATATATAGTATGAACGTGCTTCACTCAGCTTTAGTACTCAGTGCCCTTAAGTGTGGCAAAATGTATTAATTCTCAATAAAAAGATCTTATAAAATAAAAAGGCACCACTAATGGCAACCCAATTATACGCGAAACAGAAAGTAAAATTAATCGATGAAATCCAAAACTAGTGGACAATAGCTCTCCATCGGAACTAATCTGTAAATCAGTTTCAAAGATAACAGGTATTTTTCAAGACGTACCCTATCCAATCTATTTAGAAGTCTATGAAGTATCTATCGTTGTTAACGTAACTTATAAAGCATCGTTATTCTAAATATATTTTTAAAAATATGCAATTATAAAAATAAATCCAAGGAAACCGGTGTAAATGAGCTACTTTCAAGTCATGCCGATAACCAAATGAATAACGTTGGAGGAAAATTACAAAACAATTTTTAAAAGGTAATCTCGTTGTCAGTTAAAGTGATTTACAGCACACAATGGCTGTAAAAAACAATAAAAATCACTCATACGTAATATAAACGGTACATTATTTTACCATTTTCTTCTCTTCGTAATAAAATCAAGATGCTTGAAATCGTTCTTGAACACTTTCTATAATCCTGAAATAGGAATGTGAATTGTTCAGGTCGAGTGAATATGTGCCTTGAAGATCTATCTTGTGTACTGGCAGGTTGAAATCAATAGTCGCCTTGTCTGCCGATTCTAACGATAAGGAACTGATTTAATTTTTAACTAAATGTCTTATAATTGTTATTTCACTCTACAACCTTATCAATTTATCTTATTGAAATCAGTTAGATTTTATGTTTTTTTCTTATGTTAGTGATTTTGATAATGGTTAGGATTAAGTAGCTTTGAAAATTTATAGCAGAACGTATTATGTAATTTTTTTCCACATTAGTAATAGTAATTTGTTCACGCTATATTTAGAATAAACAATAATAAAAATTTGATCAAAATCGTTAGAGCCCGCTTCTGTAAAATTTTAATAATAAATTAAATTAAATAATAATATTTAATTTTAACAATAATATATGTGTATAACCAAAAATATACTAATTGTTAAATTAAATTTTTTTTAAACACACACACATATATATAGATTATTTATTAATAATAATTTTGTCCAACCCGATGGCAATATCTATCGTTCTATGGTATTAATAATAGAACCCCAGAAATCTAATTTTTAGGGTTTTCAATAGTAAATAATGTACAGCACGACAGCTTAACATTTCGGATGGTGTTTGTCGGTATATCATGCATTAAAACGGCATATCTTGAACTTTATATATCTCATAAACAGTCTGGAACTCTATTAATGTTTTTAGTTATTTGGATAACGTTATATCTAATGTACGAGATATAATAAACTAATAGACAACCTTCAGATAAAGAGAAATGCTTTATAAATATTACTAAGTCTGTTTTTTAGGCCTCAAGTTATTTTATTCAAGTCCAACAGATATCGCTAAAAGTTTTACTTAATCGTTTTAATCACCCTATTCGTTTTATCCGTTAACTAGAAAGTCTTCTCAACTATCAGCTATTGTCAGCTATTATCAGATATATATATATATATATATATATATATATATATATATATATATATATATATATATACATATGTAAGAGGCTGGGGTAGCCTTGCGGGCTAAGGCGCTTGCAATAGGTTATCAAAGTTCAGCAACACTGAGCACTTGGATGGGTGACCGCCCTATTAGGGTGACCATCCACAAGAGAAAGCCACACTGCCCGAGATTTCTCAGGGTACCCTACCCCCTTGTACTTAAATCGGGAATCGGGATGTGACCACATCTTGCGGTCAAAGACCTTAATGGTCTGTAACGCCAACCGAAAAAAAAAAAAAAATATTCGATATTAGCCGCATGAGGATGAGGCGACTTCAAGATGTACATCGGTTGCAAGAACACGGATAGCTTGGAGTTCACCCAACCTTGGTGCAACAGCAGGCCATACAGTGAGGCAGTGTCCATCCCTTCGACACACTCGGGTTCAATCGGTCTCCTCTGGAGGGCTATTAGTATGCTGGACAATCACCTGATAATCGAGAATCGATTAAAGTACACGGGATAGGACCATTAAAATATATATATATATACGGTGGATATGATTAAATGTGCTTATAAAAATGATAAAACGTGTTTCATGTACCGTTATCATTGCTGTAATTCCTATATGAAAGGACAATATCTATTTCATGTATTTTATTTTAGTGTAAGTTTATACATTTACTGATAATGTGTCCCTTTATTTAATTTTCAAAATAACTCAGTAAAAACGATTTCATGCTTCACTTATTAAATTATATAGAGCCATAAAGAAAATCACGAATGGCAAAACATAAAACAGGAAAACTAATAACTGGAAAATAGCTGGGATTTACCGTCACTATGGAGTCATGACGTTCATTGCTTTTTATTAGGAATAAAATCTCAACTATCATAAAACCACTCTACGGCTTCCGTCTTACGGTATATTGTCTTCACTAAAGCTATTTTAATTTCCTCTCGACCGCATTAGGAAAATACTTTCCGACCTTAATAGAACTGTAATGCCACTCAAACAATAGCAAGGAGTAGGGGAGGCAATAAAATAACAATAAAGAAATGTAGGTTAGTGTTGGCAGCCCTCTCTAATTGGAGGTGAGCCCTCTTGAGTACTTTATAAGGCCCGTTACCGGGGCCCAAGTTAAGTGCACTGAATTAGTGATTACTCAAGTTGTAGCAAGGGAGGGACGTTGATACTTCATCGAGTTAGAAGAACGCCTAGGTTATAAATTATACCTCCACATACGCGCCGGTGAAGCGGTCAATTATTTTAACGCTTCCAAGTCAGGCCTTTATGTCTCGAACAAGCGAACTTGCAAAATTTAGGGCGATAAGTATTGCATGCAATTCAACAAGTTAAGACACACTCAAACGAGCTTTAAATTTTTAGTAGCCCGGTGGTAAAGATGACGGCTAGAACAAAGTTGCCCTCGAAATGAATATTCCAAGTTGACTCATAACGTCAACAAAACTCTTTCGTTCCTGAGCAGTGCGAGGTAGGATCTACTTGTTGAATGGAGTATGTTACAAGCCCGTTTAATTTATTTCATAGCGTTTGAATTTCACCTCGTGAAAGTAAGAAAAATAAGCAGTTAACCATCATCAAATCGCGACTTGACACTATGTTCATAAAAATGATAAATGCTCGACATGCAGCTACATCGCGGACACATTGTACATTATACTTTTTTTTTATTACGATATTTACAACTGTATTAGTATGAATACATCGAGTAAAGGTGTACAGAGGAATATTATCACATGAAACACGCTTGTTGAGAAACTACCCATTGGTAGCACTCTAACATTATACTAAAATGCAGAAAATATGATGAATATCGGAATAAATACCGCCTCATCTAAAAAAAAAAATAACATATTCCTAAAAAAAAATAAATAAATAAATTGCTAGCTTTAGCACCAGTGACGCGGTTGAGAGAGTAGCGCAGGGATCTCCTGGAGTTCTACTTTTCCTCCCATAGTTGGGGGTACAAACCTGCCTCGGAGTTCCCTCGCCTGATTATAAGTAGTATATTTATGTATGTATCTGGTTTTTGCTCATTTTTAATTTTTTTATTTCAAAGTTATTTTATTTTATTTATTGTATATACTTGTTATTTTGCTTCTGTTTATTTAATATTTTCTTGTACATATAGTGTGAATGTGATCTTACCTCCCTATAACCGATGTCCAAGTGACAGAATATTATATTATGTAAGGAATAAATAAAATAATTTGAATTTTCCTTTATTCTTTTATAATACAACAATAGGGACTGTATATGGCTTCGATAGAAGTTTTGGGCCAACAAACGAAATGAAGTAATATATCGGTCACATTATCAGACGCCAGAAGTAGTAACAACGTTATTAAAATAGTGCTTGCTATTTTTTCGAAGAGTGTTAAGATATATCAATACTTAGGAAAATTTCAGGAAAAAATATCACACCTCTTACACTTCGTATTCTCTATTTAATTATTGCAAGTTTCAAAATCCCTTTTGTCCATTGTATGTCTTGTTTCTGCAATAAAATAGACATCTACTATTATTTAATAATATTACTGATATTAAATATCAGATAAATATATTACTAACAATGTAACCTACAAGTTCCAAATAAAATCAACTTTAATAAACATTTATAATCAATAATAGAGCATCATTTATTTGTTAAACCGTTCCCTACTTTTGGGCTAACACGGCGTTCGTCGGGATGTGAAGAGGTTTAAATCATTGATGTTACGTTCCCCATTTTACCGTTACAGTGCAACGGTGCCCATCCACATTCGTCCAACTGTCACTTTCCTAACAGTGACACTGCAAAGTACGGGTTGTTTTAATCTGTCATTATCATGGATAAGCGATCCTCTGTCAAGACGTAAAATCTTTTTTCGTCTAGAGCATTTACTCTTCCCCTCTCTCCCTCTCCCCCTCATCCAAAAAAAAAAAAAAACTAAAAACGTTATTTTCCAATAACTTGAAAAGAAAAATACTTTATAAATCGTATTATTTTTGCAAAATGTAGTGAAAATTTTACATGTCGCTACTGTGTTTTTTTTTTTATTGTCATATATAAAAATTTCGTTCTTTTTTTAGAAAAACATAAAAAACTATTATTTCTTTACGATTTATTAGTGGAATTTCATACCTTATTTACCTCTGCTGTTTTACTACCAAGCAGACTACTTATAGCAGTTGCAGACGGAAAAATATTACTTTCAGCACAAGGAGAATAAACATATAACGTATGATCTTTTGCACTAACACTAGTGTTGCCCAAAATCGGTCTTGGTCTTGCAAAGTGAAAGACCAAGACCGAGGCCGCCTAACTGTTGCAAGACCAAGACCAAGACTCGTAAAAAAATCGATTATTTGAATAAAAATTAAGGCAAAATAGTTACTAATACTTGACAATGTTAGTTACTATATGGTAATAATTGGCATAACCAATATACTTTTGCATTTAACTCCTATAATTTTTCATTCGGGCTTAGTTAGTTTTCTCCTATCTAAAAAATTACAGTAATATTTCTATAGTAATAAGCTAATAAGTAACTGCAAGACTGTTGCGAGACTCTTCCGCAAGACCAAGACCATGACCATGCCTAAATTTGCAAGACCAAGACTCGTCTCTTTGGGCAACACTAACTAACACTAGATATATGTTCCAATGCAAAGCCCTATCTACTTTGTTTTGGATTTGGATGACTCGAAAACATAATGGAAACATCTATAAAAGCACTAAACATTATAATTTGAAAAATAAGTTGATTATCTATAGTTATTAACAATAAATGAGAAGGTCAGTAATAGCAAAAACATTTCATAATACGTTTTTCCTAAAATGATGAGAAAAGCACACGTGATACACCACGTGCCTTTGATAAATAAAATTAGGAATTAATTAATCATTTTGTCACTGTTTGCATTGCTTTTTATTTATTTTTACAGTGGTACATACAATGGTATGGTTTTGTAAAAATATTATTCGTCTTTTACTGATCAAAGTTCATAACAATTCTATCGAATATTTAAAATTTATTTGAGCGCTAGCAATTTTTCATTTGTCTACAGTCTGGAAAATATCCCCTTTCTCGGTCCTAAGAACGATCGCAAAAAGTGGCTAAGGTAGATTTTATTATCTTGTTTGGATTTCCACAAACTTTATTATAGAGCTGAAATATTAGTAGAGTTAGAAATGTCAGGGGAGAGTGGGAGAAAAATAAACTTCTTGAGTGGTTTCCATTTTTTATTTGAACAGCTTTAAGTATGATTTCTTATCGGTATTATTCTTACTTTTATAAAATACGAATTTTAGAAAACATAATAATTTCTAGACTTATTTCTATCTGCAACATTTAGTCATACGTAATAAAATAAGAAAAACAAATTAGAAGATGCATATTTAATATTCGGAATGTTACCGAACATTTCAAAATAATTTAAATTATAGTAAACCATATTATAAAAATAAAAGTAATAAATTGAACGGCAACATGTGACTAATGTAAGATTAAATTTTAATTACATCATCAATACTATTGACTTATAGCTCGCATTCAAGAAAATAACCACCCTTATTTTGTTAATTATTCTATATTAATTTTTACGTTCGGATAATCACTGTCCGTTGTCCATTTTATTAAATCTGACATATAGACAAAATGTAGAGAAAAGGTAATTTATGGAAAAAGATCAAAACTGGGAACTGATAAATTGTAAATCTTAAAATAGGTTTACATGTACTACATTTCTCTAGATTTTCATTTCTGTAGATTTTATTTATCTACATTATTCTTGGTTAAATTTATTTGTATTATTTATATTCAAACAGATTTAGGAATATTCCTTTAAATTATTTCAGAAAGTTGTAAAACAAAAAACTAGTTTTGTTACAAAACACTGTTTATGAGGTCCGTGGTATAGACCCCTTTTTAGCAAATTATTAACATCCGCATGAAACTATGCGAATAGCTTTATCTCGTAATAACCTACAACGTTTTTATTAATGAAAAATCTCGGAATTTAGGCGTTTTCAATCTGCAGATCAGTAAACTTTGTCTATTCAATTAGGTACTAATAATTCGCAAATACCCATCTGCCCAATAAGATCATTTGATCACAAAGTCGAGGAAAAGGGTGGCCTACAAAAATATCAGACCGCTTGGAGTGACCTCCACCACCAAGTCAAAATAACGAGGTTCTATAGACCAAACGCCTACTATTTTTGGAGGCCATTTTTTTCTTAGATTTTGTGATTAGATTATGTTACGATTCAAGTGGAAAGCAAATGGGTATTTGCGAGTTTTTAGTACTTAATTAGATAGACAAAGTTCGTAAGTAGAAAACTCCCCAATTCACAGAATTTCGGTAAATAAAATTTGTACGATGAGATGAAGTAATCGACAAAATTTCAGGCGAATATTAATAACTCGATAAAAAGAGGCAGGAACTATATTCATTCAATTAATTTTTTTTCTTTTTAACAAACAAAATCTACTCTGAAAAGAGGGATAGTAGGAATAGGTGATCAGTCAAAATAAAAATGACAAAAATAAATAATAATATTTATTTTAAGATTTGCCGACATCCTTATTTACTCCTTCCATTCACTCTATTTTCCATATCTCCATCTCCAATTTGTATATATTGATGCATTTGCTCATTTGTTTTTTACTTTATTTTAACTATTTATTCTCTTAAGAGTAGTTAGTTTATTTTTATAAATTTGACAATATCTCAATTTGCTATTTTAACTATTCTATTTACAACATCTCAGTTTTTCTATTTAAATTTATTTCTTACATAACTTCGTATTCCTTTTCTCTGTTTTACATTTTATTCTAATATTACCAATTTTAGTTCTTATGTTAACTTATTTTGATTATGTTTACCTCTTTAGTCCGCACTTTTTAGCCTTTATTATTATTTATTTTTTAGTTCTTGCTATTTTTATTATTCTACTTACATTATTTTACTCGAATGTTCACTTATCTACTTCATTGTACTAAGTTTTTTTTTTTTTTTGTTTACCTACACTATGTTTCTCAAACCTATTGTTATCTGGTTCTTTTCTCAGCCCTGATGAAGGCCTGAACTTAAAAAATGTTAAAATAAATATTATTATTTATTTTTGCCATTTGTATTTTTACAAAACACTCCAACCATCCTTCTCTTCATTATTCACTTCAGTCAACCATCAACCCACAATTAAAAATCTACTTTTCTAAAAAAAATGTATTTGGCTTCTGCGTTTTTATAAATTTTATACTTCTGCGTCATTTGAAATGACCATAACTTCAATAAATAAGTAAGTAATTAAATAATTAATTAGAATAATCAATTTATTATCACATTTTATTTACTTTTATTATTATTGTATTTATGTATTTACTTCCAATTACGGAGAAGGCAGTGGATCAGCTGATGAGAAGGTTGTCTCCTCAACTCCTCTCTCAGTTTTTACCAATTTTATAGCGGAATCTCTCTGATTATTCACGTGATACAGTTAAAGTGTATAACAGAGCAGTTGATATTTACTGTTGGCATCTTTTTTTTTTGTTATTTTAAGAAAAAAAAAAATTTATTTCCAAAAATTTCCATCCAAAGCAGTCATATTCCTTACATATATCTACAACTGTATCCTACGCACCACCCACTTTCCTCTGCTATGGAAACACTCCACTATTATCCTTTTCCAAAAACCAGGCAAACCTCCCAATATCTCAACATCCTATAGAAAAATTAGCCTACTCCCAATCCTTTCAAAAATTTTTGAAAAGATCCTTTTGAAACGAATCCTACCCATTATAGAATCCCAAAATATTCCTTCCCATCAGTTTGGTTTTCGCTCCCAACATTCTACTGTTCAACAAGGACTCCGGGTTGTTGATCATATTTCCTCAGCCCTAGAAAACAAGGAATACTGTTCGGGTGCATTTCTGGACATTGCACAGGCATTTGACCGGGTATGGCACTCCGGACTGCTCTTCAAGCTTAAAATCCATTTACCTCAGTCCTTGTACCTAGTCCTCCGATCCTACCTCTCTGACCGCTCCTTCCGAGTTCGCTGTGGAACAGAATTTTCCAATATCTACTCCGTTAAAGCCGGTGTTCCCCAAGGCAGCGTCTTGGGTCCCGTGCTTTACATCCTCTTTACTGCTGACATCCCTGTTCATCCCGATACTTTTCTTGCAACATTCGCTGACGACAAAGTCACCTCACCTTGATTGAGCACTGGTGTAATAACTGGCGCATTAAAGTTAATAAATCTAAATGCCAACATATTACCTTTACACTCCGACGCAATTCCTGTCCACCAGTACTCTTTAATTCCCTCCAGCTTCCTTATTCAGACATAGTCCGGTATCTTGGCTTTCATTTAGACCGAAGACTAACTTGGAACCCGCATACTAGACTCAAAAGACAAGAACTCAACCGACGATACGGCCAACTATACCGACTACTAAGCAGAAAATCTAAACTTTCCATTGAAAGCAAGCTACTGATCTACAAGACAATACTGAAACCTATTTGGACTTACGGACTAGAACTGTGGGGATCAGCAAAATTTTCTAACATCAAGCGCATCCAATCCTTCCAGTCTAAAGTCCTTCGAACAATAGTCGATGCTCCTTTCTATGTATCCAACAAAACCCTACATCATGACCTTAACATCCCATTTGTCCTAGACCTTATCCCAGAAAAATTCTCCAAATTTCACCAGAACCTTACTTACCACCCAAATCCTCTTGCACAATCCCTATCAAGCATCTCCCATCCCTATAATCCTCCAAGAAGGTTGAAACGGCAGTGGCCTCGCGACCTTTTGTAGATTATATAAATTGGAGTTCTGGCAATGGCCAGATTCTTCACTCAAGACATGTGTGTATGTGGCTAAAGTGCTCTCGACCAATCTCCGCTGGCTTTAGTACCAGTGACGCGGTTGGGAGAGTAGCGCAGGGTTCTCCTGGAGTTCCCTCGCCTGATTGTATATAGGTATGCATGTGTTTTTTTTTTTTTTTTTTCCTTAGTTTTAATTTTCTTATTGTTTAGGTTATTTTATTTTATTGTCTATTTTATATACTTTTGATTATTATTTTGTTCTATTTATTTTATTTTTTTGTACATATGGTGTGAATGTCATCCTATCTCACTATAACCAATGTCCAACAGACAGATTGTTATAATACTCAATAAAGAAATTTAAAAACAAAACTTCCAAATACGAATAGTACATTATCGCGTCTCATTTTTGTAAATTGCATTGAGCAAGACAATGTTTCAATTCATACAGATTGTTCATATATAGGAGTAAAGATAATAAAATAATACAAGGAATAATATATATAAAGATATACCTACAAACAAATATAACATTAACATTCTAAGAGAGGTGTTTCTAAAGCCATAAATACTAATGTAGGACATTTGATTACATAAAACAGTTAAGTAATTGAAGTTTCTAGAGTTGAAGCCTCAATAAACTAACTCAAACATAACAGGACTTTAAAGGGTTTCAAAATAAGCCTGAACACGAAAGGACGTTTGTGTAAGAGGGCGATGTCTCATCACGGCGAAACCGTATTACATTATTAACTATTTCTAATTACTTTGAAATTCTACTATTGTTAAAACACTTTTTGAGTAATAATTTTATATAATTGTAATAATTTCCGATATTTCTTCTTGAGGTATTAAAACAATATATTAAAAAATATATGATAAACCATGGAAACCTGTATAAATGATGCTGAAAGTAAGTTATTAATGACAACTTTGAGCTATTAAAATTTGTTTCTTATTTATTAAATTATTTAATGAAAAAATGGACATAGTGTCCTTCACCTTTGGGGTTCTGTTAAACACATTACAAAAAAAAAATTAGTTTAAAATTAGCATATAATGTACGTTGAGTCTCTGGTTTTGTTGCTAAAGAAAATGCCTAATCTCGCAAATTACTCAAAAATACCAGACTTGGGTAGTTTACGTTGCACTATTCGCCCACTACAAGCAAGTATTAAATACCTTTATGGCGTTTCTATGACTTACCTTTAATGAAAATAAAATTGATGTAACGAAATTTTCCAGTGAAATAACAATTAATATAAAAACAATATTTCATATATGCTTTTGAAGTTATCAAGCAAAGCTTTACTGACATTAAAATCTGCTTTGTCATCATTCTTTAAATAAATCATTAAAGAGAAACATTGACTTTTCATGTAAAATATGGAATTCTATCCTTCCCTACAATTGTCGATCCATACCGTCGTTACCTTTAAATTCCGCCCGTCCAATCACCTCAAATCCGTCCATTCCCCGTAAAATCGTAAATAGATGTCGTTTTAAATATGTAATAAATTGTTAGTTCGTTTTAAATATTTGTATTTCCTTTTTTTCATTAATTGACAAAGTGAGGAGATAACTTATACTTATTTTTTAAAATCTTTATGTATTTTTTTTTTGCGGTTATTCTCTGCGACTCCAAAGCCCACCTTTCTATCTCTATATATTAATCTGAAATGGCGTCCTGGAATAAATAAAGTATTATTATTATGATTATATCCCCCAGAATCGGACACCCTCGTGATCTCTGGTCCAAAAAACACACATAAAGAGATTTCTCATCTTATGGATGACCACCTAATTTTAATTGTTTCCGTTTGGAAACATCGTAATACGATTTCACAGCTGTCACACGAAACAATTCCAGTAATATATCCATTCGTATTACACACGTTTTCCAGTAATTCTAGTAATATATACTGAGAAACATTACCATTACCATTCTATCTCTTGTGAGTCAACCTAATTTGTTTTATTTATTTAAGAGTTTAATAACTAGTACTGTGTCTTATCGTAAATTGGCAGAATTCTTCTGAAAAAAATATTGATTAAAAGACAGACAGATAAGAAATAATTCAAAAGGCTTATTAGCATACACTTTTTAATGTTAAAAAAGGTCATTTAATATTAAAATGAGGTTATCAAAGGAAAACGAAGAAAATTAATTCCGAACTTTATAGGGGATTTCAGGCACATGGAAATCAGCGAGATAATAATAATAACGATGAACTGTCTATAAAATTAGCATGTCAGTTGCAAATGATTATCACTATTGCCTGCGAATGTTCTGGTTATTATTGTTAATGCTGTAATACATGACAATGTCCGCATTATCCATTCAATTCCGTAATAGAGGTACAAAGTCCTCGGCATCCCTTCCGATACTAGATTGACACAGTGACTTACCAATCCATTTATCATATCACAAATAATATAATTCTTTGTGGTCTTAAACAACGTATTGTACAGTCTTATTCCGTATTAAATGCAATTAGTATAAAATATAACTGAGCATTGAAAATTGACCGAACTTTTTACCATCTTGGACTTACCCAATTTTTGGGGTACTAATATTATTTTAACAATATATAAAAAAATGCTAAATATTAGGTTAGAAAAAAAATTGTTTATATATTTTTTGAAATGGAATGTGTTTAGAAGTTAAATATGATTGAATTTTGATAAAACCTGTATTATATTGATTGTATTATTTTTGGATGCTGGGAAGGGAAACGGAGATTCCAAGAAACATTCACTAATGAATAAAAATCAAAACTATTGACTACACTGACCTAAAGGCAAAAAAAAAATAATAATATCAATATATGCATAAACTCACAATCCTAGAATATTTATTGAGGATAATTCTTCTGAAAGTATTTTTTCTGTAACTTCATTTTTTGTATCAGTTTCGATATGACCGAAACTTCTATTTCGTATTGTTTTTTTTTTCTGTTATTTCGGAACTAGAACTTTTCCCTTGCAAATTTTCAATTAAACGTTTTCCTTTTAAAAAAATATGAAAAAATTAAAAAATTTCGCCACGAAACCGCATAATTTTTTTTTTCATTCTTAGCTACTCGAACAAACGACATATTTAGCATCAAATAATCTATTACAGATAAATTATAACTTCCCATATTCACTATTTTACTCAACTTCGTAATTGTTTTTGTATCAAATATGAAGTTTTTATATGCTCAAAAGACACCGGAACCATTAGGTTAATAATTGAAACGGAGTTCATTCAGTTTTTTAGCTTCGAAACTGGGACAGCGGTAAGTCTGGTGGATCAAGGAGGAGCAAATTGGGTTTTAAATATTTTGACGCAGACAACAACATTCGGTAAGGTTTATTTGCGTTTCAAAGCCCTGAAATATACCGTTTTCGAAATAATGAACGGAAAAGGTTTTGCAGACACACTTTGAAATATACCTGCAAATGTATACTTATAAATACTTGAAAACATGATTAAAAAGATAATATCTGCAAAGTCATTAACAAAGCAGCCATAAGCCAAAGGTGGGAAGCAAGTAATCCAAATCACAGTTCCCATGACAGTTATTTCAAGTTAACCAGAAGAGAACAATTTGCCATTTTTCGCCTCGGAATTAGACATAACCGCCTGAAATCACATCTGTTTAACAAGTCCAAGAGAGGAACCAGTCTCCTAAGTCAATGTGGCAAAAATGAACAAACCGCAGAGCACATTCTGTAATCCTGCCAACTGGAGGATGGCCCTAACCAACAGACCTTTGGACCAAGCTGTGCGGATTTTCTGGAGGACCTAAGGAGGACTACTGATTTAATATTTTTACTTCCTGACAAAGCCATTTGGAGGGAGCAACAAAAATGAAAAAGAAGATATCATCAGATATACCTTCATTGTCGGAAAAAAATAAATTCGTACCCCCAAAAAAGTAGGAGAAAAGTTATTAAAAAGTGAAAACTTGAAAGGAACTCATAACTCAAAACGTAATTGAGCATGTAACGGTTTATAAAAAAAAAAAACACATTGAAATCAGATCATTATTAGCAATGATGCAGAGTGTTGAAATATTGAAAATGAACGAAGGAGATGGTCCGGGGTGGCGGTCATAAATAGGCTAAATAGTGGCAAAACTATTTTATTAAAAGCCAACGTTTCAACCCGACTTTGCAGGTCTTCTTCAGGGCTAGAACGGACAAGATACAAAAAGGTAGAGAATTGTGGAAAAACCTTATAAACAATTTGAATAAGCTTATTAAAATTATAAACAGTAAGTACATTAAAATATAGACAGGGTAAGTTAAGTAACAAGATCCAAAACTGAAGTAAATAGACGGTATCAATTGTTGTAGTCTTCTAAAGATCTAGAGGAGAGTTTGAAAGAAAAGGAAAAAGGATATAATATGAAATAATAGACAAACAGGAATGTGGAGAAAGAAAAAAAAAGAGAAAATAAAAAAAAATAAATAAGTAAATAAAATTATAAGATTAAAAATATATACTTACAGGTGTGTTCAGCTAGGAGGATTTAGAACTGGAAAATCAGGATAAGGATAGGTATTGGGGAATTTGATGACTTGTTTGGGTGATGGGGAAAAAACAAAGAAAATTACAGTATCCTGTATACTCTGCCTCAATAGTAAGTCTCTATTTTTATTTTAATGTACTTAATGTTTATAATTTTAATCAGCTTATTCACATTGTTTATAATTTTTTGTCATAATATTATGTAACTTTCACAATTCTTCATCTTTTTGTATCTTGTTCCTTCTAGCCCTGAACAAGACCTTCAAAGTCGGGTCGAAACATTGGCTTTTAATAAAATAGTTTTGCCACTATTTAGTCTATTTATGACCACCACCCTGGATCATCTCCTTCCTTTATCATGCAACGGTCAACTATTAAATATTCAATTAAAAAATGAGCGATTGTTTGCGACCAAGAAATAAAAAAATCCTCATTCTTGTTATAAATTTCATCCACTTATTTCCATATTTCAATTTGTCCACTGACCGATATACTTTGGGAATTATTCACACGGGTCTACTATTATTTAAATATGAATGTTAATTTTGTTACCTGTCAGAAAGGGAAGCTAATTGTTTAGATTTTTCTCACAGTCTTTAAAAATATACGTTACACGTGTCTTCAAAGAATAATTCTGCACGAGAAAAGTGACAAAACAATACCGCAGGATTTGAAGGACACTCGAGGAGGAAGGCCCAAGTGGTCCTCGACGACCAGGAGATGAAGATTTTCCGTTTCGAAAAGGACCATTGTTCTGCCGGCAATGAAGGAATCAGATACGGTGTCAGGGCATGACAGCCTCTAAATAGGAAATTCCACGGCTTATTGAATAGCCCGGCATGAATTACAGCCCCAGATATCGACACCAGATAAAAAAGCCCTTTCGTGAAAAGCGGATTTTCCCAAAAGCGTGTAAACTGATGTC
Organism: Nezara viridula; assembly: GCA_928085145.1. Classification (NCBI taxonomy): domain Eukaryota; kingdom Metazoa; phylum Arthropoda; class Insecta; order Hemiptera; family Pentatomidae; genus Nezara; species Nezara viridula. The sequence continues at coordinate 87,958,108 of OV725080.1, read as the reverse complement.
ACAAACCCGAGAAGGAACTCGACAGTCCGGGATAATTTTCTTTTATACAAGGCCGGGGCTTTTATAGTTGAAGTTTTTATAGGGGCCTTTGAGGGGCGCCCTTAGTCAAATTTTAAAGCTATTGCTCTTTACTGCTGATTAAAGTGTAAAAAGGGCAGTAATGGCATTTTATAATCGAGATAATGATGATTGATTTGTGACTGAAAGGTATAAAATAAAACTGTAAAGATCCGTTATGCTTTTAATTTTTGCTTGAATGCATTGTAAAACTTTCGTTAATTTTTTATCTTATCTTCGGCTGTTTCCTCCATTATAATCAATTTATAGTGAATTTTCTATTTAAAAAGCAATTATGAAATTTAAAACTGTATTGAAATAAAATTTAACAAGTAAATGTGAACAGCGAAATATAATGATATGAAAAGATATAATGAACTTGCAGAGAGTCTATCTTTTGGTAGTACTCTAGTATACGTTTCTTACATTAGGGAGTCCCAGATACATTAGGAGAGGTTTTCTATTCAAATGTCTCGGGGTGTTAACAGCGGCAAAAGAGAAAGCAAGGTAAAAAACGAGAGAGTATGGATGGTTTTGGAGAATAATTAAAGAGAATAAGTATCTAATTTGGACCAAAATCGCTACAAAAGGAATATTCAGGTGTTTATGGAAGATTTTTATTCGTGACAAAGTAAGGAGAATTTAGAGTTCGACGGATGTTTTTTTAATACAGTACAAGTAAAGTAAATTGCTCTAAGAAAATTATTTAGGAGAACCATGGTTTTGAAGAGTTTCAGTTTGAGGAAACTTTAAATCAGGGAACAAGGAACTAAACGTGAAACGGATCACAGCAAGTGTAATTGTAAATAAAATATATAATTTTAATAATTCTACATACACTATTACAATACACTACGCATTATTTTCAGTACTGTCCCTTTAGAGGCTGGGGATGTATTCTTATATTTATTTTCAAATTTCAACTATTTAATTTGTCCAGAAGCCGATTCGATACGAAAACAGCTAACAAAAGTTCAACTTTATAGCCATCCTCTTAGATATTTGATTTGATTTTTAATAAATCTCTTGAAACGCAAAAGTCTACATATATTATTTTATCATTTCAAGGGTAACCTCATGTTTTTATAAATATCATATACTACCATATAAAGAGATTATGTTTACTTACATATATTACTTGTAAATTTAATTTTATTGTTCAAGATTCAAATTTTAAGACCTATCCTTTATACAGTTTTTACAGCTAGCATCCTAACTATGCTGAAGACACATATATACCATCAGTTAATAACGATCCATCTATTGCATCCCAAACTCTTCAATTACACATTACCTTTGCCCTTCGTCGTAAAAATATCCTGTCCTACAGTATCATTTAACAATATCACACTTATCCCTGTTGAACGAATCCGATACCTAAGACTACACCTTGACAAACGACTCACTTGGAAACCCCACACCAGACTGAAGCCGCCCGACATTTCCGACTACTCCAGCACTTACTAGAACAAACGCTCTAAACTGCCAACTATTTACAAAATACTCATATTTATTACTATGATAAGGCCTATTTAGACTTACGGGATCGAGCTTTAGGGCTCTACTAAACCATCAAATTCCTCTCTTATCCAATCCCTACAATCCAAAATCCTTCGTAAAATCCTTAATGCTTCCTACATTGTCACAAATAAAATCATCCATAATGGTCTTAATGTACCACATGTTTCCGATTTAGCTCAATCCAGAAACCTGTCCTTCCATAATAAACTTCTGAACCCTCTTTTTTCTAATCTTGATTCCTCTTCTAATCATGATAACCCTCCAAGGCGTCTGAAAAGAAGATGGCCTCGGGACCTTCTAATATATAAGTATAATTGGAGTGCTGCCAATGAGTAGTTTCTCTTCATGTTGTGCATGTCATGTTACTTGTTCATATTTACTTGTTGTATTTATTATTTAATACAGTTGTAAATTTCATTAATAAAATAAAATAAAAAAAATTTAAGAAAACTCTTTCAATTAAAAAGCCAATCAATATTATTTCATATTTTGGTAAAAAAAAAAAAAAAAAAAAAGATATGAAGTTATCAATAATACATGGTTGTGTTGGAGTCTGAAAAAATATAACTATATAAATATTTTAATGTCTGGACCACAAATGTGAAAACTATTACATTTTATGTTTAAGTGTTATTGGTCCACGATGAAAAAATATAACACTAGCACTTATGTATGATCTGATACTGCAGCAAGTTCAGGAACGAATTAATTTTGAAAGCTCCAGTTGATTTAAAATTGGTTTTATTTACACTAAACTGGTACAATTTGTTTTCAAACACAAATTGCCTTCCAAGCTTCAAATATTCTAAACACTTAAAAGTCCATAATTGGATATTGAATCGGTAACAGCGCTTTTGTGATTATGATTATGGTTTTCTACGATTAATTGTGATCCCCTTTATTTCTGCGGTTTTCTTAATTTATTGTAATCTCTAACAGTATACTGTTATTAATTGATGTGTTTAAGAAAATGAATGCTTTCAAAATAAACTGGTTTCAAAATAAATTCCTTTTAAAAATGATAATTTGTAACCTATATCAAAATAGAAAAAGAATCGGACATTAGAGACTTAATGAAAAATAAATATTAAAAACAATTAAGATACGTTCCTTTGATCGTAAGAAAGTTAGAAAAGAGGGAAATTTAGAAAACAGATATGCTTAATTATCTTGGCTCTAAAGTTTCATGGGATAATGGAATGATTTGCATAATGGCTGCCGACATTTAGAGACTAGCTCTAGAATTTTAATCATATAGTTTTTTAATCGTATATTGCTCTATAATGACATATAATATATAATTAAGCAAAGGTAAATCATACATTGCAGTAAGAATAAATAGTAATTAGCGAGAATAATAAGTTCATGTTTGATTTATAGGCAAAGATAGTTTCTGATCAAATAGTATTTCATTCATGCTTAAGAAGAAGAATAGCTGGATAATTCCAATATATTTTTTTTACATATTTATTGTGAAATATTGCATTCAGTCACAATTAAGAACATTTATAATAGAGATCAGAGATCATATTCATATTTTAAGTTACAAAGTTATAGTTATAAATCATTTACTTAATAGCAATATCAGTGGATAATCTAGAAAGAAACGTTTTACTATACTTAATAAAAAAATAAAAAATATCCAGGTTGGACTAATATGTTTCCCATAAGATACTTATATACTCTAAGTATATGAGAAAACTAAGAACCAAGACCATAAGAACCAGAAGAAAAAAAAAATATATATGCTCTTCTAAAATCAAATTTTAGCTTTAATATTTTATTTGTATATTCAACACAAAAAAAGGGTGAGCCCCATCACCCAATCATTATTCTGAAATCAAGGACATTACCAGAAATAATGATGAAGTTTATGAAGAAAAAGGAGCTTATTTAGAAGAGAAAGCATATCAAAAACGTAAAAAAGAGTTCTGAAAAAAAAGAAGACTATTTTAACAATATTATAATGTATATACGAATAAACATATTTAAATACGCTTAATCATTGAACGCATTAGGGAGAAGCCTATATGTTTTATACAAATATTTTTTAAATTTGGCTAGATCTTACAAACAATCCAATTTTTTAACACCCACCATCTTGAATCGGAATTGAGAAATTATATTTTTCCAGGTTATTCTTCAGGTCAATACCACACCCAAGAATCTCTGACTGATTTCGCTTTCTACTAATATGGAGGCACTTTGTTTTTTCAGCAGAGAATTCAAGACCAGTGGAAAGGGACCAGTTTTTTTTATTATATTTACGGCTTCCTATAATTTGTGCTGAATAGTGCTAATGTTGTTAGAGTGGTATATGATGGATTGATCATCAGCAAATAGTAAAGGTTTGATACCTCTAGGCAAGTGAAGTCCCAAGTCATTTATTGCAATACAGAACTATATAGGACTGAGGACACAGCCTTGTGGGACAACACTGATCTGTTTATGCCCCTTGAATGTTTCACAGCCTATTCTTACTAAAACGGCGATTTGAAAGAATTTTCTTGATGTAATTGAATATGTTCCCTATTATTCCAACTGATGATAGCCTTTTTAAGAATACATCATGCTGTGTGCTGTCAAAAGCTTTAAAATAAAAATGTCGTTTATCTTGAATTCACAAATTCAAAAAAACAAAATCAAACTGTTAGTGCAAAACGTCGTATGCGAAAATTGAGTTTTTTACAGAAGATCATAAAAAATGATTATTTGATAGTAATTTATTGGTATAGTGCCATATTTCATTTACCTCTGATATTTTCCACAGTAGCAGACTACTCACTGAATTTTCAGACTACAAAATGTCACATTTAGCACAAATAGAATAAACATGGAAAAATGTTACGTGCGACCTTTGTACGTTAACAATAGCCATATATAGGCATAATTGAATACTATATATGCCTTAATATAAATATCTTTTAAAACAGTTATTCGTAATAAACCGTTTAATTTATACTTAATTTTCTAACGAAAAAATCTATTACGGTACCAACGATCTTGAGAAGGTAGGTCTCTTGCGTGTAGGCTTAGTAGCCAACGCTACGGCAGCAGCCTTATCAGCATTATCAAGACAAATAAGCCCTGAGGAACTTCGTCATGCAGAATCAGATGAAGTTGAGGCGGTAGTCAGCAGTCATGAGTTGACCGGTAACCATGGTAACATCGTTTCTTATTGAAAACCAGGGTATTAGGTATATATTTCCGAGAAGGAGAGGTAGAGAGTACTGATCTACCAGAAAATTTTCATAGTATAAAGTATATACTAAGAAGTACAAATAATAAGAGGTGTAGGCCACACTAGTCATTCCTCACGCAGCGACGTAGTATGAAAAATGTAAACAAATATAGATCCCATATAACAGAATAGTGTTATTATATGACTTTACGTCTTCTCACACATAAGCTAATCATCACTCTTTTACATCATGTTCATATTATTTTTTTTTAAAACTTATTTATTGAAAAATATTACAAACTGTTTCTAGGACATTTATAATAGAGTTCACAGATCACATTCACACTCTACGTACAATAAATAAAATAAATTATACAGAACAATAATATATATATATACAATAAATAAAAATAAAATAACCTAAAAATAAATAAATAAAAAGAACACATACACACCTATATACATTAAAAATTAACTTTGTTTTTTTTAAATATTAATCCGCGTTATAGACCCCTTTTTGAAACATTATTAACACTCATGAGTGGCTTTATTTATTTGGACTTTAAGGCGTATAACCCTTATTATTATTTTTTTATTTATTGAATATTAATACATTCTGCCACATAAAAGGGCATAAATATTAAGGCTACATGGATCATTCACATTATATTTACCTACAAATATTGTATAATAATAACTAAGATAGCAATAATAAAGAAAAAGAAATATATAAAAATAAAATAAGTAAATTAATATGTCTGTGTACAAAAAATGAAATAATAGATAAAAGCTAAATAAAATTAAAGTAAATAAAACACATTCACACCTATATACAATATTTACATTCACACAGAGGACTCTGAGTCATGCTTTATCCCCCAAATGTGGAAGCCAAGACAGGACTCCATGGGATCCCAGCACTTCTCTCCCAGCCGCGTCACTGGTATTAGAAACCAGTAGACACTGATGGAGAGCACTACAGCAACAGACGCTCAGGACATTATTATGATTAAGGCGTATTTATTTTTGTTCACTGGAGTTTAGGAACTCCTTATAAGAGAGAAAAGGAAAAATGAAATCATAAAAATAAATAAATTAAAAAAATATGAAATAATAATAACCATAATACATAAATAAAGATAATAAATAAATAAAAAACGAAAACTATAACAGATAAAAAATATGTGCATTTTTTATAATTTTTTAAGTAACCTATTGGTTTTAAGGAAACTAATAACTGTTTTTATGCTTGATTAATCACTTAATATCACTGATACATCCGGTCTAAGAAATAATATATTTAAGTTTGAGGTGTAATATGGGCATTCCTGAAAAATATGACTGGCCGTAAGAGGGCTATTGCAGTTTTGGCATGTTGGAGGTGGCTGTTTATTGATAAGATATAAACGAATCAAATTTGTATGACCTATTATTAACCTTGTCCCGGGGATTTCTTCTCTGCTATTAAAACGGTTTGATGTAGTACAGAGGTTTACTGATTGCTTGATGACTTTTAATTTGCTTGGTGGCCTCTCGTTCCACATGGACTGCCAGCTACCCGATATTTCCTTTTTGAGGGGAAAACTCATTTCTGGAGGATTCAAGATAACAATACCTCGCCCTGGGAGCGTGAGTGCTTGTTTTTCGGCCACATCTGCAAATTCCCGGTCACGTGGGAATAGTTGCCTCATTGCCAACTATTCCCACGTGACCGAGAATCCATATAAAGAATATAGATTTTTTCAATTTTCGAGAACATAGAGGATTTTCGAATTTTTAGAATAGCAGAGTGTTTTGAGTACATGACATTTAAACCTTTTAATGAACTCAAAGAGTCGGTAATTACAACTATTGTATTTTGAGTTATTGACATAAAGAAGTGGAGTGCTGATGTCATTGCAAGAAGTTCCGCGGTATATATGTTGCATAATTTATGAAGTTTTAATTTATGTTTCGAATTGTGAGTAACAATGGAAGAAGCTGTGGCGTTATCGGATTTCTAACCGTCAGTATGAATTAAGAATGGTTCTGGAATATTTTGTAGAAGACCGGAAAATGAGGATTTATACTCGGAAGGCGGTGTATTTCTTTAGAGTAATCGAGAGAGATAGAGTATTGTTTTGGGAGTTTTGTGATTCCAAGCTGGGTTTTGAGTTTCCGTTTTGTGTAAAGGTATGTTCTTAAGATATTGAAATGCTGAATAAATTATTTCTGACAGTGGGCATGTGGAATTGGGTTTGTTTCTAAAAGCATTGGAGAATTTAGGTTTAAATATATAGTTATGAGTAGGATATTTATTTTGGGAAAGTAGTTTTGAAATATAGCTAACAGCTAGTATTTTCTTCTAAATAAAAGTGGCTTTATTTGTTCATAACGTAACCACAAATTTTTTATAAACGAAAATGTTCAGAAATGAGTTTTTTTTTTTATTTACTTGTTTAATTTAATGAGGTGATATAACTCACAAATTATCCTTCGCTTTCCACTTGAATCGTAAGATAATTTGATCACGAATTCAAGAAAATATGTGGCGTGCAGAACTATTCAGCCTAATGGAATATATGACCTCGTTATTTTGACACCGATGTTGATGCGAAAGACCCACCAAACAGCCCGACATTTTTATAGACTCTACTTTGAGATCGAATTATCTTACGGTTCATGTGGAAAGCAAATGGGTGTTCATGAGATTTTACTACGTTATCAAATTGACAAAAATTTAACGATCTTCAAATTGAAAACATCTCATCTCTGAGAATTTGTGTAAATAAAAAAGTTGCAGTCCGATAAAATGAAACCATTCACGAATTATTATACATCTGTAAAAAGAGGTCTGTACCGCGGTCTATACCGTTGCTTCTATTTCCAATCATTACTCCATCTTTAACTACGAATTTTCTTAACAGATACTTAAACCAAGAGATCTTTCTTCTATGTAGAAAATAATAAGCACTACCCTCGTTAAAAAACACCTCTATTTTTCATATTTTATTGATTGATTGATACCTTCTGCTAAATGCCGTCCATATAACAACAACATATGTGTATTATGGAAGTCAATAATTTATAATACCGTAAGGTGGGGTAACTTTGGTGGGGTAAAATTTAAATTTTGGTGATTCCGTAGTGGACTGTGTTGGTTCAGTCTGCAGTGCTTTGTGTAGGCATGTACTGCGCCGCTTGTGGTGCACTAATCTTGAGGCACAAGCGAAAGTATATTGAAAACAAGAATTTTGAAAAAAAGCAATGGAAATAAATAAAACCTAACTGCGCAACGAGTATAGTGAATTAGGTTTCTCAAACTGCCGCAAGATTGTAGCACAGTAGAACCCTACACAAAATACGTTTTTGCAGATTGAACCAACACAGTGTATCCACCACGGAATCACAACAAACTAAATTTTACCTGCTGTCCCAAAGTTACCCACCTTTTCCCAAAGTTTCCCCTTCTCACGGTAGTTTAATTGAACTTATTATTATTCGATTATTTTTATTTTATTCAAATACATATATATATATTTTTTCTTATGTTGGAGTACCTTAACTACCTGGTTTATTATCCTTATGTTGGCATCCTATTGAATAAACGAACTAAAGTGTCTGATATGGAAGATGTATTAAAGGCGGCTTCTATTTTGCAGAGGCCACAGTAAGGTTTCCCGAGGCGTCAACTCCCACCCTAGCTGTCCACTCTCATAAAGACAAAAAGACGGTTAAGCGTACTTGTTGATACCTTATCAGCGGGGTGGGAAATTGAAAACGTCTACCGAGCCTTTGGGATTAGCGGCAGATAAAGGATGTGACATTTGAATCCCCGGGGACGCCCTGACACGGATCTGCTCTCTGATATCTAGGAGCATCTCCTTACTCCCTCGTAAGTATTTTCCTTCCAGCTCGTCCTCTGGGGCCTGATTAACTTTTCCTCTGTCACGTAATTCGGAAAAAGGAAAATGGAAAACTCTCCTTCAGCGATTTTAGTAGTTAATGGAAACTGACAAAGAAATATTTTTGTAATTTAATTATATTTTAATATTAGTATTTTTTCCTAGCTCAGTTTATAATGAAATATTGATTGGATGTGGAAAAAAAAAAATCGAAAAATTCAACGCATCCTACGTAAACGTACTTGCCTATCTATTTAAACAACACATTGGTAAATTGTTAGAGAAATTGTTCTATACGAATACTTAAACTTGGTGCATTATTCGGATGTCTTCTACATAGGTTTTTCAACCGGATAAAAAATTTAAATTTTTAGGGAAATTCCAAGGTGGGAGGAAAAATCAATCAAAGCCTAATTTGAGCACGGTTTGGTCTATCTTTCTAATAATATAAGTAAAATACTCACAAAACGAGTAGTTGCAAAAAATATTACTTATTAAGGAAGGAGATGGTCCTGGGTCATAAATAGACTAGTGGCAAAACTATTTCATTAAAAGCCAACGTTTGGACCCTCACCCTATCATTTCATAGATATAGTTTTTCCCTTGTATCCATCCATATCTTCAAATTTTAGATCATGTAATTTTTCAGGGTTTTTTTACTTTTACTACTTACCCAAACAGGGATAAGTAGATTAAATTAATTGATAAAAGGGGATGTGTATTACGAAAAAATACGATCACGATTTTACACATGATATAGTATCAAACCCAGTAAACTATAACAATATTAACACATATTCGTCCATTTGATGAAAATTCCTCATTTGCATACTTGTAGTATCTTCAAATTTTAGATCATGTAATTTTTCAGTTTTTTTTTAAATTTTACTACTTACCCAAACAGGGGTAAGTAGATTAAATTAATTGATAAAGGGGGGGTCTGTACTACGGAAAAATATTATCACGATTTTACACACGATATAGTATCAAACCCAGTAAACTTAAACAATATTAACACATATTCGTCCATTTGATGAAAATTCGTCATTTGCATATTTGTAGTATCTTCAAATTTTAGATCATGTAATTTTTCAGTTTTTTTTTAAATTTTACTACTTACCCAAACAGGGGTAAGTAGATTAAATTAATTGATAAAGGGGGGGTCTGTACTACGGAAAAATATTATCACGATTTTACACATGATATAGTATCAAACCCAGTAAACTTTAACAATATTAACACATATTCGTCCATTTGATGAAAATTCGTCATTTTCATACTACAAAAAATAACTGATTCTTGTTTGTTTCTTAGGGATTTAAGTAGTGAAACTTCTAAATCATCATTGCATCTCCGAACTAAATTTAATTGATTCTTCTGTTTTTTATTGTAAATAAATTAAATTCTAATTTTTACCAAACAGAAATAGAGAAAGAGATTCCGGCATTTTGCGAATGGCGGTGCGAAAAAATACCGGACGAATATGTGTTAATAAATATAAAAAATAACATATTTTTGTTCAGTATTTCAAGCTTAAATTATTTCAAAACATTCACGAAACCTCACCAAGTAAATTTAACCATCCGACTAAAAAATCGGTCGGGCCGTTAGCTCAAAAAATTGTTATATACCATTTAGCATATCGATTAGATAGCGTTTAATAGATTCTTTTTTGTGTGTTTTGGCCCCAAATTGTTACAATACACTCTCGGGATCTCACCGTATAATGTGAGCTATTAAACTAAAATCTTCACATACCTTTTAGTGGATACCCAAACAAATATTCCTCCGTTTTTTAATATTTGGCGATGCGATAGTAAATTAATTCAAAAACTTATCATGTTATCATAAAATAACATAAGCGTGAGTTTTCTCACTTCCATGTTTCCTCTCCTCGCAACTAATTTTATCGTAAAAAATCAAGAAGATCCAGTTTTGTCTACAGTTATGATATTGTGAAAATGAGTTATATTCTAGTTTTAGAATTGAAATTCAATTTGAGCACCTGTAGGACTGATTGGAACATTGACCAACTGCAAACAACTGGAATTGTATTAATTCACGAACGGCGGTTTATATTCGATGGCTGTGTTGATTGAAAATTATATTAAATTGATGTTTGCCGAGGCAACTTCAAAGGCCGCTGATCTGCTCCTGTGAAGTTTAGTTTGGAACAAATACGTTCCTCCAATCGGAATACTTATTCATTTCAATATTAATTATTACTCAGTTTCAAAAATAAAAGCCTTTAGTAATAAAGTTAATTATCAATCAGTGCGTTATTAGTCGTAATTAAAGTAGGTACTTATGAATTCTTCTCAGCTAATACTTTATACTCAAAATATAATTTAATAACTTGAGTATTTTTTTCCATAGTGAACTCTAATCATTATTAACAATATTTGATGAAAAATATCAAATATTGTTTTAAAAATAATTCAGAAATTCTTTATATATAAAATATATTTTCCAAAATCATTGATCATTCCTGTAGTAATTATCTTTCCCTCTTGCATGGTAACACTATGCAGAAGTTAATTAATTAAGTTTACATCAAACCATAATATGCATTTCATAGGTATGAATATTTAATTTTAGTTATGATATTGACTTTATTGTTCAGTATATACATAAAAAAGAAATAAGAAAAATAAGAAGTTATAATACCTGCTTCTACGTAAAATAACATTTTTACAACATATATCTTTGCCCCGTAAGTAAAGGACACCATGTCCATTTTATTTATTAAATAATTTAGTAACTAAGGGACAAACTTTAATAATTATCAAAGTTATAGTTAATTAGCTCCCTGAGCAAATACGAAAATGTACCCGGGTGTACTTTACCTGCGGAGTACAGATTTAGTAACTAAGAGACAAATTATAATAGCTCAAAGTTATGAAACATTGTCTCACCTGTACAAATACGAAAATAGACATGGTGTTCTTTACCTCCTTGGTACAGATATATAAAATAGTAATTAAATAAATGTTTAAAGTGTTGAGGAATTATTGTGTAACAATTAAATTTATTAATGTAAAATCTCCAGTAAACAACGAATAGAACTCGATAGGATGTAAAATAAACTCTAAAGTCCATCATACGTTAAAAAACAGCAAACAAAAATAAATAAAATTGTATGAGAATTTAACAATAATAAAATACACATTAATCTAAATTAAAATAAGTGTATTCACCATAAAAATAAAACACTGAGATTTTAAAGAAATTATACAACCATAAATTTAGGTAAACAAAAACATATTCAATCATGTTGAAAATAATTTGAATAAAACATAAAAAAAATAGTAAATAAGTTAATATATATAAAACTAATATATTAAATATAATAAAAATAACAAAAACACTAAAGTAATTAAAAAACATTTAAACTTGAACAGGGATCTGTACGCGAAGAATAAAACTTCAAGATCTGCTTTTATACAAAAAAATTTAGGTTTGTTTTAAAGAGAAAAACTCTGTATGGTTCAGGGTGAGGGGGAGGGGAACTATTAAAAGTCTACTGAGAAAAATTAATTTTTTTGATTAAGAAAATCGTGGAACAAAATAAATTTTAAAAAGGCTTCTGCAGAACTTTTTTTTTAAATAATGCTTGGGAAATACGTTTTATCATTACATTCTTTGAAAAAAAGTACATTTAAGGATATATTCTGGAAAAAATAAATTTATTTTCAAACGAATATTTTTACGTTTGTTTTCAAATGAAAAAAAAAATTGAATTGGATGTTCTTACATGAAAAACGATTCTTATTTCGATTTCTATTAAAATCGATTAGGGTTCACTTTGAAATTAAATGGTATTTTTAAAAATGTTCATGTCAGCTGACGCTGTTCTTACAAGAACACCATATTGACTACGACCTTTCACGAATGACTTGTTTATATTGTTGTGATTTTCCTATTAATTTAATTTAAAATTAATATTGAGACAATAGCATTATAAATTCCAAAATTCTCTGGCACGGTTATTTCTGGTCTACCGAAATCTTTTACTGGGCTGACAAATTTTTGTCAGATAAATTAGCTTCATTTTTATTTTTGGTATTCAAAACTGTTATTTATTCCCTAATTATTCTTCATTGTTTTTATTTTTAATTCAACTCTAGAACTCTCGCTCAATCTCCACTTGATTTAGCCCCAGTGACGCGGTTGAGAGAATAGTGCAGGGATTCCTGGAGTCATGCTTTTCCCTCCACGGTCGGAGTGGTAAGTCTGGCTGTAAGTTCCCACGCCTGATTTTAAATAGACCATATAGGTATGTGTGGGCTATTTTTTAAAAAGTTATTTTATTCTTATTTATCGTATATATATGTATATATATATATATATATATATATATATATATATATATATATATATATATATATATATATACATATATATAGTACCGTGTTTAAATAATAAGCATAGATTTATTCCATCGTTCTTAAATTAGAAATTAACATAATTAAAATTATCAAGATCTAAAAACAATGGATGTGGTTTAAATCCAATTAATTCAAATAGCAGTATTAATTACATTGACGTGAACTGAGCACATCTGACGATCAGATGTTAAACACTGAACGCTGTTTAACATCTGATTTACATAATGTATGATAGAAGCTCAGCTTGCTATTGATTAAAGAGCAGGTAATCTATAATTCGGCATCTATATTCAAATTAGGGCTTGGAGAGTGTCAATATTCGATGATTTATTATAAATCTGTTTTTTTTTTATAATCACAATTTATTTTACGAATTGAATATCAACTTTATACACATTTGGTGAGATTTGAACACCATCAGTTATCAAAAAGTTAAGCACTAGGATAATTGGTTTTCTATCCAAATAGTGTGGAAATGTAATTTACAAAAAAAATAAATCTATACTTATCAAGTAATACTTATCTGTTATATTCCTTGAATTGTTATAAATATAAACCTTGATTGTTAAATAATTAATACAGCAGCTTTCATTTCAGCCCTTGTAATTTACAAACTTCAATTCCAAGAGTGCTGGCTCTAATTAACATATGAAATTCATATTTCATTCATGTACACAATATTCAAAACATAATATTTTCATAATACCATTGAAACTTACAGCTAAATTTACGTTTTTCTTTTCACAATTCTTTATTGAGTTATATCACATTTTACCACAATTAATGACATTAGTAATAGAAATAGAGTAGCTCATTCACTCTCTATGTTCAATAAATAAAAGTAAATTAAACAGGAAAATAATAATACTGGAAGTAAATCAAAATAACAATTTAAATATATTCATGCGTTTATACAACATTTACAAAATTAACTCACTGTGGAGAACTCCGAGCCGAGTCTTTCCTCCAACTTCTGGAAGGAGAGGCAGGACTCTAGGAGATCCCAGTGCCTCTCGTTCAGCCGCATCACTGGTATTTAGGACCAGTGGAGGCTGAGGAGAGGCACTATAACCACAGACGTAGTGGAGAATCTGGACATTGCCAAAACTTCCATATATGCTCAGTACAATATTAAAATATACTTAAAGAACGATACCTAAGAAAGTTTTGAAGCCGTAAGTAAAAAGTTGATGAAGTATTTTTTTCTGAAAACATTACGTCTATCCTAATCCGACTAAAGGGTGGGATATGTGTTCTTTCAGGTAACTCCCTCTCTCTCCCCCTAAAAAAAATCATATCAAGGTATAAATATAATGACAAACCAAAGTAATGTCTGAAAACATTTTATTTATGAACATTTTTCAATATAATACAATATTCAATAACCATAAAACATATCGTTAGCACCAACTAAAAGCAACAACCCAGAGCTAGCCTAACGCTGCTAACACGATATAATAAAAATGGCGCCTACCGCATGTTAAAATATGAAATAAATAAACTGAATTTATTTCCAGCAATAAGGATAACACTTCAATGCAACTCCAGTTAGAGTACATAAGAACCGTAAGTCTCAATAAACTTTTTTACTAATAATGTATACTTATTTGATTGCAGACGTTCCTGAGACCAAGATCAGCTTAGGTACTTCACTCAAAGCGGACGAGATCCGGGAAGGGAATGACGTCTACTTTGATTGTAAAGTAAAAGCTGTCCCTCCAGTTTACAAGATTGAATGGAGGCATAACGTAAGTTCATTTTTATTTATATTGAACTATATCCTTATTTTTTTCTGCTTAAAATTGGACTAAAATTTTAAAGCGAGCAGTGATATTGTGTTTTCTCTATTGTCATCAATCATAACCGGAAACTTCTTGCGTGTTCACTAAATTAAAATTTAAAAAATGATACAAAAGTGAGCCAGTTAAATATATTTTAATTTAAAAAAAGGTTTAATTAAAGTTCTATATTAGAAGGTCCCGAAGCCATCTTCTTTTCAGACGCCTCGGAGGGTTATCAGGGATCCAGGAGGAAGCAAGGTTTGAAACGAGAGGGTTCGGATGGTTCTCCAATTTTTTATGGAAGGACAGGTATCTGGATTGGGCCAAATCGGAAACATGGGGCACATTAAGGTCTTAATGGATGATTTTGTTCGTGACAAAGTAAGGATCGTTGAGGATTCTACGAAGGATTGGATACGAGAGGAATTCGATGGTTTAGTGTAGCCCCAAAGCTCAAGTCGTTTGTAATTGATTGATAGCTTAGAGCATTTTTCTAGTAATGTGTTGGAGTAGTCGGAAACGTCGAGCGGTTTCTTGTCGTTTCAGTCTTGTATGAGGATTCCATGTGAGTCGTTTGTCGAGACGGAGTCCTAGGTAACGGATTTGTTCAACTGGGATAAGTGGGGAATTGTTAAAGGAAACTGTAGAACAGGAAGTCATAGGTTTGCGACGCTAGGTAAACGTAATTTGATCGGATTTATTGGAGTTTATTTTAATCCTCCAGTTTTGACATAATTTTTCAAGACTTGTGATGTGTGATTGGAGAGTTTGGGATGCAATTGATGGATCGTTGTTAACTGATAGGATACACGTGTCGTCGGCATAGGTGGTGATGACAGTGTTGGGATGGGCTGTATAAAATGTGTAAAGGATGGGACCTAGAATACTACATTGAATAACACCAGGAAACTGAGAAAAAAGAGATGAACAGGCATTTTTATTAGTTAATTTGAAGTATCTATCACTAAGGTGGGAACGGATAATGAGGTAGTGTGTAGGTGGTAGGAATTTATGGTATTTGTACATCATGTGCCGGATGCCATGTGCAAAAGTAGCTTACCAATTTTATGCCAGTTTAAAACATCTCTTTGTTACCTGAGGGCGCCCTCGGAGCATCTGCCACGTCTATCTATCTGTGCTAGTCTGAGGCCGAGAACCGTCGCTAGTGTTATAAAATATCGCCAAGTGTTATCTTTTAGATTTTCTGATCTGCCCCCCACCACTCACCGTAACGAGAGAAATTTGAACTATTTTCGCATAGACAGCTAACATATCGCAAACTTTTGCTAATAAAATAAATCTTAATAATTGGCCTAAGATGAAATTAATTATGTTATTGTATCTGAATTTATACTAACCGCTCAGTATTATATTTATTACCACCAGGGCTCCTTTATAGTAGAGAGAGCAAGCTGAGAATCCTACGGCGTGGGCCCGGGGCACAGATGTGAAAGCGAATTAATATTATTGCCGAATAAATCTGGGCTAATGAGCGGGGAGACTTAGTGCGGATTATATATCTTACCTAGCTCCGGCTAACCATTCCTTTTTATTCGTCCCTTCCATAAATGTTTTCCGTATTATTTTTATGATTGTGATTTAAAAGGATACTTTATTTTATTTACGGCTCCAATATAATTCAATTCAACCATACTTTTTTTGCTATTTTTTATTCTAAAATATTTCTTGGAATACTCAAACCTCCAATTATTTAGTAATATGTAATTATGTAATGACTATAATATTTATCGAAATACAATAACTATGTTAATTAACGTTATTATTTTTAGATAATATAATAGAAGAGCTATAATAGCTAGTTGCTCCAATCAGATAGTTAAGGGATCAGGGAATGGTGATTGTCTCCCAAGACAAAGGCCAACTCTCGCCCTCCTTAAGGTAATTTCAGGAAGAGTTAGTCGGTAATTAATTCCGATTTCGCACAAAGGGGATTACCCTAACAATGAGAACCAAAATGGCGGGTTATGTTTTAATAGTTGTGGCCCGTCTTTAATGTTGTCAATATCATCCTCTATTTAATGTTCTTCTTAAATTATTTATTTATTCTCCTCCAGCCCCCAAATCCTTAACTTATACGAGATTCAAATAAATTATTGTATCTAATCTGAATATTACTTTCATTTACCTATTCATGTAATGTGTAGTAAGGGTAAGTATTGCGATCATGAACATTTTTTAATCTGAGTTTTCAACGGAAATACAGGTTTTGAGGTCCCCTGAGTCCAAATACTCAAGTCCCGCAAAATGGTATGTGTGTGTTAACAGTCTACCTCAAAAATGAAAAGTCGTAGGAAGGTGAAATTGTATATTTAAGGTTTTTATATGCTAGGGATGTTACAGCATTTTTTTCATAAAATTTGGCTAACCGGATGTGGCACTTTATATAACACATTTTTACGATTATCTCGAAAACCGCTCTAACGATTTTGATTAAATTCATCATATCAGTGTGAAATTAAGCAGTTTTAAATAAAATATGGTTACTATTCTGATTGATTTTCTTTAACAGAGCTTAAATGGCTAATTTTCAATTTTAGCTTCCTCTAAAGTACCTTTACTTTTTTTATTTGAAACAAATGACCATTTCTCTTTAATTTCTAATATGAAAAATGGTTAAATATAAAATATGAAAGAATTCGATAAATATCTAAAGAAGAAATAAGAGATCGTGACGGATAATAGTTGTAATTGGAAAAAAAATAAATATGATAATATATTGATTCAACACAGGATCAATATTTTCATTTTTAGGTAAAACGCCATTTACCTAAACCATAGATGTGGAACCTTTTTATTATTAGAGGCAGTAAGGTTAGGTAGTACTAATGGAGGCCGCAATAATTCTTTATATTTTATCTTTTCTATTTTTATTTATCTCTAAATACACACACCTAGAAACATACATTCAACTTAATTCTATTAATTTCCAAATTTTAGTTAAATTACCAATTAAATATCAATAAGTTCTAGCATTTGATTAATAAATATCGTTAAAAAACGTTTGGAGTCCCATGTGGTCTCCAAGGCCGCAACTACGTCACGTAGGCCACAGGCGACCTTCGAACCCGCGGTTACCCCACCAATGACTTAAATATTGCAAAATTGAGGTATAAATTTCGAGTACTTAAACTTCATATCATTGTTATTGTAGTAAATAAAATATTTATAGTTATTAAAATCAATATTTCATATTAAAAAAAAAAGAAACCTAAGTAAAGAAAAAGTAATTATTTTTACAGAAACCTTATTTTTAAGCCTCTTGCTGAACCTCAAGGTAAGAATATAGAACAATTTTTTTTAGTGATTTCGTTCACATAAAAAAGGCAATTTGTGAATGCTTATATACTTTTCGTTCTAAAATAAAGGATAAACAAACTTTATTTATATTTTTAATGCCAAAATAAATAATTGATAAAATCTTTTTATCTAAATTGCAGAATAAGCTCGGCAACATGATGGTTCGTTAATCTAAGATAGGCCGCAAATGGTATGTTATTTTCTTTCAGCATTTTTAAGCATACACTTAGGCCCTAAATAACAGCTTTGGAAAGAGCTGACAAGGCCAAAGAAAATCCTTACTTTCGATTGGTTGATGTTGTCTAGTTCTCATAAAATATTTATAAAGTTCATGCACAATTTGTGAAATTCGATTCACACTAAATATTACTTATAAAGGTTTTTTCAATAATTATTTTTAATTATTCTTTTTAAGTTAAATATAATTAAATCGCCTACAAAAAATGCTATATACAATACAATTGTCTTGACCGGCACTATTGTTGCCTAAAATCGGTGCAAGACCAAGACCAAGACCAATACTGATAAAAAAAAAATCGATTTTTGAATAAAAGTAAAGGCAAAATAGTTGCTAATACTTGACAATTTTAGTTACTATATGTAATGAATTAGTATGATAAATATATTTTTTGCATTTAAATCTTCTAATTTTTCATTCGGATTTAGTTAGATTTCTCATATTTAAAAAAATACAGTATTATCTCTATAGTAATAAGCTAATAGGTAACTGCAAGACTGCTGCGAGGCTCTTGTGCAAGACCAAGACCAAGACTGAGTACGTAAGACCAACACTCGTCTTTTTATCGCATTTGGGCAACACTATCCGACACATCACCCAAGAGAATGTACATACGAAATTTTCATAGTCTCTTGTACAATTTGGAATTCTTTTGAAAGGAAATCACACCAACAAAGAACTACAAATGTAGCAAACTCATATTATCTACTTTATAAGATAAAATATCTATTTAAACATATATATTTTTTTTTTAGAACTTGTTTATTAAGAAATATTACAATCTATCTCAAAGGCATTTATAATAGTGTTCAGAGATCACATTCACAATATATATACAAATAAAAATAAAATAAACAGATAAATAATATATATAGATATACAATAAATGAGAATAAAATAACTTAAAAATAAATAATAAAAACAAAAAATACATACATACTTATATACACTATTTACAATCCGGCGAGGGAACTCAGAGCCAGACTTGTCTCTCCAACGCGTCACTGGGGCTGAATCCAGAGGAGATTGAGCCATTGCCAGAGCTCCAATATATAGAAACTATAAAAGGTGGCAGGGCCACTGCCGCTTTAACCTTTTTGGAGGATTGTAGGGATGAATGCTGCTGGATAGGGATTGCGCAACGGGATTCGGATGGAAGGTAAGGTTCTGGTGAAATTTGGAGAACTTTTCTGGGATAAGGTCTAGGACAAATGGGATATTAAAGTCCTGGTGTAGGGCTTTGTTGGTTACATAGAAAAGAGCAGTGACTATTGTTCGAAGGACTTTAGACTGGAGGGATTGGATGCATTTGATGTTTGAAAATTTTGCTGTCCCCACCAGTTCAAGTCATTAAGTCCAAATAGGTTTCAGTATTGTCCTGTATAACAGTATTTTGTTTTCAATAGAAAATTTAGATTTTCTATTTAGTGGTGTTTATAGTTGGCTCAGTTTCCACTGGTTTCAAGTAACAGTTACGCGGCAGAGAGAGAAGCACTGGGATCTCCTGGAGTCCTGCCTTGGCTTCCACGTCGGGGAATAAGGCATGACTCAGAGTCCCCTGGGTGAATGTAAATATTGTACATAGGTGTGAATGTAATTTATTTACTTTAATTTCATCTAGCTTTTATCTATTATTTTATTTTATTATTTTTTTTTTTTTTTTTTGTACACAGGCATACCAATTTACTTATTTTATTTTTTTTTATATTTATTTTTCTTTATTATTGATATTAATTGTATGTACATATTGTGTGAATGAATCATGTAGCCTTAATATTAATGCCCTTCAATGTGGCAAAATGTATTAATATTCAATAAAGAAAGTAAAATCTATAGTTGGCCGTATCGTCGGTTAAGTTACTGTAGTTTAAGTTTAGTATGAGGGATCCACGTTAGTCGTCTGTCTGAGAGAAAGCCAAGATACCGGACTGTGTCAGAGAAAGGAAGCTGGATGGAATTAAAGAGTACTGGTGGACAGGAATTGTTTTCCTCAAAATTAACAGTGTACCTTACAAGTGCTCATGCCTTTCCTTATCTCATTATAAAAAACTATATAAATATTTTAAATAAATATCAGAAATATAAGAGGAAAAATAAATGAGATCGTGTTGAGCACGACAGTAAATCAATTACATTATCCAACATATAAACAAGAACATCTGAGAAAAAGAATGTATCCCCCTTTAAAAACTTACAACTGAGCTATATGATGATATGATTATACCCGCATCCTCAAAACCTAATTTTAAGAATTATACGATTTTTAAGACAGCGAATAAAATGAAATAGAAGTACGGCCTAAAAAGAAAGTAAGTAAGATATTTTTTATAGAAGAAAGCTTGAAAAAAAGAATGAAGGCAATGTTTAATTTGTAGATTAATAAGGACTTTCAAATATTTATTTTCTAACAATTAAAGAAAGAAAAGGAAAATGTAATGGAAAGAATGGGGAACCTGCAAGGGAGGAAAATGCAAGAATTTAATAAAAGAATGGATAAGTGAAATAGCAAAATTGAAAAATAATAATAAAAACGAGTTGGAGAAACCAATTAAATAGACTGTAGAAACTTTGATAAGGAAAACTTAAGAATTATGAAAATTTAGAACGTAGCTGAACGGAGAAGATGAATTGAATGATATCTTATACCCATTCTACTCTATCTAGAAAAATACCGTTACAACCAAAAACCCTTCATACCTTAATGATTTATTTATGCCTTGCTCCTCTGTTCATCCTTTCAACACGAAATCCCAGCCTACAAACCTTATTTCTTCTTGTTGAATTGTTTTATTTAAAAAAATCCTTGGTAATACGTACTACCTTTTTTTAAATCCGTAACGATGTAGGAAACTACCTTCTAACGGAAATCCTTGTCCTTAATTTAAACAACATTTATTTTTCCATCTTCTCAGAAATATATTTAAGAATAATATTTCCTTATTTTAGTTCTTTTATCCTTATTTTACTGTTATCTTACAATAATATTATATATAGAATATAAATTACTTTTATTGCATATTAGTAAAAATATGTGAACACACTCATATATAAATATATTTATCTATAATTTGATATGTTTATTTGTGCTTTTCCTTTATTTTAATTATATGGTTAAATGAGTATGTATTACTAATACTTGATTTTGATCTAATACCTGACAGATGTTTATTATAATTATCTTAATGGGACTAAATATCCCAGCATAAAATTTTCTTGTTTCTCTTTCTTCTTCTTTTTAAATTAAATTACCTTTCCTGAAATTTATAATGATGCTTATTATTTCCATTGAACTTTAGATGTAAACAATAACCTTCCTCGTTGATTTAAAGGTTTCAGTTTTTTCTAGATTGAAGAATAATTCCCTAAATTGGCAAATGTATGAAAAAAGTTCCCAAACGGAAATTTCAAAAAGCCTATTAATTGTTGTTTCTATAGTTCTCTTTAGATCAGAGTGTTTAATATCTTATACAATAAGTTTTGCTAAGAGTAAGTTAAAAATTATGTTATCTTATCTTTATCTCTATCTTTGTAGTTAAATAAAAATTTAGAATTTATCTGAGGTATGTCCATTACTGGTACTGTCCTCTTGTACATTACTGGAACAATTGAAGGTCCGGGTGACCATCACTAAATGTAAAAAGTTTTTTTTTTTAAAATGGAGATTATACCTGCATAACTGAATTACTTTTAAATTTTAAAGTACTAAATAGAAAAAGGAGACTTTTTTAGATTCTCAATGTCTTAACAAAGAAGTTGATTACTACAATAATTAGGGCAACATAAGACAGAAATTTCTTTAGCTATGCCCATCACTGGTGCACCTACCCAACTATAATAAAAATATATATGGGATTTCGTGTTGAAAGGATGAACAGAGGAGCAAGGCATAAATAAATCATTAAGGTATGAAGGGTTTTTGGTTGTAACGATTTGGAAAAAAGAATATGCCTAGAAAATATTACCGTCGGAAAACTGGATAGAACCACTTCAACTAGCCATACCAACTGGAGAAGTGAGAATGCCTGAAGACTCTAAAGATGATATTAGACCTAATTATAGCCAATTCATTAGTCCCTATTAATTTAAGGAAATGAAAAACCTTAAAAATCACTATCGAGGAAACATTCATAATAAATTAAAACCCTAGGAAACTTTAAAAGTAATAACGATAAAACGTGAAAATTTTTTTTCTATGTTTAGATTAATAAACATTTCGAATTCATCTAATGAATTTATCTATCACAATCGTGAAAAAAAACTTGGCAAAACATTCCTTAGATATGATTGAAAAAAGTATCTAAGATTGCAGTTCACGATCCTTAACGGCTATAATTTTGTATTTCGAGCCCTGCTATAAAGTTCTGATCAAATAGGCATAGTTCCTAGTGAATAACGTTTTATACGAAGCTCCTAAAAAATGATGAGTTATTATATCATTAGGTTTAGCGAAATCGTATTGTTATTAAAAATATTTTCGGCACCGTTTATAATAACTTCGCGAGTTAACATAAATGCCTTCTAAGAAAATAGATCCGACTGGAATAGACACGGAGACACTGAAGTAGGGCGGCGGTCAGAACTCAGGAAATTGGCAAAGCATCGATTTAATGTCCAGTTAAATGCCTCAAGGGTTACGGGTCTGTTTAACTCATCCCACTTACACTTGATCCGGAATTCCTAACATTGGGATCCTGCATCATTGCTTCCTGTAGAGCACTGGTAATAGATTCGCCAATGGTTATGTCCGATGCAGATAGGAAGTAGACTAATGGAAAATCTTTCGGTAATTAGTAGAGTGAATTACAACGAGTATCATAAAAAGTATAATCGTTATAAGTACAATGTTCAATTGTTTAAATATTTAATGTAAGTATATAATTTTTTATCGAATCTTAGAAAGATTGCAATCGTTGTCTGCTCGAAGTAATCTTCGTTATACACATATATATGTCTTTCTTTTATTAATTCAGTAATATAGCATTTTGTTACACGGACAATAATTAGTGTGAGATTAGAACACATTCATACCATATGTATAGAAATCATAAAATAAACGGAAGAAATACATCAACTAAATAATAATCAAAAATTATATTCAATAAATAAAAATATAATAACTTAAAGGTAAGTAAATTTAAAAAGGATCCAGGCATCCTAATATATAATATTTACAAGCAGGCGAGGGAACTCAGAGCCAAGCTTGTCCTTCCAATTATTGAAGAAAAAGCAGAACTTTAGAATTTCCTTGTGCTACTCTCTTAACCGCGGTGCTAAATCCATCGAAGATTGAGCGAGAGCGCTTTAACCACATACAATCATGTCTCGAGTGAAGAATCTGGTCATAACTCTAATATGTCCAGACTACAGAAGGTCGCGGAGCCACCGCCGTTTTAACCTCCTTTGAGGATTATAGGAATGGGTAGTGGTGGTGGAAGAGGGTTTGGATAATACCTAAGGTTCTGGTGAAGTTTAGATATTTTTTCTGGGACTAGGTCTAAGAAAAATGGGATCATAAAGTTATGGTGTAGGGATTTGCTGTTTATATAAAATGGAACATCAACTATTGTTCGAAGGACTTTAGATTTAAAGGATTGGATACGTTTGATATTAGAGAATTTTGCTGTCCCTCGAAGTTATACTCCGTAGGTCCAAATCAATTTATTGTATATCAATTATATCCAAACCATGTAAATCAGTAATTTTTTTTCAATTGAAAGTTGAGATTTTCTAGTCAGTAATCTCTATCGTTGGCCATATCTTCTGTTTAGTTCTTATATGTTGAGTTTAGTAGACTTTACTTGAGTTGAGTTTACTCTGTCATTAATCCCCCGCCCTCACCCTTGGCCTGGAGAAACCCCGTATAGCCTAAACAACAAAAAATATGTGAGAAAAAGAAACGTGGTATTAAATATTTTATGACTGTTGCAAGTATTAACTTTTCAAACAGTTAAATAATTCGGTTGGTACCAACTCACCCTTTTACACTTACTGAAACATATTTAGTTCCCAAGTTTGTTGTTTCATTTATGAGTCATATGCGTTGAAAGTTAGAACAGTTTTGAAAAATTTGCTAACGCTGTTCTATTTAAATTATAATAAAATAGAAATATATTATTATTAAAAATATTGTGTCATCATTAATTGTTTTGTAATCTTTGTGTGCTTCTGTTAAAACATTTTATTTTATTTGTAGGTATACTGCAATAGGTACAAGATTGCAATGGTATAAGACCTTCAGTAATTTTTTTTTCAGTAAAGTATTTCATGATGTTATCTTAATAATATTCAGTGTAAATGTATCTATAAATATTTAATACTTCTATAGTCTTATTTATCCTATTTATTTATTATTATTTTTTTTATCTGCTTCTTATTATTGATGACAAATTTGAGTAGAAGTTCTTACATAATCGTTACACATCTTGTTCACACATTTCTGTCTTTTGAAAATTCAAGATCTATTGAAAGATTAAGTTATAGAAAAAATTAATTTTTTAAGAAATAATTTATAAAGAATAATTTTAATCATCTTTGGGTGAGACTATATTCAAAACCTTTTATATTATTGCTCCTTGTTTACCTCTCTAATGATATTTCATGAGGAGTCGGTTTTTAATCAAATAATTGTAAAAAAATTATATTGTAACTTTTTTTTTTTAACTCACCATAAATTGTATAAAAATAGAAAAAAAATATTCTGAACAAAATTTCGAACTACCTTGATTGATTTGAGTTAAATATTTAATTCTAACCAACAGCAATGAATAAAATAATATGAATAAAATTGAAAAAAATAAAAACCGAAGTTGAATAAAATTTTCCTCGTACAACCTTTCCTATTCAACCGAATTAATGAGATCGTGCATCAGTAGAGTTTGTAATTAGAATTTCATTAATTTAAAGAGAAATAAAGGCCAACAATACAAGTTTCATTATACATTATGTAAACAGAGGAGATATATGCTAACACTGCAGTAAAATCGCTACAAGTAATTTTACAACATACATCATACTAGATAGATAGATAGATAGATAGAAAAAAAACTTTATTCTGGGACTAAGTCCCTTCAGAATAACAATAATGTACAAAATAATAGAATATTACTGGCCTAAACGTTTGAAACAATAAATAAAATAAAATAAAAAGTGAAGAAAACCTTAGGTGCACAAGCTATATACAATACAGATAAAACTATGTACAGAGCATTTACAATTACGAACAAAACAATTAAAACTATGAACGAATCACTTGAACTATGAACAAAATTATATATAAGGGTTGAACAACATGAACATATACTTTGAGAAATGAAGAACGAAAAAGAGATACAGTGAGTTTATTTCATAGAATAAAATAAAAAAACTTTACTTGAATATATATATATATATATATATATATATATATATATATATATATATATATATATATATATAATATATATATATATATATATATATATATATATATATATACACAGTTAATTATAATTGAATAAAAAAAAATGTATGTATTGAAATTCCTACGTCGATAGTAGGAAATGACTATGTACTTCGATAGAAGTACTACATCTTCTTCAAAATACATCGTGATCCCACACAGTTCTAACAGCATTTTATCTTATCGGATCATAGCAAAATAAAATTACGCTTCTACTAATTACCTTATGGTGTGAATTACCCTTATCTCTCTCAAGCCAATCTCCATATTATGACAGAGTGTTATATTTCTTAATAATAATTTTTTAAAAAATAACACTAAATACCTGTCCATCAGAAGGTAGAAAACAATAGACATTTAAAGAATCGAATATTTGATAAAATATGAGAAATATGAAAGAATGAAAAAATCATTTTAATCATATTGATTCAATAAAATATGAATATATTTTACCGCTTATTGATAAAAATTGATTAAAAACTGTCTGAATAAGCATTAGTAATAATGAATCAAGTACCAATTTTAGTTGATTTGTTATTACTTTTTTTTAAATCTCAAAAAAAAAATACTAATAAATTTTATATAAAATAATCTTTACAAACCACATGGATAACCAAATTTGTCTCCAATTAACTATATTTATAAATATTTGAAAAAAAGTTAAATTAATTACAGAAAGAATAAAAAAAGGAGAAAATTAAATTTGACACCTTGTTAACAGATTTAAAAAACAAACCTATAAATACCTCTTGATAACTACTCAGTTAACTTTTGGCCAATAAAATTATAATTATAAATATTAATCTTTTTTTTTAACTGTCGATATGAGAAGTACTGTTTCCGGACTACAGACGGATATATTTTTTATTATTTATTATTTGTATTCTTGGATAAAGTTAGAAAATTTTGATTTAAAGAAGTTGATTCATGATTTATTGTAAAATTACGAAGATTATTGTTCTTAAATCAAAATCAAAATTAAAAATCAGACAAAAACTTAATACATACAGTTAAATTTTATGACTTATAATCGGAGTTCCTTGGTACGTAAACAACAAATCTTTACATAACGACTTACAACAGCCAACTATCGACCAACACATACTTGATCAATACTCTAAAGCGGCCTTATTAACGACATGTCCGTAGCTGAGCGACATGCCGATCGGGAGACGACTAAAGAGGAGCTAGATGAGAGATCTTCTTTCCTGAATTACGGAAATAAATCGAGACCAGGAAGAAGCGCTGTGTGGATGGAAATATGAAAAAAATAAATGAATAAATAACTATTTTTTCTTAATGATATTTACAACTGTATAAAAGAAAAACATTTAGTAAATTTGAACATATGGATATAATGACGTGAAATGACTACCCAATGGTAGCTCTCTAATGATATGTCAGCATTAGGAGATCACGGGGCCATCTTCTTTTCAGACGCCTCGGCGGGTTATCAGGAATCGAAGAGGAAGCATGGTTAGAAATGAGAGTGTTGGGATGATTCTGAAGGTTATTATGGAAGGAAAGGTATCTGGATTGGGCCGGTTCAGAAACATGAGAAACATTAAGGTCAATTTGGATGTTTAATTTGTAACAAAGCAGGGAGCATTAAGGATTTTATGAAGGATTTTGGATTGTAAGGATTGGGTATGAGAGGAATACGATGGTTTAGTGGAGTCCCATAGCTCAACTCCGTAAGTCCAAATAGGCCTTATTATAGTCATACATATATGAGTCTTTTGTAATTAATTTGAAGCTTAGAGCGTATGTCTAGTAAGAGCTGAAGTAAGTGTCGAAGTCTAGTAAGTGCGGAAACGTCGAAAGGTTTCTTGTCGTTTCAGTTTGGTATGAGAAATAACTAATTAAATACACACATACTTGGTATGTATATAAATTTAAAATATAAAATGAAAATAATGAACAATTTTAATCAAGCTGTGTAATAATGGTTCTGTTTGTTAAAGATTTCTTCCCTGGAAAATGGCTGAAGGGCTGAAACGTTGGTGAAAATATAAAGAAATTAAGTAGGACTGCGGTGATCAAATTATGTGCTTTTATTATTACTAGGTATTGATATTTATTTTTTCAAAAATTCAAACGGAATCCGTTTCATTAGCTTACATAGAATAAATAAGACGGATTCTTATGGTATAGTCGGGTAAATACGATAAGTTGAGTTATTAGTTGAGGGATCAGAATCCACTTAATTTGATTAGAATCCTTGGCTGTACGTAGGGAGCCTTGGTTCTATTCCTTCTGTGGGATGATAAAGGACCCGCACGAACTGGCAGGAACGTTAATCAGGCGGCAATTTTGCCCTCTGCGCCAGGATCTAATTCCTACCCCCCGGCATCTCATGAGCCGGGTTTGCGTCCCGCCGATAGCGATATTGATCAAAAGTTTCTTTATTAACTGGATCTCGTGGCCCTTCAACCAGTCAACGTCACTTTTAAAGTTTAAGACTTCATTATACTGCCTCGTTGAAGACGGGAAGGAAACGGGGCCAAAAATATAACATGTTTGCTTCAATAATTCAGAAAATTATGAACTTGCAAAACAAGGTACATCTAATTAACGTATTAAATATCAAATAAAACTATTGTATCAAATATCTTATTGAATCTGAGTATTCAGATGCACTTTGTCAAATATTATATCACATATTTCATAGGTGGAGGACCACAGCCTCGGAGGCCGCATGTGGCCTCTCTGACGTACAGCTACGTCTCCATTTTTTTGCTATATTTATTAATCTAGTGCTAGAATTAATTAATATTCAATTACTTAAGTAAATAAAATGTGTAAATTAATAGAATTTAAGTTGTGTATTTGTGTGTATTTAGTGATAAATAAAAACAGCAACGCTAAAATATAAAGAATTATTGCGATATCTAGTGACAAAAAGGTTCCTCACCTATGATTTAGATAAATGGTGTTTTTACCTAGAAATGAAAATATTGATTCTGAGCTGAATAATGGATTATAATTATTCTTTTTTACAATTATAAGGCTTGAAATGATAAAAAATGTCCTCACCCATGACATATTTGGTGATAGATACAGTTTGATTTTTTCAATTAAAAAAATAAACCAACGAATGTCAAGTAAAACTCGATACCTTTGTAATTGATTTTACTAAAGCATTCGATCTCTAAAAACATGATGCGGTTTTTACCAGCCTCAAAGAAACCCAAATAGAAGTGCCTTTAAGAAATACAATGCAACTTGATTTAATAAAGGAAAATATATGAGACAAGAAAATACCATGTTATATAATAAACCCTATTAGATGTGGAAGTTTTCAGAAAAAATAAAAATCTGAAAATAAAGTTATTAATATAAATGGAAAAAGACTCAACCACCAAAAATTTGCGGACGATACCGTGTTAATTTCTGGCTCCGTAAAAGAACTACAAGACATAATTATGAAGCATTATAGTCAGGGGGAAACCGTAGGATTAGAAATAAATTTCTTGAAGAACCAATTGTTATACTAACAAAAGCTAAAAAGATGTAATTTTTATGAAAGATGTAATAGAATATGCCGTTTAACTTTTCTAGCTCATCTTCAACAAAAGTACCAATAAAGAAATAGACATATATTAATCGCTTGAAGAAATAAATGTATTTAAAATTTATTATGAAAGTACATATGCATATGTATGTTAAATGCATTTATTTATAAAATACATAAGCTTCGAGTTGTCAGACAAAATGGAGAGGAGGAGGAGTATACTTGATATAAAATTGAATGTTTTTTTTTTTTTTGTTTATTTAATGAAATTTACAACTGTATACACATGCAACTAGTAAATATGCACAAATTATAAATAATGGCATGAACAGGCTTGAAGAGATACTACCCAGTGATAGCACTCCCTAAATAGTTCTAGATAAGAAGATCACGAGGCCATTTCCTTTTCAGTCGCCTAGGAGTATTATCAGGAATCGAGGAAGAAGCAAAGTTGGAAAGAAGAGGATTTGGATGGTACTGGAGTTTATCATGAAAGGATAGAAATCTGGTTCGGGCTAAATCAGAGACATGTGGTATTTTAAGACATTAAGGTATTTATGAATGGTTTTATTTGTGACAAAGTATGGAGCATTAAGGATTTTACGGAGGATTTTTTATTGTAAGGATTAGATACGATAGGAATTCGATGGTTTGGTGAAACCTCGAAGCTCAACTCCGTATGTACTTTAGATGTTATTATAGTTATGTAGGTAAGTCTTTTGTAATTAATTAAAAGCTAGAGCGTTTGTCTAGTAAGTGTTGGAGCAGTCAAAAACTAAATTGAATGATAGAATAAAAAACACAAAAACAACTAAGGCGTGCTTTATACCATACGATAGAAGTGAAAACATCAACAAGCCGAGATTAATAACATAAATTATAAATAATAGCTCATTATAAAGAGGATGCAACGCTGAAAGTTTCTCCAGCTTACTTACAGTATGGAGGTCCAATTTTTAGTTTCTGAAATATTTTAATCCATATCTTCCATAAAATTCATTATTATTTGGTTTTCGGCACTATTTTTTTTCTTTGCGTCTCTCTTAAGATATAAATTTGAATTATATCCTATTGCAGAGAGGATGAAATGCTGAAAAATTTCCTCGCTTACAGTATGGACGCCCAATTTTTAGTTTCTGAGATATTTAATCCATATTTAAGAACATTTTAATTAGTCGACTATAGCCGACTTTACCCGAGCGTTAATAGCGAGGAGAAATCTGACGGATCAATCTAATTCACTCTCCACAAAAAAAGTGCCAAACACGCCTCAAGAAGTTTTCAATACAAAAATGAGAATATAAGGAATAGAACTAAATCCAAGGGCTTCAGAAATAAAAAAGAAATTTTAAAACTATAATGGCAATGGGCTGTGCACGTCGTAGTGACGGAATGGAAAAAATTTCCTGTCCAGTGTGTGCAAAAAGTGGCCACTGTATGAAAAAAGAAAAAAGGTATCAGGCATAAATTAGATGAGAAAAGTGGATTGAAGAGAAGATTGGCGAAAATTGGGAGTGGCCTATGCTCATATTGGGGTTAGTTCAGAAATTAACAAAGATTTTTATTATTTTCATTATTTGAAATTGGGATTTGTCAGTCAGTGTACGAAAATCTCATGTAATTTATTTCAAAACTATGTAAAGTATCATTCTACATTTTTATGAATAAATGTTGCATTTATTTATTTATTTAATAAAAATTATTAGAAATAACAAATTAAAATTCAATGAAGATGATGTTCCATACAACAATCATATTCATTACATTACCATTTAACTTTTCTTGGCATCTCTTTTAATCACCATACTCAGCTTAAATTTCCTACTCTTACTTAAAACATTCAAGTTTCTATTTTTTTTTTTTTCGGAAATCACTAAAATTGTTATGACATCAACATAACTCGGCCTATTGACCCGAAAATTTGGAGGAATTCAGGTCACTATAAAATAAAACTAATACCGAACAAATTAATTCTGGAGGTATAAAGTAAAAATATTTCAATATTAAAATTATTGATCCGTTTTGGAGGAGAAATAATTCAGCTTTTATATGGATATTATTAAGTTGAATTAAAAAAAAAATCCTAAGAAGCTATACATGATTTAGTGAACAGCATAAAAATAAATGATCTATTAAAACGAAGTAAAAATTTTTTATTTTTTTACTACTATATAATGCATATTAATAGGTTTTAAACAAAGATGAAAATATGAATATGAATCGGTTTTTTGTAACAAAAATTTATTTAATCTACTAATAATATTTATAAATAATAAATGGATATTGCATAATATTCTTCGTTACAATATTGAGCTCCTGCAACCTCCTACTCTCCTAATACAAAATAAAGATTTTAGACCAAAACTTTGCGTCAATTGGCATTCATATGGAGGTGTTAGTTTTGATTTTATCTAGGTGACATCAGTTATTTTCCGATCTAGACATTTAGTCAATTTTTTTCCTGCTCAATACAATAGAAATGGGCAACAAGGCGCGATTTATAATATATATATTTTTTAAGAAATTAAAAATTAGTCTTAAGTGTGTTTTCGTTCAATTTATTTTAAGTAAGAAGAAAAAGAATACAATCTAAACTACAGAATGAATGTAAATTAAAGTTATTCAATTTGAGAAACGAGTAGTAAAATAAAATAAAAAGTTGTATAATTTGTAAAAGGGAGATGGGGCCGCCTAATAATTATAAAAAAAAAAGTGTTATAATTAAGGCTTAATGGCATAGTAATTCATTAACGATTCCTGGTAACCGTTACCAGGAAGTATCAAAGAGCTACTAGAAGATAACGAAAAAAAAATATAAAAAAAAAATAAACATTCTAGCGGCAATGACTCTATAGGGTAGAGGCGAAATTAATTAAATAATTAAATAACTCATTCTATTATTTTTAACAATCTGTTTCCGAATCGTGAAAATAATTCCAAATAGTACACGTTTTTATTTTAAGGAACAGTTAATATTATTGCGGAACCAGGTCCAATTTTGCTTATTTAGTAGTTACCGAGGGCCCTCGAAGGGAGCACAATCAGACCAGATCGGGCCCCCATCATTATAAGTACCAAAACGTAGTGCTCCCAGTTATCGAGTTGTTTGTATAATTGGTTTTATTGGTCACGAGCTTTGACGGCCACCGGAGACGTCAAACAACGCCTATAATGATCCTATCTGGGGCGCCACTATTTAAAACTTTAGACCATAGTTGTGAACTTTACTTCCTCCGATGAAGTCTTAATTCAAATTTATAAATAGGACATAATTGAATCATTAAAGTCAAACTTTGTTACTTGAATAATAATTTAAAACTAAATAACTTTATAACTAACTTTATCCTCAAAGCTATAGGGTATTCTAACAACTAGATGATAATTTAGTACTAAAACGTACTGCAGATTGAAGCAAGTTTAATTTTATCATCAGTTATTTTTCTATAATGATGAAACTGTTCTATGTAATTAGTTAACGTCCAAGAAAAAAATTACATCAGTTTTACGCCGTACTATACAATAAGATTATTATTTTATTAAACAAACGACAATAGCAACGAACTACGAGAAAATAAAAAATATCTTAATGTTTTAAATAAAAAAATAAAAAAAAACCTTGAAAAGTTTATTGAAAACTGTATCTGAAAATATATTATAATTAGAGACCGGCATGCAGCAAAAATCTCAAAATGTGCAAAATTGTACAGTAAAAACAAAAAATATGTAAAGCTGTGTAATTAACATCTAAAAACATTTGTTTAATTTATTATATTAACACATCGAAGTCTGACCAAACATTTTGTTAAAATTGTGAATTAAAATAATTTGTAAAGGGAAATAAAAATTAAAAGTAACTTCTCAGAAAAACTCAGTAAAATTTATTGGTGATTCTAAAATTTTTAAATATTAGTGTTGGTGCTGTTTTTCGATAACTAAAAAATACAGTTTTTAGACATACGCTCTTTACAATAAAAAAAAAAAAACATCAGTTCTGTTTCCCGACTTTTCTAAGATTTTCAATCACATCCGATTGATTTTTAACAGGCTGTACTGAAGATAAATTTCTCGTCAAACTTCAACTAGGGATAATTTTATATCTAGATATTAATTATGCTCAGATATCAGATCTCCTATCCTAGATCGAGATCCTATCCTATCCTACCTTCGATTTTATTTTTAATATTAATGAAATTACTGTTGTTCAGGCAACTTTCAATCTTTTAATTAAGGCAAGGCAAATAACTCTCATGAGTTTTTAATAGGCAACATTCTACTTGTATGCACTGGACTGTATTTTGATGGATGCCAGCTTCAAACTTCCCTCTTTGCTACCTGAGGGCGCCATCGCAGCATCTGTCTTCTATGGATACTAGTGCTGGAATAAGCCAAACGCTCCGTCGCTCGTACGGATTAAGCGTTATCTTTTAGATCTTCTGATCTGCCCCCACCACTCGCCATAAAGAGAAAATTTGGAACCATTTTCGGGGAAACAACTATAATTCACTTTAAAGCCGAAAGGGATACTGTAGGGCTGAAACAATGAATGAGAATTAAGTCAAAACAATATCAATAAATTTATTTTTAAAAAAACATATTATTTTAGGGAGAAAGTTTTTTAGTGTTGTCTAATACTTAAGAAAAGTTATATTCCAAGAGCATTCTTCATTTGTATTTATTTCTTCCGTCTGGTACGTTAAATTAAAACCATTGCTAATCACGGAATTATTTGTTTCTCATGTTTTTCTAAACCAAGTTATAACTTTTGTATGGAGGATATAGTAAAATAAAAAAGTAAATTTTTATATAAACATATATATTTATATTCCATAAATCGTGAAACGGATAGATATTCGGGTTTGAACTTTTTAAACACAACCGAATGTAATGTGATATAACATGTATATCCTCTCTCTAATTATAATTCATAATTTATAATATTATAATGAAACGTTTCGGCCTTTACGTCATCCTCATAACATTCTAAAAATAAGTATATTACATGTTTGTCAGTGAAGCTAGAATTATTGTACAGTGAAAAAGGATTCAGCCTAAATTATTCCTATCAACTTTTAACATAAAAATTATACTTATATATATTACAGTGTTTCACATATGTCAATATTATAAATTACGATTTATATAATTTATAAGTGAAGGATGGACGCTATGAGAATATGCCTACTGTTAGACAGGGCACCAACAAGCTGTAGGTCAAGTAGCTAGTTCTATCAGGGCTTGATCACCGCCTCGTAAAATAGATCACAGCCTGACTAAGCAATTTCAAGTCCTCAACATGTAGTTTTTCCTTTAAAAACTCTTCCTCAGCTGTCGATGTTTTATTTGTCAACAATTATATCAAAATATTATAAGAATGACTTATAAATCACTACGAAACAAGAGTTATCGAAATTCGATTCATATATATATATATATATATATATATATATATATATATATATATATATATATATATATATATATATATATATATATATATATATATATATATCAACAGATGGTGTTAAGTGAAAATTTTATAATTTAAAGCAAAAGAATATTTAAGATTTGACAGCTTTATGTGATATGTTGAAAAATTCTTTAGATGCGTTTTTCACTTTTTTATGGAGAGTCAATTATATTGACCCATCAGATTTCTGATGTGTAACGCTTAGGTAAAGTCGGCTGGAGTCGACTAATTGAAGTGTTTTTTTTTTTTATATGGATTAAAATATCTTATCAACTAAAATTTGGACCTGCATATTGTTAGCAAGGGAAATGTTCATCATTTCGTCCTCATTGTATAAGCAATTATCCAAAATTGTACCTTAACATAGCGCCGTATTAAAGAGGCGAAAAGGGAAAAAATATTGTCGAAAACCGGATGATAACGAGCTTTGTTGAAGATATGGATTAAAATATCTCAGAAACTAAAAATCGAACCTGCATTCTGTAAGCGAGGGAAATATTCAGTATTTTATCCTCTTTATAATGAGCTATTATTTATATTTCCTATTATTAATCTCGCCTTGTTAATGTTTTCAACTATATCTTTTGTTTGTCTTTCTAAAATAAATAAAGTCGATACAAACATTTTGCTAGCCTTCAATGCTGGAACGGTGGTAGGTCTGTAGATCGATGAGGGACAAAGTGGACCTTGAAGATTTTGATGCGCACAGCAACGGAACTATCGGATCCCGCGTTTTTAAGCATAAAAACGTACTATTTTCGATATAACTCAAAGCATGGGGTTCGCATCCACACAGCCTGACGTTAATTGTAATACTGTCATTGAATACATGTCTCAACTTGAGGTCCCTATGATCTATAGAGGAGGAGTTTATATTATTTGTCGATTTTGTTTTTGGTCGGCAAGCCATATCATCGTTAATTCTTCACCAAATCTCAAGATTGAGCCACCCATTTCGAAGGTTTCCTTCTCCTTCAGGCGGACAACATGGTCCAGTCACCCCGAAAATTCAGGCAAACAAGTTATAAAAGAAAAGAAACATTATTTGCGAATAACTAAAAAATTACCCTCTTTTCTCTCGGTCATTCCCATGAATATATAAAACATTACTACATTGTCTACAAAAGGAAAAAAAAATCATTGAAATTTGACAATTTTTCGCAAAAATATTGAAATTTGTTAATATGTTGGTTCCAAACAAAAATGAAGATTTAAATTAATTTTGTTTCCTTTGTCGATTATATTTATCGATAAAGTAACAATTGATTCCTTTATCTTTTGATACGTTGCATTATTTTATTTTATTATTAATTTGGCATTTGATAACAATATGCTGTGCGAATTTTTCGCACGAGTCTACTAGTTATTATTATTCGATGAAAAATCAGGGCCTCCATTAATCGGAGCGGCCTGTATTGTCTGTTGTCAGCTGCTTCCTTCTTATGTCTTATTCCCAAAAATAACTAAATATCTACTGCTAAGCAATTATACAACGCAAGCAAGGTCTTTCAATTCTTCTATACCCGAATATTATTTCTTCTAGAAGCACTTGAGGGATTTTATTATTATTATCACGAGCAAGGAGCCCTACCCATCTGTCCAATCTTTATTAAATGGTCGTTGGATACTTATTAAATGTATATCAAGATCCTTGTATAGATGTATAGATGTATAGATTTATAATTCTCCTCGATCTCCATACATCGCTGATTAGCACAAGCCTCACACTTCTTAAAATGTTTCTTAAGAATCTCAATAGTTTTCGACAACAGGGGTGTCGAATAATAAAGGCTCCTGTACACAGAACGCGATATGTCCCGGTGATACGATACTCTTTGTCAGCATCACTGCGGAATATCGCGCTTTGTGTGACTGCTATAATGCAATACATATTAATACAACTATATGAACATATCATCCCCCACAGAAATATTATATCTTCTAGATATATCGCATTTTGTGAGTAGGAAGAGCCCCAAGAGACGACAACGCATTGAGATAATGAAGCTACCTATATATTTACAATAAATAAAACAAATTTGTTCTTCTAAACTATCTATTTTGGGGGAAAGGAATGGAGAGTTGCGAGAAGAATACCACTAAACAGATAAATCAAGGTAAATCAAAAAAAATATTTTTTTTCCGGTTGGAATTCCACTTTCACGAATAATCAGGGAAGCAAAATGAGTTATTCCAGCGATCATTAGTTTAAATATAGGAAATACTAAACATAAAACGTATCTAATGAACAATATAACTTTAAGATAAACAACTAATCTTAATCAAAATGATATCTAAGCATTGTAAAACCACGAAGCTGCAAGAAACCTAACCTAATGGAGAATATAGGTAAATAAAAAAGTGGTAACAATAAAGTAAAAGAATGACTGAGCATAATCTCTTCAAAAGAAACAATTAATAACGAAAGTTACCGATAATTTTTAACGATGACAAAGAGGGGGGCCACAATGGTTCAATTTCCTCCTCCAAAGCAGGGGGCTTCTAAAGAAAATTATCTGCCTTCGTAAGAAACAGGTAATATCTCAAGACAATCTTCTTTATTGACCTCAAAAGGGGCCTTGACAAAAAAACTAGGAGGACTAGGTAATGAAATAAATAAATATACGAAGATGGAAATAAATAATGAATTAAAGTAATATACTCAGCTTTATTAACTTGAAAAAGTAAATAAAACCTATTTCTACTTAAAGTAGAGTGATAAATGAAAGTTTTGTGATAAATTGCATCATATTTTTTTTTTTTGGATGAGTATGACCGCTTCTAAAAAAATTGATTTATTCCATCTTCACTTCTGTAATATTGCGTATCCAGATTTGAATATAAAGATAGAAAAAATTTGATATGATTAGCGAGAAATCCCATGGTTTAGTAAAGTTCCAAAGTTCAACTCCGAAAGTCTAAATAAACCTTAATATAGAATAGAATAGAATAGAAAATAATTTTATTCTGGGACGAAGTCCCTTCAGAATAACAAAAAAGTACCGAAATTAAAATTTTACATCTGGCCAGATAAAAACAAACATAAAAAGTAAAGATAAAGATAAATCAGTAAAAAAAAATATTAGTTATACATAATATATACAAAATAAAATAAAATAATCTATATACAAAACTCTCGAAACCATACTAAGATACTTAAAACTATGTACAATAGTAAAATATAAATAAACCCATTTGGAAAACAAACAAAAAAAAATAAATGTAAATTCTTCTTAAGAGTAAAATCTGTGTTTCTGTTGAAAAGAAAATATAAAATAAAAAAATTAAAAAAAATATATAGTGTTTCAACTGCCTCCCGCAGTGCCACATCCTACGCCCTGAAGACGACCTGCAAAGTGGGTCGAAACGTCGGCAAAAATGAAAATAATTAATTTATTTTTATTTTTTATTTATTTGACCGCATCCTCGACTAACTCCTTCTCATATTATATCAACGGTCAACCATCTCTACATCATTAAAAAATATATAATTTTACATAAAAGGTTAGCTGGTATCTGACTGTTTTTGGAACAGGAATTGGAATAGGAGGGTTTTGAATGTAGATAGGGATAAAGAATATCGGATTTTGATAGAAAGCGAATTCCAAAAATTAACAGAGCGAGCAATAAAGGACTTTTGGAACGAGGCAGATCTGTGAGAAGGAATGTAAAGGTCGGAAGGTCGAGATCTTGTGGAGAGGGAGTGGACTGAGGACTTGAATTGGAGAAGATTGTAGGCGTAGGAAGGACGATGATTGTTGATGATAT
This sequence comes from Nezara viridula, assembly GCA_928085145.1. Classification (NCBI taxonomy): domain Eukaryota; kingdom Metazoa; phylum Arthropoda; class Insecta; order Hemiptera; family Pentatomidae; genus Nezara; species Nezara viridula. The sequence continues at coordinate 87,919,553 of OV725080.1, read as the reverse complement.
GATAGAGGAATGTACCTAGGAAATATTGTCTTCGAATGGAGGGGAAGAACCACTCTAACTCAGTGTAGTGGTGAGAGACATGGCAGTAGTATCTCGGGGCACCAATTACAAATCTCACGCAACTATTCATTAATATAGTCATGTTAATGAAATAACTATAACTAATTGAAACTGGAAACATCTAAGAGTTTCTTGTTTCAATTTTGCATGAGTATTTCAAGTAAAAAGATTTGTCTAGGATCTTAGGTAGTTATCAATAGCTTTAGGAATAAAGGAGTCAGCCGTGATATATGTTCTAATTGCGCATGTCAAGTATGATCGATGGCTACAATTCTTTTTTTACATGTAACTTCTTTTTATTTTTACTTGAATTTATTAAAAAAATATTGTTGACAAAGGACTTGTATATTGATCTCTCTTTTATCTCAACAACGATAAAATCAATTTTAACACTTACAAATGTTTGCTATAGGACGATCTGAGTGCGAGCATAACCGCACACTTTGTGGTGGAGGGGAGGATGGTTGGTGAGGGCAATAAAAATGTTGAGAGGGGCGAGAATATCGTTTTGTCCCCAATAATTTGAAGTAAAAAAAAAAATTAAAATTGATAACAAGCTACATGAATGAATAAAATATATAAATTAAAACGGATTAAGAAAATTCGGCTAGCTGGCTAAGCTAAAGCCTATAAGTAGGTTCGTAAAGATTTTATTACGACATAAATATACCTGTTTTCATACGTTTAATTGATGGGCTGTGTAATTATATCGACAGTAAAAAAAAAACACCCTTCTTTTAACTGTCATTATATCTTTTATTTATATTTTGGAGCTTTCGGAACTCTGCACTATACTCATCAAAAAAATGTCATGTTATGGATATTATCTTATCTATGTTATGGAGGCTTCAATGTTTAGTGTATACAAATTGTAATACATCCAATTGGTTTGTTCAGATATTTTCAAGTATCCTAAAGGTTCTGGTTCCATATAGGTCCTGTTATCCTACGTATCACTTTTCTTTCGAATCACTGAATTCTGGCTTCTATTGTGCCGGTTAGAGCAGAGGTTTCACAACCGTCCAGCAGAACTGGCTTAATCACGGCCTTGTACACCCTTATTTTTAGATTTCTGATCTATCTCTGTTAGGGTTATTGAGGTTATATATATATATATATATATATATATGTATGTATATGTATATTTATTTATTTCTAATAGCCAATATTATATTTGTTCGTTTCACAATAACTGTTGAATTTTCACAAATAATACGAATTATTGCTTTTTTCCCCTTCTTTTTTTTTTCTGTTCTTCCCTACCTCGCCTTTTAGGCTATACTTGATTTTCCCGGACCAGAGGGTGAGGGCGGGGAATTTAAAATTCCCTCTGGAACCGGGACGCGAACTCGTGATTATTTTCATATCATAGAATCATAAATCCGGTTGCCGGGCAACGGCGGTGCAGTGCACACGCGTTAGCCCATTCGGCCACCCCATCCTCATTTTTTTTTTTTTTTTCCCCTTCCTCCAACCAACCAAAATAGAATGTCTGCGCCTAGGGCCAGAACATTTCTAATTATCTGCTTTGCTACCGGTATAACACTCCAACTTCCCTTTCCCAGAAGCAGGACAATAGTTTGGTTCCGAGGTCGTAATCTACACAACCTTCTTTGAAGTCCAGCTTACAAACGTCTCTTTAACACATTTCTCGGAAAATTCGCATTGAACTACTCTATATTCACTAGAATTTCAAAAATGACGGTAAATCTCTGTAGTATGTAGTAGTAAAAGTTTGCAAAAGGGTAATTATTAAATTTACAACAAAACTATTTTAAAAATCGGACCAGTTTAAGCAACGTTAGAGTTTATTGAATTTTATGCATTGATTTTAATAATTGTTCACTTTCTCTGATCGGTTATCAGCAAAATTAGTGTAATTCAACTATTTTTTTTTTTAATGTACATATTTAAAATCGAAAAAAAAATGTTATAATCAGTAGGAAGATATTGTGATTGGGCCCACTAGATTTTATTATTTAAATAATTGGTAACATTGTATAGATTGTCTACAACTCTTCTATTCCAAAGTAGAGGTTTACCAATATCTTTCTTGGGAATGCCTTTAATTTATTGGCAAGTTAATTTTATTGATTTAATTGGACTTAAATATGTGTATTTCAATACAATATCACAATGTACCGATTCGAAGTGTTTTTCTAAAATCTAAAGTAACATGTTTAGGAAATAGCAATAAGCTAATAAATAATTGCATAACTCTTGCGCAAAACAGACACTAAGTCCAAGGCTGAGTGCTCAAGACCAAGACTCGTTTTATTTTTTCATTTGGGAAACACTATTTTAACCTTCCAAAATGTCTCTTGCCCACTATTGAAGTATACATACGTTGTGTTAAGTCTTCCTGATGGATTTCTCCGAGCTTCATGCAACAAATATCTTAACCTCTTTGCCTTTATATTATCAGATACTGACTGACCAGTTTCTAATAGAACTGTATTAATAAGATTATAATATAGCATTATCTCATTATATATAAAATATAACAATGCCCACAGGGACGACTGCTGAGCCACAATATCGGCCAAAGGGTAGTCATCAGCGAAAAGAGTTTGGCCTTGCAGGGAGTGAGCAGGAATAATGCAGGCAACTACACCTGTGTCGGCTTCAACACCGAAGGAGATGGGGAAAGTACGCCGTTCTACCTGGATGTCATGTGTAAGTAAATCATGTTCCGCACAAATTTATCATGAAATAATTATTTTTGCAAATAATTAGAACCATTAAATGATAGTTTTGAAAACAGTTTCACATCAAAGCGTACGATCCAAAAGCAGACTCCGGCTCTGCTCCGTCTCTTGTGAATCAACAGTTACTTCGTGGTGAACCGAAGGAATGGATTCACACCTTGCCATTCTGGTGAGAGCAGGTCGATAACCTGTTGATATCTCTTCCTTCCTGCCTTCCTGGGTATATGGGGATGTTGTACCCAATTAACTGTAACGGTAACATCACGTCATCTTGGATACGTTACATCGTCTTAATGAATGATACAAAGGAGTTATGAATTCAATGTTTAAAAGGTAGTATGCCGAATAATTCAGGTAATGTACTCCTATAAATTCACATGTAAGGAACATAAAAAGATTTATCATGAGAACATAAGAAGTTACGAAAAACCATATGTCTAACATGCAATATAAATTCTATCAGTTTATCTATACTTATAATAAAAATAATAATTCCATCATCATATTGACAGAAGTTTCCATTAAATCTAAAAAGATTAGTTGATGAATGGTAAGGGAAATAAGTGGCATTTTTCCCTAATTGTTTTTGAATTGTTGGTGAGCATTCACTCAAAACGAAAAGCAGTATTCTTTCAAAGAATTGGAATTCAAAAATAGATATTGTTTACATTATTGATTTTTGCTTCAATCACTTTATACTGCTTGCTCAATTACAAAAAGTGACTTTTTTCCCTTTGGTTGTTTTTTTTTTTTTTCCTCTTACCTTTTATCATATATTCTATGAAACTTATGGTAGACTAAAAACTTAAAAAAATACTGTTGCAAAAGGGCAAAACTGCTTTAAAACCCAATTAGAAATCAAAATAGTCAAGTTGAAGAGAAGTTAATACAAAAATTATTTTATTTTTTTTTATTTTTACTTTGTTCTCTCTTTGACTGAAAACCCAAATCAATTTTTCTTCAATATATCTATGATAATCAACTATCAATCTACTATTTTAGAATAGTCGAAGGTTTTGTGATTTTTTTCATAATCTTAAGAAGACAAAGATTCTTCCATAAGGAAGTGACAGGGCACAGGCCGCGCTATAAAGATTGTGAGAAATGGAAATTTTCATAGGGTAATAAATTAATGTATACAAAACACAATAATGTTTTTATCTGTTCATCGATTGTTCTATATCACTGAAAAAGATATCATCGGAAAAGTTGAAAAATACCAGACATATTAGATACAACAATACATTACGCATATCGAAAAGCCCCTTTTATACGAAATCTATAAATTCGAATAGTCAGTGGTACAGACCTCTTTTTATCGAATTATTAACATCCGCCTGAAACGTCAAAAAAAGTTTCATCTCATCGTAACCTACAACTATTTTATTTACAAAAACTCTTGGATGTGGGGTGTTTTCAATCTGGAGGAAAGAAAACTTTGTCCATTTAATTAGGTACTAAAAACTCGTAAATACACATTTGCTTTCTACTTGGTTTGTAAAATAATGTGATTAAAAAATCGAGAAAAAATGTGGCCTTCAAAAATGTTGAATCTTTTAGTGTAATCCACTCTCCCAAATGTTCAAAATAACAAGGTTATATAAGACAAACGGCCCAATAATTTTGAAGAGCACCTTTTTTATCGATTCTGTGATCAAATTTTCTTTAGAGCCAAGTAGAAAGCAAATGGGTATTTCCGAATTTTTAATACCTAATTAAATAGACAAAGTTTGCCCCCCTCCAGAATCAAAACGCCCTAATTCCAAGAGTTTTCGAAAATAAAATAGTTGTAGGTTACGATGAGATGAAACTTTTTACGAAGTTTCGGGTGGATGTTAATAATTCGGTAAGAAGGGTTCTGTACCATGGACTAGAAGTACCAACAGTCGATGGCGAGTAGTATTTTCATGGTATTTATCAGGTCAGAATATAAATAGTGTTTTTTTGCAGTTGTAGGATTTCACTTAGACTGATAATATATATATATATATATATATATATATATATATATATATATATATATATATATATATATATATATATATATAGGCCATACTTATTAATATAAAAATTACACTACTATAATACTGAAATAAAAATATTAAATAAATAAATCTCAACTACAATAAACTATGATTGATCATTGATCATTGAGCACCGGAAGGAAACATTTTTGCATAGTATACTCCTACTTTGAAGACTTACCTCTCAGATAAAAATTAAAAAACAATGTAACAGGTAAGTTGTTCTCTGGTGCCCATTTTCACTCTTGGAACATCGTGATCAGCAACTAGTAATCTCTTGTTGCTAGTTTTTCATAAAGTGAATACGTTGTTGTTAATAGGAATTTTCTTCTAAAATTTGATATAGAAAATATAAACTTATTTTTAGTATCAGAAAAAAAATTTAATTGATAATTTCTCAGCTATTTTTCATACTAAAAAATTTAAGACATAAACAGCACGGAAGATACATCTAAATTTCCTGTAGAGATCAATCAATATTCTTATGAATATCCATTATTCTTTTTCGAGGCTCATGCATACAAAGGATGAACGGCCCAAGAACCATGATCATACCTAAACGCCCGAGGAAGTTGTATACTCCTCACCTTTTAGTAATGGTAGCCACCAACGCTTAAGAGGCACCAGCACGTACCAACATTAACGACGATTCGTAAGATAGTCTGTGGCTGTATATATCATTGTCTGGAATCCATAATATCTTGCTTCGGGATGAATGGACATCAAGGGTCTATTCATATATGGGAGGAGAGGCATTAGTTAACAGAATTTGGCGTTAGAAAGAACTCTTAACAAAGATATATTTACTAGGAGTTTGATTAAATTTTTAATAAAGAATTCTAGATCATGTGATCGTCGTTGGTATGCATGTCCATACGCTTAACAATTGATCTGATGAATTACTTTTGTTTTATCAATTCTTCCCAAAGCAGAAAAATATATATATTAGCCGAAAAAACTTGGACTAACTACGTTGTTTCACAGTGCCAAAGATAATACTTCATGGATTTTTTATAAGTTGTGGATACAAATTGAACATAACGAAGCGAATAAGGGTTCTTCCCATTCCTGACGAAAAAAAATGTTCCTTGACACACACAATATTACGTCGACCTTGTATAGGTGCATGGGCGAGATATTGCTGTAAAATCAATGCGTTCATTGAAACCTCTTCATACATTGGCCATTATCCATCTGCTGTTCGTCGAGCGACAATTGGTTTAGGAAAACATTACAATATGAAATAGGAACTGGGTGGAGGGAGCAGGGAGCGCCTGTGAAATATTCATGGTGCGAGGTGCAGGCAGGCAGTGATGTGTGTGCCCCCTTCCATTGATGAATAGCCCCGTTTGGCCGGTCGGCAGCAACTGCATATTTCATTAGTAGTCCGCCGCTCTATTGAATTATATCTTCACCTCATCTAGCCTGATTTGTTGCACTCAGCGAGGCTCAATATGTCCAGGAGGCCTATTGACCCGAAAAAAAGGAAATAGATCGAAAATCAGGACGGATTAGAAACAACTTTATATTATCATGGTAATTTATACTATAAATTGTATCGAAAATCGATTGCTACTTTCAAACATTTTCTGATATCCCACATTTCCAATGCCTCTTAAAATCCGTCGGCTCGCAGTTTTCTCTCGCATTTTTCTACTACTTTAATTATGCCTTCCATGTACACGGTGGACTTTCTGGAGGTCATGAAATTATACTGAAGATAATTGTAGATAATCAAGTGTCTCATTGGGTTCATATTCAGAGTCCCCAAATCCTCACAAGTCTCCGTTTCTTTATTTTTTCTCTGCTTTGCCTTACGGCTAAACGGGTTTTACAGGGATGGCATATAAAACAAATGTGTGTATACTATCCCTACTATAAACCATGCAGGATTTTAAGCACAAAAAACATTCTTCGCTTCTAGTTTCGTCATTCTGGTAACCTTTCTGAAGTTTTCCTATTCTTCCCAGATTGAAGAGTGCCGGACACAACATACTTCCATCCGTACACAAAATCTTTGTGATACGGGTAGTTCTGCTCCGTCGCTAATTGAGGAAATTAATTTTCTGTGAGGGCAGAGATTCAAGTTTTCATCATTATCCTGGCCCTTCGGCCAATAAATGCGGTTCAGTTGACGATGACGTGCTCAGCCCTCTCCGGTACTAGGCCTCACATGTCTTGAGCAGATATGCAGAGATGAAGTGGCTCAATCCAGTTTTCAGACGGAAATATTCCCTGAGAGTATTTCTTTAAAATTCAAAAACTTCCTTGCCTTGTTGATTTATTAATTACTTGCTCCTCTCGCCATTCTTAAAACACCTGATTCCAGAACAATTTTGTATATTTCTTCTCGTATAATTGCTTCCTTTTAAAATTCTTTTATCAGGCCTGTCCCTTTCGTGCTAAGTATTTCTTACCCTCCTCAACGTGCAAAAATTCATCCATAATTTCTTTTAAACAATAATTATTTATGTCTCTGCAGCTACTTATCTTCTGAATATATGTAAGAATTAAATTGTTCGTATTTTAGTGTTTCATTTAATCATTTTCATTTGTTTATTTATGCTTGTTTTTAATTTTAACGTTTCATAACTATATAATTTAATCAATTCTTGACTGCCATTTTTCACTTGACAAATATAATTTCTATTATCCATTTTCATTTTTCTTAGGGGACTAAATGTCCCAGAATAAAATTTACTTTTATTTATTCATTTATTTATTAATTTTCTTTGTGATAAAAAAAAATTATGACATTAGAGACCAAAAGTAAAGAAGAATCTTTTTGTTAATCCTTTTTTTACCAATTTTATTGATCCCTTTTCTAATTTTTTTAACACAAATTATAATATCCCTGTTATTAATTATTTTTTTAAATGTAAAATAATTCCATTTTTAAATAATTCCCTATGTTAATTTACTGTATGGTATCATTGAAATTATAATCTTCCTTTAGGGATGATACCCTGGCAGGAAAACACAGAACTGCAAGAGGTTGCCTGGAACTAACTAACCTTCTCGGCCTAGAGCCCGAGGGCAAAGGTATTATAAGAAAGGGCGGGGTTAACAAAAGATCAACCGAACGGAACAAAAGCACAAGCCTTTGTGGCCTGTAGCCACAAATATTTGTGTGATGTGTTGGGAGCTCACTGGGCCGGCAGGAGGGGCCTCGCCCATCCACTCAAATCAAGCCAATCTCTTCCCGGTCGATTGCTCAAAGACCCGCAACGAAATTCTTCCCAGTTTACAAATACCATTTATCCTCAATTGTTCCTCTGGTCTGAACTTTAATTCCTTTTTTGATCCCTTGTATGTTTGGTGGAGTTTAGTTCTTTTTTTTATGCTTGTAAGGTAAGTTTCTTTCCGACTAGGAAGCTCCACTGGTTGTCAAAAAGAAAAAATTAACAAGTTATTTCATAGAGAGAGTTTGATAATAGGTTGTAATTATAATAATAATACTTTATTTATTCTGGGACGAGTCCCTTTAGAATAATACAGAAAGACATAAATATGGGCTAAGTAGCTTTGAAGATACATAAATAAAAATACAGAGTAAATAAACAGTCATAGTAAAAAACTGAAAAATTATAAATTAATTTCTAATTTTAATCAGTTAATAATAAAAAAAAATAAAAAAAAAAAAAAAAAAAGGATGAAGTAAAAATAATGAAGAACGGCCTAATAATTTATATACATATTTACATTATTATCTATTTACAATTTCATGAGGACTGGATCGATAAGAAATGATTTAACAGGCGGGATTTAAAGGTAGGAAGGGTATTGGATTGACGAATGTAAGAGGGGATAGAGTTCCAAATGGATGAGGATCGGATAATGAAAGATCTGTCGAAATCAGCGGTTCTATTATTACAGTGTAAAATATATTCGTTTAAATTTTACCTTAAACGTTTGCGGTTGTTGGTATTTAATCAAGAAAGCATCCGCAAAAAAACCGTACATCTGAACTGAAAGGCTCGCAAGCTGTTTGAGTAATTTATTAGATTTTTTCACCGATTGAAATTTACAACTGTATTAAATAAATACATCCAGCAGACTTATAAATGAACAGACTTGTCGAGATACTACTTATTGGTAGCATTAGGAAAGAAGATCCCAATGCCATATTTTTTTAAACCCCAGAAGGAAACTCGAGATCATCAGGAACCAAAGATTTTATTATGAAAGGTTAGATATCTGGATGTGGGCAAAATCAGTGGCATAATTATAATTTGAAACCTGAATTTTCAAAAGCCCAGTAAAGTAGGCTAGCCTAATCATGCAAAAATCTAATCCTTCTTGTCATATTCATAGAGAAAGAAGAAGGTTCAAAAAGCCGGATTAGTTCCTATTTTTAAAACTAGTAATATGGGAAATACTTGAGGAAAAATAATATGGTAAAGTGGTGGAGTTACATGGACTTCATTGTCCACCGTCGAAATAGTAAAAACAGTTTGTGCTGTCTAGATGGACTTAATGAATTTTTGCATTGAAATCTTTATTAAATTTTTAAAAATTTACATATGTGTTATTTAAGGCTTAGCGGGGTTTTAGCAATAGCACAAATTCGGCAGAAAATAATTTCTTCTCGAAGTAAAGTGATGCGCACCAGATTTTATTTTTATTACAGCAATTATATATTGATAGTAAAATAATTAAAGGACAGTAAGATTTGCAAAATTTTACCGAGGGGAAAGTTGTCTCCTATATTTTAAGAAAAACATTTTTTATGAAAATGGTGAGGAAAAAAAGAAACAAAAAAAATTAGAGTAAAATCAGCTCCTATTATTTTCGTTTTCTACCTACAATGCTTTTAGCCTTTTTTTCTAGTTGAATTATGCAAACCTTTTTCCTTTTTTTTCTTTTTTTTTTTTTCGTCCTCTCTCCCTCTCTCTGTTTCCATTTGTTTTAATCCGGACTAGCGATAAAACTCAAACCAAGATAAAAATATTTCACTGTGCCGATGTTTAATGTTGAAAGCTTTATACCACCTCTCCTCCACTGCATCACTTTAGAATTGAACTGCAGTAAGAAAACATAATGTTTAATTCATCTCTTAAGAATGTAATCTGAACAAAATCAACAAAGAATAATAAAAATATTATCAAAAATAAGGTGAAATTAATTTTTGTACTGCAAAAAAGATAACCAATATTTCGGAAATTTGTAATATGTTTTTCTGTTGTTCGGTTTAAAGCTCTCATTTGCTCAACTAAAAGCAAGTACGAAGTCCTATACCTACAATTAGAACATAAAAATATCATTGAAACAAAACCTTGTTCGATAATTGATTTTAATCGCAACGATGTTGTTTCCTAATTCTATGGATTTTTTATTTATATTTATTTATGATCCACACAATAGCTAAAAGTTCATTAAAATCGGTTCATTACATCAACAAAAAGATCGTTACATAATACATAAAAAAATTAAATTACAGAGCGATTTGATGGATTTTCTCTCTCTGTAATAAAAACATTATCCACTGAGTGTAACTGTTTTACATCTTGATGGATTTGTTTTGTCTTTATGCACTTAATTAGTTTTAGAATAGATAATTTTCAAAATTCACAAATTTGTATTTAAAATTTAAGCAACATAAAAAGTGAACATCGTGACTTTTTATAATAAATCCAAGATATGTCCATCACATGAATTTGAATACAGACAAACGACAGATGGATATGGAACTATTATATATAGGAAAACTTTGTATAATGGCATTAAAACATATATATATAAATCTTCCTCACGGATACAATGTTTTCCTAACTTCAGGGGAGGAAAATTTGAAAAAATAAAATCGAATAAAACACAGTGGACTTTCTCAGATTATTAATATTTACATTTTTTTCCAGAATTTCTTATTTCTTCATTGATTCATTTCCCTGAATATCTATTATTATACATTAATTTTTTTTTCAATGATGTATATCTTAGTCAATTCTTTATCAAATTCAATGATTGAACCATCCTTTTGAAGCATCCCCTATTGAGGAATAAAGTTATTAACAAAAGACAACTTGATATCCCTTTATAAAATTAATGGTTGATTATACCTACCATAATTTAAAAGGATTACAAATTCTTTACAAAATGAAAGAAAAAAAAATGAAGAGAAGTTTGTTGGGATGTTACAAAAAAAATTAAAAATAAATAAATTATATTTATCTTTATATTTGGCGACGTTTCGGTCCAAAGTTCAGACTTTCATCAGGGCAAATAAATGACCAGATAACAATCTGAGAAACTATTTACTTATTGAAAAAAATAAATAATAATATTAATAATAATAATGTAATGAACATATTAAAAACAAATAATAACAACAGTAGAAGAGAGGAACATGTGTAATAAATAATAACAGAATTATAGATGAACCAATAACAACTATTTTTTTCCCATAAGTTTATAGTTTCTCATATTGTTATCTGGTCTTTTCCTAGTCCTGTTGAAGTACTGAACTTTAGCCCGAAAAGTCGATAAATATAAAAATAAATATCAATTTTGTCATTTTTTTTTTTTCGTTTTACTGAACCCCACAACCAACTTCTCAAATATTCTCTACAGTCAACCATCAATCCACAATGGGAAAAAATCATCAAAATCGGTTATTCTTTTGCAATGATAAAGGCAATTGTAATTTGTACACATGTTGTAGTCTATAATTTTGAATTAATTTCTCCTTCTCATTATAGATTGCATTTATTTATTTCCATATTGCATTTATTGCCATTTGTTCACTGATCAATCAACTATACGAATTATTCTGTTGAGACAGATACTTACGATTAAAAACAGATCTAATTAATATTGAACATAAGAAATTTGTCTTTGATCTCATAAGCAATTTTCAACTTAAAATATTTATTAAGTTCATACATTAAAAATAAGATTTATTCATATCCGATACCCTTTGCAGATGCTCCGACATGCAAGCCTCTTCAGACCAGGGTTCACGGCGTGGCCAAGCAAGAGCGAGTTAACATAACTTGCGAAGTTGACGCCAACCCTTCGGAAGTCACCTACCGTTGGACCTTCAACAATTCGGCTGAGGGCATGGTCACCGCACCCGAAAGGATAATCCGGCACGGCGCTTCTTCGCCGATCGCCACTTACACTCCGGTGTCCGACCTGGACTACGGAACCCTCCTCTGCTGGGCTGCCAACAGGATCGGAAACCAGAAGGTGCCCTGTGTCTTCCACATCATCGCAGCCGGTGAGTACAGTTTTTAACGTACATAATGAGTAGGTATAGTCATGTCTAAGCAAACTAATATTAAATCTTTACAGAAGAAAACTTCAGTAACATAAAACCGGTTACTGGGTAAATTTAAAATTAATAAAAAGATATAGTTTTCCTATTGTATATATATTTTTTATTTTCTCCTTACTACCATTTTCGGTCTTACATGCCCTAAAGAAAAAATAATGGACTTTCTCGAAATATTAGAGATCAGGAAAACAGTAATGAAAAACAACTTATGTCTGAATGTGCAAAATACTCAATTTGAGTATTTTTCCCATATAAAATTAGTAGCGGCTAACGAAAACAAGTGCTATAGGCGATAGTGCTAGACCATAGTTTTTTGTTTTTTTTTCAAAATTAGCCATAGTTGAGGACGAATATCTCGGAAGCTAAGTTAGGTAGCGAAAAAAAGGTATATAATTAATCATATTCCAAATTGTGTCAGCTTTAATTTTGCATATAATGTCTTTGTCGATACGATGGACGGTTTCCCTGATCTAAGCAAAAATCCGAAAAAAATATCCTTCTAGGCGCCCCACAACATTTGGCTCACCTAGGAGTAGAGAATTTTAGTATTTTTACTTCCGTGCTAGTCAAAACAATGTCCGAAAGTCAAAAACTGTGTTCCCGCCATTTCCTTCTGCAATCATTCATTGACTATATATAGTATGGAAAAGTATTGTGAACCTGAAAATTTTAAACATTTTTGGGTCCAGGGTTGGGTCCAAAACACCAAGTATATGTACGTATATTATACATTTTTTATTTAACATTTACCAAGAGCAAACCTGTTATCATTGAAATGAATGTTCTTTGACATTAATAAAGATATAATTGAATAATAACTATAATATGATATAAGGTATACTAATATAATATAATAAATATATTAAATAATAATAATTTAAGTTAATGTGACCAATCATGAAAACATTAACATTTTTTTTTAAATATATGATGTATTCAAGGTATATATAAGCCCTTATACTCTAAAAAAAAAAGGTTTACTCTACTTCCAACGACGTTTCGAGCTGATTAACTCATTCTCAAGTACAAATAACAATTAACAACATAATTCACGCGATGATCGGTCATCATCAAGTTTTATAAAGTGAGAACTTACCAAACATTTTTATCTACGAAAATATATATTTTGTAATTCGTTTTGTATATATTTTGTAATATTTTGTAGTTCAATGAAATAATAATATAAAAATATTTTTATATTATTATTTCATTGAACATTCATTTTTAGTGCAACAAATACAAAAACTAGCAATATTCCTTGTCTCATTGTTTGCGCATTTACTGATGCTTGTCATTCTACAATAAAAATTTGTGTGTGCGATTATTTTTTTTTTTTAATGTTTTCTCACCCCGAAACTCGGTACTACCTCCTACCTCTATTGTTTAACATTGGATCCACATTTGAGCTCTTTAGCTATTTTTTTTAAATAGTCTGTCCATCTGATTCCCCAAAGTTCGCTCAGTAATTGTAAAAGGCTTTGTCTGTCCCTTCTTTTTACCGGATACTACATTGCGATTGTGTGAAAATAATCTCAAGCGTAACATTATCGTTTAAGATTTAAAAAATATAATTTAAAAAAAATATAAATAAAGTCATTTTAAGCTCCTTCTGAAGGTCTGTATCGGAAAATAGTAGGCAGTACAATAAAGAGGGAAATGCTTTTCGAGTAATTTTCATCTCTTTGACGAAGACGCGGGATTAATTATTTTCCACCTCGTCCAAGAAAAGAAGAAAGCTTTCATAAAGTTTTCCTACCTTTCTTTGCAGTTCCTCCCCCCTCCCCCTCTTCCGCTATTTCAACGAAGGTTACATTAAATCCTTCCAATGAAGCAGAGGGTACTCCGCTTAATAAAGTCTTTCAAAAAATAAAAAATCTTCACTTCATAACTTTAAAAAAATGCACGGATTTATCGCTAATACATTTGAAACTTTTTAATAATGAAGTAAATCCTATGTACTAATCGAAAATTGGCTATTACTGGCTATTTTTTTCTATAAAAAATGGTTATATTTTACCATTTTTGGAGAGGCTTCATCCCGAAAGTCCCCTCCCTCCCCCGTAGAACCGCCTGTGCTAAATTATAAAGGTATATAATTTTTGAACAAATTTATGGTGATTTATCTATTATTAAGATAGTTGGCTTGAATACAATTTTAATTTATTGCTAACTTTTCACTGGTCTCTTTACCGGTCTCTTTAAAAAACAATAAATGAAGCTGTAACGTCAAAATTAATGATTAAAAGCGTTTTTACTGACCTAACTCTATCAATCTGGTGTTCTGTCAACAGAACTAACAAATAAATATATCGGGCCTGCCTCTTGTTGAGCATCAGATGTATAGTCAATTTATGTATCGTATACATTAAACAAATACTCTACGGATCCCATTAAACATTCATTTATTCCGCAATACAGACCCCTTTTTGTCGAATTATTAACATCCACCTGAAACTTCGTATATAGTTTCATCTCATCGTAACATAAAACTATTTTATTTACGAAAACTCTTGGAATTGAGGCGTTTTCAATCTGGAGGTGGTCAAATTTTGTCTATTTAATTAGGTACTAACAACTTGTAAATACAAATTTTCTTTCTATTTGGATCGTAAAAAGGTAATTTGATCACAAAAAGATAAAAAAGGTGGCCTACAAAAATATTGGGCCGTTTGTTCTATATAACCTCGTTCGTGAAATTTTGGGGGTGTAGACCACGACAAACGGCTATAATATTCCACCCTGTTAAAAATCATAATATTTTAAAAACTATTTATTTATTCATATTCATTATTTATATATTAATATCATAGAGTTTTCCCAACATAGAAATATGCCCTTCTAAAATCGGACGTCTAATGTATAGGATTTGTTTCTTTTATCTATAAAGAATTTCTATTGTTGCCGTCTTGTGATATGGATGTTTCTATGTATATTTTTTATATATATTGGAAATACTATTTACACACTATTTAGGAAGTACTATTTAATCTAAGCTTTTTACTCCAATCAATCAGATTCAATTTTTACTTAAACTTTCATGTCTGCTATATTTTCCAATAGTCCATTATAATGTGTTGATTCAACATATTTTATTCAATGTCTTCAGGCAAATACAGGGAGTTTTATATTCCGTATGTCCTTTACGCAAAAATAAGAAAGGTCTGATATTTTTTTTTTGTTTTTTGTAATTAAAGAAACATTGAAGTGCTATCTATGGATAGTTACTTCATTTAGGAAAGCGAAGTGGCCGACTGTGCTAACGTGTGAGTAAAACACATGTTTCCGGCAATCTGAGAAGCTAACGTTTACGAGTGCGAATCCCAGTGTTTGGGAGACTTTTAACTCTGGCATCAAACCCTGCCCTCTCTCTTGGCACGGGAAAATGTCGGTATAGCCAAAGATGTGAGGAAGGGGAGATAAAAAAAAAAAAAAAAAGGTTGTTACTTTTCAAGCTCCTTCCAGGTTTTTATTCTTAAAGGATATTTATTTGTTGTGTTGAAAATTTGAATTTGAGAAACATAAAATAAATATTACACTGCATAAAAATAAATATACATCAAGTAAATGTGATATAGATAAATACAATGTCACAAAAAGACTTGTTTCATATAATAATATACCCATTCAGAGCACTCCGATAAAGTATTTAAATTAGGAGCTCACGAAGCCATCTTGTTTTCAGACACTTTATGGGGGTTAACAAGGATCGAAGACGAAGTAAGGTTAGAAACAAGAAGATTAGGATGGTTCTGAAATTTATTACGGAAGGATTGGACCAAATCGGAAGCATGTGGAACATTAAGGTCGTTATGGTATTTATTTGTAGATTTTTGTTTTCTCCTCTTCCTTGCATTTTAGGCTATATGGGGTTTTCCCGGGCCAGGGAGTGAGGGTGGGGAATTAATACCAGGGCTAATAACCTCCTCATCAACCATCACTCCTCCCAGCACCACGACACGAACTCGTAATTATTTTGTCATTTATAAACTTCGGTTATCAAGTGGCCGGGCAACGCGAAGTTCTTTACACCCGATTTTATTTGTAACAAAGAATAGAGTGTAGAGGACTTTACGAAAGTTTTTGGATTACAAGGATTAGACAGGAGTGGAATTCGATGATTTAGTGGAGCCCTAAAGCTCAAATCCATATGTCCAAATAGGCCTTATTATAGTTATGTATATGAGTCTTTTATAATTAATTGGAAGCTTAGAGCGTTATTCTAGTAAGCGCTGATGTAGCCGGAAACATCGAGCGGTCGTTGCAGTCTGGGATGAGAATTCCAAGTTAGACGTTAGAGTTAAATTTAAACTGATAACCTTTTGAATTCTAAAATCTCAAACTTTTATAAATTTATTCGGTACAGTCAAAATGGTTTATAAACCATGCATTGAAAAAAAAAAAGACAGGAGAAATTGTTCTTTGAATAAATTCTAAACCATATAGCAGGGTTGTCGTTGACAGCGGTACCGTGTGGCCATCAATACCGGAGGAAGAAATAGAGAAAAAATAAAATAAAACCCCTGCAGCCATGAACAGAAGGAAGGGTATTGAAGAAGAAAAAAATCCGAGGACTGAATGGAACGATAGACAGTGGAGGCGAGGGAGTTCCTGTCTAACAAACTCTTCTATTAGTGGTCGGTGGAAATTGTAAAAACAAAGTCTGACGGGACGGCCGACGGTTTTTCTTCCTCCCCTCCCGTCTTAAATTAACTTGCCTTCGACCTAACTCGGTTTAGCTCCCAACCAAAAACTTGCTAGGGGGAAAAGTTAGCCCGGGTCAGTCAGTCCGGGGGGACTCTCTCTTAACAATCCCTTTCTCTTTTTTTTTTTCCTTTTTCGAGTAAGATGTTATGTGCCCCAAACTATATACCTCGTCCTTCCGAAACAAAAACTAAAACAAATTTTCTATAGCTCGGTATCAGACACATGAGACATGAGAACATTCTGTATTTTTCAACGTTTGTCAAACGAATTAAACTAATGATACATATCGAAGGTGTTGAGGATTAAATCGAACTATATATCATGAATTAAAAATATTAGAGGTAGCCTGGGACAAAAAAAAAAGTTATAAATACTGCCAACACAGAATATTGCAGTTAACCTTCGGATAAGGCACATTTGCGAGATCAGTACACAAAATAAAAGATAAAACTTTACCTATTTCAGAAGACTCTTTGAAATTTCGCTAAATAAGGGATAGCTCCTCCCTTTTAAAAAAACATTGACCAATAAGAAAGACGCAAAAGGAAGAGAGAAAGAAGTTTAAAAGAACATCTCTTTGGATTGAACAAGCTACAGCAAGAGAGCATTAGTGGCACCAAGGAAACGAAGAAGGCAGTAGTTAGACACTACCGTATTCTATAACCATATAGATGATCATATTCATTTAAGTCCTACTCATGTAAATCTCTGTTCGCAATTTATAAAATAGGAAGGTAATCGATCATGAATACATCAGTGTCCTCAATGCACAAATACTTATAATATTTAACACAACAGACCACATTTAGATTAGAGATTGATTTTAGCATTTTCTCAGCCAGCCACCATATAAATACAAATGATAAATTGATAACACGATATTATTGGAAAGCATATCTTATAGTAACAATAATCCAATCTAGTATATAACGCAGCAGAGGGGTCTATGGCATCTAGTATTTCTTTCAAATTAATCATGCAATTAGTTTGTTATTAAATAGATTAGTTCTCTTCTTCATAAAGGTATAAACAGAATGAAAAAATAATAAGTTGAAACCACCAAAAGTTGCACCTTTTTATTCTCGCCAACTCAATTCACATATCAATTTTTAATCTTTTACAACTCAATTTAGACAGTTTTGAGATGCGAAAAACAGAAAAAAAAACTCTTGGAAAAAAAAGTTCTTGGAAATGTTTTTGAAAAATTCTAGCAGTGTTTCTGTAAACTTTTTGACAGTCGTTTTTTTTTCTCATATGTTCAATCTGTTATATTTTTAACGATTGTATTACTGGATGTAGGATGTTATCACATTTTACCCTTGTGGTTCAAGAGGAAGGTAGCCGTGCCCAACTGACAATGTCCAATCCTAAGTCGATAAGTATAGCTTCCTCAGCATTATGGAGCTTCCAAAACGTTAGCTACAATTTAATAAATTATTTCTCAAATATATATACCTTTTCCGGCTCTCAGGAGTGATGGATTTTGACGAATGGGATATCAATAGATAGAGAAAATAAGTATTTGAAAGCTTACTGATTTCCTTACAAAACGTAAAAAACATCATCGAAATCGGAAAATTTGGTGATGAGTTGTAGATTTCTAAACATTTATTATTTGTTACACTACAAATATTGTGTTGCATCTGTTTCCGAGGTGCAGTATATTACATGTCAATTAGTAATTTTTTTTTTAATTTTAAAACATTATATTCCTTTTAATTATTAACAATATTAATTTTATTTTTGTTTATATTAATGAGTCTTCCTTTAAATATTGTTGGTAATTTTTTTCAAAGTGCTTCGATTACAATTGCATTTACTATTAGATCTTTATTATAGTTAACTTCGTTAAAATATAATATTTTAAAAATACACTTTCCATTTTTTTTAATGATAAAGAAACATACATCCTTATTGGATTAACTTTACAACTCACTGAGAATTTGAGGCTTTTGTAGTCATCAGGTGTTTAAAGCAATGTTTAGAAGCTTTTGTTAATTTATGATAATGTAATGAAGGAGAAAACTAATATTTAAATTATAAGTTTAAGAAAATTCAATGGTTAAACCACGGCAGAATGTAAATCATATTCATAAATAGACAACATGCAAAATATATGTAATAAACATTATTGAACGGAAGTTGTTCCGTTAATGTATTAAAATCAGATAAACTTATTAGGTTTGTGCGGAATATTCGCACGGGCCAGCTAGCCAAGATTTACTCACAAGCAGATTTACTTACAAGATTACTACAAGATTTACTTACAAGATTAACTACAAGCACTATTAATAGTATTACTATTACGATAGTGAAAAAAACATAAGTCATTACAAAACAACTAATTTCATTAGTAACTTGATTTTTTGATTTATTAAATATTTAAAACATTTTATATCATTAAAAAACTGTTATATTTATATATGACCTTGTGTAGATTGAGAAAAGTACTGGTGACAGTACTGCACTTTGTGGAACTCCACAGTTTATGGGACAGGAAATTTGCTCGGCAACTCGGCAACATAGATAATTACTGCAGAACCAAAATGATGCAATTATTGATTGGAACTGTTTCGAACAACCGAGTTGAATAAGTTGATGGCATAGGAGTAAATGAGACACGGAGTCAAATGTTTTGGAGCAGTCGAGAACTAACGTGGCAGTGGCTTTGTTTCTGTTGAAGTTCCTTGTCACCTCATTCTGTAGCCTTACTAAGCAGCGTTCTCTATTTAGTTGTTGTTGAAATAAGGTGATAGATTGGTTCTCTTCCATTTATTTTTTCGATAGATTTTGAGTCCGCCGATGACTACTATAAGTAGTCATATAATATAATATTTAAATTTTTAAGACCTAACAATTTCATAAGTATCTGAGGGTAACCATAGCACCTATGAGGATTTCGGCAAGAAATAAATTTATCTCTAAAACATTTATGGAATTTTAAAAGGGCCTGTTGGATGTCGGTGTTAACATTTTAAAGATATGATATATCCCATCTCAATTCGTAGACTCTCGATTTTCTCAAAGAATTTGATTATAATTGTATTAAGCTTTAACATTTTTAAGTATGGATTCATCATTTCTCTGTGAAATTCTGTTTCATTGGATGTGTCAGAATTCATCGGTACTGGAAGAAGGAAAAAGGATTTACACTATCTCATATTGTTACAAATATATATAAAATTGGAGAAACTAAACACTATATTTGTTATTCTGAAGCACCTTTATAGTAAAAAATTTTTAGTTTTTAACTGTTAAATACAAATTTATCATATTGAACGGCTTAAGCTCAAAAAATTTAAGATTATTGCTGAGATCATAATCTAAGTGACTGTTAATTTTATCTAAATCTAGTTAAATTCGTTCCACTGATATAAAAAGCTAAAAACCCATTTTCTTCCTTTTGTATTCGAGGCGATGAAGATATTATCATAATTACTATCTGTTCTTTTTATAATTTTAGCTAGAATACTTAAGTAGCGTAGTATCTTTATTCAACACAAGATAAAATCTTGTATCTGAATAATTGAAAATAAATTTAGAACTTATACTAACGCATAGGGTTGCTATGCGTTATCATAACTGTTATTAGAACACAATAAATTATCTATTTCATTATAGGAGCTGACATAATGACTAACTTCAACTTCATCATTGTTTATTATTAATTACAGCAATATTTCTAATGGAAAAATTAATATTGAATATTTAATAGTTGACCGTTGCATTATAAAGGAAGGAGATGGTCCGGGGTTGCGGTCATAAAAAGGCTAAATAGTGGTAAAACTATTTTATTGAAAGCCAACGTTTCGACCCGACTTTGCAGGTCTTCATCAGGGAGGTGTGTTCCTCTAGGAGTTTCACTTAGAACTGAAATTCTAAGTGAAACTGAGAGCTCTAAGTGAAACTCCTAGATGAACACACCTCCCTGATGAAGACCTGCAAAGTCGGGTCGAAACGTTGGCTTTCAATAAAATAGTTTTACCACTATTTAGCCTTTTTATGACCGCAACCCCGGACTATCTCCTTCCTTTGGAAAAATTAATACGTTTATTCACAGTTCTATATTTCAACACTGCAATCTCCTACTCTGAAATCAACTTACTCACAGTCTGTAAAAATTTTATAAATTTTTCAACCAGAAATCAAATGACATTACACCAACATGTTGAAATTGGAGTTAGTCATACTGTCATCTGACAGGCTCATGTGTAAATTAAAGTCAAGAAACACTCCTGCCATCTCTTGGCACACTAGAAATAACTCCCTAGATGGTCTGGACTTAGTAGATGGTAGGGTTTTATCCTTAGTTATATAATCCATGAACAATTACCAGTAATTAATAGCAAATCTATTATGGCATTGTCCCTGATAGATATAGAAGGGGATAACATAATAAATAATATAAGAACAATATGCTAATCCTATAATATATATTTGATATGATTCAGTTTTATCAGAATCAAGCCTATGCTGTCTACAATTTTTAAACAGTTAAGAGAAATGTCATTATGAGTTAACGATTTTCATGTATTTTTGATAACGTTTGCTTAATTATTGTTTTTAATTAGTCATAGAATTAATTACACAACTATTAATTAACATATACTTATGAAAGGAAACCCTAATTTATCTGCAATATGCCTAAATTATCTATTTCTTCCTACTAGCTTCTTCTCCATATAATATTCCGAATTGTTCATGAAAATTAAAGGGAAAAAGACATACTAACAACCTGGATTCGATTGAGTGGGGGATATTTCTGTTGGGGAAGAAGAACAAAAGTCGGTAACCACATTGTCTTGTTAAAAGGGCGGGTAACTGACTGTTCTAGGTCAAAACTTCAAAGAGGGGTTAGTCAACTACCCTCAACTTTTTTTTTCTGGTCCTAGCAAAACGTGCTTGGCATTCTTATCACGTTTTATAAATATTTCATCGTACTTCACAACTCTTTAATTAAATTCATATTGATAAATTACTAGCAGCAAGGGGTTTATTGAATTCATAAGCTTCTTAATTCAGGAATAAAACGTGAGTACAGAAATTGAAATATATATATATATATAAAGTTAAGGTACGGAGCGGGACAGTATTAGCGTTAATACCAAATGCATTTATGTAAACAATCTCAGAATGTATTTATAGAGGATTAGAAGGAGAAATAAACCAATCTTGATTTCGTCTTCAAGCGTGTTACTTCTTAAACCTATTACTTTTTTCAAGTGTTTCAAGCCCGCTACGCTTAACTGGTGCCGAAACCCGGGACGGTGAAAGAGGTACGTTTTTTTTTTCTCAGAAAAAAACTGTTACGAGGATACCCGAATTCGACCTGAGGCAGCCGGCTCCTATGAATGTGCCGGAGATCCATCCGTTACCGCAGGGATTTGCCGCTGCGCATGCAAATGCGATTGAATGGATGAAGATCATGGTAGCCACTTCACAGGACCTGAGGAAGGCTATATCCGATCTCGAGCGCTTCACTGGAGAAACAGGTACTCTTGGCTAATTCCAAAATTCAATGAGAGGATAACTCCAACAGCAAAACAACATTCAATCCCATTATTCCTTCATTCTGAAAAATAATTAATCATTTTTTTCTCGCTCTTGTGGTCTAAATCTGTACCTGTCATTAATTTGACAATAACCAGATGAAATGTTGTAAATTTTTAAAATCGAATGAAGAAGAATATTACCCACGAGCACCTCTTTTTAGTCAATAATTTCTTCCTTAATTCAGGAGATATCTCATCCAGGTCCTTTTCAGTCGCCTCCTAATGGACATATCAATTGTGGCCATGTCATTGGCCGACGCGTTGGTAGATAATTGGTATGTAAAGGTTTATTGTTTACATACCTGGTAGCTGTTGTTATTAGTCTTAAAATTTTGGATTGAAATTGTTATAGGTTTTTAAGTGCGTCTTTTTTGCTGAACCGGAAATCTGTGAGGCATACTTCCATAGGTATTTAGTTTTGTCTGATTTTCAATTTTGATTTGGCTAAAAGTAAGTTTAGTACTATCAATCGCTTGTTTAAAGTCTTTCATTTCATTTTAACAAATTGTCCCCAGATTATCTTTCTATCGAATAACGTAAAAATATAACAATAAAAGGAACCCGAGACAACGTTCAGTGTCCGTCTAATGAATTTGGTTTTCTATACATCCATGATTCTTTGCATTAACTTATCAAAGCAATCAATTTTTTCCGTTTAAATATTCTTTAGTTTCTGCTCTATTTAAACTACATTTCGCAAACCATTTTATCCTAAACTCTCCTAATGCTGGACAGATGACCAAAAATGTCTTAGATCTTATCTTAGGTTCACATTACAAAAGTTATAGAGCACATTTCGATATTCAACATACTTCATGTGGTTGAGATATAAAAACTCTCCTCAATGTCTTAAGCATTCAACTTAATTATATTATCGTAGAGAAGTTATTTGGGTTGTTCAGTCAAAATACTAAGTAAAAATAAATAAATTACATTTATTTTTATTTTATTGTTTCCGCCCAAGTTTAGGCCTTCATCGGAGATAAGAAAATACAAGATAACAATATGTATAAGAAACTATTAACAGTAAAAAAAAAATATTTATCCACATATAATAATATGTAGGTGAAAGATATAGTATAATAAAATGTTGGCAGAATAAACTTAAAATGAATGAACGCGTGGAGAGGCAGCCATATAAAATATGAATAAAGGAAATATAAAATAATGATAACAAAGTTAGGAATAGAATGTAGTGGAAGTAATGATATATAAATAATCCTTTATTATTTATAAACGATACAGCCATAAGATTTTCATACTTCATTTGACACCACTTATTTCATATTTATTCTAGATTTTATTCCTAATACAATTACACATCCACTCGACGATATGTTTAAAATTATTCAAGTGTATACAATTTTCCTATTAATGCATATAATATTTCAGTGCACTTTTAATTGCAGCGAGAAAATGCACTAAGGTTTAAACAAACATATATGTGTAATAGGTGAGTCTGTGTATTCTCAAATACTTGCTTATTCTAAATATCAGATTTTACCATTGATGTTGTAATATTAAAACTTTATAAACTTGGTGTAATGTTAAAACTATAGAACAGATCCGCCTTAACTACAGCTAATAGTCCACTAAAGTTACGGAAATGTTATCCCAACATACAAAAAATAAATATGAAACTTATCAGAAATTCTTCATTACCCTACCCATAATAACTGGTAAAAAGCCTCAAATAATCCCGCGTCGGGTTTTGATGGAGGGAAGGAGACCAGCAAACTAATATTTTCTTTAGTTTTTTGAGAACATCTCAAAAACTATGAGACTTTTTGCAAAGATTGCTCAGTACAATATAAGAGAACTTTGAAATTTCTATAAAAATGATCCTACACATTTGTTTTCATGAAATCAATGATTACAGAGATACTTATGAGATTATATTTATTAAATTTCCACTTTAAGCAAAAATTGCTAAAACCACGAAATTGATGTTGTTCATAGTTAATTTTTTTTTAACAATTTCGATCATTCGAATTCAAAGATTCTTACTTTTAATGATTCTTAAAAGTCATTAACAGAATTAAATTCGATATCAATAAATAGGGAATTTCGCAATCATGATATGAAATTTAGATCGAAATTAATTTCATATAATTTATAATATGTGATAGAATACATTAAAACTTAACCTTTATAACTTAAAAAAAAGTTACCTTAAACCATGAACTTATTGCATACAGAGAACCAGGAATCATAAATTTTGTCATTTTTACGCCAACCACGTATTATTTTGAATAAATGAAATAACTAAAAAAATGTCTAATTTAGGTTATAACCAATTACTTCATAGTAAACTAGATTACGTGTAATGAAATGCAAGTAAATCTGGTCTATTTGAAAACCATTTAAAGGTGACTTTTAAACAGTTAAAATACGGAAAGTTCGAGTTTTTTTTTAAAACCCCTCCAACAGGACTAAAGATACAACACTTTCAAAAAAACTTCCTTGTTCGGTTAGCTTTAAATCTATATTAATTAAGTTGAGTTAACATTTGTTTTTCTAATTGAGTAAAAATATTATTAGTACGGAAAAATTAGAAATCTTTTTACCGGAATATTTTTACATCTTTTTACTCAATTAGGGAATCTCAACTTACTCTGTAAAAAAAACTCAAATTAATTAATATAAACTTAAAGCCCATCAAACAAGTAAGTTTTTCTGAAAGTTTGGTACCTTCGGTTTAGTTAGGGGGGGTTACAAAATAAATCACGAAGTACCCTTGATTTTATGAAAACCCGAATTTACCGTAGTTTGACTGCTTAAAAGTCTCCTTCGAATTATTTAAAAAAGACAAGATTTACCTTTATTTAATTAATTTATTTTTTTAGTTATTACTTTTTATTCAACTTAAAACGTGGTAGGGTTAAAAATTACAAAATGTGAGTTTCTTGGTTTCCAATGATTTTTAAGAATTTAAAAAAAAAGAAAGAAACTTTGAATAATAAACTGAACGATTGAAAATGTTCTAAAAACTAATTAAACTTCGAAAAGATATCTTTTAATATGAACAACATCAATTTCGTAGTTTGAAGCGATTTTTGCTTAAAATGGATATTCGATAAGTATAATCTCATAAATATCTCCTTAATCATTGATTTCATAAAAAAAAAAGTATTGGATAATTTTTATAGAGATTTTAAAGTTCTCTAATATTATACTTTTTTGTTTGTTTGTTCTTCCCTACCTCGCCTTTTAGGCTATACGGGATTTTCCTTGGCCGGGGGGTGAGGGCGGGGAATTTAAAATCTCCTCCGGCACCGGGACGCGAACTTGTACTTTTTATATAATCTGAAATCTCTGTTATCTGGTTGCCAGGCAACTAGCGGTACTGTGCACACGCTTTAGCCCATTCGGCCACCCCGCCCCCTATCTCTAATATTGTACTGAATAATCTTTGCGAAAAAACTCGTAAATCTTGAGGTGTTCTCAAAAAACTAAAAAAAAAATATTAGTTCTCTGTTCTCCCTCCCCCCACTTCCCTCCATCAAAACTCGACGCGGGATTCTTTAGGACTTTTTAACAGTTATTATGGTGAGAATGATGAACAATTTATGATAGGTTTTATCTTTATTTTTTTAATGTTGTGGGTCAATCTCTAGTTTTGCTGGACTAGATGGACATAGTACTAAATGTCATGTTCTTCAAAAAGTATAATGTTTCATTAATATTGTACGTAAGATTTTTTAACAGTAAAACTTGTATTATTTATTTGTTGTACTTTGGTTGAATTTGTTGTCTTGGGACTGTGTATAAAGTTGATTTTTTTTAAAATTATTTATTTAGAATTATTAAAATCTGTCAAATCTAAGGACAATAAGTTAATTAACTATTGAATCTGACTCTTAATGGGAAATGTTTAGGAGCTGCGAAAACATAAAAAGAAGTTTGATAAATTAATATTTTTTTGTACTTATATCGTTTTAATAATTATATAGACCAGAGAAACATATTTAGGAGCTCATTAAATTGGATATATTTAGTAGCTAATCAGACACTAACGAAGTGTTCTTCAATTTAATAATCAGTAAAAAAAAAAACATTTTTTTACGATGGTTTAAATCCGAAATTCACCCCTCATCCCTTTTTGGGAGTTCGTAGCGGTGTTTGGTAAAACTAAAAGAGGAGCGCTTGCTATCTTATCTGCTTCCTCATTGTCTCGAAATACATGGGGCCTAAAGTTGCCACTGTATTACATGCTAAAAATGGGGAACTTTGTTAGGACTGTTCTTAATGCCTATGAGATAAACTTCCTCAAACAGTGGTGGTGGTTTAAAAAGGTCTGTTTTATACTAAAAAGAAAACAAATTATTACAACATAACACAAAAGCTAAAAAAAAAAATGGAGACGCCTATAATCCATTATTTAGGATTATCAGTAATTTTTCTTCCTTGGCTGAAATGGAATAGTAATTTAAAATATAATACAAGAGAAAAATATACTAAGAAATCTTCATACGTCACGTTTAAAAAATAACTATTCAGTTCTTCCTGTTTTTAACCTTTCTTCGACTGTCATGGCCATTAGAGACAACTGGCCTTCTTGAATTTGAAAATTAATTTTGTATGTTTGAGCGTTTAGGCGTTTTATTTTATTTTAACAGTGAAGTATTCCTTGTAATTTATTTTTCTTATATCCTTTGGAAATCTGAATTATTCCTCTTCCAAAGAATATATATTGGTATTGAGTAAATGAATATTTTAAATATTGTATAAAAGCATTTAAGTATTTATTTTGTTAGATTAGTTTATTTTTGTTTAGTTTAGTATCTTTCAGTTTATATACATTTACTTTTAGTATTATTATATTGCTAATTATTTATTGTGCATAGTATGAATGAGCTACCCTTTATCACTATTACTATTGTCCTTAAATGTGACAGATCGTAATCTCAATAAAGATTATTAAATAAAGCAGCTATTTTTTTTTTCATAAAATGTATTTCAAATACAAAATACTAAAATTATTTTGTATTTTAACTTTTAAAAAAATACAAATACAAAATACATTCTGGTGGGTGATTATCTTATAATATAGAACTATAGTACAGACCCCTTTTTACCAATTTATTGATATCCAATGTGAACTTCGTAAATAGCTTCATCTCATCGTGAACAACAATTATTTTATTTAAGAAAATTCTTGGTATTGGGATGTTTTTAATCTGGAGTTCGGCAAACTTTGTCTATTTAATTAGGAACTACAAACTCGTAAATACCCATTTGCTTTCCACTTGGATCGCCAGATAATTTGATCACAAAATCGTAAGAAGGTGAATTTAAAAAATATTGAGCCGTTTGGTGTTGCCTACACTCCCAAATTTTTAAAATAACGTGTTTACATAGGCTAAACAGCCAAATATTTTTGTAGACCACCTATTTTATCGATGGTTATTTACAAGTTTTTAGTACCTAATTAAATAGACAAATTTTGCCGATGTCCAGATTGAATTTTTGTAAATAAAATAGTCGTAGGTGACGATAAGATAAAGCTATTCAGGAAGTTTTAGGCAGATGTTAATAATTTGATAAAAAGGGGTATATACTACGGGCTACTATTTGGTAATCTATTTTGGGTATTTTAAATACAAATTAAAACAATTGTTTGTTTTCCAGTACCTTGGAAATAAAATACAAATATTCTTATTATATTTAAAAAATAAAATACTGTTACAACCAATTTTATGTTTGACTTTTAAAATACTAAATACAAAAGATAAATATTATGGTGAATACTTTATTTAAAACATTTTCCAGATCTGGCCTGGATTATTCCTTTGATGTCAATCATTAGGAAGGAGGCCAAGCATGCATGTGCTGTTTGATCTAACGAAGTTGATTGAATTCGTAGTCTTTCCAGCTCTTGGTTCACATTACACGTGTAGTGTCTACATGTAATAAGCGATAAATAACGTTATTTCAATTAATGTTCTATTTCGCAAGAAACAGCTTACCATAATTTATTTTTCTTTCTTTAAGTGAAAACTTATTAAGGTGAGTTTAGCACTTTTTAGAGAAGGAATTAGATTGAAACGTCAGATTTCCAATATGTAACGCTCGGGTAAAGTCGGCTGACGTCGATTAATTGAAATTTAATAAAGATTAAAATATCTTTCGTAAAAATTGGACCTGCATACTATAAGCGAGGAAAATATTCAGTATTTCATCCTCTTTATAATGAGTTATAGTTTATATTTCATACTATTAATCTCACCTTATTGATCACACCTTAGTTTTTTTGTTGTTTTTTTTTAAACAGACTGTCTTAACCTTTAGCCGTTTAAGAGGGGCTTTTAACTCTGGTACTAATCCTCCGCCCTTACCCTCTGACCTGCGAAAACCCCGTATAACCATAAAAATTAGTTAGTTTTCGTTTTTTTTTTTTTTTATATATACATTTACTTTTAGTATAATTATTTTGCTGTTTAATTTACTTTTATTTATTTTACAAAGAGAGTAAATGAGCTAGTATACTACAATTGCTAATTTCCTCGATTGTGACAGAATGAAATATTACTCAATAAAGAAATGTGAATAAAAAAAAAATAGTACGAAATAATGAACTATCATTTTGTTATTAACTCTATAGCTTCTTACATATGATTCATTCAAATAAAATAGTTTCCGAAATCTCTCAGAAGAACGTGGATACATCATTTTTTTTCTGTTTATATTTCCAAAAACAAAATTGTGAATAGTGGAAACAATTAAGCTATTAGAATTATCACGACAATTTAAGGTCTTGGCCTCTTATTCCTTTCATTTAATATAATATTACAAATGAATATGTACAAAGTTATCATAAATAATTTACTTAATGTAAAAAAATACATGCAAAAATGTTTCATTTTGTTATAATTCTAAAATAAGGAAGGAAACAAACATCTAGTACAATCTAATCTTTAACCTGTAAATTCAGAATTCGATATCTCAAAGAAAAGTATTCTTCTAAACTTTGCTTACTTAAGTTATACTTGCCCACCTTTGAACTTTCATGTCGAAGTACAAGTCTCTAAAGACCTCTATAAATTCATGACATTTCTACTAGCTCTGAAAACATTTGTTTGCGAACAAATGTTCAATTTTCTTGAGCACCTCAATGTGGAAACTGTTTTTGGAGTTCTCGTTTTTTCTTACAGGATAATTTCGCATGACATTCAACTAGTATACTAGAAAGTTACGTATAAGAATCCATTTGTATATATTTAAAACTCACAGAACTTCTCTGAAGTTTTTATTTATTATGTATAAAAAAAACTTGTAATTTGCATCCAAGAGAAATAAAATGTGTATGGTCAAATAGAAAACTTAAGTTAAAAACATTTTCTATTTGTTGCGTGATATAACATTATTTCATATGGACAATAATATGTAGAGTGAGATAAGACTACATTTGCACTATATTTAAAAGAAGATATTAAAGAAACAGAAGCAAAATAACGACTAAATAATAATTAAATGATATTTAGTTAAAAACTCTGTGTGTTTGCTTGGAATTTAAAACGGTTCTGCTGTCACTTAATAATAAAAGTTAATAGCGTTAATATGCACCGAAAGCCTCAAATATTATCAGTTTAAAATTATTAATGTATTTGGCTAATTATAGTCTATATGTTTTCGATTTGTATAGAAAAAGATTAATTATATAATAAATAAAATAAGATTGATCAATATCATTGATTTGTATATGTTTTTAAAATTCATAAATTTTATTGTTGTAAATAAGAGCTTTTTAAATAAATAAAATATTCAAAATACATCTTTCATAAAAATATATCCGTTAACATATTTTAAAAAATTTGTATAATCATCATTTTCAATAAGAATTAGTCAAGTATTTTCGTGATAGTACTCTAATAATTACG
The DNA here is from genome assembly GCA_928085145.1 of Nezara viridula. Lineage (NCBI taxonomy): Eukaryota > Metazoa > Arthropoda > Insecta > Hemiptera > Pentatomidae > Nezara > Nezara viridula. The sequence continues at coordinate 87,889,349 of OV725080.1, read as the reverse complement.
TTTTTATTCAATTTTAATCAGATTTATATCATCTAATGACAATTATTCAAAACACATTTCGTATATTTGTAAAAAAATGTTTATTGATATGAATATATAAAGTAGATACTCCAGTAGCACTGATTCAACATAGTAAAAATGATGCAGTAAAATAAAAGAGTCATTTGTCAAAGTCGAATAAAAGATTCATACTTGACTTATTCGAAGCCATTAACTATTATTCTTCAGAAACATAATTAGTGATTACATCAGCGTCGATAAAAATAACATGCAATAACAGAACATTTATTAAATTATGTTTTTTCTAAAGAAAAATCCAAATGTTTTAATTCTATACAGGTCTGTGAATAATGTTATAATGCCAGCAGTTGGAACGGAAAATTATGGAAATCGGCTGAAGGTATTCTAAAGAAAAGAAGGAGGAAAAAAAAAAGACTAAACGGATCAAAGAAATGATGCAGGAAAACGGCCGAAAAGGAGAATATAACTTGGTTGTAATTTGTAAAATCTAGAATTCCCTTGCAGCCCTCCGAGATTGAATCTCTTTAGAACAAAGCCAGCTAAAGAAAGGACAAAGAACTGTTTATTTTTAATTTTAAGACAGGGGCGGCGGATTCAAATTTATACAACCATCTCTGAAACGAGTCTGTGATAGTTGTTTTGTCTAATAATTTCACTGTTATGCCTCTGATGAAAAAGTATAACTATATAGCACGAAACGATGTAGTATTAATTTTTAGAAGCTCAACGCCAATAAATTAAATCCCTTTCCCGGCATGGAATTACTTAGGTATTAACATATTTCATAATTGAACGGATGAGTGAAACAATTAGTGAAATATAGTAGAGGATAAAATAATATATTATTAAGTATGATGAAGAGTATTGGTTGGGGTGTAAGAATATTCTGGACAGACGATAATATTCGAACTTCTACCCCATTTACAAAATTTGCAAACATCATTATCTAAGATTTTATTCAGATCTTCAGCTATATTTAGGGCAATTTCGAGATACATTATAAATTAAAATATTAGCTAACTAGTCTTGTTAACGTAAAATGATTGATGGAAACTGGTTATCAACCCCCCAATTTTCCGAAATTCCTATTCCCCTATAATGAAACATGCGCAATAAAACAGATTTTATCCTCACCATTCCTATTCGACTTATATTCGAATATTACTCACAATTCTTCAAACCACTCATTTATCTTAATCGATCCAACTTTATATATATATATATATATATATATATATATATATATATATATATATATATATATATATTTATATATATATATATAAATATAACTGTTTTTTCTCGTATCACACTTAGTTTGATATTTTGTGAAAAAAGTGAAAGGAAAACTTTGTTAGTAAGATACAAAAGCTACCTCTGCACCTCTCTGTATAGCTAGTTGTGCGTCTATTTTATACTTGGTAGTTCAGCAGAAAGATAAAATTCCGGTGAACTTCTTTTTAATCTTTATCTAAACGTCATTGTTTATGTACTTGTACTTATACTTGGATGGGAAACACCAATACTTTTAAAAAGTGTACAGTACTGAAATGCGAGTGCCCCTCCAGGAATGATGCCGCATCCTCCATTCTCAAGAAATTGTATAACCCTTCTCATTAACCTAAACAATAAAATAAAGCATCCATACATAGTGATTTGTTTACATATAACAGGTATATGCGCCTCATTAACCGAAAACTAGTATTATATTTCCGTTTTCTTACTTTATCATATCTAGCTGGCCTTCTGTATTCCCTAATAATTACCATAAAATATTAGTCAGAAAACAACTGATAGAATAGTATGTGAATACGTTAATACAATGTATTATGAGTTGGAAGAATTCATTTTCCTTTTCTTGGCCGAATTAAAAGTTAATTCATAAAAATAAACCAAAACTTTTGTACAATTTACTGTAGCCTTTTAATTATTCATGGAGTTACTCAACCGCAAATTGCATACTTTTCCATTTATGGCTAAATTAAATTTGTTTGCTTTTCTGAGATGTTGGGGATTTGTGTTAAGCCAATTTTTAAAATGATGGTCCGATAATTGGAACTAACGAAGATATGGCGAAACAAAACACCAGTGAGAAAAAACATATAGTATATATTCTATTTATTTATGAAATTGTTATATAGTTGTGTTTTTTTTAATAAATAAAAACAATTTGATACCATATTTGTGTTGTTTCAAAATACAAATTCAAAATTTCAGCAATATTATTTACCGAATCCACTTCACTCCAATGTTCTTTATAGGTGGAACGCTCAGTCTAGATGTCCATCGCCGTGATATTTACCACGCAGAAAAGAAACTCAAGGAATTCCCACTTTGTCAATAGGGTTTCATGTTTTAGCGTTGAGTATCCGAATTGTAGTTTTATCTAGGCTGGTCTCTTTTATTCTTTTCTTTGAAGGTGCACTCGATTTGTAACTACAGAGGGCTGGCAATTATAATTTTTCATAACAATCAAAATCCATGACAACAGTGGCATCAAGATTTCCTTTCACAGGTACAAGGTTGGGCTCAAACGAAAACTGAAAAACTAAATTTGAGGGCTTCAAACGGCAGTTACTTAATCTTAAAAATTGTAAGAGTTATCCTTTACTACACAAAAATCAGAGATTAGAACAGTAGGTTATGAAAACGGTACACGTAAAAATGATAATTGATATTTTATAACACTTCTTCGAAAAAAATAATAGAATCAATAATACATAAATTACAATAGTCTGTATCTTTGTAAATAATAGTCCAATTTCCATTTTTTTTTTTTTTTTTTTTTTTTTTTTTTTTTTTTTTTTTTTTTTTTTTTTTTTTTTTTTTTTTTTTTTTTTTTTTTTTTACGTTTTGTAGGGAATTAAGAAAATTTTAAAATAATAATGGGTCTAATCAGAAAAAAAGTAAACTTTTTCAGTAATTCGCAAATAAATTTCATTTTCATTCATAACTTTTTTCGTGACATTTTGGGCGGATTTTACTATGATTTGTCGCTGCTCCATTTAATACCCTTTCGTTTTATACTTCATTCATCAAAATTCATCGCCCCTGAGATCCGGAAAAGGAATCATTACAGCAAAAAACTGTCTTTTTATATTATAAGACTAGCAGAATACTTTTTTGGCCAGTCTAAAAATAAAATACTATTATGTTATATTTTTCTGCATTTAGAAAAACAAATCAATAACTTTAATAAATCAGTCTTCTTTAAGCAATGAAAGAGGAAAGACTGACCGGTATATTATTTATTTTATAAACATTCTTTTGTATGAAAAATAAATAATGACAAAGATTGTGTTTTATTTTTATTTTTGGGAATAAGTGGATATTTAGGTAACTTGATAAACGAGCATAAGAGGCCCTAATTAATGATATTTAAATAAATGAGTGGTTCAAGTGAAAGAGATTATTATTTTCTGTTTGATAAAATATTTCTTGTAACTAAGTGCGATGTTGAAAAGTTTAATTTGATTACACTTTTCCGTGATGCCAACCTGAAAAATTCTACACAGAAATACGTAGAAAAAATTAACATATAAAATTAGAAGAGTCATGAGAAATGTTAAGAGTGTATCTCGAAATATCACGGAACAGAAGAAAGCAAAAAAGATAGGAGAAAAAGTTAAGTCAATAAATCTCATGAAGAAAAGAAACACGAACAATGCAGTTAAAATTAACCAGAACAGTTCCAAATATCTGGTTTGCTTAGCAGAATAATTTCCAATTTACAAGACGAAAAGAATGAATAATTAATGAAAGTTAAAAAGCAGAAGCTATTTGTGTCCTGCAAGAAAGAGATAAAAGAAAAAAAAAACAGGTTGTCCCGACAACCTTTTGTCGACAGCGCCTCTCCTAAGGTAAACAAGTTGGTTTTTATTGTACTAACTTTATATACCTCCGGGGTATAAAGGATCTCATAAAGAAAAAGAATTCTTCCAGGATTGAAATAAATCTGGAAAACTGTGGATATATATCTGCTGATTCACCAGAGTTTGTGGTCAGCTTCTCGAAGGGAGGAGGGGAACCTATAGAATTGTTTGTTGAGTTGTTCAATGGGAAATTTTATTGTTTTCTTGGCTCCTCTTATATTATTATTGATTCGTTTTATGGAGCATAGCTTATCGTCATCGTCAACTAAAGTTTTACTTGATTCGTAAGTATGTCAAATCGAAAATAAACTCTAATTTGAATTATTCGAACGTTTTTAATTCGAAATTGTGGAAATTCAGACTGGTAGAAGTTTCTTGTTGTTTTCGATTCAACACAATGAAAAACCATCATCTGTAATTCGATACATGCTGCCATACAAGCTAATATTTTATTTTCGACATAATTTTGAAATTACTCTGGGAAAAATTATTTACATATGTTAAATAAGTGGCTTGCGATTTCCCGAAAATAAATAAATGCAAAATTTGTTTTTGTACATTCCACAACGAAGACATATTTATTAAACACTTCTCTTAAAAACCCAAAAAGAGAACTTCAGTGGATTCCATCAAAACTTGTTTAATTCGAAATCATGAATAGTTTTAAATCTTTAAGTGGTTCCTTTAACTTGGAATTTAAAAGTCCACTGCACAACGAAATTATTTTTACATTAACATTTTTTGAAAGTCGTATTATCTAACTAAATAAAATAATATTTATATTTTTTTTTTCTACGTTCTACACTTTCCCGTTAACCTGATTCTGAAAAATAAAAACTCTTTCAATAATAATACACAATAGCACACAAACAATAATTTATGACTCCTAATAAAAAAATTATGTTATTTATCTAATAAGCATTCGAAAAATAAGAGGCAATAGATATTTCGTTTTTTTTTTCTTTAGTATATTGCTAAGAAGTTATCAAGAAAGGAAACGGGTATTTTAAAAATTACGATATTTCAACAGCTCCTTAATCATTATGAGTATAATCAGTTGTACGAATTTGCAGTACAAATACAAACAATTCAATAACCGATAGGGAAAAGCCTCTAGGCTTTAAAAGAAAACGGCTGTAGTTGGCAAGCCAGAAAACACAAAGAGAAAACTGAAAAGAAGTTAGATAAATGATCCCCTTTCATTGCATTTCAAACCGATACACGCCAAGTAAGAGAATTCCCTGACATTTTCTCGATACTCTCTACCTCAGAAGAGCATTGATTCATCCGTTTTCGTCTGCAGACATAAGTTCTTTTTTTTTATTAATTTAAACTATTATTGTGAAATATGAAGCGTACAATGTTCAGATAATACAAAAAATTTAAAACATAATTGTAAAGTAGTAAAAATGGATTTATTTCATGATTATGATGAAAGGTTATAACTCATACAGCTGTTCACCCGTTCAAGTAATGTAGTAGCTTCCTTTTGGTGCAAGTTGACCATTGGGTTGCCATTAGAGAAAATAAAATTTGTTCCAAATGCATTTTCTGCTGCTTTATCACCTCCCAAGAGTCAATCATCATGATTTATAATTATTAAAAAAAAAAAACTTGTAGGGTTAGGCAATTCCGACAGCAGGTCGGAACGCAACAGAACTGAACAGAATGTTCCACCACTGGAATTCCTTCTAGTTCTGATTCCGTTCTATTTTCGTTCCGAACAACATTGGAGATAAAAAAATAATAAAGCAGATATACGTAATACTAATACTATTTAAAACGAAAATTCTGCCATCAAGAGAGAAGAAAATTACTTAAGAAAAAAAGAAAAAATATTTCGAAATATCTATTATCTCTTATTTTATTCGAATGCTTATTAAATTAATAACAATGGCCGTTTTAGGTACATTGAAGATAGTCCGAGAGCATCATCCTTCGGAAAGTACATCTGGATCATATCACCGTAGGCCGGATAATATCAAGTGGTAGTTTGCTCAGTAGAACAGAAACACAAATACATCACCATAAGTATACACCATCGCAAGAGTGCCCATCCCCTCAAGGTCGATGGTGGATGAACTTTCCCTATTCTACCAAGAAATTGTATTACCTTCTCTTTCTTAATAACAGTGCAAGCTAAAGTAGAATTTTAAAAACCATAGCTCATATACAATTACAATTTCATTGTTCTGTTCTATGCTTTCATTTTGTCCTCTTGATCCAAACTTTGCATTCCGAAAATGCATGACTCCGTCGAAATTCGCGCCCCTCAAAAATTCAAAACTCCGCCAAAATATGCTCCCCTCAAAATTTTGATATGAAACTCCCTTCTGGGCACCCCTGCATCACCGGCAAGACATGAGTGTATGTGGCTAAGCTGTATATATTATAAATAGGTATGACTGTGTTTTTATGTTTTTTAATTTACTTATCTTTAGGTTGTTTTATTTTTTTTTATTGTAGATAGTTTTTGATTATTATTTTACTTTTGTTAATTTTATATTTTCGGTATATATGGTGTGAATGTTTTCATACATCACTATAATTATTTTCCACATGACAGATTACTACATTTCTAAATAAATAAATAAAAAATTGAAATTAAGAAGTATCTGAACAAAGTCTTCGATTTCCTGTCGATTAAAGATGTACTCAGACTTCATAAGAAAGGAGAAATGAGTACTTGATGTGGGAATAATATAATTGTAGCTTTTCCTGAGCTTCCAGAATAATATACGCGTACATTCTGGAGCCTTTTAATCTAAATTAACCTACCCTATAAAAAGTAATGGGGTACAATAACTTAGCACCAAGAAAAAAAGCCTTGGATATATAGTTCTAGCTTGAGCTATCGTCTTATGTTTTATAAATTATGCAGGAATGTACCATCAGAAAGTCAAGTTGCCCTAAGATATTAATACACACAAAGTATTTTCTGTTTCACGTTTGGAAACGAATTTACCAATACCAGTTGAATCAATTTTGTTTTCTTTATATTATTATTTCAATTGGCTAGGTTACCCTTTAATAAAAATAAATCCTTTGCCCACTCATTAGCTCACAACGGTAAATTTTCACAGACCAGTTTAGTCGAATTAGCCGAGTTTTTTTTTTTTTTTTTTGTCCACCCCTTCCTCGCCTCTAAGGCTATACGGGGGTTTTCCCGGGCCAGGGAGTGTGGGTGGGGATTTAAAAACTCCTCCGGGCAGCGGGACGCGAACTCATGACTATTTTTTTTTATCAAAGTGTTATGTATCAGGTTGCCGGGCAACGGCGGTGCAGTGCACACGCGTTAGCCCATTCCGTCACCCCGCCCACCAGTACCACGTTGTTCGGCAAACTGATGGAAGATGATTTGATGAAATAATTCGCGCCCCAGTACCCGGAAGGGCATTTAACTCTGGCGTTAATCCCCCCGCTCTCACCCCTGGCCTTAGAAAACTCTGGATAGTCTAAAAGACGAGGATGGGAAGGGCATATACAATATACATATATTTGCGTACGTAGTAAAAACTCACATTCTCCCTATTCTCAAACAATACCTTCAATTCGGGGTAGGATGTTCAACATTATAGATTTTAAATTACTTTATAAAATGCTATCTATCTAATTTTTATAATGATGAACTGGCATATGTCTCTCTTCAATCAATCAGATTATTTACATTTTTCTTCCTTCGCTGTGCACACAGCTTTTTCTTTCTTCCCACAGAGAAGTAGGTAGCTACTTTTTTAGGTACAGTTTCTTTCCATCATTATTGCCTTTTAAGTACGGGTACTTTTCTTTGGATCAAGTCTTTCGGTCAGAAGATTCAGTCCTATCTCTCCCCACTGAGATAAACTGACACACGCATATGATTTTATATATATGTATATATATATATATGGATAATGTTTTATATATCGGATCACCCATCTATTGTCACCTCCCTCCCCCTCAAAAAATGAATACATTTAAGTAAAATTTGTATCAAAGTAAAACAACCATCAATTGAAACCCTGGTTGCGTTCCAAGCCTTCCGTCTCTTAACCGGAGCGAGCCCCGGTAGTTATCCATGTTGAAAGAGGCTATTCCGGGAGCTGTATAAGAAATTAAAAGGGAGAGGAAAAGTCGAGTTTGTAGAAATAAATGAAAACTGGAACTGAAGAAAACTGTTCCCTAGGAAAAGTTGGCCCAGTCTAAATGACTCTTGTTCTTGGACTGGGTTGCACCTTCTGCCATCTGTATCATTAATGTCCCCCCTCCGCCCCCACCAGCACGTCCTTCCGCTCAATTGTCCTCGATAATTGGAAACGCGGGTCTTTTATTTCCGGTGATATGTTATATTTATCGGATCATTCTTCCAATGGGATATTGCTAGATCTATCTTCCAACACGGCTTATATCGAGGTTCCCTTTTGCTCAAACGATTAGATAAATTAGAAGATAAAAACAATACACCTTAAAATATATATGATTTTTTTTTTTTTTATAATGCTCAGACCTTAGGTGAAGAATAAAATTTCATGTCATATAACTAAGCTGGATATAATGAAAAGTGAATATCTGATATAAATAAATTTAAAAAAAAATTTATCTAGCTTTTTAACAAAGATTAAAAATAAAAATAAAAATAATAAATTCATAATTTAGCTTACCTACATCAATGTAGAGAAATGTAAGCTTCACAGATATTAAGATCAATAAAAAAAACCGCTTTGATTAATTATGTATAAAAACTAAATAAAGTAAAAACAAAAAAAAATTGTATGGCTATCTGTTGAGTAGACGCCCACAATTTTTGCATCCCAAAGAATAGCATCGGTGGAAATGAGATTATTTACACCGCTGTTAGGGGACCATCAATAGTATTGCTCAAATTGATCTTGATCTTGCACTTTGCTGAAGACCAAGAATAATAAAAAAAAAAAACCGTTTTGTGAATAAAATTTAAGGCAAAATAGTTACTAAAACTTAACAATTTTAGTTGTTATATGTAAAGAATTGGTATAAATAAAATTCATTTGCATTTAACTCTTCCAATTTTTCATTTAGGCTTAGTCAGTTTTCCCCTGACAAAAAATTACAGTAATATCTCTTTTTGATCTCTGAACACTATTATAAATGTCCTTGATGTGACAGAATGTAATATTTCTAAATAAACAAATAAGTAAGTAAAAAAAAAATATATCTCTTTAGTAATAATAAGCTAATATGCAAGACTCTTGCGCAAGATCAAGATTAAGCGCGCAAGAATAAGACTCGCCTTGGTCTTGCATTTGGGCTACACTAATCATCAAGCAAAAAATATGTTAGGAAATCTTTCCGCAGAACCTGCTGAAAGTTGGTGCTAAAGGGGCATCTCTAGCCATACTTATCAAATATCCATAAACCGAGAGACCATAGAACTTGTCATAAAACTTTATAGAAATTTTATACTAAAAAACTTTTTAATCTTATTATAAAAACCATTATTGGAGCTATTTGGCGTTTATTAGGTTCGCCTAATAAATCATATAATCAATATAGTTAAGTTTCCCTTCAGCTCATAAAATCGCTGAGTAGGTAATCATTTTTACGAATATAGGTTCTAAATAAAATTTCGATTAGCTTTTTGGAAATACTTCAATCTTTAATCAAAACTTAAAGGTTTTAATCATAAATAAAATTAAAATAGAACTTTACTCAAGCGCCCCAAATTCAATTGGGATAAACTAGAAAAAAATGTTATATTTTAGTTCAACCCTTTTTCTGACAGAATGTTCATGACTCAACTAAACAGATCCAGCAGCAGAAAAAAAGAATTGTTTCAATAAGCTAAATTATAACTTGTATATATATTATCAGGTAATTAGGCAACAGAAAACATATAAGTATATATATTCATGATTTATAAGCATGCCTTTAATTAATTTGTACCTATTCCACATTTACGAGCAGTAAAGGTTATACATACGTCGATTATTTATGCTTTCAAATGGCTAAATGAATAATATATGTCCATAACAATAGGTATAACATACTCCTTTTTGTTTCGCATAATTACACGGGCGGATCTACGGGGGGGGACTTTCGAACTGAAGCCTCCCCCCCCCCAAAAAAAATGGTAAAATATAACCATGTTTTATCGGAAAAAATATAAAAAAATTATCTCTTAAAGTACAATTATTCGTGTAATTACATTTAAAAGGGCTTTAGGAATCACTTAAACATCAGTTCATATAGGTAATTAGTTTATTTCTTATTTTCCAAAGTAATTATCATTATTTTTATGAAAAAAAAGCTTTCGGACTGAAGCCCCCCCCCCAAAATTAAATCCTGGATCCGCTAGTGCATAATTATGATGTAACTAGAAAAACTATGTAACTATATTTGAATATTTTCGATTTTAGAAATAAAGAGTAAAATATAGTTAGAAACAAGTTTTCCTCAAATAAATCATACATAATGAAATTTATTTATTGAAACTAGGACGGAATAAAAATAAATAATACAATACGGAATAAAAAGGACGGAAACAGATCATAAAACTGATACAATCAAAAATTTTACTGCAATACAATATGAAAGTATTTTCTCCGAATACATAATATTAATAATATTCTAATATAATAAAATACATAATATTACGTTACATTACTTTGTATTTTGTATACATGATAAATAAAATATTGCCATAAAGTATATATAAAGCATTTTATATATTAGACGTATTACATTACATTGCTATATTTAAATACTTCATTGCATTAGTTGATCTAAATTATTCAATAATTATCAAATCTTAATAAAAAAATTACGTAATATAATAAAAAAAAATTAGGAGAGAATAATTTTTTTAGCTTATTTATTGAAAAATATTACAATCTGTCTCAAGGACATTTATAATAGTGTTCACAGATCACATTCACATTCTATGTACAGTAAATAAAATAAATTATACAGAAAAATAATATATATACGATAAATAAGAATAAAATAACCTAAAAATAAATTAATAAAAAGAACACATACATACCTATATACAATATTTACAATCTGGCGAGAGAACTCAAAACCAGACTTGTCCTTCAAACTGCAGAGGGAAAAGCATGACTCCAGAAGATCCCTGCACTTCTCTCTCAACCGCGTCACTGGGGCTAAACCCAGTGGAGATTATAAGAGAGAATAATAAAGATTATTCTTTTTGCACCATCAACTTTCTGATAACTATCCCACAGTGTTACAAAAAAGATTTTATAAATACCTAAGAATGTATTTTTATTTTCACAAAATTAAAGTTCACAGCTATTCTTTATGTATTTTTTTAATTGTACTCAATTTTTAAACAATCTTGAACTCACGCGAGAAAAGGATTTTTCTTATTTAAATTTAAAAAATTGTAAACTACAATAATTATTAATAAAATTACTAAAAAGTACAACTTTTTATTTTTGTCTTTTTATCTTTCAAAGAAACTGAACTAACTCTTTACCACTACGGTTACTTTTGCTTCGATACATTATTTAGGATATTATTTATTCAATTTTATTCACATCACTTGTTTCTCTTTTATGACTTATTTAGCGTTCTTGAAATCAAATATTTTGAAATAAATGGCTTTTATTTATAAGGGTTATGTATATATGAATATTGTTTGCACAACAATTTTTTTCTTACAAGGAATAAACAATAAATTATAAACAGATATATAAAATTAATAAAAATAATATTACGTAAGTACGTCCTATAGCCGAATGAAGCAAAGATTTAAAAGCACTGTTCTTCTTCGAAGTAAAAAATTAAATATATATATATATATATATATATATATATGTATATTAGTAAACATTTAAGAAAATTAAGAAAAAAGTAAATACTATCTTAAGATACTGGAATACACAAAAAGAAGTGGGTTCAAAATAAATATTATTCTCTGCTAATATTATCACACTTGACCTAATCCGTAAATGGACGTAACTGAAAATTATTTTAGATGACTAAATGCAGCATATAATAATAGCCAAATTCAAAACAGTTCAGGACCTTTTTCTCCTCTTTTTCTCAACTGAGAGATTCTTTTTCGTTTAATAGTATTGATAAGCTTTAGAGATACCAAACAAATATTTTGAAAATATTGTATATAAATATAAATGTAAACGTTATTCTGCTCATATATAGCAAATATTTTGCTAGTGTTGTTCAAACATTGCAACCAAATACAGAATTGTTCTTATATACATTTCAATACCGGCCTTTCGTTTAGAATGGCGAACGAAAAAGTATGTCGTATACGATCCTTGCGTCAAAAGGTTTTAACTCCTTAAAGCCCTTTTAACTTACGTTTCCCGAACAGATACTGAAAAAAAGTAACGATGGATTCGGAACTTTATTTGCCAATAACTCAAAAATGAACAATTTTTGGTTCATTAAAACTACAAGCACTTGAAAGCTTCCTTAACAAAACAAAACACAGGGGAAAAAATCATCGAAATGGAATAAAATTATGTCCGATATTTTATTGTAATTTTTTTATAGATGTTTTGGTTTATATTTTTTATGAGAGCTCTATTATGATAAATTTATATATGACATATTGGTATAGTATGAGTATAATGTTGAAATGAAACAACTAGTACTGACCGAAGGAGCAAAGTGGGTTCAATATAAAATTAATTCAATGAAAAAAGTAATAATGCATTCAGAATCTTATTTGCGAATAATTCAAAAATGCATTGCACCATTTTTTGTTGTAGGTAAATATAAAATTTTATGTACGAATATATTTAAGAGTATAAAAAAAAATGGAAACATGCGAATTCATTTTTTTATATTTTCCTCAAATTTTACACAATGATTATGGACGAACACTAGTATTTACAGTTTATAAAATTTAATTAGGAATAAAATTCGTTTACATATAATATATAAAATTTCACATCTTATAAGATAATATAAACGTCATTAAAAGTTAGAAGACAAACATGGATAATAAGAAAAATGGAAAAAACAGAGAAGTGGTAACACACACAGACGTGAAGTAGATTACCGAGGAAATATGATAAATACATTTTATATTTAAATTTTCATATTTATCTTTCAACAGAAAATTATGAGAAAGCATCGTAGTCAAGAAAATATAAAATAGCTGTAGATTAAAGAGTATTAATTAAAAGAGTTGTCAAGCGATCTTATTAATAATTTGGAAATTAAATTAAGAATTATTTATAACAGTCTGCGGACTAAGCGCCATGTGTGGCCTCGAAAGGCCATTTATATAATTTTTTTTTTTTTTTTTTTGTTCTTCCCTACCTCGCCTTTTAGGCTATACGGGATTTTCCCGGGCCGGAGGGTGAGGGCGGGGAATTTAAAATCCCCTCCGGCACCGGGACGCGAACTCGTACTTTTTATATCATCTCAAACCTCTGTTATCCGGTTGCCAGGCAACTAGCGGTGCTGTTCACACGCTTTAGCCTATTCGGCCACCCCGCCCCCCATTTATATAATTAATTACTTACTTATTTTTGTTGTTCTAAGGTGGGATACCTCTTCAGGTCAGAGCAGAGCTCCACACATCTCTGTCCTCCCATTTCCCCTCCTGCAGACCTCGGCCGGCCATCTCCTCTCGGACACCTTCCATCCACGAGGTTCTCGGTCGTCCTCGCCTACGCTTTCCGGGTGGCAGCCAGTTCAGGACTCTGTTCGTCCAATGCTCTTCCGGCATTCTCCTGCAGTGCCCATACCACCTCAACCGCCGTTTCCCGACCCTCTGGTCTCCTCTACACCTATTCTTTGTCTCTCCACTTCTTTTCGGACTCCGTCCAACCTCGTTAACTGTAGACATCTTCTCCAAAAATCCATTTCTACAGTCCATATTTTGCCACATAAGCTATCATTCAAAAAAACGGTAATTATTCAGATGAGGATTGCACAGGTTACGCGTGGTTCGGAATCACTTCGGTCACATTTGTTCATGGAGTATCGACTGCATCCGGGTTTATCCGAAGGACTGTTTTGAGCATTTCATGAACAAGTGTGACCAAAGTGATTTTAATCCACGCGTAAGTCGTGTGGTCCTCATCTAAATAATCCCTAAAAATAAATAATATAATTGCAGCATAGAATTCATTGGTATTTTTACATGAGAATCCATATTTACTCGATATCCAAAAAAAAAAAAATAAGTAGGGTTCACTTTGTAAATAAGCCACTCATTATATTAGAGGGTAAGAAGTAACTCGTCTATATGGACCAATTTGCGTTTCCAAATTGGAATAAATGAAATAATCAACGCTAGATATAAACATTGTCTTAGTGGCAAAGATATTTTGGTAACAAAATCAATTGTATACCTTTTTTTTTAAACCATTACAACGAAAAAGTTGAAAGTACTACCCGATATATTTAAAACACCTAAGAAAGTTCTGAAAATCTTAGGCAAGACTAATAAATGAACAATATCAGATTTTAAAATTTATACATTTTACAGTACTAAAGTAAAAATGTTGTGGAATTGTTTGTTTGTTTGTTTCTATGTCTAGGCCCAAAACATCCAGGGAATCAGCGCCCGATCAACTAAATAACACTACTTTTATAATGTTTAAATAGGAAGGTACAAAAATAGATAAATAAATAAAAAAAGGATAAAACAGATGTTAATAAAATAAAATACATAAATAAATACACTTAAAGATGATAATAATAAATCTGCAGAGGATCATTAGTCATTAACTTGTCAAATATGTTTAATAAGACTTTCATTGTGTAGGAACTTCATAACTTTAGTAATGATTTCTTCCTGGTTTCCCTGGCATACTGATATATGGTATATTCCAAAATCTTTTTTTTAACCTTGCGATGTAAAAAGGGTACTTTTTCAAAACATGCTTTATAGTTAACGTATTTTTGTTATGTCATTTTTGTGGAGTAAAACCACAGTAAATTAAAATATGAGAAGGAGTTGGTCGGGGGAGGGGAGGAGAGGGTACTGTCAAATAAATACTAAATTTTAAAAAATATAACTTTTAATGTAGTACTTTTAATATAATAATATAGTATAATTTAATATAATATAATAATATTTTATATTTATTTATTTAATAATATAATATTTTATTATATAATATATATATATATATATATATATATATATATATATATATATATATATATATATATATATATATATATATATATGTATAATAAAATATAAATATATAATATTTTATATTTATTTATTTAATAATATAATAATATAGTACTTTTAATATAATACTTGATAGTTTAACTACGTTGTCACCCACTATATCTCTGATGTCATCTTATTATTTCTTTATCAGACAACTGTTTCTTATTTAATATCTACTTATAATTCACTTATTTTATTTTCACCATGTACCTTTTATATTTTGTATCTTTTGTAGCCCTGATGAAGACCTGCAAGGTGGGTCGACACGTCAGCGTAATAATTAAAAGTACTATTTTTTAAACTTTAGTATTTATTTGACCCCACCCCCTGACCAACTCCTTCACATATTATATCACGGCCAACCATCTCTAAATCATTGTAAATTAAAATAATTCAATATAGACATATGTTATCTGATTATAATATTGACAAGGCAAAGGTTACTCTTATACCTGTAATAATTTTATTGAAGTTTATTTATAAATGTTTTGTAATACTTTTGAGAAAAGTTGGTGTTGTAAAATCTGTAGGAGAATGAGACAGCAACAGCGCAGATAAGATTGTCCCTGCACAAATACACGCCCTACAGCTCTCGCCAATTTCCTAGCATTCCCTAACTCCCCCTGTTTTTCCTAATTGTTAAACTTTACTGTACACAAGCCTCCACATATTCTCTTTAAAGTTTTAAGTGTATAGACTAAACTCTACCGTTTAAAGCCTAGCTGGGATTTCGCGAATTCTACAATCCTGCAGTTTTTAACTTTCCTCATTCTAGGAAGGGTTAAATGAGGACTTTGTTTGCTAGAGGTAGACATTTCAGTTAATTTTTCCTTACAATATATATCCGTTGAGAATAGGGTTTGTTTATATTTAAAAATAAAACGATCGGTTATTACAAACACCACAATACTATTTATCTAAAATATAAATAAGAATATAGAGATGAATATTCGTTAAGTGTTTTGAAGGTTTCCTTCAATAGCGCGATACATAGTCACGATTTTAAGGAAAAAATATGTTTATTATGGTTGAAGTTTTGAACAAAGCATAATATCAAATAACAAGAGCTAAAGAACTAAAGAACAAGAGCCCGGTTTTCATGAAATTGCATATTTTGTTTGCATGCATTTCTCATATTGGTGATCAAATATCTTGACGAATTAATTGACCAATACGCAACTATTCAGATTTTATACTAAAAATGTTTGCATATTTCATGATAAATGCATATTTTGATTATTCGGTGATAGAAAAAATAATAATAAATTTGATTAAACTTAAGAAACGTTAGTTAACTGAATTAATCAAATAGAGACAGAAAATCCTGACTATTTATCATTCTGACAATTAAAGAAAATAACTGTCAACAAAACTAATTCAAATTTTCTATTACTACTAATTTTATACTATTTATTTTTTCAATAAGTACTTCACATTATCTTTTAATTATTATTAATAATGCGTTAATTAGTTTTCAAATATTTTCATATTCGCGTATTTTTAAACCTTTTTAAAAAATGATATGCATTTATCAAATATTGTCAGTCATCATTTTCATATACGACTACCTATTGCTTTTTTATACCTTACTAATTAGAAGTTTGTATTATTTTGATATTTTGGTTTTTAAAAATGTATTTCATATTGTGTTTTGAACCATTAATACATTTTTATTTTTTGTTTTTTTTTTATTTTCACATTATGGTTTACTTATTTTGGTTTATAAAAAAAAAGTATATTTTGTTTTTTCTTTAATTTATAATCCTTCATCCGATTAAGTTTTTTATTTCAGAACTTATTGTAGGTACATTATGGTAAATAAATAGTTTATCTGTATTATTGTATATTTCGAGATTTTTCACTGCATATTTGACAATTTTTTATCATTAGTGACTTTTTTAAATATAAAAATGCGGATTCTGCTAATATGTATTTAATATTTTATAATACCATTGAGTTTCTTAATTTATTTTCTCTTCCAATTTAAGGTTATATATATACAAATTCGAAAATGAAATATTAATTCCACATTGACAAAATTTAAGAAAAAATTAAATACGTTCCAAATCTCACAAATTTGCTTAAATCAATTAATCAATTTTTGACTTTCAGTATAATATCTGAAGAAACTGTGCCAGTCGCTTCCGGTTCAATAAAGTATACTAACAATCAGTTCCTCGAACCACTCGGTAGTAATTAGTCCAAAGCTAAAAGAAGATTTTTTTTGGCAAAACAAATCTTTAGCCAATACTGGAGGGAAAAAAAATGCTTATATGAAAACGAAAAACAGCGACCTTCTTTCACCTATGAAAAGTCTTTGAACTCAAAAAGAAGCATCCTGCGAAATGCTTTGAACAGCCGTTCTTCAGTAAATGGTACAGGATCAGATTCTATAGATGGGAATAAATCCAGCACTTAAACATCGATTAAATTTAGCAATGGATATACGACAATTGTCAGCCAGATCTCCCCATGTTCACAAAATGTTTCTGGATTTCAAAAGGTTTTGGGGGGACTAGTCCGACAAATGGGCCATTGGTCCGACGCCTAGCTAGAAGTTGCTGCCAGGAACTAACCAAAGTAAGAGCGTCGAGATTCACTTCTCTAGGACGCAGAGACAGAAATAATTACTGAACGACAAATGAATCGAACCCACAAACATTCCAAATCTGGAGCCCACAGCGGTACCCGAGGGAACAAGGTTTACTGCCTCTAATAATAAGTGAACTTGGATATAAGACTAACAATGACATAACAAAAGATATTTACATATCACTTTTTTAACTCTTTATCACTAAATATATATCACTAAATTTAGAACGGATTTTTCCGTTCCAACTTAATCTCGATATACAAGAAGAAAGCAGACACTAGTGAAGCCAGTATTTGATAAGAAGTCTAAGGCCCGGGAGTGAATAGGGAAGAATTCCAATATAGGCTGTAGCTAGGCCAATGTCTTATAGCATGCCGGACCACTCCTTCGATACCCCCATCCTCTGGTTTATATTGTAAATATACTTATAAACATGATGGAATTTTATTTTATATAAAATAATAAGAATCCGTATATCAACGTTAAGCAATTGTGAATTGATGGTTGACTGTAGTGAATAATTGAAGTGATGATTGGTTGGTGTGTTCAGTAAAAAAAAAATGAAAAATAAATAAATTATATTTATTTTTATTTTTAGTATATGTACCGCTGAAGCGAGACTACTAAATAGAAAATCTAAACTTTTTATTGAAAATAAAATATTTATCTATAAGACAATACTGAAACATACTTGGACTTACGGACTTGAACTGTGGGGAACAGCAAAATTTTCTAACATCAAACGCATCCAATCCTTCAGTCAAAAGTCTCGAAGGACATTATTCGATGCTCCTTTCTATGTAAACAAAAAAACTTTACACTGTGACCTTAATATCCCATTTTTCCTAGATCTTATCCCAGCGAAATTCTTTAAATTTCACCAAAACCTTACCTCTCTCCGAATCCCTTTGCACAATCCCTATCCAGCACCACCCATCCCTATAATCCCCTAAGAAGGTTAAAACGGCAGTGGCCCCGCGACCTTTTATAGTTTTGTAAATATTGGAGTTCTGGTAATGGCCAGATTCTCCACTCACGAGAGAAGTGTATGTGGCTAAAGCACTCTCACTCAATCTTCACTGGGTTTAGTCCCAGTGACGCGGTTGAGAGAGAAATGCAGAGAACTGGAGTCATGCTTTTTCCTCCACAGTTGGAGGGACAAGTTTGGTTCGGAGCTCTCGCGCCTGATTGTAAATAGTGTATGGTTTTGTTCTTTTTGTTTATTTATTTTTAGATTATTTTATACTTATTTATTTTGTATATATATTATTATTATTATTGTACATAGAGTGTGAATGTGATCTCTGAACACTATTATAAATGTCTTTTGAGACAGATTGTAATATTTTCAATAAACAATAAAAAAAATTTTTTTTTATTTTTACTATTATTTTTATGTTTGTTATTATTTCATTTTGGCAAAAATAAAAATAAGTATAGTTTATTAATTTTTACAATTTTTTTCTTTTTTTTTTTAACGGACACCCTAACCAATCTTTTGTTCAGTTACGAAATTATTAAGTATTAATATATTTTACTTTAAGCATAGTTTCCTTTCCAACCTGCCTTAAGGCAAACACCAGTGTAATCAAATAATTTTAAGTAAAGATAATATATATGCATGAAGTTCTCACATCTTGGAAACATCACTGCGATTCATAAAGATCTACATACAATTTGATGACGTAATCACCTTTCGTCCTCCAAATGTGAACAAAAGAGGATTAAGAATTCATTTTGAATTACTTTCAAACTTACTGGTTAGATTCCATTGCAAGTATTGCAACTCATTCTGTAATAGAGCAAGGAAGAGCACAGGAAATCAATATCAGACTCGAGGTAAATTATACCGGAGCTTCTTAGGAAAAAGTGCTTCTATTTCCCATTTGAAGATCTCATCAGTCAGATACCACCATAAACTATTAATTAATTAGCTCTAGAACTCATCAAAACCGACTTACTAGATGATATAATTAGTGGGAAAAACTAGGATAAGTAGTAGAAGGTACCTAGTAAGGACACTACCTGCTGAAAGGAAGTTGTTCAAATTATTAACAAGTCGCAATTAACTGCAAGCACCTCTGAACAGAAAATGGCGTAAAAGACAGGAAACAATTTTAAGATAAAATTAAAATATGAAATCAACTCTGAAAGGAAATCAAAAAAAAAAATTGAAAGAGTATAACATAAACTCTTGTAGGTTATATGTTACCATAGCTCATAAGTCGCAGTCATAACATTCCAAAATTCGTAAAACGGTAAGCCTTTATAGTATAACCAACACAACTTTTTTTTTTGTATATTCCAAAGATTAGCCAAATCCTAAATATTTAAGTTCGTTTTATGTCTTCTAAAAATTCTTCATTAAAATTGCGTATTTTAATAATATGGCCAATTTTAGATTTGATATTTGGTGAAATTGTTAAACAGGTGATCTTAGACCAGGTAGGCTAATCTATTCTTGATCTTGTCTTCATAACGATCAAGAGAGAGGTATCTCATCGAGAAAGCGGTGGAGTAGATGAGATAAGTGTCCAGTTATCTCAAAGCTCAGTTCAGCATGCCAAAGATATCCAAATCATTATTATCTTATATCTAAGACGGCAGCCTCAACTATATCTGAGAAACTTTGAGTAGACGAATATTACCAGTTCGTAAAGTTCAAAATAGATTTCTGATTTTAAACATAAAATCTCATATTGAAAAAAAATAATAATACCATACAGAAGCACGTAGTTCATTGTTTTATGTTAGAAGTCATCCTCAATAAATAAAAAATGAAGAAATATCAATAAACAAAAAATATTCAAGAGACGTTAGATTTTTTTCTTTTATTAATGTTTAAAACATTGCTATATGTTTTAACTTCTTTGGTTTGCATTTCCGATTTGGTTGCATTTGCAAAACCTTATTTTCTGAACAAATTTATTTTACAAATATATCTACTCCCTAGAGGGTCGTTAGCATACTACATATATTTTTTATTTACAATTTAGGTAATTTCACCACAAAATATTACATGCTTAGTTTAACTACATACAATGGCAGATTTTTTAAAAAAATTGTTTAAATTTTCAACAGCAATTTCAGTCTCCAGCATGCCATTTTTGTTGCAATCACTCTTTGCATTCTTAGGACCCTCCCAGTCCAGCAGAATATGCTTCGTCGTCAGAAGTACCAGGTCTTGCAGTTCGATGGTTGATTCCTTCTCTTTTTCCACGCTGATTGCTCCACCATTGGCATATCCCTGTCCTTGCGTAGTTGCACCAATCTAAGGCGGTAATCTTATTGACACTTGACAGTTTAGTAACAGGATCCGTTCTCGCGACATTTTTTATGACATAAGCAAAACCTATAAAAGCTCTTTTTTCTTATTCGCAATAATAACCTTATATAATGGTGGGAAAATAGCTAAAATAGAAAATGGGGTTGAGGAACCTATCTCATACAACCTAATTTATATTCACTACTTAATTTATTTATTAGCAGACAACATGTATTTTGTTTTCATATATTTTTATCATAGATTTGTAATAAATTTAGTTTTTTAATTACCTTGTTTTTCTTTCTAATGAAGGCATGAAACATTGGCAAAAACGTAGGCACAAAACAAAATTTTCTTTTAATTGTGTTTCTCACTATGACTCCTATCTCCAATTAACTTCCCAATCATATACATAAGTCACTTTTTTTACGCTTCAGGTAAACCGGACCAAGTTCACAATTGCAGCCTCAGTAACAGCTCTAAGGTGAGCTTCTCCATCAGGTGCCAGGAAGGATTCAACGGGGGGCTACCGCAATCCTTCCTCCTCGAAGTGACAGAACCCGGTTCTTCCAAGATCGTCTGGAATATGACTTCGGCTGTTCCCAGGTATGGAACTTTGCATGTGATGAAAGTCGTGGAATGTTAGCATTTAGCATCGTATTATTCCGAAACATTTACTTGGAACAGAAAAATTAATCTTTCTTTTTATATTTAATAAAAAAGAGTATTTATTTAAATTAATTATTAATGTCACTGATGATTAAAAAATCGTATTAAATACTTTATTATTATTATTACTATTCATGAAATTTACATCTGTATAAATATAAATATGCATTTAGTAAATGTGATACAGAGAAATACATAGCATGACAAGGCTTGTAGAGGATCTACTCATAGGTAACACTCTAATAAAGTATCTAGTGGGCCAAATTGGAAACATATAGAACATTCAGGTCGTTATGGATTATTTCATTTGTAACAAATTAAGGAGCATAAGGGATCTTGGATTTTGGATTGTAAAGATTGGATACGAGAGGAATTTGGTTGTTTTGTGAAGCTCAAAGCTCAGCTCCATAAGTCCAAACAGGTCAATATTATAGTCATTTATAGGAGTATTTTTTAATTAATTGAAACCTTAGAGCGTTTATCTAGTAAGTGCTGAAGTAGTCGGAAACGTCGAGCTGTTTTTTGTCGTTCAGATAGGTATGAGGATTACGAGTTAGGCGTTTGTCCAGATGGAGTACTAGGTATCGGATTTGTTTAACAGGGATAAGTGGAGTATTGTTAAAGGATATTATAAGACAGGAAGTCATAAGTTTATGACGAAGGGTGAAGGTACTTTGGTGGGATTTATTCGAATTTATTTTAGTTCTCCAGTTTTTACACCTTTCTTCAATGTTTTCGATTTGGGATTGAAGAGGTTGGGATGCAATTAAAGGATCGTTATTAACAGATAGCAAACATGTGTCATCGGCGTAAGTGATGATGACAGTGTCAGGATGGGTTGGGATGTCAGCTGTATAAACTGTGTAGAGGATGGAACCGAGGATACTACCTTGTGGAACGCCTGCAGATTGAGCAAAGAGGGATGAGAAGACATTATTTTGGTTTACTTTGAAGTATATATCAGTAAGATAGGAACGAATAATGAGGAAGTATGTAGGCGGTAGTAATTTTCGCAGTTTATATAGCAGTCCAGGGTGCCAGCCTCTATCAAACACCACCTCAACGTCGAGAACGACTTCCGTGCGGTACATTCTGAGCCCTAATATAGAGTTATTAAAAACTAAAATTAAACTTTAAAAAGCATTTTCCAATTATTATAGGATATCGCTTTTTTGTTAAAGATGAAAAAAAAATTGAAGAAATAATATTTAATAAAAATAATAATCTGTTTGAATGAAAACAAAACGACGTTAACATAAATAAATGCATTATAGATTTTTTATAATTAATGTTTAAAACAATTTTGGATATTTTAAAGATATGGTTAATTAATAAATTTGCAGCTAAACTAAACATTTTTAATAGGTTATATCGAACTGAAAATAAAGATATATTATGATAATGTTGTTTAAATCATAATGCCTTTCTTGACGTTGAACAGGCGTCTGATAAGAGTCTGGCACCCGAAACTGCTGTACACCGCAAATTCCTACCGCATGTATCCGTAACTTCCTCATTATCCGTTCATACGTTACTGATCGATATTTAAAAGTAAATCATAATAATGCATGTTCATCCCTCTTTTCCCAGTCTGCTGGTGTTCCTCAAGGATCATCCTCGGTCCTTTCCTTTATACAGTTTATATATCTGATATCCCAACACGGTCATCACCACCTATGCAGATGACACTTGTATCCTATCTGTTAATAATGACTCTTTAATTGCACCCCAAACCCTCCAATCACATATCACAAACCTTGAGGAATGGTGTCATAACTGGAGAATAAAAACAAATTCCAATAAATCCCATCAAATTATCTTCACCCTTCGTCTTAAACCTACAACTTCTTGTCCTACAATATCCTTCAATGATATTCCACTTGCTTCTGTTGAACAAATCCGCTACCTAGGACTCCTCTTGGATAAACTTCTCACTTGGAATCCGAATACGAGACTGAAACGACAAGAAACTGCTCGACGTTTCTGACTGCTCCAACACTTACTAGACAAACGCTCTAAACTTTCAATTAATTACAAAAGACTCATCTACTTAACCATAATAAGACCTATATTGACATACCGAGTTGAGCTTTTTGGCTCTGCCAAACCATCGAATTCCTATCGTATCCAATCATTACAAACCAAAATCCTTCATAAAATCCTTAATGCCCCATATTGTGTTACAAATAAAACCATTCATAAAGACCTTAATGTCCCATATTCCGCTGGTTTAGCCCGAGCCAGATACCCATAGATACCTATCCTTTCATGATTAACTCCAGTCCCATCCGAATCCACTTGTTTCCAGCCTTGCTTCTTCCTCGATTCCTGATAATCCCCCAGGCATTTGTAAAGAAGATGGCCTCGTGATCTTCTCACCTAGAATTAAATAGGGAGTACTACCACTGTCACAAATAAAACCACTGGGCAGTATCTCTTCAAGTCTGTTCATGTCATGATTTTTAATGTGTGCATTTTTACTAGTTGTATTGTTTATACAATTGTAAATTTCATTAAATAAAAAAATATTTAAAAAATCATAATAACATTGTTGAAAGTCGTAAACTGAAAATTGGTCATTTTTCCCTTGACAGGTGGACTGTGTTCGGGCTGCAGCCTGGCATCAACTACGAAGCTCTGGTCTACAGCGTCAACGGGAAGGGAAGGAGTGAACCGATGGTGTTACAAGCACCTACGATGAGGTTACCGGAGAAGCAGCTCACAGCTGAGAGAGGTAAAGCAATCCAAGTTCTTATTTAAATTAAAATAATGATAAATACTTTCCATAAAGTCAGTCTGTATAGAATTTTAGTAGATAAACTATCGTTCACAAGGGTGGTAAGGAAGAATATAACCAGTTGATCCGAGCGAATAATTTTTAAACTAAATCGGTCCGTATGATAATATAAAATTCAAATATATAAATCTGCTATATTATGAGAGAGTGAAATTTATTGTTACTTTCAATAAATTATATAATAGGTAGCTATCGAATTTCCTTTACCTAAAGAAACTTTTTTTTAAATAATCACATTGTCAGTAGTAATAAAAAATGAATCAACTATGAAAAAATCCACAAATAACCGAAGGTAAAATAAAGACTTGTATGGCGTTATACCGAAACGACGATCAACAAAGACAACTCGAGCTTTGCCGAGTGGTTAGCTCCCAAATGAACCAAATTCAAGTTGTTTTATTATTGCTGATTATGATCCCATTCCAATTATTTTATTTATTTTTTTTTTTTTGGCTTTTTCGTTTAATAAATATAAGATTATATATTTTTTAATTCATCATAGGCTCTGCCAACCCTAAATTGTATGCTTTTTAAATTATGCGCAAACAAATTTTTCACATCTTAATAAATACTTTTTCTTGTGGATGTTCCTAATTTTGGCGATGAAAAAGAGAATGATCTTCATAATTATAGCTCAATTATTGGATTTGATAAAGTATTAAAGAAATTATGGAGTATTGATGAAAAAAAAATTCGTTGAGAAACAATATATAATGAAAGGTAAAACGAGGTAAGTTCAGCGTGGTATACTCCGATTTGATGTCATAGAATGATGTGATTTTGAGGGTTTTTTTTTTTTTTTTTTTTTGTATTTTTGTCCTAATGATTTCTGAATTGTCGAAACATTAACTAAGAGGCCACAAAGCCGTATAGCAGGATTTTTGCAATCACAAGCTAAGGTCTATTTTCTGATCTTGGTGAATATTTCCTCGTTTATATAAATAAAAATATTTTTTTATCATTACCTTCGTACATTTTCCGCACTATTACCAATCTCAATAATGTGACAGAATGTTACATTAATCAATAAATAAACGATAAAAACATATATATTTCCACCTCCAATATTTACCGGTAATCATTAGTGAAAAAAAGCTACGACTAACGGAATTTCTTGACAGATATACAAAAACTGCATATACAAATGTAATGCATCTAAAATATTAAAAAAAAAATGCAAATACTAATTTATCAATATGATTTACCAATGGATAAGGATTCTTTATATTGGGTTCTAAGATAAATTATCATATAAGAAATAAATTAAATTACAAAAAAAATAAATCAATTACATCGCTACAATATAAATTAATTAGATTAAATTAAGCAGCATTACAATAGTGTACTAAAATTATCTGCATGAAAGATTTGTCCCTCTGACCGAGGTAAAATATCAATTGAAATTTAAAATTAAAGAAAATATTCGAAATTTAAAAAAATAATCTGTGATCGAAATATATGGTTTAATTCACTAGATAAATAAAATAATAATGAGCTTGATGATTAGATGTAATTTTTCAGGTGGGTATTCGGGAAGCAGCTTATAATAATTGTAGGGAAATCAGATATGGAATAAAATAAAATATAGGTCTTCGTATATTTTTTTTAATATATACTTTTAAGAACTTTTATCTACAGGTTTTGAACTATCTGTACCTAAAGTTCGCCTAGCAACTGAAGATCTTCTGGTATGGAACTGGTCCCTCCCTAGGAGTTGAACACTAATAGAGTAGAGGCTGGATGAGGATCTAACAAGGTCCGAGATGCTATTACCATATTAAACGAGCCACTAACCGTTGATAGCTACCAACGTTCCAACGTGGTAGGTTCCTTACCGCATTTCCGACCATGACACCGTTCCACTGAGAAGATCTCATGTTTGAAGAATCAGTAATTCCTGGAAGCTATGAGCAACTGATGCATTTGAAAGAAGCAAAATTATAATGATCCAATCATTTCAGACTTATACTTAAGTATAAGAATCTTTCATATATAACAAAACTTGGAGGTTACCAGAGAGATAATTAATGTTTTGTATTAAGTAACATCAATGTCAAGAATAATTACTTTCAATAATTATTATAGCCGATTTCAAATAAAAGTCGTCATCTTCATAATTAAGCTCGAAAAGTAATTGCCGGCACATCATGAATAAATTAGTACTATATTATTATAGTACTATAATAATATGTATATATATATATATATATATATACATATTTTTGTTTGAGAGGGACATGCCATTTTTTTCTACTTCGATTATTTTCAATATAAGATTATATGTAGAATAATGTTTATAGTATTAGCGGAATCCATCGCTCGCAGTAAAGTCTTGGTAACCTCTTTGCATACATGAGGGACGATTTAGATTAGTAGCTTATGACGTCCCTTTCATAACCCAGACTCTCGGCCAGTTTCGAAACATACTCTGCAGTTGGCAGTGCTCTTTGGCCATATATATGAAATAATTGCCTCACGAACTAAAGCGGAACCAATTCAATAGCTTATAGATATCTTAAGCTCCATATTTCAAAAGCATACAAAAGGGCTGAAGATACTATAAAACCAAAAAGAGCTAAACAGATTCAAATATGTATTCACATAAAAAAAAAGTACAGCATCGAAGAAGAGAAATGATGTAATATAGCAACAGCCTCACTGCATACTTATAATGTTCAATAGTTTCAACTATAGATAACATTTTTCAAAGATTCTTAACCATTACAGAATTATAGGAGTGAATATCTCTTATTCAGGTCAAAGCCACAGTGGAAAAATAAATTCGGAAAAGGAACCGATAAACTTCCGGAAATAATAAGGCTTCAGAGGAGGAAGCAATAGAAAAAAAAACATTACCATTGAGGGCGAAGTGTCGTAGCTGATAAAGCCACTTTATCCCTCTTTGCCCCCTGCGGCGAAAGGCAAAGGAAAATCAACAAGGTTTAACTGCGGCCGCACGTGCTCTAAGCTTTCCCGCACCCAGTTCCACTATCGGAAAATATATGTTTATTGCGAAAGCAGTCCGGTCAAGTGAGGACAAGCGTATTAATAA
Organism: Nezara viridula; assembly: GCA_928085145.1. Taxonomy (NCBI): domain Eukaryota; kingdom Metazoa; phylum Arthropoda; class Insecta; order Hemiptera; family Pentatomidae; genus Nezara; species Nezara viridula. The sequence continues at coordinate 87,861,931 of OV725080.1, read as the reverse complement.
TGACAAAGCTATTAGTGTAACCATTAAGTTTGCAATTCTGATTACAACTCTAAATTAAATTCCTCTGTTTGATTCTGCATCATTGGTTGAATTCATGTAATAACTAATTGAAGAGACTAGCTATTGCTTATAAGCGCATGGTGCTATTTAATATACAATGCAACCAGTGTTCGAGTAATCATAAAGAATCTCTTAAAGATGGACTAAAACTTACTGAACTAAATTTAATTTCTTTTTCATGCCTATTCCCTTTACTATTTTCTCCAATTTTCTCTGGTAAAAAAACATTAGCATTGATTATTTGCTTATATGGCAAGCCTTCCATAACCCCATGTAGTCGATAGGCTAGTAAGAGAGCAAATAAAAATAAGGAATGGATTCATCGCGTTTAAGATCTACTGAAAGAGGGTAAAACTAAGGTTGGAAATATTTCTCCGAATCGTCCGTATGGACAAAACAAATTAATTATTAATAAAGAAAGAAAGCTTTCACAATATTTTACTCTAAAAGATGAATAAAAAAATATTATATTACTAATACTATTTTAAGTTAAAAAGTAATAATAAATTTAATATTTTTAATATATAAATGTATATAGAGGTAAGAAGAATATAACAACATAAAATTTATAGAAGGAAGAACAGCCACTTCAATTTGAAAGCATTCTCTGGAACTCAAATAGTCAATTAATTAATGAGACGGTGGTATAGAAATCTATACTTAATCCAATAACGACATACGCCTAGGATACATAGGTCATTATTGACAAACAGTTAGCTATAGAGATAGACTTTTGGAGAGAAGCAGTAAGGAAATCCTGAAGTGAAAGATTTCTGGAACAGGCAGAGATGGAGAGGAATGTCTTCGCAACTATTAAAGAAAAAATATTACACTTGTTTGGACATCTTAAAATAAAGTCGTCAAAAAGACCTCTTATGATAAATATGGAACCGAAAATAGGTCATGATGGCTAAGCAAGATTGATCAATGATTAAAGAATCTACAGATTATCACTCTGGTTAGAATAGGGTTGATTTACTTCTAAAACAATCCATATCATTCCAGGAATGGCGAGATAGAAGCAAACTGAATAAATAAAAATATGGAACTGAAAATAGAAGGAATAAGAGGAATGCTAAAATTAATAAGGAAAATGAGGTGAAAGAAAGTCCGGCTGGACATGGGATCAGGTAAAAAACAAGCCAGGTTAGACAAAAGAAAATTGCTTAATATAGAAACCTACTGGCCGACAGTGTAACAACAACCAATCGTGCCACCCGTACCATAGCTTTGTTATATTATAAATTATTAAAATCAAAATTTCAGTAGACTGTTAATAAATATAATGAATAAAGGGGGTGCGTCTCCATATACTTCAGTCGGAGACAAAGCCTTTAAAGTTAATCCCATTGAAGTTGGCTGAAGGAAGTTTATAGTGACCAGACTATTCCTGTGAATCCCCGCAACCAAGACGAAATTATCATTGTTTATAAACTAAACTTTCTTCGAACGAAGAGAATAGCTGCTGCGATAAACCAGAATACAACCTGAAGTTATGAGGTGCGTACGTATTATCGAGTTGCTCATCGGAGTTGGGGAAACTGGCGGAAGAAGAAGATAAGTGGTCCCTTAGAAAGTTTGTTTCAGTTCAACTTTGGCAAGGAATGCCCTAGTTACTCCTGGGAGCACATATCAAAAGGCTAAGTTTGGCCGTAACCTTTCAGCCATGAAATGAATCCGAAACCAGAACTCACTTCAGGGCCAGATAGCTCGCGTCATTGTGGCTCTTTAAAATAGGTGTTCGATGCATCCTTTAATCTAAATAATTAATATTTTGTACAAAATAAAATACATGTGTGCGACAATAATATAATTTTAAACTATATTAACAACTTTAAGGCATAGTTTTGAAATTGGATAGTTTTGATTTATAGTAATTATTAAAAAAAGTTGACTCGATTCGTTTTATTAATTTCTAAAGATTCTGAGTTATTAGCATTGAAAAATAAATTCGAAAAATTCAAAATCCTCAAAATTTCTGTGACAGAGTAGCCTCTTTAAAAAGTGATAATTTTCTACAGCAAAAAGAGTGGCCTGAAATGAAAATATAGGCGATTTCACTTATAACTTACAGTACTTACAACTTACTTAAAACAGACTATAGAAATATGGCTACTTTGAAACAAGGAAAAATTTACAAAACAAGGAGAAAAGCAGAAACGAGATAGAAAAGGAGGAGACCTGTTGTCCAATTCCTACACAGTGTACTCGACTCATTAGAGTCCTTTACTCAATCCAAGTCAGGAGAGCGTTAGAGAAGATTGTAGAAAAATAACTGACTGGTGATATCTTAAAGTAACCGAAAAGACCTCAAATGGACCATCTGGAAGAATGGGATGGAGAGATTAGTAAAAGATGAACAATAGATAGGCACTGAAGAACTGTATCAATGCAACCCATGAAGGGTCTTGGGTGCAGTACTATGTGAGGAAGTACTGTTGCAAGACCAACGGTTGTGCTGGGAGGTGATTAGTCTCAACCGCCAGGTTTTCTTCCTTAATTAATTATTAGTTAAGAATAGAGGCTGGGTGTACTCCAGGAGGGTCTCCCGACCTAAGGCTCGACGATCCACAACTAATAGAAAAATACTAGGCTTCATCCGGGTTAGAATCTTGGTATTTGAGCTTTGGAAGTAAGTGTTCACTCACTGAGCTACCCCGCTCCTTCAGAAAATTAAACATCTTTTAAAGACAACACTCTCTGCAGTGATTTCATGTAAATTGTTGAGATAGCAACAAGTATCACATTAAAATATCCTTCATGGCATAGGCGCGTCCTTATTGCGCAATGAGTCTATTTGTGATAAAGAATTTACTGGTACAGATTCATCCCTGAATTCAACATTTTGTATAGAAATCATAATTATATGATAAATATGACATTAGACCATGATGGTAGTCCTGGTAAATATCTAGCTACAATCCAGTATACTATTCACAAGGGCTCAATGGCACTTAATAAAATTTGGAATCGCTTGAAATATATAATGTACCATCCTCTATAGTATAAATATATAATGGAACCTCAACTCACCACTTAGATAAACTGAAGAGAGAAATATTAGGAACTGTGCAGACCAGAGAATTATTAAACGAATGAAATCTTTCCGGCACAGTTTCCTAGTTTTCGTTTAGTTAACTTAGCACTGGAAACATAGCAAGTACTTAAAAATGTTGACAAGAAGTGCTTTCATAGCTCTAATCCTCGAAAGATTTATAATAAAGAAGAGGAAGATAAATCGAGAATCATGCGTTACAATTTTTTTTTTCTAGATGAGAAAGTGAGTTCGTTTTTGGAGATTTTTAAACTCTTTCTCGGCACTACCCTCAAGGGTTACTGATGTTTTACCATGATTAATATTCTTTTATAGAACATTCTCAACACCAACAATTTTAACAAAGTAGTGACTCGGTCTTCATTATCCTATAAGATTACTCTAAATGTTTTTGGAAGTTGTTTTCAAATTGGAAACATTCTTCTAGTAAGTGTTTCACTGTTTCACATCGTATCCATGTTTTAACTGGCAGTGTGCAATCCTAAGTCGGCACATCAAAACTTCTTTCCTCCAACATTTGGAGCTAGAGGGTCATCTACTGCAATTAAGTTTCATTTCTGTCAGTTTTCATTCAGCACTTCCATCCTTTCTCGCACTCTATTTTCTTTGTGTGGTGTATCCAGCATTCTAATGTAACTTCTTTTTAGTCATCCCCATTTCTTTTTCACTACCAGCTAAATGGGCTGCTTGCTTAGCTCTTTCATGTCCCAAAATGCCGCAATGGCTGGCACCCAAACGAAGACATTCATTTTTTACTTCCGACCGTACATATGTTATTTCTTTGATTATAGCCTTTCTTGGGTATGGATAAAACTCTACGTGTCTATTAAGAGTCCATGGTGGCAATCGCCTGTTCGATAAATGTGAACCATTATCCTGGCAATTTAAATAGTTGCTGGTCCTCCTTACTCATTAGAGCACACCCTAAGCTATCTCCATTCTTGGAGGCAACCATATATACGAATACAAAGTTATTATATTTTTTGTCAGTTTAAAAATGGCTTGGAGATTTAGTTTGTTGAAATGTCAAGTGATGAATAACGCTGCGCTAAAATCATAAATATACAAAGCATTATTGAATGAATATACATATACTAGGCAGTTGGTGGAGATTCGAGAGAATAGTAGAAGTGAGTAAGGTAGAACTTTAGTTTTCATAACAATGTTTAATGTTTAAGTTTACTCATAAAACATGTCACATTACGTGATATGAAAATTTTACTATAGTAACATATTCATCTGACTTTCCTTCAAGTAGCAACTATTTCTTATAACGAAAAAAAAATTACTAAAGGAATACGATATAAAATGTTTATTTCTCCAGTATATTAATATATTACCAAAACGGTTCTTCAAACAAGTGATAAAAAAACCTTGTTGAGAGTTATGAGAAATGTATAGAAGCTAAGAGGGGTTTATTTCATACACAAATAACACAATTTGTTTTTATTTTTATTCCATTTTCATTTTTCAGTAACTGATATTTCATATGTTCCGACCCAATATTTTCTTTATTCATAATTTTTAATTATTTACTTTTAAATAACACGATATTTAGATTTATTTCTTATCTTTATTCTCTTTTACATTCTGTCGTGGTTATTTATAAATTATATAGTATTATCTTGGGATAAGTTTGTATGGAGGCTTTCCCTAAAACCAACAAAGCAAATAATAAAATCCGTTTTACAGATATAGCTTGAAATATGAGTTAAAGTATTATACATTGTCAGTATTATTAATTAAGCCTGAGCGTTACAATACGTCATAATAGATCATGTGGTCATGTATTTGAATGTTTGACAGATTTTTCTGATATCGAAATTAAATTAAAAAAGAAAATTAATATTAAAACAAATTTCCTATGATATTTTTTCGTTAATTCATGTCTCGAAATTGAGACACAGTTTTCGTATTTCATTCTTTGTAAAGTTCCTGATAAATACACACAATATGGATTGGAACTTTCACTTACCAGCTTGAGTTAAAATAGATAAGTATTTTGATATGTAGAGAAGCGCACTTTCATATGTTGGTAGGTATTTTCGTATGTAGCGTGAAAGTAAAATTATATATGGTATAAAATATTCATTTAAAATATATAAAATAAAATACAAACAATTGTGGCCGCGTTAAAAATATTAAAGGATATATTAAGATTAAAAGAAAAACACGAATGATAAAAATAATTGTTTGTTATTAGATTTAATTTACATTAAATTACATTTAATTTAAATAATTTCAATTTACAAAAAAAAAATGTTATAATAATGAAATATATAAGTGGATCTATTGTGAAAAATTTAAGCTTTATTCAAAACGTCTACGACGAAACGAGTTAAAAAAAACATTAATATTAGTATAAATAATTTAACGAATATATATATTAGTTAATCTTCTATATTTCGCGAGAAAATATTGTTTGAAAATTATGAGTAAGCGAAATATGTGAACAGTTTAAATAGCAATAGAAAAACGGTGTAAAAAGGCAGATTAGAATAGGTCGGGCGCCCTCAGCTGTTCCCGACTTATTAGTTTCAATCTAATGTAAAACTAATCCTTATTTTGCCTTTCGTTAATTACCAAATTCGATCATAGTTAAGGTTCGTCTTATTTGTAATAATAGTTATAATATAAAATGTCTAATTATATTATTTAGAACATTGCAGATATTTAGAAATTTTCATTTCATATACCTTCAATAAGTAATGCAGGTACAACACAGTTTGGTTTTTGAGCTAAACTGTACACGCTCATACATACACACCATTTCGCAATGATTGGACGTTTAATGAATTACATTAACGGTGATAAATCTCATTTAATTATTATAATACAATCATAATAGTTATAATATATATTTCATTAAAAATATATAGCAAGAAAATTATTATCCTCATTACTATTCTATTACGGTTCCATCCCTTACGCCCACTTACCCAATATTTTTATTTTTCCTCCTCGCCTTCTCCGAATCCATAACCTGCCATTTCCTCCTCAACTCTTTACCATTTAAAAAAAAAATGGCTGGGCCTCCGGAACGTTTCCATTTAAATATCATTTTGAACGGCGAGCACTCCTGCACCCTTTATTACATTTCCATAACATTTTAATTTTCTCTAAATTACCCTCTCCTTTATATTTTGGATAGCACAGTTTTTAACGAATAATTCAATACTTAAATCATGTCTATAAACTATATTCGCTAGCCTCATTCATACACAAACCCATTAGTTTCTAAGCTAAGAGGACAGCCCGTTTTTTGTTTGTAAACCGAAACTGAAAAACTAACGGACAGATGGACCGTTCTTTTGCAAAATTGTCCAGGTTCTCTGGAGAAGATCTTTAGCTACTGAATAGCGGCTTACTCACTAAGCTAATCTGCTCCAGAAAAGATTTAGAAAACCTTTAGTAATTAGTACTTTTGATATCTACATACAATCCATTTCAATCACAGATTTAATTGTATACCTTGACCAGTTGACGAACAGAGAGTAAAAATAGTGAAATAGGAACAATGTGGCAAATGGGTGAGTACTATTTCTACTTACTGGCCAAGGTATACTGGTACTGGTTCTGGTGGGAATAAGTAGTCCGGAAAGTGGGCCAATCGTGGTCATTTTTGCCTACCCCCAACGGATACCTTGAGGTTGCCGCCGTGTATTTACTAGAGTGGGAATGACTCAGATAGGAATCGAACCCAGAACGTTCAGAACCGAGCACGTTGGGGCGTGGATCCCATCCCTTCCTCCTGGTCAAAGTATTGTGAGAACGCTTGGTAGAGCATTGATTTTTCCTGTTTTCAATAATTACTTTTAAAATATTTGGCCAATGGAATGTTAATGATATTTCATATTAACTTAATACATGCATATATATATATATATATATATCATATTAAATGAATGTATACAAACTCTATGGCCTTCAGTGAAAACAAGAGATTCAAATTAGTTTAATAGTTTAAACTCTGAAATTATTCTCGAGTCTTAATATATTGTCTCTCTAAGGTATTTTTTTTTTTTTTATCAATAGGCTAAGTCTCCATTAATTCTTTATGAAATCCAATAATTCAACCATTATTTCAAAGATCGTCTTATCCTTCAGGTACGAATACTAGCACATCCACCATTCAAGAAAAAAATTTATAAGAAAAAGGAAAATTTATACGCCTATAACTCAAAAAGAAATTTATAATTCATAGAAGTATATTATACCCACGATAATTGAAAATGTTTCCAAGTTTCTTACAAAATTCAAATAAAAAATCTTACCATTTTTAGCTAAAATGTAGTAAACTTAATTTGTACATATGTATTGGTAGATTATTTTGAATGAAAATTAGTTTATCCATCTCAAAACATATTGAATTTTCATATTGCTAAACATGTTTCATATCATTGTCATTTGTTCACTATTATGCGAACTATTCGCACGGGCCAGCTAATGTTGTCTTGCAGCTCAACCAAAACAGCATTACTCAAAACATTGATTACTAAATCCTCGAGACTATTACAGCAATAAAATATTTTTGTTTCAGAGAGGCCAAGATCTGGGTTCAAGATGACACCAGTGCTGACGGTGGTGAGCGGCGTGGTGGGCTCGCTGTTCCTGGTGGCCTGCTTGGTGGCCGGCCTCCTCAGGCTCCAGTGTTCCAGGGATGACAGACCGAGGGCCAAAGCAGATCCTCCTCCAGCCAAACCTCTCGCCTCCTCGCCAAAGGGTGACCCACCTTCAGAGCCAGACGAGAGGAATCCGGATATCATACCTCAACCAAACTCAGGTGAGGATTAATTATACACATATATATGTCAAGCTGTAAAAGTAACTGGAACCTCGTCGTACTAGGATTACAATCAAGGTAAAATATGACACATATTGAGGAACTTACACCGAAAATGTCACAAATTATGGATATTTCGTAGTAAGAAAAAAAAATAACAGTAATAGTTGAATAATTATTCTAGCTTAGGCCTTGCTGAAGAATAGTCCAGATCGTTTAGTTTCTATACGAAATTATTGGACAGTTCGATTCAGTCTTGTCATATTGAAATTAACAACGTGAAAAACATTGGATTTATTTAGGTATATGTTCTTTTGAAAGTAAACTCCTGAATTGTTTTTTTCATAAAAATTACATCAACATTCTCAAATATACTCCTGTTTTATAAATATTTAAATTACTACAACAAACAGTTGAAGGGAAACGATGAAGTGGATTGCTCTAAGAAAGTGGTAGGATCCCTAGAGACCTTCCTAGAGGGCAAGCCGTGGCATGCTTTAGAATGCTCACAGGCCATGATTTCCTTCAGAAGCACCTCCACCGCATCGGTATAAAAGATAGCCCGACATGCCCTCTATGTTCCTTAGACATGATGACAGGAGAACATCTTGATACATGCCCTGCATTACAGGACATAAGATGTTCCTTTAATGAAATGGGCATCCCTTATACTAGGAGAGCAAAATTGTATTGGACTGGAAGAGCACGCATGGCTGATGAAGCAGGCGTTACTTAGGCGTAGAAAAAAAAAAAAATTAGATTACTGCAACCCATTTAGTCATACACCGAGTAAATTTAACTGACAGACCAAATGAAATAATAAATAATTATTTAGATAAACCAACAAAAACCGTTTAAACTACAAGGATTTACACACATTCAATATCGAAGATATTATTTAAAAAAAATTAATTAAATATGTACAACCATAACTGAAAACAGCGTTATTCAGTAATTGATAAGAATTTCTGTTCATTTATCAACAATTATGATCACCCTGCCACACTTGCAAGACATGCCTACTCATTCCTAATAATATACAATGGCGGCCATAGAAATTGAATCGCTCATTTCTGTGATTCTTATTGCTTAACGTTGATTCCATTGAATGATTTTGTTTTCTATGCTTATTAAGGTTACGAGAAAATTTTAACAATATTAAATTGCCAGTTTAAATTAATGCCAGGATAAAAACTATAATTATGACTTGTATCAAAAACTGTCCTCGTCAAAAAACATTAAAATTATGATGTTACATGAACTAAAGGAATTTATTCGGGAAATAGTAGCAAGGATAGGATACCACCAATCAACGGCATTCATAATTAAAAAAAAAAGAAGGTAACGTGGAACGAAAGAAAGCAACTAGGAGGGGGAAAAACAAACGATCGATTTAACCGCTTAATGATGCAATTGCTTTGTGAATATCGTTTCATAACTGGCAAAGAAATATCCAGAGATCATGCAGTAGTAATCTGGTAAATAAAATAACATTTTTACTGGGTGATGCAACTTTCTATGACCGCAATGACCGCAACCGTGTATATATGTATATATATATACATACATATATATATATATATATATATATATATATATATATATATACATACATATATATATATATATATATATATATATATATATATATATATATATATATATATATATATATATATATATATATATAAATCAATATAAATGTTTTTTTCTGTATATCAACTTTTATATGTATGTATATATATATATATATATATATATATATATATATATATATATATATATATATATATATGTGTATATACTCCTCATATATATATATATATATATATATATATATATATATATATATATATACATACATATATATATATATATATTTAATATATATATTATATATATTATTATAATTAAATTCATATTGATAAATTACTAGCAGCAAGGGGCTTATTGAATTCATAAGCTTCTTAATTCAGGAATAAAACGTGGGTACAGAAATAGAAATATATATATATATATATATATATATAAGTTAAGGTACGGAGCGGGACAGTATTAGCCTTAATACCAAAAGCATTGATGTAAACAATCTCAGAATGTATATATAGAGGATTATAAGGAACAATAAAGCAGTCTTGATTCCGACTTCATGCGTTTTATTCCTTGAACCTTTTACTTTTTTAAAAGTGTTTTAAGTCCGCTACGTTTAACTTATATATATATATATATATATATACATATAAAAGTTGATATACAAAAAAAAACTTTTAATCTGTATCACTATAACACATGAAGGGTCTTGAGTTCACTACTATGTTGGTAAGCACAGTACCTTGGTCAACGGCTGTGCAAGGAGGTGATTTGACCGAGATCACACTCAACCGCCAGGTTTTTCTTCTTAATTAATTACTTGATAAAGAGTACCCACTTTATAGAGGTTGGGTGTTCAACAGGAGGATCGACCAATGGCTGATGAAACATAATAAATAATTTATCTGCCATCAACCGGATTCCAGCCCGGTACCTTCAGCTCTAAAAGTCAGTACCCAACCCACTGACACTGGTTCGGACTGGAAACTGTAAGTATAGGAGGGTGCCGGGGGTATATTGTTTAGAATAGGCAAGAGGAGTATTTTTGGCGGAAGGAATAGAAAAGCCACTAAAACTAGTCATGAAGAACCGTCTTGAAGTACCAAAGACAAATCTTAATAAGCAAAGCTGTAGGGGTAATACGTGTACCTAAGATCACTTTTATTCAATGATCTATAACCTCTAAAATAACAATGATTTTTAAAATTTTAAAAATAGAATTTTATTTATCATGCTTTGAAGATACTATGTTAATTTTTATCTTATAACCAGATTTTGACTACGAAAAAAAATCATTTTTAAAAATAATAACTGACCCGAGGTATAATTCCTACGGTTAAACATTAGGCAACTACTTATACGGCTTCGAATTGTATCTTGGACAATATTTATTGTAATAGAAATTATAATTATTATTCAATAATAAGTATCACTTATCTAACTTGGTAAGCTAACTTTTTCATGTGATTTGTTGAAAGCCCACAATATATTACGCTTCCAGTCAATAAATAATCTTTTATAAACCTCTTCAGTAAAAAACATGAATCAAGGATTTATACTCACAAGACATATTTTGAAATTATATTAGGCCGGCCCAAGGTATAATTCCTACGGTTAAACATTGGGCAACTATTTATACCTACGGCTTCGAATTGTATCTTGGACAATATTTATTGTAATAGAAATTATAATTATTATTCAATAATAAGTATCACTTATCTAACATGGTAAGCCAACTTTTTCATGTGATTTGTTGAAAGCCCACAATATATTACACTTCCGGTCAATAAATAATCTTTTATAAACCTCTTCAGTAAAAACCATGAATCAAGGATTTATACTCACAAGACATATTTTGAAATTATATTAGGCCGGCCCAAGGTACATTATAAAACAGTGGCCCAAGTTACAATGATATGAATTTATTTTTTTTTTTTTTTTAAATCCAAAAGTATTTTGCTTATAACTTGCCTTCAAAAGAAGCTAGATAGATTACTATACATCAATCGAATTTTAATTTTGAACATGTTCATGAACTTTTTTTATTAATAATTAGTATATCAAGTAGTGAAATTTTTTTTTTAATTCTAAAATATTCTTATCAATATTATATAAAAAAAAATAGAGCGGATCAGAGGCACCAAAATCATCTTCAAAGTGTTCTGGCAGTGCATCCTACTCAAATCATTAATATCCTCTGGTGGAATTTCTTATTCTTAGGGTGGTAGCCCTGGAGCCAGGGCCCAAAAATCCACCTAATCGCAGGCGAAGGTTTGATTGTAAATTACGAAAGTGTATGTAATTCTGATTAAAAAAAAAACCTTGTCTGCCGTTCCAGAGCCGCTGCTTTCAAAAATGGCGGCTGATTTAAAGAATATTAGGCCAGTAATTTGAGAATCGAAACGGGAAATCTATTGCAAAAAATGTGAGAAAAGTTTTATTTTTTTAACTTGTATATATGGGTTTAGACATGTAAAAAACAAAATTGCTAACGCGGGCCCCCAAGGGAAAACTTTTGAGTCCATTGAGTAACGCGGGCGGTACTCAATGGACGCAAAATTTGATGCTCTACAACTTTGATTCTATGGGTTTTTCCTCTTAGGGAATTCATTTCCAAGTTACAGGGCCATTTATAGTAATTTGTCTCAGTTTTTGACAAATTTGATAAAGTTCAGCGTTGGTTGACTGTGGTTTTATACCTTAGCGCGTAACCAAATTATAAAGTTTATGTACTCGTTTGACGCAAAATTTAACGTCCTTTAATTTATTAAAGAATTCATTTTTCGCTTTGATGCATTGTTTAGGAGTTCTATGTGAAAAACCCAAAAAATATCGGAAAAATCTTACTTTTTCGGCTGTAAAAAGTTTTCCCTTGGTGGCCCGCGTTAGCAATTTTGTTGTTTACATGTCTAAACCCATATACATAAGTTAAAAAAATGGATTTTCCGTTTCGATCCTCAAATTACTGGCCTAATATTCTTTAAATCAGCTGCCATTTTTTAAAGCAGCGGCTCTGGAACGGCAGAAAAGGTTTTTTTTTAATCGGAATAACATACACTTTCGTAATTTACAATCAAACCTTCCGTTGCGATCAGGTCGATTTTTGGGCCCTGGCTCCAGGGCTATGGCCCAAGGCACACGTATTTCCCGTACAAAATTAAGGATGAAAACATTTTCAACTAAATAATTATCTGAAACAATATAAGAAGAATGTACCTAATCTCAATCATGCCTCACAGGTTACTGTCACTGTAATTTAGCACATTCGATGGTCCGACAAAAAAAGAGGTGAAAATTAAACACTAAAAATGATAACAAAAAGAACTTCCACCAAAGGGCTTAAAAATCAGCAGACAAGTCAGTTGAAAAATCGACGCTCCCAAACAAAACAAATTTATAATTGCCATAATGGAATCCAACTATGGTCCAACTTTTTCACACAAATAACAGAGCAGAGGATAATGAATAGGCACTGGCCACACACCTCCAATTATCAGGGGACCAAAATAAAACTCAGTTTGAGGAGAGAGAGAGAGCGCGGGACTGATTTGCAAAGAGACGGCTATAAAGCGCCCTCAATCGGCAAAGCGGCGTTTGTTATTTGGCGGGAAATTACCTCGGGCGGCGCCAGTAATTGGCAGTGGTCATTACAGGTCATAACTCTCCATCTAGCAACAATGCCTCGTCATCTATCTCTCCAAATCCCTCTTCCTCCCTCTCCCTCCCATATTATTAATTATAAGTTATCATCCCGCTTTTTCATGGATTATTCTACTCCGTTTGGATCCCTTGTGCGAATTAATCAATACCAGGTCACCACTTCTGATTAATTAAGAGATGGTAATTATCAATATATTTTACACGACTTTCACTTTTTAATTTTTATGTATCTACTCCTCGAGTAATAGAATATTTAAAAATTAAATAAATTAGTTTTGAATATTTATAAAAACAAATCCGAATAAATTCTACAAAGACCGATTGTATAATATTTTCTTTTCAAAAAATAAGAAAAAATTACTTAAAACATTTCGAGTTGGTGATACACACAACAAAATATCAAATAATTTAGTCTATCTAGGAATGAAATTTGACAGACATCTAAAATTTACCTCTCATTGCACTTCAAAACTATCAAAAGTTAGACAAAAATATTACAAATTTAGTCACCTCCTTACAACATCAAACCTCAGTCTCAGATTAAAATTAATCATCTACAAAAGCATTCTTAGCCCTTCCCTTCTCTATGGTGCTCCTCTATTGTCCCACATTTCCGAAAATACAAGCAAGAGACTCCAGCGATTCCAAAATGGAATTCTAATCAGAATGGCTAAAAATACGTCATTTGAAAAACAAAAATCAGATAAACTTCACGCCTTCTTAAATTTACCCACCGTATCTGAATTCATAAACAAAAGAATAATAAAATTCTATGATTCTTTAAAATATTTAACAAATGCAGAATTCAATACAATAACATTTCCGCCATCTCCTCGGCGATGGCAAAAAATAGGTGTAAGTTAGATTATAAGATAGTCCTAAGAAAATTATCAAGGTACAGGTAGACCCAGATTGGAAGTCCAGAAATAAAGATAAAGAAAACTATGAAAGCTCAGCAAGACCTTAAAATGTATCTAAGATACAGTACAAGGAATATGTTAACCATATGTAAGAAACAAACCTTTATGAAACTGTGGATAAGAAAAAAAATTTTTTTAAAAATAAATAAAATAAAAATATTGTTATCGTTATTAAAATAATTTCTAAGCCGTCGTACCTTATCAGTAAAAGTTTGCAATGAGAAATCAAACACTATCCATCTCACTTGTGGGGTGCCCCAAGAAGCTGTTTTACCTCCCGTTCTTTTCCTATTATGGAAATAGTGGGAACTAAACACCAAAATGCTGTGACAGCATTTGCTGATGACATAGCTGTCTCAAGTAGCAGTATGAATGCCGCAGGTGGAAATAGCTTTTGAAAAAAATGCAGAACAGCTAAAAATCCTAAACACAATGTTAATCCTGCAAAGAAGAAAGGAATTATATTTTCATACCAAAAAGGAAAAAAGAAAATGCCAAATGGATTCAAAATTAACAACAACAGTGTTAAATTATCGACTGACTTAACATATCTCGGTATTCACTCCGACAGACATTTAAAATTCACTAGACATTTTGACAAAAAAAAATTAAAACAGTAAGATTTAAGACGTGCAGATTCCAAAATCTAATTCGGACAACAAACCTATCTTTACGCCTAAAGTTTCTAGTCTATACAAGTATAATACGGCCGGCTCTGTTGTATGGTACAACTCTGTTCGAACATGTCAGCAAAATAACTGGGAAAAGGTTACAATATTTCCAAAATGGAATAAATAGAAAAAATGTTAGAGAAACCACGATGCAGATAAAGAAGACAATGAATATACAAGCAACACTAAACTTACCAACAATAAAAGAATTTCTCGCAAAACGAAAAAAAATCAGTTTTCGAAAAGTCCCAACAATTGGCAAACCCTCTTTTCTACAACTTATTACCAGCCAAAATTTCAAAACGTTGGCAACAACTACCATGAGATAAATGTTTTATTAATTTAATTGTAAGCTCTAGAGGATAAGGTCAACTCAAGCCTGAGGTGAGCCCCATCACCTTTGATATTACAGATGTAGAATAAAATGCTCAGAAATGACAAAAAATAAAAAATAAAATACCTTACAATGCTTTTAAGCAGTAAAAGGACTATAATGAAGACAATGAAAATCCCAGGATTCAGGACAAAAATAAATAAAAAGGGGCTATGAAAAAAATAATAATAAAAAAAATAAATAAGAATATAATCTGGTGATTTACCCAACATAAATTATATGATTTGTAACATGCAATAATAATATTCATACTTTTGTATTTCGGCTATACGGGATTTTCTGAGCCAGAGGGAAGGGTGGGAGTATTAACGCTAGTATTATAAGTCCTCCGGCACCGAGATTCGTAATCTTCGGTTTATCAGGTTTCCGAGCAACGCTTATTTTGCACAACCTGAAAAAAAAAAAATCTTTCTGATTTCTTAACGTTTAGGACCAGGCTCCGACTTCAGCGTATGGCATGTAATTAAAAATATTCGAAAGATGGTAAATGCCCCTTCCTATGCAACGAACAAAACCCTAAACCAAGGCCTTAATATCCCATTTATTCTATCACTTTTACATTTTTTTTTACAGATGATTTTGATATCAGGAGAATTTCGAATGAAATTTTTTACTGTTAGGTCAAAACCAAACTTATACATATATATAGTGGTGTGTAAACAACATGAAGTTTTTTTTATCTAAGGGTACTTTTCTTACTAAGGAGTCTAATATTTTTTTTTAATTTAAGAAGTTTATTGCAAAAAAATAGACCAGAATGATTTACTTACAAATATTGCGTTGATATATATACATTCCAAAAGATTTTTGCGAATTTCGACCTTATTTATCGCGAGAAAAAACAAAACAGTAACAGCAATTAAATGACAAGAACGGTATTATATCTCAATATGGTTACATCAGCTCACAAAATTCTCATTTCACAAATGGAAAATTCATCAAAGTTCTTATTGATTTAAGGCCAAACCTTATTGATTCAATACCCGTGGGTTTCGAAATAATATAATTAATTTTTCGGTTGTACTAAATTTCAGAAATTCATCGAAAAAAAAATTACTTTAAGAATCCTGATCTGATCGAATATTTCTCAATTCTCAATTGAGGCATATATTCGAGGGAAAAAAATCCAATTATTCAGTTTTGAAAACAATCTGTTGTTATCTGTATATCGCCTAGGCTGTTTTAGGGGGCGAGTTCAGCTCCTGCCCCGGAGATACGAGGTTTATTGTTGCCCGGAATTACAGCGCTGCTATCGCCCAAGACGACAATGCTGATAAGACTGTATTCAAAAGAACTTTATTACCCTCGAATTTGGCCTGATAATGTCCTCAATACCGCAGGTAGGCGTTTGTCCAATAACAATGGCGACCCGGGGTCCTGGCTGTGAGTAATGACGAAGCAGCACCTGATATCCAGAAACAGAAAACTAACTTTTTCCATTAAGCCGAATTATGGAACTTGCATGGAGGCTATGAAAAAAGTATTTCAAAAAATCTATTTGAGAAGGCAGTGGATCAGCTGATGAGAAGGTTGTCTCCTCAACTCCTCTCTCAGTTTTTACCAATTTTATAGCGGAATCTCTCTGATTATTCACGTGATACAGTTAAAGTGTATATCAGAGCAGTTGATATTTACTGTTGGCATCTTTTTTTTTGTTATTTTAAGGAAAAAAAAAAAAAAAAAAAAAAAAAAATTTTTTTTTTTATTTTTTTTTATTTATTTATTTATTTTTCTCTTATGATATGCGGTATGATCAGCAAGTGATGGCCAGTAAGGTGCCCAAGAGGTCTCGGTCAGACGGAGTTAGCTCACCAGCCAAACAAAGGACTCGTCGCTGCCTACGAGAAATACCTCCAGTGACCAAAATGAACACTTCAGAACCAGAACCTCAGCCCCAACCAGGTACGTCTGCACAAGAAACGATTGAAGAATCACCTTTCTTTACTCCAAACCCCTACCAAGTGCTTCAAAATGACAAAGAAGTAATGGAGTCTGCAGCAATACCCAGAGAACCAAAGCCTCCTCCGATATTTGTGAAAAATATAAAAAATTTCCAGATGTTCTGCACCCAACTAAATAAAATCTGCTCTGGCAGTTATTCATGCCTTAACAGGACCAATGACACCAAGATAACACCTGATTCTGCAGAAGCCTACCGAAAAATAGTGAAGTACTTATCAGAAACAAATGCGAATTTTCACACTTACCAGCTGAGGCAGGAAAGAGCTTTACGAGTGGTGATAAGAAATTTACATTCCTCAACCCCCACTGAAGTTATTAAAGAAGAACTAACGACGCTTGGTTTCAATGTACGCCAGGTAACAAACGTTTTGAAGGAGGACAGGGAACAGCCAGGATTACGAAATAGGATCCCACTACCATTGTTTTTCGTGGACTTGGAGCCATCACCAGGTATCGAAAAAATATATGATATCACAAGAATATACTATACAATGGTGAAAGTTGAGAAGCCATATCCCAAGAGAGACATCGTGCAGTGCCATAATTGTCAGACCTATGGCCACACGAAGACATATTGCCACCATCTGCCGCGTTGCGTGAAGTGCGGTGAACAGCACAAATCTGTAGAGTGCACCAAACCTATACAAGATCCAGCAGTATGTGCCCTATGCTTGGAGGGACACCCGGCCAACTACAAAGGCTGCCAAATTTACAAGAATCTCAAAACCAGACACCAGAAAAACCGGATTCAAGATGAAGCACTAAGAACAAGAAGAGAGAGAGAGCCTTCCAGAATTGTAAACAATGATGTATCATTCTCCCAACTACTTAGAGGTAAGACTTTAACCGATAAATGTCAAGCCCTGCCACAACAACAACCTCAAACCCAACCTCAAAATCCTCTTCATCCTAATATACCTAACCACCAACAACAAACTCCTCATATTCCTCCTCCTTCAAATGCAACAGATCTCACAAGTTTGTTAGCATCTTTCCTCACCGATTTCAAATCCCTTGTTACTCCACTCATATCACTCCTCACGAATCTCGTATCTCACCTCATCCCTCCTTTGAAAAATCCTTAAATGACTCACATCCCTAAACCCATATCCATTCTCCTTTGGAATGCGAATGGTGTTAGAAATCATACAGACGAACTATCTACTTTACTACTTGACAAGAACATTGATGTGGCACTAATTACTGAAACTCGACTAACCACTAAACAGCACTTCAATATACCACAATACCTGACATATCGTACTGACCACCCTGACGGAAAAGCACATGCCGGTACTGCTGTAATTGTACACCAATCCCTCTCCCATCACCTACTCCCATTACCAATACATGATTTCCTACAGTCCACCGCTATCGTGATAAAAACCTTCTCCTTTCCGGTCACTCTTGCATCAGCGTATTGCCCTCCTAACCGATCCATATCCAATGCCCAATTCAGTTCTCTCCTCGACTCCTTAGGACATCACTTCATCTTGGGTGCAGACCTAAATGCCAAGCACCAACAATGGGGTTCCAGAACCACGAATTCTCGTGGCCGAACCCTGCTGTCTGCACTCAATTCCCAACGTTTTCACCTCCTTTCCCCCAACTCTCCTACCTACTGGCCCACAGATCCCAACCGTAATCCTGATCTTCTAGATTTCTTTATCCACAGCGGCTTAAGTCCCCTCAATTGTTCCATTACACGTCTAAATGAACTTTCCTCTGACCATAGTCCTCTAATCCTTAATGTTTCACTTGAACCTGTTCCCAAACCTTCTCCACCGTCATTCATTAGGGGCCCAGTAAACTGGGACCTTTTCCGCCAAATAATCTCCGATAATATTGATCTCAACTTATCCCTCAAAACTCCCGATGACCTTGATAGTGCCGTAAATTCCTTTACTACCACAATCCAACAAGCCGCCTGGACTGCCTCCTTTCCAAAAGACTCCTCCAGAATTCCTATAAAGACCATTCTACCCCAACACCTCCTTAACCTAATCCGCACCAAACGCCGTGCCAGATTATTATGGCAACGATCCCGACATCCTACCGACCGCTGCTCCTATAATTACTACTGCAAACAATTAAAACTGGAATTAGCCACCTTCAGATCACAATCCTTCAACTCCTACCTATCCTCCCTCTCTTATCGCGACAATTCCCTTTGGAAAACCACAACAAAAATCCTAAATCCTCACCGCATTTCCCATCCTCTCCGACGAGGTGATGGCTCCTGGGCAGCATCTGACGAAGATAAAGCTGAGGAGTTCGCCATTCACCTATCCAATACATTTATTTCACATCCGGAATCCCATCCTGCCCACACCGTAACAGTAGAAGAACTCCTTACATCACCAATCCCACTTTCCTTGCCCCCAAAAGCTATTCATCCTTCCGAAGTAAAATTTCAATTAAAAAAACTAATCCTCCGTAAAGCTCCTGGACATGATCTCCTTACACCTCAAATCCTTCGACAACTTCCATCCAAAGCAGTCATATTCCTTACATATATCTACAATTGTATCCTACGCACCACCCACTTCCCTCTTTTATGGAAACACTCCACTATTATCCTTTTCCCAAAACCAGGAAAACCTCTCAATAGCTCAACATCCTATAGACCAATCAGCCTACTCCCAATCCTTTCAAAAATTTTTGAAAAGATCCTTTTGAAACGAATCCTACCCATTATAGAATCCCAAAATATCCCTTCCCATCAGTTTGGTTTTCGCTCTCAACATTCTACTGTTCAACAAGGACTCCGAGTCGTTGATCATATTTCCTCAGCCCTAGAAAACAAGGAATACTGTTCGGGTGCCTTTCTGGACATTGCACAGGCATTTGACCGGGTATGGCACTCCGGACTCCTCTCCAAGCTTAAAATCCATTTACCTCAGTCCTTGTACCTAGTCCTCCGATCCTACCTCTCTGACCGCTCCTTTCGAGTTCGCTGTGGAACAGAATTTTCCAATATCTACTCCGTTAAAGCCGGTGTTCCCCAAGGCAGCGTCTTGGGTCCCGTGCTTTACATCCTCTTTACTGCTGACATCCCTGTTCATCCCGATACTTTTCTTGCAACATTCGCTGACGACACCGCAATCTTATCATCCAACTCTGATCCCGAAATAGCATCCTTAAATCTCCAAAGTCATCTCACCTTGATTGAGCACTGGTGTAATAACTGGCGCATTAAAGTTAATGAATCTAAATGCCAACACATTACTTTTACACTCCGACGCAATTCCTGTCCACCAGTACTCTTTAATTCCATCCAGCTTCCTTATTCAGACACAGTCCGGTATCTTGGCTTTCATTTAGACCGAAGACTAACTTGGAACCCGCATACTAGACTCAAAAGACAAGAACTCAACCGACGATACGGCCAACTATACCGACTACTAAGCAGAAAATCTAAACTTTCCATTGAAAACAAGCTACTGATCTACAAGACAATACTGAAACCTATTTGGACTTACGGACTAGAACTGTGGGGATCAGCAAAATTTTCTAACATCAAGCGCATCCAATCCTTCCAGTCTAAAGTCCTTCGAACAATAGTCGATGCTCCTTTCTATGTATCCAACAAAACCCTACATCATGACCTTAACATCCCATTTGTCCTAGACCTTATCCCAGAAAAGTTCTCCAAATTTCACCAGAACCTTACTTACCACCCAAATCCTCTTGCACAATCCCTATCAAGCATCTCCCATCCCTATAATCCTCCAAGAAGGTTGAAACGGCAGTGGCCTCGCGACCTTTTGTAAATTATATAAATTGGAGTTCTGGCAATGGCCAGATTCTTCACTCAAGACATGTGTGTATGTGGCTAAAGTGCTCTCGACCAATCTCCGTTGGCTTTAGTACCAGTGACGCGGTTGGAAGAGTAGCGCAGGGTTCTCCTGGAGTTCCCTCGCCTGATTGTATATAGGTATGCATGTTATTTTTTTTTTTTTTTCCTTAGTTTTAATTTTCTTATTTTTTAGGTTATTTTATTTTATTGTCTATTGTATATACTTTTGATTATTATTTTGTTCTATTTATTTTATTTTTTTGTACATATGGTGTGAATGTTATCCTACCTCACTATAACCAATGTCGAACAGACAGATTGTTATAATACTCAATAAAGAAATTTAAAAAAAAAAAATCTATTTATATACTTTCATTGGAAAAGAAAGCATGCCCCTAAAGCTGATATATGCTACGTGGCAACGAAAGTGTTGTTGAAAAATGAATAAAATAAAAAATTGGAGTAATTCGATTTATTATATCTTCATTTGCACTTGTTATGGATGTGATAATCATCTAATGTATTGTTAATTTGGTATTGGCATTTCTGACATCAAGAATGAAGTACCCTTATTTTATTGATTTCCTTAATTCGGTAGTGGAGATATCTCATCTTGCTCTTTTCAGTCGCCTTCTGATGTTATGACCTAACGTGGTCATGTCGTTAAAAGTAGGTTGAGCTCATGGAATTTATTATGAAATTAGGAATAAACCTTATATAAAGATCCATCGATAGTTGTTTGTCGTATGTTATGTTGGTTACTTATCAAGGAACTCTTATAAGTCTTAATACTTTGGATTTTAAAGATTGTCGTTCTTGTAAGTGCGTCTTATTTTACTCGTAAATCTATGAAGTACGTGTACGTATTTAATCTTATCTGATTCCAATTTTTTTTTAAATAGTATTAGTAAAGTATTTTCTTCTTCCTTTCTTTTTATTTTCTTCTTGAGTTGTTTTAAAAGTTAAATGTTTAAAAGAAGTAACATGGTTTTTTTTCCTAATATTAATAATTAAAGAAAGCTGGAACAAAGTACATTCCTTTAAGCTCCTTTATATTTTCTTCTGGAAAATATCGTTTTTCAGAACTTTCATTTTTATGATGAAATAATTGTTTTTAAATCATTATCAAAAGTTAAGTTTGATTTTTATTATACTGTCCTGTGAATACATTTAAGTGTGATTAGACTTTTTTTATATATTTACTTAGAGGGCTCGAAATTGACTTAGGATAGGACAGCAACTAGGTAACAATTTTAAAAATCACGTGACTCCTATCGTCAAACATACTTTTACATTAAATTCAATACGACAAATTACATAGAGTTTGAACCCCATAAAAAGTATTATAACGGAATAGGTAAGTGAATAAAACCATGTCTGGAGGAATAACCGTTTCATCCCAATAAACGTAGGCTCGATACTTCCTATTCATATTTGTCGTCTTTCATTACTTTGGGCAGCATCATCTTCATTCATTCATTTTGCTTCCTCACTTCCGAAGGTAGGGAAGCATTGTGTTCATGCGAAAGGTTAAAAAACATTAGTCCTCAGATTAGAAAATTTCCACTTGCGTTTTACGTTCCAGACACCAAGGATCAAATTTGGTTCGGTGTCTGTCTGTCGGTCTGTCTGTAGTCAAATTGATGTGACAGACTTATCTTACGACCTAATACCTTTCATCCGATTTTCATGGAATATTCAGGGTTCGTGCGAAATTCATACTCAAGCGCAGACATATTTTTTTAGATTTACCAATATTCCAGAAACAGCTCGTCCGATTTTGCTCAAAGTTTAATAAAAGGTAAACATTGGTGAAAAAATAATGTAATGTCAATTTTATTGAATTCTGTCAACTACTTCCTCATATATCTATGCAAACGTGTTTTTCTTGATAAATCTCTAAAATCGTCGGTTCTATTTGGCTCAAATTTGGATGGAAGTTAGGTATATTAGATAATCAAGTATGTATGAATTTTATCAATTTTCGTCTACTAAACCATAAAAATAGAAAAATACTTTCGCTTTCAGATCAAATTTATTATTTGGCACGCCTATGGTTTAAACTGCGCGTTCGATTTCACCCAAACTTGGAAGAAATTTGTAGAATAGTATAGAAATTACCTTGTATCAATTTCATTGAATTCCATTTAATAATTAAAATTAATATAAATAATTGTTAACAATATAATAGCTGTCAAATGTGGAAGGCCATCTGGAGTGGGAGTTAACATAATATTTTTATGGGATTATGAAGTTGTAGGTTTTATTCTAAAAGTTAATTTATAATGTATTGTTTGATCGATTCCAAAAGTCACTTGCTACCGCTACTAAGATTTCGTGTCACTCTCAGTAAATTTAAATTTATTTTTACACTGAGTTTGTATTAAAAAAGTCTTATTTGCGAATGTGTTTATTTCTATGGACGTTAAACTAGCTCGTCGTGGTCTCGATTCCATCCTTAAATATCAAAGTTGCATGAACTTAGCAAAGAAAATAGCAGAGAGCAATAAAATATGAAATTATATTAATATTAATATAATTTCAATTTATTAATTAAATGATATTAATGAATCATAAAGAAACAATTAGTTCTTATGCTCTCCTGTAAAACATACGATTTTTACATACGGTCTTTTCCACTAACAGTAGTAAAATTAATGTTCAGTATGCACTGGAATTTTTATTTAATCACGAATCATCAATTAAGCGAGCTGCAAATGTAGAATTCTCTCACATTTTAATATTCAATGAACAAAACTCATGAATAACAAATCCATATATGTCGAGGAATTACTGAACTTCCGAAAATGGCTTCTCCCAGATATTTTATTCTCATACGAAACATGTTAGATCTTCTAATATAGTTGTTTTGTTTTTTAGCCAATGAAAACGGTGAGGAAGCTATACTGACCTTACTTGGCAGACGTTTTTTATATTTCAGCTTAAATATTTTTGTTCTGAAGAAAAATATTGGTCTCGTTAACTCTGAAAAAAAAATATAGTTTTTCTTATGGATTTCTTGTTCTATCCATTTTACGAGTGAAAACAAGCCGATCAAGTAAATATTTCTACTGTTAGTGCAAAGGGCCGTAAGTAAAAATTTTCAACTTTTAATTCTATTTGTGCTAAAAGTGGCATTTTAAAAATAATAATAAATAAAAATTTCAACTTTTTATTTTATTTGTGCTAAAGGTGGAATTTTGCATTATGCGACTGATATAAGCATTCTGCTACGAAGAAAAATGGCAGAGGGCAATAAATTATGAAATTATACTAATAAATCATAAAGAAACGATTAGTTTTATGCTTTCCTGTAAAACACTCAATTTTACATTATACATTAATGATCAGTATGCACTGGAATTTTTTTTTAATCATTAACCATCAAATATCCAATCTGCAAATGCGGAACTCTTTCGCATTTTAATACTCTGTGATGAACAAAACCAGTGGAAACCAAACCTGTATATGTTGGGGAATTACTGAATTTCCGAAAACGGGTTCTCCTTGAGATTTTATTCTCATGCGAAAAATTTTAGATCTTGTAATACAGATATTTTTTTTAGCCAATGAAAACGGTGAAACGGTGAGGAAGCTATACTGGCTTTACTTGGAAGACTTTTTTTATTTAAACTATTTTAGTTGCACTTTCGCTCAGAAATATTACAATTTTTTTATAATAGAGTGAGTAATACTACATAGTAAAATGTTTGTCTCCATGGTTTTACGTTGTTCTGACAACGATAAGTCCGCCATGGGAACTTATTTTCTTCTTTTATTTTTATTATAAGATGCCGCAGTATGTAGATACTTTTTCTCTGAGTTTTTTTTTTTATATTATGTATATAACCTTTTAGAATCACATAAGGCTGCAAAACTTATTAAAACAATAGCTTGATTTATACAGATCCTAAGGATATTACTTCGAGATCAATGCAGAGCTGGATAGTGGGTACTATCAGAGCCAGGGACCCGGTTTTAAAGCGAAGCAGATGACATTACTCTTTGTCTCCTTGCAGGCAATAGCACCCTTATCAGGCTATCCCGGGACGGTCATCGCTGTTAATAAAGCCCGGGTAATACCCAGCCATCAGGCACTCACTAAACCAACCCCTACCGTTATCCACAACTCCAATGGCGGTATGAATTCTGAATATAGGCTCGTTTATTTCTCCCAGTCCCACATTAAAACAGCAATTCCTGTCCTATCCCCATATCAGCTCCAGTAATCCAATGGAAATGTTTAAATCCCCAACAATAAATGTTTAAATTTCTTACTGCTGAATGATGAAGTTAAGAGAATCCAAGGGATCCAACTACAAGAAAACTTCCAACTATCGATAGTCGACTGTATCTTAAAAATATATCGACAGCGACACTGCAAAAGCCTGTAAGGACAATTTCTATGAAAAATGAGATTTTCTGGTCAATCTTATCCTAGCGCATATTCTGATTCCACAAAATGAAATCTACGATGTTTCATTTCTTCTCTAAGGCCTTTTGTAAAAACCAGCAAATTGTAAGTTAAAGTGAATTTCATAGAGAAAAAAACCTTAACAAATGCTCAATGAAAGGTGGCCATGTAAATACAGAATGTATAAAGCGTTTTGCGCAAAGAATACAGTATGAATTAGCTTTATTAATGGGATAAAATTAATTTTTCTCATACGCTTTGTATTCTTTTTTTAAATTTCTAATAAGTTGCCGGCACTTCCAGCCCGGCGCTTCTGGAAAAATTCCCGAGTTCTCCTGCTATGAGGCCGGAACTGCTTACCATGGAACTAGACAAAGCATAGAAGAAAGCGGTAAGTGGGAATACAATAGTAAATGGCCTTCTGAACAATCGAAACCTCCTAGGCAATGCAAAATGAGCTTGGCTGGAAAAAAGCTACAATGGCGCCGAATTCCAGATAATGCGAGACAGATAACTGATATCAATTAATTGGAAAATTTAACATGAGACGAAAAATAACGACAAATCAGTGATCTACAAATCAGTAGGTTACCTAGAACTTACCAAGCATTCGTGAATCAAGCCATGAACATATGAAGTTGAGTGCGTTAAAAACGAATCTTTCATAGACTAGTCCGAAATGAGGCGCATGCACTCCGTTCAAACGTCCCCTAGAGTGGGATACAAAAACGTAAAAAAACCGTGTGATCACTCGCTTTGAAATTATTATTTTTTTTTTATTTTCATTTGAAGTACCGTTTCTCTACATTATAGAAACTGACTTTGTTCCTGTCATTCTTCGATCACTATTAACGAAGTTATGGGTGCTACTACAAAAAATTTGATTGTTTTTACCAAACAAGTACCTGTTTTTTTTCAAAATAACGCCCTTTGAAAATTTTTAGTTTTTGTTCTTACAGGCTTTTGTCTAGTTCCATGGTAAGCAGTTCCGGCCTCATAGCAGGAGAACTCGGGAATTTGTCCAGAAGCGCCGGGCTGGAAGTGCCGGCAACTTATTAGAAATTTAAATAAAGAATACAAAGCGTATGAAAAAAATTAATTTTATCCCATTAATAAAGCTAATTCATACTGTATTCTTTGCGCAAAACGCTTTATACATTCTGTATTTACATGGCCACCTTTCATTGAGCATTTGTTAAGGTTTTTTTCTCTATGAAATTCACTTTAACTTACAATTTGCTGGTTTTTACAAAAGGCCTTAGAGAAGAAATAAAACATCGTAGATTTCATTTTGTGGAATCAGAATATGCGCTAGGATAAGATTGATCAGAAAATCTCATTTTCCATAGAAATTGTTCTTACAGGCTTTTGCAGTGTGGCTGTCGATCTAATACAGTAGTATCGATTTCTTTTCAGGCTCTTAGGAGCGATGGATTATGGCAAATGGAGTATCAAACGAAAGGAAAATTAAGGGAGAAGTGAAGAATCCGAATTTCGATCACTAAATCACTCCTAAAACTTTGTCAAAGTCATTGAAAAAAGTAGGAAGTTTCAGATCAAATCAATGAAATCAGGAAGTTTCAAAACTCCGATGTTCGTAACTCGTTGGATCTAGATAGAACAAATTTCGTTTTAACGATTTCAACGCAGTGATCAAGGTTCGGTTTGGTTTATTTGATACGTATTGAATACTGTGTTTTAAAATCCAAAATAATATCGTTTCCGAGACAAATTATAATCCATTCCAAAGGGATCCCAGATGACATGGGATACTTGTGTTTAGATTTGTATTTTTTATTTAGATTTTAAACACTTATATAACAATTAAAATATTGATATTTATTATAGTCTAAACCTTGGCCGGCTTATTTCCGATTTACGTTTTCAGGTGAGTTTTGCTCCAATATTGCAGGATATGTGTATTTTTTTATTATTTGGAAAACTAATAAATGGGAGAAATATTTTTTTGCGAAACAACTCCAGTATCACACTTACAAGAGGAGTTTTCTGTCACTGGATCAACGATTTCAAACGATTATTTGTTTAATGATATAAAATATTTTATATAATTTAGAACAAAATGTATGTCCTTTATTTTTGCCTTTGCTTTCGGATTTTCAAGTTATAATATACCTATCAACGAAATTCTTTATTTTTTTGTGCTGAAAAAGAAAAACATACTGAGTATTGTATTAAATGAATTATAATGTATCAAAGATTACAAAAACCAAAAGGCAATTCCAGTAAAATATACCAAGTAAATTTTTGTTATGAAAAAGTAAGTTAGATTGGTTTTCAGTGTCCTTTAAAACTCTTAAATACATTTTTTTTTTTAAATCAAAAATTGTAAATTTTAGTACTTGATTTTCTAACAGGATTTTTTTTTTTTTTTGCCGTTAACTAAAGCATTCACAACTTCTAATTTTTTTACGGAAGTAGGGTTTGTACCATTCCGTAGCACATAGAGCTCTAAATCTCTAATACTTCTTGCATAAATTGGTGGATTTATCCTGAAGTTATAACAATCATTGTGGCTGCCGGAGCTCCCTGGGCTGATTGTAAATATTGAGATTAAGTATGAATGTTTTTCTTTTTAATCTATTTTTTTTATTTCTTTTACTTATAATTTATTTAATTTGCTAAGAATTTCAGTATTGTATTTAATTTTGACTTCAAGTTACATTTCTTTGATTTTATAGCTTTTGCCTTTGTTATTTAGATATATATTTTTTATCTTTTTATTTTTTTATTGTACTACCTATATGAATGTCCTCACTCAGCTTTATGTATTATTTCTCAATTAACATATTAACTTAAATTAACATTATTAGACCAACTTTTTTGTACAATTCACTAGTGGGTATTTATTTGCTAAAATCGATCCGATTAAATCGGCACATTTAATTTATTTATTTTTTAGATAGTATAATAGTAAATGCAGTAACTTTGAAGAGGAAGAAATTATTGTGTATACTAAATCTAATGGACTGTATCTTTTTTAATAATGATCCAATTTTTGGTATTTTATTTATTTTTTATTTATTTGTGTAGTGAATTTGATGATATTTAGAATACTCAAAGAAAAAACACTTTTTGAATTATTAGCAAATAATTTTTCTTTTCCTTTATAACTTTTTTCCTGCAATTTCGATGGGAAGTGACTCTTTTCCCAACTGAAGGAGAAGAAGATATTCAAATGATGATTCAAACGAAGATATGGCGTTGCGACAAAAAAATAAAATAATAAATAAATCTTTGAGAAATATAAGGGATATTCATGCAACTAGTGCTAACTATTTTAAACCTCTTAAATCTGTAAAATCGGGAAAATGATTAACGAAATGTGTGTTAAATATGGTCGCAACCACTCTCGATTTTAACGCAGCTTAAGGCCCTGCAAAGTGTGGCTAACTTCGTAAACGAACGAAAAAGATTATTGTAAGGTTTTCATGTGTTTGATTCTTTGTTCTTTGTTTGCGTACAATATCCAAAGAAACGGAATATAAAGTCAGCTAGGACTTCATTTAAGCATTCATCAAGTTTGCCTTCTGTATCATTTGAATCTTCATTCAAGCATATTTAATCAAATACTGCAGCAACTCAGTTTTTTCACTTCGCTTTGGCATTTCAAAAATAAATCAAAACGTTAATAGATCAATTAAGGACTCACAAACTTTGTTTACAGTAAAAGCATAACCTTACTATAACTGATAACACTTTAGCAGAGACAGATTACTTAACATTCATTCAAAATTCGTGTGTAATGTTTATCTTGATAGCACATTAAGCATTTACAACAAGTGAATGAATACCCCGAATATATAAAAATAAATATAATAGCACCGTGACTTTTTTTTTGGGGGAGGGGGAGAGTATTGTAGCTCAGTGGTAGGGCACTGATCTTTCAATGCTTAAGGTCCTGGGTTCGAATCCCGGATCATGGCAGAAAAATTATTTATTCTATTTCATTAGCATTGGGCCGACCCTGGGATTAGGAGATCCTCCTGGGGCACACCCATCCTTTATAAAGTGGGTGCTTCTAATTAAATAATTAATTAAGGAGAAAACTTAGCGGTTGAGTGTGATCTCAGTCAAATCACCTCCTTGCAAAACCGTTGACTAATAAACAGTACTTACTCTAAATAGTACGGAACCCAAGATCCTTCATGAGATGTAGTGGTACAGGTCTTTTTCTTTTCATTTTTCTCCTCGAAAATGGCCTAAAGGATTGAACAGTTGGTGAAAGAAAAAAATAAAATAAAGATTGATGAATCAAATCAAGTTTTTTATTAGAATAAAGATTCCCTTATGTACAAAAAAAATTGCGTTTATTGTAAGAGATTCTCCAGAATGAAGACTATCAAATGACCACAAGGACCGATATTATCGGCGAAGACGTTGTGGCCACTCCCTCCAAATAGGCCGATCTGATCCATATTCCGGGGGGGATCTACCCCGACCCCGTTAAGATTTGCCGGCTAACGGGGATTACACCGGCTACTGAGGAGGTCGGGAGGTAAAAAATTGCCAGCCATATGAGTTTTCCCAAGGAGGGCTTAAGAAGGGTTTTTCGATTAGGGGAGACTTTGCCTGGGAAATCATCAATCAAACTCTGGGCCGCCGCTACCCAGCGCTTTTCCCATTAAAAAATGTCGGGAAAAAGCTCGTCAAGTTTTTAGAGCTCTCCATCACTATAGGTTACCCACCACATCCTATCTTATTAGCTCGCCCCTCTGGAAACCTGATAACTCTTTGAAACATTACACCAATGCCCTATACACATAAATTTTACTGACAACTAGTGTGGGTTTTAACAACAAAAAAATTGGAACTATGATGGTGATTTTTTTTTTGGAATTTTATCTTTGAAAAATTGAAAATAATATAAAACTTGAATTATCGGCGGTTATCGACATTGTGAGAATCATTGGCCATGTTGTAGGATTAGTGATCGTTCGATAGCTCTAATTCCGGGAGGATCCATTGGGGTGTGCTTCCGGGTCGCCCCAAAATGATCCTTTTTTTTTTTGGTCCATATTTGTTTTTTAGAATGATCTGAGCTAAGTACTTAAACATGTACTATTTTTTTAATTATAACGCATGCACTTCAGTCACTAAACGTGAGCACTTCAAGAAAACTTTTTTTCTATAGTATAAATTTTCATTTGTTTTCTCATAGTAATTACGTTTAATTAAAAAAGAAACAAGTCCCCCCCAAAAAATTAAATCCTGGATCCGCTACTTGTTCTCAGGATTGATAATTTAGAAAGCAGCTATTCGGTACTACTTATTTTTCTGTTATTTATTGAGTAATTTAAAATTCTATCACTTAGTCCGTAGTTATAATGGGGTAAGACTTCACTCACATTATACGTCCAAAACAATATAAAATAAACAGAAGCAGAACAACTTAATAATAATTAAAAAGTATATACAATAAATAAAAATAAATTAACTTAAAGATGAGTAAATTAAAAAAAAAAAACACATACATATCTATATACACTATTTACAATCAGGCACGGGAACTCCAAGGCAGTCCTGTCCCTCCAACTGAAAAGGGAAAAGCAGGACTCCAGGAGATCTCTGTGATACTGCGTCAACCTTGTCAATGATACCAAAGCCAGAAGAGATTGATCGAGAGCCACATACACTCATGTCTTGAATGGAGAATATGACCATTGCCAGAACTCCAATATATATAAACTACAAAAGGTCACGGATCCAATGCCTTAGTAACTTTATAATTATATATATATGCCTAGGATATAGCAGCAACATTTTCGCTAAAATTGACAGACCGCAAATGCCAATTTTATACTTTTTTGAAATTTTCTAAAAAATGGCTCAAACATCTTTAATTATATACAGTACATCCCTGTAAAATTAAGTTGTATTTAATAACATATAGTTATTATATTCATTGAAATAGTCTAACATGTCTTAAAAGTACCTTTGATTTTATCTTTCTGAAATAATTAATCACTTCATATTTTAACAAGTAATAAAATATGTTTAAATTTAAACTATGAAAGAAGCTCATAATTAATTAAAGCAGAAAAAAAGAATGGTAGTGAAGACATCCGAGCGTACTCGAGCTTGGCCGAAAGGTTAGGATAGTCTTCCAAACTTAACACGAACTTAATAAGATATGTCATAGGTGAGGAACGTACGAGCTGTGATTTTTATAAACACCAGTATTATTTAATACTTAATTGTTTAGATTTATCCGTATAAAAATTAAAAATTGTATATATACCAGTTTTAAAATAAATATCCTTCATCTAGAACTCTTTTTGGAATAAAACATTTTCATGACAATTCATTATTTATTATAATTAAATAAATAATTAAAATATATTGTTGTAAAAGGAAATGGTTATTTATAAAAAAAAACACAAATAAAATACATTAGATGATTGGAAAAAGCACGAGGTGATTAATTGTTGTATATAATATTTTGTACCGTATACAGATTTTATTTTAACTTCACTATGAATGAAAATACCTATTTTTACTAAAGAAAGGATTGTAAGAGAAAGTTGTGTGTTGCGCGAACCATACTATATTTTTTCTTTCATTTTATTTTTGTAATATATTTTTTAAAAAATATAACTTTTTCTGAAAAAACATGATGTAAGTATAATATCTATGGTCAAACGACCTTCCATAAGCGTTTCGATATACTATAGATGTCTGTGGATGAGATCGGTTGTGCTACTATCAACTAATGTTGTCCAAATGCGAGACCGAGACGAGTCTTGGTCTTGTACGCTCAGTCTTGGTCATGGTCGTGATCTTGCGCGAGAGTCTCCCAACAGTCTTGCAGTTACTTATCAACTTATTACTATAGAGATATTACTGTAATTTTTTAGATAAGAGAAACCTAACTAAGCCTGAATGAAAAATTAGAAGAGCTAAATGCCAAAGTATATTGGTTATACAAATTCTTTACATATAGTAACTAAAATAGTCAAGTACTAGTAACTATTTTGCCTTAACCTTTATTTAAAAAATCGATTTTTTTTTACCAGTCCTGGTCTTGGTCTTGCAACAGTTAGGCGGCGTTGGTCTTAAGACCGATTTTGGTCAACACTACTATCAACCCTAACATACAGTACCTATATTATTATGTTACCTCCTTTACTGACACAGGAAATTGACTTATTTGTTCAATTATGAGACTTTATGATTCAAATCGTATAAATTCATGTCCCTGAATATATATTTAATATTAATTAGAGTATCTTAAAATTTCAAAAATCATTCTTCTGAGTTTCATCATTTGAATTTTCAATCATTAATTATTTAAAGGAATTCTAATTGATTAACTTTAAAAGAAAGGTTTTAATCCTATTATTCTAACGTCAGTAAGCTGATAACTCTATTCTCTGAATCAATGGGAGAGGAGAAAAGGGGGGAGCGAATTCCTTTCTGCTTGTCAGTGATTTTAAGGGACAGTACCCTCTGTGATGGAAAAATTTTTATTAAAAATATTGGAAAAATCCTTCAAAAGGTTTCCTTTTGAGGCATTCTTTTTTTAAAGGAAACCTTTGGAATTAAAATTATAAGTATTCTTTTGGGATTACCTTCTGTTCGTTATATTTTTTTCGAATTTAATTGACTGGCAGTTTTGTCTGGCTACTACGTCTCCGACTCCATTATGATCATTAATTCATTTCAGACTATTATTAAAAAATAATATTTTATTACTTCATTTGTAACAGATAACCAAGTTAGAAGAGGACCAATTAAGTGCTGTTGTTTTTTTTTTCTTTGAACTTTAAGTTGTTTTTTTTTCCTCAATAATCATCAAGAGAACAGTAAATGGAATGAAACAATAAAATAGATTAAAAATATAAAATAACATTATATTAGGCTGGCGAAAATGGTAATTTTGTCTGTGATATCGATATAGAAGATAATATGTTTAAACAAGTAGAGACGTTCAGGTATCTAGGGTCTACGATAACTAGAAAAAAATGAAATTGAAGAGGATTTAACATTAGGCTGAAGGCGAGAAATGCTCGTTATTTTTCTGTGACAAAACAACTCGCGCCTTTTGTCCCGAGACTTAAAAACTTTTTTTTTCGACATATAATATTCTGTCTCGAGGACAATAATTATAGTGGTAAATGAACACATTCACACCATATATACAAAAAATATAAAATTAACAAAAGTAAAATAAGAACTAAATAATAATAAATAAAAACTATGTACAATAAAAAAAAACATAAATATAATTAAATTAAAAACACAGTCATACCTATATTCAATATATACAATCAGGCAGGGCACCCAAATCCCTGCACTACTCTCTCACCCGCGTGAGATGAGAGGTGCTAAAGTCATTGGAGTCCGAGCGAGAGCGCTTAAAAACTTAAAAACTAGAATCTATAAAACCATTATCTTGCCTACAGTTCTTTATGGATGCGTGGCGGCTTACATCAAGGGATGAGCAACGGTTACACAACGCCGAATTGCGTGAACTGTATCCAGTTAATACAATTGAGGTGATTACATCACGGCTAATCAAATTGGCTTGTAAAACTGTTGGGCTAGCTAACGAAAGAATTCCTAAAATGTTAATATTTGCTGTACCGGATGGTAAACGTCCGAGGGGTAGACCAAAGCGAAGGTGAGAAGATTGCGTTAAAGCCGATCTGAAGGGACTGGCTTTGGACGGCGAACGGTCGAGGGGAGTGTGAAATAAGCGATTGGTGGTGTCGGCATCGAACCTTCGGGTTCGCTAAGCCTTTCATTATTTTATATTAGGATGTTCCTAATATAAAATTAATAATAATATATGTTTATTCACTTTTTTTTACTTTCACTTAACTATATGTGTAATAAATAGTAAGGGAAAGTATTGCGATCGTGAAAATTTTCGACCCCTGAGTCCAAATAACAAAGTCCCGCAAAATGGTATGTGTGTATGTATACAGCCTAGCTCAAAAACAAAAAGTTATGCGAGACATAAATTACGTATTTAAGGTTTTTATATAGTTCCAATGAGACATGATTAAGTGGTCTTTAATATCGTTTAGGGATTATCGCCATTGATGTCACTTTACAGGGCTTAAATGCCCAATGTTCTTTCATATACGTCTTCCTCTAAAGTACCTTTAATATGGTTTATTTAAAAAAAATAATCATCTCAAGTTATTCAGAGTCATGAAAAAATCCTAAATATAAATTTTGACAGAATTTGATAATTGAATAAAGGAGAAAAAAATAAATTTGCTTATCCAGGTCGAAAATGAATCTCCGGAAATACCAGCCAGAAGGTATACGTATAAGATATCGTTGGAAAGCGAAGAATTTTAGAGAAAAAACAATATCTAATATAGAAAGCTGTAGAAGGTAAAGGAGGGTGTAAATAATAATGTCAGAAAACTAACTTTATTTAACTTAAATCACATGTTTCCAAGGAAATTAAATGAAATTTTCTTACTATATGTAAACGTTTTAAAATTTTTCTGAGTTGAAAAAAAGTATTTAAAATACACTTCAAATATATTTACAATAGTTTAATAAATCTATTGGCCGTTTATTCCAAAAAATCATCAAGTAACCTTTTAGAAAATTAAATTAGTGAATGATTTGATGGATTTTCCCTTTGTAAAATACCAACATTATTCACTTACAATTAGTGTGACAACTTTTGATCTAACCATGGCAGGCAATGGAAATCTCTTTAGGCATATATGAGCCTTTCAGTTGACAGAATGACTCCAATTTCAAAATTCTTTATAATTAATTTTGTGATGTTTCTAGTGGCAAAATTTATACCTTTATTCAAAGTTCTATGTTTCAACATTGTATTCACCTACTCTGGAATCAACTTACTCACTGACTGTATAGATATAACTTTTCCAACTAGAAATATCACTAAAATGACATTACTCAAAAATGTTTAAATTGGAGTTAGTCATTCTGTCAACTGAAAGGCTCAGAGATTGAAGACGTGTGGTTCATAAAAGCAAATAGAGTAACTAGATTTTTATTGCCTACCGTCGATATTATAAATAGACTTTTTGTAATTTCAATGGTCTTAATAATTAAGTTTCTGTAAGCTTCAAGTATTAGCTCCATTTAAAATGAACTTCAAATATTTTATAACAGTCCAACATTACCAGAAAATAATTTCTGTTCAATGTAGAGCAGTAATTGAAAGTTGTGTGTTGCGCGCAACAAGTTTTTCTTTATTTGTCGTTTAAATTTGGTTTAATGCGTGATATGTAAACCGTTATGGTCCATATTCTTCATTCATCTCTCAGGAAGCCCATTATTATCTCTTTCCAAAATTGTTGAGACCAAAATCGTTACAAACGCCACATGTCTCGTTGGATGTAAGACAGAAACTCTTACAGTTTGATTAGGACGTTTTACATTAACGTCCATAATTCCCAGACCTTGCCCCATCGTAATATTACTTGTTTGACATGTTAAAAAATTATCTCCGTAATAAATGTCATAAATCCGAACGCGAATACTTTGCAAATAAGTCTCAACAATTGTGGAAAGAGGGAATTATGGGCTTATTTAGAAATGAAAGAAGGTAATAGAGCAGAATGGTTCATATATAACATATTAATCAACCTTAAATGAAAAATAAAAAAAACGAAAAAACTTATGGGATACCCTAATACATAAAGTGAAAAACTCATCCCATTATAGCTAAACAAGGAAAATATATAGAAGAACAGAGATTAATAAATGATTGAATAATTTCCATGACAATTTTTTCTAACAATATTTCATCTGCTCCATTTTACCATCAAGAGAATTTCTGGAATTAATAATAACTATTTCTTTCGATAATATAAATAAGAGAAATGAACAATGCCAAATTATTTCAATCAAACTACGTTTCGAATTTTATCTTAATACACACTGATGTTAGTAAAGCCATTTCATGTCGTGTATCCGTTCGGATTTTATAGAATGAATATTTTATACCGCATATAAAATGATGCACTACCTTAATGCAACATGGTTTATTCAGGACCTAGTAAGGATAGAGAGAATTATTTATTTCTGAAATTAAAATGGAAATTAAGTCAAATGGCTTCTATTAACGACAATATTTGCCATACTGAAAGCAATAGTTGAACAGTGATTTAAACATAAGGAGTTGATATTAACAATGTATCACTTCTCACATTACCTTATTCGTATAATTATTAATAACTGATGAAACATCATTAAATAATTGTTTGTAAGAATGGAAATTCAAAAATATTATTTATTTTAAACCATATATTGTAGTTGTTGTTAACTAGAAACCTCATTTATAATTTTCTTCTCATGTACGTGCATGCATTATTACTTTTTTCTTATTATTTATAAATCTATTGTGTTCAAACTGGTCTCATACAAATCAATCACACTGCAGATATTAATCAAATAAATTTGATATATTTTTATTCATTATATTATTATTTTTACTAAAACCAAACTGACCAATTCAATGATCAATTTCTTAATAAAATAGCTTAAAATAAAATACCGAAGTATAAAACATGAAATCATTTGATAATTAACAAAAGAAAGAAAAACATTTTTGTTTATATTCCGTTGAAAAGGTTAAGATTTAAGAAAACATGCTAGGTATTACTTTACTATTTAGAAAAAATAATATATAGAACTAGGGAGGGGGGTACCCCCTTTTCACAAATAATAGAACTGTTCATTACTAGTTTCTCAAATTAAATACCTTTAATTTACATGTATTCTGTAGTTCAGATTGTACTATTTTTTATCTACATAGTTGTATTTCATTGGGTGATTTAATTTGAAATAATCATATAATTATCTACACATTTCGGTATAGTCCTCGTTTGGTGCCAGCAGGCGCATGAGTATACCCCAACCGCAATGTTTTGCGGGCTTGTAGGACCAAATCAGCAATACGCGGTCACTAAAAAATACTAATCCAGAAAATATGGGAAGAGGAAAGGATACCTGAAACTTGGAATACGGGACTAATCAGTCCTATTCTAAAGAAAGGCTCCATGCATGAGTGTAGTAATTACAGAGGCAGAGCACTCCTTCCGGTGGTCTACAAATAACGACTAATATTGTACTAAACCGGATATATCCGTATTACGAGAATATAATAGGCGACCACCAAGCTGAATTCAGAAAAGGAAGAAGAAGCACCAGATCTTCATCCTTAAACAAGTACTTGAAAAACGATGAGAAGTAGCTCAGGACGTCCAGGCCCTATTTGTCAATTTCAAAGCAGCCTATGATTCTGTGGACAGGAGCTGTCTTTGAAAATTCATGACTGAACTAGGAGTTCCCGGTAAGTTGGTGAGAGTGACAAAGGCGTGTACAAATGACCCCAAATGTCCTAATACAAGGAGAAGTATCCAGCCAAAGACAGACAGTGATGGAGCAGACAAAAAATCACATCACAATATAATATAAATAATATTATATATAAGATAATGATTAATATATTGTATTCCAGGAGAAAAATCTAGATCGAAAAATAACTGTTGTCACCTAGGTAAAATCAAACTATCACCTCCATATGAATACCATTTTCCGTACAAATTTTAGTCTAAAATCTTTAGTTTGTATTAGGAGAGCATGGAGGTTCTAGGAGCTCAACTACATTAGTGCTAATTATGGAGCTAATAGGAGAGCTCCTGTAATCTCCTACTCTCCTAATACTAAAATCAAATAAAATATGGAAGTCACTAAACATTTTTTATATAATAGAAAAATATAAAGTCGTTGTTTATAATGGAGAATGACGAATAAATTGTGGAACTTTTTTTAACTAATCTTCTATAACGGAATACAAATGATTCCAGAGACACTAAATCAAATTTTTAAAGTCGATCGAAACTTATACAATTATTTTTGTGCTTGACAGGCCAGAAATATACAACATATCGAATTTATAAACTATCATAATGCTAAAACGCATATGGATAGTAAATAAACCACGGCATAGGCCCCTTTATATCCAATTATCAACACTTGTCTAAAACTTCGTGAGTGGCTTTATTTTATCGTAACCTACAACAATTTTATTTACGAAAATAACTGTAAATGGGACGTTTTCATTATGGAGATTGGCAGACTTTGTTAATTTAATGAAGTATTAAATACTTTCCATACATAATACGTTTTCCATTTGAATCGTAATATAATTTGTCGACAAAATCGATAAGAAAGGTGGACTACAAAAATTTTGGATAATTTGTCTTGTATAACCTGGTTATTTTGGGGGAAGAGGTCACGTCAAACGGCCCGATATTTTTGTAGTCATTTTATCTCGATTTTGTAATCAAAGCAAACCTCACCATTTCCTTATTTTAACATCCTTTAGTAATTTATGAAGTTTATTTTATATTATTCTCATTTCAGGACTTGAAGAGGAAGAGCATGAGTTCATGAGGAAGAGGCAGCTTGTGTCTACAATCGAGACTCGAACCTCCCCTAGCAGATCCCTCCTCCAGCCAGGACCGTACCCTGGCTACTGCACCCTCAGGAACGGAGGACTTCCGCTTCAGGATCTCAGCAACATACCCACCAAACCGCAGGTAGGCTACCATATTCTAGTAAAAAATTAGTTTATGAACACTAATTTATTTATGAACCGATTCATTCGTTTACATCTAACAAGAAAAGGTTACTATCAGTGATGTTAACATTTTTTTTGGTGTCAAACTACATCGAAAAATATTAAACACATGTCTCAGTGCTCGTTCCAAAAGGCATTAGCAACCAAGAAAAAAATATATTTTGTAATTTAAAAAAAAAAAAAGAATGTTTTTTTTTTTTTCCTTTAGCTTTCTCAGGATTTCTAGTTGGTTGTATACCAATCGATTTATTTTTTTGTCAATAGTATTAAATGAGTTAATAAAACCAAAAGACGCTGCTATGAAGTAGGCGAAATAAATGTTTGTTATGTAAAGGAAGATTCGCTTTTAATGACTTTTAGAACTAATAAATACAAATTTTTATGAAACAAAAAAATACCAATTTGAGTAATCGGTTAACTATTTTGTTTTCCTGCTATTTAATAAAGGATTCAAAACTTCTCAGGATTTCCTCTGCATTCAATGTTCTTATATCCGTTGAAAAGCTTCCCTAAAAACTATTCCTCTTCCAAAGTATATAAAACTATTAGATTTGATACCTTTTAAAGAAAAACACATAAAATGTATCAATTTTTTATATCCAGTTTGGATATGTTTAAGGGGGTCGGATTTATATCATTTGTTGTATTTCTAAGGTCCTGTATCTCTGATAATTTTTGTGTGCATCTGTGGAGTACCCTTGAAGTTATCACAATTTTAGCCGAGGCAAACATTTTGTTCAAACAAAATTTAGTGTTAAAGAGGTATTTGAGGCGGGAAAAAACGAATATAGGCTTCTTTCTCTTTTAAAACAATACTTCTCTCCACATCGTTACGTTAGTCGGTTCGACTTAGCTATACTAAATAAAATTACAATAGTAAAATAAAACAGATTAGTATGTAATAATCCATAAATACGGACAAAGCAAAGGCAAAAAAACAACATAAATTTTGCTAGAAATTACATTAAATGTTTTTTATCTCGGCTCGTAAGGCTCATTGAACTTAGTGGCCATGTGTCTAATATTTCCGATGTAGTATCACCAAGAAAAAAAGTTGAAATCGATGACCCACTGACTCCCGTTTAAGTCTGTGTAAAAAACAAATTCAAACATTGTTTAAATTAAACAAATCTTCTGTGAGTCTTAGTTATCTTTATCAGGCTAAAACAAATAATTATAAATAACGTCAGGATAAATTTAACAGCCATAATAATTGCCAAAGTTTATGAAATAAGCGATAAAAATGAACAACTGATACCTTAGCACTTGGGTACCTTGATGCAGATTGGATAGGAGTTGAAGCAAATTAACTTCAACCCTTGTAGTTCTCCTGAAACTACACAAACAAGAACAATGCTGCCTCCCAATCTCTCTGCTACAGTTAGTCCTGTGAATAATTCTGAAATCACTTTGATGGAAGAGGAGATTTCTCAAGATAAATAATCATAGACCATAATCGACAATTGGTGGGTTGCCTAACGTTTTGTCTTATGTTTCGCCTCTAGCAACAGGTGTCGAGATGCTCTCGAAAACATTTTTCTTTTTTTTTAATGATATTCGAAAATTACTATAAGTATATTAATTATTGAATAACTTAATAGTATTGTACTACTGAGTTCATTATATTAAAAAAAAACATTACAATAATGTTTGAGTCGATTATTACCAAAATTAGCACTAATAGAGTTTTATATATATCGAGATAAGTATCGATTCTCATGTAAAAACATTGAATCCGATGGTGCAACTATT
Organism: Nezara viridula; assembly: GCA_928085145.1. Classification (NCBI taxonomy): domain Eukaryota; kingdom Metazoa; phylum Arthropoda; class Insecta; order Hemiptera; family Pentatomidae; genus Nezara; species Nezara viridula. The sequence goes on along the minus strand of OV725080.1, from coordinate 87,821,265 downwards.
TTTTTCCAAAACGATCTTAAACATTCAAATAGGAAAAGTGAAAATAATTGTCAAAACAGGTTTTTTTTTTAAAGAATAAAATGCATTATTAAGTATTAAAAAAAATAATCCATTAAAAGGATTTTTTACTGTTTAATTCAAATAACAATTAAGTATAAACAATTTATCGTACCATTATTGCAAACAAAAAGTTATTTTTTTATAGTACAATTTTTATAACGTTTTCTTCCCAAAAAATACATCATTTTTTTATTTCCAAACCAAATAAAACACCAATAAACTTTTTTAAACCACTTTCAATATCATTTAATTACTCTTTAAATAATCGGATATTTTCGGAAATAAATTCTATAAATAAAGATTTCCTCAATTTATTTTTTTTTTTTTTAAATAAAATTTACAACTGTATTACATGAACAATACAACAAGTAAACATGACTCCTCAATTTATTATTTTGAAAAATATCGGTTTTGATAATACAATTGCAATGGAAAATATAATTTTTCGCGTTTTCTGGAAAATTGTCAATAATTATAAGAATTCACGTTGGAAATAAAGAACTCAAAATATTTCAATAATTTAATATTGGTAATAAAAATTAACTTGAATAAGTAAATGTACTTAGAAATTATCTAATTAAAAGCCGATAAATAATTATGAAGAAACTCTTTCAGTTTGTAAAAAGAGAACTTATTCTGTTCAATTAATTTCGCCCAGGTCAAAATAAATCACTCCGATATTTTCAATAAAAAAGTTTTCGTAATTAAAATTTCAGGCGAGACAGAAAAGATGAATTTCTTAAGTTATATTATCAGCTAGTTATTTTATTCAATTTTGCCATAAATTTCTGTTGTAAAATAAAATAAATATTTTAAAAAACCTTGCATATACTCACTAAATTTTTATAAATCGAATATTTTTAAATATATATATATTTTGAATTATTCAACTTTAAAAGAAAAAATGAGGTTCCATTCAACATCGTTTTCAAATTGTATTTATTTATTTATTTATTTCAATCCTATCCTGCTATGAGTGTTACGAGCAACAACTAGATTTTACACATGTTTGCATAAAATATAGCATATAGCAACTGTTTCGTTTGTATTATTTCATTCATAAAGTGAAAATGTTTAATGTTTGTCAATCAAATTGAAAACTCCGAAGAAGAAAACTCATAAGACCTTAAGATTTGAAATTAATCAGTTATGGCGCAGTTTGGCACCTGTACCAAATAATGATAAAGAAGTTTAATAAATTTGATTCGAAATAGTTACTGTTATATAATTACATAAGTAAAATTATTTATAATAATTTTGTAAGTAAAATTATTTATATCTTTTTAGTGTCTCTTTGTAACGTTTTGGACTCGGTTTCAGTTTATTTTTAATAATCGATTTCCCTATCAATAAAAGTTTCTAGCAGTATACTCAAAATAATTAGCCATATTAAAACTAATTCCTTTGAATGTAACCAAGCTATAAAGGAAGGATATCCATTATATTTTAAAATATTAATTCAAAGATTATTCATTCATAAAATTATCTTTAGATTAATACTAATTAAACAGCAATACCCAAAAACTATATTTAAAACAAGTTAATACGACTCCTCTTAGCGATGAATTAGAATAGATACAATATGAAGTATTCAATATTCAGAAAAAAAAAAGAAATGTATGCTTTTTTTATAAATCATTTACACATTGTTATTACATTGTCTTCAAAAGAACCTTTTTAACTCATTTACAATCTTCCTTCCCAACCTGTTTATAATTCATGTTTGAAGGGATCCCTTCAATTTAAAACGACTGTAGTAGGACAATGGATCTTCGCTTAGTGTTTGCTTAGCTGTAATTGGAAACCCGCAACCGACTTGTTCGGAAATGTAGACCGACCATGCTTTTGGTCTTCGAAGAGTAGTTAGTCTAAACTTTAGCCGAGCGATTTGTTTATTTTTTTTTATTTTAAGCATAAAACCAAGACATTGACAACTAAAAAAAAAAAAAATAAAAACATGAAATTGGCTGATTCATTTCTATTGAATTTATCAAAAAAAGTTTTGATTGGTAATCAAGGGATTGCATAATCTAAGTAGTGCCATCGAAATGTTTGAGTAAGGCACAAGGGTTCTGAATATTTAGAAGTAGCCATATGGTCATCAATTTTGAGAAAATTTCAAACTATGGAACAAACAAAACAATTAAATTACAATCGTTATGATTTAATTTTTAATTTAATTCAATTCTGCGCCGTTTTTAGGAAAGGAGGGGGGAGTTTTAAACTAGAATTGGTCGATCATAATATTTCATTATTGAAAATAATAAATCAAAATGTGTATATATAATGATTATATATATATATATATATATATATATATATATATATATATATATATATATATATATATATATACATGGGCTGGGGTAGCCTTGCGGGCTAAGGCGCTTGCAATAGGTAATCAAATTTAAGCAACGCCGTGCGTGACTAGCACTTGGATGGGTGACCGTCCACCAAGGAAAGCCACGCTGCCCGAGATTCCTCCCTCTCCTCCGGCTATGTGAAGCCCGTCAGCCTACTGGAGGTAACTTAAGCCGACCGGGCGTAGGATTGATGACCCTACCCCGTATTTTAATCGGGAATCGGGATATGGTCTAGGGGACCACACTCGTGGTCAAAGATCTTCTGTAGCGCCTAACGAAAAAAAAAAAAAAAAAAAAAGCTATATATATATATATATAGAGAGAGAGAGAGAGAGAGTGAGAGAGAGGTATATATATACTTTTCTGAAAGAAGGAAAACATAGAGCAAGGATAATATTATCTACAACTTTTTTAATTCTACTGATAACAATTTTTTTTAGAAGGTGGCATGCTCAAACTTGCGATGGGCAACCCATGCCAATAATTATTCATCATTTCTTATTAAAGTAATTAATTTCATTTTTTCTAAAATATTCTATTTGGCAAACTTCTACGAAAAGGTAAGAAAAGGAAATCAGAAAGCGAAACTAATGCCCAGAATCAATGATACCAATTGAGCTGCCTTAACGAAAAAAATTAGTATTAATAAATACCTAGTGATTCAAAAGGGAGAGGAAAAAAATATATAAGCCCTCTAAATTACTCCCTCTTTTTGAAGGTATAAAATATCAATTAACCGAACCTAAAGCGAAATTCATCCTACAAAGTAGAAAGGAAAAAAGGCCTGGTAAAAATTTTCATATCAAAGACCGTAAATAGCTCTGTCAGGTGAAACTGATAATGAAAAAGGTTACTTGGACGAAATTACAACAAGAGGCAAGTTTATGAGTGATAATACAGAAAGAAATGCGTTGAACTATTTGATATCGAACTACTTGAAAGCGAACTAGTTGAAAGTAGTTTGATATCGAAGGAAAATGGTGAAAATAAAGAGTTTATATGAAAGATGCAACAATGTCAAAAAAAACTGAAGTGTAGAGAGATACGAATAGAGCTATCTACAAAATAATTTTCCTAGGCTACTCTTGCTCCCGATCTATCGTGACTATGGCGCGACATTCAAATGAAATTAAAATACATTTTATACTACCAGATCCTTTCTAAATACAGTTAAAGTGTCGATGAATATTGATGATTATGTTGGCAGTAGAGAAGGTTAGCTCTATACGGGATAAAATTATTCAGCTATTTAGTTTAATTTATATAAATCTTTAGTTGTTTTAGTTATTTTTTTTTCAAAAGACAAAACGTAAGTTGTGTACAATAAATATTAAAATTTCAGCCACCTAATCTAATATTACAACAGATTTAAATTCAGAATAGTTTAAAGAAATAGTTAATTTCAAGAAATTCATAAGCATCTAGTATTTATTGGAATGGTAGCAAACAAATTAAGAATAATAATTCAATTGTTTATTGTAGCATTATAATTAATATTTACCAATATTTGAATCATACCAGGACATCCCTAACTTCACCTAGCTTCAAACAACCTTTTACCATCCGATTGTTCACGCAACTTTTCTGTCGTCACTTCCGACACAATCTGGCCACTAGAATCTTGTTCAGCCCACTACTGTGCCATGTTTGTGAAAGGATTTCGTGGCACTCTTACACAGGAACATGAGAATTCAGTGCCGGCGTTAGACATTTAGCGCCCCTGGCGATAACGTTACTCCTCCTCCATCTCCCACAATATAACACATTAATTTCTTAAGTGGTTTTATATTATCTAATATTTTAATTTTATTTCATTCAATCTCTAATATGGTCACTTTATTAATAGGTTAAAATTAATTATTTTCATACGTTTATATATATATATATATATATATATATATATTTTTAATTCTTAACAAGTGGCGAGTGCCTCTGATGCACGATACCCCTGGTCAGTTTCAGTTTAACCTGTGTGATAACCTTCCACACCTTATGTGCCCTTCATATTCTTTCCAATTTTTCATATTTTACTATTAAAAAAATTATAAATTTCTCTATTGGTTCTTGGTTTCCATTCTGTCTTGTTAATAACAAGTTCACATGTACCATCCAGATCATCTCTCAAATATTTGCACTTTTTTGTTTTACATACCTCACTCCACATGGACATTAAATAATATCCTATAGTATTTTAGTATTATGTTTCTATCCAGCTTGATAAATCTTGTTAATGAGTTTTAAAAAGTTCTCATTATTTTAATTCCCATTTAAATGAGGAATATATTCAAAATAGTATCCTCAAGTATCTGACGTGTGTGTTATTAGACATCTAATTTTTGAAATGAGAACTCTTAGCCCTAATACTTATAGCCCTCTAGCAGTGGCTGATTGTATTATTATTCAATAAATAGATCAAAAAAAAAAAATTTGAAAATTCTATGGTGTTTGAAATGTTAAGATATTAAATAAACATTAATCCATTTCCAAGGATGAAAGCAACAATCATATTATGATGCGAGCAACACTGAATAAAGGGAAATTTCCAATAGATAAATTATTTCATAGTCTATAATATTATAAGTAGTTGATTTTTATTACAATTTATAAATATTTTATATGAAACACGATAAATACATAGACAAACCTTTTGTATTATATTATGTTTATTTTCGTTATTATTATTTAGGACTGCTTACTCCCATATCCATATTAAGCTCAATAAGTATTTTTAAAAACTATGCCTCAGATACTACTGATTATATTTATAGATAATACTGCCTGTCAATACTGATTCATTATTATTTCGTGCATATAGGATGGTAGGGTTTTGTCCTACACAATATTTGAAATGGTTCCATTCGTCACCACCAATATTTTGAATGGTCCCCTCCGATCACAAAATAACTTAAAATCTAATAAACTATCATTGATAAATGTACAAGAATAAATAAGCTCATCAAACAGGGATTTCTCTAAGTGGCACATGAGCGCTAATTGTGTTTCTGGTTATTTAAAAAAATATATGTTTTTTTTTAATTTTAAACTAAAGTATTTACCTGTAACACAAACATGTTAAACCTTCCCCACTGATTTAAGCAGCAGTGATGATTATAATTGAACTATTATATTATAAATAGAATTGTTGTCCTCAGAATATGAGATTCACTGGTAGCTCATATTGTGAGAGCATCCGGTATCCGGAAGACCTTTACAACATAAAATTTGATGTAGTTTTTAAAAATTGTCCGATAGAGGTGTCTCTTAAGAGAAGCTTCTCTATATATTAAGCCTACCTTAATTGGGATTGTACGTTACCCATACTCTAGAGTACTCACAACAGACTTTTTTCGCTTTCGAGTGCGAATCAGCAACAAAGTTTCATGTTAACATCATATTCATTCAACATATTAGAAGGAGATAGTTCAATGATAATTTTGTCATACAGCTATTTATATCACATACAAGTATTTCATCACTCAGCTCGTTTGTTGTTTGTGATTTTTAATATCATATAAATTGTCCAATAAAGTTAGAAAAAAAAATCTTGTGTGTCCACTCGCATGACTTTTTTACCTATTTCAGAAAAGTTTTTATATCTTTGAATATGTCCATTAAGAGACAAAAAAATTAAATTAGATTTATTTTCCTGAAAATTGATCAAAGAAAAGATTTGAATATGATTTCTTTGATAAACTAAAGTATTGCAAACAGGCTTGTGGTAGATAAGTGTAAAAATGTCAATACCCTCTAATATCGCTAATCAAAAACTTTTTGCCATAGCCTAATGTTGTCACACAATAATTTCTGTTAAAAGTAGAGAAAATATTGAAACTTGTGAGATACAAGGCAACAGATTTGATACTTTAACTTAATTTTCTTGGTTGGTAATTTAATTACCTTTCGAAAGTTTTATTATACATTTTACCATGTTTTATATACTTAGCGAGTTAGGTCTACAAACAGTTTTGTTTTCTTTACAACTTTTTTCCCTGAATTTTCTCGGGAATTTAGTACATGCACGAAAATTGAAAGGACAATTATTAGAAAATTATAGGAAAGTTTCATCAAAATCGTTAGAGCCATTTTTGCGCTACTGTCTGTATAAAAATATGTTCTTAACTTATTGCGCAGGGAGCAACCGATTTGTGTCACAGCCATCAGTATTCAAAACCCTACAAAATAACAAAAGAAGCAACAAAATCGGTTAACAAGTTCCCGAGAAAATCTTGGCACAGACAGACAGACCATTAGCTAAAAATGTGTTTTTCCGACTCTGAAACGTATAGATCCATCGAAAACAGCATAGCGGAAATTTGACCCGATCGCAATACTTTCCTTACCTGGTATAGGTAGGAAGGTAATATAAAATTTATAAATGCTATCTTACCAATTCGTGGAACCTGTCTACTACAAAAAAAGATAAATGACGTTTGTATCTCATACTGTTCAAAAATATCATTATTATAACTCGTATTCGAAGAAAATGTAAGTAATCTAAATCCCACGCCCTTTAAATTAAAGTTATCTAGTGTATGCCGTAATTAGAAAAAAAATTATTCGTACCTTACTTCCGATGGTTTTTGTGAGTGCTGAAGCAATGTCCGTTATCGCAATACATAAAGAATTCCTTTTATAATTACCGACTATTTTTCGGAATAGCCTACATAAGCTAACTGCGGCCTACAAACGTTTTTGCATGATATATATTAATCTACTCCTAAAATTAATTATAATTTAATTATTTAGGTAACTAAATGAATAGAATTAAGTTGAATATATGTATATGGGTGTGTGTATTTAGTGATAAAGAAAAATAGTAACAGTAAAATATAAAACAATGTAGCCATAAAACAATGTCTCCATTAGTTCTGCCTAATCTTACTACGGCATCTAATGATAAAAAGGTTCCTTACCTAAGCAATAATCATTATCATATTTATTTATTTCCAAGTTAATAGACAACCAAAATAGAAAAAGAAAATCGAAAAAAAAAATACTGTATTACTATTTATAAAAGTAGTGTATTTCATTTTGCTATCTCAAGCCTACCCAATTTATTCATTTATTTTTGCCCCATTAATTAAACACGTGTTAAACCCTTCTGCTAGGAAATGATGATTGCAAATAATACAATTATTGAAGGAAGTAAGTCGACTGTTCTACATATCATGGGTGATAAATATTCAGGACGCAGACATTATAAGGTCTAAGGTAAATTAGTGCCGACGTTTCTTTAACGTGCCAAGCAGTACTTGAATATCTTCAGTGTTCCAACTATGCCCTGATGATGACCCACATGTTTGGATTGAAACGTCGGCACTAATAAAAATCTTATAATGACTGAGTCCTGAATATTCATCAGAGAATAGATAATAAGACACATAATTTTTGGTCAATAACATAACAAATTTAAGATTTTTTTTTTCCACTCTCCCATGCCATCAGGGCAATACGGGTGTATGCAGTAGTGTGATGTTAAGAATAATTGCGTAATAACACACTACTGCCATAATATCAGTTTACAAAATTCAATAACATCAATATTAAGATAATGTGAATCAAAACACCTACTCCCTGTTGTGGTTCCCAAATGAAATAGCACTTTCCTTAACTAAATTCTTAGGTGAGTTTACGTTCCCCATTGTTAATTCAGCTATAAAATAGTGGTATGTAAACCCTCTTTAGCAGGTAAGACACGGTAAGAAATATAAATTGTCTAGTTTTATACACAGGCAGACCTAGACCGTATCCTATACATACCAAGCAGACTACAATGTACAACACTTTACTAGAGTCGCCCTTCACCAACGACCCTGCTAACTGAGAGTGTTAATAACACCAGCAATATTACTGCAGCCTAGTGCAACAAATAAACTGCGTCTTTGTTAGCACTGCAGTCGAGCCTCACTAATTCACCAAGGTTTAAACAAACATTGCGTTGCCTTTTTGAGTGTCTAAGACATCTTCATGACATAAAGAAACGATAAATTTTCTGCCAAATGTTTCTTTAAACAGTTTATTGCAACACTTGGAAAAGCGGAAGATATGAGAAACCCATTTTATTTACGTAACACTCAAGACCCCTCGTATGATGGTGCACGTTTATCGGTTAAACTTAAAGTAGTATGCATAATCGTTCCTCTACATAAACAGCCGTCAGAAAAGGAATACTTTCATGAATCTAAATGAAAAAGCCAATGTGATTGGAGAGACACTTCTTTAAAACAGTAACGTTTGTGTAAATTGAAACAGTCCCGTTACTTCCTTTACTTATTCTATTCTCAATCGATTCGTTAACACGTTTTCTCACCATTTTTTAATAGAAGAATATAAATCGAACAGACTGAAAAGAGTCCGTTTTCAGTGAGTTTCATTATCCATTCCATTACTAGAATAAAAAAAAGGTTATCTGCAACTACTCAATAATAGCATTACGCAGTTTAAGAAATATCTTCACATCTAACTGTATCATTCAAAATATACTGTATTCATTGAAATCCGCGTATAGAAATAACATGTCCGTTTTTTTTTTTTTTTTTTTTTTTTTTTTGACAAAATACGCCTGACACATGGATAACTGATGGCCCGGGAATCTTCTTCTACATGTCAAACCTGTGGTACGTCACTAACTATAAAACACGTTTTGACAGAATCCCGAGCAAATTACAATATCTTGTGGCTTGCTAAACAACCTTCATACCATTTTATAAGACAATACGAAGACTGTTGACAAACTATTTCATTTTCTGAAAAGTGTGAAATTCGATCATAATCCATTCAAATCAATCAATTTAATTTTTAACGAGATAAAGTGATAATGAACCTGGTGGTTGACACCTTTAAATACATTTTTTTTTTTAAATTATCGAAAACACTATAGCATTTATTCCTTATATATATATATATATATATATATATATATACAATTTATATTTCTTACCGTGTCTTACCTGCTAAAGAGGGTTTACATACCACTATTTTATAGCTGAATTAACAATAGGAAACGTAAACTCACCTAAGAATTTAGTTAAAGAAAATGCTATTTCATTTGCTATTGGGTTGGCAAATAAGTCCTTTCTTTCGGTTTTAAGGGTGAAATAAAACTCGATTTACTGTAGACATAAAATTTATTTTAATCTACTATTATTATTATACAATATATATATATATATATATATAATATATATATATATATATATATATATATATATTGAAATTTGAGTTGGAAAAATACAATAGTATTTTCATTAGGTAAATACATATTTCGTTCCTCTATAATTTTCACTTTCTCTTACTTCTATATGGAAATACCTATTTCTATAGGTAAGTGAAATCAGTATGACACACTTCGAAATCCGAAACATTTATTGATTGTGTGACAGTTCCGATTAAAATATTTTCCTATGAAAAATTTTTTTATAAGAGAATATTTGAAAAGCGACTAAATAAAATATTGTGATTAATTTTAAAGAAAGGTGAGAAGAAGCTGGGTATCAACATTGTCCATTTGCATTAAGCTTTAAGGTACACAGTTTTAGACAGACCGAGTATTAGCATTTTTTTTTCTCTTAACTCCTTCGGTTAAGTACTCCGGCGCCGAATTCCATTATCTTAGTTTAATCTTTTTATCCATGGAAAATTCAGAGGGGACCATGTGAAAGAAAAAAAAAATGATACCAAGTCCTGTTTTTTTTCTTCAGTATTTCATTAATCCCAAAACAGCTTTTATATAAAAAATGACTTTATTAATGCAATAATGTGTCAAATGCAAATCATGAAGAGTGTAACTATATTGAAGTTTTTACCAAAACTATCGTTCAGCCAGCTAAAGAAATTCATTAAAATAAAAATAATCTATACGTTGTTTTGTTTAATTGAGTTTTAGAAAATATATGAAGTTGTTCATACTCATATAAGAGGATTTGTTTCGATAATCCTCAAATACTGAAGTCACAAGCATAATCTAATAGTTTAAATTTTTTACCTTTAATTTTTTTTTTATTTCTTAATGACATTTACAATTGTATTACATAAATACCTCTAGTAAATTTGGACATAATAGATATAATGACATGAATACGCTTGCTGAGTAACTACCCAATGGTAGCACTCTAATGATATGACTACATTAGGAGATCATGGGGCCATCTTCTTTTCAGACGCCTCGGAGGGTTATCAGGAATTGAAGAGGAAGCAAGGTTAGAAACGAGAGGATTGGGATGATTCTGAAGTTTATTATGGAAGGATAGGTATCTGGATTGGGCCAAATCTGAAACATAAGGAACATTAAGATCTTTATGGATAATTTTATTAGTGACAAAGTAAGCAGCATTGAGGATTTTACGAAGGATTTTGGATTGTAAGGATTGGATGTGAGAGGAATTCGATGGTTTAGTGGAGCCCCATAGCTCAACTCCGTAAGTCCAAATAGGTCTTATTATAGTCAAGTATATGAGTCTTTTGTAATTAATGGGAAGTTTAGAGCGTTTGTCTAGTAAGTGCTGATGTAATCGGAAATGGCGAGAGGTTTCTTGTCGTTTCAGTCTAGTATGAGGATTCCAAGTTAGTCGATTGTCCAGGTAGAGTCCTAGGTATCGGATTTGCTCAACAGGGATAAGTGGAGTATTGTTAAAGGAAACTGTAGGACAGGCAGTCGTTGGTTTACGATCTTTAATTTTAATCGCTCAAAATGATATAAAAATACAGTGATGGGAATCTAGAACAAATTTTTTTGCAGTGCTTACTCCTAAAGGCGATTAAAAAAGAGCTATAAAAAAAAATTATAAACTTTAATAAATATTCAAAATAATTTTGTTTCATTAATCATTTTATAAAATTAATTACCTACTACAAATATATTAACTGGACAAATTAAAAAAAAAAAGGTTTTTAATGAAAGAAAGAAAATGGTGAATTCAACAATTAAATTATTACTTTCGGTTTAAAATATGATCTCTGTTCTTTTCAATATCAACAAGTCGGTATCACGTTATATTTAATAGGCTAAAGATTTACTTGTTTTGTAATTGTAATAAGAAAAATAGAATTGTAATAAAAAAGGTATAGTTTGGATTTGAGTGATATTTGAACATGTATTCATTCGTTAATTACAAATCCGTTTGAGAAAGACTCAAATTAAATGGCTCATTCCGATTTTTGTTAAAGCCCCTCGCAAATTAGTCTGCCTTTCCTCAATGTATCACTACTGCCGGGATTAAAATTTATTATTAACTCCTATCCTTTAATAATGTACAACCCAATCAATTTGTTGTTTGTTTCCCTCCATGTAACGGGTAAAAATGAATTTGTTTTCAGCAGAGCATAAACCAATAAACCACCACTAAATTCAATTTTAATATTAGTTAATAGAAATCAACAAATGATATATGTATATTCACACACAACCATAGGAGTTCATAGCTCACCGTATGTTAAAAGTCTTTGGTCCAATATTTTTTAATATATGTTTTGCAGTAGGTCTGATTTTCATGGGGGGAGACTTATTTTAAAATTAAAACCTTCCTTAATTTTCCTATGTCACATTTTTTATACAATACTCAAACCTCTCCTCATAAGGTTTTAACCTTAAGATCTAAAGGGATAAGACGTTAGTGAATGAAAAATCAAAGTAAGACTAATGGATCAAATGGCAGAGTTCCGTTATTCGAAATAAAATATGTTTTAACCGAATATATTATAATATAATATTTATAATATTACTATATATTATAAATAAAATCGGAAGAAAAATATATTTAAAAAAGAAAATTATTTCCTTACGAACTCCCATGGGGCTGCCATAATAATATTATACCTATATACCATCGCACAGTAGACTGAACAATCTAGCGGGACAAAAGTCGATACAAAGAAATTAAATCTTTTTTTTGTTCGAAATTGTATCTACTTAATTATAAAGAGGATATTTAATACCTGGAATGTTTTTATACTCCATTGAAAGATAAATTTCACAAGATATTTTAATTCGTAAACTAAAAAATCACAGGGTGTAATAAAATCTGATCTAAATTTATATCTGGAATTTTTGAAAATCATTTGATGATTTTTATTAAGATTTTGATTACAAGTAGTTAAAAATCATATCCTGATCATTATTTTTGCACAAAGTTGTTACAATTAACATCAATATTAATTCTTGAGTAATACTTTTTTAAAATCAAAAATATACATTTTTTGTAATCTCTATGTATTTTGAGTCTGAAGTACTAGGCAGAGAATATAATTGTCAACTATTAATATTCATTAGAAATTTTGGTTGGTAAAAAAAAATATATATGTGTATGTATATATATATAAACAGTGCAGGTACCGCTTGCACCATTAAAGCGATTTCAGAAATATAATCCTAACAAATTTTTACATCAACATATTAATATTTAATTTAATTTGTGTATAAAAGGTGACATTTGTTTTCTAATCACAATTTAAACATTATTATTTATATAAAACCGCATATAATTATTTTTAATCTAATCAATAAACATCAAAGATCGATTTAAATTTTCATTTATAAATCAGACATGATTTTTAAATTAATAATCAAATATAATATATATTAGATGACTTTGTGGAAAAATTAATTATCGGTTTCGAACCCTGCTAAAAATATTATTTTTTTATTTAGACATATAATATTCTGCCACGGGGACAATAATTATATTGATAAATGAACACCGCATATACAAAATAAAAAAAATAAATAAAAAAATAACAAAAGTAAAATAATAACTAAATAATAATAAATAAAAACTATGTACAATAAAAAAATAAAATAACCTAAATATAAAATAAACTAAATGCTAAAAGTAATAACAAAATTATTTTTAATGTCAATCGATAAGAACTTTTATGAGAGTGGGTTATTATTCACATGAAAAAAAAATAAGACATTGAGATAAAATGTTCCCACTTTTAGTACAAAACCGCGAGACATAAGCCCTGCTTTGTTTTAATTTCCTCGAGAATGTCTGTTTTGGAAAGTTTAATTAGCAGTGTAATGGTGGCCGGAGAAGCCTCGGTTTCAAAAGAGACAAAGAAACTAGGGGCAGGAATAAAACAAGAATTACATGGCTCTAAGATCCAAAGTGCCCACCACCAGCATAAATGTTGGGTACAATAATGTGTCAGTCACATAGTATTACATGTTACAGCGCTTTGTGACTTCACTGGAGTGGATATCGGATGCTCAAGGGTCTGGAATGGACGAATAGGCACTGATCATGCAATCACAACGGAAAATAATTAATTTAATAGTACATTTCTTTTTATGTAATACTGTTTTTTTTTTGGTTTTGTTTCATTTTGATGTAAAATATTGTTTTATGATATTCTAAAATCCAAAAATTCCTTGTTATACAACTATGGTAATCAGTAATTTATTAATACCAGCTTAAACGTTTACAACAGAGATTTTATATATATATATATAATAAATTAAGTGATTTCCTGTGAAAAAGTAAGTTTGACATAGAAATATTTTATAAATTTTATCTCCACATCTTTGATATTATTTTACCTAAAAAAAAAACCATTATAATAGGGTGTATAAAAAAATGACCTTTTTATTCAAATTCAACATTTTAAAGGACTGTAAATATGTTAATCCTATTTAATACTTAGCAATACTCAATAATCTCTTTACAGCATTTTCTAAGCTTGTTTAATCTCATTCGACTGCTATATGACAATATTCTACGAAATTAATTTTAAGGCATTACTGCAAAAAAAAATTTACAGCCGCTGAAGCAGCTCGTGGAATTTTTAAATATGAAGGGGAAGGTGTCCTTCACCAGCGCACTACGCGTCGTTGGTTTGATTTTTTTTTTTTATTAATTTATTTATATGATATTTACAACTGTATACAAAAAAAAAAAAACAGGTAAATTCGCACATGGATATAATGACATGGAACACATGTTGAGAAACTACCCATTGGTAGAACTCTAATAATATGTCTATATCAGAAGATCACGTGGCTATCTTCTTTTCAGACGCCTCGGAGGGTTATCAGGAATCGAATAGAAAGCAAGGTTAGAAACAAGAGGGTTGGGATGGTTATGAAGTTTATTATGGAAGGACAGATATCTGGATTGGGCCTAATCTGATACATAAGGAACATTAAGGTCATTATTGATAATTTTATTTGTAACAAAGTAAGGAGCATTGAGGATTTTACGAAGGATTTTGGATTGTAAGGATTGGATGCGAGAGGAATTTGAAGGTTTGGTTTAGCCCCACAGCTCATTGAAAAATTTAGCAGTGGAGATACGACGTTGGAAAGGAAGAAGGGTTCCGAACGACCATTAATGGATATTGATGAGGTTCTGCAGGAAGCTGTTTAATCAAATCCGTCCACGAGTACTTGCGAAGTTTTTTTTTTTTTTTTGTTCTCCTCTTCCTCGCCATTAAGGCTATACGGGGTTTCCCCGAACCAGGGAGTGTGGGCGGGGATTTAAAGACGCCCCTGGCACTGAGACGTGTACTCGTGACTATATTTTATCTTCGTATCATATATCAGGTTGCCAGACAACGGCGGTGCTGTGCACACACGTTAGCCCGTTCGGCCACTCTGCCCACTAGTACTTGCGAGTGTGTTGCCAGGGAGTGTGTTGTGTTGAAAGATTCTATTAGTCGCCATCTACTCTCCATGAGGAAGGTGAAAGAGAGCAGTAGACTGGTCCCTCACGAACTTCCTCCTCAGCAATCAGCCAAGAGGATAGAAGTTTGTGAAAATTTATTGAAAAACACTTCTGATACAAGACTCTTGTCCCATCGACCATCTAGTCTAAACCTCGCACTACTACTCACTACTCGATTACTACTTGTTTGCATCCATGGCCTAGTTTCTTCAAGGAAAAAAATTTGACAATTTTGCGAAAGTTGCAATTGCAATCCAAGAGTTCTTTGACAGCCATCCCAAAGAATGATATCAGCGTGAGATCGAGTAACTCGCTAGCAGATGGCTAATGGCGGTAGATAACAATGGACTATATTTTGAGTATTAATTGTATATTATATCAAAGAAATTATAATACAAATATTTGGTTGAAAAACAGTAATTTTTTTTTATACACACTATTATTTGTTTATTTCATCAATTTAAATTGTAATGCATATTTATATTATTATAACGGTGAAATCGCCTAATGATGACTAATTATGTTATTTGTATGATTTCGATGGATTTAAAAAAAATTAACTCTTGATTTTTGGAGATAAAACATTAATGAAAACAAAATAATGTATTTTTTTAAGAAGATGTAACATTAATAATGTCTATAATACACAAAATCGCTAATTGATATATATATATATATATATATATATATATATATATGTTGTTTTTTTGATTTCTTAAAAAAATATATGTATATATATATATATATATATATATATATATATATATATATATATATATATATATATATATATATATATATATATATATATATATATATATATAAACAAGGTTTTAGTGTGTCATATTCTATTTTATTTTAATTTTATTTTTATTTTTATTTTAATTTATTATTTTAATTTATTATTTTATTTTAATTATTTTTTATTTATTATTTTTATTTTATTTTAATATTAGGAGCGTAGGAGGTTACAGGAGCGTAGGAGGTTACAGGAGCTCTCCTATTAGCTCTATAATTAGCACTAATTACACAGCTGTTCATTTAATTACATATCTGTTGAACTAGTGTTACTTAATACTCTCCTAATACAGAATAAAGATTTTTGGACTAAAATTTTAACTGAAAATGGAGGTGGTAATTTGATTTTACCAAGGTGACAGCAGTTATTTTTCGATCTAGACATTCCCCCTTCACTATATTGATTAATATTGATATCTTAATTATTATATTATATATAACATTATTTATAATATATTGTGATATAATTATAATTATTATGAAATAGAATAGGAAGCACAATATAACCACCAATGAAAATATTAGAAATAAAAAGCTTAAATTATTGTTGGGCCTATTTTGAGTATATATTATAATTAGAAATTGGCAATAAGAATAATTGTAATTATGTAATGATATAAATCGGCAATAATGCGCGACGTATAATATGAAATTTTAAAGAAATTTAAAATTTGTCCGAATTGTGGTTTCGTTCAGTTTATTTTATGTTGATAAAAAATAAAACCATTTGAACTACAGAATACATGTAAATTAAAGTTATGCAATTTGAGCAACCAATTCTACAATTAAATGAACAGTTGTATAATCTGTAAAATGGCGGTTGGTCCGCATTAGGCCTAGACAGGATGTACTCCCCTAGTATTTTATAAAAAGTTTTTATTGACCGCGTACTATTTTATTAGACAGTCCTACAAGGCATGTCTTTGCTCCTGCAAGGCCGCAAAACAATGCGGTTGGGGTATACCAATGCGCCTGCAGACAACAAACCTGTACGGAAATGAGTCGATATTTAAATGATTATTTCAAATTAGATCATCCTATAATAACAATTCGGAACCTTCATGTTTCACATTCGCATGATATTTTGTGTATCAATTATACAGAATAAACATATAATGAATCTCTTTGATATTATCATTTTTCCATTATATAAAGTTTTTAGTGAACCTGTAATGTTTTATTTTATATATATGAGGTACAAATTAAACTGCTGGGATAAAGACTTGAATTTTTTTTTTCTGCTTTCACTATATTTAAAAAAATAATAAAATCTGAACTACAGAACACATGTAAATTAAAATTATACGATTTGAACAAAGAGTAGAACAATTAAATGAACAGTTGTTTAATTTGCAAAATGGGGGTTGGTCCTATGTTAGACGGACAGGGGATACCCCCCTCCGTTAATGTATAAAAATAAATATAAATATATTTTACATTTACATTTGTTTAGTTTCTGAAATCGCCTTATTTGATTGTTTTTGGTTACCAAGGATTTAAAAATAAATACTTGATTTTCGGAGACAAAAAATTAAATAAAATAAAATTGTTTATAATTTTAAGAGTGGATAATAGTGACAATATCTATAATATAACAATAGAATTGCTTATTGATTTATTCACTTTATTTTTTTTTTTTTATTTCGCTCTACATTTAACATCAATACCTAACAGATAACCAGACAAATCAAACTTCCGTTTATAACCACGCCAATATAACGAGTAAACATCTTCTTAACAGCTGATAAGTTTCAAATCATAAGTGTTCCGGATCACGTAACATTTCTACTTGACACTTGCTAAATGTTTCATTGAAGTGGCACAAGTGACTATTTACAACAAATTATAAACAAAACATAATATAACTGAAAACTGTAAAGTTGTTTAAAATAAGTCGTTAGCTCTGCCCAGAAATGGTCAGAGGCTAGAATGGTCTATGACAATTTTGTTTAAACAATTTCATAAACGCCTCTGTCCGCTTACAGTTTTATCTTTGAGACATGTTATAATAAAGTTAAAAGAAAAATTAGTCGGTCATTGACATAACCACTTCTTTATTTAGTAATTTAATTTAAACAATAAAAATTAAAACTAAATTTAATTAAGACATAATCGAAAGATTCAACAGAAAAAATAAATAAAAGCTTTGTCACTAAAACACCAGTAAATGACTATCCATCCAATGTTGCACCAATTCCGACAATTTGAGAATAAACAAACAAAAAAAAAATGAATCATGCAAATGCACATCGATACAAATCTTAAGTCGGGTTACCACATTTTATAAACACAAACAGACGAAAACAAAATGCACAAGAAACAGGACTTAAAACTTTTCAGTATTCTCTGAAAAACGAATGCGGCGGATGTTGCGAATCCCATTTGTGCTAACCTATTTAAAAGTCTTCAAAGAAGCAAAATAAAATTAAAGAAGGAGTAAAATTTGTCAAAACAGATGAAGAATGAAAAAAAAAATTAATTTAAACCAAGAATTATTGTATTCAGGATCCGTCAAGGACAGATATTCGTGTTTCCCATAGTTTTTGAAATATAACATCAAGAGTAAACAAAAAAAAAATTTGTGAGACAAATTTAATTGCGAAAAGAATTGTCAGTGAAAATTGTTTGTTGCGCGTACCATACTATATTTTTCTATCATTTTATTCTCGTAATTTTTTATTATTTTTTAAAAAATATAACTTTTTCGGAAAAAATATTATACAAGTATAATATCTATGGCCAAACGACCTTCCATAAGCTTTTTCTATATACAACAGATGTCTATGGAGGAGATCGGTAGTGCTACTATCAACTAATGTTGCCCAAATGCGTGACCGAGACGAGTCTTAGTCTTGCAAACTCAGTCTTGGTCATGGTCTTGGTCTTGGTCTTGCGCAAGAGTCTCGCAACATTCTTGTAGTAACTTATTAGCGTATTACTGTAGAGATATTACTGTCATTTTTTAGATAGGAGAAACCTAACTAAGCCCGAATGAAAAATTAGAGGAGCAAAATGCAAAATTATATTAGCTAAACCAATCGTTTACATATAGTAACTAGGATTGTCATGTATTAGTAACTATTTTGCCTTAATTTTTATTTAAAAAAACGGTCTTGCAAAGTGCAAGACCAAGACCGATTTTGGGCAACACTAATAAGGGCACTTTACTCCAAGACATCTTTTACTCTTACTTCGCCACTTATTAACATATGTGAAAAATAAGGAAGGATTTACTTTTTGGAACTAATGAAATAGTATCCTGACAATTTGTATAATTTGATATTTGAAGAATAAATATAATTTATATTTACATTAATATGCTGCCCCAATTAGCCGAAGAGTGGATTATGGAGGAGGAGATGGTAAGGCTAATGAAGAGAGGCGGAGGAAGGGGGGTACCTGTAAGCGGGGCAATGGCAAGTGATAATGGGCCCAGCCACTTAGCTCACCTTCCCCTGAATCCGAATTAAAACCAGTTCTCAGTTTTATTGCGACCGTTTCATGGCTATAGGCCCTTCGCAGCTTGTACTCCGCTCCACCGCCGGTCCTAAAGGGGCCCAGAATGTCTTATCCAAGATAATGACCAAAATGTAGAGAATGCTGACTGGCCACTTCCAAAGAATCGAGGAAAGGCGAAACGTAGTATTCTTAGTAGGAGAGCACTAGTGGATCCAGGATTTAATTTTTTTTTGGGGGGGGGGGAAGGTTCAGCCCGAAAGATTTTTTTTCATATACATATAACTGTGATATATCGATTGTAACAATCAGTGATTTAGTGGTATTAACCTAACAGTGTTGGGGGCGGGGTGGCCGAATGGGCTAAAGCGTGTGCACAGCACCGCGAGTTGCCTGGCAACCGGATTACAGATTTCAGAAGATTTAAATCGCGTCCCGGTGCCGGAGGGGATTTTAACTTCCTCGCTCTCACCCTCTGGCACGGGAAAATCCCGTATAGCCTACAAGGCGAGGTAGGGAAGAACAAAAACAAAACAAACCTAGCAGTGTTATCTTTTATGATGAATAAAAGAGTTTTGTTTACTAACATTGTAGTTTTGTGTTTTAATATTCAAATATTCAACATTTGGCGACGAGGATAAAAGTAATGAAGAAAGGTACATCGTGGGTGTACGAATTAAAGAAACAAGACTTTATTTTAAAACACAAAACTACAATATTAGTAAACACAACTCTTTTATGCATCATAATTGTGATATATCGATTGTAACAATCAGTGATTTAGTGGTATTAACCTAACAGTGTTATCTTTTATGATGAATAAAACAAACCTAAAAGTTTTATCTTTTATGATAAATAAAAGAGTTGTGTTTACTAATATTGTAGTTTTGTGTTTTAAGATTAAAATACTTAATATTTGGCGACGAGGATAAAAGTAATGAAGAAAGGTACTTGTGTGTACGAATTAAAGAAACAAGACTTGATTTTAAAACACAAAACTACAACATTAGTAAACACAACTCTTTTATTCATCATAACTGTGATATATCGATAATTAATTTGAAGAAAAAAAAAGAAAGGAATTAACTACCTATATGAAATGGTGTTTAAGTGGTTCTTGAAGTCCTATTAAATATAACTAAATGAACAAGAATACATAAAGAGATTTGTTTTAATATTTTTTTTTCTGTAAAACATGGTTATATTTTACCATTTTGAGGGAGGTCTTAAGCCCAAAAGATCCCCCCTTTCCCTCCTCTCCCTCCCCTGTAGATCTGCCTGTGTAAGAGATCAACTGGTAGAAGATGAAAAATAGGCCAGATAATGGACAAACCTGATTTGGATTCAATAATAACCAATAGTTGAGATCTTGCTTTGCCAGTAATCTTTCATATCTAATATCTCATGAATCTACATGTTTTTTACTTTCACAGACATATATATATAATATTAGCTGTTCATTAAGTTTGGACTATATTCAGGAGTACACAGTCTCCCCCCCCTCCCAAAGACGATGACATATTTTCCCTCATAAGAAATTGTATCACTTTTCTCTTTTCAAAAAGATTGCAAATAAAAGTATAATAAGCACTCTCATAGTATAGTGACTAGCGTACAGTACTGATATGGCAATGGTTCCCGGTGGTAAAGTGTGCCCACTCTAAAATTTGGATGACAAAACTTGCTCCATTGCACCCTCATCTTGTTACACACAATTAATCTTAACTTTTTTTATAAATAAGTCTAAAAAAATACTTTAATTACCATTAATTAACTAATAATAAATTAACTTTATCATACAAATGATGTGAACATGATCAAGTGCTTCTGATAAACTGAATAAGTTGAATTATTTAACTGTTTGTCTGAATTATTGATAAAACGTTTCTTTGTAGTTGTCCATTAAAAATGATGAATTATCAATAAGTGTTAATACTTTTTCAATTAGTTTTTGCTACAACAGACTAGATACTAATTTTCAAATATATTTTTTTTTCACTTCAAATATCTATCCGCACCTGCGATGGTATTGACAATCACCAGATTAAATTAATGAGATTGCAAAAATTTATTTCAGGCTGATCCCATATATAAAGAAGTTCTTTCTCAAAGGACGAGGGCAGAACTTTATAAAACTATAGAGAGACTAAATAAAAAATTGGTAAGGTTTAAAAATGAATTCAAATTCACATGAACAAAGTATTTTTCGAATCTGGCACAAAATCTTATGAATATTTATTTTGTTATGTCATGTTGCTTGACCACAAGGAAAATTAAGGAGAAGTTTTGAAGATTGGTTAAAAATGACATATAATAGTTCTAACAATTTATTAAACTCTAAATTGATTACGCTTTTGTAAACAGTTACGACTATTTGATATTATTGTTTACCAAATCTGAACCACTCTTCTTAATATTTATTTTGTGGTTTAATTTTGTATCACACCGCAAGCACAATGCACAATACTCACAAATATACAACATCAGATTTTATGTGTTCCTATGCACTTACAAGTAAAATAACACTTTAAAAACTGCACTATATAGACAAGGCATGGGATTTTAAATAACAAAATACTCTAAGTAACAATTTTTTTTTTTTTGTATATAGAATTATATTGCTACGTAGGTACATAAAATTATATCCACAATATGTGCACACAATACAAAAATGCATAATTTATTCAGAGGATTACTAGGAGGTTATGTAGTATAAGTCACTGTGTCGCAATTGTTAACAATAAGTAGGCTAAAAACCTTTTTCAAAAATATTTTCACTGGGACCTATTAAAAGATGGAAGGGACGAACTGCAAAATCAAAGTGGGCTCCAATTGATTAAAACTAAAGAGCTTAACTGATGGGTTTCAGGGCTTATTTGTAAGGTAGCAAAGCATTATTTCATGATTATTCTCTAATCCTCAGTTTGGAAAGGCATTAGTCTCCTACCTTGGGATTATTAGACTCTAACTCAAGGGATTTCATTTATAAATTTGTATTGAAGTATATACAGTATTTTGATTGCTAGAGAGTTTGTTTAATATAAGTATATATAAATATTTATATTTGTAAATGAAATATATGCAAATTCAAAATAAAATACCGTTTCTGTCTAGTGAACACAATAAAAAATATTGATGTAGAAGTTGTTGACCGTTGATATAATATGAGAAAGGGTTGATCGGGGGGGTGCGGTCAAATTAATACTAAATTAAACAAGTATAATTATTTAATTTTTGCCGACGTTTTGACTCACTTTGCAGGTCTTCATCAGGGCTACAAAGTGGGTCGAAACGTAGGCAAAAATTAAATAATTGTACTTGTTTAATTTAGTATTAATTTGACCGTACCCCCCGATCAACTCCTTCTCAAATAAAAAATATTATTTGTAAAGCAATTTAAAAAAAAAGGTTTATATAGCAAAATTTAGTGACATATATAAAATTGAAATATCATTATATTTATAATAATTAAATTAATATTTGTATTATGTTTATGATACAGAAACAGAATTTGATTTTAACAGAATGAATTTAAATATGAAGGCGGAGAAATTGTTACTGAAGATTATAAGTATAGCTACTTAAATGACTTGATGGTCGTCAAAATTAATGTTAAAATACAATGTCCTCAAGTACAAAATACGATGTTGTCATCCAATTCAGTATTTCAAAAACATATTAAGTGGTATAAATTTTTAATTGTGAACTATTTCACAAAAAGAGATATTTAACCAGCAGAAGTTTGCTCTATTTTCTTTACACTAAAGGTGTTTCATAAGCAATGTCCTCACATTGTATTTCTGTTGCTCTATTTTGCAATACCAATAGTACAACTATCAAACCATTCCATAACACAACACGAATTTGATTTTGACAGACAAAAAATATTAGATAACAAAAAAAAAAAGTAAGATAGAAAAACACTAGAAGATAAACATGTAAATATTATATGTGATATATTAATATAATTAGTATATATACTATATTATATTAGCCTCTATATTTTTTATATAATAAAGAAATATATATTTATGAACTTTGCCAATAACAAAATATTTTCAGTATAATTCTTGCCTAGCAATTAAAACACATTTTAATTATTAGTTTAAAATTGACTTATAATTTTCTTATATGTATTTCAGAAATACTGTAAATATTGAAAAATGCTCTACTCTTGAAAGCAAAGCATTCTTTCTAGGCATTTTGACAATTATTATATTATAGTTTATAAAATTATCTATACATATTTTGTTTTTGACATTTCGATCTCTCTCACCATGCAGGATTTATATTAAATATACAAGTGAAACAGTTATGAATATTTATTTTGTTATGTCATGTTGGCCACATAGGTCATATCATGGCCTAATAGCTTCTATCATTTTGCTGATGGAAAATTATTCGTTTTTTTAGTGTAAATGTATATGATATAGTAGTTGTTGAGATTTATATGTAATGATTTTGACTTATTAATAATTAACTCCAGTGGTTTTATTTTTGTTTATATTTACATATATATGTACTGAACTGTTACTAATAAGATTAGGTACAGCTAATTCCAGCAGATCAACAAAGTACATGCTTATTTATTGGATATATAATTAAGATAACAAAATGTAATTTTATTTTGAGAAAATATATGCATTCAGTCATTAATTCAATATTGGCTTTCTAAATAATCGATAAATAGTTTTAAATGAAAAAAAAAATATGAACATAGCCAAAAGTACTACTTTCTGTTGTCTAAGTGCAAATAACTTAAAATTAGAAATTAGCATGCTTCTTTGACAAAACTTAGAATTAAGTACTTACAAAAGGAAATTCCACCCAAAGATTTCAATTATGGCTCTTTCTTCTTGAAGATTAATATGTCATAATAACTTAAAATCATAATGGAATAGTAAAACACTGTAACATAGAAAATAAAGAAATTAAAATTTTTTTTTGTTTTTTAGTGTTCATATCTAATCAATCAACCTCAACTACACAGCATTACATATTAAACTAAATAATTTTTATGAAAACTGTTCTGAAAATTTTTACTTTAGTATTTTTAATCAGTGAGTTCTCTACTGGAATTTGTGTGACATAATATTCATAATGTGAATCAGTTTATTTATAATTTAAAAAATTGACTATGAATAAATGGTTAAATAAATTAATTAATTGACATAACAAATCAAAATAATTTATTTATTCTGTTTATAATCATAAAAGTCACTACGAACTATATATATATATATATATATATATATATATATATATATATATATATATATATATATATGTATATATATATATATATATATATGTATATATATATATATATATGTATATATGTATATATATATATACATATTTTAATTAAATTTCTGGTTTAGAAACGAAAAAGAAAATTCCTTTATTATAATTGGATTATCTAGGAAAGTTTGAGTTTTGAAACTAACCTATTCTAAATAATTAATTATATTTACTATCAGTTATTATGTTTCTCTTTAATGAAGATAGCTGTATGCAATAGACTACTGCCAATAGGAAATATTTTAAAATTAAATACATCCATCATATTTTTTAAAAAATTTTGTAAACATTTGGCTATTAATGTCTAGTCAATTTACTCCTTTAAAAATATTAAACTTTATGAATCTTTTTCAGTATGAATTTGTTGAGCTAACTTCTATTCTTGGGTAATCTTTAAATTTATATGTAAAAAGTGAGATTCACAATTATAGTCTTCTTAATATGTTATTGCAGCAGATGCCTATTTATTTATCAAGAAGGCAAATATCGATACAAAAGAAAAAAATGGGTAAAGATCAGTGACATAAATAATGCATATGCTACAAATTGGTGTGTATAGCCTACGTGAGTGCATTAAAAAACATTTGACCTAATGATCAAATAAAGAAAAAAAAATTAAATTGGTGTTGTTTTTGTGTTTATTTGTTTACATGGTGGGCATAATTATACTATGTTTTGGAGAGAGTTTGAATAATATTTTGAGGTAAAATATTTCTTATAGGGTAAAGAACAAAAGTCTGTTATTTTTTCCGAGGTAGGGTAGAAGACACAGGAAAATCCATGTACTGGGACACAGTAATCCTTAGTTACACAACTGGTATGGAAAGAACAGAATTGTCAAGATGGCAACGATTTTGTATAAAAAAAAAATATATTTTATTTAAGCCCAAATAAAAACTTAGTTCAATTCAAAATACGAAAAAGAAACTAAATTTTCACAAAAAAAAAGTTTAAAAAAGCTTGTAATTATACATTCAACAACTATTGTTTCCTTATAACTGAGTACTAAATACATCGAACCTGATTAGAGACAGTATTCCCTTCCAAACTTAGTAAGTGCTGATTCACGTTAAGAAAGTATTTATCAATATAAAGAAATAATTGATGATAGTAATTTTAAATATAAGATAATTACATTTTTAACATTATTTGAGAAATAATACAATATCCTAATTAGTAATTCCAATAATTTATGCTTATTTTTTTAAAATATATCATCTTAATTAGTGTAAATTAACTTGATTAAATATAATTGATATATGAGTGTTATTACGACCAATGTTAGTAAACTAATATGTACAACAATCAAGATGTTGATGTAGCTACCTACTGTGCAATAATTAGTGGTTGACTGACAACATAATGAACAAAGCTAACAATCAACATCATTCAATATAGACAGGGCTGATTGAGTCAAGTCTATATTTAAAAGGTATGATTAACTAACTATGTGCAGAGATATTTTAATAACCTCAAAGTTAATCAAAGTAATATGTTTTATATTCATGGACAGCTAAAAACCGAAAATAATTAAAAACTAGAGAAAATTGTAGCCATAAATAATCTGGAACATATTACTGCAATGCTGAATGAACATTTGGTTGCATTGTATATATTATATCACATAAGGATTTTATTAATTATTAGCTCATAATAATTTTATGCTACATTTCAAAGAACTGAAAATTAAATAATCCCAAAACAAGTTTAACTTGGTAGTATATATCAATTCGCTTAACATTGAAATAAAAATATATTTAAAAGCACTATTGGAAGGTTGTAGTAGAAGTGAAAGAAGTGTTAGAAAAATAAAAATCAGTTTGAAAAACCATTAGATGGAAAATTAATTTCTGATATGACGTAAAATAAAATTGGGTATAATTATGAATTTAAATAAATGATTATATGCCTAATGAAATATACAATATTAGATAGATAGATAGAAAATGACTTAATTTTGGAACAAAGTTGCTTAAGAATAAAAAAATGGTACAAAAATAAAAAATTACATCTGGCCTAAATAAAAAACAATAAAAAGAAAAAAAGTAAAGGAAACATTAAGTGAACATTATATATACAAAATAAATAAAACTATACAAAAAACACTTAAAACTATATACAGTGATAAAACACTATAAATATAACCTTCTGAGAAAAAAAAAGAAAAAAGCTGAACCTGTCAATATAAAATGCCTGAGTATATAAATGCTGAATAATATGTAAATACATCATGAGAAGAGCATGATAATTTCTTAGCGTAACTATACATAAGAATTTAATTGTATATAGATAAAAATAATAGTAATTAAAACAATAATAGAAGCATTGAGTAGCATCGAGAGTAGGAAATTCTTGAATATTCCTAGCAAAGAACATTATCATTTCATGATAAATTACATGAAATAAATGTATATTATTATGAATTTGTGTATAAGTAATTAAAAAAGATGTACTGAATAATTGTTCATACTTTTTGCACTCAATTTACTTTTTATAATGTAATTAATTTACACAAGTATTCATACAGTTTTATATGAAAAACAATAACACAAAAATTACTTACAGTGCGTATTTCCATAACACCTTCATGTGTTTAATTAATCTCCATCATTATTATGGTTTCAAATATTTTTTATTAATCTTGAATGTTTCTGTAAGATTAGCATCTCCTCTTGGTCAATGGTTTACTTTGGAAAAATTGTGGTTTAAATTAATAAAGCCGACATTTTGTATAAAGAAAAATATAAATATATATTTCTTAAATTTAATTAATGCTTAACTTGCTGCATATATTATTAAAATTAAATAAAAGGTGACCCAAAATATGATATGATAACTATCTAAGACTACTTTAAAAAACAAGTGATTTCTTAAGTTAAAAAAAAAATTTACAAATGACACTGGATATGGGATCCTTTTACTATCAACAAACGAAAATTGAATGCCGTGTTTTATAGCAGGCTATCGAATAAATTGGTTAATCACCTATAAATTGTTCTATAGGACTTGGCAGGAAATAATAAAAAAATTATTGGCTCTGTGCGGTGGGGTTGAATGCTAGATTTATGGGATAATAAAATTTGTGATCTCGAGATCGCTGCAACACTAGCGACCTCTGCCTGCCGACACGGTAGTTAGCAAGTTAGTATTTGAGTTCTCTTGTTCAAGAGTGACTAGTTCATGTGGAAATGTTTCCTGTCGGGTTTGGGGTTAATTACAACCTGCTTGTTAATGAGGACTATCTCTATTTTTTTTAATATTTCGTTTTTAAGCAAGAACCTGTCCTTCCTGAATTGAAAATTTTGTTGCCACTGAACTTTAAAATTCATTATTAAGAGAATTAATATAAAATTCAATGACAATATTAAATAAGTGAAAACATTCTACTTTGCAGAAATGCCTTTAACTTATTGCGGTAAAGAATGGAATTAAATATTTTATGTACATTACTGCCTGATTTTTGTCAAGGAATAACTCACGTATTTTGTCTTTTAAAATTAAACTTGAATTTTGTCTAAAATATACTTGGATTATTTATTTTTTTCAATTGAATAGTTAAAATAACGTCAATGGGCAACAAAGCTATAAATAATAAATAAACCATATACCATAGATATACTATAATTTATTCATTTTTCCCAGGACAAAGGCTATGAACAAATTGATTTATTTTAATTCATACTTCTTCAATTTATACCATTCCATCATCCTTAAAGGCAACTTCAAATGCACATTAGATAAGTGTGATTTTCTAGTTATTTGATTTCGTATAAAACAAACATTAAAAATAGATAAACTCACCATATATCTCCTTTTACCAGATTTATGGCAGTTCCCCCTCTCCTCCACATTCCGTAGATTGTGTTGTATAAGTTTATATATGCGGGACATTCCCGTTCACAGAAAATTCAAATCTGAACATTGTTATGGATTTATTCCTGACCGACCCTGGGTACCCACCGCATGGATTTTACTCTTTTTTTTCCGAATCTTTCTGCATCAATAAAAATTATCTTCAATTTGCTTTTACAGGATTATGTGGCTTGTCCATTAATAATTTTTTTAATTCATCTGAAAGCGAGAAATAAAGTATAATTTCATGAAGAACTTAATAATAAAGTTATAATTTGATTTAATTAAAATTGTAAAGGTGACCGTCTAGAGCTCTTCTTTGTAAACTAAATGGTTTATTTTCCATATTTCTTTCTCAACAGGATTTATCTAGTTTTTTTTATTATTTAACTTTATTGAAAATAATTTAACAATATATATCATTATATACTTTATGTAAAAGTACTGTACGTTTTTCGTTTTGATTAAATATGGTTTCAAGCCCGTTGGTTTGCAAAATTATTTTGTATCATAAAGGTTTTAAGCTATTTAAGCTATCTTGGACTATAAATTTTAAATCGAACTTATTAAAAATAATCGAACAAAACTAAAAACCAAAAGAATGTTTTTGGAGAGTCGTCGAAATATTTACTGCTTACCATAAACAAATGAAGTAGCTACGTAAAATCGTTAACGCGGAAGTACCTTAAGTTGTCTTTAAGTATTTTAAAACAGAGCGTTCTTCATTAATTGAAGGCGCTTTCTGTAAGTCAATTTATTAATTTGTTAATTTAGTGATTTCGTTTTTCAAAATAAATTTCAGATCTTATTCAGTTAATCAGATGAACTTGATTAGCTACTCATTAGTGCATGAAATAGAAACATATAACTCAAATTTAAGATGGGTGACTGCGGACTACAGCTGTTATTATTAAAAAGAAATATGATTATGGCATGTAATAAAAAATAAAAATGCTTGTCATGTATACAGAAATTTAAAATCATATAAGTTTAATAAATGCTAATAATTCTGACCATTATTTCCGGAGATTCATTTTCGATCTGGATTAGCATTTCTCTTTTTTTCTCCTTTATTCAATAATCAAATTCTTTCAAAGCTTAAATTTAGCATATTATCATAACTCCTAACATGAAGAGATAGTTAATTAATTAAAATAAACCAAATTAAATGTACTTTAGAGGAAGACACGTTGAACATTGGGCATTCAAGTCCTGTTAAGTGTCATCAATAGGGATAAGATCTAAATGATATTAAACATTTCTCAAATATACATTGATACACCGAGTTTAACAAAAATAGTTGTTACACCGATGACATAAAGTGCAACTTCCGGTTAGCCGATTTTTACAAAAATAAATATACAATTTCTTAAATATACAATTTCACTTTCGTGTTTGAGCTAGACTGATAAAATACACACAGACCATTTTGTGGGGCTTGGTTATTTGGACTCAGGAGACCTCAAAACGTGTATTTCCGTTGAAAACTCAGATTCCAAAATTTTCACGATCGCAATACTTTCCCTTACTATATATAGGTTACGTGAAAGTAAAAAGAAAACAACATAAATTCCATTAAGCTGAAATTAGATAACTTAAACAAATCATTCTGTAAATTAAATTAAATGTTGTACCATTTCACCAAAATATATTCATTGGCAACATGTATCCAACAGAAGCACCTTAATCTCTACTCAACCTACATTGATACTAATGCACCTAGATATATGATGTGTGCATATACATTATATTCATGTAACAATTATGATTAATAAACACATTAAATAAAGATAATGATTAAATACCAATCAATTTAGAAAATAATCCTCTATTGAATAAAAAAAACTAATCAAGATATAGATAATAGATAAAGATAAATAATCATTTGAACAATTACTGTTTGCCTTAAAATAATGATTATCTACAGTGTGCTGAAGACAATGAGGTCACAACCAACATTAGAGCCTGCGGTGAGACAGTTAAGGCGGCTGTAGGGGAGGAAGAAAGACAGAGCTGGGGTGAATAAAGAGGAGATGTGAGTTATGAAGGCCCAGCCTGCAGCGAGCATTCACATGCTAATCAAACCGACTCCTTAATAGGCTGGTCTCGACATAAATTAAGTTGTTCATTAGTCGGTGAGGAATAGTTCATTAATTGAAATTAGCTAACCCTCCAAGATTTTATTACCTTCAACTGATTTACTGTAAAAGGCCTTATACAAAACCAAATGCCACCAGTGTTTATCTTGGTAAACCCTACTATCAGGGCCGTGCCAAAGATGATAAGATCAAAAGCCAATAGTTAACATATCAAACAAAGGAAAACAAAAAAACAGAAACCAAAGTTATGAAAAATCAGCAAAGATAAAAAGAAACATAAAAAAAAAATTTTAATATTCATAAATTATCCTGGAAGCAGAACATTATCTGAAAATTTTGAGACTAAAGATGTATATATGTTTTCTAAAGATCTTGGACCTATAAAATAAAATTACATTATATATACAAAAATATGAATATTAATCAACATAATTTTATAAATATAAGCTCACAAAATTATTCTATTTAGGTAGTTTATAAAAGTGGACATCCTAACTAAATTTTTTTGGGATCAGAAAATGGTTCACTTATTCGAAATACAACATATCTAACGCAAAAGTATGGAGTAGAAATATGATAAATTTAATTAAACTCAAATGAAAATCAGCTCAAGGAGGCTGTAGTAAAACAAAACATTGCTAAAACTATACATCTCACGATTCCAATTTATTAAAATTGCATTAGAAAGAAGATTTTATGGTTTTTGGATGTTTACATTAATACTTTTTAGTGGAAGCTAAGTTATTACTAGCTCCGAAACTATTATTGTTATTATACCAAAAGCCCGATTATGAAAAAATTTAACAGTGACTATTATTTTCCCAAACACTTCATTTATTATGAATAAATAAATTAAAATTTATGCTTGTGATCTCAAAATGTATACATCATTCAATGTAACAGATGACTCAAATAATTTGCAAATCTAAATAAATTTTGTGAAACTTAAGGCTCATTTACATGGTGCCAGTTGACGCGCCAGTCGAGGTCGCCAGTCACTGAATGCCAGCGACTGGTAGCTTGTTAAAAGTTCACGCCAGTCACTGGAGAGGCCAGCGAGGCACTGGCGAGAAATATTTTGAATGACTGGCGCGCTGGCAAGCGCCTACTCGGGGCTAGATATGACCAACCAGCAAAACAAATAGTTATTTTAATATGATTTTTTTATAGAT
This sequence comes from Nezara viridula, assembly GCA_928085145.1. Lineage (NCBI taxonomy): Eukaryota > Metazoa > Arthropoda > Insecta > Hemiptera > Pentatomidae > Nezara > Nezara viridula. Next base: position 87,789,505 of record OV725080.1, on the reverse strand, counting down.
TACTAAAACTTGTACGGAAACTTATAGTACGTGGTACAGATCCCTTTTTATCAAATTATGTAACTACGTAACTTTGTGAATAGCTTGATCTCATCGTAACCTACAACAATTTTACTTATGGAAACTCTTGTAATGGGGGCTTTTTCAAACTGGAGGTCAGCAAACTTTGTCTATTTAATTAGGTGCTAAAAATTCGTATATACCTATTTGCTTTCCACTTAGATCGTAAGATAATTTGATCACAAAATCGATAAAAAAGATGGGCTACAAAAATATTGGTCTTTTTGTCCAATACAACCTCGTTATTTTGACGGTAGGTCACGCCAAACGGCTCAATATAATTGAAGGCCATCTTTTTTCTCGAGTTTTTGCTCAAATTATCCTACTATTCAAGCGAAAAGCAAGTGGGTGTTTAAGAGTTTTTAGTACCTAATCAAATAAACAAAGTTTGACGATCTTCAGATTGAACACGCCCCAATCCCGACAATTTTTGTAAATAAAATATTTGTAGGTTACGATTAGATGAAGCTATTTACGAAGTTTCAGGCGGGTGTTAATAATTTGATAAAAAGCGGTATGTACCACGGACAATTGCATTCTAGCGAAAGGCAAATTTTCCCAAAATTTTAATACAATGTATCTTTCACCACTGCCTATATTTCTGATATAAGCTTAGCAAATTGTGGATATTGATGATAAATTGCATTGTATCATGGTGTATTATTTTAATTGTAAGATTCTTATAATTAATCTATATGTATTCGTACTTGTGTTTTTAACATTAGTGAATAAACATCAATATTGTTTTCTTATTTTTATAGCACGTATGTCTCAGCTCGAAATCTAATATCTATATGTAAAATATTTTAGTATCCTTTAATTAGCCGTTTTAAAACAACAAGAATAAGTAAGTAGGAAAGTAAATGAGGGATCAATTCTATATTTAATTACATAAGTTTTTGAACTTTGGAACATTCTAAAGTAATACTACATATTAAATATATTTGTAAATTTTCTCTTACTAATTTTAGGGTTGATTCTTGTATAAGTCATTATTTCCTCCTAGATTAACTATTAGTTCCCTTTTGCGTACTAACTTGAAAACTATAATATTATCAAACATTATTATTAATTCTCAAACAAGGTATAATGAATGTAAAAGAAATAATCTTGTATTAATTATACATTTTTTTTAGTTGAAAATCTTGACCTTGACGATATGGTTATTATCATCTTGGCATGTTTGATGATATACATGCAATCACAATACATCAACAATCTTTATCATCTTTTGAAAACCGACTGTACTTGATATTGTTGTATGAATTGGAGGCCGTGGTGGCCGAGCGTGTTTGAGCGTTGCGTCATTCACGTGTCTAGCGGTTCCGGTTTGAATCCGGGCAGGGCAGATTGAAGTTATTTCAGAGCAGACCCATAGAATAAATCTCGACCTTCCTATTAACATTTTATACTGACATAAGATATAATACAAAGATTTCCCGCTCCGCACAGGGAGATGAGTCATGCAAATCTCGCGACATTGACCAAATTTCGTAATTTCTATATGACTTAAAATAGGTACAAATTTTATTAAGTTTTTAAGCGATTCCAAAAAGTAAAATGGTAAAATTGTAATAAATATCTTCAAAAGCTGACAACTTTAATTTATGTGGAGCAAAATTCGATGTTTTCAAAAACTTTGGCTATTCTATTATAATGTTATTTATCTTATCTTTTAATTATTATATAATTAGTAAAATGTATTCAGAACGTTTTAAAATAACAACGAACGAACTCAGGATAACCTGTCTCATTATGTAATTTATTTTCGGATTTAAAATTTTCATTTTCATAAATTCAATAATTACAAAATTTTATTGAAAAAATGGCACTGAAAAGTTGTAGTAAGATATTATTTGAATATTAATTTAAAAAAAGTCATCCCATCTCAGCCCACTTTAGAAGTTATCAATATTTAAATATAAATATTTAAGTGTTTGTAAAATATATAAGATTAGTTATTGTCTCTAGTTGTATTAATATTGTGTTACAATAAAAAGTATAATGATTATTGAAATATTAAACAAGAAGAAACCGCTTGATTTTTAAATTAAAACAACATATCTGCTTGTTCAAGCATAATTTTAAATCATAATGAATGATATTAAAGAACTCGAATTTAAAGAAATCATACTACATTCTTAAGACATTAAGATTTTTTTTTTTCTATTCCTTTAATAATAGTTTTTCTTAAGTATGACACATATAATAGAAATTGACTAACTATACTTAGGATAAGATGACTTTACATGAAATAGATAAGTAGAGTATTTTTATTCATGTATGTGTTTAAAAATATTGAGGTTGCGGAGAATATCGTTTCAAGTTAATCAATGTTTTCGTTTTTATTTATATTTAATTGATTTAGGTTGGACAGGAACTAGAAAAAAAATGAAATAATTAATAAAAAGTAAGAAATAATATTTCACATTTTTCTTACCACCGAACATACTTTACCATTAAAGTCTGTACAACAAATTACACAGAGTTTTAACCGCTTTAAAACTATTTAAAGGGTATATCTGAAAAATTCAAGTCTAGAAAATCGAGCGTTTCGTCCCACTCCGGTTAGAATAGGTCTGGTTGTACCTCAGCCCATCCTATACAAAAATCCTCGCTTTTAGAAATAGCGAGGAAGGTATTGAATAGTTCACGAGAGAGATTAGCGAAGGACTGGAGCGCCAGTCGACTGGAACATGCCAGTAGAACAAATATTTTTGTTTGACTGGTACACTGGCAAGCTTCTACTCTCGGCAAGGTATGACTAACCAGCAAAACAAATTGTGTTGCAAAATATTTATTTAAATACCTTTTTTTTAAGGTTGATGAAAACTTATGCCTGGATACAAATTAGCTGAAAACAATATTACTAAAATTTTAAAACAATTTATCCTGTACAAACACCAATATTCCTAATGTAAGCTTAGGAAATTCTTTATATTGGTACTATTGTTAAATATTATTACTATTATGAACATATTAAATTTTTAAAGAAACGAATAATGCCATATATGATCATAATAGAGTTTTGTCATTTTTCTCCCATTTCGTTTGTAGGATCATCAGGAATACAATATTAAACAACTGCCGTCTACTAATTTAACTTTAAACATTCTGTTGAGTATGAAATGGCAGTTCGTTGGAATGAGGAAAAACTTTAAATTTTGTCCCTTTATAACGTGAGAGTAAAAAATTATTTATTTATTCCCCCCTACCTAGCCTTTCGGCTACATTAGATTTTGATGGAATGACATATCACAAACGTGTACGCCATCTCTGCTATGAAACAACAAATATTTTAACACTTTTCAGTTTTCTTCATTTTCATTTCGTCATAAGACAGTTGGCGGCCTTCCATAAGGTGTTTCTCTTTTTTCCACATAGAAGTGTGCCAGTCCCAGAGCAGCTTCTCACCCGTACACAAAATCTTTGTAAATGACGTGTTCTGCCGTCTCCCTTATTCCGCAAGTTGGGCATAAAGAACCTATGTCTTTTCCAAGGTTATGCAACTTACCGCGAAAACTCCCACGGCTGTAAGGAATTGAAAGACCCAGTAGTCCAGGAGAACCCTCTTTGCGTCCAAGAGAATTCAGACGGTGTGGAAATATTTTCTCAAGGTTGCTCCTTTCGTGGTTGTCACTCACTACCGATTACACTTATCTGTGCTATCTTCCCAGATAATCTGTTTCCATTTTCTTATCTTCAACAATCTTCACGCGGATATTCTGCGGAAGACCTGCTGTACCTTCACTTTAGAACTTCGATTTCAATGAGTCTTCTCGCAGGAGAATGTCGAGAGGTACCTCTCCTGCTAAGATCTGCACCTTCTCGTGATAAACACTTTGGTATGACTTTGTGACACTCAACAGAGCCGTACGTTTAATTGTCATCAACCTGCGTTTCTTACGGTGTGAGAAGTTCTGAAACCACGCAGAAGGCGTATCTCAGAATACCCAATATCACTCCATTGTAAATGTTCATCGTAGCTGGATATCTGAGGCTCCAAAACGTACTATCATTTTCGTTTGTTCTTCTGCTCTGAAGCTCATGGTCACACACTTCTAATACCTCGTCTTATACAGTGGCCAGAAAATGTTTTCACACACATGATGATATGAGATATGAAAATCAGTAAGAAGAATTCTTTCCTTTATATACATTTTTAAAATTAAACGCATATTTACAACTTCAATACCACTCATACCAATTTACTCAAGAATATTTGCCTAACAATAAATACATATATTTTTAATATAAATCAAAGTATAAAATAAGAAATTCAATGCAGCAAAACTTTTTGTACATAGCTGGGTTATATAATAATTTATTTATTTATTATACAAATGAATTTTTAATTATTTTGATAAATTATTAATATTTTGAATACAGTTCAACGTTTTAGAGTACCATTTGGGCATTGATCAGATCAACTTTGAAGTTAAATATAATATTCCATATATTTTGATTTCTGAGTTATTAATCGACAAAAGTCCATAAACGTTCAATGTGATTCAAATCTGGACTCTGGAGAGGAATTCTATGTTCTTTTAAATTATAACCGTTCAGGCTAAGGGTTACTATCCTGGTAAAATGAAAACTCTTACTACATTAAAATTCATATTTTATACTTAAATTTTTTATTAAAAAAAATATGTTTTTTTGTTATGAAAACAATTTTTAGAATATTTATAAGATTTTTGTTGAGTTTATAATTGGGCGTTAAAATAAAAAAATATGTAGGAGAGAATTGTTATTTTTTTTTATCACCTTCATGTATGAAAACTTTTGCTGGCCACTGTAAAGTGGCCAACTGTAATGAAAGTGATCTCACAGGTTTCTACATTGCAAATTTGTAATGTTTTTTGGCCATTTGTAGAAACTAAATAAATAAATACATATTTTAAAGTCCCGCATAACACACGAATTGTTCTACATTAATGGAAATGTGTAAACGTTATGCGCCAGTCATCTGGAATGCCAGTGACTGACACCGTGTAAATGAGCCTTATACGGTAATGCGCACAGTCAACTGAAATGCCAGTGACTGGCACCGTGTAAATAAGCTTTTAATAATGTAATTGTAGATAAAATCCAATAAAATTATAAACTCAAAACAACCTTAAACAAAAATGTGACCTTAAATCACAAAGAAATGATGAGTAATCATTCATCATATTCTATATTCAATATAGAATATAGAATCAATTTTTCCTATTGAGAAATAATTATTTAAAATAACTTTGTATATATAGCATAAATGAAAGGGCTTTAATAAAATTATAGAAACTACAAGGTGTAATATAAGCATAGCTTCTAATAATTCATATTTAATTATTTCAGGTATCAGGAGAAGCAATGTACCCAACAGTTGGCTGCACCTTGCCACGCCACTGGGGTGGAGTCAGAGGGCCCCCAAGAGGCATTCAAGTTCTTCCACCAGCAGAAGTCGGACCTTCTCAGGAATCTGGACCAGGTACACCACTTATGGCAGCTAAAAGGGAGAGTCAAGTCTGACTAATGACCAAATTGTAAGCACCTGTGGCTTACAAAAAGCATGCTGAAGTGCTTTATGAACTATGACCCATATTTATTGTTGTGTTGAATATTATTTTTATTTAATATCCTTTTATATAACTTACTATATATATATATATATATACTGTGACACAAGTAATGAATATCGGAATCAATGGAGATCTTTTTAAGACATATGATTCTAGTCAGTATGATAATCATCAAGAAAAATGGTACCTTATGAAGAGCAAAATGTCCTTATCAGCAAATATTGTTCTGAGAAAGGACAACGATTTTTTCAAATTATTGATGGTATTTTTGGACAATTTCCTTTCAATAATTAAATCAATTTTGAAGTTAACTTAGTAATTTAAACAATTACTAAAATCATGTTGGTGTACTTAATTATGTTATTTGTCAATTTAATAACTGTTACCTAATTCAGATGATGATCAGGAGTTTATTGTAAACAAATAATACTTTACAATACTTTAAGATTAAAAAATGGTTCAGATTAAATTATTTCGATAAAACATTAATTTTTCATCAGAGAAATAGGAGGATTAAACTATATCATGTTTATTGCCATTGCCCAAACCAATCATAAGTAATATTAATCTCTTATATTTATAAAAATCTGGCTCCATCATTACAACTGTGGCAACTTAATTATCTAAATTAACTAGCTAATAACTGATATAATTAAAAAGTAATAACTAGTTGTTAACAGTAATTCAAATCATTATGTTTAAAACATAGGTCCATCAAAACTAAGTTTTCAAAAAATATAAACTGTACTATATGCATAAAATACTTGTTAAAAGTACAGCAAAATTATTACATAATTTATTTAAAATATATAAACAAAGTTGGACGTCAAACAAATTTTAGATTCAATTTCATGCAAAATTTATTTTTAAAATCCTGAAGTTTGACTCATTCCAAGAGCTGAACAACGGCCAGGAGTGGTAAAAAGTTCTCGCAATTGCTTCAGAAAGAGATAAAAATTAGAAAAAAAACATGATGAAACAATGTTACTCACTATGAAATTTTATAACACCGATTTGAATAATTGAAATAGACAAAATCAGAAAACATTTGTGCTGTTTCTGGTATTTAATGTTTATAATATTTTCGATACTTTGTCGACTTGGTATTTAATAATCTGTAAATACAAATATCAATCGTTGTTAACAAATACAATTGAATTTCTTATTTCAAATATTTAAAAATATTAATAATGTATGTTAGTAGAGATTTAATCATAATGCAAGTTAACTACAGGGTTTAAATTTATTAATGTAAACGGAATTGTACAGCTAAACATCGGAATCACTGAATATCGGATTCCACAATTTTTACATGTAAAGGAAATCATATACTTTGTGTTACATACTCCTATATCATTATTTAGAATAAAATTCTATGTAATATTAATGTAATAAGCTAGTGCTAAAAGTTAAAAATAAACAATTATAAATGTGTAATTGTAAGTTGTATGTTATTGTGATGGTTATAGATTTTATTTCCACTAAACAAAAAAAAAATGTGATAATACATTGGCATTTGTCTTACGAGAACTGATCCTCAACAAGATCGTTTTTTCTGTCAAACAAAACATTGTTAATAATATTGAAGAAAACGTTTCATGAATTGGTTAGTTTCAATTATTTCCAGTTTATGATGATTTGAGTATTGCAAATATATACGTAATATATATGTATATAAAATAATGTTGTTGATTTTGTATAGACAGTTCTATATTTTTATGGTAAAGCATATTAAATTAAATTTAATCATTTTTTAATGATATTTAACAAATAGATTAGATATATACATACATATATATATATTGCTTATAGGAATTATGTGAGCTGCAATGTTAAGTCTTAGCCCATTCTTATATCTATTAAGGCCTAAGGTTTGTAAATATTTGTAAATAAAAAATAATTACTGTGCACTGTTTTATAAATGTATATTGTTTTAATTAATTTGTAAATAAGGTTTTGAAGAGTATAATTTTAATTAAATATAGGCATTCGATGTGTATGTTTACTACATAATTAAAATCTTTTGGGATTTTATTGATCTATGTGACCTATTCTATTTAAAACAAGAAGGAATATGGCGATATTTAATTTTTTCCTGATAAATTAAATAATTAGTATTAAAACCTCAATTTATGAGTGTTTACTTGTTATAGACCTTCCCTAACTATATGAGAGTAATAGTGTATCTAATACAGAAAATTTGGGGATAGAATTTGATTATGTAATCTTAATACTATAAAATCAGCAATTAAGTGACTTGGCTGGTCCCAATAAATGAATTAATGTAATATCGTCAAATGCCTTCATTAGTGGTTTGTACAGATTTAGGATCTTAAATTAATGTTACAGTAATTTTCTTTTTGAAAAAATAAATAAATGTTTTTAATAAAAATAAATGAATGATTGGTTATTTACAAAGGCTCTCATGAGAAGATAAATCAAAATATAAGAAGATATACCATATAAAAATGAGTGAGATTTCAGTTGCCTTCGACTGGCCGAAAAGCCAAATGGCAATCGAAATAGGAAAATAAGTCACTAATGCTCAAAGAAATTTTAAAGTGAAGGAGGAAAGTAATGTGTAATTTTTGTAAATAATAAAGAATCATAAATCCAGTTTAGTAATTCTTAATAATGCATGATCATTCTAGCAAGAAAATTGTATATAAATTAAGTTCTATGCCAAAGATGTCTAATTATATTGCAAATACCTAATTGTACATGATAATTAAAATGGTTTACAATAATGTTTAAATATTTTTGTCTTTTAATAATGTGTGAATAAAATGTAATAGCATTTTTTAATGTATATTGTAAAAATTATTCCAGTGTAACAATAAAATTATAAAAACATAATTCTTTATTTAAAACATTTCACTGCTGATTAATGGCTATATATTTTACAATGTGTATATGTTAGCATGTAATGAATCTTTAATTATTACAAAATTATGTGTGTTAACACAAAGCCATTTTTGGTAGTAGTAAATTAATTATAAAAAAGAAACAGATTCATGGACAGATTCATGTATTAGCTAATTATCATTAATATGTATGTCATATTTGGACTTACTATTACCCAAATGAGTGATTGATTCGTAAGATATAATTAGATAAATGAAGCCTGATAGATAATTTTAATTCTATTATTTTCTTTTTCTTTCGATTCAACATTCAATCACCATATTACTATGTTTCATTTGCATGAACTTTTTCAACCTTTTTTATTTTTTACTTTCGGATCTGCTTTTCTGTCACTATATTTTCTAATACTAGTACCTTAAAATTGATTTATGAGAAAATTAATTCTAGTTTACATACTTTACAGAATTGGATTTCAAGAAAGTAAATTTTTTCCTAAAATAAAGCATAGCGATTATCACTCCTAGAAAGCTTTGTGGAACTTGTAAGGTCAATTTAAACTTACACCCCACCATTTCCTGGATTAATCACAACCAAAATGTTTATGTGAGGTATTGAAAATATTAAGACAACAAAGGCATATCATAGAAGATTCCAACACTGGAACAATCATGATGGAATACAACCTTATTGCTTCCATAGAGGAAAAAAAGAAATTTGATATAAATAATGTGCATTAGGAAAATCAAGTTAATTTATTCTTCCACAGTAAGAGAATAACGTATTCAACCAGGAATTGGATTTGGTGGAACGATCACTCCTTTGGTTTTGAGGCAAAGAACTGTTCACATCCAATTTTTACATCCTTGTTATGATTAGATCCAACCTTTTAAAAAATTTTCCAAAGATCTAAACAAACCATAATCTGATGGTGCTATATCTGGGCTAGATGCAGGATGAGACAAAATGTTTACTGCTTGCAGTTCTAATAATTTTTCTTTGGTAAAATGAGAACAATGTGCAGGAGCATTGTCATGTTGCAAAATGGCTTGGTTCCTGTTGACCAAAGTGGAGTACTTTGTAATCAAAAATCCATAAACTCTGTTCAGGTGTTCACAGTAAAGGTTTGAGTCCACTGCCTGACTATCTGGAACAAACTCTAAATGCAAAACGCCTTTGAAGTTCCCCCAAGCACAAATCATCACATTTTTCCCAAACAGATATTGGCAAACCTCTAGTTGTGCAGTTTCACCTGGCCGTACCAACTGCGTATGTTTTCTAGTTTTTTTTTAAATATTCACCTTTCGTCACTTGTGAAAATTTTTTTCCCACAACTTGTCATCTTTAGGATTTTGAAGCAAAATTTTGCAAATATCTACCCGTTGTAGGACTTGGGCCTCTATCAAGTCATGTGAAACTTCTTAAATTGCATAAACCAAGGTTTTTAAAATAATGAGCCACAGTGGAGTTAGGAGCCTCTACTATGGCCAATAAATCATGAGTAGTATAGGAGAGCATGGCCAAGCGGGCAAATGTTGCCCGGCAACCTGATAGAAGACGATTTTATAATATAATTACGAGTTCGCATCCCGGTACTAGAGGAAGGGGCCTTTTAACTCTGGCATTAATCCCCCCTCTCTCACTCCCTGGCCCAGGAAAATCCCATATAGCCTAAAAGGCAAGGTAGTGAGGACAAACAAAAAAAATAAATCATCAGTAGTTGCTAGTGGATTCTGGTTCACATATTCAAAAAGAACATCATCATCAATGATCTGATCTGGGTTCATCTGCAAGGCTCATATTCGCATTGTTGAAACACCTGAATCAAAGCATGGCAGTATTTCAATGGGTAACTGACTCTCCTTCTATGGCACAAATTTCTTTGCTGTCTGGCTCTTTGCTTTTCCGGGCCTAGTTACTTTTCAAAAGACATACAATATAAAGCCAACTCAATTCACAAAGAATGAATATATATTTATCATTTAATATTAACCTTTCTATTTCAATAAGTTTATCACTATTGCCCATTCATATCTCATCACTCATAAAAAACCTGCTATTACGCTATGTAAATATATTAATAAGAAATGATTGAACAGGCGGGATTTAAAATAGGAAGGGTATTGGATTGACGGATATGGGAAGGGATGGAGTTCCATAGGGATGAGGATCGGATAATGAACGATCTGTCGAAAGTAGTGGTTTGGTGGACCCTTATCAGATGACCAGAAGTCAGAAATCAGAAGACCTGTAATGAGTATTGCGGGAATGAACAGAGAATTTGAATTGAAGGAGCTCGGAGACGTATAAAGGATGGTGGAATTGGATGACTTGAAAGAGGAAGGATGCCAGGAAATACTTACAATGGTAGGAAGGATAAAGCTACTTCAACGCCGCATAAAAACGGGAAACAGAGGCATCCCTTGGGATCCTGAAGATGAATCGTACAAAGCAATATATCAAACATTTTAGTTTCGCCTTGAGATTACCAGAGATGCCCCCATATACCGCACAGCAGTAGTCAAAGTGGGGGAAAATTAAGGAAGTGACTAGGAGCCTACGGATGTCAAGGAGAAATAGGTGACGGGAGTAATTTAGACATTTTATGGTGGAAATGGTACGGCAGGAGATATTGGATATATGGTTTTTCCAGGAAAGCATTTGATCAAAGGTTAATCCAAGGTTTGTGAAGGAAGTACACAATTCGATGGGATTATTAGTAACAGAGTTTGATATAAGAACAGAGCTGGAATATTAGAAACAGTTTTAAGGAGGTGATTGGAGTCTATTAAGATTGCCTTTGGCCTTTTCGCATTCAATTTCAACTTGTTAGCTCTTGCCCAGTCACAAATCCTATCCAAGTCCTCTTGAAGTTTTTCTGTGGCTTATAATAGGTCGGAGGTCAGGACAGGAATATTTGGAAATCATCTGCATAAATATGGTATTGGGAGTGATGGATCAGGAAGAGAAGGTCATTAATATAAATAGCAAACAGAGTAGAATATAGAGAGGAACCTTGAGGGACACCACAGGAGAGGGGAAGGGCCTTAGACGGCGGTTGACTAGGGATCATACTGGGACCGATTTGAAAGGAAGGATTTCAATACATTTCATTCAATACATTACAAGAATACAATACATTCAAGGACATCAATACTTTTAAAGAAAAGACACATATTGATATATATCTATGCAATTTGAGAAAGGAAATACACAGCTAATAAAAAAATATCGACATAACTTAAATTCATAAGAATTGAAAAACTTATAAAAATGCAAGCCATACTAAATGGGCAAAAGTAACAAATTGGTAAACTCAAAATAAAATCATCTGCAGAGAAAAAGGGTCATATTTTCTTTGAAATATAAGAAGGTGTATTAATAAATATTTATCATACTAAGGTACTAATACAATTTCTTTTATTTTCCAAAATGTAATATGCCTACAAAATGATCATGAATTGTAAAAATCTACCACTGATCTGTTCAATTAAAAAAAGGAAAAATAATGAAACTAGTCGTAAAACATAAATAAATAAGTGAAAGTAAAAATAATAAATATTATGTTTCGTCTAACAAAAATAAAATTCCAATAATTTATATGATCTGCAATCACCTATTATGTTCAAAATATATTTTAAACAATTAAAATAACTTTCAAAAAAATGATTCAGCTTTTAATGAAAATAATTATATATTCAATATCTTGATAATTATAATAAAATTCTGCTTGACTAATAACTGATATATTTTTTTATAAACATTTAATGCAATAAATATTTGTTTATTATAAATTAAGTTTTTCTTATAATAGTATTTTTTTTTTAAATAACTTCTTATTAATTAAATAACAATGTAATAAAAAGTTTCATCTAATTTCTAAAAACATTTTTCTTTAACTATTTATTTAGATTAGTTATCAAGAAATGTAGGCCTGTTTCAACTAGAAAACTAGAAAACAAGCCTAAGCTGATAATGTAAACATACATAAGACATAGTATTTGTCAATATTATTTTACTACACATTTTAATAAATAATATGTTTAAAAAAGTTCAGGAATATTATTTTTCATGCTGTGTAGTGGTGTTGTTATGGAAACAGTTACTAGGATACAACATACCCTTTTCAAGTGAGGTTAGCTAGTGGTGTCCACATAAATTACTTCAGTTAACTTTTTTGATATTGTGAATTATGTATTCACATAATGATGACATAAGAATACATAAATTATCTAAAAAACGTACCAAGATGGATGATTACATGATGATAAAAAGGATTGGAGAAGGAGCTCATGGATATGTTTTACATGCCAAATGCAATCAAACCGGTAAAGAAGTAGCATTGAAAAAAGTTCTTGTTAAACGGAAAGAAAAAGGTTTACCTAATGAAATAATAAGGGAAATAAAAACTCTTCAGGCCGTAGACTGCAGATATGTGAGTTTTTATGACAAAATTCAATTTAATAGTATTTATAATACATATTTAGCTGTCAAACGATTTTTTATTTTCGAAATGTATAAATTTTATAACAATTTGTAATGAGCTTAAAGATAAGTTAATGTTTAACTATACTTAATATGTCCAATTGAATCTGTATATATTAAATTTAAAGAACAGTTTTATAAAAATTAATTTGATATTGATTGATAGAAATTTCTTTAATAAAAAAACAACACAATTTTGATTCAAATAGGCATATTTATACATTGCTAAAACCAATCAGACCTAATTTTTTTAGTTCAAATAATAGATGTTTCAAATGTTAACGAACCAAAATTATATGATTATGAATATAAATTATATAAATGGAATTTAATTCTTGAAATTGTACAAATGATGAATTTAGTCACAGATTATTTACACAAAAAATATTAATAAATAAATGTAAAGTCAAGTAGAAACAAAATATTGAAATTAGTTCATTTTAAATTAAATTCAAAAGTTTTTACTTTTTGCTCTGTTTTATATTTTTAATAAATTCTTAAGAAATAAATACTTAAAATAAACAAAATAAGTTAAATAATTGAGGCATTGCTAATAGAAGAGTTAACACAACTTACAATCAGTAGTGATCCAGGCTGATGACTCTGCTTTTAATCTTTTCATTCATTTACATAATAAAACTTTTTCGAACTCTAAGAAAGGTAATTCAGTCAAACTAAAAAAAATCCTCAACACCATATAAAAATAAAAAAGGAAATGGTAAGGTAAAAATAAAGAGCAATCCTTATTTCACGGTACATATGGAATATCATAATTACCTTACTGACATTTCATCATGCATTTTTTTCCTATAATCGTTAATGTTATATAAAAAAAAAGAAATTAATACTAAAAGAGTGCTTGATTAAAACATTAACCCTTGATAGCAGTTTTTCAATAATATAGCAGTGCAATAGTAGAAAAATAAATTCTATATAATGATAAAGCAATGCCAGTGCTCATCATATTCCTGTCATTTAGATCATTGAAACTAGAACTATTATTGATAAAATAAATATTATAATAAAATATCATATGCATGTATAAAAATAATGAAGTTGTTTGTTATCTATACACTATCGGTTATTGAATCTGTTATATCGTCAGTTTATCCCAAAAAGGTCATTAAGTGACATTTCATAATAATTAATAACTTTGATAACTCAAATAATTAAGATCTTTGATGAATTTTTCCTTTATGAAATTAGAAAGGAATATTAGTGTAACTATATATGATAAATAAAAGGGTATGTGTAATTTTCATGCACTTACCATAAATTTTCATCAGATAAGTAAGGTTGAAAGTTGCCTTTTGGTCCCTGCATGTTTGACAAGTGTCTGAATTCATATATCTTGGTGCAGAAGTGACGTGCGACAATAGAATCTCAGCAAAGAAACAGAGAACAATGATCTCACCCAATCGCTGTTATTATGGACTCTGCTCCCACCAATCGAGCAGACTTGTCTCGCAATGCACCAAGGTTATCCTTTACAAAAACCTCATATGCTCTATTATGACTTATGGTTCTGAGACCTGGACTACCATAAAGACAGATGAACGGTACCTGCTTGATTTTGAGAGGAAAATCTTTAACGAAATTGATTGGCCCATCTGTGAGAACGGACAACGGAGAAGGCGTAGAAATAGAGAAATCTGTACCCTCTATAACGAGCCTGATGTATTCATGATTATCAAGGCAAGAAGATTAAGGTGGGCGGGACACCTCACACGAATGCCAGATCAATCAATCCCGAAGAAAATAATAACGGAGCAGCAGTTCGGCAGGCACAGAGTTGAGAGAGCCAGGCTGCGGTGTTCGGACTGTGTCCCAGGTGACTTATAAGGTCCATTAGAGTGAGAAATTGGATGGCAGCAGCACAAAATAGGGACGTATAGCGATTGCTTGGAGGAAGCTAAGACCCGCTTGCGAGTTGTAAAATAAACAGATGAGATGTTTCAGCAGTTTCAACTTCATTAATTTTTTATAATGAGGAAAAGAACATTGGTCAATCATTTAAATTTATTTCAAAATAAATTAGCATATCTTTCCCATTGACTGTATAAATTATTTTTCTGGTTACATTACTTAAATTTCTAGTAATTTCAATTTTGAATAATAATCATTAATAAATTAGCAGTTTTGAAAAATACTTCGTCAAATAAAATTTTTTTTTTACCAAAAATATGATGTCAATCATACATAGACCACTATAGTGGTCAGTAAAGTATAGATAAGCTATTGCCCTATCCATACAGAGGATCTTAAAAAAAAACTAATCAGTACTTCTTAATTATTTCAGGTAATGAAACTTCTCGATTTCTTCTCTAAAGGTTCAGGATTTATTCTGGTTTTTGATTATATGCCTTCTGGTCTCTGGGAAATGCTAAACGATGAAAAAATCAAACTGAGCGATGGACAATTAAAAGCATACATGCAAATGTTACTTCAAGGTGTCTGTTATTTGCATGAAAATAGAATAATGCATCGGGTAAACATTCATAGTATATGAGCATAGCTTTAGTTAATACCAGTGGTAGGCACAGTTTATTCAAAATACCTACATATAGAAAACATAGCTAGCTCAATTTAATTTTGGATTGATAAATAATCATTGAAAAAACTGTACTACTTTAACCCATGAAGGATCAATACAATATAAGGAAAAAAAATTTCTATTTCATCAGTTGTGCAAGCAGGTGATTTAGCTTATATCATGCTCAACTTCCAGTTTTTCCACCTTAATTAAATTATTAATTCATTAATTAAGAGCACCCAAAATAAAGGCTGAGTGTGCTCTAGAAGAATCTCCTGACTTTGGAATCAATCTATAAGTGGTGTAACGGAATAAATAATTCATTGCCACAGTTCAACATGAACCTGAAATCAGGTGAATGGGAGCATAATACCTTAACCAGTGAGTTATCTCACGCCCTAAATAATCATTGAATTCTTTCTTAAATTGTACAGAAACATAACTGCAATTTTAATATTAAGGAGACAGGATGGACAAGCGGGCTAAAGTGTGTGAAAAACATGCGCTGCCTGTAAAGTGATAAATCAAAGTTTACAAGTTCATATCACGGTGCCGGGGGACTTTTAACCCCGGCGTTATTCCTCCACCCTCTCCCCTTGACCAGGAAAAACCTCTTATAGTCTAAAAGTTGAGGAAGAGAAGAAAATAAAGAAAAGAACAAATATTTCAATATTATTGATTATATAAGTAATTGTTTTAGTTATTCAATATAGTTCATAAAAATTCAATCTGTGTACTATATATTGTGGAATTTTTTATTGAATATTCTTAAGATATTTATTTCAATAATGCCTATTTTTGGTTCATAGATGATAGTTGTTAGATTTTGGTATTTGTGGATTAAGTCAATATACTAAGAAAAATGCTGCAAATTATTACACAATGATTTATTATTTCCAAATAGATCAATATCGAAAATATTATGTGTCCCCACACATGACTTTCTGTAGCACTTTGGGGGAAACAATAATATAAAAATTGAATTTTTTTTATTGTAATATGTTCACTAATATTGGTCTTATCTTGATTTTTTTTATTCTATGTTTACCTTTGTAGGCAGTTAAATTATTTTTTCAAATCAGCATCTGGAATGTTTTGCTAATTTTTTTTTCTTTATTTAAAAAACATATTTTTCAAATAATTATATACATACTTAACCAAAAATACTCACTTTTAGAATCATGAGTAAAACTTTGTTTTCGTCATAACTTTTTTTTTATGATTTTTCCTATTGATGAAATTTAGTTTAATATTTCATTATGAAAACAGGACTTAAAGCCGGCTAATCTTTTGATTGGTCAAGATGGGATTTTACGTATAGGAGATTTCGGACAAGCCAGACCATTTTTAAAGGATGCAATCAAATGTTATACACCACAAGTTTCAACAAGATGGTACAGGGCTCCAGAACTACTTTATGGCTCACGAAAATACACAGAAGCTTTGGATTTATGGGCAGTGGGATGCATAGTCGCAGAAGCTTTCAATAAAATGCCACTCTTTCCAGTAAGTTGAATAATTTTTTTATATTTTTGTATCAAATTAACCTCCTACATTAATTATTAAACAAATAGATTATTCAACAATACAGTCTGTAGCTAGATAAAATAAGACTTGAAAATGGCCCTAATGCTGACCGAAACACTATCCTTTAAAATATTAATGTTATAGAAACAATAAAGAAATGGTGTTTAAATGGTCTTAGATTTATGAACAGAAAAACTTTGGGACACCATAAATAGGAATAATGAATAGAATTAATTATACTGTTATAGCACTAGTCACTAAGAAAACCTTTACTAAGCCTAAAAAAAAAAAAACCTTGAACCATTTTAGTTATTAATCATTGGAGAAACAATTACAAAATATTATTTGTGCTAACTGTCTAAAGTGATTATCAAGAATAAAGTTTCCAATATAATAATGGCTTTGAGTTGAAAATTTCAATGCTCCTTGAAAGAAATATTCATAGAGCCAAATGGATCATATTTTTAATTAATTAATAAATTGATTTTGTTTTAATTTATAATTGATGCTATTCCCAAAAATGATGCATCATGCAATACAAACATTTTTATAGATGGTTTTATTTTATAAAATAATCAGAATACTATTTTGTATAGGGTGAAACAGATATTGATCAGCTAGCATTAGTGATAAGATCACTGGGGAGTCCAACTGAAGAAAATTGGCCAGGGCATACAAAACTTCCAGATTTTAACAAAATATCGTTTAAACAATCACCTCCGCTTTCATGGGAAAAACTTCTGCCATTTGTAAACAAGGACACTAGAGAATTCATAAAAGCATTCGTTAAATACGATGCAAGCAAAAGGTTGACAGCAAAACAGGTAATAAACATGTTTTCCCTTTTAATTTAAATAATGTACATAAATGGAAAAACAGATAAAAAGTTCCATATGTAATTAAATATTCAAAGTTCCAAAACAATAATTCCATTATATGTTTTCTTGCATTATTCACTTAATTGATGATTCATTATAATAATTTTTTTTAAAGTCTATTCCTTGTAAAAAAAAAAGTGGGCAAATTTATAAAAATACTAATAAATTTCAATAGAAATGTTCAATAAGTATCATTTCAGTTTTTAGTCTACGTTTTATTTTTATTCTTTTAAAAAATATTTTTTCTACAAGCTTTCATAGATTTGATTCATCAGATCAATTAAAATTGGCTCTATAAGCATTTACTGAATTTAGTTCAGTAGTTGAAAAAAAAGGTACCATAGATTATATTATTTAAAGTTATGCTTCATCTGAGAGATTTAAAAAGAAAATATAACAGAACTTTTTAAGTCATCATCAAAATACTGTCCAAAAATAAAACATTTCATCTAAAGACTAAAAAAATCAAATTAGCAAAAGTCATTGAAAATTAAATTTGATTGAAAACAGAGGATTGTGCACTTTGTCTTTGTAAGATGTTCATCGTTCTAACCTTTGCATTACTTACAATTCAGAATTAACATTAGTCAAAATAGTATATAGAAAGAATTATTCCTTTAATTTATAAGCTTATATACCAACTATTCAGAATTTGTTTTGAGCCGTGGGGAGGATGGATGATTCAAGAATGAAATTTTCGACAATGATAATTTATCCGAAATGGCTCACCATAATAAAAATGGCAGACTGATGGAAAACTGAAGCATGTGCAAGTTGATTGAAACATATTTTGTGGACAATTATTTTCCAATCCGACTGGTTGATTTGATTTACAAGTATATGCGTACATCGAAAGCTTAGAATATCATCTATTAATGTGTATACTATAAATATGTAGGAGAGTAAGTGGAAAAAAATATTAATTTTAATTTAGTTCTGCTTGTGTACTGTCTCAGTTAGTCATTTTTTTCAGTGTGAGCTTAATAGTTTAATAAATATAAAATTTTCTATTACATTTAAAATTAATTTTTTTTAACTACTGTATAGGCATTGAAACATCCATTCTTCAACTCTGAACCTCTTCCAGCCTCAGAAAATGAAATGCCAATACCTCCTTATGACCACAGAACTCTTGTAAATGGCAACATGTATGAAAACCATGACGAAGAACTGTTTGAAGAACTAAGTCGACTGATTGATGAGAAATTTTAATACTTTTAAAGATTGTTTTACCTTTTTTGTTAAATAATAGTGTATAACCATAAAAAATTGTTTTAAACAAAATTTAAGAAAAATGATTAAATGAAAATTAGATGTTGCATTATTAGATCATTTTAATTACATTATTTTTTTAGTACCTACTTAAGAAAATCTAAATTTGTTTAGTAGTTTATTGGATTGAAATCTGTTTATTAATTAATATTTATAATGACAAGTATGTAATTTTTGACTGTAAAAGTTTTAACATGTTAATAGTGTATAAGTTTAATACATAATTTATTAATAAAAAAAAGTGAAAATATATTGATCCATTTTTTATGAAGATAGAATGGTAAGAGGTAAGAGATAATTATTTTAAAAACCAATAACGAATCTTCACTTTAAGGATTTACAATATTATTCCTTACTTTGTTACTTTATTTCTTTTTTATTAAAAAGTATTTTTCTATTGAATATATATTTCTAACATCAGATTTTTTTTTCTATTTGTTTTTATACAGATCCACAATAAATAAAAATATATAATTACTCGCAAATTCTTTAAAATAATTTTTTTTGTTTTTCAATCACTATTAACAAAATATCATCAAACTTATCATTTTTTATAACATAATTGTGTCATAATCATATCCAAACCTGTTTTATAATATTTTTTTTGTCTTACTTGAACAAATTTAAAATCACAACTAGCAAAAAAATATATTTTGTGAAAAAAGTTATTATGTATGCCTATTTTGATAATTACTTTACAGACATCAATTAAATTTTAATTCAATAAAATTAAGTTCATGTTTGTCAGAATACTATTGGATCTACAGAAACATTAATTATATTAATGTAGTAAAGAAAGAGGTTTATATATATATATTTTTTTTTTTAAGTTGCTGTTTTTTAACATTACTTCGACTGCCATGGCTATTAGCCACTATTATATTTTATTAATAGTGATTGTTAAAAATATTTTTAGTGGTGAGTTGATAAAAGTTTTATATTTTAATAATATTTTTTATTTTTTCAGATATGTATTTTTAACTTTAAAATTGGCAAAAGAGTCCAAAACGTCATGAAATGTATATGTGAATGAAAAGTTAATAAAATAATTTTAATAAAACGGTTTGAAATAATTCCTCAAGATAGTAAATAAGTTTCAAAAACAAAAATATATAAGTACTCAAGTTCTCAAATATAATATACTCTTGAGTATGAATATAGCTGATAGCAATAAAATTTTGGACAAAAATTAGGAAGTTATTTTTATTGGATAACAAATTATGGAGATTTAATTAATTTTCTTTTGCTGAAAGACATGTCAAATGAGCCATGAATTTAATGAAATTACATTTGTATTGTTCTGCTCTGTTGCATCAGATGATGAAAATACACAAACACAACCAGTCAAGATATCATTGATATTCAGTCAGAATTGAGACAATAATGGCAGGGACAAGAATATTTGTCCATAATAGAGAACAAGTTTGCTTTTACTTTCTCATAAGACCGATCTTAATAGCACTTCAATTAGTGGGATTACTTCCAATAAGCGATCTTATACAAGAAAAGAATAATAGCTCTAAATTAAATTTTAACTTCTTTTCTTACTGTACTTATTATACAATGTTATTCTATGTATCAACTGTTTCAATAGTCATTTATTTGTCTATGGCATCAAGAATCAGTAGTTTCGAGTTATGTTTTCATATTGCTGATTATTTTGAGGCGATATTGATATCACTAATATGGCTTTTATCGGTCAGATCCAGTGTCAAATTAATTCAGCTTTTAGACTCTTACGATCACAATGTTTCAAAGCATCCAATTTGGAAAAGAGATCATAACAAAGTTGTAAGATCGAATTTATTTAAATTTTGTTTTGTAATTTTCATAACTTTTCGTTTAATGCAGTTCACTTTTTTTAAAATTTATGACAATGAAGACTTTTTGGCGCTTTTTGTTCAAATTTATCAAGTGGCACCGCTTAATTTGATAAGTTTTCTTTTTACTTACATTTGTTGTGCTATAAAATCTAGATTTCAACTGCTTAATGAATCTCTTCTTAATTTATTACTTGGAAACAAGTTAAATTTGTTATCAAACTCAATAGAAAAAATAAGGCTGTTGCATTTTCACTTGATAATGTGTATGAAGTATTTAGATTTATCTTTTGGATGGACCATGTCTACACTATATTTTTTCATTATTGCAAAAGGGCTTAGAACAGTGTTTAATATGAGCTACTTTCCTCAATATTTTTCATTATATCATATTGCCTCCATCATCTGGAATATATTATCAATGACATTCACTGTAGTAGAGTCAGATGGAATGATAGAAAAGGTAAGGTATTGTCTTTGTTTTTAATTAAATAAACTTTCTCAAAACATCAAATTGTCATTATTGACTATTAATTAAAAGTCATAATTAAATGTTTTTTATAAAATTGGTTTATATTCATTCATAAATAAAAAAGGGGGAAAAAATATATTTATTAAGGGGGTCACTCACAACCAAGTTTTCTTTTCTTAGAATTTATCTGATTTGAGAACAGTTACTTATGATAAAAAAATAGGGATGATATTTGACCACGATCAATGGAGTTTAATCATCAGCCATATACAATCACAATGTTTTTACTAGACAAAATAAAAAACCTGAACCAGTACAAAATGGATTGATAACATTTTTCTTTTTTTTTTTATTCATTTACTTCAAACATTATCTTTATAAACATGTGAACAGGCTACTACCTATATATATATAAGGTATAACAACTAACCCATTTCAGAAAAATTGGATTGATTTTTATAACATACAACTCTGGAAGGTCTCATCTAATTATCAATAAAATATTGTATCCCTCAGACAATGTTGTTTACAATGGATTTCTTTTTGTAGAATCCAATTCAATTCATAAAAAATCTAATAACATTTTTTTCTTTCATGTATTACATTTTTCAATAGTCAAGAGAAGTGAAGCATATCATTATGATGACCCGAACTTCTAAGATGAATGACAAGTTTTATGATGAAGTAATTTGTGTTATTGGCATTTTATTTCTAGAATTTTAAATTTGTTAACAGTTAAATACTGTATTTAAGTTATATTTTTAGGTGGAATTACTCATTTTACAAGTAGAAACAAAGATTGATAAGATTGAAAAAAGGAAAGTTATGTCAATAAATAAAGAAATCTTAGGATCGGTGAGTTTATATTTAAATATTTCTTTTAATAATTATTATTTTTATTATAACAACATATTGTGATGTGAACTATAATTGTTGTGATCGTTTAAATTTTCCTTCAATTAGTTTAACTGCAATAAGAGATGTAGAAAAAAAGTATTCCTATTCGAAAGAAACAAAAAAGAAAACACCAATATAATCGCTTAAGACTTCCTGTATTTTCTTATTTTATAAAATCCAATTAAATACATAAATTCATAATAGTAAAAAATCATTTTATTACATAAAGACCACTCAATTAATGATAGTAATTCAATATGTTGTAATAATCAATAATCAACATAATACAAGATTTTAAACAATCTTTTAAGAGGTATATGTTTTCTTTAAAAATTTCATAACTGTAATTTGGGAGAATTTGGCTATGGAGGGTTATGCCAAGCATTACTAATTTGAGTTGGATGATAGTATATCTCATAAGAGAACCTCCAAATTTATAGTCTGTGATAAAGATCCCTTTTTATCAAATTATTAAAATCCGCCTGAAACTTCGTAAATAGCTTCATCTCATCATAACCTACAAATATTTTATTTGCGAAAATTCTAACTACTACTAAAAACTCATGAATGCCACTTTGCTTTCCACTTGAATCGTAAGATAACTTGAGTACAAAATATAAAAAAAAAGGTGGCCTACACAAATATTGGGCTGTTTGGCCTTCATAACCTTGTTATTTTGAAAGTCACCCCAAACAGACCGAGATGGAGCTGAACTATTACAGGTTTTTTTGTGAATTTCAACATTATTTATCAATTTAAAAATATGCAGTCTGCGCACTGAAATTACACAAATCCCTTTATATATAAAAAAAAAGTCAGTTACAAGCGCACAATTTTCAGATTTCATGGAATGTAAAATTATTTAAAGTTCTTAATTATTTAATTTCATGAAATGTCATTTAATGATTTTTTACAATAAACTAACAATATGGAATTTAACAACTTAATGAGGTTTATAATCAGAATAATCATTTATCAAATCAAAACTATCAAAATGACGTTTGTTTATATCAGATTAATGTTTTGTAATTTATTTTTTGTTCACAGTTCACATTGCTGTTTGTTATCTACTTCATAACATTAGTTCAACTTTCTCCGCAAATAATACATCTATACCAGAGGTTTTTAAACATTACCGTATGAAAAAATAATAATGCTGCACAAGAGTTTTAAACGAGTTTAGTAATAAATAGGAAAAGAATATAATAACAATAAATTGTAAAATAAATAAAAGGAAAGCTTGTAGATATTTTTATAAACCTTGTTAGTGATACACCTAACTATAATACGAATGAAAAATAGCAGCGTCAAAAGCTTATTATCTTATAAGAAACAATTATTCTCAGTCATTAAAATGTACTTCATTATTATGTTCTTAGATAGAATAAAATAAACTTTGCATCTGCTTTTTTACTTTGGTGATTCAAAGAAAAATTATAACTCAATTCAATAAAGAGTTTTTTTAATTTTTCAAAATTCTGAATTAACCATTCTATACCCCATTAACCAAGGGTATCCATCCCCTCTTCCCATGGCAATCACTGCTTCTTGTGTTATATGTTATTGTTCTTTATACATTTCATTATTAAAATCGTAGTTTATTTATAATCACACTTGCTTTGGTCTGTTCCATATTTTATTTTGGTCCCTGGTTTGTAATTTCATAAAACATTAATAAAATAATGGAAATTCATAACACCTTAAAAGGTACAATGAGTAACCTTAAAAAATATAGATGGCGCTAGTTGCGCCATGACATTCACTCCTTGGCAGTTCAGCCATTAAATACAAGAAAAAGTTCCTGGACTTAAAGAGGTTCTTAGAAAAAGGGAAGACTTTTTTCGATACAATGTTACTTAAACAGTCTAAATAATGAATAGTTAATACAGTAATATATAATACAAATGAATTACTTTTTTAAACTATATTTTTCAACCAAAAATGAAGATGGATATTTTCAATTTGCGTGTTCTTTGCATTCGTAATATCTCATTTTTTTTTACAATATTTTCATGAAATAAAATATTTCAAACAAATATTAATATTAAATAATAATAACATTATTGCTGTTTTAGAACATGATGTATCCACATAGCAAGGTCTACGTCTGATGCGTAACTGCATCGTAAATGCAAAATATTTGTGGTTTTTAATTTAATTTAATCAATTAGTTTATTCCTGCCTCGCTAATCAGTTTGCTAACTTTCATTGAGTTATATAATAAGAAGACTTGTATAAATCTATATAATATTTATATATATTATATATAGAGTGGCTTCATATCAAAGACGGACATCTGTAATTGTCAGAAAGTGGGGTATTAAACAAAAAATAATTTTTGTTTAATACATAGGTAAAACTGTTTCATATGATTCTATTTAAGAATGTTCAGGTCGAATTATGAAAAAAATCATTACAATTGGTTTAAATTGAAGCGTTGTTACAGAAAATTGGCTTTTTCTCAACGTTTTAAAAACGAAAGATGTTTGTCTTTGATATGAGGTTTTCACTCATATGGTTTTCCAATTACTCCAGGATTTAGTTAATAATTTGTAACAATTATGAATACATATGCAGATCATACAACGTTTCCTTCTGGTCCATCCATACCCAAGACTATTTGCTTAATTTTTCTGAATTTAATATATTCTCTCACGCGTGATTGGCACTGCAAGAAAGAGCGGATGTCCTGGCTAAACGCAATCTAACACAGAAAGACACTAAAAATATGATACAGAAGGAGATGAGTGTGAAGATAGATTTTCTTAAAGCAGAAAAAAGTTTAAATATAATCAAAAAACCTAATATAAAGATGTTAAATTACCTCAAACAAAATTTAATTTATTTAAGATAACAAATCAGTCCTTTTGTTATTTAGCAAGGGTGCCCATCCCCCCAAGGTCGAAGGCGCGTAAACCTCCCCTCTTCCCTCTCCAAGATATTCTATTGTTAAAACATTAGAAATAACAGTTCCGTCAATCATATACAATTACACTTGATGAGGTTTGTTCCATGTATTCCATTTGTCTTCTTGTTTGAAACTTTTCAATCCGAAAATTCAGAAATCCCACGAAATGTGCTCCCCTCAAAAATATGTGCTAAAAACATTAATCAATTAATTGTATAAACATATGTATTTATGCTTTATGAAGTTTAAAATTATACGGCTCTAACTATTTTAATGAAACTTTCTTCTAATATTCTACTTAAAGTCTTTTAAATTTTCGTATTTTTAGTGAATTCTGGAGGTTATAAAGAAAAAAAAAATTGTTTTGGGGACCTAATTCACCACGTATACACCCATCGATTTTAAACGGATGCCTATTTATTGAAAGGTCATTAAATTTCTGACAAAATTGTTGACTTAAAATCATCTGAATCGGACCAGTTTTAGCTGTTATAGTATATATTGTTTTTTATAAGCTGATTTTAATGGTGGTTCACTTACCCGTTTATATTGCTTGTTTCATCCAAGGAATCTTCACTGGCCGGTTATTAGGAAAATGAATCTATTTCAATTGTTTGTTTTTTTCTAATAGACACATTTAAAGTTGCATTTTAAAAAAAAAAATATATGTAAAGTCTTAAAAGTGGACACAATAGATTTTTCATTAAAATCATTGGGAACAATATATAAGTTGTCTTTACTCTACAACACGTCCATTCCAAATAATGAGAGGGATGGAGGAGGGTTATCACTATCTTTCTTTATTCTTAATTTTATTGATTTAGTTGTACTTTACAATTTTTATGTCAATGATTCATCTAAATGTAATTATTTTGTAGCGTTTTTCTAAGATTTAAAGTACAATATTAATAAATAGCAATAGGCTGATAGTTAACTGCAAGACTCTTACGCAAGACCAATACCAAGGTTTGTTGACGCAGGACCAAGACCAAGACCGCCTCGGTCTCGTCTTGGTCTTGCGTTTGGGCAACACTAGAATTCACAAGCGGATCTACGGGGGAGGGCTGAAGCCCTCCCCAAAATGGTAAAATATAACCATATTTTACACAAAAAAAAATATTAAAAACTATCTCTTAAAGTATCGTTTAATTACATTTAATAGGACTTCAGGAACCACTTAAACACCATTTCATATACGTAGTTAATTTATTTCTTCTTTTTTTTTCAAATTATTTTTATGAAGATTTATGAAAAAAAAATCGTTCGGGCTGAAGCCCCCCCCCCTCCAAAAATTAAATCCTGGATCCGCTAGTGCTAGAATTGATACAGTCACCTTATCCAGTACCATTTAAATCTAGTATTCAGGGGCATATCAGCTATATATTTCTTATTAGTACGTTGGTATGCCCATGTAAATTTGTATAAAATCGTTGGTAAATAATCGATGTTTTAATCTTACATTTGTAAGTAGAGATTTTTATTGGTATGTAGGGTTTTGTCAGTTACGTACAAGGGTGTTAATGTTATAAGTTTTAACATTTTAGAAACTAGTCCGGACCGTATGGGTATGGTATTGATAATGTAAGAAAAGATATTAAGTTTGGAAAAAATATGCAACATATGGGAAATTAAGGCCGTAGATAATTTTTGTAGTGACATGATAAGGAGCATTGTAGATTTATTTATAAAATACTTTGGTTTGTAAAGACTGAACACTTAATGGAATTTAAAAAGGATCTAATTATATATGAACCTTGGAGAAATATCATTTAATGCTTTCCAATTCTGTATCTGATCGGTCCGAAGGAGGAAGACGAGACCAACTTTACGTAATAACCCAAGAGACATAAAACCAGTCTTATAATTAAGCACTTAAGAAAGGACAGAGAAAAAAAAATGAAAATTCCCAACAGACGAAGCGGAAGAGACTGGAGATCCAAAAGTGGGGGCGCACAACCCTTCAGTCGCCGCCAAACCGTCGTACGATACGTTCTCTGGAGAAATGTGCCTGTAGCTGTCTCCTACATATTAGGACTGACCAGTTATTGGTACGTACCTGCATATTTATTATTATATAGCTCAATAAATAATAAAATCCAACACTATTAAAATTAGAAACAATAAAAATATCAAAGATTAAATATCTTTATTAATTATTTTTACCTCTTATTAAACTACTCTTTATTTATCAAAATGGAATATTGAAATGACATTATAATAATTTTTCAATTAATTAATAAATCTAACTCACTTTCATCCTAAAAAATATGGCGATAATTTAAAAAACAGTAACATTTTAATGAATTTGAGAAAATCGAATTTGAAGTTTCTGATTCGTTAGACAAATATTAAAACAGGAGTTTGATTATTTATTTATTGTTATTTGCAATACTAAATATGTATTCTATTTTCGAAAATTAATTAAAATACTTAACATATACATAGCAATGAAAAAAATATAATAAATTACATCATATTAAATCTGTAAGATTCTTATATTATATATATATATATATATATATATACATTACCATCAAAGTCTGAATTCCAGTCGTGCGTCGTGCTTTTACATTTAAAAGCATTCGTCGGTTTTTCATGAATACAATGAATAACAATAGTAGGTGAGGCAGTTCATTTTTAGTGATATTTTATTCTAGAAACTAATTTTATTTTGTTTTTAAGATTAGTATTTATTTTTTATTACATCACTCAACAGATAATTAAAACCAACACGATTAAAAGATCACCAAAATACCAAAAATTAAACACCTTTATTAACATAATAAAAATCTATTTTGTGGTTGAATTCTCGATTTTCAGGACTATATTAATTTAAACATAAAACTTAATTTTGGTAATTACTTTATTATTTAGTTATGACTGTTTTTTTTTTTCTTAGATTTTGATACGTCCTCTTTTAATTTATTGATGATTTATCTTTTTTTTTTTTTTTTAACATTTATTAAATATTCATTTTCCTTGAATAATCTTAATAGTTTATTTTTGTCTTTAGTAAATTTGTAATTAAAATTAATTTGTTGGAATAAAGTTCTATAATTGTTTTGAGCAGAATTTAATGGTCTTAAGAAGTAGTAATTATCAATCATTCCGAATCCTGGATTTTCTGCAGTATGGTTTTTGTTTTCGCAGAGTGGCAAGAGTGTATTATTGTAAACGTGTTTATTAATTTACTACATTTCGTCCAAAAACAAAGCAATTTTCAAGTACTCATAAATCTGTGCGTCAGATATAAACTGTCTGAAGTAACATTTTCAAAGTTATAACAAAAGAGAACGAAGAGAAGTTTCTGATGGCACTGAATTGCTTATAATGAACAGTGGTCAATCTTTATCTTTTCAAAGAAAGTACTTTTAAATATACAATATTGACTTTTTGATTGATATACGATAGTTATGCTCGGAAAATATGATCAGAAAAATTTACGTACGCTCACTACTTGATTCAAGGGTGGGGGGGGGGGGCTTCGTACTGAACTCTTCCTCCCACAAACAAAAAAAAAATCATTTATTTCAGCTACTAAATGTAAGTACATATCAACAAAAAAAATTCTAAAAGCAATATTTTTCTGGAAAATACCGTTAAAAAAATAAAGAAAATGAAAAAAAAAATGTTAGCCATCTGACCTACTGGTATAACTACAAAAAAATATGCATTTAAAACACGCAATATTTACTTCAAAAAAAGGTCTTATCAAACATTTCAGTAGTTCCGGTGCTCTTTTGCAAAATAGTTAAAATAAATAATACAGATATGAATAACAAAACGTTTTTTATTTGCTCGGTTAATCCAAAAAAAAAAAAAAAAATGGAACAAAAAGTACATGCTTATGCTTCACAATATACAAAATACCGTCTCGTAAAAAAAAAAAAAAAAAAAAAAATTAGTTTAGGCAAGGTGAAATTGTATTAGGAATATCCTAAAAAATGGGCCAAAATCTAAAAACAGTCTCATTATTATAGTCAACCAATATTAATAATTTCATCATTTAGCACGTTTTTATACTTTTGAAAATTACATTTATCTTCCTATTTTGCTGACAATAGTTATGGTACCGCAATTAGCCAATTATTGATGTCCAGTGTTCAAATTAACAATAACATTCAATATTTGTTGCAAAGAGGACACTCGTATTTCTTTTTTGTATTTTAATTAATTATAATTAATAAGAAAAATATATAATGTATTGGCACACACTATCATTTTTTCCTAAAAGTACATGAAAAACAAAATTTAAAAAAAAAAACAATAAATAATTACATTAAAAAAATATTCAAGAATTGCAATATGTACCAGTAACCAGGTACTGGTTCATTCACTAATAAAAAAATACTGTTTTATATTTAAAACAAATTAAATTACAGTATTTGTAAAATAAGAGTGATGAATGCTGTCTGACTATATTACTATACTATTTAAAAGTCGAAATCGTTGATGTACTGTTATTTCATATAATATTCAGGGCTTCTTAGTTAACTTTCATCAAAAAATCTTTAAACTGAATTAAATAAATTTTGATAACATCTAATGGTAAA
The DNA here is from genome assembly GCA_928085145.1 of Nezara viridula. Classification (NCBI taxonomy): domain Eukaryota; kingdom Metazoa; phylum Arthropoda; class Insecta; order Hemiptera; family Pentatomidae; genus Nezara; species Nezara viridula. Next base: position 87,759,674 of record OV725080.1, on the reverse strand, counting down.
ATAACTTTGTTTACTAACAATATTATATATATTTTTATTGATTTAAACTACAATGCTATATATAGTCGATAAATGATTTTATACTATACGCAATATTAAACGTGTATTATTCGAGACTATTTTATTCGAGTATTTAAACCATATATACGTGTCAGTTCATAAGAAAACATTATTTTAAAAATAAGAATCAATTAAAAATAGTTTAAGAATATATTAAGTACTTTGAAATTAATAGGACTTTCTCAGTATTTCAACATAGCTCAACCTACAATAAAAACGAACAGCTGGTAATACTTACTACTAGCTCTAAAGCCAGGGGTGGGCCTTGGCTTCCCTGACAACATTGCAGAAGTCCTATCTGCACAACCCTCTCCTCCTCCAGTTCTTTATACCAAGATTTTCCAGGTCCCTTTCCACATCCTGAATCCAACGTCTCCGAGGACGTCCTCTCCTTCTGGTGCCATACATCTTTCCAAGCAGAATTCTTTTTTGTTCTCACTTAATTCATTGGTGTTACGTGACCTGACCATTCAATCCCGCTTGCTCGTATGAAGCGAACAATGTCAGAAGATCCATATAGCTCAAATAGTTCACTGTTCTTCCGGATTCTCCATTCACCCTCTTCAATACAGGTCCATAAATTTTACGGAGAATTTTCCTCTTGAAAACCTCCAACGCATTTATTGTGGGGGTGGAAAGGGTCCAAGTTTCCGCAGAATATGTCACTACTGATCTTACCAATATTTTATACAATGTTATTTTTGTCGTTCGTTACAACAGCGATGAGCGAAAGAGTTTTATGTTTGCGTAATAAGCCCGGTTACCTACCATAATCCGTCTATTCACTTCTGCTGATATTTCATTTGCGTAATTATACCCTACATCAAGATAAGAGAAGGATTTAACATTTTCAAAAGAAAAATCTTCAACCTACAGATCTTCTCTAGGTCTTGAATCACTGCCTGAACTTACAAACATGTACTTGGTTTTTCTTTCATTGACTTCTAAACCAAGCACTTCACCTTCCTCCTTCAACAGCTTGAACAAATCGATAAGAGATTGCTTATTCCTTGCCAATAAGCAAATACCATCAGCGTATGCACATATTTGAGTGGATGAACGCAGTATATACTCATTGAAGTATAGCTTTACAATCACATTATGTAGTGTAAGGTTAAATAGTGTAGCAGATACCGTACCTCCTTGCCTGACTCTGGCAATGACTGCAAAACCGTTGCATTAGCAAAACCAGTGACTGATAAGTGTACCATTAATACACACTTTAGCATTACTGTCATCCATGGATATTTGTATCAAGCGAATTAGCTCATTTGGAATGTTGGAATCTCAAATATCATGCTATTTCTGTTCACACTATCGAAAGCACGCCGGTAGTCTATAAACAGCATGTGTAGGTCAGTTTTGTATTCCCAGCACTTTTCCATTAACTGTCTCATTACAAAGATCTGATCCGTCGTTTGCCTACCTCTGCGGAATCCACATTGGTATTCCTGTAGAATATTCTCGGCAAACTCATTTAATCTCTGAACCAATATGTTGGAGAATATTTTGTACGCTACTCCTAAGAGCGATATCCCTCTGTAATTTTCGCAGAGCAGCCTGTCTCCCTTTTTATGTATAGGATAGATTAAACTTGTTTTCCACTCTGCTGGCATGCATTCTTTGTCCCACATATCCTCAATTAGCAAATATAATTGGTTATACAGCTGGTAATACTCAAGAAATTAATCATGCGGTTGGACCACTCTGTCTCCCAATAACAACTTTATTAATCTTCAAACTTTATCCCTCGATAAATGAATAGCCAAAATTTATAATAAATAATTAATAAAAATAAAACTGATAAAAAATCACCAAATATCACTCAAATACCAGGATTATCAAGACAGAATAATTTTGCCTTGATCTTGAAAATCTCAACAGCGCCAGGTGCAATGCAACTCTTATATAAAGGAATAAAAGGAGTCGTCGTACTGCCTTCAGCAGTGCCAGACGGAATGCTCTGAAGGAGACCTTCAACGTAGTTCGAAACGTTGGGCAATACAATAAATACACTATTATATAATATAGTGTTTTTTTACCGCACCCCCTTTCCTCCCGACTTACTTCTGAAAATAAAAGAATATAAGTCAATAAATGAGAAATAAACCATCACTATTTAGTCAGATTTTACAAAACGCATTATCTTCAAAATCTCAATAAATAACACACTTCCTTCCAAAAATTACTTTTAGAAAACGATTATGAAATAGAAAGGATTTCACACATAACTCTAAAAACTTACTTAACATTTAACTGAGCTAAATAGCGCGGAGTCATTCATAGATATTGTCACCGAAAGAAAGAAATTTCGAAATTTTTTAGACAACTTGGATTTCTTATTTCAAAACACTCAGAATGAAATAGAACTAAAATATTCAAACTTTTATGAGAAAAAAAAAACAGATTATCGTATTTTTTTATATTATCACATATATTTTGTATTTAAATTTTTCATTGATACCAAGGCATCTGATAATTATATGTGAATTCTATTTCATTTTTCAATGAAGTATAAGTAAAAGACATGAGAGATATTTAAGAATCGATTAAAAAATATTTATAAATAATCATACCAATACTAAATATCTGATTCTTCATTAAGTGTTTTTTTTTTTAAACGATAAACCTTTGGTATATTTTTTTATTTTCTGCAAAAACTAGACCTTAAACAGGTTCGCTCTGTATCTTTAGCTTTTAAGTTGTTGTTGTTTTTTTATTTTGGGAGTCAGTTTGCTTAAGCTTAGAATTTTAATTCTTATTCTCATAATCTGATAATCCATAAGGTAATTTCCTACGTTTTCTGCAATTTCTATAACTATTTAAATATACTTTTAAAACTTTATTTATCCTTTTTTTTACCAGTGTGAATATAATTTTAGCATATGACTATTACAAAAATGTGTAGGAATTATTTTTTTTTTTTGCTCTTCCAAACTCCATTGTTCGGAGCCTTCCCTAGATAAATGTCAAATCACAATTCAATATTTAGTTAATATCAAGTTAACGAAAAATTGCAATAAAAGAAAACGATAAGGTGTTTATAAAATAAATAAATATCCTTGTAAGACCTTGCTGAAAAACAAAACAAGCTTTCTAAATAATTATGCCTTTAAGTGATATCCAGCTCTCCTTCACAGTCCAATGGGAGCAACCTGTTCGTAGGTTTCTCATAGCACGGAACTTTTTATATCATAATAGATTTTATCCACATATAGATGGATATATGTGGATAAAATCTAGTATTAAGAAATCGAATCGAGTTATTTTATTTTTATTACATAAACAGATGAAACTTTCACGCCTTAACTACTGTTTATATATATAACCTATGCACATAAAGATAATTCAAAATTAAACATTTAATTATTCTACTCCGACTATAACATTTCAAATACCCTTTGTAAATGGAGCACCGATCTTCCAATGTTCAAGGTCCCAGGATCACATTCCGGCTCATGACAGAAAAGTTATTTATTCTGTTTCATCGGCTTGGTTCGAACCCGGGGTCAGGAGACCCTCCTGTGGCACACCCAGCCTATATAAAGTGGATAACTTTAATTAAATAGTTAATTAAGGGGAAAAACCTAGCAATTGGGCATGATCTCGATCAAACCACCTTCTTGCACAACCGTTGACTAAGAAACAGTACTTTCCCTAAATATTTTTTTTTGTCTTTGGAGACAAGTTAGGCCAGTCAACTAAATTGTTCGGGAAAAATCCAATAGTTTTAAAATTTCATTTATAACTAAGCGATAAATATCCTAAAAATCTCATGAATGTATTTGCTTTTTGCTAAAAATGCGTAAAAGATTCATCAAAATTTTATAAGAACTTGAGTTTAACAATGTTTTTGATATTCTTAAAGGCTCTTCAGAAGTGCTCTGTTAAAAATTATTATTTTATCCCGAATACAAGTGAGAATTATTTCGAACAGCAAGACAGATTTTGAAGGCTAAGTTTATGTAAGAACTTGTTTTGCAATTAATTGGGAAATATATTTCTACTTAATGAGGCAAAACAGTAGATTTCAGAATAATAGCCGGGTGCCTTTGAGGAATAATTCTTCTTCTCTTACATTGAATCTTTTTCTTTAGCCCAATATTATTCTTTGAGGAAGCTCAAGTTCTTACCCTTGCATTTTGACCTCAAGTTAGAGGAAAGGATACAGTGTGGGTGAAATAGTGATCTTCCTCGAGATTATTTGCCGCTTGTTCTGACTTCTACAATACCAAATCAGTAGAGTTATGTTAGATACATAATAAGAAACGTTGTTGATATGTCAGAAAATATTATCTATATAAATATTAATATTATCTAGATTTTAGAGATCACTTACATAAAAGGTTAAGATAAATCTTCTAGTTCTTGTTGGGCTTTTAAACTCTATTAATCAATAAATGTTTTCACGTTTTGCATTCAGTTGTCTATCGTTTAGATGAAGTTTAATACATACGCGCCGATGCAGAGCCCTTTTTATCAATTTGTTAGCATCCGTCTAAAAATTCCTGAATAGGTACATCTTATCGTAACCTACAACTTTTTTATCTAGAAAAATTATCAGAGTAGGGCGTTTTATTATTGAATTAATTAAATTAATTACCGTAAGATGGAATAACGTTGGAAGATGGGTTATTCGGTAGTGGGTATACTGGGTTGGTTCAGTGCAAAAAATGTGCTTTGTGTAGGTTTTTACTGCGCTATTACCTTGCGGCAGTTTGAGAACCCTGGTTCACTACACTCGTTGTGCAGTTACGTTTATTTATTTCCATTCCTTTTTTTAAAAAATTCTTGTTTTCTAGAAAATTTCACTATGCCTCAAGTGTGCCGCAAGACTATAGCGCAGTACATACGCTGTCCATGCTGACTGAACCAACACAGTGTATCCACCACGGAATCACCACAAACTAAATTTTACTCGCTTTTCCAAAGTTACCCATCCAGTCCCAAATTTTCCCCATCTTACGGTAATTTAATGAGATACTAAAACTCATGAATATCAATTAGCTTTCATCTTCAATCGTAAGATAACATGATTAAAAAATGGCCTACAAAAATATTGGGTTGTTTGACGTATATAACAACGATAACTACATATAACAACAATAATAAGTAATTTTGACATGCTTGGGGTGGAGGTCACGCAAAACGCCCCAATATTTTTGTGGGTCAAAAATACTATCTTACGATTCAAGTGGAGGGCAAATGGTTGTTCTCTATTAAGTATTTATATTAATAGAGAAGTATAGTAATTATTAAGTTTATCTATCTCCAGATTTAAAACGCCCCATTTCCGAACATTTTCGTGAATAGAAAAGTAGTAGTTTACTATAAATTGAAGCCATTAACGAAGTTTTAAACGGATGTTAATGATTTGGTATAAAGGGGTCTGTACAGCGAACTAACATTGTTTTTGTTTTTTTCTCGACAAGACTATACTTAAAAAACATCTCTTTTAATAGATTTCATTCTTTTCATTTTCATTCAAATGGCAAACCGTAGACCTTGAAATATAGGTTATGTAAACTATAGAATTGGTGAGGAAGCTCGACTGACTTTACTTGGTTTTTTTTATTTTTTTATTTCAAACAGTCCATTAATTGTAAAAATCTTTTATCGAGCTTTGCAAATATTTGGACTAATGGACAACTTTTTCTCACTGATTTGTGAACTAAGTGTAATATCGTCCGTAATTCATTTTCACATAGTCTGTTATATTCCAAAATTCTTTTAGAAGAATGATTGATTAATCCTAAATGTAAATATTATATGGATAAAGGGAACATTTTAAAACGAATGCAAATTTTTGTATGTTGTAATCCTCCAAATACGAAAAAAAAGGAAAGTGATTGCCCGAATTTGACTGGACACAATCCCTGTCAGTATTTCTTAATCCAGGTGTTGGAACATAGAGAAAGGATTACGACCGCACCGATTGGCCGACATTCTATTTTCGAGTTCGTACGAGCACACAGGATATATTCGTTAAAAACATACAGATTCAATCCTAAGTTCAAGGACTTTACTTTAGCACTGATTGATAAAGTTTTTGGTACATTGATAATATTACATTTACAAGGGTATACACTTATGGTTTCCAAAGAATAGTGATATATGAATCGCTTGAAACAAAGCAAATTTTAATCAGTGATGCCTCAACGAATCAGAACGTAAAGAAGATTTTTTTTTTAAATATGAATTTTCCAAATAGGCTTATACAGCTAAGATTAACATACAAAGATACCAGAATGAGAATAATAACTTAGGAATATTAATTTTTTTTTTATTTCGGTATACCGTACATTGGTATTTTTATTAGGCCTTAAGTACAATACTAGTCGGTGTATTAATTATTTTATATTCTAGTTTGATCATACACAATATTTTTAAACCCTCTGAATCTCCCAACGTTTTTCATATTTAAATTTCTTATAAATAAGATGTTTTAGATAATTTTGAAATAATAAAGAAACCGATGGGAAGTTATTAAGGTTCTCTTGTGTTTTTTTTTTTTTTTTTTTTGTATAAATTAAATCATACTTGGTAATTTTTGGTGAACTTTTTATATAATGTACCTACCGTAGTGTTTTCCGAGGAATCTCAGCTAAAATTATGAATAGCATCGAATTATAATTTAGAAAAATCTTTAAATGATCATAAAATATGATAAGCCTTCAGGAAAAAAAAAATTCTATAATTTTCATAGTTTCTGACAAATTCTTCGCCGTGAAAAATTAAAGTTATGAACTTTTAATAGTATAACTTTTGATCACAGTTTTAAATTATTTATTTTGAACTTTATACCCAGGTTGACAACTAAATAATTTAGCTATTTTAAGGCTGAGTATGAAGATTTTGTGACAAGCAACGACGGCAATCATTACCAAAGGTTAATGAAATTATATTAAAACCAAAAAAGATACATAATTATTTAATATGGAATTCCAACGGGAACACGTTTTAGTTAATATTGAAAGGATTACCATGAGGGTCAAAAAACTTAACTGGACAATGTATGTATAACTTTACGTATGGTTGAATTTAAAAATGCGTCAACGGCTTGAAAAAATAAATATTAAGCTGGATAGAGTATTTGAATATGAAACAATTTTTTTTCTCTGAAATCAAAATCACTCATAAATCAGAAGAGAACTTTCTACTAAAATGAAAGCTAATTGAATATATTCAACAAACAACTTAACACAAAAAAAAAAAAAACTGATGCCATCATAACGTTTCTTAAAGGAGTAGATATCTTAAAATATATTAAAGAAGTCAGCCTTTCTTCGAAAGGTCGGAAGTCTCTTTCCATCTGATATCGGATTACTTTCGACTTTCTTGTGTCTAAAGATCGAATGACGTCAAAGATTTTGGTATATTGTATTACAATCCAAGATGATTTAGTCCAAATGATAGAAAACTCATTTATTATTTATGATTTTTTTTTTATAATAGAAAACTGACAACGTTAATTTACGATAACAATAATAAAAAAAACGTTTCAAACGAAAAATCCTGTTGAACTTATAATTTTACATTAAATGAACATATTTTTATGTATCATTGCCAATTACTGTCATTATTTCTTGCAAATTATTTTTATAGAAGACGACACGGATATTTCCTTATTATTAAGTGTATTAGGTATTTGTAGTTAGCGTTTGATGACATCCAAATTGAAACCTAAGAAACGTTCTTACCAAGTATTCACACGTCGTAACAATAATCCGTGGTACAGATCTTTTTTTTATAAAATTATTAACATCCGCCAAAAACTTATTCTTATCGTAACATAAAAAAAAAATATATTTACGAAAATTCTCAGAAATGGGGCGTTTTCTCATTAAATTGCGACAGCTAACCCACAAGAGGAAAAGACACCATTGTACCCATCAATCAATAAATAATACTGTAATGGAGGATTCCGAACGGGTCTAAAATAAGAGTTTCTGTCATGATTTGCATCTGCTGGTGGGCGGGGTGGTCGAATGGACTAAGGCGTGTGCACTGCACCATCGTTGCCCGGCAACCTGATCTATGATTCTGTTAAATCCCCGCCCACACCCCCTGGCCCGGGAAAACCCCGTATAGCCTTAAAGGCGAGAAAGGGGAGGACCCAAAAAAAAAAAAAATCTGCATCTTCTTTCAACACCGAGACTCTACAAGATATTACTTGTATTATAAATATAAATGAAATAACATACGAACAATTTTCATGTAAACAACTTTCATGCGAAGGAGAAAGCATAGATGGAACACTGATATTACACAGCGAAAACTCCTTCCTGCAACGCTATGCGCCAAATAAAATAAAATGAAAAAATAATATTAATTGTTATGTTATTGAGCTGTCAGCGATTTCCCCAGAAAGCGTCTGTGAAAACGGCCTATGATAGATTTGCTACGGCCACTTATATCTCAGCGGTTTCATTTGACTGAAATACACAAGCATTTACTTACAGAGTTGCATAACGGCATTAAAAAATCGCTGTTTTTGTCAGTTGCATAAAAACTTTCATATTTTCACTATCAATAATTCTAGTAGTGAGGAAGATCGATGCGAAAAAACCTGTCGAAAAAAAAAATCACATCACTACGACTAGTTTATTTAAATTTCAGACTTAAGTTAGATCTCTGACTTCAATAGAGATATACAATTCTACCCGACAAGACGAAATTTAAAATCGACTAATTTTCATGATTTTATCATTATTAAAATAATAAAGAAATAAAATTAAAAATATATATTTAACTCTATATTTGCCTGAATAGCGCCATAAATTTCCCTGAACTCTTATTTTATTTCGAATCAATTTGTAAGGCGTGATTTAACCTAAGAAAGCATTTAATTTATGATAGTTGTTTTCAAAACTTAAAAGTAAACGACGAATCCTAATTTTTCAGTAAAGTTTTTTTTTACTATATAATATTTTTGCAAATATTTATACAAAAATACATTTTGCCTCAATTAAGGGCATTGAGTATTTAGGATGAATGAAATACAAATATACCATATATACAATAAAAGAAAAACAACATTATAACAAAATAAAATAAAACTTGGAGTAACAGAATAAATCGATCATGATACAACATTAAATAAAAATAAATAAAACACATTCATAATTATTCAGTAAAGCAAAAAAAGAAAAAAAAAAAAAAGAAAAGAAGTACATAAATTCCTACCACTACTAAGTAAGGAGAGCATTGTGATCAGGTCAAATTTCCGATGTAGTGTTTTCAAGAGGTTTTCAGAGCCCCCATCACATTATCTCCCATTGGTCTGTCCGTCTGTGCCACGATTATACCGGGAACGATTGGATCATTTTTGTTGCTTCCATTTCGTTTTGAATATGAAACAAATCGGGTGCTCCCAGAGCAATAAATGAAAAACATATTTTTCCAAAGAATATAGCAGATTTTACAAATCTTTCTTATCATCTTCTACTTCAAGTCCTTTCAAATTTCAAATGTTTTGTGTTAGGAAAAAAAATAAATAATTTTTTTAAAATTAATGTAGCACTTTAAAGTTTTTTTTTTTTTAAATTTGCCTAAAATCGGTAGAAAAAGTCGTTTGAGTGGACACACCAGATATTTTTTTTTCCGTTGGCATTACAGATCATATAGATCTTTTGCCTTAACCAACCTTCTCCATCTCTTCTTATCTTGCGCGATTCCTATCCAGTTACCTGCACGCAGCTCGATAGTATCTTTGTTGATTCGATCTATTCATCTAGATATTGGTCTTACATCTGGTCTCTTGCCTACTTTTGAGGAATTCATTTTGTGTAGGGAGTTCCAGATGGATTGCTTCGAGCTACATGTTCCGCCCATCTTAACCTCATTGCCTTCATTTCATTAGGAATTGATTGACCAGTATCTTTAAACAGTTCTTTATTAGTCCATTATCTCCAAGCGTTAGTGCCCTCATTCCAGATCGCTCTAGTTATCGTTCTAAGGATTTTTCTCTCAAATCTTTCGATACTTCTTTCTAGGACGCTGGTTAGTGTCCAGGTATCGCAGCCGTATATCATATTGAAATATGTTTTTGTCTATTAGCATATACCACACGAGTAGAAAAATTTAGTCCTTAATAATTTTTCATAAATTCAGACAAGAATAAAATAAACCAAAATGAAAGCATGCATTTCTTCGATTTCCCAGGTGTTATTTAAAAATCATGAACCAATGAATTGTGATAGTAATTAACAGGTCTTCGAGGAAGTACTTATGCGTCGCGAAGTAGTAATATTTTTTTTTCTTTTACTATTTAAAACAAATGAACGTGAATGTACTTTCAGCTATCGGACAACAACATCGACAAGGCAATCAACGATCTCATGGTATCGCCTTGCCTTTCCCTTTTATATCCTCGTTTAAAAATAAATAAATACAATCCATTAATCTAATTGAGGTCTGTATCAAGTGAACGCTATATTGAATATAATGTACTTCTGTATAACCAACAATAAGAATACCAGGAATAAAACTTACTTTGTTACTTTAAAAAACCTGTACCACTACAACCCATCGAGGGTCTTGGATTCGGTACTCTGTGAGGAAGTACTGTTACAAGGCCAACGGTTGTGCAGGAAGGTGATTGGGCCGATATCACGCTCAACCACCAGATTTTCTCCATAAATTAATTATTTAATTAAGGGTACCCACTCAATAGAGGATAGGCGTGCCCCAGAAATATAGTAACTAAGTAGTCAAGAATTATTAACTATTTTGCTTGTATTTTATTCCAAAAATCGATTTTTTTTTACCAGTCTTAGTCTTGGTCTTGCAACATTTAGGCCGATTTTGGGCAGCACTAGTCATCAGCCAGATTTGAAACCTGGGTTCTTGAGCTCTGGAAGTCAGTGCTCACCCACTGTGTTGCCCCGCTCCCTACTTTGTTATTATACTGTTGGACAATTTTCTCAGTTCACCATGTCCCGTTGAAAAATGTAATCCAGAGTCTTGCAAATTATTTCAATGGAAGACGACACGGATATTTCTTTATCATTAAGTGTATTAGGTATTTGCACTTAGCGTTTGATAACGTCCAAACTAAAACCTAAGAAATGTTCTTACCGAGTATTCACACATCGTAATAATAATCCGTGGCACAGATCTTTTATTATAAAATTATTAACATCCGCCAAAAACTTCTTCTTATCGTAACCTAAAAAAAATATTTATGAAAATTCTCAGAAATGGGGCGTTTTCTCATTAAATTGATTAATTTAATTATGTACCAACAACTCATAAATACCCATTTGCTTTTTACTTGAATCGTAAGATAATTTGATCACAAAATCGAGAAAAAGGTAGCCTACAAAAATATTCGGTCGCTTAGCCTCAATAACATCGTTATTTTGACATGCTGGGGGTGGAAGTCACGCGAAATAGTCCAATATTTTTGTAGGCCGTCTTTTTTTTCTTTAATTTACGATAAAAAAAGCATAAAAAAAACAACCACATGGTGTGTTCATGAGTTTTTAGTACCTAATGAAATAGACAACGTTCTCCGACATCCGGATTGAAAAAGCTCCAATTCCGAGAATTTTCGTAATAAAATAAGTTGTCGGTTACGATGAGATGAAGCTATTCACGAAATTTTAGGCGGATATTATTAAATTGATAAAAAGGGATCTGTACCACGGACTTGAACAAGGGTTGAATAGCGAATAATAGGTTAAGGCTAGTCTATTTGATCTACAACCACATGGTTTAGACATTTTCATATATGTGACGACGAGACACGCATGAAGACCATCCGCTAGAAGTGCGAGGAATACTACACCGTGGAACGCAGGTCCTGGTCAGTAACTCTAGTAATGAATGTTTCGTAACCAGAGGAGAGCTCTACCACTGGACCTATCAGAGAAAGTCTCCCTCTTTAGGCCTTTCTTCGCTAATTATAATAATTATCAATTCTTATATAATAATGGGTCTAGTAATTATATAATCAAATATCTGGAACCGTCCGCTAACTGTAGGCGTTACTAGCACCATCGGGCTCTAATAAACCGTTCGTAAATCCTTAAGAATCAGTGACACTCATTAATGTCCTTAAACAATATTTATTAGTTCACAATGCGCTGAAGAATATTCAAAAGTATCTAAAACCGGAAACATGTGAAGATTAAAATAATTACGACAACAAGAAGAGTAAAAAAAAAAGAATAGTTAGGTAAAAGAAAAATTAAAATAATAACGGATTTTATCATATTTTTTTGTATTAGTGTACATTTTAATTTTACTAATTTTCAATATAGAATCTAACGAAGTGCAGCAGTGAATGTTTGGCTTATATTATTATTATTGAAAAATTGGAGTTGGAAACAAATCTTGAGCGTCAGAAATGTTCTGATCTTGAATTCACATTATTCTGTTTTAATTTTTTTTCGCTGGAGGGAGCAAACGAGGAGGCGTACTAATAAAACAAAGTGTTTTACAAATATATTTTTATATATTAACTAATACTTCTGTATATTTATATATAAGTTCATATATTGTCCTAAGGATAGAAGAGTATGCTGTGTATATAGCAACCCAATATAATTGGGCAGCAATCCTTTATATTTTATATTTTATTAAAATAAAGTGTTTCTCTCTCCGTGGTGGCCGAGCGTATTGATGCGTTACTTTATGCTTTATCATTCTCGGACGCAGCGGCTCCGGTTCGAATCCGGCCTGAGCGGGTTATTTCTTGGCGGTCCCATGGAATGAATATCGATCTTTCCACTCTGGTTAAAATAGGTTTGGTTGCAGCTCCTTCTCTACCGTATGCTATTTTTTTTTTAGGAAAAAATGTATATTAGTAACTGGGATTAATAAAAAACTTTTATATATACAATTAGTTTTGTATTAATATTTTTTAAAATAGATAAACGTCACTTTTTCAAAGCACATTCGCTCTTATAACTGGCCACGATAACTAGTAAAGTTTTTTTGCTTTTGAGCCGAGCTTATATAATTTTTTTTTTTTTTGTATTTTGCCAAGTAACGTATAAATTATTAAGATAACTTTGCCATAAATTTGACCATTGCCTTTTTGAAAACGAAATTTATGAAAAATAAATAGTCTAACATTTAGTCTAATATTTTATGAACTTCTAAGCACTTACGATTTCAAGACTATAACTATTTTTCCGATTTAAATATATAAATTGTAAAAAAATGCATACATTTCGAATTATAGTTTTCAATACTCAATAGTTGACCGTTGTTTAATGAGGGAAGAGATGGTATTTTGTGATGGTCATCAAAACAACTTAAAATAGTGAAAACTATTTTATGAAACCTATGTTTCAACACACATAAGTAGGTTTTCTTCATTACTGCTTCTGTATGGAACTACCACAAATAGTTTCTCCTGTTTTAGGTTTTTTTTATCACCACCAATCTGGACCATCTCTTTCCGAACTATAGTTTTCTATTAACCGATTTATATGATCTCTGTTAACATAGTTAGTGGACAATTCTAGAAAGTAATTGTAATTCGTTCACGAAAATTAAACTATCAATCAAAACAAAAAATTCTATTTTGTACAATATTATGTTTTTATATAATTTCTAATAGTATTTATCTATATAGAAATATTTTAACTTATTTTTTCTATTATTTTAACATTATTTTATGATGGTGAAACAAACATGTTTACTTTTTTGTATATTCAATATAAGGAAACACATATTAAATAAAATAAATAAATAAATATTTTATGAACTTTAATTTAATAGTTTAAATCTGACGATAAAAAAAACAACATAAGTTTGATTACAAAACAATACAAGTTTACTGTAAAAAGCAATGACACGAAATGCATACGGATCAATTACAAGATGGGACATTGCAAGGGTATTTTTTACACTTGGAACATGTTTTCGTAGTGTTTATATTTTTTTTCATTCCACACATATAACATCTTCACGTGAAATTTAAATAATTCAATTGAAACATAAACACCAAAAATATCCAAGAAAAACTAAAAGTATAACACGCGCAGCGCACGCAGTGTACCACCACAGTTTCCAAGCAATTTAAAAAAAATACTGGGGGTTGTAAGGGTCAGGAGAAGGTAACTAGGGAGTAGAAGGACAATAAGGGTAACGAATACAGGCGATAAACACGACATCTGGATACCGAGAGATTGGACAGTCTAGAAACCGAGGCTGGTGCATTCCTTGCGACAACGCCCGCTTGAAGGTTAAACGGTCCCCTTCACAACTAATAATAGTCGGGATTATTATTTTAAACGTTTTAATTAGATTTACCCTTACCGCTTCTCTCGAAAGTATATTTTTCCTTTATCCTCTACTGGATCATTTCTGGAATCCAAGATGCTTATCCAATTATGACCACAGTTGTAAGGTCAAGATTAACAGGCCGGAATCGAACCGGCACTCAGTATAACATCTTCATGGACATTTTCCGCAGAGCACGCATTTACCTCATATTAGAGGGAGAGGTGAACTATAGAGGATTTTTCGCCCAAAAAATAAGAAAAAGAGTTTGCATTTTTTTCTTTCTTAACTCTCAGAACAAAATATATACCCACGCCTTGGGGGCGGGGTGGCCAAAAGGGCTAACGCGTGTGTACAGCACCGCCGTTGCTCGGCAACCTGATACATAAAACAACTGGATAAAAATGGATAAAAAAAGTTCGCATCTCGATGTAGGGGCAGTCTTTTAACGCTGTCATTAATCCCCCACCCTTAGTCCCTAGCTCGGGAAAAAACCCGGGTACCCTTAAAGGCGAGGAAGGAAAATATCCACTTCTAGCGTGTCAAGCTTAGCCATTTATACAAACTAGTATCCGAAAACAATCTCTGTTAAAACATTAAAATTCGAAATGGTATTATTATGTATTGCAAAAAAGAACTACAATGAGAAGTTTTGATTGTTATCTTTTCATTATAATTTCAATTGGGAAAGTAATGTATGACGCCTCCAAAATATAACTTTAACATTATCTGGCGATTAGTCATAGGCAGTAAAAGTTAGTGAAGGGAGCTTGCATCGAATCCTGTTGATATGCATCTCCATCGCCGAGAGCTGATGAGAATCGACGGGAGTGCAACGCACATGACCTCCGGTACATGTTGATATTACAGGCGATAGAATGAGAAAGCTGTTGGTCCAGGCTGCCAGTGCACATGTAATCGGTCTAGGTCCTCCTGCTGGGTCACTTCGAGGAAGCTTGAGGGCCTGCAGGCCTCTTGGTCATCGTCGCTTCCTGGTAGCAGGAAAAGAACAGACGAAAGGAACGGACATTATTTTATTTTTTTGTTTGACAATGTATTTTATTATTTCCTTTGTACAACATAAATAGTTCACTTCAAATCATGATTCCAAATGAAAATCAGTCGTTTATTTCCAAAGTGATCCCTAAACAATTTTAATGTAAACCGTTCCCATGTAAAAACACCTAATAAATCCGATAGTGCAGTTATTTATTTATTTTTTCATAAACGCTCCTAAAGATTAAAAAAAGTGGAGTAAAAATAACTTCAGGGCGTTTTTTTTTTCAAGGAATGTAATGAATCTTGCATTTATTCAGTGTTTTTAAAAAAATAATCCATCAAAAGCCATTTTTAACTTCTTTTATTGTACCACTGAATAGTATTGTAAAAAAAAAAAAAGTTATTTTTTATAGTACAATTTTATAAATTTTTCCCTTTGAATCATACATTTTTTTCCCCTCCAATTCAAACACAATCAAGAGCTGTTTCTTTTTAACGAGCCTGAAAGTTTATTTTTTTCCACAAAAAATCTTCTACAATCCTCAAAGTTTTTTAATTATAATTGAAATACTCAGAAATTTTCGGAAATACGTGCTACATATAAAGAATTTCTTATTTTAAAATATTGGTTTTGATATTACAATTTGAATTGAAAATGTATTTATATTTTATATAACGCTATAGCCACCAGGTTATGGGGTGAAATATTAACTTTTATTTTTAAACAGTCCCGGTATTACTGGATTATTTTTAATAATCGTTCTTTTATTTTGGAAGTAGAACTTTGTCCAATGGAATTTTCAAACTAAAAGTTTTATTTAAATTTTAGTTCTTGAAACATTTAATTAAAATTTTTTTGAAGACAATGCTTTACGCCCAAAAGAGAATGTAATCCCTATTACTTCTTAATCATCATTTAACGTAACTTTTGTTAAGTACAGACATAAATAGAAGTTTAACTTTTATTATAACCTAGAACATTATTTTTAAAAAACGTTTCCATAATTTTTATTAAAAAATTAATTTTAAAATATTGGATGGGATTTGACGAAATTGAATGGGGCCATCTAGGTACCAAACCGCACAATTCTTGAAAATTTTATCAAAAAGTGGATTAACAGAACATATGAATTTGACTAGAGACAGACAGACACGGAACCAACTTTTATCATTGATGCCCAAAACGTATAACTCGAGTGAAAATTTTCGATTCAAAGCACAATTCTTTTTTTTTAACCTCATGCACGAGCAAAAAGTTTTCTTACCTTCGGTGGTAAGGAAGTAACATATTATGTCAATTATACCATTAATTTTATAAAATTATTATAATAGATATTATAATATATGTAATAAGATTTACGTTATGATTATTTAAAACTAGGGAGGATATTCCCTGTGCGCCAAACCGCGGACCCACCCCCATTTTACAAATTATTCAATTGTTCATTTAATTGTATTACTCTTTGCTCAAATTGTATAACTGTAATTTACATGTATTCTGTAGTTGTATTTATATTTATATTATATTTTAACAACATAAAATAAACGAAACCAAAGTTCACACATTTTTTTTTATTTCTTTAAAAATCAATATTATACATCGCGCGTTATTGCCAATTTATATTATTATATAATTATAATTATTCTTATTGCCGATTTGTAACCATAATACGGAAGAAATAGTAGTGAGAATAAGGAAATAAGAAACGGATTTGTCTTCGTTATGGTATATCTCGCTTTTTATATGTAAAATAAAATATGACAGTCATTAAAAACTTTTTTCTATAATAGAGAAATATACTTACAGATAAATTCTACAATGTAAATTGTTTAACAAATCTCGACCAAAATCTTTTCACTCGTTTGAATATACTTTAAAACTGTAAAATTTAACGAATAAATTAAAACAAATCTCGGTTTTAGTTCGAGTATTACAGAATAAAAAAAGGGTAAGCAACCAAGTGTTTTAATGACCTGTTTAATACTCAAATATCGAATATATTAATGTCCATCGGTAATTAAATATAACCTTGGATTTTTTTTTCTAGACAGGTTTAATCAAAGGAAAGTAGTTCGTTCTGGGAATATTACTTTCGAATATTTTCTTACTTTCGCTGAAATTAAATGCAGGCTGCGCTTGCGGTAATTTAAGGGAAAGGCAACAAGTTGAATAAAATATCTAGCACTTATTGCAAATGGATAATTTAAAAAGAAGCGGAATTGTTTTAAAATAATATCCGAAATGAATTCCGCTTAGGTTTATAATTATACAAATGTATGTCTGGTGTGAAAGTAACAATGTTTTTTAATCATTTGGATTTAAAAGAAAATTTAAAAAAAGTTTACGTTAATGACTATCCTATTTCTCTTTCCATCACATTTAGATGGATATAAATAGAAAATTTTTAAAAAAATGTACATGAATATAAGGCGAATATTATTATGATGAAATATCATAATAAGGCGCTGTTTAAAGAAACAAATAATTATAAATGATAAGAAAGAGGAATGTATACCAGTAATAAAATTCTTTTCCTTTGTTGTTATATTTTTAAAAAATCAATGACAAAAACCTTTTAAAAATTAATAAAATACTAAAATTATTCTTTACACTAGATTATATAAGGATACCAATTAATTCAGATGCAGTAACAATTTCAAAATGAAGTAGCAATGAAATCATTTACAAAAAAATACTGAAAATCAACTTAATAAATTTAATTTTTTTCCTTAAAGTAAAAATATTTATCATATTTAAACAAAACATTGGTCACATACTCATAGGCAAACGAACCCGTAAGAAAAATATCATACAAGTTAGAAACACAATGGATTAAAAAGGAAAAAAATGTTTTATTTAATATTGGTGCTCTATTGAGCATATATGTGAAAATCATAGTATATTGGCTATTGTGTTTGTGGATCGATTATTATTGTTTCAATTATTTTTAGAGTGCAAGAATAGTTTTGATTTTATAAATCATTTTAAAACATTTTTTTATTAATATTTATATGTTATTTACAACTGTATAAAAAATAAAATACATCTAGTAAATGTGTACATTTATATAATGACATGAAACACATGTTGAGAAACTACCCATTGGCAGCACTCTAATAATATGTCTATATTAGGAAATCACGGGGCCATCTTATTTTCAGACGTCTCGGAGGGTTATCAGGAATTGAATAGGAAGCAAGGTTAGAAAGAAGAGGGTTGTGATGGTTATGAAGTCTATTATGGAAGGATAGATATCTGGATTCGGCCAAATCTGAAACACAAGGAACATTAAGGTCATTACGGATGT
Organism: Nezara viridula; assembly: GCA_928085145.1. Classification (NCBI taxonomy): domain Eukaryota; kingdom Metazoa; phylum Arthropoda; class Insecta; order Hemiptera; family Pentatomidae; genus Nezara; species Nezara viridula. The sequence continues at coordinate 87,741,069 of OV725080.1, read as the reverse complement.
TTTTATTTGTAACAAAGTAAGGAGCATTGAGGATTTTGGATTGTAAGGATAACATAAAAATCAATTTTCATATTGTACCCTACGAACACTTCAGTCATTGCGCTGGGACGCTATGCAGTTGAAACTGAAATGCTAACCTTTCAACCACGCCTTCTAAATATAACAGTCATGTAGCCATGTGGTTGGTCTATTCCTAAATCGGCTGTTCTAAAATGCACCTAAGAACGTCCGGAAACTATTATATAAAGATGGCTATACATATATATAATCACACACACATATATACATATATATATATATATTGAGATAGATAGAGAAATAGATTTATAAGAAAGTCCATTGGTTCTCATAAAACAATGGATATGCTGTAACAACTACCAAAAACTATATTGATCTACTCCGCACCAACATACAGATAAACTAAAAAATACACAACTAATTGATTCACCACCATAATTAATAATAACGCTTTGTGTGACATTGGAATATATATCATAATAAATATTCCCGACAAACTACAAGAAATCCTCTACGTTCTTACAATCCGTAAGTTGCATGGCTCTACATTAATGGTGTGACTGTTATTCATAAGGTGATTCTAAGATGGCCAGAAAAAATGGAGTGGTGTGAAAACGTATTAAAAATGAAAGAACCGTTGTTTCCTTGTTGTCCAAGAATGTACTCCATCTTAGGACAAGTTCTAGATCGATGGACTAGAGATTGGAATAAGGATTTCCCAGATGCTGTAACAAACACACATCAAACCTATCTATGAGAGATCTATACGACTATCGGTTCCAAAACAGGACCAGAAACCTTCCTTCTTAGAGTTCTTTCACACGGGTCCCATTTCGAACTAATTTCTTTTTCCAATTTCGAAACTTCGTTCCGCCGTCGATACGGTTACATAAATTTGGATGTTCGAATGGCCACTTTCCATTTCAAAATTCATTGCTTTGATAAAGCGACCGACAGATTTTTCTCAGTTAAAATTATAATCATGGGTGATAGATAGACAGGACGCAGTCAGTTTTGAAAGATTTTTATTGCCAGCGCTTTAACCCAAGCTTGTGGGTCATCATGGAGATATGTTACCAGCACTAAAGGTGTACAAGTACCAATCACTGGGACCATATATGGTTCTGGCTGGTAACATGTCCTGTTGACCGTCAAGCTTGGGTAGAAACATGGGAAATAAAAGTTTTGAAAAACTGTCTGCGTCCTCTATCATTCTATTTACTATAAATGCGTATGTGTGTACAACAGTCGAATAATTTCCTAGGAACCAGATTCCGTAGGATTATTTTTGTAATAAATTCACTAAAATCTTAAATCAAATAGAGTGGTTGTACTGACAAAAAAAATATATCAATGAAATACGGGTCACTTCAACCAGGATGTTCAATGAGTTCACTTGAGTGTAAACACAAAACAGTTATTACTTGTATTTCAGGATATGTATAAACAAAATGCATGACTAAAATAAGTTGAAATGTCACTTAGATTTACGTAAAATTAAATTAAATTGTAAGATAATTTTATAAAATATTTATTTTCTTCAATGAGGTACTATTAAAAATCCTTTTATTTAAGATCAATCTATAAAATTTACATTTACTAAAGTCGTAAGATCAATGTTTCGTACTCTTTTGTCCATTTACAAATCAAAAAGATATGTCTTACGGTTGTCAATAAAATTTAAAATTTAATAAAATGTACTTCATTCCCGACGTATATTATGGTTATTTCATAATATCATCCTTTTTCTTCATTTTATTTCTTAAATTATTAGTCATTTATCATATAATTGCAACATACCGATGTCCATAATTGGAATAACGAAGAAAGACTTGTTAAAACAAAATAGAATAAGTCAACAAAACTTACTACAGTTGTTAAAGAAAGAATTATTGTACCATTGGTTGAAGTTTCTAAAATTATTGCAAATAAAAAAATAGCATCTTTTCTATTAATAGCATTTTTATAATTCACAGATTAAAAAATTGTGACAGCTTTTTATACTTGCGGCTGAAAAATATGTTTATTTTCGGATTCAAAATATGTGAATGTATTGTATTTTTAGAATAAAATGTGTTTATTTATAAGTCACCTTTCAAAACAAACAAATATCAAAGTATTTTTAACCAAACGAATCTTTATGCCGCTTTCCTCAAAGTTGTTGATAAAATGCCACCAGATTACACGATTATTTACTTGAAATGTCATAGGGCAGTGGAAGGACAAAGTTGGAAAAAGATGTGTGTGTGTGTACTTTAATATTTGTAATAGTTGAAAAATGAAATGTAGGATAAGAAATTTTAAAGTTTTAAGCGAATAATATCAGAAATTCGTTAGTAACTGGATTGTGCTATTCAGTTACATAGGAGTCCCTAAAAAGTTTTTTTTTCTTTTAATAAATTCCGTGATTTAATTTTATATTCATAAAATGAAATAGCACTACAGTGACATAACTGGCACCATATGGGTGTACTTTAGAAGTCACTTCATTTTAGGCGAATTTAGGAACTGCATTGGCTTGACTAAGACCTTAAAAACATACTTAATGAACTACACGCCTATATGGATTTTGTATAATAAACCTAGATTGTAATCGATCACTTTACTAATATTTACAACTTAAGCAAGAAATCAGGAGATTTTCACTTTCATGGAAATTTTTCAATAGTTTCTGTGAATCTTTTTAGGGAAAAAAGATTAGGTATAAAAGATTTTTTATCAAACAAATAGCTACAAACATTAATAAAAATAAATAATAAAAAATTATTTATGTACTACAAAAGAGTCCGCGGTACAGACCTCTTCTTATGAAATTATAAACATCCGCCAGAAACTTCGTAAATAGCTTTATCTCATCGTAACCTAAAACTGGAACGTTTTCAATCTGGAGGTCGGCAAACTTTGTCTATTTAAAAAAAAAAAAAAAAAAAACTGTACCACTACAACCCATGAAGGGTCTTGGGTTCAGCACTATTTAGGGAAAACACTGTTTCTTGGTCTACGGTTGTGCAAGGAGCTGATTTGACCGAGATAAAGCTCAACCACCAAAATTTTTCCCCTTAATTAATTATTTTAATTAAGGGTACTCACTTTATAGAGGCTGAGTGTGCCCCAGGAGGGTCTACCTACCCAGGATCGCCTCACAGCCAATGAAAGAGAATAAATAATTTTTCTGCCATGAGCCGGGATTCCAACCTGGGACCTTTAGCATTGGAAGCTTAGTACCCTACCACTGAGCTAACCCACTCTCTTGTCTATTTAAATTAACTTTAATTATTAAAAACTCATAAATACCCATTTTCTTTCCATTTGAATCGTAAGACAATTTGAGCACAAAATCAATAAAAACAGGTGGCCTACAAAAATATTAGGCCATTTGGCCTGTATAACCTCGTTATTTTGACATTTTAAGAGTTTAGGTCACACCAACCAACTGAATTTTTTTGAAGGGCACATTTTTTTCTCGATTTAGGGCTCAAATTAACTTACGATTCAAGTGAAAATCAAATAGGCATTTACGAGTTTTTAGTATCTAATTAAATAGAATAAGCTTGCAGATCTTCAGATTGCAAACTCCCCAATTCCGAGATTATTCGTAGGTAAAATAGGTTACGATGAGATGAAACTATTAACGAAGTTTCAGGCGGATGTTAATGATTTCAATAAAAAGATGCTTAATTACTACCGATTAAGATATAAGTCCATTTACTTTATAATCTGTAAAAAGATAATCTGACTTATATTAATATCAGTGAATTAATATCATGAAGTTTTAAATTAATAAATTTAATAATAGCCCAATGATTGCATTGCATTGTATGACCATGCGAACGATTTCGATTTCGTTACTTTTACCATGGTATTAAAGTTAGCTGTTAATTATTCGAGGAAGTCATCAATACCATAATTTAATTTTAAACGGTGAAACTGGAAGAAAAAAATGCACAAAACTCATCTACGAGCTCCTTTCACCCGACAGCTGCCAGAAGTAAAAGTACAGTAGCTATAAGGAAATGCCGACCTTGTGCGGTTATACTCTTGCCAGAACAACGCATTTATTACCCAAACATTTCCAATCCTCGTCCATCACTTTCTCTACCTGTCATCATTGAAACGGTTTTATTATTTTACATGAATCATGTTTCAATCTGTGCTTGTCGAATTGTTTGTGAGGTGGATGGTTCTAGTTCAGGTTTGAATATTATAGAATTAATTCCAGTTTGAGTTGAACCCATACCTCTCTTTCAGAATGGCGCTGGAAATTAGTGGTCACATGGCATTCATTAAACAGTAATGCTTGTCCATGAGACCGTCCATGGGAGTTCTAGTTATTTTATTATTTATATATATATATTTTTTTAATAATAGTAATCATGTATCATTACAAATGTATTCTATAAACATAAAACAGCTGTTTTATTAGATGTTTCCATTTCGTTGTTACCGTCTCAATAAATTATTTATAGATTAAATAATGTAATAAATGCTATAATAATAATTAAAAAATAGTTTTATAGTTTATTTTACTCCTGATTTTTATTTATTTATATTCTTTACGTATTCTACAATATTTTAATGGGATTGAAATCAAATTTAATCTTTTAATTTTAATTGGTTTTTGTATGACTGGAATCTTTATTTTAAACGTTTTTTCGATTGTTTCGGAAAGAGAACTTTTCTTTGCAATTTTTTAAGTAAATTTTTTACAAAACATTAATTTATAAAAAAATATACTAATTTTGTTGAAGCGATTAATTTCGCCAGAAGACAATATAAGAAATAATAATTGAGCAATATATCCTGAGCTACTCAAGTAAAAGACTTATAAGCCCCTGTTTATTTATCATTTAACGTATATTTTTAAGGACTCAAATAAAAGTTAAGCATTTGTCATAATCCGAGAACTTTATTACAAATATTTATAGAAACTATTGAAAAAGTCCCGTAAAAGTTATAATACCTCATATTTAGTTAATTGTGTAAATATTAGTAAATAAATCGATCAAGAATTAGGACTGTTACACAAAATCCATATAGGCGTGTAGTTCATTAAGTATGTTTTTAAAATCTTAGTCGAGCGAATGTAGTTTCTAAATTCGCCTAAAACCGTGAAGTGACTTCTAAAGTGCTCCCAGACGATGCCAGTTATGTCAGTGCGGTGTAATTAAATGCTACGAATATCTTTAAGAAAATAGATATTTTTTTTTAGTTTTATTATTTCTAGAAAATTATCAAAGCATTACCTACATCACTCATTTTAAACAGCATATAAATAAAATAAATTCCCAAATATATGACCATATATAATACAATTTAATTTATATATTTTTATATAAAAAGAGAGTGAGAGAAAAATCCAATCTGTGATCTGAGTACTAACACATGGAAAAGGACCAACAAACAGCTGCTTATAGAAACTGGGCAATCAATATCTCATGAAATACAAGCAGTGAGGAAGCTTCTAAACAGCAATTAATGCCTCAATTGTAGGGAAGAGGTCACGTAGAAGGCCAAAAACCGGATGGATAGATCGAATCATAGAACTGCATGAAGATAACTGGAAAGAAATAGCTCAAGATAGGCCGCGATGGGGAAAATTGGTCAAGGCGGCAAAAGTTGTACAAGGTCTGTAATGCCGACAGAAAAAAAAAAAAAAAAAAAAAAAAAAAAAATATATATATATATATATATATATATATATATATATATATATATATATATATATATATATATATATAGAGAGAGAGAGAGAGAGAGAGAGAGAGAGAGATATGCCACATAAAAAATTTAAAATGAACTTGCTGATATAGGTAACAAGATTTAATACGTAAAATGTACGGAATATTTAAAAAATTTAAAATAAATTCATATTTCATAAGTGTGGACTAATTACAGAACATTGCTAAAAACAGGACATGAATGAGGAAAAACGAAATGGCAGTAATTAATTATTATCAAATAATAGAACATTTCGTTTGCATAAATAAATATCTATAAGAAGTGCATTTTAATCTATCCTTGGACTGAATTCTATGATGCGTGAATATGTTTAGTGCAATATATTTTCCCAATACTATTACACGAAATATCGAAGGTTTTAAGCCTCAGAGAACAAGGACAAACTTTAAGAATCAAACCACAATTAAAGGGAAACTCAGTTTTTCCAAGTATCACTTGAAGAACTAATATCTCCTCTCCTTCCTCATCCCCAATTAGTATAAATGAATACAATTAAGTTTTATTGAATTGTATCAAAATATTTAACTATGTAAACAGCATAGTTGTAAACTGCCTATTTAAAATAAAGTAAATATTTAAATAAAATAAAACATCCTTTCACCAAGTTCAACACGATTTATTACCATAAATAATCGAAACGCATAAATGAACTTACGGGTTACCTCACTCAGAAGTCCCAACTTATAATCGATCGTTATTGTATAATAGGGCTGTAAAGGTGTAACGCCTACAGAGGTGAAAGTTCTTTCCCATATCAGTCTGATGCAGGCAGGGTCCATCTCAAAAGAAGGAAATGGAGTCAGAGCTCTTGACCCCAGAACAACCCTTCATTCCGGAGTTGATGACTTCCTGTCTACTTCGCTCAAGAATCGTGAAGTCCGGGAATCATCTTCTCACTTTCTTCAAGTAAAATAATATATTGTTGGAAATAGTCGGGTCTTGAGACCTGTCATTCAAATACCATTATCAAGTCGTTGAGCTTCCATAGATTATCTCCTTGGACATATTAATATTATTTTCTACTTTCTTAAAACTTTAAAACTTCATTTCCCTAGAGAAAAATTCTTTCAAAAATAATTATTCATTTACATGTTAGTTACACATATTATTTACATAAGCAAAACCTATAGTCGTTAACTACGTAAAACTGGCCAACATCCTTTGGTAATGTCCCAAACTTATTCCCACACAATGGACCCACCACCTCATTCATGAATACATTTTCACAACCGACTGAATTGTAAGACGAATAAGTCTAAAATAATAACAATATTTCGTCACTATTTACTTAACAAGTTCTCAAAATTTTCAATTTCCTGCAAAATGTTCACTTAAATGAAATCAATAAGATCATTCAATCCAATCCCGATGCATAGGATGTAATTATAAGCAATTTTTATGTCGGAAATGCTACAAATTTTTGTAGAAATATGTAAATACCTAAATATTTCTATGTAATTCTACGTATTCGCCACACAAACTTTTAAACCTTACCTCCGCGATTCCTAAAAAGAATACCCTCGGGACCTCATAAGTGAGAGCTGCCATTTAAGTTTTAAAACAATTCAATGATCCAATTTTGAAAGAAAGCAATTACTTGCATTTTTAAAGTAGACGGAAATCTCAATTTAAAAATACTGATAATTGTCCCTTTTGTAATAAATTTATCAAATAAAAATTACAAATTTGTCGAACGAAACAAAATTTGAAACCAAATAAGAAAAATTCTTCATTTTAATCTGAATACTTTGCTTTTTTATTATAAAATTAAATATTATTCACTATAATGTATTCTGGAAATAATTTTTATTTGTACCACTTGCATCAAAAGTTTTGACAGCTTTTGTATAGGACAAGATGAAATTACACTAAACTAAATTTTTGTTATAATATTCAAATAATAATTAATTAATTTTAATCAACTTTTGTTTCAGGTAAGTGTCATATGATCATTTGTTTGCACCTCAAAAGTCTGTATGTATTATAATTTACTTATATTATAAGTATCTTACTTCCATTAGTATGTTTATTCAGCATTATTTTTATTTGATATAAATTTATTATTTAATAGTTAGTATTAAATATTTAATTTCTTTACTATTTTTGTATCTAGTTACTTTATAATGGTCTAATTTGAGATTGGGTGGAATTTTTTTTTCAAAAGTATGTTAATTTGGCAATACATTTAAAATGTGGAGCTAATATATTTCACAAAATTACATATCAATCTATGACTAATATTATCGCACACATAGTTCTTTGCATTGAAATTTCGTCCAAAAAATTGATCATATGTGATCTGACAGCGACAAAGGGTTTTTTATTTCTTTAGAACATTGTTTTGGAACCAGGGAACCAAAAATCATGAAAATTAAATGATGTTTCGAATTTTGATGAATTTTCTCTCTGTGAAATAAGAACATTATACATTGATTAGAACTATTTTTTTATATAAAAAAGGGTTTGTTTAATTTTGATAAAGGTTTGCATGGATAAATAAGGTTGAAATTCACAAAAAGTAGACATCATGCAATCCATACACGATGTATATATTATGCGATAATACACACACACACAAGCATATTATATTACTAGTATTATGCATTATATACTACCGATAATTATTATATTCATCTGATATTAGGTAATATATATTCAATCAACTAAATTTGTTTAGTATATAATCTTTTTTGATGTTCCGATCCCTTTTGGTTTATTATTTTCAATAATGAACCATTGTGACCGACCGAAAAATTCAAAAACTTAACCCTCCTCAAGATTTGAGGTGTTACGTTTCAGGATAAGTAGAATTCGAAAAACGAATAAAAGATTGTTTGTCCTTCCGTCGTCCGCCGTCCGCACATTTTCTCCGAAACTACTGGACTGATGTTTTTCAAATTCGGATATAAAATCAGATGTCACCCGAGGGTGATCCTCCTTCATCGAAAATACTATCCGCCTTTTACTTTCAAAATGGCGGCCTAAAAACCTGCTTTGCTATAGACTAGGTAGCGCCTATACGATTGTACCGATTTCAATGAAACTTCGCTAATGTCATTTTCTCGACGCCCTTTAAATTTATCTATATAACATACTTCAACGAAAAGATGCTGGAAAAAAAGTTGGGGATGGTAAAATGAAATCCTGAATAACTCAAAAAGTATACACTGTTTTATTGATATAGTATTGGTTTTCTAAAAGTTTACGGAATTTCCAAAAAAAAAAAATCATTAAAATCGGATAATTAACAGCAAAGATATGGTCTCTAGTTATTTTTTATATGTTCTACTGCAAAGGTTTTATCCTTTGTTTTGGTTTTTGAATTTTGAATGTGTTACTGAAGTAATGCTAATTTGCTTAGCATAGAATTGGAATCACCTTTTATTTATTTTTCTTTGTAACTAGAAAGGTAATGTTACTTTAGATGTATAATTGTTTGGAAATAATAAACCATTGTGAAATAATTTGTAGCGTTTTTTCATTGTATATATCATGGGATAGTCTTAAAACCAGAAAAACAACTAATAAACATTTTCAAATACAATTTACATCATTAAATAGAGTTGGTTTTACTAATCCAAAGCGAACCTATTTTTCATTCTTGGATCATCTTCCCTCTTTCTAAATCCTAGATAGCCTGATAGCGCGGAGTGCCCACGCTCTGGCATGAACTATTATTCTGGCCCTAGCTCAGCTCGAAAAAGACTGACGTAAGTTTAGAAACCCGGGGACCGGATCCTACCAATATACATCATCCCCTTACATAAGTAAAATAACCGGTTCACTCCGCACCTCTTATTACGGTATAATCTAATTTCTAAGCTGCAGTTTCTTCAGACTGTTCATCGGTGAATCAGCAGAAGGAGTTTCACAAACGTTTTCACTCCAAACTCCACTTTTTGTTACCATAAAAAAAATTTTAATTACCGGATTTTTATGGACATTGTAGAAGCCGCTACACGATTATAACGGTTACGACCATTTTTAACTAGTGTGGTCTTAGAGAAGCAGAGAACGACGCGCTCATAAAGAAAAAGAGTGATTGATTACAGACTGGCCGACAGGTGTAAATGACTTACTAAAGAAAACGATACTACAGCTCTATTCAATGGCGAATACAACCTGATTTGAAAGTTGGCATACAGCTATATGATTCTTCCTAATCTGGATCTTAATTTCCCATGAATCCTAGTGTTGATACTTATTCTCCAGTAAAATTTCAATGCTTTGGCGATATACTGAGAGTTCATAAATACATCAACAGTTACTGCGTATGGAGAAAGTCATGAATGCTCTTACCCAATATCCTAGTAGCTATAAAATAGCAGTATAAAACACCTACAGTAAAACTTAATCAAGATGATTTGCGTATTGTTTAGGTACAGCATTAACCGATAAGTCAATCGTTTTGAATAAAAAATATGTCGTACGTATTGTAAAATATATTTATATATATTATTTATTTCCAGATCGGCTTGGTGAGCCATATATGGATATCTTAATAATTTTTTTTTTTTTTTTTTTTTTTTTTTTTTTTTTTTTTTTTTTTTTTTTTTTTTTTTTTTTATTGATAAATATTACAATCTGTCTCAATAAAGGACATTTATAATAGAGTTCTGAGAGCACATTCACACCATATTTACAAATTTAAAAAAATAAAAAAATAAAAAAAATAAGCTAACTTCAAATAATATAAAGCTACAAAAGAACAAAATAAAATATCATAGTGAGAAAAAAAAAAGTAATGAAAATAAACATCTTAGTCGCAGGCATACCTATTTACACTATTTATAGTCGACCATAGGAACTCCGAACCATACTTATCCTCCCACACGTGGAGGGAAAGCAAGGCTTCAGGAGATCCCTGCGCTTCTTCCTCAACCATTTCACTGGCATTGAAAGCCAGCGGAGATATAAGGACGCTACAACTACGGACACTCATGGAGAATCTTGAGTGGAGAATCTTGAGTGGAGAATCTGGCCATTGCCAGAACTCCAGTATATACATGTTACAAAAGGTCACGGGGCCACTGTCGTTTCAGCCTGCGAGGAGGATTGTAGGGATGAGTTGTGCTAGATAGGGATTGTGCTACGGGATTAGGGTAATGGGTAAGGTTCTGAATCTTAATAATTAGTAAAATTTTTAATAATTCAATGTTCGATGAAGTACTTCAATAATGGAATATAAGAACAAATAAAGAACTCTATGGCTCATACAGCAATACCGAAATTGAGAGTTTTTTAAAATCTCTCTATAGACCTATGGAGGAAAATAAGACAAGCGTCATAAAAAAGACATCTAAATATACATATTGTTTATTATAATTAACTAGTTAATATTTTTTTAAATGTATTGATAATAATACAATAAACGAAGGTTAAAATAAATAAATAACAGTAAAAATATAATGAATAATAAATTTAAATAAATTAAAAAATAATTTTTTTTTTATAATATAATTCACATTAGAATGTCTTGCTTAAGTCTGGGATTCAATCTAAGGAATGATATTGGAGTTGTTTTGTTGAAAGCTACTGCACTTTAACTGCTGATAACTTAGATGAAACGTTATAAAGCGTTTTTTAACCGTTCTCTTTACATTAAATAAATTGATTTTATTTATTAACTAATATAGCGTTCTGTCACATGGATTACCATGGTATGTATGAGGTAGACACTACATTCCTACTATACATACAGAAAATATAAAATAAACAGAAGCAAAATAACAACTAAATAATAATAAAAAAATATATAGGTACAATAAATAAAAATAGAATAACTTAAAATTATACAACAAATAAAAATAAAATAACTTAAACCCATGAAACCCATGAAAGGTTTTGGGTTCACTATGTGGGGAAGATACTGTTTCTTTATAGACCCTTTTTTTATCAAATTATTAACGTCCGCCTGAAATTTAGTAAATAGGTTCATCTGATCGTAACCTACATATATGTTATTTACGAAAATTCTCGGAATTGGTTTTGAATCTGGAGATCGGCAAACTCTGTCTATTAAATCAGGCACTAAAACCTCATAAATAACCATTTTCTTTTAATTGAATCGCAAGATAATTTGATAACGAAATCGAGGAAAACGGTGGCTTACAAAAATATTGATTCGTTTGGCGTGACCTCAACCGCGAAAAAGTAAAAAAAAAAAAACAAGGTTACATAGGGCCAACATCCCAATATTTCTGTAGGCCACCTTTTTTTTTTTTTTTTTCACGATCATATTATCTTACGATTTGAGAGGAAAGCAAATACATATTCAAGAGTTTTTAGTACCCAATTAAATAGACAAAGTTTGCCAATCTTCAGATTGAAAATACCCGAATTCTAAGAATTTTGGCTTGTTTGTAGATTACGTTCAGATGAAGCTATTTACGAAGTTTCAGGTGGATGTTAATAATTTAATCAAAAGGGGTCTGTACCACGGACTATTAATGCCAAATTACATTCCTCAGGATATTATTTTGAAGAGTTGAAAAGTACATTTCAAGTTTGAGGATGTTGATCGTTACTTTTTTTCTTTTTTTTAATTTTATGTCCATTAAAGCACAAAAAAATGCTGCTGAAGTTTTAAATTCAAATATGTATTTGAGACACGAATGAGTATCAGACTTGTTACGAAACGAAAAACACTAAATGGTTATCCAATTCGGCCTATTGCGTCATTAATAAGTCCAAAGAGCAAATAACCTAAATAAAATTCCCCAGCCAGCTGCTCACTTTCTACTCACTTCCGGTTTGTCTGCCTACCTGTCATATTTGAATTTAATGCTTGAGGGACCAATTAAGATTAATGATCATTAAAATTTTATTATATGTTTTTAATAGGTATCGCCAAACAAATCCCTTAAAAAATACTCATTAATACCAAGCTCATTAATAGGTATCATTTAAAATTATTATTAAATATTTTGACAATAAAAATTTTCAACATTAAAAAAAAATAATAGGTATGAATTGTTTTTTGGTTAGTTTTAATTTTCTTATTTTTAGGTTATTTTATTTTATTATTGATTACATATCCTTTTGATTATTATTTTGCTTTCATTTATTTAATTTTTTTTTTACATATAGTGTGAATGTTATCCTACCTCACTATAACCAAAGTCCAGATTGTTGTATTACTCAATAACTAAATAAAAATATATATATTTTTTTAACTACGAAAATATTACCAATCTCATCAAATTGACTTCAATAGCCACGAAAATTAAAATTTAAAAACATTTTTTTCGAGAAAATGTATTGAGCTATAAAATGAGTACGTAGGTAAATGATGATTTTTTTTTTAACTATCAATAGCATCAATGATACCACAATGCTTATTGATTACTAAAACTGAAAATTTAAGGCGAAATATTAATTCACACCGGAAAAAGAAAAATACTAAAAATAATATTTCGATAAAGAAACAATTTAATTTTTTTTTTGTGGATTAGATCTTGTTTATTAATAAATATTACAAAATATCTCAAATGACATTTTAATGTTGATCATAGATCATATTCACACTCTATGGACACTTAAAAATTAAGAAATTTAATCTTCAAACCAAAACAAACATTTTGTATCCACCCAATATATTTTTACATCATATCTGGTAAACAAAGTATTTCTCTCTTGTATTAACTTGACCTTCAGCAAATAATTTAGGATATTGAATAGAGTAGAACGAATAAATAATATTAAATAATGAATATTCTATTATTGGCGACATTTTACACAACATTGAAAATAGCTATATATTTTGTTAACTACGTTTTTAAACATGTCGCTTTCCGACTGGAATAACAAAACTGGCCTCCGTCCAAATACGAAACACATTTCAAATGAAACAGCTAAAACTAAACATGTTATAACTAAGTTTATAAATATACACTCTTACAGAAAGTAGCGAAAAAGAACTTTAAATATATCAAATAATAGTTCTTCTGATATAATATACTTAATTATATGTAATATAAAAGTTAATTTCATAATTAGCAATCAAATCAAAAATAGAAAAATAAAATTGTAAATCAAATGGGAGCGGATTTTATTCCAGTTATCTATAACATCGATTTACATATCATTAAGAAATTGTTACTTAACGATACCGGTACCGGTTTAACGTGTCAGAAAAACGCTATCCATTGCGCTGTCCTTCCTGTATAAATGTTATTGAAAAATAATACAAAAAACAGTATTTATTATATCAGTGAGTATAAGAAAAACTTGTGGAATCATTTAAAACATACTATATGAATACATTATTTTATAATATATACCTAAATGTAGTGCTTTTCAACTCCAATATTCAGGTATTTATTTAACAAATAAATACCTAAATATTTGAGTTCAAAAGCACTACATTTTAAAGTTTAAGATAAATAGTCATCGAATCCAAAAAATAAAAAATAATAGGACCCAGAGAAATAATTTCTTTAATTATTTTAGCCATGAATCGAACTTCGGGTTTGAGCGACTGTCCTCAGACAAAGAACTATATATAAAGTGGGTACTTCACCTTTCATCACGGGCGGATCTACGGAGGAGAGAGGGGCTTTCGGACTAAAATGTAACCATGTTTAAAAAAAAAAATATTTAAAAAATATCTCTTAAAGTATTATTGCTCGAGTAATTAAATTTAGTAGGACTTCAAGAATCACTTAAACACCATTTCTATAGGTAGTAAGTATCTTTCTTTGTTTTTCCAAAGTAATTATTGCTATATATATGAAACAAAAAAAAATCTTTCTGGCTGAAGTCCACCCCAAAATTAAATCCTGGATCTCCTAGTGCCCTTCATTGTATTAAAAGATAAACATGGTGGCTGAAAGTACTACAGTCAAAGAAACAAAATACGCACTTAGCAAGGTCCTTATTGGTTTAATTGATACCATATTCATCGGCAGTGGAAGTGAGACAAAGTCCCCTATGCCATTCCATCCCCCGAAAATTTTATAAAGAGGGCCCCGCTCCTCCATTATTTCGCAGTCATTTACTCAGTATAAAATATCTCCAAAAAAAAACATAGCTTTCATAATTATATTATTAGTTGGCCATTGCTTTTAATTATTATATTGGTCAGTGGAAAAAATGGCAATATAATTTGGAAATAATTAAATTCAATGCATCATAAGCGGGAGGCATTAATATTTTGTCTTTGGTCGAATACAACAGTTCATTCCAAATAACAAACAAAATCAACATTTGTACAATCATTAGTTCTATACTTTTTCAGTTTGTACAGAAAAGGTTTTCTTTTCTTCTTATATTGTTTTCTGATTTTTCTTGATCTTCAAAATGTAGGTTTAATTAGCACCCATGTATTGAACATAGTTATCATACTGAATTAAATTTCATCCCTCTCCCCAATATTACCTAAGAGCCGTCGTAAACGGAAGAAGATAATCTTCAAAATGATGGCTCAGCGTTTAGATGAAGAATTAACGATGATACGGCGTGACAATAAATAAATACTTTAAAGAAATAATACATTATATTGTAATGCAGATAAAAAATTATTATTGGGCTACTCATTAATTTATGGCGATCTATACATCCTCTCCTTTCTTTTCTATGCATTGAACACAGTTATTAGATCACACTAACCTTATCCCCCCCCACAATAGTTCTACCACCGACGTCTACGATTGGTACATAGTTTGTTGGTCTTTTATATTATCTACTTTTTCCAACTTCATTCGAAATAAAAAATATTCATTAAATTGTAGTTAGCATGCTGACTAAATTGTATCTACTTGACAACTTATTGCGTTCAAAGAAAGTAAAATTAATGCTTCCAACAGATCCACGTTACCGTGAGACCATGTACTTAAAAGGTAGTTATACACTTTGCAGAGCGGACTAAATGCATCCCTCCAGCCGCTGTTATAAGGACGAAAGTAAAAGTGGTCCCGCAACCGACTACCCGGGCACACATGTTCAGTTCAAAACACGTTTGTTAACAAGGCGAAACTTGCAACTCATCCATCAAGTGTTTTCCAATCGTACAAAGCCAACTTATGTCAGCGTCGGGGACCAATAGTCCCGATTAAGGACCGCCATGACAGGAGGGGAAAATTACAGCAGTGTAATCGGGAGGACGAATTGCGATCCCGATCGAGAACGAAGAAAGTCGATTACCATGATTAATTACTGTTCATTATAACAACACCGGGTTCGTTGCAATTGGTCTGTTAGCCAACATCGCAGAAGCCGATTATATGGGGTAACACTAAACACAATGACCTTCTGGCTTTCCAAACAGATATGGTCATTAAGAACAGTCATCGAAGCTATTTTCAACCAGGAACATAGTTTGGGAATCACAAAATCTAGGTTACCGTTTCAAAACCAGAATATATTTGGATAGAACAGGATGGTTGCGTTTGAGCGGATGCTCACAGAAGCTACATGTGTTCTTCAGATATTCATCTGAAAAAAATAATTTTTATTTAAAATATGATTTTTGATCAAATTTCGATAGTCAAGAAGTGACAGGTTTTATCAAGACAACATTTACCATAGAGGTGGGACAAAAAAAAAAAAAAAAAAAAAAATAGTACGGATGAATTTCTGTAACAGAAATCTTACAATTAGTAAAAAAGGCATTTTCATTAACACTCTTGATAATGAATAATCGAAAAATCATCATTTTTAACAATAAGTTATTTAATTTTTTTTTTTTAATAATAAGTATGTATTTGCATTTATATTTATTATTATACATTCCAGGTAATAACAAAAAAGGTTTTTAACAATTTATTGTAGTCGTTTTTGCTGACAACACGAGTACTTTTAGGTGACAGGACATGAAATCACATATTTTTTTTACATAACTTGAAGTGAATCTCAGGTTTTTGCCAAATAATATTCAACTTAGTTAATATAGACTTTTTTAATAATAATAAAGTTAATATAAAGTTGTTTAATAGTGGGGTATCTGTAGTATAGTTGGAGGTTGATAAAAAAAAAATCGCGAATAATTTGAGATTTTTTTTTAAACAACTTAGCTGAGTTTAGCTTAGCTGAACCACTCAAAAGTTCTCTTTAAATGGTTTTAAGTAAATTTTGTCTAGTTTACTGTGAAGTAATTGTTAATTACATAAATTCAATATTTCTTTAGTTATTGCTTCATATTGAACAAAAGACTTTAACTTTTTTAAACTCATTTAAAAAAACAAAAAAATTTAATTGCATATTTTCCTGCTGAAAATTGGCCAATTGTCTATATGAACTTTTTTGTAGCTCTTGAGGTCCACTATCAACCTCTTAAATATTTCACTCTACTTAAAGTACACCATATATATATATATATATATTATAAGAAAAAAATTTAATCGCCACTTCACATTTTAGATTGAATTCTATAAATGTTGCCAAATATTCAGCTTTGACGTCTCACAATAACTTAAGAGAGAGAAAATCACTTTATTTTTATAAAAGGGCGCTGCCCAATTATATATATTGCGACAGACACAGCATGCTTATCTATTATTATGGAATTATTTTTAAACTAATACACAATAATATAAAAGAAGTACCTTAGTATTTTTAAAATATTGCATGATAAGATCTCTAACCTAGTAAGGAACGTCTTCATTAAAGATGATGACTGGCTTTTCAAAAACACTTCATAAATCGTTAGGGAATCTCGGGGAAGAAAGGGAAAGCTACTTTCGGCAAAATCCAAAATCCACTTTCATTCTCTGAGTATATAAAAGAGTGATCAATCAAAATCACCGAACTGCCATGATTAGCCGGAATGAATAGGCACCTAAAAGGACTAAATGAAAAAAATAATTGTTGAAGAATTAAAACGTTTTAACGTCAGTCATCAAATGATCATTCGTCTTCAAGTAATAAATCACATCTTCAAGTGCTAAGGAACAAGATGTGATTAAATGAAAGCAGAAACGCAATGATCAGATAAATGGCTCACAGTCAAGGTAAAAAACGTCTATCAAAGCGAAGGAACATTCAATAGTAAAGCAGCAACAAAAGACGTACCTTATTTTTGGTGAATTTGAAATAAATTTATTTAATCAGGGACTTCTGTTTTCGTAAACTTGAATACAGAAACTCTTCTTCTTCTTCTTTTTTTTTTTGTTCTTTATAATTATCTGTTTTTTTTAATCTATTTATTGGGTAATATAATGTTCGGCCACATGGACTATAATTATAGTGAGGTAAGACCACATTCACACTATATGTACAGAAAAAATAAAATAAACAGAAGAAAAATAGTAACTAAATAATAATCAAAAATATACATAACAAATGCTGATAAAATAACTCAAGGATAAATAAATTTAAAAAAGAATACAGACTAAATACACTAATTTGGTTTTCATAATTTGAATTTGAGCTAAATCTACCAGGCAAATCAATATTTGACTTAGTCATTTTTTGACAATAACATTCCTTATACAAGAACTATTATCATTAATATAAGAACACTTTATTTTGTAGTATATTTTTTATATTACAAAAAAATTAAAAAGTTAATATTTTACTGAAACTTAACTAACATCTTAACGGGTAGAAAAAAAATTTAGAATGGCAAACGTAATTATGAATTCTGTGAATTGTAACATAAATAATATAAAAGAAAATGTTTTAACATAAATATTTTATTACGGTACCTTACAGTCATCAGAAGCAGAAAATTAATTTTCTCTAAAAATTCAGTTTTTCACTGTTTTGTGAGACACCGTTTTCCTACCAATTTTAGGATAATTTGTAACATTTTCAGTACAGAAGGAAATTGTGTGGGTTCGAGAAGAACATATAAGTGATAGCCATTCATTGAATCACAAAGATATAAAAGTAATATTATTAAAAACAAAAATAATGCCATAAAACATAAAAACAAATAGGTTGAAAAGTTTATAAACATTTGTTGATTACTGATGTTTAATTCCACCATACACTCCTAAATTTGTATGAAATGACGGGTTATCGAACACATTATCAACTTTTAGACAGAGTGAGCAAGATGAAATTTACCCAAGGTTTAGAATAGCCACAAATAACATTCAACAGGTCCAGATTTGATTCGAACCAGATCCATTTCAAGTCAGAAATTGCAAAGATGTCTCCTCGACACTTCATTTATATGTTTATCCATATTAAATTAACTTCAATAATTTTAGTGATCATGTAGAGTGGAATCATTTTCTAAAAAGTGATCGACGCAGCTTTAGTATTTAAGTAAATCTCGAGGTTCGTAGAACAAGTGAAACAATTGGAGAAATGCTGCGGTGGGATGCAAAACTAAAAGTTTATCGATTTGTTTTACTTTCCTTCGCTAAGAAAAATAAACAAATCAGTTCCGCAACAATTCATTAGGCTGAGTGGATCCAGAAAGTGTCTGCCAAACTACGATTCTCCCAAACAAATCTCTTCAATATCCGATCAAGGAGAAATTATATACGTTAATAGGATCTGAACAGGAGTCGATCAAAATTGAAAGCCCGAAGATCAGAAAGTCGTTACATAGTGTCAGATTAGGCTGAAGAGTAGTTGATGAAAGTGCATACACGGTATCGTATTCAAAGGTAATGATTCAATCGTCAGCATAAAGCTCTTTCCTTTTACAGCTGAAATCGAAATAAAAATTTTAATAAATTTACAAAAATTTCTTAAGAAATTGTCCTAAGCGTAGTACTAAAGATAATCTTAAGTTTGAGGATTATTTGCAGCAGTTATGTAGAGGAAAGAACAAACATCTTCGTAATTATGTCCGGCGTTACATTACTATCATTTTATGGAATAAGTTTACCACATTTATCAGTATAATATCTAATAATATAATTAATATTATATTTTATTGAGTTAATAAATCCTAAATTGAGAAAACGGTTAATTATTCATTATTTATTAGCACTAGAGATACTTGTTTCTGGAATCTCCAAATAATATTTTAAATAAATTTTAATTTAATTCATTATATTGAAGGTATTCTAGATCGTAGAGAAAAGGTGCGAACAGGGATGCTCGGAATAATAGTTCACTAATAAAAAAAAATCTATCATAAAACTAATAATCACAAGAAAATAAGGTTCCTTATTTGTGTGTTCTATTTTATCTTGATTCTCCCTCCTACCAAAATTAACTACCCCCGCAATTAATTTAATTCGATTTTTTATTTATTTAAACAGCTTCCTCCAACATAAATACAGAAAAGTATTCACAGACTTAGTGATACTTTTGTATACCAGAGACTTATAACAAATAAAATCCTGTTAAAATTTATTTTAACTTTGAAGGAAAAAAAGTAATTTTATTTTTCATTTTCTTATGACTTTCTGTAATATTTATTTATTGAGTTACCCCCTATCCGATAGAGTCAGTGACATTTTATTTGTTTTTTACTATATTGTAAAATCGTGTTATTTAAAAAAAATCCCTAAGGGGTTTCTACATTACCTAGAAATCTTTTTCTGGGTTCTGCAAGATTTCTTGAATAGTTGTAACTAGTGTTGCCGAAAGTCAGTCTTGGTCTTGAACTTAGCAGGACCAAGAGCAAGGCCCACCTAACTGTTGCAAGACCAAGATTAGAACTGGTAAAAAAAATTGTTTTTTTTATTATAAATTAAAACCAAATAGTTACTAATACTTGACAATCTTAGTTACTATATACAAATAATTGGTATAACCAACTAATTTTGCATTAACTTCTCTAATTTTTCATTCTGGCTTAGTAAGGTTTCTCCTATCTAAAACAATGCAGTAATATCCCTATAGTAATAAGCTAATAAGTAACTGCAAGACTGTTACAATACTCTTGCGCAAGACCAAGATTTAGTTTTCAAGACCAAGACTCGTCTCGGTCTCGCATATGGGCAGCACTAGTTGTAAACATATTAAGTTTCCTGCTTATAATGCGCATAATGTTCACAATCCAGGACTATGTGGCTGACTGTTTTAGAAGCAATACAACTGACAAAAAAATGGGATTCTATTAGTGAAATAATTCCCAGTGATCGATTATGAGGTTTATTTCCTCTCGTCTTAATTTTTTAATACTCGTCAACCATTTTGCACTATTTGGTTTTATATATACTAGTTTGGTGGGATTCCTTTCCAGGTCTCATTGCATAGCATCGGTATTTGGGATTTCACTTGTCTCACTTAGTCTTCTTGGGGAACATAATCTATGGATCATGTCTTGTTCGTATCGTCTTATCGTTGTTAATATAATTTATTCTATCATTTGTTAATATTATTATATAGTCTATTGTAAATTTTCTAAATTGATCAGTATTTCTCACGTCTCCTTCACTCAGAAACATACAAAACCAACCCAATTAGCAGACAATAATCATTTACAACTTGGCACAATTAGGGATAAGAAGAGCTTTCGTCAGAGTTCCATAGCCTAATTTCGGCCTGGTGGAGAGACGGTATGCCGACCTTTCAGAGATAGATACGGTTGAGGGAAAGAGCCGTTGCGTAACCGACTAAGTGGACCCGCTGGGCGTGATCTGGAAACTTAAGTCCGCTTCCCTCCTTCACCACTATGGGGGCTTACTTACTTCTTCAATATTGTTCCAAGAACTTGCCATTTATGTAACACTTTATAACATTACTGCGAGACCATATGAAGAAATCGTTAAGTGATAGTAAATGTCACGACTTCCTAAAAGAAAAAAATGAAACCTAATAGTCGGGAATCGGACATGGTGAATGAAACATTATATCTTTTGCTTTATTTAGGATTGGTGGTCAAAAAGTAGAGAAAAAATAGGAATTTCTGGTCAAAATTCGAAAATATACTATGCATATGTTTTATGAGATGAATCCGAAATAAATATTTTAAAACTCTACAAACAGAACTTGGGTAGGTAAGTATTTGCGGATTTCGTAGGGTTTTATGAATATTATGCCCAAACACGTGTTTTATTCCTACAATGAATCATGCTTTAATACAGACAAAAAATATATATAAAAAGGAAGAAATAAAGATCATTGTAAAGACAAATTGTTTAACAAGAAGTGAATTACAAAAGAATGATGATCGGAACTACCAATGAACAAGTTGAAAAATTCGACTTTAATAATCTGACTTTCATAATTTATAGAGTAATTTCCTAATCCTCGAATAAGTCCTCCAAAAACTTTTCCCATCTTTATTTCGTGTTCTCCTTTTTTTCTCGTTCGGCTGGAAAGCGTGAAAAACGACATTCGGTATTAGAACGAGCAATTTTTGTAAAAGGTGCAAATTTGTCCATTTTCTTTTTTCGTATTAGTACCATGACAGGTATGTTTACGTTGTACGATTTTTTTGTAAGATAGGAAAATATAACACGTAATAGTCAAAAAAACAATATGCTGTAAAGAATATTAGAAAAGTCGCTAAACTCGATTAATTTTACTATGAGGTTTAATTTTACTAGCTAACACCATTAATACACAACTTTAACATTGAATCCACAAGTAAAAAGGTTTTTACGTCAGATAAAATCAAGTGATAATTCATACTCGAGAACAATAATATAATTTTCTTCAGGTTTTAGACCCATTGATTCCAATCATCTTGCGCCATGCGACCTCCTTGAAGTTACCCTTGGGTTTTAGATTCAGCTCTTTGTAAGGAAGTACTGTTTCTAGACCAACGGTTGTGCAGAGATTAGGACGGGAATACGCCAATCTCCAGATTTTTTCGCTAATCAACTAAATGTACTCACATTGTAGACAATCCTGATGAGACAGGATGTATAATTATCTGCATCAACCGGATTCGAATCTGAGTATTTGAGAATTTAAATAATTATAAACATTTTATGATGGGAAACAAACATATATTATCCGAAGAAATGCAATATGAATACATCGAAAGGCTACGCTGACGAAGATTACTTAAGATTGATCGATCTTTACCTACTATCGGCTACCGCCCTGGAGTCGTGACGATTTCCATCGAACAAATAGACTGTGGAGTCGGAGTCACGGTTACGGTTGCAAGTTCATTCAATGTCACAGCTATTTGATTGAATAACAAACATCCTCGAGAAACGTTTGAATTAAAATAAGAAACTCACAGAGATGACCAATTTTTTTCAAATTTTATAGAGTCTTAATTTATAGATAAAGCCTTAGTCCAAAGTCATCCTGCAAATATTATTTTTATTTTTTTGTTTATCTTGCATAAGATCTATGCTCTGATTCGTCCAAAATATTTGTATTCTTAAATCAAGCCCAACTAAAATTAGAGTAGCAAAAACGATGTTATGCAAGATAAGCAAATCCGAAAAAAATATTATTTAAATCAAGATTCGTGTTCAAAGGGGCCCAGAAGAAGGTTTCATGGCGCAAGTTGCACCATAAAAATTTTCAAAGGGAGCACATTTTGATGGGGTTTTAAATTTTTGAGGGGTAACATTTCGACGGGTGTGTCCTGAATTTTGGAATGAAAAGATTCTAACCAGAAGACAAGGAAGCATGGAAAAGACTGCAAGAACTGTTATTGTGTATGATCTACGATTTTTCTAATTCTACTTTCCCTTGCATCATTTTTAAGAAGAGTTGAGCAATAAAATATCTTGGAGGAGAGGAAAGATGCGACATTGACCTTGGAGAGGAAGATGAAGGGTGGACACCCTAGCTAGTTTATAGTTAATATAAACATTAAAAAATACCATCTAAATCAGACTCGAAGAGAAAAAATTAACCCGAAAAGTTATCTAACGAATCGAAAATAAATGAAAGAATTTTTAAAAAAGTTAAATTGATTTTTATTCCTGGTGTTATTATGCAACGATAAATTATATACATAGAAAAACAACTCTTGTGTAACATAGACAGATATTTTTATATAAATAAAAAAGTAACTTAAAAAATGACGATTATATTTTATAATTTATTATTATATAATAATAATAATTTATAGAAAATATAGGATTTACTTATGTTATATAAAATTTTAAAATGAAGATATAAAATAAAATTGTTAACCAGACTGAGAAACGGATACGCTCGTTATCGTTATCAGTAAATGTTTACGAGGTACGCTAAATATAAGGTAATTCTAGAAATTATTTTAGTTTCAGGATCAAATTAAAGGTTTTCACCGGACATATGACTCGCTGTTCTCAAAATCTGAACTAATCCGGTTCTTTGACCGTTTTGATTACATCAGGGACTGCCCATGCGAACGAAAGAAAGCGACTAGGTTCACACACATCCAAGGTCTCGTTGCAACGCTCTGCATCCCGGATATATGCATCAAAATAAGACGGTGCTCTGCACAACAGAAAAAACGTACAAACGAAGACAACATAATTTGGCCATAAGCTTCATCGGTGAAAGTGCACTTCCATTGCACAATGCGTTTCCACTATTTCTCGATCCTTCCTGTCTCTCATATCGATATAATATAGTATTATCTTAATAGCGGCAGGTAGAGAAGGAAAATGTCAGCTATGGGCTTCGGCGATGAACTTACACTTTCACTGTCCAGTGAGTGCTTACGGGGGCGATGCCTGAAGAAGAGGAAGTCGGAGGACATAATTGTGTTATGAAATATTTAATCACCACAAAATCACAAAGCTATCAATTTAAACAATAAAGTTCCAGTCGTGTCTATTAGGCAATATATTGATTCGATATTAGTATCTGCCATAAAGAATGGACTCCTCTAGTGAAAGAAGTATTAAAAATGATTTGATTGCTTTATATTCGTCAAAAAATAATTATAAAATCCAAAAATTATTGCTAAAATATATAGTCGGAAGCAAAAAAAGTATGGTTATACTCCCCGTAAGCAACTAAGATTTTCGGACTTTGGATCCTAGACTTTCCTTTTAGAATGTTATAATCTATGTATATTCTGAATATTTATGATTAAAGTGGCCTTTGGTTAACGACAGGCTATGGTTTTAATTCCAGGACTACTCTTCTATTACGCAGAGTAAAACCGTCATTTATTCTCTATTAAAGACGAAGACGATCGTCTTACAGATATTTTATAAAATATTAAAAAGTTCATCTTTCAAAATTTATCAAAGTAACATAATTACAAATGCCGCCACCAAATAAGCTACTTTGAGATAATACTGTCATGAAAAAAGTTTCGTAAAAGAAGATTATTGCATTGTTTACGTACAATTAGTTATAGAAATAAATCATAAATAATTTAAGAAATAATAAATAATTTTAGAAATCATTGCAACATATCATACAAGTTGTCAGAGATAAACTAACATTATGAAAAACTGGGAAAATTGCAGCAATTTAAATAGCAATAATATTTAGTGGAGGCTTGATGGAACAAATTATAACGGGACTAAACATTTTGGGATACGAAAAAATATACAAGTTTTGGTATTAAACTAAAAGAATTTTCGGCTACTTTTCAGAACACTTCAAAGATTTTTCTTGAGCATCTTGAATAAATATTCGCAGTTAATAAATTATTATTAAAATAATAATATATATTAAAATATAACGATACCGAGTTCACCACAGGTTCTCTGGCGCCTGACATTTCAGACCGCAGTCTTCTACATCAAGAACTTCCATATTTAGAACAAGTAGAACAGGCCTCTGATCGCCTATATACAGTAGTAACGCCAAGGTGTAGGTTGACGACAATATTTAAATTTAAAATCCACGACACAGCTTACGTTAGTAACAAAAAAAAAGGGCTTTTAAATTCTATATTCTTATTAGTTTTACAATATATTTTCAGCTGAGCAGAAACGTATCAAGCGTTAATTGTTGCGTCACAAGCGTCAAGTGGTGATTAATTTTCAATGTTCTTAACAATTGTTAATTGTTATTCACATTGGTTTGGTTTTTTTTTTTTCTCTCAGACTGGTCTAAGAAAGTCATATTTTGCCAGTATTACATTACTACTTAAGTTGTTACTTGTTAGTTAAAATTAAATCCCAAAAGCAAATATTTTATGTGAAATTTATTATAGTTATAGTCCGTGGTACAGACCTCTATTTATCTATTTATTAACACTCGCCTTAAACTTCGTAAATGGTTTCATCTCATCGTAACCTCCTCTCTTCTTCTCTTCTTTGTCTTCCTCTTATGCCATTAATTAGCGTCGAGGAGCCTCAACCAGTGCAACCACTCTTTCCGGTCCGTGCTTAGTCGCTTCATCTCATTAAGGGTTTTGCCTCTTTTACATCCAATCCTTTGAATGTAATCCTGGAACGTGAGCCTGGGGCGTCCGCGTGGTCTTCTTTCTGTGGGTCGAGCCTCTAATATCCTTATAGGATTCAAATTCTCATTCATGCGGCAGACGTGTCCAAACCACTGGAGCTGCCGTCTTTCTAGAGTAGTTTTAAGTTCGGCAACTCCTAGCTGCTCTCTAATGCTTTCATTCCTAATGCGATCCCTTCTAGTTCTACCAACAGATCTGCGAAGGAACCTCATTTCTGCTGCCGTTATGCGACTAGAGTGCCTGTCTAGCATTGTCCAGCTTTATCCGCCGTAGGTGAGTTTAGGTAGGTAAACAGACTTATATACGTGCATTTTGGTCTTCTTGTCTACTTCGCGATGGCCGATAATGCTATTAGTAGTCTGGTAATATACCTGATTCGCCTTACATATTCTACTTGATATTTCGGTATCGTAACCTCCAAATACTTTATTTACGACAATTCTCGAAATTGGGGCGTTTTCAATCTAGAGGTCGTAAAACTTTGATTATATAATTAGGTACTAAAAACTAGTAAACACCCGTTTGCTTTCCACTTTAATCGTAAGATAACTTAAGCACAAAGTCGAGAAAAAAAGGTGGCCTTCAAAAGTATTGAGACGTTAGGCGTGGCCTACACCCCAAAATTTTCAAAATAATGAGGTTATATAGGCCAAAATGCTCAATATTTTTTAAGACATCATTTTTCTCGACCAAATCTAAGTTTGGACACCCAAACAAGTGGATTTGGATGATTAGGAATTGAAGAATTAATTGAAAGTATTGTATTGTTCTTTGTTTAGGATTTTGTTGTTGGTATGTTCATGTCGTTGTGTATAGTCTTATTTGAAATGAACCAAGATGCGTTTATATTTTTTAGAAAAAAATCGGATTTTGTAGTTTCTATGGTGTCCAAATAGGTCTCAATAGTCCAGATTTGGCTGTAGATTGGATCATCAGGTCATTTTATGTTTTGTTTTTTTAATTTGATATGAATGTTCCAAGTGAGTTTTCTGTCTAATCAGAGATGGCGTAAATTAAACGTAAATGTAAAATACTGTACGTAAATTATCTAGACGCTTTCGAAGGCAACATAATATACTACACGTCTTAAAGAAAGGAAGGTGTGTTTATACAAAATAAGGATCTTTTTTTTTTTTATTAGACGACACGACTAATCCGTGGATATCGTTAAAGCTCTTTCACACCGTTTTCGTATTTTAACCCAAAATGTACTGCCTATTCTCTATTAATTATATTCAAATTCCTCAGAGTTTGGTAATGAAATACCACAGCCCGGAAGAAGCATTGTTCACACAAGAGGCATTTGAGCAGAACTGGCAACAAAAAAAAAAGTTTAAAAAAAAGAAACAAAGAATTAAAAACATTGTATTTCCATTTTCTCCTCAACCAAGAAAATTACATCGTTACGGCTCCGTCTCTTTCAATAATAGATTTTTTTAAAAGGTGAACATTACATTTCCTATTTCCCATTAGAAATAAAGTTTTATTTACTGCAAAAACATTTATAGAGAAAGTAGTAAAAACTCTCAATTCTTGCAATTAGCTAAGCTCTTTGAAAAAATGAAAATAAATGATTTATTTCTAATCCATTAATTAATAATTATTTAATGTTTACTTTAGACCTTAAGTCTATCTTACATGTTTATGACATAACAACTTTAAATCTAATTTAATTTTAAGTTTACTTTCCACTTCCATCAATTTCCGTTTGATTTTTATTAATACCATAAACATAAAATTTAATTATTTTAATTTTTATTACACATGTGCCCATTAGTATGCATGCGCTGGTTGGAGGAAAAAGACCGCAGCCCTTTCTACCATTTGAGGAGAAATATCTTGAGCCCTCAAGTGATTTATGTATAAACATACCCTTCTATCTTTGTATAGTTATATTTTTGTTGTTTATCGTTAATATAGCCATTTAGTGCTATATGTTTCAAGTGTTAATTGTTATTTAAAGATAATTGATAATGATAGATTTGTTGCTTATTGTGTTTATTACGAATTAGTCAGAGATTCCAAAGGTTTATCTCCATGTTCAAAAACGATCTAGTGATGTTGCTGTTTTGTGTTTTTTATTAAAGTTAGTTCACTGCTCAAGACGGTTAGGTAATTTTCATTTAGAGACATTTTTTTTTTATTTTACGAAGTATAATACGAATCCTATCGTCCTTCAACATTAACTGAATCTTTGACGTCAAGCAAACTTCGAGATCAACAAGGGCTTCGACAACAACCAAACCTTTTACATCACCTGAGCCATCAAACTTATAAAAAACAATAATTTACAGCCAATAAATTTATAAATAATGAGAAATAAACCAAAATGACCCAAAAAAAATCAAGATGGTGGCGATTTGACAAGATTCTTAGAGGTAACACCAATTTTCTACTCGAATATTAGCTCAGGTCTTAAGAATGCTCCTAAACCCGGAGGCCAACACTTAATTTTTTTTTTTTTAACTCTATTAGTTATTTCACGTATTGTTAAAATAGCCACTATGTCGGTCAGGGGATTTTTTTTCTTGATTTGCTTTACGGATGAAGCATTATATTAGGAAAGTTAACACGTACAAAGTTTCTTCACATAAAATTCTGTTTTTTAAAGTCCTATAGATTCTAGGTGCAAGGCTGAATGAATTCTTCTGGAAAACGCATTCAAGCATTCTTGAATATCTGTCATGCCACCGAGCTTAAAAGATTCAAGACAGATCCATAAAAGGAAGCTAGCGGTTATTGCGTATTTCGCGAAAGTAGCTGATATTGCCAAGTTTGGCCGTCGACCCAAATAGACTAAATTGTTTGTTCTTTCTTTGTTAAACTTGGTACCGGTGTTTCAAGTTTCTTACCTCATACATATT
Organism: Nezara viridula; assembly: GCA_928085145.1. Taxonomy (NCBI): domain Eukaryota; kingdom Metazoa; phylum Arthropoda; class Insecta; order Hemiptera; family Pentatomidae; genus Nezara; species Nezara viridula. The sequence goes on along the minus strand of OV725080.1, from coordinate 87,712,269 downwards.
TAATTTACAACTGCTAAGAACTTAATCATTACTACGTTGTTAAGAGCAGAAAGTGCAACGATCCTGCAGAAATTAGGTAAGGAAAGCATTGTGAACAGGTTTAATTTTCAATAAATCGTCAAGTTTCAAAACTCACAAAGTAGAAAAAAAAAAACTGTAGAATATTTAAGTCTTTGTTTATGAATTTCGTAAAAACCGATGGAAAACTGATTTATTAACTTTTTTTTGTTTTGTAGGATTTTGGTCGCCTATTCACAAAAGTGACAGCTCAAAAGTAAAAAAACGTACTTCTACGGGCAATTTCACAAAAACAGCTTAAGTTATTTTGACGAAACTTACAAAATTCTTCTTAATAAAGGCCTTTAAATTCTGAACATAGCAAGTAAATCCGAAAAAAAACAGCAAAAATATTAAAAAAAAAAAAATGTTTGCTGTTAAAAGGCCTACAGCATAGGCTGAATTTGAATCATTTAAATTATACTTAAATTTTTTCTTCATATCAAAACAAAAGAAATTATCTAGATCGAAGCAGTACCAGCTAACCACTCAAAATTAAATATTTGCGTTTTTTTTTTAATAACGATAATTACTCTAGAGGAAAAGAAGAGCCTAAAAAACGTAATTACAAAAACAATAATGCATTTAGAAATAAATTACTAATATTTATTCTTGACACGTACTTATGTTTAGGAGCTTTTTATGCACTGTAATTAAAAAGAGAATGCATATTCTTATTTTTATGTAATTACATCAGCTCACTCACATAAACAAATATGAACCAATGAAAACAAAAAAAAATATTTTTCTATTTTGAGAAGGGCTTCGGCCCAAAAGACTCCCTTCCCGAAGATCTGACAGTGTCAGAAAAGATACACCATGTTATACCTTGTATTTTTATAAATTTTTTACACAATGTTACATGAAAACACGATAACCTTTTTTGTGGAGTTTTCAAATAGTTTAAGAACAATAAATCTCTCTTAACTATTTTAGATGAATATACGAAAGATAAATTACCTACAAAATTAATAATAAATATTATTTATCATACAGTAAAAAAAACAATTAAATTTGTAGTAGTATAGTAATGTTCGTGTGAGTGGACAAACTACGATATTTATCTAAAAATTAACGAGGATATTTAATTGAAAATGAAATTAATTAATATAAAGTAATTAAAAATTGAAAAATAATCAAACTCGCAGCTAATGCGTAATACATCAAATTTGCTAGGTTCGCTGAAGCGCAGGTATCAAATAGCATAAAATATAAAATAAATAAAGATATATCGAGATGAAGACTAATTATGACAATATACCCAACAGATTTTAAATAAAATAATCATAATTAAATGATGCTAACTAAAAAATAATAATCATTTTACTTCAGCGAGGACATATATATATATATACACCAGAGTTAGGAAAAACTTGAGGTATAAGACATTAAATTAAAAATAACCGCAAGAACCTGATACAACTTATAAATAGTGCTTTCAAGGGATATGTAAGCCGTTACACTTTAAATTTTTTTATTTAACTTCCAACGATGTTTCGGGCTTAGCTCATTATCAAGTCATCAAAAATTTCTTATTTAATAAATGTATTTCAATATTATAATTCCATTGAACAAGTATTTGTAGTACACCAAATACCGAAGAAGCCATATTCCTCGTCTCCATATTCCTTAAATGTTTGAGCATTTATTGATGCTTATCCTTCCTATACGGCAATACCTATCTTTTTAACATTAAAACTCGAAGTAAATGACATTAAATTAAAAATAACCGCAAGAAATTGATACAACTTAATTAAAAAGGCTGATTGAAATTGATCATCTGAAAATGATAGGGTACGAAGTAACGGAATGAAACGAGGTAACCTTTCGAAGTAATGATGGGTGCCCATAGAGTTGTAAAGAATTCATTACATCGGCCTTCACCGAACACATTAGCCATTAACAACGAAAGACCTTTAGACATTTTTTGAACGAATCTTCCTAGATTGGCCTTGGATATGGCTAGCTTTTGATGAGCCATAGATTGTATAATTTAGTAAGTAATAAAGATGCTACTTAAAAAAAAGAAACATAATCTATTTATTTGATTGTATTTTAGGTGCCGTGTGCAACTATATAGATTAGAGGCACTATATTGATTATTGAATTACATTTCAATATGTCTGTAGGGATCGTATTGTATTTTCTTTAGATTTTTAGATGTGTATGTTGGTAGGATGTTTGTTTAAGGAATGTGTTGCTACAACGGTATGGGTTTTTTTTATGATTTACGTTGTGAGTTCGTGTATGAAGATGGTATTGTTTAAATATGTCTGTAGTAATTGTGTTTTTCCAGAAATTGAAGTAAGTGCTTCTGATTTTCAAGTTGTAGGGCTTGTCGATATCCTAGCAGGCGATCCGAAGTCCTTGATGGATCCAAGCTCGAACAATTTTCCAAAATGTGTACCGTTGTAAAAGCACTATTGCAGCAGCGACATCTTGGTGGCGAACTACCGTCGAGTAGGCGCCCATGCGAGAGCCTGGTGAGCCCTATTCTGAGGCGTGTGAAAATGGTTTGCTCCCGTTGGTTTCTTTCCATCTGTGAAAGTGGATTCATATCATTAAAAATTTTCATTTTGTTGGTACCAGGAACATTTGTCCAACAATATCGCCAGGCCTCTCTACACTGGTTCAAAACTGAGTTATTGAAATCGTAGAACGCTATGTTAGTGTCTGGTGTTGGAAGTATGATAGATGCTTCTTTTGTTGATATTCCATTGCCTGGTATTCCTATATGACAGGGAACCCACAGAAACGTAGTTTTCTTTGTTATTTGAATGATTTCTGTGACTTGAAAGACAATGGGGTCGTTCCATAATCTTTTGTTTTTTTTTTAAACTTATTTATTGAAAAATATTACAATCTGTCTCTAGGACATTTATAATAGAGTTCACAGATCACATTCACACTCTATGTACAATAAATAAAATAAATTATACAGAAAAATAATAAATATACAATAAATAAGGATAAAATAACCTAAAAATAAATAATAAAAAGAGCACATACACACCTATATACAATATTTACAATTTGGCGAGAGAATTCCAAACCAGACTTGTCCCTCCAACTGTGGAGGGAAAAGTATGACTCCAGGAGTTCCCTGCACTCCTCTCTCAACCGCGTCACTACGAATAAACCCAGTGGAGATTGAGCAAGAGTGCTTTAGCCACATACAGTTTTCAAATCTAAAGTTTTCTATTAGCTTGAGGGCTGAGTAGGATCACTAAGAATTAAAATATGGTTACTGTTAATTTCATTGATTATTATACCTTAAGCTAAATATATGGCAAAAAGCTCGGAGGATAAGACTGAATAAATATAAAGAGTAGCGGAAAGAGGATAGAAGAAAGAGAGTAGCGGATGGTCTCCGTAGATAGAACAACGAAACATCCATAATGCTATGATCTTTTCGATCCATCCTACCATACGATCGCTTGAAAAGTAACTATAAAAAAAAAAAAACATAATCTAAACACAAAGTTTATTAAACGTTTAACATTCATTCCTGACATTTCTAGCCGCTACTTCAAGGTTGTTCTCAAAATATCAATGCTTCCAATCTTATGTAATAAGTCTGTACTTAATGTTTTTTCGAATAGAAAGTTAATATATATCAAATTGCCTAAGATGCATAATAAAGTAGGATACAGGAAGACTTGTTCTGGCGAGCGACACGTCCATCTTCAGATCTTTAAAGGTCCCGGAGAAAGTAGAGAATGTCCAGTCATAAAGTCCATGTTACGCGATCAAAAGACCTTTCTAGATTATACTCTACCTTAATAAATTTTGTTTGTTAATTTTTGTAGAAAATAATACGAATCCCAGGATAGGAAAACGGAAAGTAGAAGTGAATGGAAATAAGGAACGTGTTTTACTAAACAGGAAACGAACACAAAAAGGTCACCAAAACTTGTATTTGTAAAGGAGAATTAATAATTTTAAAATGGTTATGATTTGTATAATTGTATATTAAAAATATTTGTCCAAATATTTATACTGCACACGTTGTTTAGTCAAGCAAATTAGCTACTCGATATTTCCGTAATATATGCAAAATTATCGAAATCTAAAATCGTTATTCTAACAATACTTCCTACACAAATTCTATAAATGACGTTGAGATAAAAAATGAAATTTTATTGTATACATTATTTATTTATTAGTTACACATATTCCTGGCTCACAATAAATTTGTCATCTACCACGGTATTCAGCAAATATGATATTAAGGAGAATAAATGATAGCATAAAAGAATAAGAATAGTAATAACAAAAAAAAACAGTAGTAAAATGAAAATAAGATAACATAATAAGACAAACAAAAAAAAGATAATACAGCAAGTAGCTCAAAACAATAAGTCTCTTGGCCATCGCCTCAGCAGTCTTCTGGGCGGATTATATGGATTTTTGGCAGTAGATAGAGCTTGAGTAAGTGGATTTGAATTTCGAGTCAGTCTGTCATGAAAATTATTAAAGCGGTCAGTGGCAGTTGCCGTGATGAAGGGAGCGTTAAGGTCAGTGTGTAACGTAAGGTTCGAAACATAAAATGGTGCGTCCATAATTTTCCGAAGAATTTTTGACTGGAATGACTGGATGATTTTTATTTTTGATGCCTTTACTGTTCCCCATAGTTCGATTCCATATGTCCAAAGTGGTTTAATGAGGACTTTGTAAATAGTTAATTTATTAGTCACAGATAATTTAGAGCATCTGTCAAGTAGCCTAGAAAGAAGTCCGTATCGCTGATTAAGATAGTTCTATACATTAAAACAAGATATTTATAAGACTAATAAACAAATATTTAAGGAGAGAAAAATCCTGCAAAATTAAGCATGACAGATAACATATAGCATAATTCGGTTTTTCTTGGTTATTCCTTTTAGGGTACCATTAATTTACCAGATATTCAATCAATCAATCACTTACATATTTAAATTATTTAAGTTCCGAATTAAATTTCGGGAGGATTTAAATGTGATTCGTCATAAAATTCCCTTTAATCTTCTAAATTCCCACGTTTGATATTGATCAAAATCCATCGTTCCTGATACCCTGAAAAGGTATCTACACTACGAAATACTTTTGTATTATACATAAAGATAGATGCTTCGTTAAAAAGAAATGAAAGACTATATTCTAACTAAAAATCACCTGAAAACAATTACAGATCTTCTTAGTGTCTTTTGAAATCATCCAAGATTATAAAATTAATTGAAGATTCAATAGACTCGAGAATTTTAGAAAATATATCTAGTTTTCATGACGGAGAAGGCTATGTTCCACTAATGACGACAAGTAAAGAGGCCAATTCAAGACGAAAAATCATCCTTAAGATATATAGTATACAGAAAAACCTTGGAGGAATCGTACCATTAGAGTGAACGTAGTGCCCGCCAATCAGAGATCCGGATAAGACTTGTTGGTTTCGCGAAGGATCTAAGATCAACTTTGTATCAAGGCTATCGACGGGTTGTTCAGAATGTGCCCTCGAGAGAGCATATATAATTAACCGCGACTCCATTAGGATTCACCGTTAATTTAGTAACATCCGTGAATAATATTAGCTTCACGTTTATAGCAAGTAGGGAAATAGTATCTCACGGCAATGACCCTAATAATGCACCTGATGCAGGGGAGATAAGTATTTCTTTTCTGATCAATTATTAGACGGATTATAATTATAATTCCCTGATTATGAAATTTACCTTATGAATGCAAGTACCATACAATATGTATACTTTTATAAACACATAATATATATAATAAACTTATCCTATTTATAATTAACATTAATTGCGTTGAAATTATAGAAGATTTTTCCATTTTTTCAATCAGATCAATCGACCAGATTAGAAAATGTATTACAAACAATTGATGTAATTTTATTATTATTAAAAAAAACATGTGTTTCACCGTTGATATAAAGCGGCATTTCCAATTATCATATTTTAAGAAAATAATATATATAAATAATAATATATATGAGAAACATCCTAATAATTTTTTAGGCCACCTTTTTTCTCGATTTCGTGATCCAAGTGGAAAGAAAATAAGTATTTACGAATTTTCAGTACCTAATTAAATAAACAAAGTTTGCCGATCTCCACATTGAAAACCCGATTCCAAGCGTTTTCGTAAATAAATTAGTTGTAGGTTGCGATGATATGAAGCTATTCACGAAGTTTCGGGCGATTTTAATAATTTGATAAAAAGGGGTCTGTACCACAGACTATTATATCTTTCTATTTATACATTTTTAAAATTATAAATTAATTCATAAGTCCTAATTCTCAATAATGAACAATTATGAACCCATGACTTAAAAATAACAAATCTACTTTACACAAAAGGGGTTCTTAAAAAACTATGTACTTTTAGGGATATAAAAAAATATGTTCACAAAGTGAAAATATATATTTTTTTTAAATTGAATCATGTTCTCACGCTTTAGGATAACTTGAAAAGGAAATAGAAAGTTGATGAATTAGTATTCAAATACAATAAATTTCGAAATATTAGCTCCGATGAATTAATTAATTTGACATTCCAAGATTTTACAGAACTTATGGTATTACATCTCTATTTTTCGATTACCCTCATATATCGAAAAGGTATTATGTAACATATTAGATGTTAGAACAGTTGTATAATTGCTATAATGATTATTCATGATCGCAATTACTATGCATGCAATCGACTTGTATATCCAGTTCGATTGATATATTCGATTATATTAATCGTATTTGTACTGGTATCATATAAATAAATAATGTCTATAAATAATGAAATATTTGTGATTTTCATTTTAAGAATAAATAATTTTTTAACAGTAAGTGAATAAAACTCTCGTTTTTTATCCTTCATTCAGAATATTCATAAGTTGCTAGATACAATAAAAACTAATTGTTGTAATTGAGTTGGCCAGATAATGGATTAGTGTTGACCCTTCAATGCCGTACCTAAAAACTTTTGGATGTCTTTAATAAAAAAGAAACAATTTTATTCAATACCATTCAAAAAATAGGTATAATTTTGAATAAAGGCAAAATAATTGTTTTTAATAAATTGTATTATTAAATCTTATGCTAACCGAAATAATACAATGAAAATGTTTCAATTTATGTTAAATTTTCAATCAACAGTTTACTATTGGTATAAGTATGTAAGTTTGTTGGTTCATAACTTGCAAAAACAATTATGTTAATGTTAATATAACTGGTTCAAACTATCTTGAATTTCGAGCCTTTTAATCAATGCAATTTATAGATCTTTAATTTGCAACTTTATAATAATAATTATCATAACTTCATAGCTTCAACAAAAAAAAAAAAAACCTATATACATAATAAACACACGGATACTATCAGTCCGTAACTGACTTTCTGAACACTTCTGATAATTATCATACGCTACGCGAAGAGAACCACGCGATCTTCGTTAGTAAGGAATGCAACATGAGATAGATTTGTCATGTTATGTAGTCTATCACAACAACGCTTGGCAAGTAATGACACCAACAATACTTCCTTCCACAAAGTAACGCAGTAAAATTCAAATCTGTCTTATTTTGTCATATCATCCCATATACGTCACAAACTACCCACCTTACGTTTAATAGTTGGTTCAGTGCTAATTACTTTTTAAGTGATACTTTCCGTATTTCCACATAACCAACACGCCTATGTTATTACTTCAATTATTTATGTTTCAGACTGGATACATGAAATCCAATGTTGTAATTACGGCAGATACAGAATATTAATTTTCAATTTTAAAAATACTGGTAGACAGAGCTTTCCCAACTGAGAGATTCTGTACAAATTCCATAATTTTGAGCACAAAATTTGAATAAATTTTCTTTAGGCAAAATAATGGTAGGAATGACCAATGATTATAGCATCATCTCATCTCGCTTAGCCATTTACAATAGACATTACACACAGGAATAAGTCAGGCAGGGATATGTGATGACCGCAAGATCACCAGAGCACGTTAAGGTTATAAATACGACAGCCACCTGCATCTGTCCATTCATATGACGTAACAGAACCTCCTTATATTACCAAATAATCTTAAAATCAGAAGATCTTTAAGATTTGTTGCTATCTTGGCTTAAAGGCTCGTACACACAGAACGGGAGATGTCCAAGCGACGTGAGAGTGCTGTCGCAGGAATCTGATAATATGGCTGTATTACATTCCATTCCTCTATCACAGTCACACATAATGTGATCTCCCACAACAATGCAGACAAGAAGCTAAACCTGAGGAGGGACCATCGCATTCTGCACGAATCTGAAGTTTGCCAATCAGTCTTTTTCTAATAAATTCTTAGAAAATATTATTTCGGATAGACTAAAGCTTTGGACAGTTGCACTTAAGTAATTCAAAAAATCATTTGTCTTTTTAGATGCATACCGAGCTTAATGAAATTTAATATAGTTTTTTTTTTTAATTATAAAAAGATGGTCTAAATATTGACTGTTTTTATATTCCAATAAAAAATATCGAATATCAACAAGAGAATTAAAAAAAGTTATGTCACTTTAATTATACAGAAATAATAAATAATTTGTTCAACAATTAAATTAAAGGATGTAAAGACAGCCCTTATAAGAATGAACGATAAAAAATACATCATTTCATAATATGCGTTAGGTAATCGTCCGAACATTAGCGGTTTAAAACCGCCTTTTCGGATTCTGGGTGCATAGGATAAATCACGAAGATCGAGGCAAATCCACGATTTTTAGATTTATGGGAAAGGTGGGATTTTCAACATTGGACTATTTATTACCACAATATCCCTTCACCATGAGAAACCAATAATCAAAAGAAGACCACCATATACGCCACATTCCTTTCCACACGTCCAGGAATCATAAGTTGCAGAAAGGTTTGCGGTAGGGAGTGGAATGTCATTGAGTAACCGCCCACAATTGCAATTGAGAGCAATACTGAGAAGGGAAGATTGAAAAGATGCAGCTACAACTGCATCCGCAAACTTAATTCAATTCGCAAATATGGTTAATTATAAATAATTAGGTCTAAAGAAAAAACACAAAAAGACTGATTAGTTTTTACCTTTTTTTTCATATAAGAAAACAGAAATATAATCAATGTTTCAAAGCATTATTTTTTTCAAAGTCAGATAAAATAGGTCCATGTATATTATGTACACAACAGTCCTTTATAAACTAGGTGATATATCGTTTCCTAGGATCTCTGATTAATTTTATTACGAGATAATATCTCAATCAGGTTCCAATTAGCATCATACAATAATAAAAGAATAGTTATCAGAAAATAGATGTAGAAGCTATGTTTATAAAACCGAAATCAAATTAATTAATTATCATTAATTCATATACATCAGAGGTTTTCAACCCAAGCGTATCACTATGGGTTCGGAATCTATTAAGAATCAGGATGCTGTAGTTTAAATAATTTAACCTTGATAATATTTTTTTTTTTAATTTCAAGTATCCTTCTCTGATGAAAGGGTATTTTATACCTACCACGTATTATTAAGGGGTCAATATTACTACCCTCATACCGATATTTAATTGTAAAAATAATAGTTATAAACCGTTTTCATTATGAAGGCCTGTTCTGAAAATCTACAAAAAAGGAAACAAATTAAAAAAACAAGCTCCTTTACTATGTATAAATAATTACTGTGGAAGTAGAAAAGAAGCATAAGATACAGAGACCCAGAGTTTTTGTAGCCCTCAATGTGTGGAACTCGAGGTTTTGGCACGCTTTAAAAATGGTGGATAGATGTAAGCAGCATTATGAGACCGAAACATTTTAATTAAGTTATAAAAATTTAATTTACTTAAATAAAAAATAAATTAAGTTATGTCAATTTTTTTTCTATAGCTAAGCTAAGTATGAGCTAATATGGCTAAGTATGGGGCGCGTTTTGCCTTTTGATTTTGTGGACAGTGAATTGAGATTGAGACGTCAGATCTCCGATGTGTAACGCAGGGGTAAAGTCGGCCGGAGTCGACTAATTGAAGTTTATTTGCATTTGGCTTAAAGTGTCTCAGAAACTATAAATCGGAACTACATATTGAATAGCTAGAAATAAATATTGCTGCCGAGGGAAATATTCATAATTTCATTCTCTTTTTAATGAGCTATTATTCAAAATTGTATCTTAAAGCGAAGCCATGTTAGAGAGACGATAAGAGGGAAATAGTGTCGAAAACCAAATAACGAGTTTTTTTGAAGATTTGGATTAAAATAGCTCAGAAACTAAAAATCGGACCTGCATACTGTAAGCGTTCATAATTTCATTCTCTTTTTAATGAGCTATTATTCCGAATTGTAGCTTAAAGCGAAGCCATATTAGAGAGACGATAAGGGGGACATAGTGTCGAAAACCAAATAACGAGATTTTTTTGAAGATTTGGATTAAAATATCTCAGAAACTAAAAATCGGACCTGCATACTGTAAGCGAGGAAAATGTTCAGCATTTCATCCTCTTTATAATGATCTATCATTCATAATTTATATTTTGTAATATTAATCTCGCCTTGTTGATGTTTTCACTTCTATCTACGTATAAAGCACATACCTTGGTTGATTTTTTATTTAATGTACAATATAAATTCTATAAGAGTATTAGCAAACAAATAAAACGACGAAAGAAGTAGTTCCATCCATGTTTATATATTATTTCTCAAAAGTTTTAATTCTTAATATTCTTTCTTTTTATCGGTAAACCATAATTTTTTTGGTTCTGCATCAAACTCAATGATAAAGCCTTCGTTGTAAATATTACTTTTTCCTTCAGGTGGGAAAAATGCACGCGTTCTTCAAAAATGTCAAGAAAAAGTTTTGAAGAAAAGGAAACATTAATTGCTGATGTATCATAAAGTGAACATTTATGGTGAATTATAATTTTTAAAGGTTTCTACATTCCTTACAAATCGAAATCGGACCATTATTACCGAGGATACAGTCTACTGTAATTTATACACATATTTTCTTTTTATTATTAATAATTACTTCAATCGATAAAGATAAAAAAGAAATTATCCATTTTATAATAAACTGCATTTCTTTATTTTCATAATATCATTGAACCATTTGTTCACTGACCAAAATATTATGTGTATTATTCACTTAAAGCCCACTAGTGGATTCAGGATTTTATGGGGGAAGCGGATTCAGCCCGAAAGCTTTACATATATACTACAATAATTATTTTGGAAGAAAAAGAAAGAAACTTACAACCTATATGAAATGGCGTCTAAGTATTCTTGAAGTCCTATTAAATGTAATTAGACGAACAATATTTAAAATAATTCTTTTATACGTTTTAATAAAATATATTTGACCATATTGGGAAAGAGAGGGAGGCTTCAACCCGAAAGCCCACCGCAGATTCGCAGCCCACCGCAGTACAAAGGCCTACTAGTTTTAGACCCATGGGCGAACTAGTTATTCTTGACTGAAACACTACAACGTATATGACCCCGATTTGAAACACGATAGCGAGTTGAACTTAAAAGGGGTCAAGAAGTTCTTGTGGTGTTGAACTTTGACTTTCTACGAAGCTCAATTATCAGGTGTTCTTCCTCAAGGTCTTCGGTAATTGTAGACGATTAAGGATACATTAGTAAATAAGGAAATATTCGTTCCAGGTTACGAAATTTAATTTATATTTAATAAATCAAGATTTTTTGTATTTATTTCTTTATTTTGTATTGTGTGTGGAATAGGAAATTTACAATTTCAGAATTTTTATTTGAGTTTATTTAAGGCCGCCTAGACTTCTGAGGCCATTAGGTACCACTTTTCTTAAATATGTCGAATCAATATTGTTGCTTTTAAATATTTAAGGTTTTTTTCAATGTAAGAATGTAATTTGTTCATTTCGATATTTTTTGCATCGGAAAAGTTGTTGCACTTAGAACTTTTCATTGTCACATATTCGACATATTCGACCGCCTAGACTTCTGAGGCCATTAGGTACCACTTTTCTTAAATATGTCGAATCAATATTGTTGCTTTTAAATATTTAAGGGTTTTTTCAATGTAAGAATGTAATTTGTTCATTTCGATATTTTTTGCATCGGAAAAGTTGTTGCACTGAGAGCTTTTCATTGTCACATATTCGACATATTCGAAGTTGGTGTGTGCAATCCTAGAAGCAGTAGTAGAGGGATCAGTTTGGTACGTCCAATTCAGAGTCTGCTAATTATGGAATATTCCTCAGATTTCGGAAGTATCCAAGCAACATTGTTCTCTATTCACTTTGCTTGTAATTACTTTCGTCCATTCGTTGAGAAATTTTGACCCTAAATATGATAAATCAGAGCTTCTCGCTGCTTTCTTTGCTCCTTCATCAGCTCTTTCATTGCCACTTATGCCTAAGTGCGAAGGGACCCACAGAATTTTATTGTTTATAAAAAAAAAAATCAATAATTTTAATTAATAGCTTTAAAGTTAAATTATAAATATCCTACAAATGCCAAACAAAGGTTTATTGATTTCAATTTCACTCGAGGTCTTTTTCTAGTAACTATTCCCGTACATCAGGTTAAGGGAAGAAAATATAAGAAAGAAACGCAGCATACGAATATGTCTTTTCGGCGTGGGAAAGTAGGATAATAAATGATAACTGACATTAGAAACTGTATACATCTAAAGTGGTCAGGATTTCACCTTTCATTGATGTTTGAGATGTTGACTTAGCAAAGTCAAGTAGTAGTTTCTAACAACTACATCCCTTATAAATGTTTGCAAATCCATTAAAGCTCCTTTACACCAACTATAATTGCTATCAAATCCATTCCGAATTTAGATCAAAAATCTATTCTTAATGCGATATGTTTTTGTTTGAATATATAGCTCATAGAATTTTCTATGACTGATGCAGATAAACATTTTTATTTTATGTTCAACAATTCATACGTCATATATTAAATATCTCTCTGCAATCGTAACTCAATGTTAGAATTCAAAAATTGACTGTAAAATTAGACGTCAAATTTCTATCACGATTATTTACTTTAATTAATTCTGAGTATGCACTAGCGTATCCACGATTTAATTTTGGGGAGGCTTCAGCCCGAAGGATTTATTTCATATATATAACGATAATTAATTTGAAAAAAAATAAAAGAAAGAAACTAACCACCCATATGACATTGTGTCTTAGTTATTCTTTAAGTCCTATTAAATGTAATTAAACGAACAATAATAGTTTAAGATATAGTTTTCAATATTTTTTTCTTTAAAACATTGTTATATTTTACCATTTTGGGGGGGGCTTCAGACCGAAAGCCCTCTCCCTCCCCATAGATCCGCCTTTGTGAGTATGTATATACACATGCAACTTATCTTTAACAAAACTGAACTAATATAAATATAATAACGTTTTATTCTAAAACCGTTATTATTGCTCGTATGATCAATAGATTAGATGTTAAACCAACCAAGCTTGGATTCCTAGGACTGGTATATCCATTTAATAGAATAAAATGCATGTTGACTCTCAGGATCCTAAACGAAGAAACCCGTAGCACATGTTGCATTCTAAGGAAAAGATGCAAGAATCCTCCGTAATGTTCTAATGGTAATCTACCAGAGAGACGCTATAGAGGATAGACATCTTAATCAGTGATGAAATGTTTCGTAAGGCAGTAATATACAGTGTGTCTCCGTTTTTAATGGCCAAACTGTGGAGGGTGATTCTAGAAAAAATTTCCAACAAAAAAGTTCATTTGATTCATGGGCCGGTTCCTTAACAAAAAACTATTTAAGACCAATTTAACGTTTTTCTTAAAGTAGTCACATTTTCTTTTTTTGATAAAATAAATTACTCAAAAACTGTTCAAGATAATTATATTTTAAGTACATCATCGTAAAGTAGACAATTTTTTTTTGTTGAGAAAACAGTGTTTAAATTTAATAAGTTCAATGATTATGTGTTACTGCAGTTACAGTACCCATACACCAGCAACGCATCTGTGTACAGCGGCCGTATCAGACCTGAAAGTCCCGTTTGTCATTGATCCTAGTAAGTTTAACCACTGTTTTCTCAAAAAAAAATTGTCTACTTTAAGATGGTGTACTTAGAATTTAAATATATTGAACATTTTGGATAAATTCCTTCTTATTCGATAAAAATCGTTACCACGTTAAAAAAACACAAAATTTTCTTAAATCCTTTCCCGTTTGGAATCCTCCCATGCATCTGATGAACTTTTTTGTTCGTAATTTTGACACCCTGCATAAATATTAATGCTTAGTTAACTTATTTAATACTAGATCCAAACATTGAAAAGTGAAAATTATGAAATCGCCATAACTGTTCTTTATTTAAGGTAAATGTGAAGAAAAAGAGATATTTCATTCAGCATTGTATTTTATCTGATTATTATTATTTTCAAATTTCACACTTTCTTGGCATTTGTCAGAAATATTCACCTACCCGGACCAAGGTCAAGGGTTAGGCTCAAAAGTTAAACTATGTTTAAGAAATTCCTGACGATGTTCGCTGTGCATAGTTTTTTTTTTTTGCCCTTCTTCCAACACTTTCCCTGGCAGTTTCAAATTTCCATTGCTGGAAATTACAACTGGATATACCTGGACTTGATTTAGTTTGTAAAGTTGCCAAAGCTATTTACACAAGTCTTGATATTTCCTAATCTTTTCAGAAATAGTATTTCTGATATTATCATCGGTTGGAACCGCTATATCTATAACATACCCACTTTGTTTCTTCCGATCAATTAATACAATGTCCGGCTTGTTATTAACTACCGTGTGGTCTGTGATTATAGATCAAGCCCAATATATTATTTTATTTTATTTTGACACCACCGGTTTGTTATTATTAGTATTAAGAAAGTGAAAATTGGACCAACCTTAAAATATTCTTAAAATATATACAAATTACTTTTAAATTTTAAATTATTGTTCGTTCTAAATAATAACATTAAAAGCAAAAAAGGAATTCACCTGAAAGGTGAGATGAAGTAAATATTACAAAATCTCGTCGTAATTATTCCAAGGGGATTTCGTTTCCAGAAAATATTATTTTTGTTTTCATTTAATTGAAAGTGCCTTCTATTCTTGATTCTTAAGTAACCTATGCGTAGATGTGCCATTTTACGTCATGTATAAAAATTCTGTTTTTTTTTTTTTTCATTGTGAAAGAAAAATAACAGAAATAATAAATGAAATGAATTGATAACTAGCTTAATAATAATTGAGCTCAAATTAATTATTCAAGAAAAAGCAAATTAGTATTGGAGACATGGGAGCACAATTCCTGTGCTTTTACTTTTACGGCTCCACAAAGCTAAATTTCATCAGCTTCACTTCCTTCGAAGTAATAGAAAGATTAAGTCACTTTTTTCAAAGCAAGGCGCCATTTTACACTGAAGCCATAAAGCAAAACTGCGCGACAAAATGTTCTTCCTGTTGGGATGTGTAACAGCTGAAATGGATTACGTGTTAGACATATTATAGATTAATCCATCATACGTTACGTAACAAAAGCTACTGGGACTCTGGAAGAACCAGAAAGAGTCTTTACATAATATGAATATGTATTGGCTGTGGAATGGTGACCGCAGGCTCAAGCATCTGCCCCACAACTTCTAGCCAGTTATTTTTTTTTTAGTGTACCCGGTTATGAGTTCCTGCTTTTTTACAATTCCTCTCATGCGGTGAAAGAGGTAGTTGGTCGTTTCTGTTTTGCAAACAAAGCACAGCGCTCAGTGACAAACGGGAAGTTACAAAAGACTTGAAAATTGTTTTAACGATTTGGTTAACCAGGAATTTTTATAACACCGATTAACACACTAATACAATGTCTGTTTACTACTTATATATAATATATCACCGGTTTATTGAAAAAACTCAATAAGTGCATTTTTGATATAGGGTAACTCAACAAATGATTTGGTAAATATCGAGGTTTTTCATCAGTACAAAACCACTGTGAGTGCATGAAAATAAAACAAACCCTTCAATATATTTAGGATAAGCGCACAATATTTTGAATGCATAAAGCGAAAATTCTTCAAAGTTTTAAATTATTTAAGGTTACGAAATGTCACTAAAGGACTTTTTCTTCTGAGGATCTAGTGGTTCAGCCTAAATAAATATACAACGCTAATCTCATGATATTGGGTAGATTTTAATGTTCTAATATTCATACCCTACAATGAACAAAAAAAGGTTTAGAGATAATTTTTTCGAAAATATTTTTTAACACAAACAATCATGATACAGAATATGTATTCAAATAAACTAATAAAGAAAATATTGTAATTTCAATTTTTGAAAATTATGAAACACTCCATTGAACACTAAATAGACAGTAAATTAAAACTAAAAACAATTACAACTTTCTACTTCTACTAATAATACCGATGAAGTAAGGTAGATATCAAGAGGGATAGGGAAGCAGTAAGGACTGTTTGGTACCTGTAATATATATATATATATATATATATATATATATATATATATATATATATATATATATATATATACTAGCGAGTCCAGGATTTAGTTTTGGGAGGCTTCAGCCCGAAAGTTTTTTTTTTTTATATATTTAGTTGCTTGGCAATAATAATTTCCAATTATTAACAATACGAGTATATTTTTAACGTTACATGTTAACAGTCTAGTTTACGTTTCGGGACCTTTTATTCCCATCTTCAGAACTGCAATTCCAATACTCTTGTGGATGCAAGGCTTAATTCTAATAATAATAATAATGTGCTCCATCGTCAATTTTCTAATTTATGTTCTAGAACTAATTTATTCTAATTTTCTAATTTATCATCTAGAGCAACATTCTCCTTTTGACCAATAATTGGGTTTCTGCATAAAAAAAAAAAAAAAAAAAAAAAAAAATTTCATGTATATAACGATAATTACTTTGGAAACAAAGAAAGATACTTACTATCTTTATGAAATGGTGTATGAAGTGATTCTTGAAGTCCTATTAAATGTAATTACAGGAGCAAAAAAACTTTAAAAGATCATTTATTAAATATTTTTTACTATATAACATGGTTACATTTTACCATTCTGGAGGGGGTTCAGCCCGAAAGCTCCCCACCCCCCTAGATCCGCCTGTATGTATATAAATGGAAAATGGCAATCTTGGGTCTTTTTAAATTATATTTTAATGTTTAAGGATATTTAATACCAGTTAATAAAATATGGATACATTTTTTTTCGTTCATCGTCAGATTTTTGTCTATATTTTTCTACGATAATAATTTCTTTAATATGTATATTGTTTGTTCAAAATTCAAAATTGTTTTCTTTTTTTTTTCGTTCTTGTGCGAATCAAATTTGGATGTATGTTTTATTTTTCTGAAAATTGTAGTGAGTTTATTCAGGCTTATTGGAAAGTTTTGTTGGACGTGAGACTATATTTGTATTATTACACTCTTCGTTTAAGTTATTGTTCAGTTCAGTAGACTTTAGTTCCAATTTATCTATGTCTTTTATATCTTTAGTTTTATTGTATGATCATGACAATGTACAAGTATTGAATGTTAATATAATAATTATTATTGGATTTTTATTTTTTTTAGTGATGAGTGTTTGTTATTGGAAAATTATTTTCTTAATAATTTCAATAAACCTGTTTTTGTTTCATTGAAGGACATGAATATAAGAATAATGAAATCTCAAAATGTCTTCAGGATATAGCTTTATATTTATTTAGACCACAGGCGGATCTACGGGAGGGGCTTTCGGGCTGATGTCTCCCTCTCTCCCCAAATGGTAAAATGTAACTGTTTTATAAAAAAAATTATCTCTGAACGTATTATTGTTCGTCTAAGTACATTTAATAGGAGTCAAAGAATCACTTAAACGCCATTCCATATAGGTAGTTGGTTTCTTTCTTTCTTCCGAAGTAATTATCATAATATATACATAAAACGAAAATCTTTTGGGCTGAAGTACCCTCCCCCAAAATTAAATCCTTAACAGTTAGTGATGAAAACTGAATATAGGCTTATTCTAGTTTTCACTAATTCACTAACGACATATATGTCATGTAGAGTTGAACATCCAAAGTCAATCTTATTATTTTGTCAGACTTAAAAAATATATATTAAAATGAATAAATGAAAAAAATTATAATTTTTTTTTCAGCATAATAATAGAATAAAATGTATAATTAGAAGTGTAGTTAAGAGAAAAATTATATTTATTATGATTGTACCAAGAAATTTATTCAAAATTCTCCAACATCACGATAATATTTTACACCAATTACAAACTATACTTCAAATTTTCCATTTTCGAAATATAAGTGTCAAGGAAAATATATCTACGCAGGCCTAACGAATGTGGTAAATAGTAAAATTTACCAGTGAGCATCAAATAAATAAATTTTATCAAAATCAGATTAAAGTTAGGAGGTGCAGAAATTTTCAATCCCGTAGAAAATTTTTATTTTTACTTGTAGCGTGAATAAAATCTTCCCTACATTTGATAGGCTAAAATATTATTTTTGATACCTTTATTTTCGTATATTATATTAGTCACTGTTAGTTACTAAAGTACTAGATACAAATATTTTAGTACTTGTTTTACATGCATTTTTCGGCAGGATTTTTTTCCAATAGAAGCAACTCAGTCAAGTAAAAACATGGACTTTCCAGCGGTGTTCGGAGTTCCAAGCCTCAAAGAAAGCTTAAAATTTTCCTTTCGATTAGGAAAGCGTTTTATCCACAGTATTGTCGTTTTTCTGCTCGCTTACTTTCTAGATAACCGATCCGATAAGTTCTCTTAAATATAAAGATAGCCGAATTTATTTATCTTAATTAATACCAGTTTGCATATGGTAAAGAAAAACGCAAAACTAAATAAATGAAATTCCCATATGTATCCAAAGCTAAAATTGTTGAACAATATCAATGATCCTAAAATATAATGATGGGAGATAGAAACCAACATTCAGGAAAAATAGTTATTTTAAAGCTTTTTTCAAATATTGTGTATAAGATTAAAATATTCTCAGAGCATAAGGTTTTCATAAAAATGATATCACCCCCATATTTATGTGGAAGGTATAACTTTAAAAAAAAAAATAATTTAGGTTTATGTTTCACACTTCAAAATGGGCTTTCATGAGTGGATGAACAAACAAATAATGAAATAAGTTAAATAAAGTTTATTTTATTTTAACATAATTTTTATTTCAAAGATGAATACCTTGGTTGCTAATTTAAAGACCAATGAATTGTGGTTGACTTAAATGTACAGTAAGAAACGTTGTACCCATTTTTTTTTATTAACTATTAGGTCGAAGAAGTTACTTTGACCTAATTTGTAAGACTGTCCTTTTAAGATTTCCTGTTAATTTTTTCCACTATGTTATCCTTTCACATACCAGGACAAGGCAGACCATTCGACAAATCTTGAAAAAACTGGATATACAAAAACATTTATACGTCCTTTACATTACTTGTTCCTTGTTTTATTATTTAAAATATAACATTTAAATAGTTATTACTTTTTTTCTTTAACGGTAACAATTCGTTGTAATTTTAACAATATTTCACAGCGTATCTCTGTGATTCGGTTGAAAAATATTCAATGAAATCGAAATGTATATTAAAATTTATTTATTCTATTAGAGTGCTACCAATGGGTAGATTCTCTACAAGCCTTGTCATGCCATGAATTTCTCTGTACCAAATTTACTGAATGTATATTAATTTGTATACAGTTGTAAACTTCATAAATGATAATAAAAACAAAAAACAAAATTTTAAATATGCTGTTATCAAGAAAAAGAATGCGTTAAGTACATACATCTATTGAAATTACACATTTCATTAAATCTCATAGTCTTAGAATCGAATCTATATCGTTATAATAAAAGTTTTATACTATTAAAAGCCCTGAAAAATAATGTTAAATTAGATGATTCACTCCTAAATGCGTACTTTTGCTGTCTAGGGTTTTTTTTTTTAATGGCAGGAAATATTTATCCATAAAACTAGAACGGATATTCAATAATTATTAGTAAGATTTGAAGGATATTTGATCAGTTAAGCTAAGGCATCCATCCATCGGATAGATCGTGGAGAGGGATAGTCTGAGAGAAGCTTTGTCGGCGAAGAGTCGTTGCCCAATACACATCCCTCTCTTCAAGATCGGTGAGTCTTACTGTAGCACATAAGTCTAAACTTGACAGTGAACTGTAATATAGTTTGTGGTACATTATGATAAATTAAATTATCTAAAAGGCATTTATAAGATGATGAATAATAAAAAAAAAAATAAGATTATAACATTATGCAATTTTCGTTTTCGATCAACGAAAACAATTAAGGTTGTAAACTTTTCAAAAATAAAATAATAGAATAAAATTCTGGGGTATGAAAATAGTAATAAAAAAATAATAAACCGGTGTCTTTTCAAGCTTATCAGATTTCTACTACTTTAAAAGAATCTTAAGAAGACTTTTACATTGTTTTTTTCTAAGAAAACATGTCAGTATGAGATTATGACAAAAATTAAAATTATAATAATGTTCGTTAATCATATTTTCATATGCACGCATAAACAAGCAGGTAATGAATCATTTCTTCCTGATTCTCTTTGTTGTTCCATCATTTTGTTCCATTTAGTGTATGATTTTTCTTTTTATATATCCTTGTTTGGAAATTATTACTAGTGTTATGTTAGTAATTTTTACAACGCATACAATGTCGATAGACCTTAATATCGCACTTTGCTTCTTTTGTATAGTACTTACTTTAGTAAGTCTAAGGAATATTCAGTATGGATTTAAATCCATACTATGGGTTTACAATATTTTATGGAATGCATGTGAAAAGGTCATACGTTTACGATGAATCCATAACTTTACTGCAAACAAAGTTCCTCGGAACTTATATAGTAAATCTTTTTTATTATTGTTTTATTTTGGCCAGATGTAGCCTTTTAATTATGTACCATTTTGTTATTCTAATGGGACTTTGTCCCAGAATAAAGTTATTTTCTATTTATATTTCATTTCTAAAACTTTTATTTCAAAAGATTTTCTTCGAAACTTTTAAAATGGAAGTTTTTAAGAAAGTTCGATGAAAGTTTCAACCCCTTATTTATACCACTAATAAGAACCGTTTCCGAAACGCGATTCAAATCGAATTATTTTAAATAAGAGTGATCATTCCCACGGGACAGTTACGCGCAACCAAGCAGTATGATCGTCTCACAATTAATTTCAACACAGTCAGTACATACCTCAGCCACTTGAGGTTAAATCAAAGGATATCCGCAAAATGTAACATACAGTGAAGGAAGCATTTCTGAGACCATGCAATGTCATGCTCTCATTCTCCAACGCTCTCGGCTCGGATATCATAACCACTGTTGAAAAACTTATTATATATATTTATCTTGTTTTGTCAAAGATGATACGAAAATAATATAGTTAATTTTTTTCGTGAGGTTGACAGCATTGCCATAAAAATATCTTGGATAATTGACAACTACATACCATGAGCTAAGAACACACTAAAACACAAAATTTTATATCAACTATAATGTAACATAATGCTTAGTACGCGTCCCACATTTCCTACATATGTTTATGCATATGTATGTATTATAGTCCGCTGTACAGATCCCATTAAATCAAATCATTACATATGTCTAAAACTCCGTGAGTGGCTTCATCCCATCGTAGCTTACAGCTTTTTTATTTACATTCTCAGAAATGGATCTTTTTCAATCTAGAGATCGATAAAATTCATCGATTTAATGTGCCCTAGGAATTCATGAACACCCATTTCCTTTCCGTTTGAATCGTAAGATAATTTGATTTAAAAAATCAAGAAAAGGTGGCCTAAAAAAATATTGGGGCGTTTGGCGATCCCATCCATAATAAGTCAAAATAACGAGGTTGTGTAGGACGAACTATCCAATATTTCTGTAGGCCACCTTTTTTCTCTAATTTGAGATCAAATCATCTCACGATTCAAGTAGAAAAGTAAATGGATGTTCATTAGTTTTTAGTACCTCGTTAAAGTATCGGTAGAAAAAGGCCGTTTTAGTCTCAATAATTAAAATACTTTAGAATTTTGTATATATTTTTTTCAGATGAAAATATAATATATATGTAAAATCAGATTTATACCTGAAGAGGCGAAAATTTGGATAAATTTAAATTAAAGTATTTTGATTATTTAGACTAAAAAGGCTTTTTTTTCTACTGATACTTATTATAGCCTCTTTCCCAGGATAATTTTTTATATCTCGTTAAATTAATTAATTTAATGAGGAGACACTCATGAACTTTGAGAAAACACAATGAATTTTCGTAGTTTAGGTTACGGAAAATTACTGAAAAAAGAAGTCATTCAAGAAGTTTTAGATGGATGTTGCATTGAAATTAGATCAGAAATTGTATTAACTATTAAATAGTTTTATACTTCTGTAGCTACCAATTTAATCTATATGAATTTAAGTTTGATTCATCAGTGTGAAGAAAGTTTCAAGGAAAGCTATGTTTAGCAAAAAGATAGTGTTTACACTAATTTTCACCTAATGCGTTCCTTGTTCTGTACGGAATACACGCACGATAGAGTAACCAACCATAAAAAAGTAGTTTGTTGCACTCATGCAATTCTTCCTGCAGTAGGAATTACGAAGCATATATTTGTTTCATAAAGAATGTTTCTTAATCTCTAACAATAATACCAATTACAACAATACATAGAATTCTATCCCTTCTTATATTCGTAACGCACAATCAGTTTCTTCTTTCAAATCTCTCCTCTTTAAGCACCTACTCCATTCACAGTCCGATAGATCACGAAAAGCATGTATGTATCCTACAAAAACTATTAATTAAATATAGTTGGAAACTATTTAACTTGTTTATTTAATTTATCATTCTCAGTTTATTTTATTTATATGTATGTTTTTTTTTCTGTCATCTATATTTTTACTTTGTATTATCAATTATTTTATAAATGTTTAATTTATGGTACGGACAAATTGACATATTTTATTTATATTTTGCATTTATAATTTATTCTAAAGGAACACTAGTCCCAGAACAATAAAATTATTTTCAATCATTCAACAATTTTTATTAACAAATTAAATTTGAATAATAAAAATATTTCAAAATTTTTTATTTATAGAAAGTATTGTTGTTCGGACTGGTCCAAGGGTCGAAAGAATAAGTAACATCAGTCGTCCCCTTTACGATAAATAATATGAGCAAGACTTAAATCATTGGTCAATAGAAACAGTTATACGCTGTTGCGAAAACCAGGTATATGTATATCCCCAATTACCTTGCTTTTAACACCAATGTTAATCAAAACACATTATCTTCGGGGCAAAAAACAGGTTGATTTGGGCTTTCCGACTTGTTGGAAATATCTGAATGGTGGAATTCTTAGAATTGCCTCATGGTGGAATTACCTGGTGACTTAACTGGTTCTTGCATCAAGACCTTCAATTATTTTTCTCCATAATATTGAAAATCAAAATATATAACACAAAACTCGGTAATAAACGTGGATTTGGAACGTATTATATCAATATAGCTTTCATGACATTCACTAGCGGATCCAGGATTTAATTTTGGGGGGGGGCTTCAGCCCGGAAGCTTTTTTTTCATATATATAACGATAATTACGTTGGAAAAACAGAAAGATACTAACTACCTATATGAAATGGTGTTTAAGTGATTCTTGAAGCCCTACTAAATGTAATTAAACGAGCAATAATACTTTAAGACATAATATTTTTATATTTTTTACCATAAAACATGGTTACATTTTACCATTCTGGGGGGGGGGGGCTTCAGCCCGAAAGCCCCCCCCCGTAAATCCGCCTGTGATGACATTCATGATTATTAAAAAACTTCCATTGGTATTCACAATGTGTATTCCTAAGAAAATATCATAATCGTTATAAACTAGATAAATTTAATAATTTTGTGTTCATAAATTTGCCGTATTCGACGAACTGGTTACAATTAAAGTAACATAAATAGTGTTAAGATTATGAGTTCATTACTATTTCTATTCAAATTGTCCTGGGAAAAGTATCGTGAAAAAAATATTGAACAGCTGAGTTTCGACATTGAGTAAATAGAATAAAATTTTGATCACTGTAGAAGACATGTTTTGACGGAGTTTTGAATTTTTGAGGAGAGCAAATTTCGACGAGGTTAAGAATTTCGAGAAATTTAAGACATTATTTTCTGTAGGGGACTTGTTTTGACGAGGTTTTGAATTTTTGAGGACAGCATATTTCGTCGGGGATGTGAATTTTTGAAATGGAAAGCTTCCAACCAGGGTATAAAGGTAAAACATGGAACGAACCTTAGTAAGTGATGATGTATGATCAATGATTTTGGAAGCAAGGTGACGGAGCGGGCTAACGCGTGTGCACAGTACCACAGTTGCCCAGCAACCGCTAGACGACAAATTGAAAAACGCTGCAAATTATTTCACAATGGTTTATTATTTCCAAACAACTATACATTTAAAGTAACATTACCTTCCTAGATACAAAGAAAAATAAATAAAAGGTAATTCCAATTATTGGATTAAACTTCTTTTTTTTAATCATTAATAATATGCTAAAAAAAAATAGCATTACATCACTAACATATTCAAAATTTAAAAACCAAACAAAGGATATAAGATTCAGAGTAGAACATATTAAAAAAACTGGAGACCATATCTTTGCTCCTAATTGTCCGATTTTAACGATTTTTTTTAAACGACCTCTGATTTTATATCCAAATTTGAAAAAAAAAAAAACGGTCGATCACAATGGTTGATTATTGTAAATAATAAACCAAAAATATTACCCCTGGAAAACCCATATAGCCTAAAAGTCGAGGAAGAGAAGAAAAGAAAGAAAAAAAAGTTTACGATTTTTTCTAATTCTACTTTCGCCTGCACTATTTTTAAGAAGGAATGAGAAATAAAATACCATTAAAGGAGGGAGGAAATTCATGGGTAATCGACTGTGGGAGGGATGAACACCCCTATTTACACTGATGATTTATTACTATTCTAAATTAAACAATTATTCGGTAAGACTTGTGTTCATTTTTTTATTGTGAAACTGAATTTGTCCCATATTTTCTATTTCGGTAACATATACCATACGCATTAGACAAATGTTACATTCCAGTTTAAATCTATCACTAAATATCCTTGACAGTGATACATGTGTGAACATTATGAATACCATAACCTCAATAGTTGATACACAACCTAAAAATAAGATCATATTTTTTATATAGCACCTCATGACGGGGTTCCCACCTGAACCTACCCGGAAGGTGGTGGTACCCATATCGGGCCACACCCCGCTCTGCTTTCACTGTCCATAACGTAACAGCCTCTGCGCTAAACGACGGTGTGTCTTTGTTCAGCGGGTCGTTGGAGCGGTTTATGACAGCATCTTATTAAAGCAACCGTATTCTGTCCCGGAGTTATTATACTTCTCGTTTTCATTGTTCAATAGCAGGGTGTTGAATCGACGGAAGCAAAGCATTAGGACTATCGTTTACTAATATGTCCTTTCTTCTTTATCTTTCATTAATAACTTCTCCAGCACGCAGCACCCCAAAGCACTAATGTCAGAAGCAGCCTCGACGTTTCTATCGTAAGGGTATTGGATTTTTATTTCCTGTGCCACGGTCAGAATAAACCCCGTTTTAACTATATTGTCCGTGGTACAGGCCCCTTTTTATCGAATTGTTAACATCCGCCTAAAACTTCGTAAATAATTTTATCTCATCGTAACCTACAACTATTATATTTACGAAAACTCTTGGGACGTTTTCAATCTGGAGGAGAGCAAACATTTTCTATCTAATTAGATACTAAAAACTCATAAATACCCATTTGCTTTCTACTTGGATCTTAAGATAATTTGATCACAAAATCTATTAAAAAAATAGCGGCCTTCAAAAATATTGAGCCGCTTGGCGTGAACTACAATTAAACGTAACTCCTCAGGATTTTATCCTAATTCAACTTTAATATAAACGTTGGAAAGCTGAATTACAGCTACTTGCCAGATAAAAAAAAATATATTATAAACCGGTCTGGTATCTAGAATAAATATTTCTTTTAGGAAGAAATGAAGTTGATATTCGTTTTTCGCACCTCAAAAACTCCTTAAATACGACTTTTTACAGCAAACGAAAAATTAATATTTCTGTACGATATTTTGCCTAGGCTAGACCCTTGGAAATTTCCTCAACAACCACAAAACTTGTGGTAAATTGAGAACGGCTTTAGTAATCCACACAAACAATGATAGGGATTTAGGCCTCTGTATGCTGCACAAAATAAAAAAAAAATTAAATCCAAAAAGTTATTGGTGTCAGTTGGAAGAACAGTAATTCAGCTTTATAACGGTCAGTGGGCGGGGTAACCGAATGGGCTAACGCGTGTGCACAGCACCGCCGTTGCCCAGCAACCTGATATAACAATCAAATGATATAAAAATAGTCACGAGTTCGCGTCCCGGTGCCGAGAGTGTCTTTTAAATCCCCGCCCACACTCCCCAAGGAAGGGGAGGACCAAAAATAATCTGGAGAAAATCAAGAGGAGTTATATGAATGATTGAGTGGACGGCCGGAAACGAAATCATACTAAAAAATCAACTATTAAAGGTTGTATTTTTAAATTTATATAACAATTCGTATACAGTGGGCGGGGTGGCCGAATGGGCTAACGCGCTGTGCACAGCACCACCGTTGCCCGGCAACCTGATATATGATAAATGATACAAAAATAGGCATGAGGCAAGTCTTTTAAATCCCCGCCCACACCCGCTGATCCGGGAAAACCCCGTATAGCCTTAACGGTGAGGAAGGGGAGGACCCAAAAAAAAAATAATAACAATTCGTATTTAAGAATTTTAAAAGGCCCTAAAAAGGAATCTAATTTGCTTTTTCATAACAAAACCTTACTTGACCTAATGAGAACAAATACACCTTACAAGTGTGTAATCAATAAATAAAAGGTCTTTTAAATAAGTATATTGATGGAGACAATGAAAATCTCGAACTCTATTTAAATGAAATAACTTCAGTTTCGAAGCTCAATCTACAAAGAGAGATTTGAAAGTACTTAGACACATCTAATCGACAAATAAGTAAGGATTTTACTCTATAGTAAAAACTATACGAACTAAATCTATATCCTTTTAAACATGAATCATGCAAATTTCACGAAAGAGATTTTCAACATCATTCAACTGTTAGATTGTTAAAATTATCAAAATAGCGTTTAACTGAATAATAAAGTCGAATTCGCTGACAATGAAAATGTAATATCCTTTTCGTGTGCGGATTTCGGAACTCGTTTGTGTTCTTGAACCAGGAAATCAATATCCGAATTTCCTCCCCGCGTGTTCCCAACACGAATCAATTGAACGAACTTCTCCCATGAGATAATAACAGATCAACAACAATGGAGAGTAATAGTATTAATGACCTTAAGAGTGAAAACTGATTACTCAGAGAAAGCTAAATGGGACCCAGGTATTAGCGATGAAACAATCCCATGAACTAAGATAGTCCGTTATTATATGCGAGGCCATTAGGGGTCCATGTAAAAGTTGTACCAGTGTTTGTTCTGTTACGTGTATCCGGTCGGCCTATAACCGTTCATAACTAAATAACAATTTGTTTATCAAGGAACCAGGAGTGGAATTAATGCAATAACTATGATTAAGGAAATAAAAAAGTATGATTCGAAAAAAGGGAGATGACAATATGCAAGTAATTTTGGGTTGTGAAAAATGCAAGATATACGTTAACGGGGTTGTATTGTGGATTTAAAATTATAATAAGAAGTAAATTAACCAACACGTGTATCAATGTTTCTTTGGGATGAAAAATTGCATTATTTATGAAAAATAATTTAAATGCTAGTCGCGTCTTGTCTGGCGGGTCACGGCTTGTGATGAAAAAAAATCTTGTTCTATTAATGACACTTTAGTTGTGAAATCAGCTTTCTAAGGAAAACAACTCATGTTATAAATGTTTTATTAACTACGTATTTAAGTGATTTACTAAATTTCATATTTGTTTTATATTATTTTAAATTTTACAAAATAAACAAAGAAACTTTCGCGGGACGGATTGGAGGTGCTTGCGGGCCGTATTTTTGAGACCCCTGGTCTAAATCAAAGTCTGCTAAGTAAGCAGTCATGTAAGGTTAATATGCAATGTTGTATAAATGTAAATTTGAAGTTAATCTCAAAATCCGTTTGTAAAAAGTACTCAATTTAAGTCTCGGTTCACTAATTTTTTAATCCATCAAGAAAGTAATGTATTTATGAAAGCAGATTTGTACATATTTGGAGGTCAAATTTTAAAAAAAAAAATTAATTATTTTAATGACAGATTCTCTTTTTTAAATTGAGTTTTCTAGTTAATGCTTAACAATACGAATGTTCTCCAAACTTGATAGAATACAAACTTGTAGTATTAAGCTCTCAGTTTAGGTTGCTCACTTAATTTTCAACAGTTCTTAGTCACCAACTAATGTGCATACAGTAAAATAGCCTAAAGAAATTGATATCGGGCGTTGTTATCTAATTGTTTCTTAAGTGACTTTTTTTTATTAATTAATTGTTCTTATTATTTGTCGTATCTGCATAAAACCGGGTCTACTCAATATTTTATTATAATAAAAATTTTAATTCATTAAACAATATAAGACGTAAACCCTTTTAATATAATAAACTATACACGGCCAGTCTTGAATCAAAGATTATAATATCGATATTTTAGTGGACGCAGTATCACGTGTTATGACCACTGATTCGGCAGTTATGACCTTCAGCAGACACGTTGGTTTGCACATTTTAGGAAGGGTTTTGATGACTGATAATTTTTTTTTTTCTATAGTCCTCTACTGCCACTTTGATCAGTGAGGGTGTACTTAATGTTCATCTCTACAAATACTCAAATGTCGATATCGACTTTATATCGAGTAATACTCACTTAACACAGCGTAAGCTCAAGCTCAAGA
This sequence comes from Nezara viridula, assembly GCA_928085145.1. Classification (NCBI taxonomy): domain Eukaryota; kingdom Metazoa; phylum Arthropoda; class Insecta; order Hemiptera; family Pentatomidae; genus Nezara; species Nezara viridula. Next base: position 87,683,161 of record OV725080.1, on the reverse strand, counting down.
TCAAGAACGTAATCGTCTATAAAGAGATATTTAAAATACGGTCAACGGTATCCTTTTGTAGGATCAAAGCGATCCAGTACATGCATTTGCCATTAGATTAGCAACGTTTTCACAATTGTATTCAAAACGAATTTTTAGATCAGGTCAGTATACACTCGAGTTCAAGGCAAGTGTTATTCGTCCAAATATTCTTGACTAAATGGAACATAAATCATCTGTCAAATATTAATTCATATGGCCCCATTGTTCGGGCACCACCTATCCAAGACTGAGCACACCTTAGAGCGACCATGACATTAAGCATCAGCCATGACTTATGTTAACAATTAGTTCACTGGATGATGGTCGTTCATATCAAGATGAAACTTATAATCTGTCAGAATCAAAACTAGATAGAGGTAAAGGTGCAATTGCCTCGGGCAAACGTTTTGAGAATTTTTTTTTTAGGTAATGTAAAAAATATTTGTTTCTATTTTTAAATTGGTTTGACCTTAATTCAATCATTGACACGATTTAATAATAATTAATGATGATAAATGTTTCGAAATGCGTTACATAAAAGACGGAAACTGCGAAACATAATAAATATAATATGCGTAAATATATGTGTAATAACATATTTTATTTTCACAGCATATTTATAATTGCTAAATTTAATTTACAATTATAAATTACACTGAACAAACCAGATTTATCTAAATATTCCTATCCAAACTATTTGTCATATAATCAGAACTTATTAATTTAATAAAATTCTTTAATTAAAAAATAAATGAAAACAGTCATAAAAATAATAAATTGTGCTTTTTTTATGCAAGGATAATTCTTATGTAAATATATATATATATATATATATATATATATATATATATATATATATATATATATATATTACCAGTTTTTTATTTAAAAGAAAATTAAAAATAAAATTACGATTTATGTGTTGTAAGTTTAAATACATTATATTCAGAGGCAGAAGTAAAGTTTTGTAATAAATACAAATACTTAACGTAGTTCGAATTTTACTTTCATCGGAGTGGGAGCTAGAACAGGTCCACTTTCTGTTTCAGGCCTTGCTCCCTATCCCACTTCGGAATTTACTGGACTTCGTTTTCTCCGTTAATAACTTCTATGAATATTTCCCTTTATTCTGAAGCTTAATTAATATATATTAAATATAGCGAAATAATAATTTTAAACATTCACTTGTAATTTAATGGGTATTACAATACACGGAAAGTTATGATAAAACTATAGACATAATTCAATCTCTAAATAAGATAATAGACATAAAGCAATTTTGGTTTATTATTTTCAATAATGAACCATTGTGATCGACCGAAAAATTCAAAAAGTTAACCCCCTCTCAAAATTTGGGGTTTCACGTTTCAGGATTCGATTAGGAATAAATTTTTTTTTGTCCGTCCGCCGTCCGCGCATTTTCTCTGAAACTACTGGACCGATTTTTTTCAAATTTGGATATAAAATCAGAAGTCACTCGAGGATGATCCTCCTTCATCGACATTACTATCCGCCTTTTACTTTCAAAATGGCGGCCGAAAAACCGGCGTTGCTATAGACTGTAGCGCCTGAATGAACCGATTTCAATGAAACTTCGCTAAAGTCATTTTCTCGACACTCTTTAAATTTATCTATATAACATAATTCAACGAAAAGAAGCTGGAAAAAAATTTACGAGGGATGGTAAAATTAAATTCCGAATAACTCAATAAGTATACACTTTTTTGTCGGTATTGTATTATGATTTTTTAAAAGTTTACGGAATTTCTGGAAAAAAAAATCGTTAAAATCGGACAATTAGGAGCAAAGATATGGTCTATAGTTTTTTTTATATGTTCTACTGCAAATGTTATATCCTTTGTTTTGGTTTTTAAATGTTGAATGTGTTACTGAAGTAATGCTATTTTTTTAGCATATTACTAATGATTAAAAAAAAGAACTTTAGTCCGACAATTGGAATCACCTTTTATTTATTTTTCTTTGTAACTAGGAAGGTAATGTTACTTTAGATCTATAATTGTTTGCAAATAATAAACCATTGTGAAATCATTTGCAGCATTTTTTATTATAACCTTAATTACTAAATTACAAGAAGAAATAAATATATAAAATGATTTTTACGTGGTCTTGAAGGACTGTTATAAAAAATACAGGAACAGTAATGTTTTCAGAGATTTTTGTTTTATAATTGCTTATATTTAGTAGTTGTAAATGAATAATTATTTTAAAAAATGAAAATATTGTAATTGATTAAGTATTTTGCTAAGATCACTCACAGCAACAAATATGGACCTATAAAAAAAAATTATTTTTCTTTTTTTAGGGGGCTTTAGTCCGAAAGCTATCCTATCCACGTTAGTCCACCAATGAGGAAGGTTCTTAAGGCACTTTATCACATTCCTGCTATTTTCTTCCAATTTAGGTCCAAGTAATCCCTAATACTTCAACTGGCTCCCAAGTCAAGTTGCCCTAAATGTTATTCGAGACAGTATCCGATTCAGACTTTAATTTTGAAGCGCTATTTTTTTTTTCAAAATAATAACACTAAATACAGGAACAATAATTATTTTAGTCGGTTAAGTACATGTGTTGCAACTACAAATTTCAGCCCCAAAAGCTCTCTACCCCTCTGAATAGGCCTGTTCGAACGAAAGAAAACCAAGATTAATAATAAATTTATAGAATAGTCTGTTTATCTCTGAATTCAATACTTTCACAAAATATGTAAGCTTATTCCCTTGGCTACACTCAAAGATGAGCTGTATTTATTATTTTTTAATAAACAAAACCATCAAATCGAATCCACAAAATTTAGAAATATGAATTCGATACAAATTTTATATGTTTTTCAAGTGGAATACCTTGATTAATAAATAAGCTTCTAATTTAAGTTTCATTATGCAATTACAACGAAAGTTACATTCAATTAATTCAGCTTTTCGTTCCAAAATAAATCAAACCTTTTCGGTAATCGTTACGAACTTCTGTCCATTTAAAGCTGATTGAAGTTTCGACAATTTAGATCTAAATGTCACTTTATAAATCAACGAGTAACCTCCATTTTCGGAGAGTGGGCTGTATCTGCAATTCAATGCAAAGAACTTTTAAAACAATCTCGATGACGCAAGGAGAAAGAAAAACGTTTGGTTTGCGGTCTTGTTAATGGATCACAAATGGTAAAAACTCTATTTGTATTTCATTATTCAATCTAAATCATTTTTAATAAGCATTCCTATAAATTTATTGTTAGGATAAAAATAGAAATAATGGAAAAAAAAGGACAAAGAAAAGAAAATGGTCCTTGAAGATGGGTAAGTGCAGAGACAAGTGGTCTTAAAATAACACTACATTAAATAACTGTTCTGTATTGGAAAGAAATTTTTAAAAACTTTTAGAGAAACTTCCATAAAAAAAATATTAGAATATCCAAAATGTATAAATAATATATTTTTAAATTTTCATATAATTTCACAATTATAAATTTTCATGCTGACGAAATTTCGAATTTATTTTCATTATAATGTTGTTTATTAACCATTGCGAAATTATTAATTACTGATTAATTTTCTTTCCAACATATATGATATAATTGAGTTGTTTTTTTGTTATAATTAATCATAACTGGCAAGCAATTGTAGAGCTATAGGTCAATAATTTTGCCATCATCAATTTTAAAAAGGGTTTTAATTTTTATGTCCCAATAATATGTGTATTAACAATTAATATGACATCAATTGACCACCTGATAAAAATGTCAAGCACTTATAGGACATGCCTTCAAAGAGCAGCGACCTATTTCTAATGCTCCTAGAATTCCAAAGCATTCCCTGGGGATGTTTTGGTAACCTCAGAACCGCAATTCCTCGCCTTATATTTGATACTGTACTTTCCCCTGTTTTTTTCCTAAGAAGCCTTTCAAGGGTATATGTCACGAAACAGTTTTATTTAAAACACAACACACGCTAATATTAGTGCATCCATTATTATTATATTACATGTACGAGCACATAAAATGATTTTTCTTTCACAGAATCACAGTCTTAATTTATCGAGTAATTTATTGTAAGAGAAAATTATAACTAAAAGTAATGGTCTATAGTTATTAAGTATAACTCTTGTTTTATAGAAATTCTGAGCTGACATCGCAAATCATGTTTTGTTTTTTTGTGTTAGCAATTGTTTATGAGGTTTAATGTCAATGTTCTAACTACATAATACTATTAATTTAAAGCCGGAGTGTTGAATTCGAAATAAAAAAGTTGTGGTCTTGCCACAAAAGGAAATTCAACTGTCACAAGCCAGATCTCATTACTAGCTACTGATACCCCTTAAATTTGTTTTTAATAATGATTTACAAACAGGAAATATATTAACCAAAATGTATTCCTGTATTCAATTAACGAACTGAGAAGGCAATAAACTGCAAGCCAGTTTATTTAATCCATAAAAATTAAAAGAAAAATAAGCTTCTGTTTAGCATCGATCTGTAATCTTTTTACAAACCAATAACTCGTGAAAGCAGAATATTATATAAGTAAATAAAATACAAAATACTAATTAAAAAAATATATTAATTTTTATAGTTGTTTTAATTACTTTATTTTATATTTAAGTTAATTATTTGATAATCTCATGCCACCCTCGTGGCTTATTTACTGAACTCTAATAGTCCGTGGTATAGATCCCTTTTTATCAAATCATTAACATCCGGCTGAAACTTCATAAATAGCTTTATCCCATCGTAACCTACAAATATTTTGTTTATATAATATTTTATTTTACATCGGGCAGACGGAAAGAAAACTAAAAAGCAGAATGAAAGAATAATTTATAACAAAATGTACGGGTTCAGGCCATGCATCGCTTTTTAAAGATCATTTTTTAAATTGCTCAAAACCACAAAAAAATAATAAGGTAAAACTTTTGCATGTATTTCAAAAAGGAAAAGAATGGACTTTTTGAAAAATTAGAAATTAAGAAAAGGATTATAAAAAAATGACGCAAAATACCTGAATGTACAAAGTAATCAATTTGAGGATTCTGCAAACAATAAATTAGTGGCGGCAAATAAAATCAATACGTAGGGGTAGGGATAGCTCATCTGGTAAATAGTTTTATTTCTATTTTTAGTCCTCATTTGACAAGCAAGAGGGGAGGTCCACCATCAGTTGGGTGATTACCATTTTTACTGATTAATTTATTAACATTTGATTTTAAAATTGTTAAATTTTAAATGAGATTTTATTATTATTTACAAAAGTTTTTATTGTTGTTGTTAATTTTATTATTTTACCTAGCCTGATGATCTGATAAAAGACCGAAACCGGTTCCGCAAAAGTGAAAAATAAATGGAATATACAGGAAGACGTCTTTTATTGGTAAAATTAAATATTTTATTTACCGAAATTCTCGGAATTGGGAAGTTTTCAATCAGGAGGTCGGCAAACTTTTTCTATTTATTTAGGTACAAAAACTCGTAAATACCCATTTGGTTTCCACTTGAATCGTAAGATAACTTGAGCACAAAATCGGGGTAACCAGTGCCCTTCAAAAATAGTCAGCCGTTTGGCGTGACCTACACCCCCAAATTGTCAAAATAACGAGGTTATATAGGCCAAACGGCCCAATATTTTTGAAGGCCAACTTTTTTTATCGAGTTTGTGATAAAATTACCTTACAATTCAAGCGGAAAGCAAAGGGGTATTTACGATTTTTTAGTACCTAATTAAATAGACAAAGTTTGCTTACCTCCAGATTGAAAACGCCCCTATTCCGAGAATTTTCGTAAATAAAATATTTATAGGACATGATGAGATAAAGTTATTTACGAAGTTTATGGCGGATGTTAATAATTTGATAACAAGGGGTCTGTACCACTAATATTATGTCACACGACGGACCCTTTGAGAGCCATTGGCCTAGACATTGTCAATATGTATTGACTGAAGAAAGAGTATTGATTATATTATTGTAACATCTGTATTTCAAAAAGATCATAAGATATAAAATTATTTGTAAATTTAATCTAAATACTGAATTTTCAATACCTCGAGCGATTTCCAACTATTAGTAAGCATTATTAGCGGTTACATTATTCAAAACACACTTACCCAACGATATGTTATCTTGATTATAACACTTCCACATATTCTCAATTATTATTTTTATTTTAGAAGCTCGCCATAATTTTTTAGGATAAACCCACATACGATTTTAATTAAGTGAGCAAATATTTTGGAAACATGTGAGATTATCCTCACTCGAGAAATGGGAGAAGAGATGTCGAAAGTCGAGAGGGTCAAATACCTCAATTACGCTACCTTAACCCACTTATATCACAGGAAAATTAAGTTACTTCTCATCGAAATTTGGTTTAAAAACTAATTTCAAGCAGTATATAATTTTCGCAAATATTGGTTGTATATTATATTGTTAATTATATTTTCTTAAAAATAATATTTTAAATAAGTACTGGAAACGTCATGTATAGTACTATTCATTTCTCTTCTTTCAATGGATAATGAATAAAGTATTATTACATTATATAACTATAATTACATAAGACTTTAATTTTTAGGTTTCCGAGGATAAATACATTAAAATATCTATATATATATATATATATATATATATACACATATATTAAATATCTCGATGCTTGCAAGTTAACGACCCACACATAAAGTCCTCAATACACCCGAATTACGAAACCCGTTATATTACAGACAGGTATAATTTGAGACTCGATTCGTGGGCGTTTGTAAAAAGTTAAAGAACCTATATCACCTACGTATGTGATTTTAAAAAAAAAAAGAAGAAAATTTCTGAAAGTTAAAAATCCCTGACATTTGGAAAACGATTTCATTATAAATAATATCTTTGAAATAAAATTACTAAGGAGCATATAGTTGATTGTCTCATTTTAATAAAATAATAAGCTTTATTATCCTTTAAAACACCATTATTGAAATATATTTCAATGTATGGGGTAATAAAAACAGATATCGATATATAAATAAAACTATATTTATACTTAATATTTTGTATTGAATATTTAATAGTTGACCGTTGCATTATAAAGGAAGGAGATGATCCGGGGTTGCGGTCATAAAAAGGCTAAATAGTGGTAAAACTATTTTATTGAAAGCCAACGTTTCGACCCGACTTTGCAGGTCTTCATCAGGGAGGTGTGTTCCTCTAGGAGTTTCACTTAGAACTGGTGGAACACACCTCCCTGATGAAGACCTGCAAAATCGGGTCGAAACGTTGGCTTTCAATAAAATAGTTTTACCACTATTTAGCCTTTTTATGACCGCAACCCCGGACCATCTCCTTCCTTTAATATTTTGTAGTACAAATTTCATTTGCTTTATTTTTTCCATTTATTTATTTTACTATTAAATTTGAATAGTTTAGAAATTAACGAAACCAACTATATTTAGCATTCCCAGGAAGAATGCGAACGTCTGAATCATTGGCAAATCGTACAATAAATCAGGAATAAATACGCGAACTAACTAGAAAAATTAGACCAAGATTTCTAAAAAATATAATAAGTAAATATACCTACCGACTATTTTATTCATTTATCATATGTTTTGCCTTTAGGAAACATTAGTATATAACATAATATAATAATTATGATGAAATATATTTATTACTGTGAATGAATGGGGAAAAGCAGTTCTTTTCATTTATTTTTCTACAATTTTAGATTCTATACCACTACTGTTTTAATAATTTGCGATTTTCTCATTACAAGGCATTTTCAAGGAATTTTAGGGGTTAGTTTTTCAAGCAGAATTAAAATATGTCATGCAGTTTGAACCTGTAGAGGATCTATGATTTATTTTATTTTATTTTTTTAAGGGGGAAGAAGGGTTAATTATAAGTCAGGGGTGCACATCCCTCCTCTCACTCCCCTCCCCAAGGTCGATGGTACATAAACCTCCTCCCTCCTTCCTCCCAAGATATTTTATTGTTCTCCTCTTCTTATAAACGCCGCAGGCTAAAGTTCTTACTTAAATATTTTTTTAAAAATCATAGCTCAAACACAATTAAACTTTGAGAGGTCTGCTCTATCCTTTCCTCTTGTCCCCTGGTTTGAAACTTTTTTTCAGAAAATTTATAACCCTGTTGAAATGTGCCTCCCCCATCCTCTCAAAAATTCAAAACCCTGCCAAAAAGTACCCCCCCCCCTCCACTCCACAAACATTTTGATGGCGCAACCCTTGCGCTATGAGATCCCCTTCTGGGCACCCCTGATAGCGGTCATTACTCTGAACGAAAAATAAAGAAACTATATTAAATTCTTAAATGATCTTGGAAGTCCTGCACAAAAATAAAATAAAAAGTATTAGCTATAGGAATAATAATGATTTTAAGCACAACTTGTTTACGTTTTCTTGACAATTGAGTAGCGCGCATATAACTTATAATTGAAAAGGAACAATTATTGTGATTGTTTTATTACTTAGCTTAGATCACTAACAAAAAAATGAACTGATGAAAAAAATATCTATTTTTATTTATTTTTTTTTTTTGGAGGGAGAGGTAGAGGGAGGTGTAGCTTCTCCCAATAGCTCCTCTCCTTCTGTGATTTGAACGAGATGTCAGGCCTCCAATTCCTCAAGGCATAAATCTGTTTCTTCACCTAATTTGTATTTGTCATGAAAAATCATTGATTAGTTGCAATAACATCAGTTCCAGTTACGTAAAAAAATAAAAAAAGAAATAGAATCAATAAACCCATATTTCAAAAAGAATTTCAAATCGTTTCAAAAAACAACCGGACGGCGTTTATGGTCGTTTCAGACGAACCCAGTCCTTCCCCAAGGTAGACTGGTCACATTCACCTAACCGTATGGGAGGAAACTTCTCTACCTCAAGGATTTAACATCGATTAGTGCATATTTTTAAACAAAAACAAAATGTATCTGAGAATTAGTGGCGCGAAATACGTATATTTAAACAAAATGTAATGATAAATAACAATTTCTAAGGGAATGTAGGTTCCAACTAGTATGCGTAGGATTAAGGTGGTGTTGATTAAGGTATGCATTCGATCCTCTCGACTTCCAAAGTCTCTCCTTTCAGTTTTTTTTTTATTTAAAACTGGATTTAATTATTTAATAAGAATAAAATGCATTAATTATATTAATAAAAAATCAAGAAGAACGCAACGTATTCTTTGATCGGTTACTGTCAAGAATGAAAATTGTGCTCTATTTGTTTATTTTTGGAATTTCTTTTTTTTTCTTTTAAAAAGATATTAATTCATAATTGTCACCTTATAATATATAATTAGGTATATGATCAATATATCGAAGATAAAATATATTCGGATATCTCCATGAAAGAAACATGTATATCATACACTGTATCTCACAGATGAAAATGCAGTTCTAACTGAAATTTTGATTAGCAGTTCCTCTTATATTGCATATGTGCGAAAAAGTTGGATTTGTGAATATTTGTACTATAAGTGGTTCAATTTTTTTTTTCAAAATCTTAAAAATAAAAATTGTTCTCCAAATAACATTAAAATTGTGTATCTAATGAGAAACGAAAGCTACTTACTCGAAAGATGATGGAATTATCTAAAAAAAAACCCTGCAAACTATTTCACAATGGTTTATTATTTTCAAACAATTATACATCTAAAGTAACATTACCTTCCGAGTTACAAAGAAAAAAAAACAAAAGGTGATTCCAATTATTGGACTAAACAATATCGACAAAAAATTAAAAACTTTTCGAGTTATTCGGAATTTAATTTTACCGTCCTTCGTAACTTTTTTCCAGCTTCTTTTCGTTGAAGTATGTTATATAGATAAATTTAAAGGGCGTCAAGAAAATGACTTTAGCGAAGTTTCATTGAAATCTGTACATTCGTTTAGGAGCTACAGTCTGTAGCAACGCAGGTTTTTCGGCCGCCATTTTGAAAGTTAAAGGCGGAGAGTAATGTCGATGAAGGAGGATCATCCTCGGGTGACCTCTGATTTTATATCAAAATTTGAAAAAAAAATTGGTTCTGTAGTTTCGGAGAAAATTCGCGGACGGCGGACAGACAAAAACAATTTTATTCGTTTTTCGAATTCTACGCGTCCTGAAACGTGAAACCTCAAATTTTGAGAGGGGGTTCAGTTTTTGAATTTTTTGGTCGATCACAATGGTTGATTATTGAAAATAATAAACCAATAAATCACAGCATCTAAAACTGACCAATATTACCAAGAGTAGAGCGTATTTTAATTTGAATCGTAGTTTTATTTACATATATCATTCCTAGAATTCGCTTCTAACTCTAAGTAACAGAAAGATGGATTTTATTGGCTAACTTTTAGACCCTTGATTCTCAAAAATGATAATATCTATGAAACTATTTTAATTGGTAGTTCTCTTTACACTGTTGATCGGGGGTCTCCAAACTAAAGCCCGCGAAGGTTTCTTGATAACATTATAAAATTATAAAAAATATGAAATTTAGTAAATAAGTCAAATAAAAAGTTACTAAAACGTTTACAGCAAGAATTGTTTCTCTTAGAAAGCTCAGTTTACTACTGAAGTGTCATTTATAGAACAAGCTAACTTTGTTCATCACAAGCCGTGGTCAGCGTGAGTTACTGGAGGTCTCAATGTTTTAGCGTATTTTAATTTAGGTCAAAATTGTATTCACTTATTTACCTAGAACCTTGTTAAAGTTATCCTGATCAGAGCTTAAGATCCTTATCAGGGTATATTTAAATTTAATTTTAATATTAAAAATATTTTAAAGCGAAGCTGCTATAGGAGCCAGTTATATTTTGAATTATCAAAGATATTCCCATAAATACTGAGAGGAAGTAGAAATACATTATAAAACTATTATTTTATGCCAAAATCTGGAGTTAGAGTACAAAAAAAGAGTTATTTAGTATTAATAATATTTTTTCTCGAAAAAATTAGTTAAATAACTAATTAGTTTTCTGTCATCAATATTATACTGAACTTTCTAAAGTCCACCTGCTCCTCAAAGCTTGTGAAATTCCAAATTATTAGTTGTAAAACTCCAAATTTCTGGATGGCTATATATAGTTCAACTATAAGCTTGGTAGCCATTAATTATTCGGCGGAGCTATGTAGTTAACGATCAAATACAAAAACAAATGGACCCACTAGACAGCAATAAACAGATGTAACCTACGACATTTCAATATTATAATTATTCGACAGCTGTACAAGTTGTTCGACCTGGGGCAAAACAAGGCGTGGCCAACAGGTAGCCTTGCTCTTTCGACGATGAAGAATGCCAGTACCGAAGAACAAGGACGCCGACTTGACCAACCCTCACAGCAGGGTCTTCTTCCCAAACATCCGGAAAAATCCTGGAAGAAAGATTCCTGGAAGAGTGATTTAGCTTCGGGAAGAAATAAACAACAATTTGATTTGCTGATCGCGAGATGATATTGTCTTGAAGCACTGGCGTATCTAAGAGGGAGAGAGGGCTTTCCTGTTTAAGTCCCCAAAAATATATATATATTTTTTTTTCATTAGTCCATGAGTGTTTTTAGCTAAATACTTAAACTATTACAGTATATTATTTTTAAAACTGTAATGCATCTACAGCTACCAATGTAATTAGGTGTCAAGAAAAAGTAAAAGAAATTTATCTCTAAATGCTTTTATTGTATCCTATACGTATTTGTTTTGACCTTCAAGAACAATTTAAAAATCATTTTATTTTCTTCTAGAGTAATCACTGTTATTAAGAAAAAAAACTCTATAAATTTAATTTCTGGATGCACTAGAGTGTTAATAGGATTTTCGCCACAGGTCCAAGCTCAAATTTCAAATGAAGGTTAACAGTTTTAAAACAATATTTTAGGTGATATATACTTTTTTAAATTGCCTCATGATATTAACTCATTTTATGGACTGAATTAAGGTTCAATCAATCAAAAATTAGAAACAAATATTTTTCACTTAATCTAAAACTAAAATTTTGCTAGATTTTCCAATCTCTAAATTCTTCTTTAGGAACATATTTACAAAAGCATAAATGACTGACTAATTATAGCAGAATAGCTAAAAAGATACCCACAAATACTAAAATGAATTTCTTGATAACAAAAATTATTTTGTTTTATAAATTTTTAAGAGAATAATATCTAATATATAGTATAGTATTTCATGTTCTTAAGAAGGGTCCATATATATGTATATAGATTATATAAATAATTATATATATATATATATATATATATATATATATATATATATAATTATAGAGGTATAGGACTTCTTCTGGTTGTCTATTAGATAATGACTAATATTTTGCTAACTTGTATATATCCATATTATGAAAAAATAATAAGTGAGTTAGCTGAAAAATCATTTAACCTAACCATTCTAAAATAAGGAACTATGTGGACTCTAATTCATTCCAGAAAGTAGAGAAATTTAAATACCTCGAATCCATAATCCATATTGGCCAAACATCGAGAGAATATAATATCATGATATATTTAATAAGGTCAATATTAAATTAACTTGATTATTTAAAAAAAAAATATCTAAACATTTCATGAAAATAAGATAAATTTTGAAAAAATACTCTTAACTGAAATTTTAAAATCATTGAACAAAAAGGTGACAATTTTGTATTACTAAATATCATTAATGCAATTAACAACAAATCATAAGTCCATACATATAACAACTCATATTCAAATGTTTAAATATTACTTACTTACTTCTTCTATTTGTTTCAGTGCCATACAGGAGGATGAATTGGTCCTCTGCGGCCATATTCCTCGCCCTCCTCTTCACAACTGCATGTTCTCAACGAGGGGGTCGTCGCTATCTTCCAGACCAACCGCTTGTATGTGACAATCTGTATCAATAAGTATTGTTACAAAATCAATTTTAGTAATTCAATTTGCCCAATTAAACTTGACAAACTAACAGCTTCCAATATCCAGTATGAAAAATTTATAGTGTCTGTTGTAATCAGTGTGATACAATACTAAAATAAGCCATAATATTTTATAATAATCAGTTCATATCATTATTGTTTATTACCTGTATTTTAACTTTATATTACCAATCATTTTGTAAATATTTAATTTAAGGACACACTGACACGTTTATTTATTTTCTGCATTTAGTCCCAGAATAATAAAGGTATTTTGATTTCATTTTATTATGGTTGTTAAAATAAACAGAGTATTTAAATAAACTCAAAAGTACTACTGACTTAACTAATGTTTTAATATAGATAAAAACTACCACTAAAGTTATTGCTCATATTGCAGTTAGTAAAATGTTTTAGTTATAGCAGTGTTTTTCACAAACAAACTTTTAAAAATAACATATTCACAATGAATAATAAATAACCTAGTGATTTAGAAGGACAATATAAATTATCCTCAAATTTATACCATCTTTCAATCAGCTCCAAGACCTCACAATTAGGTCAATCATAAATTTTACAGTTCCATCCTATCTAATTATTTAATTGATAAATGATTAGCCAATGAATGATAAAATGGCAGTTTTACTAGAATGTTTCTATACTTTTTATTTTCATAAAATATATGAATGATACAAGTATTAAAACTTTATTCATGCAAAATTTTCCAGAAAAAAATAGTACTCAAAAATTAAAATTATAACTCAAACTCATTGAAGTCAACTCTCTCAATGGGACTGAAATATATCAGTTAAATAATTAAACAAAGAAATTGAATCAAGACTCAGAAATAATTACATCTATTTTTATTTTGCATTATTTCACTCATATTATAAAAATAATGAAGAAATTGTACTCATGAATTGTAGTATTTAGTTCATCAGCAATAAACTTAAATAATTTATTTTTTTAATGTCCTACTAAGAATACCTTAAAATATATCTCACTGTAGATTTGTACTTTATCAAAGATTAAATGGGATATTTTCTTGATTCTCAATAACACTAGACTTATTTTGTGTGATATCAACCTATTCTTACATTATCCTCTGGACAGATTTGAAACTTCATTATTTTAATAATTATTGATTGAATAGTTATATAATGTAACATTTTATATTCAAATCACTGTTGATATTATTTTTCAGGAGGAAAGTTTAGCGGTAGATAATCACAGATTTCAAACAAGATCTAGGGGAGATGTGGAAGATGCAAGAAGAGGAGATGGTAGAAGGGCAAGAATCCAAGAAACAACTGAAACCAACTCACGTTTAATCAAAGGTAGATCTCGAGTCAATATAGAGGAAACAAGACAGTTTCATTCACGCTTTGGGAAAGAACAAGAAAGTAAGCCTGCAGAAAATAGACAATTTGCTTCTCGTCGTTCATTAGAAACTGAACCTACCAGGCAAAGTTCACATGAGAGAACTGGAAATGAAAGATTTAGGTCTCGTGAGTCTTCAACAATCGAAGATGCTTCCAAAGTTAAAAATTCGAGGGGTAGAACGAGAGTGGAGAGTACAACAGTAGAATATAGGACTAGAGGCACAGAAACTAAAAGATTTCCCAGTCGAGGTACTCAAGAAGGAGAAGTAAGCAGAAACAGTAAAGATTTGGATCATTTTAATGTTGGTGAAAGACCAGAAAGTAGGCGCAGAAGTCAAACTATAAGAAAAAATGTGATAGAACCTCCTAAAAATACGGAGCCTGTGACAGAAGGATTTATTTCTCGTCAGTCTTTGAGAGAAGAAATCCAAAGGGGTGGAGTCAAAGAAACGACAGAAAAAAATACACAAAATCATCATAGTATTCCTATCACAGAGGGAAAAGTTCCGGATCTTACTAGTGCATCAAATGAAATTGAAATTGAAAAAAGAACAAGACCACTGGATCCTACAGTAACTGAAAAACTGCATTCTAGGCAAGTTGGTCGAAAAGAAATTAGGCGAAGTAGAGTTGATCTGTCAACAGAAAATACAATTCATTCTCAAAGAAGTGGAAGGAAGAAAACTGAAGAACTTCAAACAAGAGGAAATGGTTCAGAATCACGAAGACGATCAAGACCAACAGATGTATCTGTAACAGAAAGGTTTCATTCTCGACAATTAAGTAGAGATGATTATCCTCCTAAAAGAAGTAGACTAAACTCATCAACAGAGAAAATTAGAAGTGATAATGGTAATGCTCATGTAGCAAGAGGTAGAAAAGGTCAAAAATTTACAAGTCGGGGAAGTGAAGCAGAGTTTGAAAAAAGGAGACAAAGTGAGATTTCCTCAACTGAAAGATTCCATTCAAGAGAATCAGAAAGAGAAAAATTACAAAGTCGGATTGAACCCTCAACATCACCTAGCACTGAAACAGAAGTAAGTCCAGAACTTTCTAATAAAGAAACTAATACTGTAGATGCTGAAAATAAAATACAAACAGAAAGTGTAGTGAGCGAGCCAACAGCTGAAGCAAATATAGATGATATAAAACCCGTTACTAGTCAACCTGATCCATTGTCAACAGAGAATACAGTTGATTTTCCTATTAAATCAAATGATGTTGAAGAACCTAATAGAACTTCTAGAAAATTAGAAGTTGATATTCCTGAAAGAATTAATCAAAACCACCACAGAGGACAAAACCATGATTTCGAAACTTCTAGAAGAGGGAGATTAGAATCTACTCTTTCTAGAGACAGAAGCAGGTCACAAGAATCTCCTGCCAGAGGCACTGAAGGTCGCAGACCATCTCGGCGATTCAGAACTCAAAGTCCAGATTCATCAAAAGAAACTTATGATGAAAGCAAGGGCAGAAGAACACAACAAAGATTACCTTCAAGAACAAGAAATGTAGATACACCTAGTGAACGTGGGAGACAAAAGGTAGATGGAGAAAAAAGAAAGATATCTCCAAGGCACAGAAGTGAGTCAGGAGTAGCTAGATCAAGAAATGTCGAAAGAATTCCTCAAACAGCACAAGTAACAGAACCTGTCACAGAAAGCAGGGTAGAAAACAAAGTTTCGATTGAAACTCAGATTCAAAATGAGCAAAAAAATGAAGTAACAGCAGCAGAACCTGCTGAAACTCAAGTTACCTCAACACAGAGGGTACTTTCAAGAAATATCAGCCACAAACCAGGCAATAGAGGAAGAGGCAATGTTAAGGGGACAAATGTAAGTAAAATAAATGTATGCCTTCCTAAAATACATTATTATCAAAAATATCAAGACCAAATAACTGTTATTTTATTTTCTGTTTTTAATAATATTAAAAATTCAAATCATGGATCAGTATAAAATTCTGATTTTTCATAGATTTGTGTCAAATAAAAAAAATAAAGTCAATGGTCTGAACTTACCTTTTTAATAAGATCTTTTTTAGTTCTTTCCAAGCAATTAATAGTTAAAATAATTGTTTGTTACATGTTTATATTTATTTTAAACTTGAGAATAGTAGACATTATAATTTTTAATTATTAGTTTTTACTACCAGAAACAATAACTGCTTTGATGGACATTAACTGCATTATTACATAATCGTAGCTTTATAGGAAATCTTTTAAGATGATCAACATACTTATATAATGAGAGAAAGTTTCTAAATCATTATTTTCCTTTGAAAGGGTTAAACCGAAAAAAAAGGATAGAACAATTGCTTTTTACCACTATTTACGCGGTTTTTTGGGTAGGCTATATATTATTATTTGAATTAATGGTAGACACTGAATCGAATACCCTTCTGTCCTATACAATTTTATTTCATATTTTTATTAATGGAATATATTATAAATATTTTTTTAAAAGTCAATATCATTCATTCCCTATTTCACGGCACCTATATACACATCGTCAAGAGGGAGGGGGGCGTGAGGAGAATTGCAACTGGTATAGAATTTGGTGGAATGGATCAGGTTTAATGTTCTACCATTGAAATTTACTCTTAAATGAAGTGGATTATTAGACAATCATCAGCAGTTTTAGATCTTAAATAGACCATGGAATACTTTAATGTACGTATAAAGGAATATGGACCGGATTTATAGAAATAAAGAAAGTAAATTTTATTCTGTGGCACTTAGTCCATTAAGAATAATGGAAACGTCTTATCACAATTTCATTAGTGTGGCATAAAATCAATAACTATAAATTGATTAATTATAAATAAAGATTAAAGGCAACCCAAAATAAATAAATGAAAATAATGAATTATAGAATTATAAAAGGCGATTAGTTTACTAATGTTCACTTCTAAGCAATATAAATTAGATGAAAAAACAAGGTAAAAGAAGTGTAGCAGCGAATGGGTAGGCCATTAAGGTAAAGTAAGTGATAATAAAGAATGAAATTAAGGAGATGTTTGGAACCAATGAAAATAGTATTGGCATTCTCAAAATTCAATCTCAAGTCATTGTTCGCAGCCCATTTTTTGATACAGTCTCGGTAAGATGAAAGGAATGGTACATTTATAAATCATCAGCATAAAGGTGGTATTGCTAAAATTGTGATTTATATCGTCGGCACCATGTTAAAGTAACGAATGTGAAACGTTAGGCAGATTACCATTCGTTAATTTAACGTGGTACCAACGATACAAATTATACTTGCAGTGAACTTTTCTCCTTTCTTCCCTACTTTAAAAGTTCATAATAATTGAAACATGAAAACTGGAAAACAACTTGCGCCATGCTAGTTGCTTGACTTCTTTCTGAGCATCCATGTAATAAACTGTCTAAAAATAATGTTACATAATTAGGAAATATGCAATATGTAAATACATACAAATCATGTCATTTTGCCTTCTGGGTTATTAATGGTCTACACAAACTCTATCGAAAAATTAATGTTCTTTCAATTCAAGCTCAGGTAAAAGCATTAATGGGCGAGGTGTTGACAGAGCTTGGACTTGAATATTTCGGTTCCTAAGTTTTTAAAGGTTTATATTCTCATAATAAACAGTTTAATTTGAGTATGTCTGCCTTGCAAAAATATTCCTCTAGTACATGCGCTTTAACGTAGCTCACCGTTTATTAATGACTACATGAACCTATTAGAAAATTTAATAGCCTTTCAATTTGATCCTAATGTGTTTCTTCAAAAAATCCGTCATTTATGAAGTATCAGAGGGAAATTGACATTGATTTCGTCCAAAATAGGCAAATTACCGAATAGCTCTTGCTTCTCACAAGTCCACGAAATTTTGGTACGTTTTGTCTACCTTAACATTTTTTAGCGTAATATTTTCAACAAATAGTTTTGGAGCTATGTGTAAAAAAAAGTGCGAACATTTCGATCGTTATAGCGTAAATATGTCCCACGAATTTTTTTTTTTTTTTTTTTTTTTTTTGTCCTCCCCTTCCTCACATTTTAGGCTATACGGGTTTTTGCGGGCTGAGGGGTGAGAGCGCCAGGTTTAAAATCACTGGGACGCAAACTCTTAATTATTTTTATCAAATTATCTTTGATCTGAGTTGGAGGGCAACAGGCAGTGCTATGCACACGCATTAGCCCGCTCGCCCACCCTGCCTCATGTCTCAGGAAGCTTTAAGAAATCTTTTCAAAAGTTTCATCTTCCTCCCTCTTCAGTAGATCCGCCCCAGTTCTCCTTTTATTGCCAGGGACAAAAAGTTAGGCCAATGAAATGTTGGATCCATCTGCAACAAATGTGGTGGAGAATATAAAATTATATGTTATGAGAATATAATTATGAGAATATAAAATTATATGAACTTATTGAAATATGATTTTGTGAAATTATAATTTTACTGGTTATATATATATATATATATATATATATATATATACACTTTTTTTTAACTTCATGGACTTGAGGAAGTCATTATAAAATGAAATTTTTAGGTCCAGACAGAAAAAGAGCATTCTGGGGAAGTTAAAGATGAGGACAACTACCCAGAAGTTTATAAGCAACTGAAGAAATCAGGAACTGATCCTAAAGATATACTGGTATTACCACCTTCTTAAAAACTATCAAGCAATTATTAACACATATATAAAACAAATAAATGAACATTATACATATGAGATTATAAATTATATAAAGATATATGACATTATATGATAAATATTCTTAACATTATGCACTTTGTTGTGAATAATTATGAATAAATACGTTGGTGAAGATTAACTTTTTTATTTTCAAAAGCATGATACCTTCAATAACTTAAAACAGTAGTTTGATTATTGCTATTTATTACCTAACCAACTAAACATTGCATATAACCTTAAGTTTAGTTACATATTTTTTACAATAACAGGACTCAAATAAATACAGAATCAGTCACAAATATTATTATAACCTAACGAATAACATGATAACTATTTAAAACTTAGTTGATATGGTATAATAACAGTGAGCCTTGTTGTGCATGATTTTTGCAGGCATTGTTGAAAGCAAGAAAGGCAGTGAGAGAAAAACTTGAAAAGACAAATAGCAAAATTTCCCAGCCTGATACATCCCTGGTAATTTAAACTTTTTTTATCATGTAAATATGTAAAATGATCGCAAAGTTGTTTCAATCTATCTTGGGGTAGCACTATTATGGTTTGGCTTCTTTGTAGAAATTAGTTTTGTAAATATACCATTGCCCTGGTTAAGGTTCTTCTGTTATTTTCTATTTTTTAGTTGGTTGCACATCTAGAGTATTATGGATTGTTCTTTTATTAGTATTAAAAGCTACAACACATAATTATTCATTATTTATAACTTTTAGAACCCTAGTCAACAACCTGTTTTTGGATCTGATGAAATAAAAACACCGGTGCTTCGCGGAACAACTTTACGTAATTCAAACCTCAGATCAAGAGATCATAAGAGTGAAGAAATAAATCAAAAAATTGAATCAAAAATAACTAATGATGAAACTAAAAATTCAGTGAGTAGTACTGAAAAAATTGAACGGTTTTCAAATTTCCGAAGCAGTCGATTTAAAACACCGAGAACATACAATCAGAAGAGTGATGTTCCAACCACAGTAAAAACTACTCATGAATTGACCACTGAAGAAAAACTATTGCAAGATGAAGCTCCAAAAGAAAAGAAATACAATCCTTACAATTATCAAGAAATAAGGTCTTTTAACAGAAAAAAAATTTCTAATCTTCCAGAACGAAGTAAAAATTACAGAAATACAGTGAAAAGTTTTAAAAATAGTGATGAACAAAAGCTAGAAGAAAAGAATGTAAACGAGCTTCATTTAACTGAAAATCAAGAGCCAGCTGTAGACAAAATAAAAAAAAGCTTTACTAGTCCAGAAAGCACCAGATTTCGGAACAGATTTAAAAATAATATCAATCCTAGCTTAAAGAGAGGAGGGATAGTAAGTCAAAATAATGTTGATGAAATCAATAATGAAGAAACGCCTAGAACTGAAAGAACCAGAAGCTTTACTGGTCCCGGCATTAGTAGGTCAAGAAGTCCATCGAAGAGTAATAGTCATGAAACTAAAAATAATGAAGATGAAGATGGATTAAAACAAAATGATGAACTTAAAGATACTAATGAGGATGAAAATTTTGAAAAAGAAAGGAAGTTGTCTAGTAGAGAGGAAAAGGAATCAACTCCACAAAGTTCACTAGCTAAAGAAACATCTGAAAAAGGTAGAAAGTTTGGATTAACAGCTGCTGATAACAATAAATTTAGAAATAAATTTTCCACTAGACCTCAAGAAAAGTCTGATAGTGAATCGATCAAACCTCTGAGAAGAACAAGTTTCACAAATCCAGGAATAAGTAAATTTAAATCAAGAAAAGAAAATGACATTGAAACATCCTCTCCTGAATCAAACACCGAAAAAACTAAAACAAGATCTAATTATATTCCACGGAACAGAGAAGGGGATATTAGAAAGTTTAAGGCGAGAACAGAAAAGACCCTCGAAGATGTATCTATTGAACCTTCGATTAATCGAAATTACAACCTTTTTAATCGTAATGAACACTCTTTCCGAAGAAGAAGTTTTACTTCACCAGCTTCTGAAGGTAAAAATACCACATTTAAATAATTACTTGATTTATGTTACAATAAATGAATGTTATATTTTTTACATTTTTTTTTTTTAAGGAACTGAAATATTGACAACTATTCAATACAAAAACTCTATGGTTGCTGCCAGAACTCGCCCTCCTTTTGTTCCACAAAGGAAGAAGTTTGTAAAAACTAGTACACTTGACCCAATGCCTATATCCAGGTAAATTTTAATGTATGTATTTTTAATTTATCTATAAAAAAGAATTTATTGTAAATAATTTTAAACTATTTTAAACTAGTAATCAAAAGCTGATTTGAATTTATTAATGCTTGATGAATTGAATTATGTAAATTATAATTATAATATAGTCGACCATCATAAATACATTTTTTTTCAATGAACAGCTTTATAGAACTATTTATTTTAATGATAAAGGATAGATTTGTTGTGTTGCAGACCATAAGTATGATAGATAATACCTCCTCCCCTAGCTGCTCCTATCTTTACTAGATATATGAATCTCTCCCAACTTCTCTTTCCTAACATTCTTTTCTTCTCTACCCATTCTTAACAGACCCAGTAACATTACAGAAGGTTTGTTGTTTGATGGATAACTCAAGTGTTCCAAGGTACAGTTAACAGCAAAGTTTGAGCTTTTGTTGATATCGCAGTGCTAAAGCCAAGGCAAGATGACAAGTCACTTTACAAATATTCAACGCATAACTTTTTAAAAAAAAGTATTGTTTTAATGTTAAGAATTAAGTAAAGATAATATTTAATTTGATGAGGGTTTAATTGATTTATTTTTTTACACTTACAAATTTATTAAAAAATAACAAATATAATTTCACTCAAATTTTGCAAACCCCCTAAAAATTACTTTTCTGGACAAATCTGTGATTTACTATAAAGAAATTTATTTTAAAACATTTATTTATATGTAGTAATGATATTATAAGCAATTTCAGAAATTTCTTAATTTTTCAATTATCTATTCAATACTTATAGCTTTATCAAGTTATTGGCAGTCAAAGTATTTAATTTTAACTTTTTTTTTTTTCTATATATTGTAGGTTTAAAGCGAGAAAGGCCTCATTATCAAAGTTATTCAATGAAGAAGTATTAAAGGTAGATAATTCTGAAGATCACACCCTAACATTTAATTTTAAGGTAAAACTAATACGAATAATTCTCAATATGTCTCAACAAAAGATGGAAATTCAAAATTTCTTCTAAATAAAGAAATAAATAATAAAATGTATTTTTTAAACAATTAATTATTTGCCTGTTTTAATGTGTGTAGGAAGAAGATGATCTGAGACCAAACATTGATGACTTGAGTATAGATTCATTGGTATCTGAATCCGAACACTCATCATTAACAACAGAGGCAAGTATACTCAAATACCTTAAATAATATAAATACCTTACAACAAATATTGAATATCTTATTTCTATTATGGTTAGTCTACACAATCAATCATCTGTATTAATTTTGACATAATTTATTATTTATATTGTTAGAAAGTTTCGAAAGAAAGATTTTGCGATGTATTTATGGTCTACTAAGAGAGAATGCAACATGGACTAGCCGAACAAACAACGAACTCTACTCTTTATTAAAGGAAACAAAATGTTAAAGCTTGGCAGGCTTTGATGGGCATGTCATGTGGCCAGGATGGATGCACAAGAAATTCTTAGGAAACTCCACGATGAAAAATTATATAGAAAAAGAGCAAGAGGCCACCCGAAGCTGATGGTGTTAATGAAGATTCAAGAAACCTGCTCGATGTTCGAAGCAGGAGGACAGCAGCACTTGACCGAATTAACTGGGGAAAGCAGCTTGATTGTTAGAAAGTGCATAAATATTGGACAGACTGATTTCTTCAAAGTGTTTAATTTTATTTTTTTACCTTTAACTCATTGTTATTCTAGATTTACATTTTTTCTTTTAATTAATTATTTTAAGTGACATTCTAAAGTAATGCCACATTTTTTTTTTTTTTTTTTTTTTATTGAAAAAATATTACAATCTGTCTCAAGGACATTTATAATAGTGTTAACAGATCACATTCACACTCTATGTACAGTAAATAAAATAAATTATACAGAAAAATAACATATATACAATAAATAAGAATAAAATAACCTAAAAATAAATAAATAAAAAGAACACATACATACCTATATACAATAACCACAATATTATTTGCCTGTGGTGCCACATTTTTAATAATATTTTAAAAAGTCAAAGTAATATTTAACATAACAGTTTAGTTAGTTTTCATAAATGAAATATTAATTTAAAATCAGTCTATTATATTTCTTAATATTAAAATATAATTATTTGCTTCACTACAATAAAATAAATTTGTTTGGTAGTTTATTATATCATTTAAGTTTAATGTTTATATATTTATTTATTTATTACTTTTTTTTTGTTGATTAGATCTCAGCACGGAGGCGACCAAAGTATACTGAAAGTCACATTCAAAAAGTTCCTCCAAAAAGAAGAGGCAGTGAATACTTTAAATTGGCCTCTTTCTCATCGACAACAAGCAAGACTGAAGTTTATACAGTATTAGCTGTTCCATATTATGATGAAAGTACCTCTGCCCCTGAAACAACAATATCAACAGAATTTGTTTTGGATCCAACTACACATTCAACAACATTGAGTGACATAATACCTTCAACTACGCCCATCTCAACAACAGACTTTGCAAGTACACTTTATAGCACTACTGAAGCATCCAGTACATCTTTTAGCACAACCGAAACACCCAGTACAACTACCATTACTACAACAGAAACACCTCAAAGTAGTACTTCAAGTTCATACACTTCAGAACTGACAACCATTAAACCTACAACTACTGAACCTACATCCATTAAAACTACAACAGATTATATAATGACTAAAACTACTACTGAACCACTAACTACCAGTACAACTGAATTAATAACAACTATACCTACTACCTCTACCATATTCCCTACTACAATTACCACTACAATCACAACTACAACAAAAAAACCTACTACGACCACTACAAAACGACCTACTACGACCACAACTACTACAAAACGACCTACTACCACAACGATTACTACAAAACGACCTACTACCACTACAACTACTACAAAACGACCTACTACCACCACAACTACTACTAAACGACCCACTACCACCACTAAAACTACAAAGCGTCCCGCTACCACCACTACTACTACTACTACAAAACGACCGACGAAATCATCTACAAGTGGATCTACCAAGCCAACTACTAGGAAGACTACTGTAGTTAGCACTACTAAGTCAACAACAAAGAAACCTTCTGTAACTAGCACTAAAGTGCCCATTACTAAAAAAACAACTCCTAAACCCACTGTCAGAGCCACAATACTTAACTCTACTGAAAAGCCTTCATCAATCCCAGTAACTACGCACAGCACTCCAATATCATCAACTCAAAAAGATTCTCATCTCACAACAACTTTTAAAATTGATGAGTTGTTATCTGCAACTCATCCTAACTTCTTATCAACTATAGCGTATCTCGCCAGAAACTTAACCGTGACCCCTACTTCGTATGAAAATGCCAACACAGCTAATTTCAGAACACCTTCTATTCCAACTGAAAATACCACACCAATGCAAAATCAATCAGCCATGAAGAATGACTATTTTGTTT
Organism: Nezara viridula; assembly: GCA_928085145.1. Taxonomy (NCBI): domain Eukaryota; kingdom Metazoa; phylum Arthropoda; class Insecta; order Hemiptera; family Pentatomidae; genus Nezara; species Nezara viridula. The sequence goes on along the minus strand of OV725080.1, from coordinate 87,658,522 downwards.
ATGGATTATTGCCAAATAATAATGTAGTTCGGAAAGTCGTGAAAACAACAGCATCTCCAATGGATGTACCATTCTATATTTATGGGCTATATCCAAACGGCACCATTGTTAGGAGATTCCCAAATGGTACTATAGTCCCTGACGAAACTGAAGAGGAAAATGAAGTAATTGGAAGGATTGAGCCTGGCAGCGAAGAGTCCTTAGAAACTGTTGTTAAAAAGGACAACCCACTGTCCTACCTCTACCCTCCTGTAAGTAGAAAATGATAATTTAAATATCTAGTTATAAAAATGTAGGTAAAGAAAATGTTTGCCCTTTTTTTTTTTTAAATGTTTTTATTAAGTAATCTGTTAAAGTACAGACATTCAAAAATACTTTTAAAAAGTCATTACATTTAATAAAAAGTGAAATTTAACAAACATTAAAGTAAGTATATTTAAATTTCCTCAAACAAATTTAATTATAATAGCTGGGTTCGGAAACACAAGATCTAATTTGCTTTTTTATTTAGTAACCTTTATATTTGCTATTGAAATTGAAATTGGCTGTTTGTAGATGAAACAAAAGTATTATTTAATTAGTTTAGAAATAAAAGTAACAGCTTGTAGTTTAATTAGACTTGACCGATAAATATCTGTTGCACCTGTGGAAAGTGTAACTGCAAATTTTATGGGTCACTAGAAAGTTAATTTTTCTCTCTTTTTTTGTGTTTAATGGGCCAAGTTATGCAGCTATTACAGAGATAAACATGCCTTTGTGAATTATGGGTTGAAACTCGAAAATTGAACTTGCACATTTGGAAATTGCAAACTTTCAATTGTGTTTTCTCATAAATATGATTATAACACTTAACACACTATGCACCGGTGACACAGATGTCTATTTAACATATTTTATCTTTAAAAAATTATATATTAAATTTTTGTGGTTGTTTTTGTTACATTTTCATAATTATTATTAAATTTAAATTCTTAAAATTGCTTTCAATACAGCTATATTAGTTTTGCTTAAAATATATTCATAAGTTATCATTCTCTTCAATGTTAGGCATGTTCCAAAATGCCTTGAATTGATTCATAAATAATAGTTCCTCTTCTAGAAAATTAATATGTTAATTTTTTTTTAATTGATTTATTTTAAAATAATATTTATGGTACACAAGCTGAATTCATTAGGGATGGTCCTTTCGAGAGATATAATGTGATAAAAATTTTCAAGAGAGATTTGTAATGATAAAAATATATTAATATATATAATAGCCCAGTTCTATATTTATACGTTTGAAGTACATACCTACATTATGACCTCTAAAAATCTTTGTGCTTATAAAAAATAAACATTATGACTGTTTAAGTATGGGAAGGAGGTAGCTCAGTAATTTCCCGGGACCAGTTACTAATTCAGTTGTGGTAGACAATTATTTATTTATTTATAATTATTTATTCAGTTATATCAGCTGTGGATTGATACTGAGATTAGGAGTCTCTTCTGAGGTACAACCAGCCTCTATAATGTGGGTCTCTGAATTCAAGCAAAAATCTGGTTGTTATGCATGTTCCCGGCTAAATCACCTTCTTGCTATTTAAGCATTTTAAAACTGTTGGCTAATAAACAGCAACTCTTTAACAAGAAATGAACCTAAAATCCTTCATAGATTGTAGTGGTACAGATTTTTTTTCTTCTGCATCTTTTTATTTTTTCAGTGTTACTCCAGAGTACATTTGTTAAGATTTAATTAGAAGTTTTTATTAGTTTTTCCTTGTTTCTTAGTTTACAATTTACTTCTTTTTTTTCCTTTTTTTATTTAACACTCCACTACTTCATTGATATTATATTACTATTAGCTTAGAATTCTTGCATAGCTTTTCAGAGAATTTACTAAAGGTTGCCATTTCTTTTTGTTTTATTGATCATTGTATATTACTATTATATTGTGGTTATGTATTTAATTTTATTATTATCAATACTTATTTTGACCATATGTTAATATAGTATACTAATAGGCAATACCGATTACATTCTATGAATTTCGGAATGAATTAGGAGTGTATTTCTTGACATCATGTTCCACAATAGAGCGAAATGTATAATTTCTTTCTTTGTTATTCCTCTCTTCATTTAAAATATTGGTCCTAATTGTTGAAAAATATCCTTCCTTTCTAATAATTAAAGTATTGATAATGATCATTTTCATTAATGTTTCTCTACTGGACCATATCTTCTACATTTCAAATTCAACCACTCTATATGGAGTGTCATTGTTTCCTTACCTATAGACCTATTGATAATTCAATTTTAAATATAAAATAGTTCTGCTTGGTTTTAACAATTAAACTTTGTCTTTAATTTTAAATTATAAAACATTGGATTGCATTAGCTAAATCTGTGAAAATATTTGTTCCAGGGTCATGAAAAAACTACTACTAAGACAACCCGTGTTTCCAGTACAACAACTATTAAACAAACTGAATCACCTTCAGAAGTAATACCAATAGACCCAAGAATAGCTCCAATATCAAGTATTGAGAAACCAGTAATAAGCATACAAGACATTGCTTCACACTCTGGCCCAACTACTGTTAAATATACAACAAAATTGACAACCGCAAAACCCCAAACGAAGTCAACGACTACCAAATCTACAACCAAATTTACAACCACAAAACCTCCGACAAAATCAACAACCACCAAGTCTACAACTAAATTGACAACCAAAAAGCCTCCAACAAAATCAACAACTACCAAATCTACAACAAAATTGACAACCACAAAGCCTCCAACAAAATCAACAACTACCAAATCTACAACAAAATTGACGACGGTCAAACCTACAATGAAACAAGCTATAAAGCAAACAAGTGCCACAACTCAGAAGACATCTGTCAAGCCAGCCACAAAAGCTCCAGTGACAAAGGCTGTCAATATTAAATTAACAACAGCAAAACCTACTACGAAAACAACTACAAAGCCTTTGACCTCAAAACCAACTTCAAAGCCAACTTCTGCAAGACCTATTTCTAAAACAACTACTTCAAAACCTACTCCTAAGACAACTTCCAAACCTACTGTAAGAGCTACTACAACTAAACCTACTCCAAAGACTACTGTAACAAAATCAACACCAAAGTCTACAGCAAATAAACCTACTACAAAATCTCCTGTTACCACGATCAAGCTAAGTTCCTCTCCTTCAACTAAATCCACCATGAGGACAACTCCTAAACCAAAAACTACAACAAAAATTCCAGTTGCAACTAACAATAAATTAATTACTTCAACATCAAAACCTCCCCCTAAAGCTCTAACTACTAAACCAAATAAAAAATCTCAAGAAAAGAGTACAATTAAAACAATTACTACTCCATTATCAGATGCCGAACTTCTTAACAATTTGGTAAGATTTTAATTTATTTTTAATACCTTAATTTGCTGGTATCCTTATGTTTTTCTAATGATAATGAAATATTTTCAGTTGAGTCAAGATGTAAAAGAAATAATTCCTAAAGGGACAACTGAAAGTACTGTTGCATTAGCGGATAAGGTAATAGTATTTTTTATGAAGCATCAAAATCATTGGTTTTGTGATATATAAAAATATTTATACTCTTTTCTCATTTATTAAATAATCTAATGTTTTCAAGTTTTAACCATTTTATTTATTATTCATTTGCATAATATGAACCAAGATAAATAAATTTGTATGCCTTCTATAGATCAGATGCACAGATTTTTTTCATTTTTAGCATGTTTCATTTTCACATAAACTTTTTTATTATTATACACATTTTTCACAATTATAAAACTTTTTTTTTCAATAAAGCCTTTCAATTAACATTATTACTTTTTGGAATTTTTCGGGTTTAATTTTAAGTGAAAAAGTTGCATATGCATGAGCTTTGTGTACAAAATTTTACCAAACTGCAAAAATAATAAATAATTCGCATAATATAACTGACTTCAGATCTATTGCTTATTCATGCTTGTTAATATAAAATTCAGATTACTATAGAAATATATGATTTTTCTTGAATCATGAAGTACTAATCATTAAATCATTGTTCAATGGACTCAAATTCAAAGTACCCTACTACTCCTTTGAGGAGAGGAAGATGGGTATATATACTTTTTTTTTTAAATCACATGTAAATATTGTCCTTTATCTTGCATGGAAGATCAGGTATGCCAAAATTTTATTAGTTTAAGAATAAAACTGTAGGTTTATATATATAAGACAAAAATACAATCGGCAATATAATTGAGTGATAAACTATTTAGTAGAGTTTGAAACCTCTACATGATCTTGGGGACGACTTGTTATAGCATCATCCTGTATCTACATGCCACAAAGTCAACAAAACCCAGTCTTCCAAAATTAAAATCCTATTATTATTTTCTTTAAAATATTTCTTGACAAAAAAAGAGGAATCATTTTTACAAACTTAAATTTTTCCACAATGCCTTGGTTTCATTATATATGTATATAATGTATATATTTTAGGTTATACAATTAGCTATTGAAAGAGCACAGAAGTCCTCCACAGCATCTCCAGTATTGAGTCCAGATGATTTACAATCACTATCGACTACATCGACTCCTGTTCAGAAACAGGTTTGTTTCATTGTTACAGAGGAAACAATACTGCAATAATTATCTTAGATCTGTTATATTTAAATTTATTAAATGCCTAATTTTTTTTTTATTGTTTCAAACAGTCTTTAGGAGGAAAACTCAATGGGAAATCTAATAAATTAAGCGATGAAACCAACACAAATAAAACTGGAAAAATTTCTGTATGGGTAATTCCACCAGATGAATCTACAACTAGCAAACCAAATATTGGTGTATGTATAGTATACAAATATTATTATTTCACTTAAGAACGGGACATTGTTTTCTTTTTTTGTATTCTTCTAAACCTATTAGTCAATTAATATTGTTTACTATAAGTATTAGTAATGAGTGCCACTCCAACATGGTAAGACATATAAATCAAGTTTAAATTAAAATTGGAGACATGACTCATTTTTGTTATTATTTAAATTAACTTATTGTTCTCTAGTGCCACAGATATAATATATTACTATTGTTATAGCATATAATAATAATATGTTGTATTTAAGCAATCACTTAAAACCTTAAACTCTGTTGGTGAAATAAAAATTATATTTGTTATTAAAAAAAATTTAAAAGAATATTAATAATAATAAATATGAAGATATAAAATTAAATAATATAAATTATAGAGAGACTGTCTTTGGAAAAAAAAAAATCCTCATCTTCAAAGAATATAAAATATTTTAATATTACCTAAACAAATGAAGTCATTAATAAAGCTGATACTTTAGTTTAAAATTCATATTCAATATTGCAATGAAAAATTACTGTATAGTTTATAAATTTATTTCTTTTTTGTTTATAGGTCTCTAAATCCGAAGCAGAATTGCTGAATGCTCTGTTGTCATCACCTAATACTATAGAAAATTTATCTCTCTCTGATCAACTTCTACTTGCAGTTAGTATAATTTTATCTTAAATTCATTATTACTGATTGTTACTTAGCTAAGTTGCACCATTAAAATATTATTGATATACTTCTAAAATAATATTTTATTGAAATTAAATTACAATAAATTATAAAGTAAGTATGTATGTATGTATGTATATATTGTGTATAATAATGAATATATTACTGAGAGTATAATTTTACAAAATATAATAATCAAGATACTCACTCTTTCAGTTTATTTGCAACTGGATACATGTATCTATTTCAACTTTTATTTGCTTAATATTTACTGTAAATATATAAATCAAATTAATGTTCAAAATTTCTGTTTTAGGATATTATTAGTTCGACGGCTGCTCCACAAACTACAAGAAAGAAAAAGAAAAAGTCAAGAACAACAACTACAACAACCACACCTCCACCTCCTGCATTCCCTATACTTCAATACTTATTTGGCCGAAATAGGGTAAGAGAAAATAGCTATATGTTTACTACAAAATCACGTATTGAATTAAAGTTATAAATCCCTTGCACATATTTGGGACATTATATAGTAAGTATACTTACTGAATGAATGAAGTCTATTTTTTGGGAAATAGACAAATATTTTTTGATATAAAATATCCAATAGATTTCTTAAACCAATTGAAAAAACAAAATTACAAATTTGATTGTTTTTTCTGCATTTTGATGAGATGACATATAAATTAATCTATAAATTGCTTTCCTACCTTTTCTGGTTTTGTCCTAATTACTCTGTTAAAAAATAAATATAATATTATTCCCCTTTCTAAAAAAAAAAAAAAAATGAATTTCTCATTTATTAGTTATTTATTCATTCTAAAACAAATACAACAAAAACATAATATCTGTCCTCTATGATAAGTTTTGACTTCTTTGTGTTTAGGGTGGAGGTGGTGGACTATTTCAGCGAGGGCTTTTCCGAGGAGGAGGCCTCAGGAATTTAGAATCTGCAACCCCTTCACCAGTAAGTGTACATGCTATTACAGTATTGGTTAAAACTAAATCTAGTAATAAAAACTAAACTTCTCTCAACAAAGAAAAAGGTTTCTGCTAAAATTTAACGTTTGCCATAATCAACTAGAATTGCAAGATACAGACATTCAAAATTTGAATTAATGCTCATCACAATATATTAAATATATATTACAAATAAATTGTATTAAATATATATATTACAAATAAATTATATTAAATATGATTTAATATAAGGAAAATTTAGGTTTTTAAAAATATTGAATCAGATTTTAAATGTTTTAAGTGTTTCTATACCAGACCAGTTTGTATGTAATTTATCAGTAGATAATAATTGGTTTCTGTAGCAGAATGATGGTGGAATTTTCCAAAATGATGGACTTCCTCAGGGACAAGGGGAACTAGCAGCTGAATCACAGGTAATATTTCAGTCCACTTAAAGATTTAAAGATCCATGACCCATTCCCTCTGTCTGATTTAATTGTTTATTATTAAATAAAAAATAAAAATAAAATGGTGTAAATACAATAATTTCAATTGCTGACTCCTCAACAGGAAGACCCTCAGCAAGGAGAAGGAGGACCAGGACTAGTCAGTGCTGCTATTAACGTATCCCGAGCCGTTTCTCAATTTATGGGATTTGTAATTCAGGTATATCGACGATTTTTTTTTTCATTTAATTCTTTTAGTTATCTATTAATCGAATGAGGAAAATATTTTTCTAATCAATCTATCATTATCTTTCAATCTATTATATTTATTGTTTTTTTTATAATTATATTATCTTCTTAAGTATAAACTAAGTTCATTATTATTATATTACTGTTATTCTTTTTCGATAATATTTTCAGTCTAGCCATTCAATAATGTTTTGATTAAGTTAATTTAGTTTGAAATTTTTAAACATAAAGAGAGATATGAATCTTGACATGAGTTTTCCAGAGACATTGTGGTCAGATCCATGTTCCAACCACTTGATTAATCGATTGTCACATAATCACTTTTTTCTAGTATTTAGCGGACACAATAGCATCTGTCAAGTCTTAATTTTCATCCTAACTGAAAGCATGCTGACTTTTAATTAAGAAAAATTGATTTGCCAAGCCAGAATTTAAAGTGTATTCTTCTGCGTAGAAAATCACTATCACTGGATTACTTCTTTCAAGTTGAGGTTTTTCAGTTAATTACTTATTAAGATTCTTCAAAAAAAAAATTCTAAGGACCCACTAAACAATTTTCTTAATAAAAGGAAAAGTAGATTGGGAATCACCTCTATTCTTTAATATTTTTCTCGGCCTAATGAAGAGGAAGGGACTTAATCTAACACTCGTCAGATGTAATTCTGTAGAGTAAAAATGAGACAACTGAATCAACCTCTTAATTTTAACTGATACTTCTTGACCCATATACCAAATTTCAGTCGACCAATATTGCTATACAATGGGAACTACCAATATTTTATGATAAGTATACATTGTTGGTGAAAATACCAAACCACATACTTATATCATGGAAAATATTGGTGCAGTTGTATAGTAGTTTAACTGACATAATAATTAATTTAATTACATGATTATAAATTTGTCATTATTTTGCTTGATAATTAATAATTTAATTAATAATTAATTAATAATTTTTGCTTAATAATCATCTGGCTGAAAAAAAAAAAAGTAGAGAGAATTATTGATTTATTAAGTGCATCAAAATGACATGAAGCCTATTATATAACAAAAATAGTTTCACTAAGTTCACAATATTCTAATTTCATTGAGGGAAAATTCATCAAAACACTTATTAGTAATTTTATAAAATGTTACTTAATTATTTTTTTCAATAAATTGACAGTATGTTGTATCTAATGTACCTCTAATGCACCTAAAGAGTAACCTGACCTCTTCTTTTATTATATATGCTACTAAAATATCACCTAATTTTAAAAAATACATTTAGGACTAATTGGTTCACATCAATGGGTGTATGGGATTTGTAATGTTATGGGCATCTAGAACATTTGAGGGCCGGAGTAGATTAATGTTTCTGCTCTCTAAACAAATAAATAACATTAAAAAATAATAATATTTTTACTAAAACAAATATTTTCATAAAAAAAAGTATATAATTTTTTTTCAGTGAAATGATTAGTTAATTAAAAAAAACACAAAAAATTATGATTCTTTTTTTTTTTTTACAGGGTGCAGCCCAATCATTCCAAAACTATCTGCAGACAAGAACAAGGGCATTAGCCAATGCTCTAGCCTATCCTCCCGCATCTTAGAATAGTTTATTGTTATTAATACTGTATATATTGTTCAAATGTACATATATAATTAGTAATAATGTATTATATTCTGTTAAATTGTATATTAAGTGAATTAATGAGAGTATGAAAGTATATATGAGAGCTTGGATTTGTTATGGATGATGCAAATGAAAATCAAATCAACCGACTGATGTATTGAATGAAATGTTTGCTTATATAAATTTTCACTATTATTTTTAAAATGATAATCAAAAATTGTAATTCAAAATGCAGTCTAAAACTTAAATTTTAATGTATGTATATATGTGTATTTTATGAAGAGTTGTTCATGTTTTAATGAGCTTTCTTCTTAGTAATGTATTGTAATACACTGTTTTATAGTTCATCGATATATTTTTTTTTTTTATTGTGTATTTTTGTGCCATCAAATTTACTCCTAAATTATTACAGAATAAGTAGAACCCTTCTGGTCAAAATTGTTTAGGGAACATTATTTATTTTCAATGATTACATCTTCTTCCTCTTCTTTCCCGGCGCTACAGATGGGTCTTGGTCTCCTCGAACCATTTCCACCAGTTCTTCCAGTCCAATGTGGCAGGCTTCTAATTTTGAAAATTTAATAGATTTCTGGATTTCTTACTTATCTCATCCAACCATTGTATCTTAAGGCAACCATTCTTCTTCAGGGGTGCTCAGAAGAGGGTTTCAAGGTGCAAGCTACGCCATTAAAACTTTTGAGGGGGATCATATTTTGACAGATTTTTGAATTATAGAGGTCGGTAAATTTCAGCAGAGTTATGAATTTTAGGACTGATTGACAAGGGTAGTACATGTATATAATATTAATAATTAAGGCACTCTGTCATAAAAGATGGTAACTTATAAATTGAAAAAGTCAGCAATATTAAAATGTTTGTTAGTATACAATTCTTTAACTTCAACCTGCTGTCATTTAGCATATCTTGATACAAATATTACTCTTTAAAGAAATAAAGTTTCTAGAGATTCTATCGACAACCTATGAAATCAATCGTAATGAATCAGGTGTTGCCAAAAACTTCAATTCATGAAAAATCCAGATACCATGTTTTACACCTCAATCATTCTGAATAACAACAACAATCATTTAACAATGATGAATCTGAAATAAGATTTTCTTTGTTATATAATTTCAAAAGATTGTTCTTAGTAACCTAGATTCCAATTAATTAGGTTTAATAGTCCATTATTTTTCGTTACATTAGGCAAAAACTTTATGTTTTTAAATCTTGCATTTATTATTTACTTTTAACATTTAACGATAAAAAAATTTAAAATTTCAATGGTGATGGTACTGGTGAGTAGAACTAGTCTGTCAAGTGGGCTATGCGGGTCCTTTTGAGACCTTCCCACTGCTCTGGTTAAAATAAGTTTGGTCGTACCTCTAGAACACCTTCCTCTCCAAATGCCAGAAATGGTAGGTAAGGGATAATCCAATAGAAAAAAAAAAAAAAAGAGTGGGAATGACATGCTTCATTTTCTGGGGCTGCCAAGAAATGAAAATTAAACGACTCAGGTGGAATCAAAACCACAATTTCCAGAACCTGACACTATGGAATCCATGCCCATTCAATGTGCTCAGCCATCCCTTCCTCAAAAATTCCAATGGTTGATAAGGGAAAAACTTTGAGACTAAATTGATTTCACTATTCTCTTAGCTTCTTAGTAATCTATACAAGAGTGAGTAAACACACTTCAATTTAATGTGTTAAAACTTTAAATCATAACTTATATCTTAGTTAATTACTGCCTAATGTGCTAGGATTGTGAGGGTTCAATGAAGAGTATAGAAGAGCAAAATTTGAGTACTTCAATGAGAAAATTTAAATAATCGATGCTTATAAATATGTGAACTAATTTATTCATTGTTTTATCATTAAAGTTTCAATGTATGTCCTTTCTCTCCTTCAAGATTTGATTACTATATTTTACATTTCAAACTGGCTACTGGTGGACACTGATGGGATATAGAAGCTCTTGTGAAGTCCTTATTTCTGATCACTATGCTGATCACCACTAATGGATGGATGCATGTGGAGCCATATGAAATTTCAAAAAAATTAAACAAATTGTTTGTTACATCTGTGTAAAAATTTGTTATAATATGGTACCTACATAAATTATATTGTTTCATAGTTAGAGAAATAAAGATTCGTTTATTCTAATTTGTTTTTACTTCATCGTTTATGTATAAAAAAAGTTCCATCTTCTTTAAAATTTTAACATTGACTACATTACTGCATAAAATAAGTAATACCCCAATGAATTTGAAATTAAGAAGGACTTCACTTTGTTATAGAAATTTATTACAATGTAATGTATGGCCAAAAAATATAATTTTTTATTTTCCTTTTTTTTATAAGTCTTTTTCAATTATTTATGTTTTATATTTACTTGGCAGATCAAGACCCATTTATCCTTTATCCCCAGACAATAGAACTATCCACTCTCTTTTCAAAATTGAAGTAATGAAGGTTGTTAAAATTTAATTTGAGATGACTTCAGTAGTGATGGAAGGATTTAAATTATTGATTGAAAATCAAAATTTCTTTATTAAAAATCAATATATATTGTCCCATCTATTTTCTTTATAAACATCAATAAAACTCAGTTATTTTGTTTAACAACCTCATTATATTAATGAGTGTATATATTTTTTGATAAAATGATATAGAAACAAATGGATACTTTTATTTGTGACATAATAAGAAGTACTGAGGATTACAAAGAGGATTTTGGATTATAGGGATTGGATATGGGAAGAATTCAATGATATTATGGTGCTCTAAAGCTCAATACCGCATATCAAAATGGACCTGATGATGGTAGTGTATATGAATTTTTTGTAGAATATTGGAAGTTTAGAGCATTTGCTAAGTAAATGATGTACAATTATTATCAGAATGAGCAGTTTCTTGTCATTTCAGTCTTCTATGGTGATTCCAAGAATGACGTTTATCAAGATGTCATCCTAAGTAACAGATTTGTTGGATAGGAGTAAGTGGAGTATTGTGAAAGAATACTGTAAGACAGGATGTAGCAGGTTTCCGATGAACAGTAAATGTGATTTGATGGGATTTCGGGCTGAAGCAAGGGCAAGGGCTGAAGCACTAGCGGATCCAGGATTTAATTTTGGGGGGGGGGCTTCAGCCCGAATGATTTTTTTTTTTCATATACATATAACGATAATTAATTTGAAAAAAAATAATGAAATGAATTACCTATATGAAATGGTGTTTAAGTGGTTCTTAAAGTCCTATTAAATATAATTACATGAACAAGAATACTTTAAGAGATAGTTTTTAATATTTTTTTTTTGTAAAACATGGTCACATTTTACCATTTGGGGGGCTTCAGCCCGAAAGCCCTCCCCCCCCCCGTAAATCCGCCTGTGGGCTGAAGAATTACGTTTTCTATATTTATACCTGTCAGAGTTGGGAGAAAATTATCAGGTTGAAGAATGATAGCTGGTTTTTAATTCACACAAGAAGATTGATTACTAATGAATTATTTTTATTCATTAGTTGCGACTAACAGATTAAAACATTTGTAAAATATTCAAAAGTCAGTAAAAATTAAATTAAAGCAATGAGTGATTGTTTGATTTTAAGTAAGGTTGCATGAGATATCTAAAAAATATTTCTAATTTTTTTTCACTAACAGCTCACTAATATGTTTAAATAGATATACTAGTATGTATATTCAATGAAATAGTTTTTTTAACAATGTCATTGCCTTGGTTGGATGAATTTTTAATATTTTTTACAAACTTAAAAATATTTTAAGAGGTTACATTTAGTTTCCTAATAAATATAATAAACTAGTAAATTTCATTTAATTTCCTTGAAAAGATGTGATTTACATTAAATATTATTAGTTTTCAAAAATTATTATTTATAATTTTTTTGCCACTCTCCGTTACCTTCTACTACTTTCTATATTAGATATTGTTTTTTCTAAAATTCTTCCCTTTCCAACGATATATTATACGTATACCTTTTGACCGGTATTTCCGGAGATTCATTTTCGACCTGGATAAGCATTTTTATTTTTTTCTCCTTTATTAAGTTTTCAAATTCTTTCAAAAGTTATATTTAGCATTTTTTCGTAACTCTGAATAATATGAGATGATTAACTTTTGAAAATAAACCATATTAAAGGTACTTTAGAGGAAGACGTATATGAACAATGGGCATTTAAGCCATGTAAAGTGACATCAATGGGGATCACTAGCGGATTAAGGATTTAATTTTGGGAGGGCTTCAGCCCGAAAGTTTTTTTTTTATCCACATATAATTAATAATTAATAATAATTAATATATAAGAATTAATTAACATATAAGAATAATTAATTAGAAAAAAAGAAATTAACTACCCATATGAAATGGTGTTTAAGTGGTTCTTAAAATCCTCTTAAATGTAATTACACGAACAAGAATGTTTTAGAGATAGTTTTTAATATTTTTTTCTGTAAAACTTGGTTATATTTTACCATTTTGGGGGAGCTTCAGCCCCCCCTCCCCCCTCCCCTGTAGATCTGCCTGTGATGGGGATAAGACCTAATTGATATTAAAGACCACTTAATTATATAATGATCCTCCGAGTTTAATCAAAATCTTTAGAGCCGTTTTTGAGAAAATTTGATAATGTGTTTCAGCGTTGATATAAAGTGGCACTTCCGGTTAACCGATTTTAAGGAAAAAGTTGCTGTCCTAAGGCATATACCTATCTTAAATACGTAATATCAGTTTCGTACGACTTATCGTTTTTGAGGTAAACTGCTAACATACACACACACACACGTACCATTTTTCGGGACTTGGTTATTTGGACTCAGGGTAACCCAAAACGTGTGTTTCCGTTGAAAACTCAGATTCAAACATTTTCTCGATCGCAATACTTACCCTTACTGTATATTACATATATACGTAAGTAAAAGTAAAAACGGTTTACTGTTTTTAACTTGTTAGTTGTGTGAAATCACGGGCGGATCTACGGGGGGGGGGAGCTTTCGGGCTGAAGCCCCCCTCCCCCAAAATGGTAAAATATAAGCATGTTTTATCGGAAAAAATACTAAAAAATTATCTCTTAAAGTATAATTATTCGTGTAATTACATTTGAAAGGGCTTTAGGAATCACTTAAACACCAGTTCGTATAGGTACTTAGTTTCTTTCGTATTTTCCAAAGTAATTATCGTTACTTTTATGAAAAAAAAGCTTTCGGGCTGAAGCCCCTCTCCAAAATTAAATCCTGGATCCGCTAGTGTATGAAATGGAACAATGAGTTGGAGCTGTGTTTACATGCTTCCTTTTGTCATCCAATTTCTAGGAGATTTTCCCCACATCAAACTTTCGAACCTCAAATCATAAAGATTTAGAAACGTTGTTTATTTTAAAGTTAAAGGACATACATATCAATAACACAATTTTGGGAAAATTAACCACCCCTCACCCAATCGACCACACTTCGAAAATCATTGATTTATTTATTAATAGTTAGGTCAGTGTTATTTATTTATTTATTACGATAATATAATTTAAATTAATACAATGAAAAAGGAAGTGGTTCCGAATGGAAAAAGTGAGTCCAAGATTTCACACACTATCTTCTACTTATTTGCAGTTTGTTACATCCGGTCTATATGAACTTTACTCGCAGTTCATTGATTTAACTTTTAAGTGAATCACATGGAAGATTTACGTAAGCCGGTATTGTATTAAATTAAAAACCTTTCAATATATAAAAATTGTTTGCATCATAATAATCATAGCTGTTCAGTTTCGAAAGTATTCAACATTGACTGCTGTAGTATTTAAAATAAACCCTTCATTTATATCGGTAAAATTCTTAACTTAATTTTTAAAGTAAGTGACTCAAAAAATAATTAAGAGTATATTTGCAGGTTTACATAGTGTATGTCTCATGTACTGTATATTATACATGTAATAAAAATAAACATTTCTTATTTTCCCTCCTTTCAGGAACCGTTGATTATAAACATTGTGAAGGTTATATACAATGAGTACTGTGAAGGAAGTGATAATTTAGTTCAATGGTTTTACATTGGGCAGAAGTGAACCCATTTGTTTTTATTTGCCCTTATTTAGGCCATGATTTGGAATTTGAAAGAATGTCCTATTCCAGTGGATATGTATCCTGCTTTCGTATTAAGGGAGTACCAATATTACCACCCATAGTGAGTTAATAGTCTTTTTAATGATGAACTAATTAATAAATTATCAGAATTAACCTTTGGTCTGTCACTGGTTAATATTATGCTTTTAGATTCAAGAATAAAAAGTTTCAAGTGTAGGTCTTGTATTCCTAAATTGCTCGAGTTAAAATCAGTTTGTACATTTATACTTTTTCAACTTACTATCTTGTTTAATTGGTGGGACTTAGCATTATGATTTGTTTTGGGGGAATTTAGTTCTTATTTAAATTTGTAAATGTCATATAAATATATATCGTAAATACCTCGTTTAGACTATTATTAAATAAGAGAACATGTCAATATATTTATGGTTACTTAAGTGTTCCCATATTTATCGAATGAGTGGGGTAGAATACTGAATTGTTTGTATTAGTTATGTTCATCATAGTTGAAAACAAAAATATTTAGTTAATTCTGATCTTGGTATATAATTTAAAATGCCTCACACTATTCTAAACTACCTCTTACAGATTTAAAATTTGTCATGACAATTTTTAGGATTTATTTATTTATTTATAACATTGAAGTAATTGGGTTTATAAGAAACTAATAGCCAATTTGTAAAAATGCTGACAGTAATGTTAAATAAAATTAAATTTATTTACTCAGGGGCTGATGTCTCAATTTGGCCATTATCATTTAAATATAACTTCTTTTATCTTTAAAAATAAATATAGTGAATAAATAGGAATTATGAAGTTATCAGTTCTAAATGTTTTGGCATATTTAAAAATACAGATAAAGAATATATAATACACTGACAGGCAAAAAATTCCACCCACTTGATTTTTTCATGTTTTCATCTAAAAATATTTCTGCTTTGGATTGGTCTATTGTTTTTAATGAATAAATACGTAATCTTTTTGTTTGTTTTCAATTAGGAATGTTAATATAGAGGACAATAACCCTTAATCCTTAATTCAATGAAATGATTTTACATTCCAATGTTTACTTTCTATGGAATCAAAATGTTTATTCAGTATCATTTGTTCAGTGACGTTTCTTGCAGCACATTTCTTATTCTCCGGCTTTTAATCTTTTCAATATTAAGTTTAAAAATGCCTCTTAGTGCTGAGGATGTTGCGTGTGGTGTGGCACTTATTGATAATGGACGTTCCATTAGATATGCAGCTAATGCCATCGGAGTTCCATATGAAACTTTACGAGACGCCGTCAGGTGTTTTCGGGAAACTGGTTCTTATAATAGAAGGGCCCGGTTCTGGATGGCCTAGGGTAACAGAACCACTGGATGACCGGTTTTTGTCTTTGAGAATTTTACGAAACCGGCACCTTACCGTTGTTCAAGCGATTCATCAGCTCGAAGAAGTTCGAGGTGTGCAAATTTCTGAACGTACCGCTCGGAGAAAATTAACTGAGTATGGATTAATGGCTTTTCGTCCAGTAAGAGAACCAGAGTTAACCACAACTCACAGAGTAACACGAGTGGCTTTTGCTCGAGAACACAGCCATTGGACTATGGACGAATGGAGTGCTGTACTTTTTACAGATGAGTCAAGATTCGCTCTTCGATCTCCAGAGGGGCGTGACAGGGTGTGGAGAAGAAGAAACGAAAGATATGCAGCCTGTAATTTTTCCCAGAGCCAACCTTTCCTACGTGGTTCCTTAATGGTGTGGGCTGGGATTTCAATGGAGCGCTGCACAGAATTGGTTGTTGTTCGTGGAGGGTCTTTGATGGCCATTCGCTATGTAGATGAGATTTTGGAACCTCATGTGTTGCCTATCCTCAACGAAATCAGCGATCGTTCTATTCTAATGCACGGTAATGCACGCCCACATGTCCCGCGCATAGTGCAGACGTTCCTTCAACAGAACAATATTGAGGTTTTAGCCTGGCCAGCACGTTCTCCAGATTTGAACCCCATTGAGCATTTATGGGATAACCTCGGAAGACGAATAAGAGCGTGTGCAACACTTCCTGATACACTGCAGGACCTTGAAACGGCTCTTCGGGAGGAATGGGCTATCCTCCAGCAAAGATATACTAAGAGGCATTTTTAACTTAATATTGAAAAAATTAAAAGCCGGAGAATAAGAAATGTGCTGCATGAAACGGCACTGAACTAATGATACTGAATAAACATTTTGATTCCATAGAAAGTAAACATTGGAATCTAGAATCATTTCATTGAATTAAGGATTAAGGGTTATTTTCCTCTATATTAACATTCCTAATTGAAAACAAACAAAAAGATTACCTATTTATTCATTAAAAACAATAGACCAATCCAAAATAGAAATATTTTTAGATGAAAAAATCAAGTGGGTAGAATTTTTTGCCTGTCAGTGTATAAAGAATTAAAGAGTCTCCAGCAGCCTCAAAAATTTCTTGAATATCGGGAATAATGCTTGAATGTTTTGCTTTGTGAAAAACTGCCAGTCATTAGAAATTTTGTTAAAACATAGTTTATCAAAATATTGTTAATCTAATAATTTCATTCTTCCTTTCGTCCTCTTTATGTAGCACTCAGACATTCCATTTCTCCTCATAAGTTCTATAAATTGATATCATCTTCCAAGCCTTTTAAACACCTGAAGAAGTTAGTAACTCACAGTGATAAAAATTATAGAGGTCTATATGAGAACTGTAAATTTACTAACTTCTTCATGGTGTTTAGAAGGTTTGGAAGATGATCTCAATTCACAGATCTCATGAGGACCATTTTTCGACTTACCTACTTATGGCTAGACCGTATGGCAGGACCGTCTTGTACACTCCTATTTTGTGCGCTCTTGCTATATCCCAATTTTGAAAGATTTTCTGCAGGGAGCAATAAGTATCTATTACCAATTTTTCTCCTCTTATATTATTATATTCTGTGATAATAGTGCCGAGATAGTTGAGTTGTGATACTTTTTTGAAACAATATTCAATCCGTTCTCGTTACATATTGTCTTTCATCTTTCGATATTACCATATATAGTTTTGTCTTTATTTATGATATGTCCTGCTTTTCTTGCAGCTTCTTCGCACTTCTGTAGGCACCTAATAGTGCATTTGCTGTCCTTCCTATAATCATTACATCATCAACAAACTCTAGGTGTTGAATTAATCTTTGGTAAATACATTCTCCTGACCTTTTGTGGATTGATCTCATGACTGCTTCTAATAGAAAATTAAACAGTACTGGAAAAGGAGGGATTCCCTGTTTTACACTCTTCTGAAAGCCAAATTCTTTCGAAAATCCACCTTCAATTTTTTTTTTTTATTAGGAGTTTCCACCAGTAGTGGGTTTCCTTAACCTAAAGTGCTTGGATGGCTTTTTTCCATAATGTCCTATCTAAGATCCCTTCTTACCGTAGACCATGACCCATCAAGGATTCCTCCACTTCGTCATCCCAGGTCTTCCTCGTTTTCTTCTTTCCCTAGTTTTCCATAAGTGTACTTTTTTGGGTTGTCTTCCTTCAGGCATTCTTTTCAAATATTCATCTCACTTCAGGTGTTTTATCTCAATCTCTTTCAGAATGGTTCTTTTAGCCTCTATCTTTTCTCTGATGGTCGTTTTTAATACAACGAAATACAACCTTCAATTAAAAAAAAATTTTTTTTGATACAGTACATTTCTTTCTATACTGTCATATTTTTGTGATGATATTGATCAACATTCTATTTATTGCATTTCTTGAGCATAATTATGATGGTGAAGGTGTGGTCTATTGTAGATCTTTCTGGGTGGAATCCATATTGGTAACCGCCTAACACCTCTTTAATCTTCTGTACAACCTGTTTCATCAACAAAATTAATAAAATCTTGTAGATTATGTACAATAGTGCACTGTCTGTATAGCTTTTGCAATCCAGTCTGACCTCTGTAACATATAAATTTATCAGAACCTGTCTGTTATAGGGTTTACTGAATTTTTAAAATAATATTTGGTATATTAGTTTCAAACATATAGCAAAAAAACAAACAAATAAATTGATCTGAAACATCAACATCATTATCATCTCAGGCATTACAATCCGTTATGTTGCTCCATTTATATCTGTCTTGTACCAGGGTCTGCCAATCTCTGGTTACCAGAAGTTTCTGTGCATTGTCTTTGACCTCACCTGCTCTCTTAGGCGTAGTTATCTTCTCTTTCTCGTTCCATCCAAATACTCGAATAGTAACCTTTTCATTGATGATTCATAATCCATCTCTGGAACATTTCCCGCCCTTCGTGATCTTTTGAGCCTTAAAAATTGCACCACATCTGGTTTCTGGTAAATTTGGTGCAACTCTGTTATGTCTTTGCTTTTATTGGATACCATCTTTTGCTGGAAAAATAGTCTTCTCAGAATTTTTCTCTTTAAAACCTGCAAGCTCATGGCATTTGTATGTAATAAGAGGAAGAGGTTATCCAAAATATCTAGGCATAAATAAAATGTTTATTGTATGTTTTCTATTTATGTACTTTCTATGTTTCAGTTAACTGATGAAGAAAGACGACAATGTCGAATTTACAAACAACAGGCTATAGATGTGGAAAAAAGGCTACAAGAAAAAAGGTTGCTAAAAGAAAAACAACTCGAATCTGTGCAGGAAGAATTATCACAATGTGAAGATGAAAATAGTTCTTCAACAGAAATGGAAGTCTTGGATTTCATACGTAAAGCACTTGGGGATTCTAATGATTTGGAAGAAGTGAAACTTCTTATCTCACAGGTTGGAGAAGAACTTAAAAAACGTAAATCTATTGGAAGTCATGATTCCACTTTTAATGATGTAGACAGCATTTCATTTAACCAGAGTACAGATATGTGTAATGTAGATAGAGTTGCTAATTATTTTGATAAACAAAATGTGGACGAGTCAGTCGCTTATATCAATCACCCTGACTTACAATTAGTATCCCAAAAAATTGATGAAGAGCACCTAATTTCTAAAGGCAATAGTCCTGGACATGCTGCTACTACAGAAAATCCTAAAGTTGTTTCTGAAGCTGAAGAAGCGGTTACTTCAATATTTTCCAGAAATGTCAGCCAGTTACCTTTCGATGAGGTCACTTCAGAATTTTCAAGACATTCCAACCAGTTACAGTCAGATGACATTTCTTCAGAATTTTCAAGAAATTCCAATAAGTTACTTTTTAACGAACTTCCTGAAACTTACGTGACTGAATCGAGTCAAATTGATTTGTCAAATGTTCATAAGGAAAAAGTGTCACCAGCCAGGAGTAGTGGAAGTGGAGCAATCACTCCTCCCAAATTGATAAGAAGTAATTCTTATACTTTAGATTCTCCAAGCCCTTCTGTTTTAATGTATTTAAGATCCTTGGCTCTTGAAAATTCTAGTGAAAAAGTTGAAGTTTCCACCAAAGTTATTAAAAACTTAAATAATTATTGGAAAGATGAAGAGCCTAATGTAGGAAATCCTCTTGCTGCGGTTTTTGAATTGAAAAATGGAGTTGACAATGTAGAAAGTGATAACTCTGATCATGAAGTGAATAATTACAAAACACATATTAATAACGAAGTTGATCTTTTAAAGATTCCAGATAAACAGAATGGGTATATCACACATCTTAATAATAAAGTTAGTCCTTTGAAGATTGAAGATGTCTGTAATGATGAAATTGATGATGAAAAAGTGGTAAGACATATTTTTTCCTTGAATAATTCTTTTGTTTGTTTAAGTTAAATTATTATTTTTTATTTTAAGCAGCTTATTTATTTTGCATTCCTTTTTATTTTTGTGATGTTTAAGGGTGTACAAACATTAATTTAATTTTTTATGAATGATTAATTATTCTAAAGCTCAGGAGAATCTTTTTTTCTATTTTAATTTATTTTTATTAAGCCAAGTTATTGACATATTTGTTGGTACATGTTTATCACAGTATTATTAAAAGAAAAATAAACATTCTCAGGTATAAAATCATTGATCCTTTTTTAATTTTCATTTACCTTTATATGTAATATGTAGTAAGGGAAAGTATTGCGATCATGAAAATTTTCGGAAATACACGTATTGAGATTCCCTGAGTCCAAATAAACAAATCCTGCAAAATGGTCTGTATGTATGTGAACAGTCTAGCTCAAAAACGAAAAGTTTTACGAACCTAATATTACATATTTAAGATAGATATATGCCTTAGATTTGACAGCAACTTTTTTCATAAAATCGACTAACCGGAAGTTTTCTTAAAAACGGCTTTAACGATTTTGATTAAACTCGGTGTTTTATTGTTTAATTAAGTGGTCTTTAATATTTAGGTCTTATCCCCATTCATGTCCTTTTACAGGACTTAAATGCCCAATGTTCATTTACTTCTTCCTCTAAAGTACCTTTAATATGGTTTTATTAAATAATTAATTCTCTTTTATTGACAGTAAATATAAAAAATGGCTAAACATGAAGTTTGAAAGAATATGATAATTGGAAACTTGAGAAAAAAAAAAGAAAAATGCTTATCCAGGTTGAAAATGAATCACTGGAAATACTAGTCAGAAGGTATATGTCTAATATATTGTTGGAAAGCGAAGAATTTCAGAAAAAATAATATCAATTAAATAAAGTTGTAGAAGGTAACGGAGATTGATGAAAGAATTATAAACAATAATTTCAGAAAACTAACCTTATTTAACGTAAATCATATGTTTCCAAGGAAATTAAATGAAATTTTCTTACTAAATGTAAACTTCCAAATTTTTTTCTAAGCTTGAAAAAAGTATTTAAAATCCACCAAATCAAGCTAATGCCATTGTTTAAAATACTATTTCATTAAATTTGGGTGAAAGAAGAAGTGAAATATAAAAATATTTCATGGATATGTTTATAACCTTAAATATATTTACTATAGTTTAATAGCTCTAGATATGATATTATATTGAAATAATAAGTTATCTATTGGCAGTTAATTCCAAAAAATCATCAAGAAACCTTTTAGAAAATTAAATTAGTGAATAATTTGATGAATTTTCCCTTTGGGAAATCCCCAAATTATCCATTTACAATTAGTGTGGCAACTTTTGACCCATCCATGGTAGGCAATGAAAATTTCATTTTGGTAAAATTTACAATAGAAAATAACAGTTTAATTACTAATAATAGCCCTACAATCCATAATCATTTATAGGTTAAATATTCAGATATACTTTCATATCTTTCTAGGCATATATGTGCCTTTCAGTTGACAGAATGACCAAACTTATTAATTTTAGTGATATTTTTAGTGGAAAAATGTATACCTTTATTCACACTTCCGTATTTTAACAATGCAATTACCTACTTTGGAATAAACTTACTCACTGTCTGTATGGATACAACTTTTCCAACTAGAAATATCACTAAATTGACATTACCCAAAAATGTTGAAATTTGAGTTAGTTATTCTGTCAACTGAAAGGCACAGAGACTGAAGTGTGGTTTATAAAAGCAGATGGAGTAACTAGATTTTTATTGTCTACCGTCGATATAATTAACAGACTTTTTGTAATTTTAATGGTCTTAATGATTTGTTATCTGTAAGCTTTAAGCTATAATTCCGTTAAAAGTGTACTTCAAAAATTTTATAATAGCCCAACATATCCAGAAAATGATTTCTATTCAAAGTAGAGTGGTAAATGAAAGTTGTGTGTGTTGCGCGCACCAGATTTTTTAATTATCAACTAGATTAATGTCAGTATGTGTAGTAAACAAATATATCTGTCTTTATTGCAAAAGCCACTGAGAGTCGAAACTTTGATAAGTTTTTGTTGCCATTCGCACGACTTTGTATTGATTTCTATACCATTCTGATCAGGCTGGGATTGCAAAGATTTATTACTTACATGGTAGTATTGCTCTAAAATAGGATTTTGCTGACACTTTTATTATGTTGTTGCTAAACATAAGTCAAAATCACGTATTTATATCTTCATACTTCATGAGTATTAGTGTTATACTCAAAATACCCAATATTTTTAAACTGTACCTAGATCACTCATTTTAACTGGCTTAGTTATAATGACTAATTATATATATTATATACAGTTATAATGACTAATAAATGAACTACTAATGTAACTTGTATCAAATGTATTTAATTTTAAATGACCCTTAAATTTGTATTTTAAATTTCTATCACATTAGGTATTCCTCCCTACATGATACCTTGACTGTGATTAATAAATTTCTATTATTCTTGTATTTCAAATACACAATTTTCAAAACAAATCATTGTTCATAATTTTTCAGAAAGCAGCTATAATTATTCAGGGTGCTGCTCGAGGTTTTTTAGTGAGGCGTTTAATGAAAACTCAAAAAATAAAAGATCTGAAAGTTATTATCAAGGAAGCAGTTCTTTGTGCTTGGAATTTATACGGCGAGCAAGCTGTCAGCCCTGCTGATGTTCAGCTTCATGAAAGGATAATACAGCAGGTATTTGGAAGAAATATATTAATGTTTTATATCTTATATGGCTTACTTTGAATTTTAATAGCTTGTGTAGTGTAGGGTATCAAATGAATTCTAAATTGTTACATTCAACTATTTAAAAAATGTTTATAATTGAATTTTTTTTTATTTTCTTCTTTTAAAATATAAAAAGTCTTAATTACAAAATTCTTGATTAAATTGGTTTCTTAGATCTTCTAGGCCTTATCAACATAATTTGAATAGGATATTTTATTTTAAAAATTTAAATTAAGAATTAAACATTTATTTTAAGAGAAATTTAAAACTTAAATGTTGCATATGAGCGAGCACTATTTGTTCTTCAAATTTTTATTTAAATAGAGGTCGTGTGTATTGCTTGTTTTGTGTAAATTTAGTCTATTTCCGTTTCATGTCAATATTCATCAAATTATAAGATTTCCGGGCATACTTTTCATTTCCATTGTATTATTATATTTTTAGTTCATCCCTGTTGAGGTTGCCAAATCTTTTACATTTTTCAGGTGGTTTTGGTAAATTACAACAATCAATTTAATAATGATTCTTGTTAGTAATTTACTATTTTAATTGTTATTTTAAATTAAAATCTTGCCAGAGCTCTTGTGGTTTACACTAATTACTCTACACCATTAACTTCACAATATTTTTATGATACTTGACAAAACAATGGAACCTTATGTTGGAAATATTAATTAATGTAGCTACCGCTATCATGTAACCATTGGTTCTTACTATTAATAGTTCAGTTCAACTCCAACTGTTTAAGTTGATGTATTGCTTTGTATAATAAATAGTTTTCCCCCTTATTACTATATTCCTTGCCACACCACTGCAACCATAACACTTTTACACTGATAACTGTTCACAACTAACTTTCTTTACAAAGATCCTTCTTCGTTAAGGACTCATTTTGAACAACAGACTGAATATTAACTAACAGCAGACCAAACTATAGATATAGTAACTACAAGCACTCACTAATTAATGTCCAAATAAAGAAGAATTTGTCTATCAAATCTCTCTATCCTTATTTACTGTGGAACCATGCCTTGACTGTTTAAGATGCTTAGGTGTCTCCTTCAAATGTTTTGAAATCTTGATTCAGTGCTATGTAGATTTTTGAATTCTCATTATTTTTAAAATACAAAACTATTACAATATTAAACTCAATGTTATAGATAATCCTTTTGAATTAAGTAAATTATTTTTGTTACTTAAAAGAGAAATGTACAAAAAATTTAATTTCAGTTAGATCGTATTATACTGATGATAATACATTCCGATTTTCTGAGACTAGCTCGAATTTCATCAAGTGATGAAAATTACTTGTTTAAATACACCAGTTTGTCATTTTAATTAATATAAACAGGATGGTGACCAATCTGGATAAAGTCAGGAAATTTTCAAAATAGGAAAAAGTTAGGGAGAAGTCAGATAATTTTTTTAGCACACAAATGTTTTTTTCAAATTGGAAATAAAAATACAGTGGATATCATAAACATTAATGACCTTGAAGGGATAAAATGGTTGCTATTTGACTGATACAGAAATAAATGTATTGTTTGTCCCCATCTAATACAAACTTCACAATCATTAATTCTAAACAAGAATTTTGAAATAGATTTACCTAAAGTGAAAAGTACTGTGAGGATCTTTGGTCCTACACAGGCAGTTACTGGTTGAGAGGTATTTTGGCAATAACAAAAATCTTCATGGAACCCAAAATGGAAAAATTACTACAGAGAATAAAATTAGATAGCAGAAACTGTGGTATAAGACCTTGGCCTTATATAGTTTTTTTGCAATGGAGATATTTAAGAAAGTTGGTCTGAATGTGAAAATGCATATTTTTAAAGCGGTATATCTACCAACCCTTATATATGGGAGTGAAAGCTGGGTCCCATTAACCAAACACCTTAGCATAGTTATTGCTAGTGAAATAAAATATCTTCGAAGGGTAGCCGGCAGAACCAGGAGAGACCGGATCAGGAATGAAAAAACAAGAGACAACCTAGGCACTGTCTCACTAAAGGATTCTATAGAAAGGAGGCAGCTGAGATGGTTCGGGCATGTATGCCGAATGAATGAAGACCGTGACCCACGAAAATTCATGGAGGCGAGACCTGTAGGAAAGCGCCCAAGAGGAAGACCCAGATTGTCGTGGATGGACTACATCTCCCAGATCTGGCAGAAAAGAGGTATGAGGATAGGGGATATGAGGGCTCTAGCTCGTGACTGAAATGCTTGTGATGCATGGATTGAGGCACCTCCACGCTGAAAGGAACAAAGGAGGTAGAGAAAGAAGAAGAAGATCTGAATGGTTAGGTCAGGAAACAACTATAAAGGAACTTTAGTCTCAAATATTCTTTCCCAAAGTTTTGTTATGACTAGATAACACCACTTTGTTATTACCGTTTTGCTATTTAAATTCGCCAAACTGAAAAGAGTATAGAGAATTTATGGGCTTGTAGTGTTACTTTGTTGTATGCTGATGTGGTAAATAGTTGCCCAAGTACTATTAAATGTCAATCTGTGTCATTTTAATGGCATAACATTTGCATGTTGAATGTTTTATTTAATTTTAGTTTGCTACTTTTTCTTTTTAAATAAATTTATTTATATTTTTGTCATGATTTGGATTGTTGTTAATCGATTGGCGCACTATTAGGTAACTGCTGCATGTTATGAATTGCATTCCATTTTCTTTAATTGGTCTACAACGGACAGGATGGCTTTGATTAGATCTGACAGAGAAAAGTTGAAGTATCCAAAACCGTATGTAATTTCTATTAATAAACTTTTTTTTTATAAATGCTTTTTAGAAGATCTTAGTTATTTATTTATTATTTATGTAGGTGGTTGGCATTATTCCAGTAAATCTTTATCATATAATTATTAGATTAATTTTATTTATATATTCTGATTACACCTGTTTAATAATTTTGTATCATTTATTATTTAATAACTGAAGATGATGAGGTAAAAAAATTGTTTCATGAAATATAAATAAATATATATATTTCTTTCTTTTTTTTATTTGGAAGAAAAAAAATTATAGCAACAATGTGACAGATAGTAACAAAATAAAAATAGTATTTTACTGAGAAGCTTTGAACTTGTTCTACCAAGGTTTCCCTCTGTTTCTCACAGAATAACATCATGTTGATTATTTTCTAATTCTATTCTACTTACCCTTTTTGTTTTAAAAATATGTTAATCATAATTTTTTTATTATTTGATCATGAATCAAATTGTAGCACTTTTCTTTAAATAACAGTTCAAGCTTCTTTAGGATGTAATGATAAAAAAGAAAGACATATTTTTGGAAATCAAAATTGTTAAAAAATAAACCACAGTTGGAAACAAAAATTAACTTCAAAGTGTCTTCGAACTTTTTGACCAACAGGCCAAGATCTCCATTCAGGCCGCATTGAGACCTCCGCTAACTCTTACGGACCCTGGCTGGTAATGAAAAAAAAAAATAGCTTGTTCTTTAAATGACACTTTAGTTGCTAAATGAACTTTCTAAAAGAAAAAATCTCATGCTATAAATGATGTAGTTACCTCGTGTATGAGTTTTTCGCTAAATTTCACATTTTTTAAAAATTGTGTTTAAAATGTTACCACTTAATCAAAGAAGCTTTTATGCGTCGGATTGGAGGTACTTGCTGGCCATATTTTGGAGATCCTTGTTTTAAATTATTCATTTAGGCAAATTTATTGCTAAATTTTAGTCACTAACAAGCTTCAGAATAATATTATTATAACATCAAAAATAATTTGTACTGATGTATCTTCGTTATGGCAATCCCTACAAAGTTAGTCTGTTATCACTGTTTGAAGGATGTGATGTTTAACTAGTGCACCTATAATAACTAGACTTACAGTAAATTGTCATTGCAGTAAATATTGAAATTAAAAATTTGACATTTTTTCTCAAAACTTACTTGAATTAGATATTCAAGCAAAGAAATTCATATTGGTGCACTCTTCTTCTGAATGAAAGTTTTTTTGCTTCACCTTATTATTTTTTTTTTTCAATGAAGCTTTGTCCTAGTCCCTATTTCTTTTTTTCTGTTATACTAGTGGTTAATTAATAATTTTAGTTTTGAATTATTATAGTTCATGTTTTATTATAGTTTTATTTTTGTATATATATTTTATTTATTTTTCATAATATTTTACATCTAATATTATAAATTCTTTTCTCTCTAACTATGTTGATTAAAAATTTTTCTTAAAATTTTGAGGTACTAAAAAGCTGCAGGAATAATTAGTCAGATTGTTAATGGGTCCAAAATTATTGGTCCATGCAGCGCATGCAGTTTTAGGGGATGGCATTCCAGGCAATAAAAAAAAATATATGTGTATGAGGATAATTAATTTTAACTTACTAATAAAGCAATTGACTATGAATATTAGAGCCATATTGAATGATGTACAGTTAAAGTATTACACATTATAAAATAGCTTAAGACATTTTTTTAGGAAAAATGAGATTGCCTAGGGGTGTCAAACATCTAAACCTGGCATTGGGTGCACTTTCTGTTGTGATCACAACATTAGGATTTATTGCATTTTTTTGTTTCATTTATCTCTGTATTTTGTTAGAAATTATTCATTAAAAAAAAAATGTTATAAGATACATAATGATCTCCATGACATTGTTGACTCATATTCACATTTTTTTCTATTGTATTTTTCAAATATTCCTGTAAATTTTGTGGATATTTTTCCACATTTTTATAATGAAACATTCTGAATAGTTAAATTCTGGGTCTTTTGATGTCATTTAATGATGTACATTGAAAGAGCCTGTTAAGTGTTTCCACCATACTTTCTATTAATTCCTGTAGTTGCTGCTTCTAATCATGTTAGATTTCAAAATGATCTTGAAATGTTTATTATGTTTGGTTCATTCAATATTTCATATTCCTTTCTATTCTTCTAAACCCTCCTTTTTTTTTCTCTTTTTTTTAGGAAGTTTAGGCCTTCCAGGAATAGAAAAGTGAGTGAATCTAATTCAGTTAGCAGTAGTACCAGATCAAAATCTGCGTCTTCTGTATCTGTAATGTCAAGAAGTAAGAACAATAATATTTATATCTTCTATTTTAGTTTTAATATAATAAATATGAAAATATGCAAATTACATACATAATAGTTAAATAATCAATGTTCTATAATTCAATTGTTTCGAGTTCTTTTCACAATACTGAGATGATTTTTGTCCTATGATGATTGGTAAACTTTCCTATTTATCCTTATTAAGGAAAACTAGTAGGTAACTGTAAATCTGCCAATTTAACTGTAGTTAGAGAAACTCTTCATTCTTCAATTTCTGGCGCTTAACTTACATAAGTATTTACACCGATTCAATTCCCGCCTGGGTGGACCACCAATATGAATCTTGACTCTGTTAAGAATAGATTTGGTTGTACCACTAGGACAAGCCCTCTATATCTGCCAGAAATGGTGAGATAGGGGGTAATCGAAAAAGGAAAAAAGTATTTGACCTGACTACAGTTATTGGCATCCCAGCTCAAATAGTCTGCCTACTACAAAATATTTCCTATTTGTTGTTTTATTTTGTACTTCTTTTAATTTTACATTTTGTTTGAATAAAGTTTATTTTTATATTACAAATTTAACTACTAAACAATTAAACAAGTTTTTATTAATCTTCATTGAAAAAAAAAATTGTCACTTAAAAAAATTTTAATCTTAGTTTTCAACAAATTTATATGAGTCCATATGACCAAGTCTTGCAAAATAGTTTGTCTCCAAGCTTGTGTCTGGCACAAAAAAGAAAAGTTGTTTAAGACAGAAATTATATAATTAAGGTATATGTATTTATTTATTTATTCTTGGCGCTACGGTCCTGTAAGAACCTGGGCCTCTCTTATGATCCTTCGCCACTTTCCTCTATCCCGAGCGAGCATTTTCCATCTTCGAATTCCCATCCTTTTCAGGCTATCCTCTACCTGGTCCAGACATCTCAGGCGTGGTCTTCCTCTTCAACATTTTCCAGCAGGCCGATTCTGTAGCAAGCGTTTGGGAATCATGTCTCGGGGCATACGCGCCACATGGTCCAACCATCTGATCTGATTTCCTCTCACAATTGAGATCAAATCCGGCCTCGCATACATTTCATATAGTTCTTTATTAGTGCGGATTTTCCATTGTCCCTGTTTTCACACCGGGCCATAGATTCTGCAGAGAAGCCTTCTCTCCCATGCGAGTAGCCTTTTTTCCGATGCTTTAGAGATCACTCAAGTCTCAGAGCCATAGGTGACGACGGGTCTGATGACTTTCTCATACACCATGATCTTTGTTCTGTGAGAAAGTGATCTGTAATTCAATATTTTTCGCAATGCAAAACAGCACCTATTCCCAGCAGTCATCCTTGCTTTTAACTCTTCTGCCATTTCATTGTTTTCTGTGATTAGTGCTCCCAGGTATATGTATAGTAACGGTATATTTTTTAAATATATGTCTGGTATGTTAAGCATATTTTTCATTAAAATTGGTCTATCAAAAGTGCCAATTTATATCTTTGATTTTACACATTTTTACTATTTTCTAGAAAACGGCTCTATCAATTTTAAATAAAATCCTTATATTGATGTAAAAATAAATGGTCATTAATATCAAGTAGGTCCCGAACTCATGGAAATAGTCTGACAAGGCTTAAATGTCGAATTTTCCAAATTTCTTCCTTTAAAATAACTTTAATTTTGATTTTTAGCAATAGTTAAGATCTTTTATTTTCAGTAGTAAAACAAAATGTATAAATATGAACTATGTGAGTTACACTTTAATATTTAATGATATTTGTTTGGTTCAGGCAGTACTCCTGGAGAACTGTCCCGTCCTACGACACTACCGACCAGTTTAAGAAAAAATGTCAAGTATCAGGCTTGGAGGTCAGTATATGGAAATAAAAATATATTGGATTTTTTTTTCTTTAAATATTGAATATTTTATTTTTTTAATGATTGTTTTTTTTTTACCTTTTAAATAACAGCTGTTATTCAGTTAATTGAATGCAATTGGTCATATAATCACACATATGAAACAGGCAGGTAAAATAAAAATTCATTGTTGAAAAAACTGCAGAACACAGCTTGTTTATAATCAGCGTTCTTCATTTAAAATTAAAACTTATTTTAGGTGTACATTTTGTCCTAAGTATATATTATACGGTAAAATTCATAATAAAACTTTTGAAAGGTAATTAAATTACCAACTAAACAAAAAAAAATTCATCAGAATTGAACCAGTATTAGCAATGATAGCTGAGTAAAAAAAAAAAACGTCGTTTAGCATGTTTTTCGAAAGGTAATGAAATTCCCTACAAAACTATATAAAAATCGTTCATTTTGGACAAGTAATAACGAAGTTACAGCTATTCAATTTCCAATGTAAGATTATGGGTTCATATCCTGATGTCAGAAATGGTGAATGAGAGAAAAAAGATGACTAAGTGAAAGAAAGGAAATCTGTTGCCCGCATCACACAAGCTTCACCATTTCCTCTACTTTTAACAGAAATTATTGTTTGACAATACTAAGCTATTCCAATAAGTTTTTGATCAGCAATATTAGAGAGTATTAAAATTTTTACACTGATCTACCTTAAGCCAGTTTACATTGCTTTAATTTATCAAATAAATCGTACTCAAATCTTCTCTTTGATCAATTTTCAGGAAAAAAATGTAGTTTGATTTTTTTTTTTTTTTTTTTCATGAACTTATGTAAAGATATAAAAACTTTTCTGAAATAGGTAGGAAAGTCGTGTGAGTGGACACACCAGATGTTTTTTTTAAGCAATAGATGGTATGATGTTTTATTTTACACCTTTAAAAACCTACTAACCTTTCAGCTAGGTTTTATTATGAATAAAATAGTCGGTGATTGAAAGAAAGTATTTAAATAATTAAGTTGGTAATTTTTAATAAATTATACAATAATGTATAAACAAATAATTGAAGAGATATATTAGCTCTGAATATGGTTACACTTTTATAATATTAGATATTTTTATTTATTTCATTTTATTTTATAACTACAATTTAATAAATTATGATTGATATCAAATATTCTAAAGAATGCTGTAGAAATTTGGAAAAATCTTGAGTGCTCTATGAAAATGTAAGAACTTCCAGTAACAACTCAACTATACATGTTGTATATATTTCAAATGCATATTTATTGAATAAACATCCTTATATAATTGTCCGCCTTTTTGAGAGACTGAGACTGAGTTCTTAAATTTTTTTCTTGTTTTTTCTTTAATTTGAAGGACTCCTTATCTTAGATTGATTTCTTGATGGACTGTTATAAACGTATATATATATATATATACATATAATGTTTTGGATATTAATAATAATCATTTTAAAATGGAATTTCAGTTTCAATATACATTTCAGTCAAGTTATGAAATTTCAGATGCAATATATGTAAGTTGATACATCATTCTTATTTTCAATAAAATCTAGTTAACAATATTCATTTAAATACATTTTATTGTTAATTGTCTGTTTAAAGTTGGTTTACATATTTTTTATTAATTTTTTATTAGTCCTGAATGACTATAAAAAACAACCTGCATTGAAGATGTTAATTTACAATCAGGTTATTAATACTTTTATCTATATTGACTCAAATGCAATAAAAAATTATCTCTTGAATCATATTCGAAACGTTTCAGGTCTCATCTTCAGTGTCGTCTATGATTTTCTTTTTAATGATCTCAGTTTCAACCAACTCTACGGGTATTAACCAAACATTTTTGTAATTTTATTTATTAGGTAGGTAGTCTCATTGGTTTAAAACAAATTTCTGTTATAAAAAAATGTTTATTTAAATTACATGAACTATTATTTTTCAAGAAGTGAGTTTCGGCTTCTGTTATTATTATTCTGTTTTTATTTTAAAAAAATAGTTGGTTTAGATTACCATATTTGTTCTTTCTGTATGTTTTTGTAGTCCTTCAAATTGGTTTGTTCTTCCCAAATGTACATTTAATCCAGAAGATACATAATGTTTATTTTCAATGTTTTCATTTTATTTTTTTATTATTGATTTATTTTACTTTTAGTGGTAAAACTAATTGGTACTTTATTTCTCAGCAGGTGATTCCTGATGTTGGCGATAATTATGGATACCATTTTGTGATTGATTGAAATTAAAACCAAAGCACTGTTGTTTTTATTTTTTTATTTTTGTAAGTTTTTTAATTTAATAGTCACCAATAAAATGTGCCTTTATTAATACATATCATGTATTTAGAGTAGAATAATAACATTGTTCACTAGTTTGGCTTAAAGCCACCTTTAGATTATATTTTTTAACAAATAATTTAATTATTTTGCATGTTCATCTCTAATGTTTGTCAAATACATATATTTTTGCAAGTTTATTTAAATTCATTTCCTTTTATTCTCTTGGAAGTTCTACCATCTAATTATTTATCTCGTTGTATGTAATTAAATATCAATTTCTTGGATAACATAAATTAGACATATAGATTTTCTTTATTTTTTTTCTGTAGTCTTCTCTCTGGAAACCGTTACTTTCTTTAATATCTTTTTTTGTCATCTCTAGTTTGGTTGCCCACTCTCAGTCCCTCAGTAAAAGAGTTCTTTTAGCCATTTTTACTTTAGCTGTTTCATTTGATGTCGAAAAAGAATCATGACAAATTCCTTAATCGGCTTAACATTTAAAAGAAATCATCAGTTTGTAGTATAATAGTTTTTCTTATTTCAGTTGCTATAAAGAGTCATTGAGTTTTTTTTTTTTTTTTTTTTTTTGTTTCAGCTCCTACGTTCAAATTCAAAAGATTCTTGAATTTGTTCATTTACAGAAATATTTCTCATATTAATTATATAAAATGAAAGATATGTTCAGAATTACAACAAAATCTATTTCTAAGAAATAATTTTTGTTGTTTAGTGCAATAGATTCAAAGAAATATAATGTGTTTTTTTTTTCAGTTTTACTGGGTACATACATACTATTATTAGTGACTGATATTGCTGTTGTGTATGGCAGGGGTCTCCAAAATTTTTGGCCTGCGGTCCACATTGAGACCTCGACTAAGTTCCACGGTTCTCATTAAGGCTTTCAACCAAGCTCCATGGGCCATGGGTTGTAATGAAAAAAAAAATGTTCTATAAATGTCACTTGTTGCCACATCCGTTCCGTGGGCCATAGTTTGGTGACCCTTGATGTATAGGAACAATTTAAGTAATTAGATAAAAAAATTATATGATGATAAGCAACAAAAGTTATTCCCTACCTGAATGACAGTGCATTATGTGCCACCTAAACCTAATGTATTTAGTGATTCTTTTTATTTATGGATAAAGTTGATTAAGTCTGTGAGAGTTCTTAATATTTTTATATTGTGTGGCACAATCAAATATCATTAGTATTAAGGCATGCCACACTGTTACTCTCCGCCTCCTTCCCTATATTCGGTGAACCTCCTAAATAATTATTTTTACTTTCACTTACCTATATATGATAATAACTAGTTATAATTATCAATGCTTAGAAGAAATATGGACAAAGTAAGTAATTTTTTTTTACCAATGACAGTCTATAATCTTTTTACTACTTTATTCCCAGAGTAATTTTCAGTGTCCATGCACCATATTCTTCTCTATAATTATAACAAATCATAAATTAATTACATTAACAATTCATGTATTACGTAATTTCTGATTGTCATGCAACTATTATTATTGTCATGCTATTATGTGCCGTACCTTTTTCTAGAGAGTTATGGCAGTAAATGCTCTGCACTCAGTAAGAAAGCGATGAAGATGTCATGTAATACAATTGTATTCAATAAACACAAATTTTCACCTAAAATCATTGCAAATTGATATGAGACGAAGAACGAGAACTAGTCTAATCTTTTTTGTTTCTTAAGTAGAAAAATGTATGGCATGATGTGATTATAGTTGCATTGCAATTAGAAATTTTGTAATACATGATTTGTTATTATTATTAATTTATGATGTGTTATAATTATAGAGATGAATAATTTGGGAATAAAGTAGTAAAAAGATTATAGAGACTGTCATTGGTAAAAAATCTTGATCTACTATGAACATATTAAAAATTCTAAAATTACTTAATCATATCCTTTATATAATTTAGGAATTTTCTCAGCCAGCAAAATCTTTTTCATCTAGTTGTTTAATAACAATTTATAGTGATTGTCTTAACAATAGATTTTATTAGAGTTGAAATTTCTATTTGCTATTAAATGGGAGAGGTGTAGATTCACCTAATTATTGTTTCTCCGTATTCTGAAAAATAAATATCAACTCAGCAGAAACTTTGTTGGAAAGGACTTAGTAGAATTGATGACATGAAGATTGTAGCCTTAGCCCAAACTTGATTAAAAGTTTCTTGGCTAACAATCAGTTCATTACATTAGTTCTCATTAAACACTTCATATCCAATAATTATTATTTCTAATAATGTACCAAAGAAAGTATTGAATATTTGTCACAGGCTTATCTGATGCTCAATGATTGCTATTAACTGATCAAGTTGGTGATAATTCTAGCTCAGTGATTAAAGCTGTGGTCAGTAATATGTAGCCTCTGTTACAAGATATTGATTATTTAAAGATATTGTTTTAGTATTGTCAAGCTACTCCCCATTAAAGTAGCATTATGTTACTATGCTATTTCAGTAATATATGTAAACTATTTAACTATTCTCAAAGTACATTTATATTGATATTTGCTGGTTTCGTGAATATATAACTCATAAGATGAATTCACAAATCAAAATCCCAGCTTTATGGGAAATATAACTCATCTCTCTCTTTTTTTTCTTTTATGTGTTAAGAATTAATTTAATTAAACCTAAGCAAGTGGAAGGTGGCTTTCATTTTATAATAACTATATACCCAAACCACTTCAGGTTCAGATTATTTATGGATTCACACTATCCCACATTGCATATATGTCAAAATTCTAAAATTGGACTTTTTTCCTCCCACATATTCTCTGCTAGACTATATTTTCAAATTCTTGTTGGCTTTTTTCTTCCCACAATGCAGCTATTGGCATAGGAGTGTCCATAGGGGAGGAGGTGCTAAATAGGAGCGAATTATATGTTCTCTTTCTTAATTATAACAAATACCGTATGCAGCTACTAAATGTAAGCACACATCTAGAAAAAAATATTTCTAAAATCATAATTGTTACTGTTTTTCTTTTATTCATTATTATTTTTTTTTAACAGGCCTTCAACGACCACTTTTTATGTAGTTTCATTCTTTTTCTTCCAGAATAATTACCATTATAAACAAAAAGAAATTAAATCCTGAATATGTTACCTTGTGAATGGCGAACTTTTTAACTGAAATTTAACAAAATTCACTGCTCCCATACTATTATTATTTAAATGAAACGTCGGCAAAAAAAATAAATAATACTATTTGTATAATTTAATATTTATTTGACCGCACCCTCCCCTCCCCCCCCCCTCCTGATCTACTCCTCATATTATTATTTAACTATTTTAATAATTTAAATAACCATAGAAGTAAATAAAATACAAACAATTATAATAAAAATTCAGTATTAATTTTTATAGTTGATTTAATTACATATTTTATTTTCATATATGGCGTCACCCATTTTAAAAACCAAAGAGATAAAAATGAGCGATCAGAGGCGCCCAGAAGGGGGTTTCGTGACGTAAGTTGCATCATCAAAATTTTTGAGAGGGCATATTTTGACGGGTTTTTGAATTTTTGTGGGGGGCAAATTTCGACGGAGTTATGAATTTTCGGGGGAAAAAAAGTTATGAATTAAGAGACAAGGAGAAAAACACGGAACATACCGCAGCAAGTGTAATTGTATATGATTTACGATTTTTCTAATTTTATCTTAGCTTGCTCTTTTTTTTAGGAAAAGTGAGCAATAAAATATCTTGGGAGGTGGGATAGAGGGAGGGGGGGGGGGAGGGTTGGTTTGGTTATGTTCTTGCGCCATCGATCTTGGAGGGGATGGGCACCCCTGTGAGCGATCGCGTTAAAGAGCATTTGGAAATGTCTAATAAGAAAAACATTGATTCCGATTTTTGTTTTAAATTTTTCTGTGGATCAACTTATTATATGTATTCGCAAAATATTTAATGTTAACCAACGTATCTGCTATTCAAGTATAGATCTCGAGCAACTACGCTTTATACCAAGAATTTCATCAACTTTCCATTTTTGGATTTTATTCGGAATCGCTGTGATAAGTGAGGCAGGAAATGATTTGGAAACCGGCTGTGAACGATAAGGTGACAGTTTGTGTGGGTGCGTGTTATCAGGGAGCGTCATTCAGTTCTTTTACGTCAAATCCCATTCAGTTCTCCAAGCTAGATATTCATTTCGTGAAAGCAAAGCACAAAAGGTTGATAAAAACTTGAGTTTATGATTAGCTATAGAAAGCGATAAATATATTCTTTTGTTTATTCTGTCGTATAAATCACTTTTCCGGCTCTAAGAAGTGATATGGATTTGGAATAACAAGCAGTCAAAAGAAAAAGTATTTTATGGTGACGGGACGAATATCAATATCGATTCTTAAATTCTAAATTCAACTGTAATAAAAGTGATGGAAAAATATTAAGTAGTTTTAAAACTTTGACGGAAGTAAATTAATAGTTGAGACCGGTCTATAGCTCAATGATATCGTTCTAAAATAACAGTTCTGGTTTATTGATTTGTTTTATACGATATCTGCTAGCGATGAATGCTAGTTTTCGATCTCAATAGACCGGATTATTTGAAAAATCGCAAATTTGTTGGTTGTATTTTCAGTTTTACGGTATAAGTGGTAACCAAAGCCAGGACCCAAAAATCGACCTCATCGTCGGCGAAGGTTTGATTGTAAATTACGAAAGTGTATGTTATTCTGAGTAAAAAGAACCTTGTCTGCAGTTCCAGAGCCGCTGCTTTCAAAAATGGCGGCTGATTAAAAGAATATTAGGCCAATAATTTAAGAATATAAGGCCAGTAATTTGAGGATCGAAACGGGAAATCCATTGCGAAAAATGTGAGAAAAGTTTTTATTTTTTTATCTAACATATGTATGGGTTTAAACGTGTAAAAAACAAAATTGCTAACGCGGTCCACCAAGGAACAACTTTTTACAGCCAAAAAAAGTCAGAACTCCTAAACGATGCATCAACGAAAAATGTACTCTTTAATAAATTAAAGAACGTTAAATTGTGCGTCCAACAAGTACATGAACTTTATAATTTGGATACGTGGTAAGGTATAAAACCACGTTCAACCAACGCTGATTTTTACCAAATTTGACAAAACTGAGACAAATTATTATTATTATGTATATGTATATATATATAAACAAAAAAACGAAAAAAAATTCTCCAAGAAAAGCCCATTATGATGAAAAAATAAAAATGATAGTATTTTTAAACATTATGGCTGAGAAATAATAGGTTCATTTTTTTTTAATGGCTTTGTAATAAACATATCAATTCCTTTT
The DNA here is from genome assembly GCA_928085145.1 of Nezara viridula. Lineage (NCBI taxonomy): Eukaryota > Metazoa > Arthropoda > Insecta > Hemiptera > Pentatomidae > Nezara > Nezara viridula. The sequence continues at coordinate 87,620,591 of OV725080.1, read as the reverse complement.
ATAGGTTCTAGTCAATTTTAATTTACTTCCCTTTTTTATGTGGAGCAATTTAATTATTCTTTTTCTAGTTCGTAGTAACAAGTCTTTTTATTAATTAATTTTGATATTTGATAGATCTTTAGTTGTTCATTTTATATTAATTTTGTTCCATTCTTTTCATAGTTCCTAATATATATTTTTTTAATTGCCAGATGTTAATGAATTAATTTTTTTTTTTGATAAATTCCAAATTTTTGTTTATTATTTCCAATAATGAACCATTGTAATCGTTCAAAAATTTAAACTTCCCTCAAAATATGAGGTTTTACGTTTCATGATACGTAGACCTCGAAAATCAAATAAAAAAAATTTGTCTGACCGACGTTCGCGGTTTTCCTTCGAGAATACTTAACTTATTTTATTGAGATTTGGAATCAAAGTCAGAACTCAACCGATGATGACCCTCCTACCTCGACATTACCATCCGCTCTTTCCTTTCAAGATGGCGGCCGAAAAACTTGTGTTGTATAGACTGTTAGCGACTAAACGAATGTACGGATTTCAATATAAACTGCCTAAAGTCATCTTCTCGATTTTTTAAAAATATATGTATAGAACATACTTCGCCGGGAAGTACTTCCCTTCAATATGGCGGTCGAAATACCTACGTTGTATAGACAACAGCGGCTGAACGGATGTACCGATATTAATGAAACTTGGCTAAAGTATTCTCTTTGATGCCCTTTAAATTTAGTTATATGACATAATTTAACGAAAAGTAGCTGAAGAAAAGTTACGTGGAGTGGTAAAATTAGATTTTCGAATAACTCAATAAGTATACACTTTTTGTTGATGTTGTATGTGTTTTTTAAAATATTCACAAAATTCCCCTCTTCTCCCTCCAAAAAAAATTTGAAATCGAACAATTTGCTGCGAAGATATAGCTTTCTAAATATTTTTTAAATGTTCTATAGCTAAGCTTAGCATATAGCTTATATCGTTAGCTTTGGTTTTTGATTTTTTGAAAGTGATAAATCTACTGAAGTTGTTTTGCCTATTATTGTTAACAAATTACTTACTATTCTATTGTAAATCTTAACTTGTATCTTATATCGTTATACCGTTATAGCTTATAATAAATATTCACTAAATTTCCAAAAACAAATCTTTGAAATCGGACAATTTGCTGCGAAGACATAGCTTTCTAAATATTTTTAAATGTTCTATAGCAAAGCTTAGCATATAGCTTATATCGTTAGCTTTGGTTTTTGATTTTTTGAAAGTGATACATCTATTGAAGTTGTTTTGCCTATTATTGTTAACAAATTACTATTGATGAAAAAAGAAAAATATTTAGGCCAACATTAGGAATCAATTTTTACTTTTTTTCCTTTATGTTACAAGGAAAGTCATCTCATTTGATGCATACGTTTGGATCAATTGTTTGGAAATAATAAACCCTTATTCTTCTTTTGTGTCACCCCGTAGTTCCTTTCAGCGTAGGGGAGCGTCTAACCAGGATTTCCAATGCTCCCTGTTTCTTACAAGATTTCTGGCTTGGCGTATATTCTTATTTCTATTTTTGCCCAGACGGTCTACGTATTCAAGGTACGAAATTCTCGGTTTGCCGCGGGGTCTTCTACCATCGGGGACATAGTCCATAGACTTTAATAGATCCCTGTGTTCTTCTATCCTGACGACATGCCCAAACCACTTAAGCTGCTGAATCTTTAGGACATCCTTCATCAGGGGACCCTCAATCCCTCCCTGATTCTCTCGTTGCGAATGCAGTTACATCTAGGTCTCCCTGCAATCCTTCGGAGAAACCTCATTTCTTCAGCAGTGACTTTTCTCTCCAGTTTTACAGTCAGCGCCCAGCTTTCTGAACCATACAGGAGTACAGGCTGGTATACTGCCTTAAATATGTGCAATTTCACACCTCTGCTCACTTGTCTTTTTCCGATCACAGTATTGCAGATCTGGTAGTATATAGCGTTTTATTTTCTTATCCTGTTCAGAATTTCTGAATCCACTTTCCCAGACCGATCCATTACAGTACGAAGGTAGATGAAATCGGACAGGACTTCCATCACCTCTTCGTTGCAATACACTGTAACATCTTCCTGTACCCTTCCAACCTGTAGGACCTTGCTCTTTCTTGTACTTATGATCAAACCCTTCCTGCGGAGCTCTTCGTTCATTTTGCAATTGTCTGCTGTAATTTCTCCACGGAATCCGCAATTAGGACAATATCATCCGCATATTGAAGAAACTAAATCACAACTGGAAGCAGATTCCTTCGGCCCAGAAACGTCCTTTCTGTTCGCCTTTTGCAGATTGCAGATTGAAGATATGGTCCTGTGTCTGACGTCCTGGTTTGAAACCAGCTTGCTCCTCTCCTATGAAGGGTTCCACTAGATGTCTCAGTCTATTGTGCAGGATGGATGTATACAACTTGTAATTTATTAATAAAGCGTTGTGTAATAATTTACAGCATTTTTGATGTTAAGGCTATTAAAAATTAAAAATCTTTTCTCAACCCTTATCATTTAAAGATTTTCAAGTTTTACCTCACAAGGAATTTGAAGAAAAGTCTTGGGGTCATTTTTTTTTTTTGTTAGCTTGGAATGTTTAAATTATATTTTAAAAAATTAACTACATTTTGTTTTTAGAATAAATTTAGAAATAGCCTTTAATTAAAATAAATCATTCGTGGATCTTATAAATTGTTGAAGCACGTCATGTGCTTATTTATGCTTGTCATCATGCACATATTTCTAAAATAATTCTTTTAATATTGTCTCCTTTTTCTTAATTACAATGAATTAAAATTCCAACTCAACCAAGTCTTTCATATGTGATTATTAATAATTTTTTTCCGAAAAAAATATTAATGATTTGATATTCCTGGTTTGATATTCTGTCGATATACCGACCAGTATCCTTGTCTTACCGAAAATATGATTACTTTTCTTTATCAGTAACAATTAGATGCAACCTTCGAAAAATGTTCTTAGCTGTGATTACCTTCCAGTATGGTTATGCATGAGTTCGGTGCCTTCTTTTTAAGCTTCTTATCTTGAAGAAGGATTGACCGAATCCCTTCCTCCGACAGTGCCGCCAACCTTGACATTTAAACTTATAATACTTCTTAAATTGTATAAGTAACTTTTCGATAAGATAGTATCTGTTTAAAAGATCTAGTTACTCGGCGGCTTCGAAGTCAGCGGAATTTTATTAATTAAGGTCAGAGAGATCAGCATTCATTAATTTGTTTTATTTTTTATAATTTTTAATTCCGATGATCACCTGGTGTCCTGGTGGCATCAGAGATAAAAATTCAAAAAGAGGTTCCAAAGACAGCGATAGTGAAATTGTTATTTATAACTTTTTTTTCACAATTCATTACCTTCGACGACTTCATAACCTATATATTAATTTTTTCCAAGATCTTTAACTTTCCGACGATACATTATACATATATATGTCTACTTTTATTTCCGAAAATTTGTCTCCAATCTGGAAAATTGTTCTCATTTTCTTAATTATCAAATTATTAACTTCTTTTGTTGATCAATTCTTTTGCTAGCTTATATGTAACCGTTTGTTGTTTATGCTAACAACTGGAGGCTGTTAATAATTTCAAATAAACTATATTATAGCCACTTAAGAGGAAGATATTTTGAAACTTTGGCATTTAAGTCCTCTCCGGACTATTTCAATTAGGGTAAGACCTATCTGAAATATAAAAAAAGCATATTAAACTCGTTATGTTTAATGGAAATCGTGAATGCCGTTTTCGAGAAAAATATATAAAATATACTATATACAGTTTCGGTAAGTCGATTTTAGTCAAAAGTAACTTCAGTTTTCTACTTCGTTACATGAATGTTGAAAATAAATTGGTAATTAACTATATTATGTGTAAAATAAAGATTAAGAATTCTGTAGTATATTTTGAGATCGTAATGCTTTAAATTTTAAATAATTTTGAAACAAGAATGTTTCATTATGTTTTACATAAACACCAGCCTCTGTCTCGAGCAAGGGATGGTTTCAAAGCTGGGATGTTTGCTGCCTTCACTTAACCAAGTTGAGAACTGAATTCTGGTGAATAATTTGATTTCGTCTTTGAATTGTTTCCTAGTTTGTGCTTCGCATTATCGCATCGCTGGAAAACAATAGAGCCTTAATTACAACCGTTCGTACCATTTTATTTTTTTAAAAATCGTAACTTTTACGTATGTTATGATTATTCTAAACCAGTTTTAGTAAACCATCGAAATTAGATTTAGTCCGTGGTACAGACCCCTTTTTATCAAATTATTAACATCCGCCTGAAAATTCGTGAATACCTTCATCTCATCGTAACCTAAAACTGCTTTATTTACAAAACTCTTGGAATTGGGGCGTTTTCAATCTGGAGGTCGGCAAAGTTTGTCTATTTAATTAGGTACTAAAAACTCGTATATAGCCATTTGTTTTCTACTTGGTTCGTAAAATAATTTGAGCACAAAATCGAAAAAAAAGGCGGCCTACAAAAATATTTGGTCGTTTGCCCTATACAACCTCGTCATTTCCTCATTTTGGGATAGTAGGTCACACCAAAAATCTCAATATTTTTGAAGGTCACGTTTTTTCTCGAGTTTGGGTTCAAATTATCTTACAATTCAAGTAGAAACCAATTGGGTATTTACGAGTTTTTAGTACCTAATTAAATAGGCAGTTTGACAATCTCCACATTGAAAACGCCGCAATTCCGAAGATTTTCGTAAATAAAATAGTTGTAGGTTACGATGAGATGAAGCTATTTACGAAGTTTCAGGCGGATGTTAATAATTTGATAAAAAAGGGGTCCGACTTTCATTTTGGCTCGCCCTTATCTCAGTAAGTTTATTTCATTGATTTATGAGAGCAAAAAGTTGAAAATATTGTTAGGATATTGTAGAGACTTCAGTTAAAGCACAATCTAAATAGAGGTTGTAAGTCTATTTAGAACTAAACTTCACAGCCAAAAAGAATCACATTCGTGAACTACAGACTTTTCAATTAAACACTTTCAAAACTATAACTAAGGCTCCCTGTTACGTTGGTAACATTACTTCACGTAAAGACCTACAAATGCCAACCGTTAACGACCACGTCATATTACAATAGATTTTACAATAACTTACACGGACATACCAAGTCACTGATTCAAGGCATGGCCACAACCAAAATGCCCGATGACACCTGTAGGAGGCTCAAAAGAAGCTGGATGTCGCTATCCTCCACTAACTATAAACATCAAATCAAGTTAGGAAGGGACACAGCAAGAACAACGCGCCAGCATGGTAGGAAGTTGGTGTAATTGGATAAAGATGGAAATGGACCCTGATGAAAGATGAAATTATAATCAAGTGGAGGTCACTTTTCTAAGAATGAGGATAAGATGAAATTTCGACATTACATGTCACTTGGTCTAATTTGAAAAAAAAAAAAACCGTAGTCCTATCCTTAACCGCGTTTGGTGCGCGTTTTTGAGTCTCAGATACCCAACAATGGTGACAATTTGCAAACAGATTATATTGGTTAATCAGCGGTATCCCTGCCATGTACCAGAATCTCTCACACCTACATAAGAATAGGTTAGCGACGATTTCTATAGGTAGCTCTGATGCGGCTCACCATAAGATACACATCTGTGTCTTATGAAGAGGTGCAAGTTTTAGAGAGCGATAACTCAAGACTTATTTCTGCGGTAAATAGACTTCTAAATTAAAATGAAGAGAGAAGGTTTGATCCATTTAACACGAAATGTCCAGATTAGGGGCGATTAGCATACAGCAGGTATTGGAAAAAATATCCAAAAGAATATAATAGATGAATACGTCTTAATCGAATATCGTTAAAACGGAGCTACCTATAGGAAGCATTCTACTCACACTCCTTCCACCTAGATCACATTAGCAACTATGATATATAATGGCTCCTCCCGAACTACAGTGTATCATAGCTACTTACTGGGTCCGATCCCAGCTTAGGAAACCGCCATAGGCTTTCGAGCTAAGCTCAAGAAACATGGGCAGAACATCGACCTGTTATGCCTCAGCTACGGTGCACCAGAGCCTATCGTCATTGCCAAGAAAACAACTTGGCGAATGAGGAAGGCAAATGTGATATGCAGTCACTACCAAACCCGCATTGTCTACAGGTAATGTAAGGAGTTGATAAAATAAAAATGAATTATATTTTCCTGTCCTGTTAATAGTCCAGTAAAGGTTAAAAGAAAAACAGCCTTACTCCAACATTAAAAAAAGAAAGATGAAATTTGTCAGAAATTGTTCTTTACCCTCCTTCAAAAAGGTGTCGTCTACTATGAATAAAATAAACATTTTTTTTTTTTTTTGGCAATTTTCACTTTAATTGGAAATATGATCTTATAAATATCTCCGTAACCATTGATTTTAACAAAAAAAACTCAATAGGATCATTTTTATAGAGATTTTAAAGTATTTTAATATTGTACTGAACAATTTTCAATAATAATAATTGTACTGAATCATATTCAGATATTCTCAAAAAATTAAGCCAATGTCAGCTTTCTGCCCTTCGCTCCCCACCTCCCAACAAAGCTCGACGCGGGATTCTTTGGGACTTTTTACCAGTCATTATGGGGAGGATAATGGACAATTTCTGATAAGTTTCATCTTTGTTTTTTTTAATTTCGGGGTGAATCCATGATTTCTCTGGACTATAGCGTATCAATTGGAGAAATGGATAACTCATATGTTCTTTGTTTTATTTTTAACGCTTTGTTCATCAATCTTCCTATAATGTCTCAAACGTATTTCTGCATGGCCTAGAAAGTCTTAATCATTAAGAACATAGTAAGTAACAAGAGGCTCACATAAGTTATCAGGAATCGATATGGAAGATACATATTTATTTTCATGTGCTTTAACAATATAAAAAGTTTTAAAACAGGTCTTGATGCAATATTGTCTTGTCGCCTTAATTAATGGTTTCTGAAATATTTGAATGGAAGATCAAAATCACATGGTTTCGGTTGTGAAACTATTATAAACAGGTCTCGAAATGTCAGGTAGAAAGTAAATTTCGAGGTATTTCCGCTGAAAAGTCAATTTCTGGGATTTAGTTGCTCTTTGTCTAGATTAGTCATGCCCCTATATTGTTCTACGGCTTTGAAAATTAAAAAAAAAAAACATCGCATTTTTATTTCTATTAAATCGATTTAGTTTCGTATTATATATATATATATATTTATATATATATATATATATATATATATATATATATATATATATATATATATATATATATATATATGTAAGTTATGGTTAGAGGTAAGACAATATAACAGTTAATCCTAAGTTAATCCTATCTATGAAGTGAAACAAAGTGTAATACTATATATATGGCATTACTAAGGCAATAAAGTCAGTATTCTTTGAGTAACCACGTGCTTCATTTCGGATCCTTTTTCCCTTTTTTTTATTATTTCTTGTTCGAACTGACGTAAGTTATATATATATATATATATAATATATATATATATATATATATATATATATATATATTATATATATATATATATATATTATATATATATATATATATATATATATATATAATATATATATATATATATATATATATATATATATATATATATATATATATATATATATATAATTAGCAAGAACGAAAAATAAATAAATAACTCCTACTTATGCTAATGCATCAGTATTTATGTTATTAATATCATTACATACTCAACGAATCGGATTCAAACCCAGGCTTAGCACATTAAAATTAATTTTGACTTAAGTAGGCTTTGCAAGTTTATGAATCTTAGTATTCATTGAAAAACTTCTTAAAAAAAAAAATCAACTCAAAAAAGGTTATAAAGTTTCTTTTAGTCAATTAGCGTCTGAATGGTAGAATATTTTAAAATTTAATTGCTTTGCAACTTGAAAGCGAAACCTGCTCCTGAACTAACTGGTTGGTCCTAAAAATCCTAATTCGGCTAATAAAAACTTAATTATATTGTGTCATTAAATTCACTTTAATTGATTATTACGAAAATCTAAAATTTTGATATGTTAAGGATTACGTAGCCTTACCATGGCCTTCCTATCTTGAGAAAATTTACAACGGCGGTAACCAAGGGTGGTTCAAGATGAATGGCTGTCTTTCATCATGAATGAAAGTGATAAATGAGGGTGGTCCATTAACTGGATAGGCGTATTGCCCTACCGAATAAATTTATTTTTAGGCGTAAAACTTGTATTATATTATCATACTTATATTAACAATGCGTAATTCTATTATCCAATGCGAAGCCCTTCGAAGAGAAATTAAATCTATTTATTTTTTTTAACAGGCCTGCAAGAACCATCTAAACATCGTTTCATATTAGTATGTGGTTCAGACAGAAAAAAGCTGGCCCTACAAAAATATTGGGCCGTTTGCCCTATACAACCTCGTTATTTCCTTTATAATAGTTTTCTTTTTTTTTTACTTTTTGCTTTGCCTATTCGTCAAACTTTGTCTATTCAATTAGGTACTAAAAATCGTAAATACCCATTTGATTTCAACTTTAATTATAAGATAATTTGAGCACAAACAATAGAACACGAGTTCCGCAAACTTTGTCTATTTAATTAGGTACTAAAACATCGTAAATACCCATTTGGTTTCCACTTGAATTGTCAGATAATTTGAGCAGAAACACGAGTTCGGCAAACTTTGTTTATTTAATCAGGTACTAAAAAATAGTAAATACTCATTTGGCTTCCACTTGGATCGTAATATATCAAATTCGATAGTTTGATCACACCATCGAGAAAAAAGGTGGCCTACAAAAATATTGGACCGTTATCCCTATACAACCTCGTTATCTCCTTTATAATATTTTTTTTTTTTACTTTTTGCTTTGTCTATTTGTCAAACTTTGTCTATTTAATTATGTACTAAAAACTTGTAAATACCCATTTGGTTTCCAGTTGGACCGTAAGATAATTTGAGCGCATAGTCGACATAAAATGTGGCCTACAAAAATATTAGGCCGTTTGCTCTATACAACCTCATTTTTTCGACTTTTTGCTGCCATAAATTAATGAAATAATTTTACTGAGATAACGGCAAACCAAAATAAAAGTCGGACATCTGCTACACCAATTAGTCCACGGTAAAGACCCCTTTTTATCAAATTATTAGCATGTGCCTCAAACTTCGTAAATAGCTTCATCTCATCGTTACCTCCAACTATTTTATTAACGGAAATTCTCGGATTTGGGGCGTTTTCAATCTGGAGTTCGGTAAACTTTGTCTATTTAATTATCTATTTATTTATTTATTTATTTATTTAGATATATAATATTCTGTCTCAATAATTATAGTGATAAATGAACACATTCACACCATATATACAAAAAATATACAATTAACAAAACTAAAATGATAACTAAATAATAATAAAAAAAACTATGTGCAATAAAAAATTTAAATAACCTAAAGATGAGTAAATTAAAAACACAGTCATGCCTATATACAATCAGGCAGAGAAACCTAAAGCCAGGCTTCTCCCTCCAACTATAGAAGGAAAAGCAGGACTCTTAAGAGATCCATGCGCTACTCGCTTAACCGGTCACTGGTGCTAAAGTCTATTTAACACGGGCGGATCTACGGGGGGGGGGGAGGGGCTTTCGGGCTGAAGCCCCCCCCCCAAATGGTAAAATATAACCACGTTTTATCGAAAAAAATATTTAAAAAGTATCTCTTAAAGTATTATTATTCGTGTAATTACATTTAAAAGGGCTTTAGCAATAACTTAAACACCATTTCATACTGGTAGTTAGTTTCTTTCTTTTTTTCCAAAGTAATTATCGTTATTTTTATGAAAAAAAAAACCTTTCGGGCTGAAGCCCCCCCCCCAAAAATAAATCCTGGATCCACTAGTGCTATTTAATATAGGTACTAAAAACTCGTAAATACCCAATTGGTTTCCACTTGAATTGTAAGATGATTTGAGCCCAAACTCGAGAAATATCTTGACCTTCAAAAATATTGAGATGTTTAGCGTGACCTACTACCCCAAAATGAGGAAATAACGAGATTGTATAGCGCAAACGGGCCAATATTTTTGTAGGCCACCTTTTTTCTCGATTGTGTGCTCAAATTATCTTACGATCCAGGCAGAAAGCAAAAGGGTATATGCGAGTTTTTGATACCTAATTAAATAGACATACTTTGCCGACCTCCAGATTGAATACGCTCCGATTCCAATATTTTTTGTAAATGTAATATTTCTAGGTTACGATGAAGCTATTCACGAAGTTTCAGGCAGATGTTAATAATTTGACAAAAATGAGCCTGTACCATGGACTATATTGTTTCTTTATTTTTTTTCAGAAGTTTCTCATTCTTCCTGACTTCTTGGCTTTCCTTTCCTCTGTCCAAGCTGCTGTGCTGAGATTTATTTATTTTAACAGGTGTCTAGAATTCAAATATTTTCTTTCTACACTTTTTCCTGTCCATAAAACCTTGTCCTGCTATATTGAATCTTTTGAACTCTTCGTATATCTGTTTAACATAATAACATTTACTTTTATGGTCCAAAAATGTATTTGAAATTTAACCTGTAGTTTAATAGCTTTGACTGGTTCATTCGCACAATCTTCAATCCCATTTTACATTACATTGTTTGATCTCCGTCTATAGCTTTCTTATGTTCTTTCTGGGCTGGAAAAATCAATCCTTCTTAAAATCTTTCTTTCTTTTTTGAGTAGGTTTTATATTCCATTTATATTTGTAGTTTTCATGGCATACATGATACCTGACTTTACAACTGTACTGTAATGTCTTATTTTTACATTTGTAAAATGATTATTTTTATTGTATGTATGTTTTGTGCGAAAATTTAATGTTCAGTTTTTTGTACTCAATTACTTGTTTATTTGTGCCATTTCTACAAATTATTTCTCCAAGATATTTAAAATGGTTCACTATTTTCACTTTACCATATTTTGTTTGCATTGTCTTTTTCGGTTATTTACTGGTACTTTTGATCATTTTCGTTTTCTAAAATATATTCAGGTTATTTTTTTCAACTACTTCTTTTTCAGCTTAATGCTCTTTATTATAAGAAAAATTTAATTATTTATAAAAAGACATGTTGCAAATTTATCCCTAATTTTATATATATATATATATTAAAAGAAGTAAAGTCATTTGGTTGGATGTCTACCACAGCTCCAGTTAAAATGGTATTTTTCTGTTTTACGTTTCAATGTTATATTTTTCCTTCATTTAATCTCACGCTTTCAAGATCCGTGCCCTTACAAAAAGAACATAGCGTTGTTCCATCAGTATGTCTGAGACATTTCCGGGTTTTTACTATCACCTTACCGCAAATGCCGAAATGCACTCTTCACTTTCCTTTGTTTTATTTTGCTATTGTTTCTATTAAGGTATTATTGGGTCGGTTATTATTTTTAATGTTGATGAAAAATGAGTTAAACATCAAAATACCTTTCATATATTGGAATAGTTAATAAGCAATCATTAATAACAAAAATTGAAATGCACAAAAAACGAGAAACATATTGCTATTACTTCTAATCCGTGATACAGACCTCTTTTTATCGAATTATTTTTGTGTTGGCCCAATATTTTTGTAGGCCACTTTTTTTCTCGATTTTGTGATCAAATTATCTTACGATCAAAGTAGAAAGTAAATTGGTATTCACGAGTTTTTAGTACCTAATTGAATAGAATAGAATAGAAAATAGAACTTTATTCTGGGACTAAGTCCCCTTAGAATAACAAAGATGAATTAATACAAAATAAAATACAAATCTGGCCAAAAACTAACTTATAAAAATTCTAACATAATAGACAAAGTTTGTAGAACTCCAGATTGAAAACGCCCCAATTCCGAATATTTGCGTAAATAAAATAGTTGTAGATTACAAAGAGATGAAGCTATTCACGAATTATCAGACGGGAGTTAATAATTTTATAAGAAGGGGTCTGTACCACGGACTATTCACAGCACGTTGTGATATCGTTTCTGTTCCACAAAAATCAAAACATACTTCAGGTAAATAATGTGATATAAAACAAATATACTAGATTGTTTTCCTATGGAGCTTCCAGTATATCGATAACCGCACCTTTAACGCTTGTAAGCACAATTTTATTAGAAAGTGTGATTTTGTACTTTTTCGGCAAATCTTGTACTCACGCGTTTTGAACAATGCAAACCAATATTTATTACTTTATTTATTCAAACTCAAATTTATTCAAAACATTACATCTTTTTTTTAGGGTTCGTTCATCGTTCTGCATTCACATGCATTGTTGGGTGTTCTATAACATTTTATTTGATAGTATGATGCCATTGAATATTCATTTAGTCTCTAATAAATAAACACTGACCTATCTCAAGTTTCATTTTGCGGCACCGCCACCAAATCAACATTCATTGACCAAGGTGGGAATCGAACCCAAACTAATTTTCATATGGATTTCGTTCAGGTATGGATTCATTGAAATGGAGTTTGGTGCTGACGTGGTTGGAAACGCCTGATTATTAAATTAAAGCGTAGACATTGAAGGATAGTTATATACGGCGAAATCTCTGGATACCGGACAGTCATGGTTATTCATTGTTTGTCCTTTAAAGAGAAATATCCCTAATGCAGAGGTACTTGTACACATATTCTCCAGTGTCATTTTTTATTATGACTATTTATTAACTTTGTGGTTATTTTTTATGTATCTCTGAGATTTCGCAGCCTAAATTTCTGTGTTTCTGTATTATTCTAAAAGGGACTAGCCCAGAATAAATAAAGTATTATTATTAAATAAATTTTAAAATATTCTAATTGTTGAAGTGAAAACTTCTTTAGGCGCGTTTTGCACTTTTTTGTGGAGAGTGAATTAGATTGGGCCGTCAGATTTTCTATGTGTATCGTTCGGATAAAGTCGGCTGTAGTCGACTAATTTATGTGTTTTAAAATAGGGATTAAAATATCTCATAAACTGAAAATCGGACCTGCATGATGTTAGTGATGGAAATGTTCATCATTTCATTCGATTTATAATAAGCTATTATTCAAAATTGTATCTAAAAACAACGTGTTGGAGAGGTGAAATGGAAAACACAGTGTTGAAAACCAAATGATAACCAGCATTTTATTGATGCTGTGGATGAAATTATCTCAGAAACTGAAAATCGGACCTGCATACTGTAAGCGAGGGTAATGTTCGCCAGTTTATGTTCTTTATAATGAACTATTATTTATAATTTATATTTAATATTATTAATCTCGCCTTGTTGATCTTTTCACTTCTATTGTGTAGTCTAAAGCACACATCTTAGTTTTTTTTTTACTGCAAAAACGTTTGGATTTTGTCCGATTCCCGCCGTACATTTATGAAGATTTCAATGACGTTAGTTCCAAGTGACAGGGAGATGGGCTTGTGGAATACATTATCATTGAGCTCGACTGGACAGGATGCAGTAGCTTTATGGTGGGATAATTCCCCAGGTTAATGCGTCCTTGCTTACGGATTTAGATATCCCTGTCGGAAAAAAATAACAGATAAGTAAATAAATAAAAAATAACTTTTTTTATTAACATCAAGATTATGGTCGAATAGATCTATAGATATCTGTTTTTAATATATGTTTTTTTTTCTTCAAATATTTACTGGGAAACAAAGTGATTAAAAGGTAAAAAGGATATCAAAAGAAGATATTTTTCCTAACAATATATACATTGCTTATATGAAATGTCATGAAAAATATATATTTTTTTTTTGTGATACATTGTTCTCAAAGAATAACATTATCTTGAGACCATATGTAAATTTATCTAATTCTTTATTTATAAAAGTCTGTTTGTTAAGGAACGGAATCACTTAATATTGGAAATTGTTTAATGGAAATACATTAAGATGAATAAAGTAATCATGCTTAGTTTTAAATTGGTCTCAGTTTGTAAAGTTGTTTATAAAACTAAGTAGTGTGAATGAATACTATAGCCCTAGTACCTATGCAGTGTGGCAGACTGTATTAATACTCAATAAAGCAAAAAAATATTAAATTCATAAAACTAAGTGAAGGCACCTCCTTGATGGGAATCCTTCACCAAGATGCAGAAATTGTAACACATCCCTTTCCCATCGAGCACATAATGGAAAATTGTCAACGGTTGTGTTCTTCAAGAATCTCTAAGACTAAGAGCTACTCTTAAGCTTTGGATCCGGAAAATCAGAAGGACTTACTCCAATTTTTGAAGAATAAACTATAGAAACTTATTTAAATTATGTAACTGGAACACGGTGTCTCTAATCTTTGTTGTCGTACATGACATCTTAAATTGTAATTAAATAAATAAGTTTTCATTTTTTTATTTTCTCATGCCTTAGGGCCGATCATCAGGGGCACTCGCTACTTGTTAAGAATTTTAAAAATATATTTAAAAAACGTAATAAAATAATTAATTTTAGCCTATTAATGAAGCCACCGGATTAGAGAAATGTGGGGTAAAATAAAATAATTTTTTTTTTAAAACCTTTTTTGGCTTTAAGACTTGTCAAAGCGAGTCCTATTTCGCCGATAAAATATTTTAATTGTCACTGTAAGATGAAATTAAACTTGGTATTTATTGACTACTTCTGGATATATCATTATTAAATGTAACTAACTCTTGAATGTAACTTGATCTTGAAAAAGTTATACTTAAAAACTGATGTAACAGTAGTTTTTTACAAGTGCTTTTATGTCATTCGAAAACTTTACCAGATCACGGGCGTTGTCTTTATTCATCGACCGAAGAAATTTAGCCATGTCATACGTAGTTCGCGATCATAATAAGCTAATTCTACTTCGTAAAAAAAAATAAAATATTATGTAATATACTATAGCTTGAGAAGTAAATTTAACTTTTTTTCGTGGAAGGAGTAGATGACGTCACACGCATTTTCTAATGTGGTTTATAGGATGTGCATTGGCAGTAAGCAAAAACGTATCTAATCGATAAAATTATAATTAAAAACTCATTCTTAAAGTTTTTTTTAATAAATAACAATATAATGAAATAGTTCATCAACCGTTGCCAATCAAAGGTTGCCAATGAATTTGTATGTTGAAACATAAAATAATCATGGAAAAATTTGTTTTTTTTCAGATTCTTCTTTTTTTTATTCTACAAAGAACAGCTATTGCGCTCATAGTGTCCAATTTTAGTCATTGGGGATTGAAACTATAGCATAAAAAAAAGTAAGGTGTTTGCTTTAGACTACACTATAGAAGTGAAAACATCTACAAGGCGAGATTAATAATATGATATATAAATTATAAATAATAGCTAATAATAATAGTTATCATTTGGTGTTCGACACTTATCTTTTCCTTTTCGCCTCTCTAACACGACGTCGCGTTAAGATACAATTTTCCATAATAGCCCATCGAATAGCCCTAGAAGTCTCCAGTCGGAAGGTTGTGTAATGTTATATTGTTATATATTTTTCATTATGCCTAAGAATTTCAGTTATTATTACAATTTATATTGTTTATCTTCCTATTTTCTATATATTGTTAATAATGATGTCAAAATAAATTTTCAATGTTGAATAATATTAGCATTTGTACAATGTATTAGCATAAACTCGTTATCATTTGGTTTTGGACACTCTTTTTTTCTCCCTCCTACTCTCTAAAACTCATTACAAAGAGCATTTCCCTCGCTTACAGTATGCAGGCCCGATTTTTTAGTTTCTATGATATTTTAATCCTTATGTAAAAACATTGTAGTCGACTTTAGCCAACCTCTTTCGAGGGTTTAAACTTCGGAAATCTGGCGGATAAATGTAATTCACTATCCACAAAAAGTGTCAAACGCGATTAATAAAATTTCATTAAAAAAAAAAATCGATCTACCTGTTCAAGAGATGTTCATAGCATCAAGATATATATAGGTCCTTATCCAACAGCAATTAGAAAGATTTTTTTCGAATAAAAAAAAGTCGGCCTTGTGGTGATTTTCAGATTCTACTTAAAATCTGAATACTAAAATACGTAAAACATAAGTAAAAATAAATCTTAAAAAGTAAAATTTTGAGGGAGTGAATAACAGTATTTTCTTATTCGATTACAAAGTTTCATTACTAAAAATAATAAACGGATAATACATTGTTCTCAGAACATTGTGATTTTTTTTTTAATGCTGAAAACAATATTTTCGGTAATTTATGGACTTAATTCGATACTGCGGAACTATCCATGGTGTTTTGAAAATCAATATTTGATAACAATTTTATTCCTTTGGTTCTTACTTTGTTGGAAATATCATTAAAAGCTGGTGAACTTGGAAGCTTCAAAGGTTCGATTGAGTTAGTGTTGGCATATCCCGTAGCTATTTCTGGACTTAAAGGCTTAGATCAAAGTGGAGCTTGATTTTCACATAATGATTTTAGTGTTACTTTCACTCTTTTTGTTATTCTAAATATTATTTAATTATAACTTATAATAGTGAAAAATATTTCACTATAACTCTTTATCGAGAGAATGGTTTATTGCTGTAAGTGGTTTCAGTCATTTCTTTAACTGATCCCTTCACTTAAATAAATTGATGGTCTCACGTAACCAAACCCTCATAAATGACTTATTTTTACAGTTAAAATTAAAACCTAATATCTGATAGCTCTGTGGTTTAACATTTGGCGGAAATCGATGTCAAACGTATTTATATTTTATGCAGTGTGCATTAAAAATTTTATTTGAAGGACTTTCGAGTGCTTATAGCTGACTTGAAAATCGGATCAGGTAGTGGCTATATTGGAAACCTTTCTAGAAAACAATATCATAGCTTTTGACTTCGTATTTTTCCTACATGGGAACAGAAAAAAAAATACTAAAAACACAATGAGCATTGTAAAGGTTTTATACCGTTCTTGTGAAATTTGAAATCATCGGAGAGAAAGTGCTGCTGCATTTCCAAAAAAAAAATAATGAATGAAATAAAAATAAACGTAACACCTTTGTAAAAATTCTGTTCATTTTTTACTTAATTAGTATGAAAATTAGGTGCATATTTTATTTATTTTTTGGATTGTGCATATCTTGAAACGTAAAACTCCTGATTTTTAGGAGGTGCATTTTCTCATCTAGGCCGTTAAGTATATGTACACTGATAGAAAATTATTTAAATTACCAAAGTATATTCCAACTCATGTTATTCACTTTGAGACAAAAATAGATCCGTTATTCATTTTCACAATTAAATTTATCTTCACAATTAAACTCCATTTTGATTAGATTATAAAAATTTTGAATCTTCTACCATATAGGTATCCAAAAATACTAGCAATACAGATAATTAAAAAAGATATCGCATGACTTAGGGACTTAAATCGCTCAAAATCAGGGTTGATGTTTTGTAATTAAATTATAAACACTTTAAGCAATTGAATAATATTTGTAGCATGTGTAATACAAACGAAACAGAAGATCTCTATCACTTCCTGGCTGCTTGTCCGATACTCTCTGAATTTAGAATTAAATAGTTAAACTCTAGAAATTTATCTCGGGATCAAGTAATAGATTTAATAAATGGAAAAAAATTGATAGCATTGGTAAATTACTGCAAGTATTCTTTCTCCCAAAGAATAATGCTCACCAGAGAATTCAACAATTAATAAATCGGAGAATGCTGGTACCACTATTTTTGTAATTAAAATATTTATGTAACTTTAAGATTGTAAATATAGTTGTTCTTATTTTCTTATTGATTAGTTATATATAAATAGATTGAAATATAATTTTGTTATGAAACACAGACACCTCTGACGGTCAACAGGCCATGTGTAGCATTTCTAATTTTCCGTTTAAATGAAAAATATTTTTTTGTATTGTTTTATAATTGATATTATGTAATTTTTATAAATAAAAATACATTTTTTTCTTCTTCGTCTTCTCACTGATAGAAACGTAAAAATAAGTCACTTTAATCTTACATCCGTTAAGTTTAAACATTCAGTAAAAAAAACTCCGGTGACTTGGATATTTGTTCTCTCTCTCCCTCTCTCTCTCTCTCTCTCTCTCTCTCTCTCTCTCTCTATATATATATATATATATATATATATATATATATATATATATATATATATATATACATACATATATATAGTACTGGAGTTCTTCAGCTGCTATCACTCCACATTCTTGGAGTTGTGTTATCTGCATTGGTTGATCTAAAGGAAAGTTTTGTTATCGTTACATGGAAAGTATAACTTATGCAATTTATCTGTAGCAATTAATTCATTTCGTTGGTTTAAAACTCATAGTTTTAAAATTATTATAAATAGGTGAATTAAGTTTTCAAGCTCGCATTTGGATAGTTGATTATTTGCTTAATTTTAATTATCAAACGTAATTTCGTACACTATTTTTATTTCTAATCCGGAAAGATTATTATTTTTTAATGCTCTTTATTTGCTAATTCTAGTTTTTACATCTGAATTAGTAAAGGATGTGTTTACTGCTGCTTTTTAATGTTTAGAGAAAAAAAAACTACATTTATAACGTTTTACAACCTTATTAATAAATAATTTCTTACTTACTTGAATTAGACATAGATATATTACTGTACATTTGAATAATTTATATTTCGAAAAAAAATATTGCTAATTTATTTGCAAGATATACCATTATCTTACGATAGTATTCATTAATCATTTCATCCACTTTTAATGATTATTTGAAAACCACTTCAGTGTGTACAGAGCGTTTTTCAAAGTTCATCTGAGTATTCTAACAGGTTTCTGAGTTTGAAATAAAAAAAACCTATTTCGAAAGAAAGACAAGAGCTCATCGCAGTAAATACATCATAGGGTAAATATTGATGTAGTATTATTTATTTTTATTATTTATTATCTTATAAATTAGTAATGGGTTATTCAGTCTTCAAGGTATCATAAGACATCCTGTGAAGTGGGTAAAAGCAAACACAAGGCTAGAAAATTCTAGAAAAATATTCCAGAAAGTTTCAGATGAGCATTTAAAGTGGGAAATTTCAAAAAAATGTTTTTTCAAAACTAATATCCCAGCGGAAGCTACCATGTACGCCCTTGATGCCCGCTTGATAAATGGAGGATCTGATACAGCGTATCGTTTTTAGAAAAATTGGATTTCCTTCGACTCATCAGGCGGAAAAATGCAATTTGTCGAAGAGAGGGGGCATTTGATTGAATTTCCACTTGGGAAAAGTCACCCTTGACTTTCCACTGTATTAGTATCCTTGGCCAGGAATAGCCTCCTGCAATTACTAGATATTTTTTATGCAATAATTTTTTCACGACCAATATTAAATTATATATTCCATGTGTATATAATGGCACTGTTTTTTCTTGTGGCTATACAGTTTTCTCTTTGAAATGTTAAATTAATTTTTAAAAATTGCACGAATATAACTCAAACAACACAAGAATCGATGTGGTCAGCATCCATAAGATTTACCCATTAAGCAATTAAGGATCAGTCACCATCTTTATGGAGGCTGGATATCAGTTGGATGGGCCAAATGGTACAATTTATTTATTTTTTAAAAGTAAAATTCAATAAGATTTTTCCCTTGTTATCCTCAGGTTGTGCAATGATTATTTTGTGTAAATGCTGCTTGTTTATGTATCTTTCAGCTTTATGTATATATATATAAATCGAAGTTCATTGGCTCTCGAGAGAATAATTCTGCGGCACATTTAAGTACCTAGATGAGTCGGTCAAACATACCTCAGGAGGGGTAATCAAGAAATATATAATCTCCTTGGTGAACCTGACATTGTGAAGCATATTAGGCGGGGGAGGCTGAGGTGGGCTGGTCACGTAGCACGAATGCCAGAGAATGATATCCACAAAAAAATAATGAGTGAGGCCATTCATAGTACCAGGCGTAAAAGAAGACCGCGTCTTAGATGGATGGATGGCGTGGCAGAAGATACCCGGACGATCCTAGGGTTCAGGGAATGGAGTAATGCTGCCCAGCGGCGTGCAGATTGGCAGAAGATATTGGAGGAGGCCAGGGATCAGTAATGGTCTGTCGAGCCAATGGAAGAAGAAGAAGTTCTAAATCCTCAATAACTTAAAAGGCTTCATAACTATTCATTTTTCCGCTTCGTTTCCTACAGATGCAGGATCTTCAACGAAAATGAACCATGGATTAATGAATTATTTTAATAAAAATAATCTTCACTAATGTTTTCTTCTTTTAATAAATGAGTTAATGATTTTTTAAAAAATGAATATGTAAAAAAATTATTCCTGATAAAAATCATTACCTCAACAATATATACAACTAATTAATTATTAATAAGTTGTTTATTAATTATTAATTACTAATCAGTTTCAAATTATAACTAATAAGTTCATATATCTCCAAAAATACACAATTGTCTAATTAATAGTTATCATTTGAATTTTCTTGATAACATTCCTCAAAATGTTTAGATCTTCAAATATCCAGTATTCATGTTGCTTTTTGTTGGATGTCTGTCACGGTTTGATAGATCCCAGCCTATATTATTTATATTGTCTTTTCTGCCTTATCGAGGTTTGCATCACAGAGTCATTAGGAAATATTTCTTCCACTACCTTCTGACTGAGATCGAACCTTATTTTTTAAGTTTGCCCTTATAGGACAGCGTTTTCTTTCTTCCATTTTAATCTTAATTATCCATTTAAGAACATATTTAAAAATAAAAAGAGAGATGGCCTTTATTTCACTCATATATTTTTGCTAAGTTATGTTAATAACTAAAATAATAAAATTGAAAAATGTACCAAAATCCTTGACCATGTAGAGTTTTTCTATAAATATAACGAAAAAGTTGTGGGATGTAAATTTAATTTTATAATTTGATTGTATATAGGTATGACTATAAGTTGTGGGATGTAAATTTAATTTTATAATTTGATTGTATATAGGTATGACTATGTTCATAGTTTTTGATTATTATTTAGTTATTATTTTACTTTTATTAATTTTATATTTTCTGTATATATGGTGTGAATGTGTTCATATTTCACTATAATTATTGCCCATGTGACTGATTATTATATTTCTAAATTAAAAAAAAATGTATAATAGTCCAAATATACGTTTTTATTGTTATTTAGTCGTTATTTTGCCTCTATTTATTTTTTATTTTATTTGTATATATATAAAGTGAATGTGATTTTACCTCACTATGACTATTGTCTAATATACAGAATGTTATATTACTCAATAAATAAAAAACAAAAATAGTTTCGCGGAACCCTTGGGGTCCGCTGACCAAAGAACTTATTACTTAATGCTTAGAATTATTTTTTTCTCTATTTTACCGTACTTTCACACAACTTAGTACTATTTATTTTTAAAATTTTGATTTATTATTATCAACGATGAACTTTGTAATCAATAAAAAAAAAAAAAAAAAAAAAAAAGAATGGTTAAAACAAAGAGTAGGCCGATTTGATGTTTCATATACCTTTAATCAGAAATATAACTTATTTTGGAGCATTTAGGGTGCGTACGGAAAAACAGGCCAAAACTCGAGAAGTTGGTTGCACACAAAAAATTAATAAGAAAGAAGCTCTTATATTCTTGTGGGGTGACCGAGTGAGATAATGTTCACTGTACCGCAGTGCACAGTAACCTGGTAACCGAATAATAGATAAAAAAATAACTACTAGTTCGCATACCGGTGCCAGTGAGGTTTTTAACTCTGGCATTAATTCCCCACCCTCACCTCCTGGCCCGGGAAAACCCCGTATAGCCTAAAAGGCGAGGTAGGAAAGAAAAAAAAAGTTTGAATTTTATTCGCTAATTACAAATTAATGAAATTTAAAAATAAACAATATTTCATAGATGCGATACCATTTCGGTATTAATATTATTATTTTGTTTAAAACAGATTGAATAGGTTTGATATTATGGAAGACTTTAATAATAAAAACGAATGGAATGCGAATGAAATTACTGTCGTGATCACTGGCGCAATTGTCATCTGTTCTTATCTGATTGCACTAGCGGATCCAGGAATTAATTTTGGGGACTCAGCCCGAAAGCTTTTTTTTTCTTAATATATAACGATAATTACCATAGAAGAAAACGAAAGAAACTAGCTACCTATAAAAAATGGTGTTTAGATGATTCTTGAAGTCCTATTAAATGCAATTAACGAACAATAATACTTTTTAGAGATATTTTTTTCGTAAGACATGGATATATTTTACCATTTTGGGAGATGCTTCATCCCGAAAGCTCCCCCTCTCCTCCCGTAGATCCGCCTGTGTATGTTTGTATGTTGTATACGATCTGTTGTAAACTAAGTCATGATGCTAATGCCGAAATGCTACTTTATATATGAAATATTGTTAATTTTTTTAATTCTGTTTATTTGTAATTAGCCAAGAAAACTGAAACAAGCGAAAATCGGATAAGAACATGAGTTTCTTTTTTTTTTTTTTAAATAATTTTCCTATGTGCACTCCCAGAGTTTGGCCTTTTACTAATGACTCACCCGGTATATACCAATGGCTCAAGAGAAAGAATAATCCAAATAATTTTAACAAGTATAAAAGATTTTGTTCCCCTCTATGTGCTTCCTCCCTCAATATTCGACACATGGTTTCATTGACGTTTCCACACATTTTTTTTTTCTTCAAGAAAATCTCATTTCTCTAAAGCGGCCTCTTATAACCTGTTAACATTAAATACTTCTTTTTTCTGTTAATGAAATGGTTGGTTTGCCGTTTCTTTAAATTTCCTTCCCACACCGTCAAATCTTCTTTGCTAGTGTGAATCGATTCGCCACTACCTCGCAATGGTTGTTAGAACACTCAGAGTCAGTAACCAGCGCTCTTTAGTGATATGGTTGGCTTGGATCGGGTAAAGGGTTTTTCAATTTGTTTGTTTTTCCTCCACATCTAAAAACGTACCCTTGTGTTTAATGATTATGCATCCTACAGTTTTTTTCTTTTTTAAATAATTTGGCCTTTTAATTATTAAAATCCTTATACTTCATTACTAATTGACATTAAAGACCCAGAATTAAACAGGAAAAGCCCAAAACCGTATATATATTTTTCTTTTTGGCCTCAATTTTGAAGTTCTGTTGGGAATATTACGCCTTATATTTCTCTATTATTATTTTGACTGTTAATACTAAAATCATGATTGTTACTATCTTCATTGTAATTTGCAAATCATTCGAATATTACAACTTTTGTTGCAACAAGCACTAGTTTCATAATGCTCTATCTCGTTTATGTACGTTATAATAAATACTTTCTAACATTTATCGCAACATGTTTTAGCCATATAAAGTCATCATGCTTTCTTTTTCTGCAGGTGTCGTTATAAATAACGAAGCTAGTTTTCTACAGGAAAGTAAATGGAATAAAACTTTTTTAATAAATCTTTTAACACGATGTATTTCAAATCAATTATGTTACATCAAATCGGTTACAAAGTCTAATGCAACATCTAAAAATTAAAACAACTGTGATATATTATCTTTACTTAAGTCGAAAATAGAAGAAAAGTTTAAGGACTCCGTGTTTTTCAATGTTTAAAAAAAAATTAAATAAATAAAGGCTTTGTCAATTCCAACTTCTCATGTGGGACGTTTAGAAAATTAACCTTTATCAAATTAAGTAATTTATTAAGTTACTATAAACCGAAAGCGAATAGTTAGAAGCCCTCTTTAATATTACTTACAAAATATTTATAAATCAGAAGATTTCAATATGTCTATATACTTGCAAATATTTTGTAATTAGTATCTGGGTGTTAGAGAAAAAAAATAATTTGGGTTTCAACTTTGAGCCGCATTAGTTCAGCCTCGGACTACCAAAAATGGCGGTCATCGTAAGCAAGTTATATTCATCGAATAGAAAAAAAAATCCCTACAATTCTCCATGCTTAAATTTATTTTAATTTTCTCGACATTTCAGGCGATTTGACCCTTTTTCAAGTCGAAATATTTATATTATTATAATATCATCTATGTAATATTATTTTTAATATAATTATTGTACAATTTATTTCTTCCCCTCACATTCTGCTAATTATAAATTTCATAACTTATTTATGAAAAATCAATTTATTTTATAAATTACCTATGGACCGTAAAAAAATTAAACATTTTTTTTTAAATATATACATTTTCGTCCTTTTAATACAACAGCCTTATTAGAAAAAAATAGAAGATTTAATAAAAAAATAATTTCTGTAAGTTTATACAATCTATGCTGTAATAAAATAAGTAAATGTATTTAAAATGGTTTGTACTTAAGCGGTTTGACATTGAGGCCGACGATATTCAACATTGAGCAAGTTAACATCTTCCATAATAAATGCGTTGTTCCTTTTATTAATGATCCGATGACGTTTAGGAGTTGTGTTCCCATTTTCAAAATGTCTTATTAAAAATCAATCCAATAACATTTAATGTTACATTACAATTTTATATATGCCAAAGGCAAGAATTGTCTAGACGATATAATCAACTCTCGAATCTTCTGGACTACAGATCCTCATTTAACTTAAGAAACAAGAGACTGATCTACAAAACTACACCGAGACAAATTTGAGCATGCGCAGCAGAACTTTGGGGTTCGGTAAAACAAAATACGAACAAAGCAATAAAAAAATCGTAACGAAAGAAATATTGGTGACGCAGCTTGGTACATTTCAAATAACACCATACATAACGACTTAAACAACCCAACAGTAAAATCCTAACCACTGCATTTCATTCTTCAACCAAAAATCACTTCAATCCACCATTTCTTCCATCTTCCTTCTCCCTTTCCCTCTTATGATAATCAGTACATCAAATTTGCTAAATACTCCCACATCGCCGGTGCAAATGGAGTAGAATATTAAAATAAATAATGTATGCACTATGCAGACATTATAAATAAAATAAAACCTTTATGACTATAACTATAATAGTCATATTAATTTAAATAATTACATATGAGATAAAAAATAATATACACTTAAATATATTATAAATAATATGATTACAAAGATTGCCCAATGATGAACATATAGATCCTAAAGTACGAGACAGTTTTGGATGAAATAGTCAAATTTACGACAGTTCATAAATATTATTGACTAGTTGAGCTTGTGGTCACGTTTTTGTAAAATATTTTTATAATCTTGATAATATGACAGGATGGTTTACTGTTTTTAATGTGTTATGATTTATAATATTATGATGTAACGTTCGGCATTTCTGGTTGTCTTATTGGGCAAATAAATTGAAAATATTGACACTCCAAAAGCATCAACGGATTTTTAAAAAAAAATAATAAAAATTTGTTACATCTTTCTTTTGATCAACTAATTAGCTAAATAACTGAAATTCTGAAGCCATTTCGGCAATTATTTTGATATATTTCTGAATAAAATTCATTTTATCATCTTCTCGATATCTTGGTCAATCCTTCATCTAACAACTAATTTTTAATGATTCGCTGATAACACAAATCCTCTGAATTAACTATCTCAATTTTATTTTTCCAAGATTACGAAGTTTGTTAGTACGAGTTCGTGTATTACTTAAGTAATACATTTATATAAATCTGTCCTTATGCGCGACGGACTCTTCATTACGGTGTAAATGTGTATTCATGTATAAAACTTTTATAGTTACAATAATTACCTAGCAATTAGAATACACAAATCTATGATTTATTATTTATCTAATATATCTATGATCTATAACTCAATAAAACTTCCGACGATGACATGATTGTTTCAAGTGCAAAATAACACCGCTATCATGTTTTCTTCTAACTTGATGCAAATAGCTTTCTTCTGCAACATCGAAAACATGTCAGACACCCATACGACGATACCACCGTGAAAAAGTTTAGTAGATAATTTGACGTGTAGAATATCTCAACGGCCGCGAAGTAGACTCTCCTCCCTTGTCCAGAGCAGTCTCCTCTACCGTTTCCTCGTATGGTTCTGTTTAGGAACATAATATTGTGACGTAACACAATTACAGGCGTACATTATGGTAAAATATGTAATGTTCTCCAGTCACTCTCGCACCTGGAGGGGTGTTCTTGGAGATGGTGGGGAGATCTTCTAAGGGGAAAGTACCACGCTTTACGGACGCTAGTCGCCCGCTGTCAACCCTAGAAGGCATACTCCAGGGTATGTATCAATTACCATCATAAATACGCGGATTTGCGGAGCATGCATTGAGTGCGAAGTGTTATGTTATTTTTTTTCGTTTCCGATTCCTTCAAGTTCAACATATTATATAGTCTGCATAGAGCGTGTTATGTATACACATACATTGTCATAAAGTCGGAAATAAATCTTAATAGGTAAACAAATAAATATATAAGCACCTGGTGTATACATAAACACAAAATTAGCTTATTATCAGCTCATTGCTACGCTATTGAAAGATGACGAAACGATATTATATGTGCGTTCGGTTTGGTTGAGCAATGCCATGAATGCATTTCTCTCGCTAACTTCGTTCGTAGCCTTGATGTGGAAAATTGGATGCCTTTGATCTATCTTAAGTTATTAAAAACGGATATTTTTAGGCACAGCTATAACATCGTGGTTTATGAAATTTTTCCGGCTTGATTTTCCTCGGGTCTCTAATTTTTATTATCATCTTGTAGACTGAAAAATCAATTTATTGAATTGAAAGTGAACATAAATCTTGGAGAACTTGCAAAAAGCGCCTAAACAGTGTAGTGATCTAATTTTTCTCTTATCAGTGTGAATTTTGTAAAAAAGAAGTCTAGATATTATTATTAGAAAATATGATATAAACTATATTCTGTTTTTATTTTTCTCTTTTGAAAAATTCGATCTTAATTTTTTTTTCTAATTCAGAGCTATAAAAATTATCAATTTCATATTTTTAACAATATTATATATAGAAATAATAATGTATAAATATTATGTTTTTGTGTTTGTGTATGTATTTATTATGCTTTTACGCATCTTTAATTTTATATAATCTTTTACTTATCTTATTCTATAATTTGTTGAGCGCATTATTTATAATCTGTTGACGTTGACTATCTTTGAAATATTTTAATGGACAAATTTACAGGTGATTCATAATTAGTCATTAGCAATTGTTTATCACGTTTAGTGCCATTATATCATCCTATTATGACAGCTTTGGCATTTTTTCGTATATATATAAAAATATATCCAGCATATGAAAGTCGATCTTATTCACATGGGTATATGGGTCCCTTGCGAAATAATAATCAACTATTTATGAACCTTCAAACGGGCTTATGATTATGACTGTTGATTTATTTAAGAGAAACTATTTTAATATTATTATATATTATCTAAGTTGTTCTCAAACCATGTACATTATAATCAAATTTGTAATATATTTTATTCGTTTTATGGATTAGTAATTTTTCCTAGCTGCCTTTCTTGTTTTCTTATATACCGCTATTGAAAAATAGTTTTTATGGCTCATTTTGGTCATCTTTGATCTTTGGATTCAAAAAGTTTGCTTAATTTTTTTTGGTAATATTTTAATTAGTACATGTTTGCTAACTGATTTCGTAATTTTTTTTTTTTTTACTTAATAATTTATCTACTATTTTTTTTCTCATAGTTTTGGTTAATAATGATACACGAATTTCATTTTATAGTTTGTTAACATTTCTCCTAATGTATTACTCAAGCAGTTGCACATGTTCTTAGTAAATTAGATTGACATTTGTGAGAACTTCATTAAGGATTGGTGTCAGTGTTGATCTGTGAGGAATTCCACTTATAAAGATCTTGACGCTAAAAGCTTAACTTCGATGGAGTCGGCGATTTGGATTTCTGCTGTCTCGAACTGTCTTGAGTATAATTAAATATAAATTACCGCTTGAAACTTAAACTTTACTTAATTAAAACCTTAGTTAATTAAAAAAAGGTTAATCAAAACAGTTTACTTTGCTTAATTTAAGAGTTAAGATAGAGTTTAGATTGGTTTTAATCAAAACTTTCCTTTAATAAATAAATTAAAGATTTAATTTATTTTTAAAGTCAGTTATTAATTATTATAATAATTAATAAAACGTTTCTCATTTAATTAGCGTTTTAAGTTATAATTTAATATTCTGACCAAGTCTTATGTTTTTACGTACTTCCCCTCAGTTCCAAAACTAGTAGGATATCAATCAAAGCTTTCTCTTCGAGGGCAAAACGATTCAGAGACCGGAAGTTTACCATTCGGATTTTTTTTTTATCCACACGTGTACATTTCGTATTATATTAATATATAATGCATGAGTATTAACTTATTAGGTCACAAATATAATTTTAAGAACCGCAAGATTACTTACAGGAGTACCCAGAAGAGAATGGTACGGCGCTTTTGCATCATCAAAACTTTTAAGGGAGGCTCTTTTTTACGCATTGGTGAATTTTTGGGTAGAACCAAGTTTTTGTCGGGTTTCAATTTGGAAGGTCTTGGAAACCAAGGAACAAGGAAAAATTACAATGTTTATAATTCTACTTTCGCTTTCATCGGTTTTAAGAAGAGAAGAGCAATAGTTATAGGAGAGGTTTTGGAGGATGAGAGAGGGGAAGGTGCCACACCGAAAATAATAATATATGTTTACAGCACCCCTTTTGTTTGCAGAGATTTTTTTTTAATATTGCCTGATTGATTCATTCGTGAAATGTAAAGGTTTTTGATTGATTTACACTTGGTTTAATTTCTCAGATAATTTTATTAAATTTTCTCACAATTTTTTAATTTTTCTGTAAAAATGATTTATAAATGAAAAAAATCATAAATGAAGTATAGAATATATAATACCCATATTTTCTTATAGTCCCTTAAAACTATAAATTTACACGGAAATTTCTTTGATTTTATTTACCTATACCTATTATTACTGTCCCTAAATTTATAACCAATAATGATCTGCTTGAGTGAAAAAAATCTAGAAATATGATCTAATTATATTGAGTTTGTTTACTTTAATGATACTCCTTACTTCAATATTCCTAGGATTTTACTCCTTTCGTTTGCATTTAATATTGTATGTAAGCATATTTATCTATTTATAGTAAAAACATATAATTAAATCCGTTATAATTCATACCCTTTTATTATAAATTTATTTATACAGTAAAAGTTTGAGAACACACGTATTATAAACAAAAAAATTTAGATGACCTAAAAAAAATGGCTTAATAGCATAATTTCTAATCTATTCATATCGACAAGTAGAATTTGACGATTGAAACTTGATGAAATAACAAGAATCATATAATTATTAGAAATGATTATTATTAGGCAAAAATGATCAATTAATTACCTTATTTTTTTTTGTAATGCTTCATTTAATGAACAACTACAAGTTTCTTATTAAATAATATGTGTACAAATATTTAAATACTTTTTTTTTTTTTTAGGAATTATCGTTTCACTGATTCGTGTTATGATCTTTGGCTGAGGTGAGTTTTTGTATTTATTTCTCTTAAATTTACATTACTGATGACTACTTTATTTATATCTCTTTCTATGATTGCATTTATATATTCTTAATTATGTTGTTTTTAAATATTTCATTTATTATTTATTACATCTGTCGATTTTTTGATGATATGGAATTTTCTTTTGTTTAATAATTGGTCTAATGTCATATTACTAATGTTCGATATATTAGTGATTGATTAGAAGTGTGTATTATTTTTTTTTTTAATGTTAATCAAAATTAGATTTAGGTTTAAAAAAAATTATTACCTCAACACATTTTATTCATAAAAAAAATGTATAACCACAAAAAAAAAAATTCAAAATTTTTTCATTTAACTTTGCATTATTTCGGCCTTACTATCTATTTTAGAACAATTTAATTTTAAAAACAATAGTCAAAATATCATAAAAAGAGTATTACGGCAGTATATGTAAATGATAAACATTACCATAAGTTTTTACAAAATGTAGTATAATTTGATTCCTAACATTTTCTTTACCAGTTATTTATTTTGGAAAATGGAATGTATCGTTTTTATTCCTCATTTCATAGCACAATTTTGAACAATAAACCAATACACAATATTAGATCACAATAAGTAGGCATCTATTTAAAATTGATGATAAACATTAATGATAAACATTACCATAATTTTTTACAAAATTTAGTGTAATTTAATTCCTAACATTTTTTTCACCATTTATTTATTTTGGAAAATGGAATATATCATTTTTATTTGTCATTTCATAGCACAATTTTGAACAATAAACCAATACACAATATTAGATCACAGTAAGTAGGCATCTATTTAAACTTAATGGATTGTACCTATTAAAGAATAAACATTTTTAATATTGCTAACAGAGGTAAGAGGCATCGTCTATTTTTTTATTGAATGTTTTAGAAACTAAGAAACAAATTTTAATATCTCAAAATTACGGAAAAATTGGTTCCCTTGAATAAAAGTAAAAATAGAAATGGTATCATTTATCAGGAGTACAGATATAGAGATAAATTCTAGAAATTAAGTTCGTTTAAATTATTTTAATTCACAAAAGTAATGACGGATCCTTTTCATTCATTAATTATACACTAGATTAATTTTGAACTCATGTGCTAATTTTTTTATTATCGTATTTCCATTATTTTTTCTTGCGAGTTGGGAAAATATTTAAATTTTCCGATACCGGTGTGATGTTTTCATCTCCTACAAATCAAATAAAGCCTGGATCTGTCCAAGCAGAGGCTACTAATCCGGTACAGGTGGCGGATATTGCGTTTGCCCTTCGTATTCTAGAGTTTCAGAAATATATTTTATCTCACCTTCTATCTGGAGCGCAAAAAGAATATTCGGTTTTTGTATTTAAAAAAAAAAACTTATTATATAACATATATTAAATAAATAAAGTTTTCTTCGATTATTATTAAACAAATATTGATTATAATAATAGTAATAAAATGTAATATTCTATTAGATATTATAATATTGTTAATTGGTAAATGGTTGACTGTCGTGGATAATGAAGAGAAGAATAGTTGGGGTGGTCAGTCAAAAAAGAAGGCAAAAATAAATGATAATATTTATTTTTACATATGCCGACGTTTCGACCTGAAGTTCAGGCCATCATCAGGGCTAAGAAAAGAACCAGATAACAAGGTATGAGAAATATAAAAATTACAGTAAAATGAAGTTGTTAGAATAATGACAATAGTAAGAACAAGAGACAAATAATAATAACAGGTACAAAGTGTGGAATGATGAAGTAAACATAGTCAAAAAAGGTGACATAAGTATTGTAAAGGGAATCTTAGAATAAAATGTAAAACAGAAAAATATGAAGTTATATGAGAAATGGAAATAAATAGTAAAATCAAGATAGAGTGAATAGAATATTTAGACAGAAAATTGAGAAGTTGTAAAGTCTATCAATATGTACGGACAAAGTATGAAATAATAAATTCACAATTAAAAAATTACAAATTATTACAACTTCTCAATTTTCTATCTAAATATTCTATTCACTCTATCTTAATTTTACTATTTATTTCCATTTCTTATATAACTTCATATTTTTCTGTTTTACATTTTATTCTAAGATTTCCTTTACAATACTTATGTCACCTTTTTTGACTATGTTTACTTCATCATTCCACACTTTGTACCTGTTATTATTATTTGTCTCTTGTTCTTACTATTGTCATTATTCTAACAACTTCATTTTACTGTAATTTTTATATTTCTCATACCTTGTTATCTGGTTCTTTTCTTAGCCCTGATGATGGCCTGAACTTCAGGTCGAAACGTCGGCATATGTAAAAATAAATATTATCATTTATTTTTGCCTTCTTTTTTGACTGACCACCCCAACTATTCTTCTCTTCATTATTATAATATTGGTACTGTACAAAATATGGATCAACATAAAAAATTCTTTCAAAATCGAAAAAAAATCAGTCATTGAATATAGTGTTAAAAATCTTTTAAAAATCGTTCGCTTTTAGCTTTTATCATTAAGGTTAGATAAAAATTGGTTAAACTCAAGACCACTAGAGCATCTAGAAATTAATTTGGGGGGAGCTTCAGCCCCAAAGGTTTAAATATATATATATATATATATATATAACAATAATTTTACTTTGGAAGAAAAATAAAAAGAAATTAACCACCTATAAGAAAGGGTGTTTAAATGATTCTTAAGGTTCTATAAAATGTAATTAACGAACCAATGATAAAATAATTTTTTTAATTTTTTTCATAAGACATGGCAACATTTAAAAAACAAAACATTTAACCATTTGGGGAAGGGGAATTGAATTTTAATTAATTTTTTAATGGAATTTGATTTTTAATTATTTATTAAATTACCATTTGCCAATGGAGTGTCTTCAATTCGATAAACAAACTCTTGAAACACATGACATTTATGAACAGTTCAGTAGAGTGGTAGGTTTTTTGTATAGGGGAGGATTATTACGGTGACCATCGAATTTGGAATAAATATTAACTTTTATGAAGGAGGATTCGTAATATATCGACTATCTGACTATGCCATATCTCGAACTATTTACAACTAATTGTTATAGATATGGACAAGATAATTAATTAATTAAAGTTATGTATCTATAACCATCGATTTCTCATTCATTCAATTACTCACGCATATACATGGTAGGTTTGTTTTACATAGCAGGTAGATCACCTGATTGTATGTCTTAAAAAAATAATAGTGAAAATTTTCTGGACTCTTTTTGTGCAATCTAAAAAATAAGACGTCACACGAAGCTTACATACCCCTCCTCCATCGATCCCGTTAATCAGGATGTAACCTCCACACGTGGAGAGAAAATACGACTCTACCTCCTCTATTTACCTTCTATTCATCTCCAGTGTTGTAATTTTAACTGGGGATTGGAGGGACCTAGCACTGCCACACTGAAGGATTCCTTTGAGATATTTTGGGTATAAAAATTCAGAGGTTTACATCCATGTAATAGAAGATTTTTTCCGAAATAGATATAGTGTGAGCGTCATAGGAAGTATTTTTTTTTTAAATTTAAAAATCATTAAGTTTCTACGATGTATTCACGATTAGAAAACAAAAAGTTGCTTATTTTATGAGACCTACAGAATGCTTACTTGAAGCTTTTTGTGAGCTTGAATGGTTTGATAGACCGATTCTTGCCGTTAAGCATAGACCCTATGAATGATCTCTCATATGATTTTCATAATTAAAAGTTTCGGCTGTTGAAGAACAATCAATGTTCCTAGGTTTTTCGTAGGAGTTTCCTGATGTTAAACAATTGCTTTCACTCGAACCTATTAGACCACTTGATACCGAATGATAAAATGTCATCTTCCAACTTTCTCTTGCTGTGAGAACTAGGAAATAAGCGTTTGCTGTTTTCATCTTGTTAGGACTGAGCTGTAAGGTACGCTGTATGAAAAAAACATGGTATTACTTTTATTTCAACAATAACGATGCACGTCTAATGGAGTTTTTTTTTACATTAATTATATAATATGTTAGTTAAGTAAACTCAACCGGATTATTTAAAAGATTTAGAAACTTTAATCTTTTGGAGATGGATAATTAGCCGACTGTGAAAAGTATAAGGATGAAACAAAATTGTCAGGAATTTCAGTCGAAGTTTCTTTACTGAGTTAGCCGATTTTTCGACACCATGGGTCCACCGTCTGGTCTAAAAATTGAAAATATAAAATAGAATTAAAAAAATGATAAGTTTGAAAGTATAAGAGTGAAGAATAACACTAACAAGATAATATTAATAAGAATAAATACATAAGATAATAGTAATTACAGTAAGAAGTTCTTATTTATTGTATTGTTTTTGTTCTCTGATTCATTTACACTATTCATTTAGTTTATTAATTCTTACTTTTGATATTTCTACGTGTTTCATTTATTTATATCACAAAACGTTTTCTTATTATATTTCAATGTATTTATTATTTATTTGTTTTGTTTGTTTCGATGTCCAGACGCAAAACATCCAGTCATCAACGCCCGCTCAACTAAATAAAACTACTTTTGTACTGTTTAGGTGTTGGTACAAAAATAAAATAAAAAATAGAAGATAAAAAATAATATAAGATAAAAGAATTAATAGAATAAAAGAAATAAATAATAGACACTTATAGATAATAAGATAGAGTATACAAATAAATAAACTAAAAAAATAGCAATAAAATCAATGAACTTTTAAAATTAAAAAAATAATCTGCCTTGGATCATTAGTTATAACCTTATCATATATTTTTTATAATTTTTTCGTTTTCTAGGGACTTTATGACTTTGGTAAGTATTTGTTCTTGATTAATTAGGAATACAGATATATTCTGAGGTACTCAGAGATCTTTTAACCTTGCGGTGTAAAAAAGGGCAATATTCCAAAATATGCTTTACAAATTAATTACTGGTCACACTTTTGATATCTGGAGATAAGATCTTTTGTTAGAAGGTGGAGGTGTGTCAGTCTAGTATGTCCGATCCTCAGCCGCGTGAGGACGACCTCTTCTCTACGACTGCTGCGTTTGGAGCTGCTCCACGGTTGCACCTATTTATTATTATTTACCATATTTATTATTATTATGTTTATATAATCGTTATCTCATTTTTACGTTGCACCTTTTTCTTCTCTTATACTTTTATATTTATAATTTTTCTTGTTTCGTTCTTAATTCTTATTACTATTATAAAAATGTAGAAATATCAAAAGTAAGAATTAAAAAGCCAAATGAATAGTGTAAATAAAATCAAGCACAAAAAAAATTCAATAAATAAGAACTTCTTACTATTATTCCTCTTATTTATTAATTATTGTTTTTGTCCTGTTACTGTTATTCTTCATTCTTATTACTCTTACACTTTTATATTTATCATTTTTCTGATATTATTTTATATTTTTAATTTTCAGTCCTGATGATGACCCATATATTTGGGTCGTAACGTCGACTAACTTATTAAAGACATTTTGACTAAATTCCTGTCAATTTGATTTCATCTGCAGAAACTTTGTAGTACAGACTCCTTTTTATCGAATTATTAACATCCGCCTGAAACTTCATAAATAGTTTCATCTCATCGTAACCTACAACTATTTTATTTACGAAAATTCTTGTATTTGGGTCTTTTTCAATGTGGAGGGGGACAAACAGTGTCTATTTAATTAGGTACAAAAAATCATAAATACTCATTTCCTTTTTACTTGGATCGTAACATAATTTGATCACAAAATTGATAAAAAAAGGTAACCTACAAAAATATTGGGCCGTTTGTCCTATATAACCTCCTTATTTTGACAATTGGGGGCGCCAAACGGCTCAATATTTTTGAAGGCCACCTTTTTTCTCGACCTTGTGATGAAATTATCTTACGATCCAAACAGAAAACAAATGTGTATTTACGAGTTTTTGGTACCTAATTAAATAGACCAATTTTGCTCCCCTCCAGATTTAAAACGCCCCAATTCCATGCGTTTTCATAAATAAAATAGTTGTAGGTTACGATGAGATGAAACTATATACGAAGTTTAAGGCGGATGTTAATAATTCGATAAAAAGGAGTCTGTACCACGGACTATAAATGATAATGGAAGTATATAATTCTCTAAGGAATTTTTTAGTGTTCACTGATTATTTTCGATGTTAATTATCGCTGTTGTATCTTGTTATCGCCGATAGTAATTTTTCTTTTAAAGCACCCACATTATCCTGATAAGTGATGTTATCGTATTCTTGAGGTAGCGGGTGAGCACTATACTCAAACCCATAATTAACCCACATTTTCCTATCCTCCCGTTCTGAGGCTATTGGAAAATATCCAAATATTGTAATATTTATTAATGAATAATAAACAGAGATAGGGTAATTGGTTTTTGCGCGGTATTTATTAATGTATTGGCATTATTAATTAATACTTAATTATTTAAGTATAAACAGAAAGGTAATTGATACAATTAGGTTGAATGTATGTATATGGGAGTGTGTATTTAGAGATAAATAAAAATATCAATGCTAAACAAAAAGAGTTATTGCGGCCTCCTGTAGCACTGTCTAAACTTATGGTGGCCTCTAATGATAAAAAGACTCCGCCTATGATCTTGATGATAAGATGTTATGGAAATCACTACAGCTCTATGTATAGATTTAGAAATGTTTTGTGATGATGCTCAAAAAGAAAATTCGCAGACAATTTAAAAAAAAATAAATTATTTATTTTTTTGTGCGTTAATTAAAAGCCTATCAGTTCTTTTTTCACTAATGTAATATTTTACATTTTATTTCTGGTTCAAATAATTGTCTTATTCCTGGCCTTATGTTTGTATATATAAACATATATATTTTTGTTTATCACTAAATACACACTCCCATACATACATTAAACTTAATGATATCAATTCCTTTTCTATTTATACTTAAATAATTAAATAGTAATTAATAATGGAACTACACTAATAAATACTTCTCAAAAATTAACATATGTCTGTTATATATATATATATATATATGGAATCATTAAATTAGACATAATGGTTGAAGACAGTTTTAATTATGATTTATTTAAGTTAAATAAATCGGCTGCAGCTAAAACAAAATAATGAAATGAAAATAAAATTACTTGATTATATAATGTTAAACACATTATTTTGTTATTAACGGGGTTTTTGGAAATTAAATTGTAAAAGATAATAGTTACCTGGAATTTCATGCATAATGAAATTATGTTTACCCCATGATTTAAACGTTAAATTGTTTTTGCTGCTCAGTGGAAGGTTACGCAAGCGGAAGGAACTTAGCTGCATTATATCACGACCTAGCCAATCAAAGAACCAATTTAGTTTCCAATTCTATATTTTTCTCAAAACTCATCAACTATTCATAAATTTATTGAGAGTCTTTGTATTTATGCTGTATATAATACATTATATTTTGTGTATATTATACA
This sequence comes from Nezara viridula, assembly GCA_928085145.1. Taxonomy (NCBI): domain Eukaryota; kingdom Metazoa; phylum Arthropoda; class Insecta; order Hemiptera; family Pentatomidae; genus Nezara; species Nezara viridula. The sequence goes on along the minus strand of OV725080.1, from coordinate 87,583,595 downwards.
TGTATAAATGGCTATGGCTATACAAATATAAGTATTTCAATTTATAATAAATAGCTGATTTTCTTTTCTTTCTTTTTTTTTTTTTTTTTGGGCCCATCTCTTCCTCGCATTTTAGGCTATACGGGCTAGGGGGCGAGGGTGGAGGATTAATGCCAGAGCCAAAAGCCCCTTGGCACTAGGACGCGAACTCGTTTTTATTTTATCATTAAATTTCGGTTAGCTGGCAACGCGAGTTTTACACTGTGTTAGTTTGCTCAGCCAATCCGTCCCTAAATAATAAATAACTATTAAATAAATAAAATAACAAAAATTAATTTTAAAGTACACCGGATTTTTAATTTAATTTACCTATATATGTAATATATAGTTAGGGAAAGTATTGCGATCTTGAAAATTTTCGAATCTGAGTTTTCAACGGGAATATACGTTTTGAGGTCCCCTGAATCCAAATAACCAAGTCCCGAAAAATGTGACTAGTCTAGCTCAAAAACGAAAAGTCGTACAAAACTAATATTACGTATTTAAGATAGGTAAATGCCTTGGATGTGACAGCAACTTTTTCGTCAAATCCAACTGACACCTTGTGGCAATTTAGATCAACGGTTATTCACATTTTTCAAAAACGGCTGCAACGATTTTGGTTAAACTCGGTGTATCATTGTATAATTAAGTGATCTTTAATATCATTGAAGTCTTATACCCATTGACGTCACTTTACATGGCTTCAATGTTTAATGTCTTCCTCGAAAGTACCTTTAATTTGATTTATTTTAAATAATTAACTATCTCTCATTATTAAGAGTTTACAAAAAATGCTAAATAAAACTTTTGAAAGAATTTGATAATTGATAATTGATAAATGGACAACAGAGGGAAAATGTTTATTTAGGTGTAAAATGAATCTCCGGAAATACTAGTTAGAAACTATACCTATAATATATCATTGGAAAGCGGAGAATTTTATAAAAAACAATATCTAATATAGAAAGTAATAATTCGTCAAAACTAATATTATTTAACGGAAATCGTATGTTTTCATGGAAATTAACTGAAATTTACTAACTGAATGTACACTTTTTTAATTTTTTTTAAAAAAAGTAATCCACCTAATCAAGGCAGAAGCATTCCTAAAAAAACTATTTCATAGTACTTTGAAATATAAAAATATGTATAAAGCATATATTTATAACCTTAAATACATTTACTGTACTTTAATAATTCTAGATCTGATATTATATTTAAATAATTAGATATCAACGTCGGTTTATTCCGAAAAATCGTCATGTAACCTTTTAGAAAATTAAATTAGTGAATAATTTGATGAATTTTCTCTTTTTTAAATCCAAACATTATCCGCTTAAAATTAGTGTGAGAACTTTTACCTACCAATGAAAGGCAATGAAAATCTCGCAATTTCATTTTAGTAAACTGATACAATTAGTATAAAAGGAGTTCCGAGGTTTTCATTGTCCTACCATTGATATAATTGATAGGGTTTTTGTTATTTTACTGGTCTTAATGATTTGTTAGCTGTAAGCTTTAAGATATAGCTCTGTTGAAAATGCACTTCAAAAATTTTATAGTTGCTCAACATTGTCAGAAAATAATTTCTATTCAAAGTAGAGAGGTAAGTAAAAGTTGCATGTTGTGCGCACCAGACTTTTTATTTAGTTTTATATTAAATTTTATTAATTACATATGTTTCGGAGGAATATGAGCGTAGATACATTAAACACAGAGTTTAGCTTTGTACTTAAAACTAGCAAGCATTTGTTTTCGTTTATCTTGATTCTTAACTGTCCTAAATTTTTACGCCGTTATTATTTTGGCTTCAGCTTTTTGCGTATAAAATGGTGGTTGTGTATGCTTCTTCGTCCTGCTTTGGCGGAGTTACAAATCACAGAGATCATTGTATTGTTGATTGGACGATTTTCAATTTCCGCATATTTACTTTATGCTATATTAAACCAATTAATATATTTAAAATCAATATATCAATATATTAATATATTGGCAATTAATATTCCATCAAGTACTAATATTTTTTTAAGTGTTTTAAAATTGTCTACAATCAGTCGGAAAGTCGTATGGGTGGATAAATCGGATATTTAAAAAAAAAAATGTTAATTTCAAAATATTCTTTATAACTAAATGGTTTTCTATAAATAATTATTTAGTATATATTACCTTTTGGAAACGAGATCGACATTTTTAATAATTATTATTATTTAATTTCTTATGATATATACTACTGTTACTACTGATATAACTGTATACTGTATACCGCTACTGTTTCAGCAAAAAGTCGTATGTAAAAATTGAGTGTTTTTTTTTTTTAGAAAAGCATAAAAACTGCTTATTTCCTCATGATTTATTAGTATGATTTTATATTTTATTTATAAAGAAGATGGCCCCGTGATCTCCTAATATAATATTAGAGTGCTATCAATGGACGTTACTCAACATGTGTTTCATGTCATCATATCCATGTACGAATTCACTAGATGAATTTTTTTATATACAGTTTTAAATATCATATAAATAATAATAATAAAAAAATATTTTATTTTCCTCTACTATTTTCAGTAGTAGTAGACTACTTTTTGTAGTTGCAGCCTACAAAATATCATCTTTAGCACAATAGAATAAAAATGTAATAAACGATCTTTTGTACTAACAGTAGCAATATGTACAATATAAAGAGCTTATATGTCAAACAATGGCTTTTTCGTGGTTACTCATATCTTATAGAACTCATATCATCGGCTTCCTATCTAATTAAAGACTGGTTTATTGGAAAAGCAGAGGAAATTATGGTGATTTCCTCATTCCAAGTTGGGATTTTCCTGTTTATTATAGCTGGCTTCCGAGGGTTGGCTAATAAACCTCCACCATTTAATTTCGCCGCTATTTTCGTGTTCATTTAATGAAAACGGAATTGGGTTATATTCAGAGTTAAGGCTATGGAATTTCGTATCAAGTCTGTTATGTGGGCCTTGCTTATATGCTCATATGCGGTCTCTATTCTTCTTTTATACCGCTATAAAAAGCCAAATGAATTTATATGGTAAGCCCTAAAAAGTCTTAAAAGTTTTGATGTAAACAGTATTGCATTAGTGGTAGCTGTAGTTAACTGATCATAAATAGCTGAACTTTACTTGAATCTAAAATAATTAAATGAATTATAAAATATCTATTATCCGTGAATTAGTTAATCATTTTTCGTAGGAAAAAATTGTACGTTTATCTTTTTTGTGTAATTATGTTTCTAAAACAATATTATCATCACTCCATTTTAGTCGAGAAATTAATGCCAATTATTTTTATTTTTTTTTTAAACTACCCTTATGCCTTTAATAAAACCAATAAAGTTTCAGTTAGTTAAATCTATTGTGAATAAAATATTTATATTTTTTTATTTATTTCATAACTTATAATAAAATAAAAATAAGTATAAATAACTACAATATTAAAATCAGTAAAATATTTTTAGTATCAAATAGTGTTCAAAATATTTTTTTAAATTTTAGTATTAGGTTAATAGAATATACCAGGATCTTGGTGATTATTTTACAAATTTCACAGCCGTTCATTTAATTACCTATGTGTTTAGCTCCATTAACCTCCTACTCTCCTAATACTTTTTAGGCTATCTAATACTTTAGATTTTAGACTAAAAATTTGTACGAGAAATGTTTGTTTTGGATAAAAAATTTGTTTAGTTGATTAAAAAAATTGATTTATGTTGATAAAAAATAATACAATCTGAACTACATAAAACATGTAAGTTAAAGTTATTAAATTTGAGGAACGTAGTACAATTAAATAACCAGTTATATAATTTGTAAAATGGGGGTTAGTCCGCCGTTAGTGGACCAGGGGATACCACTTAGTATAAATATATAATTGATAAAAATAAATTGATTAGAAAAATACTACTTACTACCATGGGACAAAACTTCTTTACGATCATCGTTCAGATCTTTCATGATTTTGATATTACCAGTTTCTCTTTTATAATATTACCAGCCTAATGGCCTGAAAATAATAATTGTTTTAATATTTTTTAATGCCGCGCATTTTATCATCATTCAATTACTAGGCAGTTCATGCAACGTTTATAGTTTTTTATAAATTTTAATTTATATATTATTTATTGAAGTGTTATTGTATATACACTTTTGTTTTTGTTATTGTCATTTAGTCTATATTGAATAGTTTTAAGTATCTTATTACATGTAGCATTTTAGAGAGATGAAGAGAGAGCAGGGAGAGAAAGGGAAATTAAATAGGGGGGAAAAAAGTACTTGAACAAGGAAGGAAAAAAGATATATATATATATATATATATATATATATATATATATATATATACATATACTTATTAACCACTACTATATATTTATGTATAAGCTTTATTCATTAATCACATGGACATAAAGATTAATCATAATTCTATGTGTCCAGCAACCCGATATAATTAGGCAGCAAGCTTTTATATTTATCATGAAAATAAAGTGTTTCTCTCTTGATCTCAAAACGATTTGGATTGGTTATATGCGTTTTCAAATTTTAAGTGTTCATAAGAGGTTTGAGGCATCGATTTCAAGATCTCATTTTAATCGAAGAAGATTTGAATGTTTACGTTTTTAATTACATTAAATTTAACATATTTAACAACTATAAAAATTTAACATTATAGTATATTATTGTTTTATGTCATTGCTCATTATGGATTTCTATGTTATAACATATCAATTGATTTTGATTTGATGTCAGAGCATTATTCATCATCAGAAATCATTCTGTTAATATCATTTTAAAATTCAATTGCTTATCGCTTATAAGAAAATTAGTTTCATATATATATTTTTTTATCATGTCTTCGAAGACCTTCTCCTATTTTCTCAAATTTGAATAAAAAAAAAATAAAAATTATCCTTTGTATTCATACTTTTACTTTTAATAGTATTTTAATTATATGGATAATTTTTATTCAATAATTCGTAACTTCATTGGGTAAGTACTTTCCCTGCTGTCGGAGAGAAAGTGACTTTTGATGTAATTGTTGATTCATTTTTGATTAACAGTTGAACTCACGATGTGATGGCTGTATAAGCCCTTCTCCTCTTCCTCATTATCTTTTATTTTTTTTTTTTTTTACTCTTAATCGCTACCTATCTTTTTGTTCTGACTATTATACAATTTTTCTTCTTATATTGTCCACTTCATTTAACATCTTCATGGAAGCGTATCGGTCTGAAGGAGAGTAATAACAAGAAATAATCTCATTTGGGTTTATTATTTTCAATAATGAACAATTGTAAACTGCCAAGAAAAACAAAAAGTTAACATCTTTCCCCTCTCCCTCGAAGCTTAATGTTTTACGTTTCGCGGTAGGTAGAAACAAAAATCCAATGAATAAAAATTATGCCCCAAAAGATGCTGGCTAAAAAGTTTCTATGGATGGAAACTTTTTTCAGCGAATTAATCAAAATGCAAATTACAATTATTTTTGGTGGATTATGTGCATGGTTTTTTAAATAATAATAATTTTGCCTTTAAAATGAAAAACAAATAATCGAAGTCGAATTGCTCGGCATATGATCTAATATATAACGTTAAATAAGGCAATAATGACCCTAATGGTTGTAGCCTTAATATATATATATATATATATATATATATATATATATATATATAAAGTTATTACAACTTTTCAGATTTATTTGATTTTATTACTTTACATTTAAAAATTATGAGGTAATATTATGTCTGTGAAAGTAGTTAAGATTTTTGATTGAAGAATAATTTGGTTTTCTAATTTTTTTTAACCAAAAAAAGAATGAAAAATCTGTACTTAATTAAAATTAGGCTACTTTTGTTTTTCCCTCCCTATAAGTGGTAAGAAATGTAGTGTGACACATCACACATATTTAATATGTTCTTATTTAGAAATCATAAACCATTGTTTAATCATTTGTAGGGTTTGTATGCAATAACGAGTGTTACAATTTTCTTTTCAGAAATTTTTAATTCTTTATTCTGTTAGTTTATTATTTTTTGGGGGAAATATATCGTTTTCAATTTTCAAATTTTAATAACGATTGCAAAATTTACCCAACATCACTCGGCACGTGTACTTCGGGTTTGACATCCTTGACCTAGGAGACTCGGTTCGAATCCTTGCCAATTACAGTTCAATCGTTTCTCTACAGAAAGCAAACGATCTTTGACAGAATTAGAACCATGCTTTGACGGTCCCTTCTTTAGGCCACTTGATCTTAACAGTCACTTGACACGCTGACGTCACTGTTTCCCAAGAATACCCCAAGTAGAGAATCGTACACTTCTCTCTGTACCCCTCTGTACTTAGACTTTTCGTTACTGTAATTTTATTTATTTGCAATTTATTTTTATAAATTTAAAATATATTAACATTTTAATAGCTTCTAGAATTTCACAGGTATGAGAACCCGATCCTTGGAACCTCTCATCTGCCGGTAGAACAATATTTGCTCTGTCCTTTTTCAAATATATGACAACGATTCATGTAAATACGTAGAATTTTTTTGTATTTATTCCCAAATTATCAAGTTTATGATGTTATGATTGTTGTAAAAATACAACTAGTTCCAAAATATTGCACATTTTAAGCATTCTGTTTTTTTTTCTTCCCTTAAGGGGGAAAGGGCGAGGGATCAATGTCAGAAATAATAAAAAAACCGAAACCAGGGTTCGAACTCGTAATTATTTATTTACCAGATTACAGGGCAATTATTTTGTATGCAAGGCCACCTTGCCTTCGACTTTACTAGAAATACTAAAAACAAGCGCGTGTGCTTTGGGTAAGTAGAATTTGGAGTAAGTCATTGGTAGGCGTGAGGGAAAGGGGTACCCAGCGGCATCCCTTCATATCTTAATTTTAATATTTATTGTTAGTGTAGGAGATCCCTCATCTTCTTTTGAACCTTCAACATATGTTATAGGAGATGTTGATTTTGTTCATGCCTTGAAATGAGAGAGTTGGTATGTCCAGGTAAGCTATTGTAAAATCTCTTGTTGTGTGTTTGTATGTGGTATTTAACTGTTGGCATCAGTTGGTCTTTATGTATAATAATGTTGACGTATCAAGGAGCTTTTATTATTGTGTAAGGAGTTTTTATTGAAACGTTTGTAATTTACTTAAGTGGACCTTTTTGGCTGTCCCGTACATCTTTGAAACGTAGGTCCAAACGAGCTTAAGTGTATATGTTCAATTTTTTGTCTAATTTTTAATATCGAACTCCTTGAAAGGATTGAATATTATATATATATATATATATATATATATATATATATATATATATATATACATAATATAGTGAATGTCAGATGTCAATTATTCGTAAGGGATTACTTAGTTGATTTCGGAACTAATTAAGTCGTAGGTGGGGCTTTAATGCAGAGCCTAACTTGCTCATCAGGGACCAACTTGGAAATTAAATTTTGGCGCAATCACGAGCCATCTGTGTGGGCATTAATATCAAACTAACTCAACCGCCTCAATTCCCTCACCGCAAACCCTGAATCGGAAAATTTGTCTTACTAAATGATGATTAAATTATTAATGATAATTGAATTATTCAATGATTTTTTTTTCACTGTTAGAATCAATAAATGAGGATGTTTTGATGACGACGTTTGCCGGTGATGTTTGCCGACGAACACTTGATATTTAATATATTGCTGATAATAGTGTACGTTTTTAATTATTTTCGTAGTTGGATGAATGGATAAGGTTAGATGTAATTATTAATGAAATATATATGGAGAATAAAGATATTATAAAAGTTCGAACTCAAACTAGTTATGATAAATATACAGATAAAATAAATTAAAATTTGATAAGATGGAGCATCCAAGTACACTCTGTATTGTACTTTAAAAATTAATTATTTTATACTAATTGGTCTAAAGGAAAAAAGTTGAAAATGTATCTAATGATAATAATAAAATATATTTCGAACATACTTTTTCGCCTCAAATTATTTTGGCAAAATATATTTTTTAGACATTAGTTGATAAAATTTAATTTTAATTAACTAATGCCACGTATTTTTAAAATTAATTACTGTACAACAATCGTTATCAAGGTAATTAGAATTAACTCTTTTCTGTTCGAGATAGGTCCATGCATCAAGTCATTTTGTTGGAATTTTTCTTTAGAATTACCTCATAGACTTTGACCATTAAGAAATGTGGCACCGTGTACATATGTATATATAGTCATAATAAGTTTATTTAAATAACAATAACAATTTACTAAATGTACATAAAATAGGTCATGTTTTGGTACAACATTTCACACTAAAGGTATTATAAATTTTAGTACCATGATTTGTTATTTAACAGTAGGGAAAATTATAAAAAAACTACATTTTTAATTTTTTCGGCTTATTATCATATATTTTGTTTTGCCTTCATTTACTTTTGTAGCCCCTTTGTAGCCCGATCTGCTCTGCCTCTCTTATCAATGTTGTAGCAAGTTTCACAATGTCTTCTTGATTACTTTTAACGACAGCTATATCGCCTGCGTATCCACGGATTTCATGATTCATTCCGACGTGGACCCCTCCATTTTCCTGTGATGTTGCTCTTATTATGTTCTCCAGAGCTAAGTTGAACAACATTGGTGATAGGCCATCTACCTACATAAAAATAATAATATTGTAAATAGAAATTGGTATATAACATATAGTCAACAATAATAATAAGATAAAAAACTATATACATTTAAATAAAAAATATTGTATATGTTACATATGTTAAGCAATTAATATTTTGTACAGTTTTATTTTGGCCAGTTTTTATTCAAGTGAAATATGTTTTACACGTCTGTGTTTGTATCTTCTTATGCTTTGCTTATTGTAATGACCTACTATTTTAATTAAGGGATTCACTGAAGTGTTAGTTGTGTTGACGATATTTCTCGGTCTGGGATTATATGAATTGTTTAACTGTCTGAAATTCCAAATCGTTTAATACGTTGGTTATGCTTGTGTATCTGAGATAATCCTTTATGATTCTCATAAACGGATTTTGTATCCTTTCTATTTTTTTACAGTTTTTTAATTTTATTTTTAATAGATTTTTTATAGTCACATGTGTAAAGATAGATCGGATCATAGAAGGTTTTGATCGTGAAGAAATCCACTGAAATTATTACTGAATCATACTCAATTTTGCCTACAATTCGATTACGTAAATTTTTTGATACCGATCACCGGTGATGGTGCGGAGGGAAGACTCGAAACGAGGAACTATAGTTGCAGTTGATAGTTACTCTATAATTAGTAATTATCGTTAAGATGGCTACCATAATTATAGTAATCAATTTGAAGATATGCTGAAGGGAACTCGGAGGAACCATATTCACCTCCGTAGCCGGCGAAGGAGTGATGTAAGAACGCCCTTGCCTCCCTCCTTTCGAGAAAGTGATTTTCACTTTCGTTCCATGCTCTTCCCCGTACCGGACCGCTCTCATAATGTTATCTTACGCGCATTCGGTAACTCTATTTATAAGTATATATATTTAATAAAATTAAACATTATTATTTTTATTCTACACTATAAGAAGATTATTATAAATAGTAAACAAACACTATTCTTGTTGGTATATAACTATATAAGGTATATAACTAATATGTAAAGCTAATCTTTACATGCCTTCACACAGTTCTGCCTCATTCCAAAACTCCTTTATTGCTCGCTCTGTCAATTTCTGAAATTACCTTCCTATCAAAATTCGACATTCACTATCCATATCCACCTTTAAAACCCTCCTATTCCAATTCCTATCCCCAAAACAGTCAGATAGTTGCTAATTTGACAACATACAATTATTTCATGCCATTCACTGTCAAACATCAATGCTATTCTTTGCTAGATTAATTTTCTTATAGGATAAAGATTTTTCTACTCTTGATGTCACTGAACGCATCTATTGGTAGTTTATAACTATTATCTTTTATACACCACTAAATTCTTACTTATTGTTACGTTAAGAAATGATGATGATGTATTTATACATTAATCAACATTTAAATGATAATGTATTTATATATTAATCAGGAACTTTGTATTGTCAGGTTCAGCTTTCTGTTTTCTCAACAGAAACACAAAGCTTATTTTAATGAAGAATTTAATATATATTTTAATTCTTTATTGTTATCTTTAAAGTGTTTACTGGTCTATCAGTGCAAATAGCTTTAAGTTTTGTCATAGTGTTAATTGTTTTGTATATAGTTTCGTTTGTTTTGTATATAGAATGCTTACCTTATATTTTCTTTATATTATTTCTTTTTATCTATTGATTTTATTTTGGCCAGATGTAATCTTTTAATTTTGTTCTATTTTGTTATTCTCAAGGGACAGTGTCCCAGAATAAAGTTATTTTCTATCTATCTATCTATCTATGCAGTGGACTCTCGATAACTCAAAATTCAATGGACAACAAGAAAAATTCGAATTATTGATGCTTCGAGTTATTAAGAAGTTTATAAAAATATAAATTTTCTTGATATCTTGTCCCACAATTTTATTTTATATTATAATCATTATTTTATATGTACATTTTGGCGCTTGGCCATCAGCATGTCTGCAAAAAATGCTCAATTACATATATATACAACCTGCTTAAGTAAATAATATTTTATATAATCGCTACTTAACTTTAAAACAATTTTTAAAAATATAATTTACAACAATTTTCTGAGCAAGAAAAATCCGAATTACCGATGCTTTGAGTTATCAAGAAGTTAATAAAAATATAAGTTTTCTTTTCTTCTGTAATCTTTATTTTAATGTTGGTTTCGTCGTTTGGCCAGTATTTCTGAAAAAAAAGAAGTTTATAAAAATATAAATTTTCTTGATATCTTGTCCCACAATTTTATTTTATATTATAATCATTATTTTATATGTACATTTTGGCGCTTGGCCATCAGCATGTCTGCAAAAAATGCTCAATTACATATATATACAACCTGCTTAAGTAAATAATATTTTATATAATCGCTACTTAACTTTAAAACAATTTTTAAAAATATAATTTACAACAATTTTCTGAACAAGAAAAATCCGAATTACCGATGCTTTGAGTTATCAAGAAGTTAATAAAAATATAAGTTTTCTTTTCTTCTGTAATCTTTATTTTAATGTTGGTTTCGTCGTTTGGCCAGTATTTCTGAAAAAAATACCTATATAAATATTCTGCTCAACTAAATAATCTTTTATGTAATCTCTACTTATCTTTAAAACGATTTTTTAAAATTTAATTTTCAACTATCATCTGCTATTCCTATTTACATAATGTATTTTGACTTGTAAAAAATCCAACTTTGTTTTCATCTATTTTTCATGTCGAATAAACAATGGTCACTTTATTTAAAAGGCAAATTATATTTAAATCACATATCAAATTATCAAAATTCTAAAAAAACTTAAATAATAAATTAAAGGATTCAAAAACACGAATGTTTCAATTCACTTTAAATAAATCTAAACAATTAAAGCCTGTTATTTCATAACCTATTCCAATATAAATTATTACATTGTATTAAAACAACATCTTACCTAATTAATTTATTTTATTGTTTTATTCGCAGTAACATATATTAATCATTTGGCCTTTATAACCTCATTATTTTGACAGATTGACGTTGTAGATCACGACAAACAGTGAGTATTTTTGTAGGCCATCTTTTTCCCGACTTTGTGCTCAAATTATCTTACGATTCAAGTGGAAAGCAAATAGGTATTTACGATTTTTTAGTACCTAATTAAATAAACAAAGTTTGCCGACTTCCAGATTGAAAACGCCTCAACCCTGAGAATTTTCGTAATTAAAATATTTGTAGGTTACGATGAGATGAAGCTATTTACGAAGATTCAGCAGGACATTAATAATTTGAAAAAAAGGGTCTGGAACACGGACTATCATTTTTGGTAAACCAAATTATAAAAAAATTTCTCGTCTCATTTTATGGACGTTTACTCTAATGCTTGTCCATTTCCGAAACTGTACTACACCTTCCTTCTATTGTTTAACATTGACTGCACATAGGAGCTCATAAGGGATATGTTGCTACATATAATTATCTTTGAATATAAAGTACAATTTCAATATTAGAAATATATATGGCGTGGTAAAATACTTGCGCAATTACTTCTAGGCCTTAACTCACTAGCGGATCCAGGATTAAATTTTGGGGGGAGCTTCAGCCCGAAATCTTTTTTTTTTCATAAAAATAACGATAATTTCTTTGGAAAAACAGAAAGAAACTAGCTACCTATATGAAATGGTGTTTAAGTTATTCCTTAAGTACTTTTAAATGTAATTACACGAACAATAATACTTTAAGAGGTATTTTTTAAATTTTTCTCCCATAAAACATGGTTATATTTTTACATTTGGGGGAGGGGGGGTTCAGCCCGAAAGCCCTCCCCCCTCCCCCCGTAGCTCCTAAGCCCGTGCCTTAACTTTACCATCTAGTCGACTACTGATTTTCATAATTGATTTTAGTTTAAATATTTTATTCATTCATGTAGATTAAGTATTATTGATTTTTATTTTTGTTCTTCGAAATATTAGGAGAGGGGTGACGAAATGATATTCTCGCTCCTTCTCTATTATTTATTGATTTATTTTATTTTTTTAAGGAAGGAGGATTTTTTAAGAGGAGAGTTAAAGAACTTGTTGAGTACATGAATACACACCCTTCGACGTATTGATAATCAATAAAATTATTTTTTTAAATCCTTCATACAAATAAAATAAAATCATTGAAATGTAAAAATAATGAATAATATTATATTTTAGTCTTGCTTTGATAATGTAGTTTGATTCACAAAATGGGTATATTACTTATAATTTTAGTAGAAAACAAAGTGTCTAAGAGCTTCGCACAACCATGGATTTTTTACCTAATCCAAGATTTAACAGGAAGTAACTTATTATCAATAAGTCTGGCATGCTTGGTCGTTCCTCTAACCTTACTTGAACGTTCCGTAAAAAAGGAATATTTTTATAAAACTCAATGAAAAAGAACTTCTTTCAATCAATTTGATTGCGGAGGCGCTTCTGTAAAAGAATTACAGAGGAGTTACGTTATTTAAAATTAAACCTTTAATTTTGGCATTAATCCACCGCCCTCTCCCCTGTTCAGGAAAGATCTTCTTATAGTCCTCAAGATGAAAAAGGAGGGGAAAAAAACTAGCTCATTAATACGTAAAATAAAATATATATAATATCTTTCCCTCTGTTCTTTGAACAGTTTTTTTTTCTGAGGTTTAAAAAGAGATATTTTTTTGGAGTTCTCGAAAATAAGATATTGCGCAGAATATTTGGCCCAAGCAAAGATCAAACCGCTGCATAATTTAATTGTTGTAAAATCATACTTCGACGAGATTAATTTCTAAAATATTGAAGAAAGTCGTGATATTGGCTTGCGTATTCTTGCTGACGTATCAACTTCACTCCGCAACTTTACTCCAAGTTGTGAAATCATAAATATCCTCCCAATTTGTTTTATTAAGGGTAGCCGAAGTGATGAAGTGGAAGACATGATGACAAGCCGAAGGTTACAACTTATGAAAAGAGCTGGTAATTTATTTGGGCAATTCCTGTGCCCCAGTGGCTCACCCCCAGGCTATTCTTTATCAAGTTGCTCGTGATCAATAGCTGTGACGTCTATCCTTCCCGTGGGATACTGTCTCCCCACCGCCTTTCTCCATGTCACAAAACACGGCAAAAATGCAAGGCACTTATTTAATGTATTTATCATATATTTGTTAGAATTTACAACTGTTGCGAAACTATAAATAAATGTATTCCTATTGATATCTCATGGAACTCAGACTTTTATATTTTGGAATAGACTTTTTCGAAAAGAATTTTTGGATTTTACCGATCGGGAATAGATTGGGACGACACATGGCGAACTATGTGGAATTCATAATTGAAGTAATGGAATTTGTAATTATTTACGTATTAAGTAGTCATGTAAAAAACAGTTTATTTATTTGTTCTTACATATTACTTATGATCTTATATATATATATATTAGACGATTTTTTTTGTATTTAATGTTTTTAAGTCGTTTTCTGTTTTCTTTTGTTTCATTTCTTATCTGTATTGTATATAATTCTATTATTTTGTAAATATTCTCATTAGTTTGATTTTGTATGTATAGTTTGTTTACTTAAGGCTTTTTATCCAACTATTTTTTAATGTAACAGTTTTTCTGGTCAGATGTTATTCTCCTTCTTTTTCTGTAACACTTTGTTATTCATAAGGGACTTCGTCTCAGAATAAAGTTATTTTTTTATTTCTAATTCTTAATAATATATATTTTTCTTCAATTTTATATTTACACCTGTCAATGACAAAAGTCACAATAACCAAATATGCTGAAAAATAATAAAATAATGCCATTCCAGACCATCGTTTCTGTATTTCCTGCAGAAAAGATCGTACCCTGAAGAATCTTTCAGGTCTGGATTAAGTCTATTGATTAGCGAAAGTAGGTCTCTCATTCAGCTCCTTTTTGCCCGTCTTTTAATAAACACATTAGCCGTAGCAATTTCGTTAATAAGTCTGTTATTATTTCCATGAAATTTTAACTTTATATTTAGGTAGATATTTAGTTGTTTTAAGTCGGTATGTTGAGTTTTTCTATTTACTTACAGGAAGTGTCTACTATTTGTCTTAAAATTGTTTATTGAAAAAAGATTAGTTTTTGTGATGTGAAATTAAACCGGTTTCGAACGGTACGTCGATTGGGAAATAGTCTAAGCTGATTCCAAATGGAATGGAGTGCTAACGGAATAAGTGTAGAACATAAAGGACAGTTACAGGTGATCGGAGTACCCTGTTTCTGTATACAAAAACATGGATATAAAAAAACTATTGTTAAAATATTAGACTCATGAGCGACGATTCTTGCTTAGAACCTTTGAATGAGGAGCTTAAACAACTTTTGCAATTTACTGCCTCCTCATAAAATCCGTCTTTGTGTTTTTAACTTTAACTTGAATTGATTCCATCGTTATAGGCAAATTAGTTCTTCGACTTTACATTAAATCAGCTACTTCGATTTTCAGAATATTTACTTCAAATCCTTTATATTCTTAAACTTTTTCGTTGATATTAAACTCTTTTAAAAGTTCTATGTTTACCTTTGCTTATTTTTTTTTTTTTTACAACTAGTAGATTTATTTTTTTCAATTTTAAAACAAATATATATACACATATATTTTTATTTCTGTTGGCATTACAGATCTTGTTCATTATTTGCTGCCTTAACAAGTCTACTCCATCTCAGCCTATCTTGGGATGTTTCTTTCTAGTTATCTGCATGCAGCTCTATTGCATGTTTGTTGATTTTGTTTATCCACCTGGTCTTTTGTCTTCTATTGACGCATTCATTGTCGTGTAGAGGCTTCCAGATGGATTTCTCGGAGCTACACCCTCATCTCATCTTAACCTTCGTTATTCGGATATTGATAGACAAGTTTCTATAAGCAGCTCTTTTTTTTTAGAATGAAAAATACTTCTATTCTAGGACAAAGTTCCTTTAGAATAACAAAACAAATACAAAATTAAAATATTATATCTGGTCTAAATAAAAAAAAACATAAAAAGTAAAAATAAAGAGAAATAAGTAAAGAAAATATTAGTTAAACATAATATATACAAAATAAATAAAAATATATATATATATATATATATATATATATATATATATATATATATATATATATATATAAAACACTTGAAACCATGCCAGTTAAAACTATGTGAAGTGGTAAAACATAAGTATATACTTGTAGATAAAAAAATAAAAAAAAATACATTACATTCCTCTTAGAAATAAACTCTGTGTTTCTGTAAAAAAAAGAAGTCGAATCTGATAGTAAGAAATGTCTGAGAATTTAAGTTATGAATTATATGTAGATACATCATTATGAGTAATATGCAATTTTACATAAAAGGTTAGCGGGGGGTATCTGACTGTTTTTGGGACTCTTTATTGGCCTTTCTTCTCCATGTGTAATGCAACGGTTATAGCTTTCCTTAGAGAGAAACTTACTGGGGTTGATTTACCTGTTGTGTTTTTTTATAAATAGTACAAAAAATATAAATAAAACTAACACTTTCATTTTAATTTCGATTTATTTTAAGAGCTTAAATGATTGAATTAAGAAAACTGTTGTTTTATATTTTTAAAAATTATTATACTATTAAAAAATAATAACGATTTATGAATATATTAAATCATTCACTATTAGTAAATTATCTTTACGTACTTAAGAATATTCCTATTGAATTTACGTTTCTATTTTTAATTTATTTTACAATTTTCTAGTATTGATAAGAATGAAAAGTTGATAAGATAAATTACCGGTTCACAAGAAATAGTTTTAGTAGTATTGTTTAGGTTTTCATATCTGTTATTCCGGCTTTGATTAAAAGGTAGTGGAATTGGTATGATTTTTTTTCTTCTCTGATATATCGTTCTCATCAAGCATCTATAACTGATTTCTTTAGGGACCTAAAGGAAACAGAGACATAATAACGTTTCATGATTAAATATTTAATCTAGTCTAGGAGAAAAAAGAAACAACTAAAAACCAAAATGAATGTATGAAAACGGTTTATTGGGTAAAATAATTATTATTTTTCTCGGTTGATAAATAATTTTTTTTAATAATTATTTAATGGATATATTTGAAGAAAACATTTATCAGGATGACACATACCGTTGACATTTTGCTCCATTGCTTTACCCTAATGTTCCATTAAGCCATTTCATCGCTCCCTCACGGCACATGATAGCCTCATCACATTCAATGTTGAAATTAGTTCTCTGGTGATCTCTCCATCGGATCCATTCGTGATTCTACACCCACGGGCGATATCTGGAGTGATAAGTCCAATTTGGTCTGGAGGGATTGAGTTTGAAGGATGTTCAGTGGCTTGATTGAAATCCGATACGACGACCTTAATGCTTTGGCACAGCTAATTGGAAGATTCACTCCTCTCTGTTAATCAGTTTAATCCCTCTATTATCTTATTAAATAAAATAATTTATTCTTAATAAATAATTTATTATAATTTAGAAACATAGCTATTTTTAATTATATATATATATATATATATATATATATATATATATATATATATATATATATATATATATATATATATATATTTAAAGGAAAATCATTGCCGAGAGTAGAAAAATTCAAATACCACTGATCCACAATAACCTCAATGAATGACCCACGGACAGAAATAGACCCGTGTATAACTAGCGCAAACAGAGCTTTCTTCTCCCTCTCATAGATATTGAAATCCCTAAAAACTCAACATTGAGAAACTAGCTACAACACTGATAAGAAAGGCAGATCGGCTTACAAGTAAATGAAGACAAAACAAAATATATGATAATAAGCCGAAAATTCCACCCCAATAACAGAATTTGCATAGAAGGAAAATCAGTCCCTCATCAAAAATCATTCGAGACTAGAAATATTCAAATACCTCGGATCCACAATAACCTCGATTAAATGACCAACGGTCAAAAGTATACCAGGGCATAACTAGCGCAGAGATTTCTTCTCCATTTCAAAGGTATTGAAATTCCGAAAAATCTCAAGAAATCTCAAATAAAGGGTGTAAAATGTTATGATAAAATCATTTCTAATAAATAGCTGTGAGACCTGGACACTAACCAGCACCTTAGAAAAAAGTATTGAAAGATTTGAGAGAAAAGTCCTCCGCACGATACCCGGAGCGATCTAGGATCTGAGCAATAACAAGTGGAGAAGAAAGACCAATAAAGAACTGCTAATAGAAAATGTTTAATCAATATGGCATGCTATGAAGGTTAAGTAAGACGGACGGGACATGTAGCCCGTAGCAATCCATCTGGAAGCCTCTACGTAAAAATGAATCCCTCAATAGAAGGCAAAAGACCACGTGGAGACAGGCAGATATATATATATATATATATATATATATATATATATATATATAGGATATATATATATATATATATATATATATATAGGATATATAGGATATATATATATATATATATATATATATATATATATATATATATATATATATATATAGGCGTTGAGCAACGCTGAGCGTGGTTAACACGTGGATAGGTGACCCCCCACACCAAGGAGAGTAGGAGGACCCCCCACGCCTCCGCCAGTCTACCCGCCAGTGTACGCAAGACCCGTCAGTCTACTGGAGGCAACTCACACCGACCGGGCGTAGGACTGAAGACCCTACCTCGAAAATCTTCATGGTCTGCAGCGACAACAGAAAAAAAAAAAGAAATGTGTATAATTTAAATGTATATATCTCTGTAAGTGTGTGAGAAATTAGTTAAGACTTTCTATTTAATGTTTAATAGAATTCACTGCAAGTTCCCTTTGTCACGAGAACTAATGATGAGAAAAACTGTTCTCGAATGCTTCAAATATGTTTTTTTGATTGTTACATATCGGTTGCACCCTATCATAAATGTTCATAAAGCATAAAGATGAAATTTTCACTGCCAATATAGCAGGTGATAGTCAATTGAAGCATTAAAAGTGTTCATAATTTATTTTATTTTATCATATTTTACTACAGAAAATTGAGGACTAGTTTATTTAATGACTTAATAAAATCACTTCATAAATATATTATATTCCAACGACATTTGAAGCTGTATGATATTTTTCTATTTAATTTGTTTGTCGTTAAAAGTCACTAAGCAGATTTTTTTGTGGAACTAATCTTTTAAGTAGGTTTTTGTGAATCTCGACCTTATTTATCTGTATAAAAACATTGAGAGCAAATCAACAGATAGAGAGCAAACCCTTTTATGTATCAAATAAAAAAATTAAAAAACGTACCGCAACTACTTTATTAGGATGTACTATTTCAAGGCCAACGGTTTTGCAAGGTAGCGATCGAGCCAGGATCACGCTTAATAGTCAGCTTTTCCTCCGTAATTAAATATTAAATTATGAGTACTCATTTTATATAGTCTGGGGGGTGCCCCAGGAGAGTCTTCCGACCCGAGTGTCGATCAACGGCTAATGAAGAATTACTTAACTCTGCAGGATTAGAACTCCCGAATCTTGAGCTCAAGAGTCCAGTGCTTAACTCACTCAGCTTCTTCACTCCTACTTATGTAACAAATATACATTTATAAAAACTGCACAATATTTTGATTTTAGGAATGGATCGTCAAATTTATATAAGTTATTTATTTTTTGAAATGTTACAATATTTCGACGATATGCAAATTAAAAAGGTAGTAACCATAAGTTGTTGTTATTAATATATTATGATATTTATCTCAATTTTTCAACTGTACTGCCAGCTGTAGAATTTTTTTTCCTGGGTCTCCTGTTATCGAATAATAAATAATTTCAACATCTGTCTTCCTATAAATAATAAAATGAAAATCGATAATAAATATTTCCTCCAAGATCAGACGCCGGATGCCGTCGTGGTGGACGGAAGGCGTGAAATCGTGTTAGAGCGAGGAAATTGTTGAGCAATGATGAATAGATCTCTGTCGGATAAGGTCCTGAGGATAGCAATCAGATGAGAAAGTGATAATTTTATTGTATGTTTCCTGGTCGGATATCTTCTCATATTTTACATAGAAAAACATGTAATCCTCTTTGTCGCTATAATGAACAGGTTTTATTAGAAAAACGCAGTGCTTTGACAATAATATCCTATAATTATGATGAAGGCCGTCGCCGCTCCTATAATTATGATCTTCTCCAATTCAAGTCCTCTGTCCATTGTCTTACTACAAGATTTCGACCTTCTGAACTTTATACTCCTTTGCTTGCTCTGCTTCTTTCTGCAATTCTCTATCTTTAAAAATTCGGCATGCTCTCTGTCTATCCACCTTTAAGACTCTCCTATTCCAATTTCTGTTCTCGTAAAAGTCAGAAAACGGCTAATCACGTATTAAGTAGTCATGTAAAAAACAGTTTATTTATTTCTTCTTACATATTACTTATGATCCTATATATATATTAGATGATTTTTTTTTTTGTATTTAATGTTTTTAAGTCATTTCCTGTTTTCTTTTGTTTCATTTCTTATCTGTTTTGTATATAATTCTATTGTTTTGTAAATATTATCATTAGTTTGATTTTGTATGTATATTTGTTTACTTAAGCCTTTTTATCCAACTATTTTTTAATGTAACAGTTTTTCTGGTCAGATGTTATTCTCCTTCTTTTTCTGTAACACTTTGTTATTCTTAAGGGACTTCATCTGAGAATAAAGTTATTTTTCTGTTTCTAATTCTTAATAATATATTTTTTCTTCAATTTTATATTTACACTTGTCCATGACAAAAGTCACAATAACCAAATGTGCTGAAAAACAATAAAATAATGCCATTGCAGACCATCCTTTCTTTATTTCCTGCAGAAAAGATGGTATCCTGAAGAATCTTTCCGGTCTGGATTAAGTCCCTTGATTAGCGAAAGTAGGTCTCTCATTCAGCTCCTTTTTGCCTGCCTTTTAATGGATACATCAGCCGTAGCCATTTAATAAGTCTGTTATTATTTCCATGAAATTTAAACTTTATATTTAGGTAGATATTTAGTTGTTTTAAGTCGGTATGTTTAGTTTTTCTATTTACTTACAGGAAGTGTCTAATATTTGTCTTAAAATTGTTTATTGAAAAAAATTTAGTTTTTGTGATTGTGTCTTTTTTTCTGAAATTTCCACTTTTGAACCACGATTCTCCGAGACGTCGATCCATGTATATTTGTGTATGTATTTAGTTTTTTTCTAATTTGCTATTTTAATGATTTGAAAAAAAAGGGAGTACACCAATTTCAGTCGTTTTATTAAGGTTTTTCTATTTATTTTGACTTGTAGGCCCCAGATCATTCTTCTGTCGAATGTATGTAGATAGTGTACTTAGTATGTTTGAGGAATTTAGTTTATACAATTTTTTTTTTTTTAATTTCTTTATTGAGTATTATAACAATCTGTCTGTTTGACATTGGTTATAGTGAGGTAGGATGACATTCACACTATATGTACAAAAAAAATAAAATAAATAGAACAAAATAATAATCAAAAGTATATACAATAGACAATAAAATAAAATAACCTAAAAAATAAGAAAATTAAAACTAAGAAAAAAAAAACACATGCATACAATACAAAATTAATGGTAATAATAATTTATACATTAATAACGTAATAATGATTTGATGCAAGTTTATTGTTTAATTAAAATTATTATTAAAAACTTTCGGAAAACAAACAATTATTCTTCCGAATTTGTTTTATATTAGATTGAATAAAAAAAATGTATAAACAAAACAATAGATGAACCCTTCACCTTACTTTTACCTTCTACTAATAAAGAAACATTTTACAATTAGGATTAGCTCTTAAAATGTAAAACATTTACAGAAAAAGACGATAGAGTCATCAATATTGTCACCTTAGAATTCAAATATAGTTATTGAAAAAAAAATGATTTCGTTGCTATATGCAGTTTTTTTTTAAAATAATTTTATTGAGGTATAATACATTTTATCACACCTTATGCAGTTCTAGTTGATTTTAACAAAAAAATATATAGTCCTTCAAATATTACAGAAATTTTACAAGACGGCGATAAAAAAGTAGTTATTTAGAAATAAATAGCAATCAAAAATTTGTTAAAAGGTTAACTATCCACTCTAGAGTATATCACAACCCCAGAATCGACATATGGGTATTAGAACATAAAATTTATTTTACTGTACTGTTATTCCAACTTATTTAGGCTTATTTAGGGATAAGAAGTACAGTCGCCAAGTCCCCTCCCTCTGTTCAGAATACCCCAACAATTAATTTGAGATGATCTTTTAATTCTGAGTATAAATCTTAATGAGTAAGATCAATTCAGACCAGACTTTAGTTTTCCCCATTACAAAAAATTCATTATAACATCTAATTCACAAAAAATATTAAAGAATTGAAAGAAGTTAGTCGACTTTTCTACATATCATGGGTGATAAATAATCAGGACGCAGTCTTTTTTTTTATAAAAAATTTAATTTTTTATTAATGCCAACATTTCAACCCAAACATGTGGGTCATCTTCAAGGCGTGGTTTGAACACTGAAGATGACCCACATTTTTGGATTGAAAGGTTGGCATAAATAAAAAATTTAATTAAAAAAAAAAGACTGCGTCCTGATTATTTATCACACAAAAAAAAAATGATTAAAGTTTAACAAACATTTTTGGAAGAAAAATGGTTATTAAGCAAGAAGAATTTATTTTTTTCAAATCTCACGAAAAGAGGAGATATGATAACAAATAAGAAAAAAATATAGTAATTTCAGAACAAAGTAGATTATTTGAACTCCATACATAATAATGTTCCTTATTTCGTTTATTTTTTCGTTCTTATTTCGTTTTTATTATTTTTTTCAATTTTCAAAAAGCTCTTCGATTATTAAATAATAAAAAGTATATTTATATAATACAAAAATAAATATATAAGGTATTTCAGTTCTCAATTGCCAAACTCTAGGGGGTAATTCTAGACAAAATTTCCAACAAGGCATGGGGCGATCCCGAACGGAAAAACATTTCAGACCAATTATTTTGTTTTTCTTAAGGTAGTCACGTTTTTCATTGAATAAGACGGAAAGGGATGATAAAAGGAACTTTAAGGAGGTCTAATAACATTACGCCGAATTATTAATCGGAATTTCAGTGATATGCTGTTCGGGTTTGGGTACTGTTGCTGGAACAGTACAGCGACCGTATTAAACCTTCTGAAAGTCCATTTTACCATTGATCATAATAAGTGTAATAACTGATTTAAAAAAAAAATGTATCTAATTTCTAATAAAAACCGTGACTACCTTAAAACAAAAATACATAATTTTTCTTCAGCCCTCCGAATCGGCCCATGCATCAAATGTATTTATTTGTTTAAAATTTTGTCTAGAATGACCATCCAATGTCTGGCTATTAAGAACTTACACACCCTTCATATAAAAAACAAAACAGAACTGGAATGTTTTGATGAGAGAACAAAAAGGAATCACGTGGAGACCAGATGAATCATTCTAATATGAGGCGATGAAGCCGCCATTGGGCCGAATCAAGGGGACTGAAATGGAAATTGGTTCTCTTTATGTTGACGGGATTGGCTCCATTTAACCGAATAACTAGCGAGAGAAATTCAAAACCCATAACCCAGCTGGTAATTTCACACCCTTGATCTCCGGCAACTCCCTGGAGTGGGGGAAACTGATTACCAAGCTCCATATACCCTGCCCTATTCATTATTCTGTGAACTATCTCTATTGAATTTTAAGTGTTTAGTGGAAACAGTATCGTTTTAATATTCAGTACTAGATCCAATCCACCAACCTCAACATGTTTCAGTTCTGTACCACGGAATATCTAAATGGCATAGCTAAAGTTCGTAAAACTTGCTTGACCTTAAGGATAATTAAATTTTGTTTTTATCATGGAATGATTAGATTTCTTTTATCATTGTATAAAGTATGTTCTGAATACAAGTCTTCTGTTTAATTTACCGGCTACCAATGTAGACAAATCTAATCTATTGCACCCACCTTGTTACGTGGTAAGATTTCAAAAGCAGAAATTAATCTTTCTCTGCATCAGGTGAACTCAAGAGCTCGACCATTTACGGTATGGATTTCTCTCTTGCTCCGTTCACTTCATGACCATTACCAAGGATGTCTAAAATAATGTTCTTTCGGGATTTTTATATTCTCTTCTCTTTTATTTTAATAGAAAAAAAAATTGTTTGTTATTTATTCTTAGTATACTTCGCTTTTATGTGATGTTGCTCATATCGCAATACCCAAAGAATATCGAATCACCATTTGTATGTATGGTTAGCACTGCCTCTTAAGGTATACTAGAAAAATTAAGAATTAATTGCATTTGTGTTCTTGAATCTATCTATCTAAATCCAAAATAGAATATATAATTAAACCTTTTTACAAGTATATGATTCTAAAATTGTTTTGTTTGCAAAAAAAAAGTTCTGGGAACCATTTATAAAATATTATCAAAATTAGATTTTAGCAAATAAAATATGATGTTTCCTCCTGGAGGTTTACTGCCTGGATACAGAAGGTTCAACTACATTTGTTGACATTCTTGCGCTCAATGCTAAGATAAAGGAGGTACTAATAGTGCCCACTAATAGATACTACGTAAAGAATTGAAACAAACGATCAGAATCAAGAATTCAAGATACAGGCAGGGAAAGAGGATATCTATAACAAATGCATATCTTACTTAAAGGAAATATATAGAGATGAATTCGGCGAGAGAAAATTCTCAATTAAAGGAGTATGTAACTATATCAGCATTTTAAGTTTAAGTTAGAAATGTTGCCAGTTCTAATCCGGCCTATTGAAGTTGGCGAGCCCGCGTATTGAATGTTCAGTCTCACATTAGAAGGGAATGGCGGCCTGCAAATAATCTTTTTCAGAAAAATATTTTAAAATCTAGTTATTGTTAGAAAAAACATACAAATAAAAAACACTTGAAGAAAATGAACTATTATGTTTTTAATTAATTATTGTTGAAACTTTGTCGTTAATCTTCAAAAAATGTAAGAGATCATTAAGAAGGTATCAATCACGCTTCTTAAGATTTCAATCACACAATATATTTTATTCAAGTTTTTTTTTTTATGATACCCTAAATTTAACTAGAAATACTTGTTGTTAGTTTAATGTAATAATACTGCTACTGAAAGCTTAATTAATTAAAATAATATAATCACTATTTTATTTGGAAAAACAATCTAAATAATGTAATCAGATGAAAACTCAGATAAAATTTAACTATTAACCTAACTTGCAAGAATACAGTTTATGTAGATGAAAATTTAGTAAAAAATAAATTAAAATTCAATTAAAGGTAACATGAGCTAATCTTTTTTTATTTTTTATTAACTACAACTATATTAATGAGAAAACATCTAATAATTTTGTACAAATATAATGACGTGACAACACTTTTTGAGAAACTACCCACTGGTAGCACTATAGTAATATGTCTACATTAGGAGATCAGGGGGCCATCTTCTTTTCAGATGCCTCGAAGGATTATCAGGAATTGAAGAGGAAGCAAGGTTAGAAACGAGAGGGTTGGGATAGTTCTGAAGTTATGAGCTAATCTAGATTCATTATTGGTTCCATGTTCAAAAATTTTAGATGGGTTCGGGGGCCCCTGAATTGCGAAGAGATACCCTACCGGTCAAACTTTAAAGACTTCCAGATTTTTACACATTTGATACACATTTTTATTTTATTTTCTTAATGATTACTGACTTCGCTGTTTTTTAGATTAACGGATAATGCATGTATGTAAGGAATATGTAACAGAGGAAAGTATGTAAGTGAATTTAATATTACAAAGAACTTTTTCGTATCCCATTTTTAAACAGTTTTTTTACACCTTAATATGAGGAGCTTTTGGCATACCTGACCATGAGGTACGGTATGCCATGATTATAGTTGCTTGACAATTAGAGAATTGTCAGAGGTTGTGTTCGAGTTAAATTCTTTTAAAGTTCCTCATATTTAAGCTATAAAATAAAATGATCATACTGAGACTGTCATTGATAAAGAACCTGATCTTTTTTTACTATAGAATATTTCACATTTTTACTTGCACCGATTGAATAAATAATATATTATAAACTTTTTTTTTTACTAAATTCAAATTGTATTTTTTTTTTCGTTAGACAATATTTAGAGCTTTTCAACCATTCATGGTTTACTTTTTCCACAACTTCATAAAATATTATAAGGGTTTAAAATTAAAAATTATTAAGCACAATTACATTTTTATTGTTTATACTAAATTTTAGAAAATTTTAAAAATCAAAACATTTCTTCTTCTAAATTAAAACAACCTTTATTCTATATAAATACGTGAATATTTAAGTTGTTATTTTGATTAGCTTAATTTATTTTTGTTTATATACCTTTACTTTTATTATTATTATTTTACTGTTTAATTTATTTTTATTTATTCTACATAGAGTGTGAATGAGCTACTCTATTACTATTACTACCTTATATGTGACAAAATGTTATATATTAATAATATAATAATTAATAAAGAAATTACTAATTGTTAAAAAAAATATTATTTATTTATTTTCGTTTTTTAATTAGATGATACATCCCGAAAATGCTTTTTCGTTAATTTGAAATTTTACGTAATCTATTTAGTAAAAATAATTTTACTTTATTACTATATTTTTTATATTTAAAAATTGAAAGTTTATTCTTATCAAAAAGATGTTGAAGAATACATATAAGTACCAAACATTATTTAGTAAATCTTGTTAACAGAAAGCATAATGAAGTATGAAAAACAATTTTAATTTTTAATTTTTATTTCTTAATGATATTTACAACTGTATTAAAGAAATATATTAAGTAAATTTTAATATATGGATATAATGACGTGAAAACACTAGTTGAGAAACTACCCAATGGTAGCACTCTAGTAATATGTCTACATTATGAGATCACGGGACCATTTTCTTTTCAGACGCCTCGGAGGGGTTGGGATAATTCTGAAGTTTTTTATGGAATGAAAGGTATCTGGATTGGGCCAGATTTGAAACATAAGAAACATTGAGGTCATTATGGATGGTTTTATTTGTAACAAAGTAGGGAGCATTGAGGATTTTACGAAAGATTTTGGATTGTAAGGATTGGATACTAGAGGAATTCTATGGTTTAGTGGAGCTCCATAGCTCAACTCAGTAAGTCCAAATAGACCTTATTATAGTCATGTATATGAGTCTTTTGTAATTAATTGGAAGTTTAGAGCGTTTGTCTAGTAAGTGCTGAAGTAATCGGAAACGTCGAGCGGTTTCTTGTCGTTTCAGTCTGGTATGATAAGTAAGAAAATAAATTAAAGTTTACAATTATAGGTTCAACGATTATTAATTCTTGAAACATAATGATGATAAAAAAATAAAAGCCTTGACAATTTATTTGTTGCATTATATATATATATGGAGGTGCATTGTATTAATGCTCTCGCCAACGTTAATTTAGTTGAATTTATGGACAGAGTTGCATAAAGCATTTGCGGTCAGCTATCAATTTCTCAAGTACTCGGCTTGTAGGTGTTGCCTCGATGGATGATGCACTGTGATGCAACGAATTTATCCTTTTAAAACTGATTGGGTAACACATGATCTTTGGTTATATAATCAATTGGATTCATAATATAATCGCAAGTGTAAAACTTTTCATGTATTTTATTAAATATATAACATAAATTGATTTTCACCTTTAATTTGGTTTCTCACTTTCTATATGCATGTTATATATTTTACAAAATTCGGATGCAATAATTTTAATTCATAAAACATAATTAGCATAATAATTAACAAATAAGGACCCCTTTTTCATCCCAAATCATTAAATTAAAAAACAAATAATGCGTTTAACAAATTATTAATATTTTTATAATATTTGAAGTTATTCCATCTGGGCATAATTACAGATTTTCCTTCATTTTCACAAAATTGTAGTTGCAAAATGTATTAGAAATGTGGTGTGTGAAAATTCTGTCACAGTAACAAAAGTCTTTACTGTTTTTATAAAAAAAAAAAAAGAAATACCACCAAAAAAAAATGATTTTGCCTGAAAAAATATGTTTTGTCTACAGAGAAGTTATTAACAAATAATTGTTATAGTTTTTAATTTAAATATTTGACCTTTATATTATATTGTCTATTTACACTTAGGTTTATGCCGCACAGGTCAGTGTAATAAAAATTTAAAATTAGCTTCTGTTAATTATTTATTGTACGTTTCGGGGAATCTTTTTCCCCCTCCTCAGCAATATTTTATTCTCCACAAAAAAATATTGCTGCGGAAGGAGACTAGAAATAATTAATTTAGACAAAAAAGTAATAATTTTTTACAGACAGGTGGTAATGATGTTTATAAAGAAAAGTTTGAAAACGTTTAAAAAGACTTTGAAACGTAGAATACAACCAAATAAAAGTTTTTATTTATTGTTGATAAAGGAATTTTTAATGCTTATGAATTTTTAGGATTAAAAAGGGGTCCGAATTTGTTAACTATTTTGCTAATTAATTTTTATAAAATAAATAGACGTGCCATATGTAATTTTATTAAAGCAATCCTAAAATAATAGTATTTGTCATTAATAAGGTGATTAAATTAATTTAATTTATGATAGTAAAATTTAACTATTTAGAGAATAATATTGACTTTGATTCGAAAGAAAGATGATAGCGCTTATGCACTGCCATCTTGTTATTTATTATCGAATCCATAAATCAGTGTTGCCATTTGAGACGACCGGAAGGTTACACGAGGGGGTGAAAGCAGATTAGCCTCAGGGCGAAGGGAAAATTCAAACTCGTTTTTCCGACGTTCACTTCCTGTTCTCAGACGTGTTGAGTGTGTTCTGATGTTCCTCGTTGTTGATGTTTCTTTTGTTGTTTAATTGTGTTGCTAATGCCTTTCATTGGTTTAGTTGATTCAGTTGTCATGTTAAATGAAGGTAATCGTGATGTACGAGTATGTTTGAGAGGCTCAAGATTGCGTCGATGTCTGTTGCTGGTATTTATACAAAGTGTTTCAGGTTTAAGTGGCCAAACTGCAAAAATGAACTAAGGACCTCAAAACAATAAAAAAATTTCCTCTGAATGTATGTCAGATGTTTGCAATCGAATGTATGCAAACGGTTTGTTTAGGAGATATTCACACCTAAAGATTTTCGTTGTTATGAATTATTTACGTTATATGAAATAAATAAAACCTATTTATTTGCTCTAACTACTTTATTAATTAAATTTAAACATTAACATTCATATTAAATGTTGATCAAAGTGATTTCCATGACCATTAAGTGCATCGGCATCTTTCTTCTACAGCAGTAGTGGCAGAACGGCACTGGATATGTGTTATTGTTTCACAAGATTCAATTATCCTTCTTCATAAGGATTTAAGGTCATTTACCGGACTTAAAAATCAGCAGTAAAAACAAACACAAAGTGTTTTTGGAACATGGATTTCCAGTCATTTGTGATACTCGTAATTTCAAAATTGTGAAATCACAGGTTTAAATCAATAGTATGCCTATTTATTTGTTAAGAATTATTCTTTTTTATTTTTTCTGGGAAGTTGTATGATATTCTTAGTTATTTGGCAATGATGACTTCCAATTAGCAACAAATGAATATATTTGTTGTATTATCAAAATTACATGTTTACAAGTTTACGTTTCGGGATATTTACTCCCATCTTCAGAACAACAATCCCAATGATCTTGTGGATACAAGGCTAAAATAATTTTTGAGTTAAAATATAGTGCATGTTACAATACATTTCAGAATTTTGTTGTTACAATAAATTTGTAATTACCTTAAAACTAATGTGCTCCATCGTCAGTTTCTAATTCATGTTATAATAAATCTAGCTACATAACATCTAGAGCAACATCTTGCTTTGGGATTGTGGTTCTGAAGATGGGAGTAAATATCCCGAAACGTAAACTTGTAAACATGCAATTTTGATAATACAACAAATATATTCGATTGTTGCTAATTGGAAGTAATCATTGCCAAATAACTAAGATTAAAAATTATTGTTATTTGCCTTAGTTTGTAATTGACCACCCCATCATTTTTTTTTCGCTGAAGAAACGTGCTCTCTAGTCTAAGCCCTGGGTTCACTACTGTCTTTAATTAAATTATCATATAAGAATTCACAATACAGGCTGGATGCCGAGGGGTGTGGTAAATTTTCAATAGGTAAATAAGGATTCTAAAGTCAGTAGTTTGATCACTGAAACATAGCAGGAGAACCAGGTGAATAATGACCAGCATTTTTACCGATAAGAGTTGTGAAACATGTATGTTCCGAAGTCTATATTGCGTCGTTCTGGAAGACCTGTTAAACTTTTTCTCCTCGGTATAACTTATACGTATTAAACGAAGTCATCCCCTTCGTTGATAATTATGACAGAAATTGAAGCCTTGTGTTACATTGATCATAGATAACCATGATCGGTATTTCACATCATGTTCCTAGGATATGTATTATCTTTTGTGATAATCACCTGATCACCGGCAAATTATAGGTTCTGAGGGCATTCCCCTTTCCTTAATGAACTCGTGGTATTTCCTCCCCTGATCACACAAGGCTTGTTAGTCTATTTTGTAAATTAGAATTAGAGACAACGTACGTTTTAAGTAATAGTACTAAGCTAGATTTCAATCGATATTTCGTATTAGTAAAAAATAAATCGCGTTCGCAGATATTTTGATTCTTCCTTTGTATATTGTGCAATCTCTATTATTCGTTTTCTTACTATATGGTACCTTTTCTTACATGGCTCCCCTTCCTATCCTTTCTTCTTATATGGATTTCGGCAGAAGCAGCACACTTTCCATTTCAGTTGGGGAAGGGAAAGACCAAAAAAAAAAAAAAAATTATTGTGAAACGAGCAAATATAGTATTTAATATTTAAAAATAAATTTATATATTTGTTTGAAAGTTGTAGAATTTTTTAATGTGTATATCCTTATACTTGAAAATATCTGAACAAAACTATGGGATTTATTACGATTTGTGTCCATTAAACATTGAAGGAAGGGGGCAGCCTTTATAACATAGTTACATATCTATAACTTTAATCGATAATGTTAAAAACTGAAAAATATGTTTGATTTGTTAGTCTGTACCTTAAAATAAAAATAAAATGTTTTCACAGTCTAACTAGTTATGTAAAAATGCCTATAAAAATATTCTCTAGGAACATTTCCTAGGATTTTATTATTCATTCCCCTCCATTTCCACGTGATTTTCTTATAAATTTTGTACGATAAATATTTATCGTATATCAACTTTATCGTTGAAAATTTAAAAGAAAATCACGCGAGAATAGAGTTGAATGAATAACTAAATTCTAGGAAATGTATCTATTTATTTATCTTAGAATATAAATGATAATAGGGATTTAAATAATTGGAATATTTATCTCGTGATAAAATAGTTTCTTACCTAATTATATGCCTTAGCCTCGCCAGCTAATCTTATTTTCTTAATCAATTTTAGTATACATATTTTATTCATTCATTAATATTTTTTTAACTTCATATTATCTGGTAGGGATGCATCGTCTCCCTGTAGTCTGCGCCTATAAGATGCAGGGTTGTGCGTTGGGTAAAAATATCACTTTATTTTTAATTTATCTTATAATACAAATAGTATGGACTATATAATTTGGGCACGATAACATGGAGTGATTCTTATGGACTCCTGTCCTTTTTGATACATCCTTTTCATCTCTGGTCCTAACTATATCCTTCCGGCGTCTTCAAGATATCCGACTCCGATTCCTTGATTTCCTTTCTTGGCATAGAAATCTCCTTCTGATATCCATGAAGAGGGTTTGTCCAATTCTTTCTTTTCTTCTGTTCACGAAGCTCTGAAACTTGCGTAGTTATC
Organism: Nezara viridula; assembly: GCA_928085145.1. Lineage (NCBI taxonomy): Eukaryota > Metazoa > Arthropoda > Insecta > Hemiptera > Pentatomidae > Nezara > Nezara viridula. Next base: position 87,551,985 of record OV725080.1, on the reverse strand, counting down.
TGTACAATATGGTACCATACTTACTATAAGATGAGTATAACAAATAATAAAGCGTCCGCATTAGACAAGAGAAGAATGAAACAATAGTTAAACCCCATTTGCTGTAAATATCTTTTCTTACTTATTCCATCATAATTTGTAGCGTGGAATTTGTTAATCCATTTATAAGATCAATAAAGTTGTAATATGAATGATAGGCATCAGTATAAGTTTTTATTTTCGATAGAATATTAATAAAAATCTATGTGGCTTTCTCGGGTACACCAATAAAAAATTCACCAATATGCTGCTTATACTCAAGTGCGAACTTTACTTAATTTTTTTTTTGTTATTGAATTAATCAAATTTAAAAATTGATAATTTTAAATATTTTTGTACGTATTCATTGATTTTTTATTAGCATAATAAATCTTATTGTATTTAATAACAATATATATAAGGCCTATGTGCGATTAAAAAAATAGAAAGGTGGTATAACATTAATAGGATAAATCAATTACTTAAGAGCGTTTCCCTAATAGAATTACCTCTAAAGATTAGTTCTCTTCACGTGTCTTCGGTTCATTAATTCTTTATTATCCTTCCTCTTAGTCTCTGTGGGATTAAAGTTTTAATTTAATTTCGTTAATACAAAACATTATAATAATTAATTATAAACTATATTGTTTGTTTTAATTTTATTATAATGGCAAAACAATTTTACCAGTAATGATTCACATTAACGTGTGATAACAAAAATTTTCACTCCTTCGGTCAGGAATATTATTTGATTAAAACTTCAATTTCAATTCCTCTTTATTATATTTTCTTGAGTTCAGATTTTTATGATTTTTTTGTTATTAATTAAGTAAAAACGATCACATTACCTTTGATAGAATTTAGTTTTGGGCAAAGAATGTAGGAGGTATATAATCATATAATTTTCATAATCAATATTTTATTAAATTATACCATAAGGATAAATCAAATATTCATATATTTATACAATAGGCGCTGATTTTCCACTTTGATCGGAGGGAAAGGGGAAAGGAAGGTGATGAACAAAAAAAAAAAAAGGCAGGAGTTCATATTATGTGTAAAAATTTAACATAAGTACCGTGGAACGAACAAATATTGTACTGGTTATTTAATTATAAAATAAATGTATAAATATATTTCTAATAAAATGTTAGAATATTAGGTGAAAATGATGGGGAGTACATGAGAGGTGAATGAATCATAAAACCCTAGGGTATGTTGATATATTATTAACCGTGAATATTAATGAACATTTAAATAAAAGGAATATTTAATTCGAGATAAAATAAACTAGCAAGTCGACTTTTTCTATTTTCTTAAACGTTTTTGGTTTACACGTTATAGTGATTCTTGTACCTTATTTAATATGAATATTATTTTTTTTCCTTCGAATTATTGTGGGAGGAGGGGCGGAATAATATTCTAGCTCTCTTCAACATTTTTATTGGGGATGCCATTATCTCCATCGTTCCCTCCTCTACCCGAAGTCTTCGTCTATTATTCGTGCCGTATTTTGTATTGCTTAAAATAGTGCTCGTTCCTGCGCTTTGAGTTCTCTAAAAAAATATTAAGCGACTAACACGGCCTCATTACAAAATAAATAAAAATTATTTATTATTATTATATTATGGTTTTCAGTATGAGAACGGACGGCTAAAATTTTTTAAATTAATTAGTTATTCATATAATGCCTCAATAATTATTCATGAAGTTAAATACAAAAGTAGAATAACTTGTACTCGAATAAAAATATTACCAACCATATCAAGCAAGTACTTAGTTAAGAAAATAAAATGTATTGTCTGGTGTATCATAAATACGAATGTTATTCATAGGACTGACCATTGAAGAACAGTTAGAAACTTTCACTGAAACGGTTCGTGTCAGCTTACACATCTTGTGGCTACTGTTCGTGACTGAGGTCATCGGATATTTCCATTACGACGCTTACATAACCGTCAGATGACTTTTTTAGGACTTCAATGGCTTATTTCCTTTGTGGGTTTATATATATTTTTATGTATGTATTAGGCACACCTATAGAGGATATATAAGAATATAAAATAGCATGAAAAATATTATTCAAATTGACACCATCGATGAGAGGATTAGATACCGATAGCCGATGTGCGAAAAACTAAGAAAAATTTTAAAGTAATTTTTTGAATGGAAAAATATTTGTGAACCAGTACAAACTGTATATTGCTAGCAAACTTCATTAAAATTTATTGTATTACATCTTTTGGCAGTCACCAGATTGTTAGACGGATTACTAAATTAAATTAAATTTTCACATGAATGTTTGTGGCTGAAGTTCTATCGATCAATGTCCGCTGGCTTTACTACCAGTGTTGTGGTTAAGAGAGTAGCACAGGGTTCTCCTGGAGTCCAGCTTTTCCCTCCATAGTTGGAGGGGCAAGCCTGCCTCGGAGTTCCCTTGCCTGATTTTAAATAGTTTATATAGGTATGCATGTGTATTTTGTTTTGTTTTAATTGTTCTTATTTTTATTTTATTTTATTTTATTTATTGTGTTTACCTTTTGATTATTGTTTATTGTTATTTTGCTTCTATTTATTTTATATTTTTAAGACAAGCAGGCTTGTCCCTCCAACTATGCAGGGAAAAGCCTGCCTGGAGTTCTCTTGCCTGATTTTAAATAGTTTATATAGGTATGCATGTGTATTTTGTTTTGTTTTAATTTTTATTTTATTTTATTTTAATTATTGTGTTTACCTTTTGATTATTGTTTATTGTTATTTTGCTTCTATTTATTTTATATTTTTTAAGACAGGCAGGCTTGTCCCTCCAACTATGGAGCGAAAAGCCTGCCTCGGAGTTCCCTTGCCTGATTTTAAATAGTTTATGTAGGTATGCATGTGTATTTTGCTTTGTTTTAATTTTTCTAATTTTTAATTTATTTTATTTTATTTATTGTGTTTACCTTTTGATTATTGTTTATTGTTATTTTGCTTCTATTTATTTTATATTTTTTGTACATATAATGTGAATGTTATCCCATTATAATTAATGTCCAAGTGACAGATTGTTGTAATTCTCAATAAATAAATAAAAAATTAAATTTTAGAAAAGAAATAAATCATGGTAACAATAATGAAAGGTTGATAATTCATATTGAACTCTGATCATAAATTTTGTCTATAAAAATTATAAATGCTATTATTTCAAATCTTCGACAGCCTCTAATGGTATGGATGTGAAGGGTATTAGTTCATCCTCATTCTCCAACCAGGATTATTCCATTTCAAAGGTTAGTTGGCTATTTACGCCAATTTCATAAAGGTTAATGCGTTTAAACGTAGGGCATAGGTTTCATTTCACACATGCGCTCACAAGCCATTTTGATTGGTAACAACTTTGCAAAACCTCAATTTCGTTTTTCCACCTCCCTCAATAAAATTATGATCTCCCCCATCTAATAACACATTAGTATAGTGGTTGACTTGGCTTCTTTGTTTAGTACAAAATAACTATTTTGTTATCAATTACGATAGGTCAAATAATTTGTCATACTTGTAAGGAGATAATAAATAAAACACTCTTGGATATAAAATGCATTTTTTTTGTTACATTATTAAATTATAGATTCGTGTCTCAAATTGAAAATAGAAACATGAATAATATATATCTCTGAATAAAAAATAGAACTAAAACTGATGGTTAGATGAGTCTTACCTAGTTTGAAAAACACTTAACTTTGCGGAAGAAGCACGAGAGATGAGTGAAAGTAAATATTTAGACGTTAGCTATTAGTTCCAGTGAGCGGAATAGGATAGTTCCCCGCTAGACAATTAGTTTAACTATTTGAAAGGAAATAAACATATCTGCGAGAGAGAAAGTCATTTTGCGAATATTTCTGATTCTTTAACATAAGAACATTTTTCAAATCTTAATAAAAAGTCCATATTTAAACATTGAAATTTTAAAATTGATAATATCTTTGTACCAAAGGCGGTGGGCACATGATCTGACCCGATGATGCCATTTTAGAATGTTAATTTAATTTTTGATCAAGAATTTATTTTAGGCTCCCTATTACTTATTATATATATTATTTATTACAATATTATCCTTTTATAGGGGAGGTGATATGTAGAGAAGACTCAGTAGCTCGTGATACACATCGCTTTTTATCAAATTATTAACATCCGCTTGAAACTTCTTAAGTAGTTTCATCTCATCGTAACCTACTACTATTTTATTTAAGAAAACTCTTGGAATCGAGCCGTTTTCAATCTGGACGTGTGCAAACTTTATCTATTTAATTAGGTACTAAAACTCGTAAACACCCATTTGCTTTCCACTTGGACCGTAAGATAATTTGAGCACAAAGTCAAGAAAAAAGTGGCTACAAAAATATTGGGCCGTTCCTCCTATATAACCTCGTTATTATTATATTATGTTATAAGGCCATCTTTTTCTCGACTTTGTGCTCAAATTATCTTACGATTCAAGTGGAAAGCAAATAGGTATTTACGAGTTTTCAGTGTCTAATTAAATAGACATGCCCAGATTGAAAACGTCCAATTTTCGTAAATAAAATATTTGTAGGTTAGGATGCGATGAAGCTATTTACGAAGTTTCAAGCGGATGTTAATAATTTGATAAAAAGCTGTCTGTACCACAGAATACAGGATTTAGGAATACTCTTTGAACCGCCGAGGGACTGATTTGGGAACTTTTACAAAACTCGAATAGCTCTGGTAGGAAGGTCAAATATCTCGGTTGGAAACAATGAAACACCCAACTTTCATTTGAGGAACTTCACTCTACAAGGAGAATTTGAAAGCACCACAGAAAGGAAGCAGAAACTTGAAATCGTGAGATGCAGATAAACTGCATCGATTGGCGGATGTTGTTGAAGGAACCCAGAATTCGGTGAGGGATCTTCGAGCCACCTACGATAATGATGATAATTCTTTATAAATGTGAATGCTCGTTTTTATGAACACATCTTTTGGTGTATTCAACAGAGAGAAACACTTTATTTTGAAATAAAATATAAAAGCTTGATGTCCCATTATATTAATTTGCTATACATACAGCATACTAGATAATCCGTAGGACAATAATAATAATAAGAATAAAAATTACATTCTTTATCATTCCTTTTCTGCTGTTCTTGCATAGTGAGTTTTTTTTTTTCTAGTTCATCCTAGATCAAGTTTTATGATCTATGGACGAGTTATTTTCTCTTTTTTCGATTCACTCTTCATTTCAATCCTTATTCCTTATCCCAGAACTTTCTTCGTGTAGTCTCCTGTCAACCTTTTACATGTACGCTACCTAGACAATTGGTTTCATTCTGTAAATTCGCTTAGACTATTTCTTTGTTCCATGAAGATTCCGTTTTCCACTGGTCCTGGCTGAAAAGGCAAAAAAAAAAAAAAAACTATCAATAAGAAAAATAACCGAGATTTTGGAAGTAGCAAACGATGTGTGAAAAGGGACAGCATCTATTAATGCAACATAAATAACAAGAAAAAAAAACAAACGATTGATTTGTTTTATTATTTTCAAAGATCTAAACAATTTTTCATCAGATAACTATATCATGGAGGCAAGGATTAAAAATTAATTTTAATTATTATAAAACTTTATATAAATAAAACTATGCAAATAAATAAAACCATATATTAAATTATTATAAAACTTTGTGATTTTAGTTTAGTAATAAACAGTAAACCATTACAGGATTAAAACTTTACATAAATAAAACTATATAAATAAATAAAACCATATATTAAATTATTATAAAACTTTGTGATTTTAGTTTAGTAATAAACAGTAAACCATTATCAAACTTCGAATTACTTTTTAAATTTAAAATATTACTAGAATTTTACTAGCGCAATTGTTCACTACTTATTACTAAATTAAACCTATTACCGTTTAGCACATATATATTTGTTGAGAATTACTATCATGAATAACCATGTCCTTTGTATATATGTGTGTTCGAATATATGTTTATATTAATGTCAATTTTATATATTTGACCAATGATGCGGGTGAGAGAGTAGAGCATGGTTTTCTCTTGGAGTTCCCTCGCCTGATTGTAAATAGTGTATATAGGGATGCATGTATGTTTTGCTTAGTTTTAATTTTCTTATTTTTAGATGATTTTATTTTTTTATTGTATATATTTTTTTATTATGATTTATTGTTATTTTTGTACATATAGTGTGAATATTATCCTACCTCACTATAACTAATGCCCAAGTGACAGATAGTTTTAATACTCAATAAATCAACAAATAAATAAAAAATAAATAAAAATAAAAAATTAGAAGTTGGTTCAATTAGTTTTTTTTTAGCACCCTGAGGAAGAAGGATATATTTTTTACAAGTTGCATCAATAGTTAAGTCATCCGAACCAATCGCATAACCAATGAATGATCAACCATTTTAAGCACAATCTAAGATAATTAACCGTTTAAAAGACTTTAGACTGTCTGCAAAAGGAAATGTTCCTACTGACATTATTGACCGAACGGTAATTACAACGTAATTCGCTTTCACAATTCCGTCAGGATGGGCCGTATCTGTTATACAGAATGTACAAATAATGACTTGTCGATAGCAGCAACGGATACGATGACAATGACCGATTCGTTTGTGATGGGCGCCTTGTTTCCTTAAGTGCCGGAAGCGCTTTGCTTCGGCGAGATAAGTTGTCAGGTGCTTAGCCTCTGCGTGGGCTTTACCGGTAGGTCTTATAAATTGTTCTTGTAATCAATCAGTTTATGCTGAGAATTTATTAAATGAAATGTGACGAAAGTGATTTGAATTGCGAAGATACCATTTGTTGAGGCTCACAATGTAAATTTCCTCTTCTTTCTTTTTTAAAAATTTAATTAATATTTCTTCAGTATCTTTATTTAAATGGAATAACTTATTTTTGCGGAAGTTTAAATGTTGTCTATACATATTAAGTATATTGTATATACTTAAATGTGTTATACAGAGTGCAAATGAGTAGTTTCTCCACTTGTTTTTTCATGGCATTATATTTCTCAGTGACACTGATACTGTACCATTGAAAAATAATAAATAAATAATAATAAGGCTTAGCGAACCCGAAGGTTCGATGCCGACACCACCAATCGCTTGTTACACACCTCTCTCCACCGTTCGCCGTCCAAACCCAGTCCCTTCAGATCGGCTTTAATGCAATCTTCCCACCTTCGTTTCGGTCTACCCCTCGGACGCTTACCATTCGGCACAGCAAATATTAACCTTTTAGGAATTCTCTCGTTACTAAGCCCAACAACTTTACAAGCCCATTTGATTCGCCGCGATGAAATTACCTCAATTATATTACCCGGATACAGCTCACGCAATTCGGCGTTGTGTAACCGTCTGAACTCTCCGGTTAACTCATCCTTCTTCGGTCCGAATATTCTACGCAATACTTTATTTACCATTGAAAAATACATCATAGAAAATCCACTACTCGCCCATTTGAATTGTTTTTCTTCCACTTTTATGTCTCCACACACCATCTTTCTCATCATTCGCATGCATGTTGCTACTTGAACAAAATTAGACATATTATATATATATATATATATATATATATATATATTATATATATATATATATATATATATATATATATATATATATATATTAGTAATATTTTTAACACTGCCTACATTTATTAATTTTTAAAAAATATAGAGATTTAATTTAATTTTATAATTATAAACGGAATTTTCATTTATTTTCGTTTTGTTTATTTTATAATTCTTTTGTGTAAAAAGTTATTTCATTGGTTAATTATTATTTGTTTTTCGTATGAAAAAATATAAGCTTATAGTGCAGATTATTTTTTGTTCAGTATTTTTACAGTCTATCATCATTATCATTTTTTTTTAAATCATTAGTTCTTTCCAAATATCTTTATAGCTTCATTCCCGATATTAACACCTTGAGAGAGCTTAACACCGTTCCTCTTTCATTGGTTTTAAATTATCGTTATGTCCTTTCCTCTCAATAAGTAATGATTATTATTATTTTAAGACATTTCTTGAAGGTCTCATAAATTTTAGTTCCGCAGGGATCAATCCTTGCACCTCTGTTTTATTGACTATTCACATTTATTTATTATTAGAGTGCTACTCAACCACTCTAATGCGTAGATTCTCTACAATCCTTGTCATGCCATGTATTTCTCTGTATCACATTTACTGAATGTATATTAATTTATATACAGTTTTAAATTTGATAAATAATAATTGCAATATATATATATATATATATATATAGATAGATAGATAGATAGATAGATAGATAGAAATTTTATTTTCCTTTTAAGCTTCTATTTTATTTTATTTGCATTCTTAACACAGACTAATTACTTCTCAGTTTTCCCAAAAGGATGATCTCGTGGAATTCAACAGAAGCGAAAACGAAAGTTTTTGTTCTCCAACATCAGAGACCTCTTCCTCATTCTCATGAAAGTGCTATTAAAAGAAACAAAACAATTTCACTCATTATTTATTCGTAGAAAATATTTCAGTTTCTGTGCTTGGTTTATTTCCTTATAATTTATAATAAACAAAAGGAAGTATAAATAAAATATTCTCAAATTGTCTTTATGCAACACGTTCTGGAAATGGGTGTGTTCAGTTTAATTCATAAGGTTGAGGAAATGAATGATATTTTATTTGAAAAAAAAAAATCTTCGGAAAGGTTTCAGAAATTGTGTTGATAGGATAGAGAAAAATTCAAATCTGTCACAGAAGATGGCTTTAGAGAAATTTCTGAAATCTTTGAGGATCTGCTGAAGTGGGAATACTCGTAAATAAACAAATATTTAATTTAATAATAAAAATTAATTTTAAACTAAAAATACTTAAAAAAAACATTCTAGACAGTCAACAAATATATATATATATATATATATATACATAGATATACGACCTAAGAGAGAACCATGTAGATGGAGTTAAAGCTGGAAGTTCTATCTTTTAAGATATACAAACTGGATTTCTTTAAAAACATTTTTTACATTTTGTTTGATAAGTAGGTTTTTATTTTTTATGTCGATGGTTGCTCAAGCCTAATTCCGCCCTGTCTAAATTGGCAGTAAATTGGTTTACTGTCTCCAGTAAACCAAAAGCTAAAACTGTCTATTATTGTACTGTCTAGTCAATGCGATTTAGAACATCCTAGTTACAACTGAATCTTACTTGTTATGGTTTTCTATATTTTTTTCAAATGAAACAATGGTAGTTTAGTCCTTTCATATTAGAAATGTATCATTTTTCACACAAACTTCTTGGTATATATTATTCTTATATTCAGCTTAATTAACATACACTCAGGAATTATGTATAGTCGTTTTGTTGTCAGTGTTCCCAAACACGTGTGTAAAAGTGTCCAATTCGCATTTGGCACAAAATTATTTCTTCCCTTCTTGCTCGGTTTTTACGTCTGATTCGGCTCGTTTTATTTTCCATTGGTCTTCCAAATTTTCTAATAGCTTTTGTTTTGTGTCGTTTGTCCAATCTTCAACGGTGATGTAATTTATAAATTTAAATTTTAAATAATTAATGTTTTAAAGTTTTTAGTCAATTTTTAATGAAGAATAAGAAAAAAAAAACTTGCTGAATATTTTTATAAGTAAGACTTTCTAATGAACTAAAAATAAGCTCAATTTTCAAAAATATTTACTAACTCTAGAGAACAGGATAATTCTAAATGGTCATTCTTCCCCTCTACCCTTAAGGGTCATTGGCGTACTGAGCTTGAATTATAACTTTATGCTGTAAAATAAAATAATTCCTTCTTCACCATTATTCCATTGCCATTCCCCAATTCGGGTTTTCCCTTTGATCAGAGAACGTGCTGCATTCTAGAGGGACGGGATTCACTGCTCTGGCTGTTTGGCTATGGATTCACGTTGGGGCCTCTCATCGCCCCAGAAGATACCCGTGGGAAAATTCACAGTGTCCAATATGGAGGTGGTAGAGGATTAACTCTTCTCCTCTTCGATTTTCGGTGTCACTTTTTCCATCAAACGCAGCTTAAAACAGGATTTTTTTAATTCCTAATATATATTTACAAACACCCACAGTGAAATGGGGTAGGGGAGACCCACGATCGAAATGGTCGTTTAACATTATTATTACGAACTTTTGAAGAATTAAATCAAAATTATATAACTATGATTCATTTCAGCTAATCTCATTCCTATTAATTCATGATCATTACGTTTAAACAAATATAATCGTAATCGAACCCGATTACTTTGAAAATCCTCTCTCACACTGATAATAACAAAACTTTGTTTATCCCACTTTTACTTTGATTTGAAAATTATATGAATAGCTTTGTAATACTTGTAATACTTATGAATAGCTTTGTAAGATTTGAAATTGGGACCCCGAGACGCTCCCGTGTCTCCCACCACTACACTGAGTTAGGGTGGCTCTTCCCCTCCTTAAGAAGATAATATTTCCTAGGCACTTTCCTTTATCAAATCATTACCGATCATCGTCCTTCTTATGCCTACAATCTTCTCCAATTTAAGTCCTCAATCCATTCCCTCACTACAGGATCTCGACCTTCTGACCTATGCATCCCTTCTCATAGATCTGCCTCATTCCAAAACTCCTTTATAGCCCGCTCTGTCAATTTTTGGAATTCCCTCCCGATCAAAATTCGACATACCCCTTCCCTATACACATTCAAAAACATCCTATTCCAATTCCTGTTCCAAAAACAGTTAGATACCAGCTAACTATTAATACTATATATGTATTGTGTAACAATCATATTATCATAATACTTGGTAAGAGATAGTACATACATTTCCTATTATCGACGTAGGAATTACAATACATACATTTTTTTTTTTATTCAACTATAATTAACTGTTTATTTTTATATGTATATATATTCAAGTAAAGTTTTTTTTTTTATGAAACGGACTCATTCTATCTCTCTTTCGTTCTTCATTTCTCAAAGTGTATGTTTATGTTGTTCAACCCTTATATATAGTTTTGTTCATAGTTTTAAATGCTCTGTACATAGTTTTATCTGTATTGTATATAGTTTGTACACCTTAGGTTTTCTTAACTTTTTATTTTATTTTTTGTTTCAAACTTTTAGGCCAGTAATAGTCTATTATTTTGTACAATATTGTTATTCTAAAGGGACTTAGTCCCAGAATAAAGTTTTTTTTTCTATCTATCTATATCAGTCTGAAAGTGAATAAATAAAATATTTTGAACATTGTTAAACAAAAGTGTAAATCCTCTGGGATTGAAAAGAGAAAGTAAGCTCACATCTCCCATACAGATATCACAGTGATGTTCCTTTCATTTATTGGAGTAGTAGACCAGTATATTCCGCGGTACAGACCTTTTTTTATTAAATTATTAATACTTCTCTAAAATCTCATGAATGGCTTCAATTTATTGTAACCTACAACGATTTCTTTACGAAAATTTAAGGATTTACTAAAAACTCATAAACACCCATTTGCTATCCACTTCAATCGTGACATAATTTGATCACAAAATCGAGGAAAAAAAGGCTTGAAAAGGAGTGAGAACTTCTTTAGGCGCCTCTTGTACTTTTTTGTGGAGAGTGGATTAGATTGATCCGTCATATTTCCGAAGTGATAACGCTTGAGTAAAGTCGGCTAGAATAGACTATTGGAAATGTTTTTACATATGGATTAAAGTATCTGCATACTGTAAGCGAGGAAATTGTTCAACATTTTATCCTTTCTGCAATAGACTATAATTCAAAATTGTCCTTAACATGAACCGTTAATTTTTAAACCTACGATTTATTAATATAATTTCATATTTTATTTCCCTCTGCTATTGTCCATAGTAGCAGACTACTTATTTCAGTTGCAGACTACAAAATATCAAAAATAGAATACAATTGAAAAAAATTTACATACGAACTTTTGCACTAACAGTAGTAATATCTACACAATAGTTATGTTTTCATCTGTCAAATGGATAGAACAAAAAATCCATAGGAAAATTTAAACTTTTGTTTGTTCGGATTTAACGAGACCAATACTTTACTTCAGTCAGAACTAAACTAATTAAGCTGGAATGTAAATTATGCAAATACAACTTTGATATTTAAAAAGGAAATCGAGACCACGACAGAGAGGTTAAAAGGGAAAAAAATATGTCGAAAACCAAATTATAACGAGTTTTATTGAATATATGGATATAAAATATATCAGAAACTAAAAATCAGTCGCACATACTGTAAGCGAGGGAGTTGTTCAACATTTTGTATCTTAATCCGACGCTGTATTAGAGAGGTGAAAAGGAGAAAAAATAGTGTCGAAAACCAAATTATGACGAGTTTTATTGAAGACATGGATTAAATCGGATTTGCATATTGTAAGCGAGAGAAATATTCAGCATTTCATCCTCTTTATAATGAGCTAATATTTATAATTTTTGTTTCATATTATTAATTTCACCTTGTTTATGTTTTCACTTCTATCGTGTGGTCTAAAGTACAAACCTTTTTTTTTTGGTTTTTTATTTTGCGATCAAATCATCTTACGACTCTAGAAAAAAGCAAATAGGTATTCATGAGTTTTTTATTATTAAACTAATTAATTTAATCAGAAAATGCCTTTTTCTGAGAATTTTCGTAGGTAAAATAAATGAAGCCACTCGCTAATTTATTGATGAATGTTAATAATTGATAAAAATAGGTTTTCACTGCGAACTACTACAGTAGGAACGAAGATGTAAAAAACCCCGACATCATTTTTGCTCTTGCCGCCTTTTTCGAGTCATATAGGCTATTGTACCTCGTTTCATATTTGTTTCTCACAGTACCAACTTCATTATCAGTTTGAAGTTGATGAAGTTTGCAGTACTCTTGATATGAGAAAGAGGGGAGCTGTCCAGCATCCGGCGCCCATTCACTTCCGCTTTGATGAAAACGTGTTTCAAGGATTCTGATAGCACAGGTTTATTATTAACTTGATTATCATCGATTAATCTTTTAATTAATTTTTTAATATATTCAACAAATAATGAATGTAACAAACAAAGAAACAAATGTACCGTTAAAAATCGTTCATATTTTTCAAAATACGTTTCAATATGTTCTTAATTTTTTAGTTGACTTAAAAAATTGATACCGCTACTAGATAAGAAAAGTATTATAATCGGATCAAATTCGTTGCTTAACGTCTCAGAGCCACCTGTGTCCGAAAAACGTATTTTCAGCCATTGGTCTGTCTGTGCAATGATTATCACGCGAACGATTTTTTTTTTGTACGGCTTTTATTATCGTTGCCTGTGAAACAAATATCCTTGAGCTATAAGAGAAAAACGTGCTTTTCCATTCATTGTATCGCAAAAACTTCTCTAGCGATTTTATGAAATTTTCATATATTCTTCTATTTAAAGTCTTTCAATTTTCTTACATATAGTGAATTCCCGAAAAAAGTTATAAAGAAAAGAAAAATGTTTTTGTCCTAGCTCACAAAGTATACATTTTATGATAAATTCTATATCATATCTAAGATTCATATCTAATTCTATACCTATACATTTTAAAAGTAATTAAGTTGCATACAAAAACACATTTTAAGTCGTTTTTCCTAAACATTAAACATCTGACATAACTAAAAAAAAATCCTTGATCCAAATCGGATCAGTCTTAGCTAAGTGTACTGATTTTTATACCCTGATTTTAAAGGAACTATTTTTTTTTTTTTTTTTTTTTTATCACCAATGGTTCACATTTAGTGAATTCCTGAGAAAAAGTTATAAAGAAAAAGTTTTTAGGCCCAACTTACAAACTATATACTATGGAAGGAGATGGTCCGGGGTGGCGGTTATAAATAGGCTAAATAGTGGCAAAACTATTTTATTAACAGGCAACGGTTCATATTATATCGGTTTTCCTTTTCTTTCAATCTCTCCTGTAGATCTGTTGAAGTATATTCACATTTGCATATATTATATATATTACACTACAACAATTGTGACCATCTATTTGCTTCAGTTTAGGATCTTGTTACTTAGCTTACTCTGTTTATATTTTAATGTACTTACTATTTATAATTTTAATAAACTTATTTACATTGTTTATAATTTTTTGTCTAAATATTACGTTTAATGTCTAAATAATATTAAGTTCCACAATTCTCTATCTTTTTGTATCTTGTCCTTTCTAGCCCTGAAGAAGACCTGCAAAGTCGGGTCGAAACGTTGGCTTTCAATTAAATAGTTTTCCATTATTTAGCCTATTTATGACCGCCATCCGGGATCATCTCCTTCCCTTATAATGCAACGGTTAACTATTAAATATCCTATATATTATATGGTAAAATTTATATATAATCATTTTAAAGATAATTTCATTCCATAAAAAAACACATTTTAGCTCATTTTTCGAAATTTTCAACAAAACTAATAATTCCTCCAAATCAGACCAGTTTTAGCAATGGCAGTGTGCAAGAATCATATAGGCTGATTTTAAAGATAATTTTTTTTTCGCATTCACCAATGGTTCACGTGCTCGCTTACAATGTTTTATTTTATCAAAGAAATCATACTCTAAAAATTTCTCTGATCGATTATTAAAGAAAATTAATTTAATACAATTTTTGTTTTTAATCACAATTATATTGAACTTGCTCTGTTGCCTGAGTAGAAATTTTGTAAGGAACTTAGCTTGTTGATTTATTCGTAGCTATTGGAAAGTGAAATAAATAAATTTTACCAGTTCATAATTGAAACGACTCCAAATTAACATGGTAAACTTTAAATGTTCTCACCTTTCTAAATTTCCAATAGAACTTTAGTTGAAGGACTATGGTGAAACCATCCTTTTTTTGTTATAGGACCAACGACTTCGATTTTTGGTAAAACTGTCAATTCGAATGCTGTATGCTTAAGTTGAAATTTCGACATACTAAAGTGATGTGTGCGTATCCGAGAAACAGTGGAAGAGCCTCTTGGACGAAACAGGCATTTTACTTTGAGTGAAAGGGAACGGGCAGTTATTTGTAAGCGTTGCACAAGCAGGACATCTTCGTTAGCGTGGTTTCCTTTCTAGGTTGATCGCTGATATAGAAATACTTCGTCATTGTAATAATTAGACACTGAAAATGGTTGCTATAACAAGTTAATGTCTTGCAATATAAAATTACTGTTGTCAGTGATTGATTTTTAGCCTATTAATAACCACAGGGCCTATAGACCAAGAAAAACTAATTGTCGATAGAAGGAGAAATTTTATAAATTATATTTGGTTGATGATTATTTCATAAACAATAAGCTATTGATTTAATTTTTTCCTGTGTATGAAATGAATATTGGGATTTCAGAACATTATTTTCATTGTAACTAAACTACTTAGCGGATCTGATTTAAAATATCCCCTCCTGTATTTAATGGGAGAATTAGTGTGGATAATAGTATAGTTGTTTTCCTTCTGCCAATCATAGATGACTAAATGTGTAGAATTGTTTAAAAATATAAAATAACACTTATATATTATGCATATATTAGGTTAGCAAATAAGTCCTTTCGGTTTTTCAGGGTGAAATAAAACTCAATGTATTATAGACATAACATTTATTTTAATCTACAATATATTGACCATTATTTAATATGCCTTTCCCCCATCTTTCCACTAACTGCAAAATGGCATGTACGTAGAATATCTGGAGTTTATTGTTAAAAAACTGATCCAAGTAGCTTTTGATGTCCTCTTCCATTTGGATTTTTTTCCATTCAGGGAGTTCTGCAGGGACCGGAATAAGTGGTAGTCACTTGGAGCTAGGTCTGGTGAATAGGGAGGGTGGTGCAAAATGTCCCATCCAAGGACCTTTGGAAACTCGTTCATAATCTATTCTTTTCTTACATGATGATACTATTCCAGTCTTCTTTCGGGCGTAATAATCATGCAATTTGTCGTCCTAAAACACCTATTCTACCCCACCTTATCCAGTCCATTCTTCATCATTTTCATACTTCCTCTAATAATCTGTTTTCTAACTAAAAATCCATCTCCACAGCTAAGAATCTTTTAGATTGTTATTTTTAGAATGGCCACGTTGTAGATATTTAGGGCTTATATTGAAGCATCAGGGCCTTATATTTTACTTCCTTCTCATTAGTATACATATTTTTACAGAAACTGAATTTAAAATAATAATAGTTTTTTTTGCCATTCTTTTTTTCCATTTTGTTTCATTTCGAGCGTTGAGTCAAAGTAACAGAATAGGTACATTCTAATATACTTTGTCAAAACTGAGTCAATATCTATATTAATTATATTTTTTCATTAATTTATTATTAGTTACGTCTTATAATTTCTTCTTTAGTTAATGAATCGTGATTAAATGAACTACCAAATTCCTGTACATATTGTATATTGTTATTATTCATTTTTAGAAACAAAATAATATTCAAACGTTGATACTTTCTGCCACCATGTTGTGACGAAAATGGTGCATTGATTCTGCTGTTTGCACTTGCCACTCCGTCACAAAACAAACCTCTCCCAGTTAACAATAGACAATATTAGATAAGTGCAGCGGGACTACGTGACTAATTATCTACGAGCCGGCCAGAAAATCGGTTTTTGTAGTCGGGTGAGGACCATTGTCCAGCTCCAGGTGACCGCCTTTGCTTTCTTTTCATTCCTGGACTATTCCTGAACAATTTGGAGCTGAGTGATGCTTATGGGATAACATGTACTCTTCAGCAGTTTGCTGTATGTTTAATATCGAGCTAAGCCTTTTGCCTATCTAACCAAAATGTTTTTAGTAATAGTCGTGGAATTCAATAGAAATTTAACCTCAGACATTGCGATACGATAGGTGTGATCCTTTATATCATTCGAGGCCGCGGTTTGGTTAAGACAGTGCCAATGGTGGCTAAATAGTTTTTGGTTTTTTTAAAATATTTTACTGTTCCTATTTTTATTTGTGACTAAGTACACATACCCATCATATACATATATTCGACTTAACTCTATTAATATTCAAATTTTCGTAATTTAAATAATTTTTTATTTAGAAATATGACAGTCTGTCACGTGGACAATAATTATAGTGATATATGAACACATTCAGACCATATATACAGAAAATATAGAATTAACAAAACTAAAATAATAACTAGATAATAATGAAAAACTATGTACAATAGAAAATAAAATAAACTAAAGATAAGTAAATTAAAAACATAAAAAAAACACAGCCATACCTATATACAATATATACAATCAGGCAGGGAACCCCAAGCCAGGCTTCTCCCTCCAACTATAGAAAGAAAAGCGGGACTCCAAGAGATCCCTGCGCTACTCTCTCAAACGCATCACCTGTGCTAAAGCCAGTGGTATTTAAATAATCAATTCTTACGTTAGATTAATAAATATCGAGCAAAGGCGCAAATGTTTATATGCTTATATGTTAGGCCGCAGCTACATTACGAGGCCACATGCGGCCTCTGAGGGTTCAGTTCCCCAGCTGTGCAATATAACATTCACTTAAGAAAAATAAAAAAAATTACCAAACTCTGCTGACCTATCATAGATTATTAGATCATTGAACTCTACGCCTAGATTATCTTATTAAAACTCTTTTAACATATATGGAGATCTTGGAATGCGAAAGATACTAACGAATCGTTCTGGTTTTCCCCCCATTTACCCACTATTTCGTCACTTCTGGTATATAGAGGAGTTGCTCCACAGCTACAACCAAAATTATTTTAACAAGAATGGGGAGATCGAGGTTCATTTCGCGAGTGCGCCTCGAATTAAATTTCCACTCGCCGACGCTTAATGCTGGCAAGCCTCACACGCTCGGACCACGATCTCAAGTCGTGTATCTTACTGATGGAAGATAATAACCTAAATAGAATTTACCCTAGAATCATTTACCCCAATTAGATTGAATGACTTATCTAAGATAACTTTGAGAGTGTCAGAGTTTGAGGAAAATAAGGGAACAATTATTATGGGGAACAAAGGATAACAAATTTAAAAGTACATACCTTTCCTTTATAACACCTCAATGTGCAACACTAGCAGAAAGATTCACTAACCAATTCCTCTATCCCAGGCATGCACGTGTGTGATATGCCATCTCTGCAAAATCCCGTGTAGCCGAAAGGCAAGGAAGGGAGGCATAAATAAATAAAATAAATTCCTCTATCCCATTTCAAAATAACAGCACATCGTCCCCACAATATAATAAAAACAATTAATTCCCAGCTATGGCGATCGAATCATATAAGGTACTTTGTTGTATCATTGCTCATCATGAAAAGCCAATGAGCCCTGCATATTCAGTATGATCCTTCCAATCGCAACATTTGACACATCATACCTCGGAGATTAAAGCATCTTGTGCACTTCGTTTTCGTTACACAATGTCCTTTCCATTCCTGCCGAATCGTTTTTATGCAGGATAATGCATTTAGGAGAAAGTCATCTCAGTCTTGCAACACCCACATATCCTTTCAGAATGTCGATGTCTTCATTGGTATGAATAATGGTTTTCAAAATTATTGCCAGTAGAAAAATACTTCATTAATTTTAGGATAGAAGAATCCCATTACACTAATTGAGGCATTAAAAATGATGATGTATTGTAGGTAGACAGTGATTTGAGTGTCAAATGATGAATATACTTATTGTTCTTGAAATATAAAAAACTACGCTTAAATTCACTCTCAATTTTCTTTACGTTCAAAGAGCTTTCGGTGCATTACATGTAAAACAGTATATGTAAAACAGCAACATTCATATACCAATAATGCACCATAAATCATACATCATAAATTTTATTCCTAATTATCACCATTATTCTACAAATACCTATATACCTATTTCAGATCTGTAACCCTTCTGTGGATGTCGCCCTTTAAATTTTTGTTTCTTTCCAATCATTCATTGATTTTGATACTGGTATCAAAGATTTATCTGTGAGTTAAAACAAAATAGAAAAGGGCTAATAGAAATTGTTTTAGTGATATTCAGCTCTATTACATATACCTACTATTATGCGCAATACAGCGAAAGCTCCTAGTAACGATAAAATAAGTTAAGACTAAATTTAAGGATATTTTTCTATATTTTATATCAATATTATTTCAACTACATTATTTTAAATTCTATTGTAAACCTTAATAATTGGAAATTAAGGAATAAGAAAATTAACTTTAAAAAGAAAAAACATCCGAAATAGTTATCTAAAAATAGTATCCATTCATCATGTGAATTTAATTAATGTAGAATAATAACGTTAATTAGTAATTTGTCTTTAGTGAAAAGTCCAGAGGCCAAAACACTAATAAGCCGCTGGATCTCGACCCAGGTTCGAGTTCGGCTGTTAATGTATTTTCTGTTATATTAGATCTGTAAAATGGGTACCTTTCGTTGTTTTGAAGGATAAACCTGTTGATTAATATCTCTCTCTCTCTCTCTATATATATATATATATATATATATGTATATATATATATATATATATATATATATATATATATATAATATATATATATATATATATATATATATATATAAGTCATTTTTAGAAACAAATTATATTCAAACGTTGATACTTTTGCCACCATGTTGTAACGAAAAAAATAGTGCACTGTTTCTGCTGTTTACACTTGTATATATATATTTTTCCAATTCCTTTTCCAATTTCTTCCTTTCTGCCCACTTCCTCCTGGACGGAAATTCCTTACTGTCCACCCCATTTATATATATATATATATATATATATATATATATATATATATATATAAAACATTTTTTTTCAATTACTTGAACCCAACTCGCTGCCGGTGATTCGATATCTCTACCCTTACTTTATATATGTGATTTTATTGTTGATGTTTATACTCTCTACTGGTTCCTCCAGACTGATTCGTTCTTAGGAAGGGAAAGTTTTTCATTTTATTTTTTAAAAAAATATATAATTCAACAATTATTGAATATATTTATAAGTTGAATATTATTTAGTAATTTATTTTGATAACCGCCGTCTGATTAAAGTTTTTTTTTAGGTAATTGATCCGATCTGGGAAGCCGTGAGTGAAGAGCGCCGAGGAATTGTGGTATTCAAGTAATTTGACCTCGAAACTTCAAAACCATTATAAAAAAGGTTAGTTAATAATTATGTTTTTTCAGTGTATCGATAGTCCTGGATTAGGTTGATTTAAATACATGAAATATTTTATCTGGAAGGTGTTTGATTTGTCATTTAGATAAGCTCCTAAGTGTTAACATTAATACCAATTCCACAGCTAAATAAATTTTAGTTGCTATATTTTTGGATAAACTGAGAGATGATATTAAGAAAAAATCGAAATTTGCCTGAAGTTGGTAAATTAATTGATAATAATTCATTATAAAATCAATCTTTCTATCTTTCTATTAATCTAACTCTAATAAAATTGTATTCATGGTTGAGGTAAAACGTCGGTATTCAAAATAAATAAAAATCAAACTTTATTGTTTATTTATTTTAACTTTGCCATGATTTGCTCCTCAATAATAAATATTCATTTTACCTTACTCTCGGAATCAATGAGCGATTTGATATTTTTGTCATATATGTTAAATTATCAGCATATTATTCAAAGATTTTGACGAATAATGGTCTAAATATTAAGTAACTGCCACAATTATGTATCTTTTTGTATCTTGTCCGTTCTAGCCCTGAAGAAGACCTCCAAAGTCGGGTCGAAACGTCGGCTTTTAATAAAAATAGTTTTACCACTATTTTGCCTATTTATGACCACTCTCCGGACCATCTCCTTTCTTTAGAATGTAACGGTCAACTATTAAATACTCAATTTAAGAAATAATAATTGAACGCTAACAAGTATTAGTGGAAGCGAGTTACAGACTTGCATTTCTTTATTTGTAACTTATTATTGTTTTACGTTATCATAACTTGTTGAAATAGGATCTATTACTCCGAAATATTTTTAAAAATAGTATTTTTTTTCTCACTTTTTTTATTTTTATTTTCTTTTTCAGATTACATATTTTAATTCCATTTCAACGTAAAATTTTAAAATAATAACTAAAAACAAAAATCATTAGTGTTATGTAACAAATAATAACCTATAATTTGATCGTAAGGTTTAAAATCCGTCTGTACATTGCTACTGTAAAATCCTACTGTAAGAAATGCATATATTTTTTTTTCTGTGGTTCTACAGTCCTTGTAGGGTCTTGGCCACCATAACAACGCCTCTCCAAAGAAATATATTGAAGAAAGTATATTTTTTAAAACTCATATTGATTCGATACAGCCATACTGCAAAAGCTCGTGAGTGAAATTTTATTATAAAGTGTAGTTTTGAGCTTTTCTGATCAATCTTGGCCTTCCATACATTCAGAACTACAAACCGGATTCTTGTTAAAAACATTACATTCTTGAGCATTCGGAATAAAATTCACAGAACGTCGAAGCTAATTAAATAAGAAATTAATTGGTTATTACGTCTTACCAATAATTTCAGTTTGTAGGATTTTAAGAATTTTTCAGTGTAGTCGATATTTATAAACCTGTCAGCGATCATTCAATTTATAATAGAAATAAAAAACATCTGTGAAATATGAAAAATATCGTCACAAATCAAATAAACTGTCTTTGAAAGGTTGCGGAACTGACACTAAATCGCCACTTTGACCGGGACCATTCAATACTGGGGAACAATTTTTTTTTTTTTTTACTTTGACCGAAGTAGTTACAAGAGAAATGATACGTCACTGGTGTGTGCGTGTGAAGGTATCAATAACCCTTCTGTTGTGCTATTTTGAAGTTTTTATTTAATATATGTATGCGTAATAAAAAGTCAATAGCAATTTTAATTATATATTTTTTATATAAAATTTACAACTGTATACAATATAATATAGATCCAGTAAATGTGGGGCCCTCGCGCGGGCTCATTACCGCGTATGGGGAGCGTCCCACGGGTGGCGGATGTGGGGATGGTCGGTGGAAATTCCTTGGAAGTTCCTCCCGGCTAAGTCCGATGGACTCGCTGACCAACAATGAGAGGGGCCCTCCAGACTTGCTGGAGGGAGGGGACCTCCAGACTTGCTGGAGGTAGGGGCCCACCAGACTTGCTGGAGGGTGTGACGTAGGATTGAACGCCCTACTCACATATCTTTAGTTCACCAAACACCACAAAAAGTCATGGATCTCCCTAAGGTAAAACGCTCATTATCCGGAGGTAAACTAGTCCCCCGTTCGGGTCTCCGGGTGGGGACTGCTTTAGGGGATTCATGCCGCAAGTTGAAATATAGGGATTTAAATATTGGTACGTGGAACGTAAGGAGTTTAAACACAGCAGGGGGGCTAAAATCGGTCGCGAAAGAGGTAAATGGGTACAATTTGGATGTCGTGACTCTGCAAGAGGTTCGCTGGCCAGGGGAGGGCTCGATGAGGGAAGGAAAGTACACTATTTGGTACGGAGGAAGCGGGAATCATTGTTTAGGTACCGGGTTTCTAATTAGGAGTAGATTACTATCCGCTTTGAGGGACGTACAATTCTTTAGTGATAGAATTTCGGTAGCTATATTTCAGGGACGTTGGTTTAAAATCGCATTAATAAACATACATTGTCCGACCGAAGACAGTGACGATGAAGTCAAAAGTGAATTTTACGATAAACTCGAATGGGTTTATGATAAACTACCGCGAAACTACATGAAAATAATTGTAGGTGACGCGAACGCAAAGGTAGGAAGGGAAGAAGTTTATATTCAGACGATTGGTAAAGAAAGTTTGCACGAATATAGTAATGATAATGGGATCCGTCTGATAAACTTTGCCATCTCGAAAAACCTGGTAATTAAAAGTACGACGTTTAAACGTAAGGATATTCATAAATATACTTGGACATCGCCGGATTCGCAAACACGAAATCAAATCGATCATGTCTTGATACAACACAGCTGGCAAAGCAGTATAATCAATGTACGGTCTTATCGCGGAGCAGAATGTGGGTCGGATCATGAATTAGTAATCGCGAAACTTCGACAAAAACTTAATATAAAAAAGAGAAAAGAAAACCGTTTCGATTTTGAGAATTTTAATTTGGAAAAATTAAAAAATCCATCAATTAGAAACCAATTCGAGCTAGATGTTAAGAATAGGTTTGAAGCTTTAGAGCTTCCTGACGAGGACCACGAGGATATTGACAAGTTATGGGTAGAGATCAGGGATAATATTAAAGCGGTCGGTAACTCGTGTCTAGGAAAAAAGGAAAATAAGAATAACAAACCGTGGTTTGATGAAGATTGCTTAAACATGTGCGAAAAAAGGAAAGCCGCTAAATTAAAAGCTCTAAATAATCCTAGCGAAGAAAATCTGAAATACTTCCGAATCTCAAAGAACGAAACGACAAAATTGCTCAAAAATAAAAAAAAGGAGTATCTTAAAAATAAAATAATTGAAATAGAAACTAATAGAATCCAAAATAACGTAAGAGACATGTACAAAGGTATAAACAGATCACGTAAATATGTAGGGCCCGTAACGTCTGGAATTAGGGATGATAATAACAATATTCTGACCGATCCGGTTGACATATTGAATAAGTTTAAGGACCACTTTGACAATATTTTAAATACGGGAAATTATGATCTGTGTCCTCCTTCTGAGTACCAGAGTGCTGAACCGTTGATAGAAGGACCGAGTAAAGAGGAAGTTGAAGTAGCTATCGGTAAATTAAAATCATATAAAGCAGCGGGAATCGATAATATTCCTACTGAACTAATTAAGGCATGCGGAGAAGCTGGAGTTTCTAAAATACATCGGTTGGTTAAAAAGATCTGGGTGAACGAGAAATTACCTGAAGAATGGAAAGAATCTATTCTTATTCCGATTCACAAAAAGGGTCCGAGGACGGATTGTAATAACTATCGAGGAATTTCACTCCTTCCGGTATGTTATAAAATATTCACTTCAATCTTAACCAGTCGAATCACGGAATACGCCGAGGAAATTATCGGAGACTACCAATGCGGATTTAGACGGAATCGTTCGACTATTGATCAAATATTTTCTTTACGGCAAATATTAGAGAAAAAATTGGAGTATAACGGTATTGTTCACCAGCTGTATATAGATTTTAAAAAGGCTTACGATTCTATTGACCGCCAGAAACTGTATAATATTCTAATCGAGCAGGGAATTCCAAAAAAACTAGTAAATCTAGTCAGGATGTGCTTGACGGAGACACTCAATAAAGTCAGAATCGGTAATAATTTGTCCGAAAAATTTGAGGTTCGTTCGGGCTTAAAACAGGGGGATTCTCTTTCGCCTGTCCTGTTCAATTTGGCATTAGAACATGCCATTAGGGAGGTAATGCGTACCGAGAAAGGGTTGGATCTGGGCGGGACAACATCCGTGCTGGGCTATGCTGATGATCTGGTACTGTTAAGCGAAGACGTTGAAACTATAAAACTAAATACGACAACGTTAATGAAAGCCGGTAAAGAACTAGGACTCGAAATAAACGTGGATAAAACAAAATATATGGTTAGCTGCAAAAATGGCGATACTATTGGTGATATCGATATAGATGGTAATATGTTTGAACAGGTAGATAAATTTAGGTATCTAGGTTCTACGATAACTAGAAAAAACGAAATTGAAGAAGAGATTAAAGTTAGACTGAAGGCGGGAATGCTTGTTATTTTTCTGTGACAAAACTACTCAGTTCGCGCCTCTTGTCCCGAAACTTAAAAATTAGAATCTATAAAACAATAATCTTGCCTACAGTTCTTTATGGATGCGAAACTTGGCCGCTTACATTAAGGGATGAGCAGCGTCTTAAGGTTTTTGAAAATAAAGTATTGCGTAGAATATTCGGACCGAAGAAGGATGAGTTAACCGGAGAGTTCAGACGGTTACACAACGCCGAATTGCGTGAGCTATATCCTGGTAATATAATTGAGGTAATTTCATCGCGGCGAATCAAATGGGCTTGTAAAGTTGTTGGGCTTAGTAACGAGAGAATTCCTAAAAGGTTAATATTTGCTGTGCCGAATGGTAAGCGTCGGAGGGGTAGACCGAAGCGAAGGTGGGAAGATTGCATTAAAGCTGATCTGAAGGGACTGGGTTTGGACGGCGAACGGTGGAAGGAGGTGTGTAACAAGCGATTGGTGGTGTCGGCATCGAACCTTCGGGTTCGCTAAGCCTTATTATTATTATTATTATTATAAATGTGGGACAGATAAATACATGGCATGACAAGGCTTGTAGAGAATCTACCCATTGGTAGCACTCTAATAAATTATCTAAATTAGGAGATCACGAGGCAATCTTCTTTTCAGACTCGTAGGAGGGCTATCAGGGATCGAGGAGGAAGCAAGCTTAGAAACGAGAGGATTAGGATGGTTCTGAAGTTTATTATGGAAGGATAGGTATCTGGATTGGGCCAGATCGGATACATATGAAACATCCAGGTCGTAATGTATTATTTTATTTGTAACAATGTAAGGAGCCTGAAGGATTTTGGATACCAGAGGAATTTGATGATTTAGTCGAGTTCCAAAGCTCATCTCCGTAAGTCCAAATAGGTCTTGTTATAGTCATGTATATGAATCATTTGTTCATTATATTTAATTTTAAAATTCATTTTACAATAACATATCATTAACATGATTATTTGTAATATAAATAGGATATAACCAGTCTCACTGCAAAAACCTCTAAGTGGAAAAACTAAAATCGTGAGACATGATTAATCACATATTTCTTATTTTATTAATTAATTTTCATAACTATATGTTTAAGAAATCAAAATTGTAAGGTTTTGAACATATTTTTGGACTGGAAAAATTCATCACCAAATATCCTAGTCTTTGGTACAGACCCCTTTTTATGAAATTATTAACATCCGGCTGAAACTTCGTAAATAGCTTTATCTCATTGTAACCTACAAATATTATATTTACGAAAATTCTCGGAACTGAGGTGTTTTCAGTCTGGAGGGAGACAAACTTATCCATTTTATTAGGTACTAAAAACTCGTAAATACCCATTTGCTTTCTACTTGGATCGTAAGATAATGTGATGACAAAATCGATAAAAAAGGTGGACTTCAAAAATATTGGGGATTTTGGCCTACATGACCTCGTTGTTTTAGCTTTTTCTAGGTGGAGGTCACGCCAAACGGATCAATATTTTTGTATGCCACATTTTTTTCGACTTAGTGCTCATATTATCTTAAGATTCAAGTGGAAAGCAAATGGTTATAGATGAGTTTTTAGTACCTAATTAAATAGACAAAGTTTGCCTGTGCCCAGATTGAAAACGCCCAATTTTCGTCAATAAAATATTTGTAGGTTACGATGCGATGAAGCTATTTACGAAATTTCAGACGGATGTTAATAATTTGATAAAAAGCTGTATGTGCCACGGAATAAAAGATTTCGGAATACTCTTTGAACCGCCGAGGGACTGATTTGGGAACTTTTACAAAACTCGAATAGCTCTGATGGGAAGGTCAAATATCTCGGTTGGAAACAATGAAACATCTAACTTTCATTTGATCGGATCTGTACCACGGACTATACAGCATCATAAAAATTTAGGGCAAGAAATATAACTTTTTCTATCTATGGCAATCATGTTTTTCTTACGTTAAAGAAAGATAATCATAAAACATTTTTTTCTTGTGGTAAGTGTTTTCAATTTGAAACCCATGCGTAAATGCTGTTCCTTGAATTACTTGAATCATTCGTCGCATTCTTATTTTTATACACTTTCGAAACAGTTTATTTTTTAGCTGAAGACATTTCTTAGCACTGTTTCGTTTCAATCATCGAAATATATAATATACTACTATAAACCAGACGTGGGAAACCTGTGTCTTCTGTGAGCTATCTGTGAAATCTCCAAACGTGTAAGCGCGGTCTTCATTAATATACTGTTGGAATTAATTAATATTTAATCATTTAGTTTATGAAAACTTGAAAAATAGTATAATTAAGTTGAATTATTAATAAAAATAGCAACAGGAAAATATAAACTATTATCATAACCTAAACTTACAAGGACCTTTTTTTCATTAGTGAATGATAAAAATGTTTCTCACCTAAGCTATAATCAATTTATTCATCGATATGGCATATCGGAAGAAAGTACCACAATGTCTTCTCGGATGGACGGTTCGAACTATAGTTTTCTCTGTAAAATATTCAATAAATTACGAAGTTATGGTTTGCGCAATTCGACCAACCTGCGCTACGCATGGCGTGGCCACTGGGCCCGTATGCCGTCTGGTACGACGTTCAGTTGAAGGAAGTCATACTTTCTCTGTAGTTATGATTTCTTATCTGGAGGAAGCAGGAACAACAACGCTACCGTTAAACTTTCAGGGGAGTTGGTCCTTTATGTAATCAGGTGAAGGACGAATCTTATATATTCGTCTGCCCAGGTCTGATGGAATTTTCTATTATAATTTTCTAGGAAACAAAACGATTCCCATTTTCTATTTAATGTTATATAAAAGAAATAAGTTTTATCGTTATGAAACTGACCCCTATCCTGTGCTGAGTGTCTGAAAAATAATTTTACTGCCCATTAACAGAAGGTCCTATTTAAATTTGAAGATTAAGGATATGTATACATCGCATATTAAAACAAACAAAAACAGTATTATTGTTGTTCTAATTCTATCAAAGAATTACAGACTTAAGAGTTACGAATTTTGATTCAAGATCTAGCTTATATTTAAGATTAATTGACAATAGAAAATATATGTTTTTTTATTTTGGAGAAGTGGATGTGGAAATAAATCAACTAGATGTTTTGGACAGACGTTAGGATTAATACAAAAAAAAAAAAGTAAAAACTTTTTAATGAATAAAGACGTTTTGTCTTTCATTTTAGACCTTTCTCATGGCTGAAGAGATCAAAATATGTTAAATATTAAAATCATAGATATATACTATAAAATTATATAAATAAATGGTCGAGAAAAGATATAAATCCTGTCGATATCAATGAAATGAGCTCTAATTGCCTAAAGAATTTTGCAAATTGCAAATTCAATCTAAAGTTCTACATTTTTTGTTTGGTTAATAATATAAAAAAATCGTATCTATCCAAAATAGTACATATTATCTGATATACATATGTAGATAACAAGATTTTCTCTAATACGCTCTTATCTTATTAAAGATATTAATACTTTATAGACTTAATAATGTATTATGATACATTGTTAAGTCTATGAAGTATTATATTTCATTAAATTATATAGAGTTTATGTAGTGTATTTTTATTTAATTATTCAGTTTTATTCCGTTGTACAGAAACCTTTTTATCTAATTATTAACATCCGCCTGAAACTTCGTAAATAGTTTCATCTCTTCGTAACCTACAACTATTTCATTTACGAAAACTTTTGGAATTAGGGCGTTTTCAATCTGGATGAGATCAAACTTTGTCTATTTAATTAGATGCTAAAAACTCGTAAATACTCATTTTCTTTCTACTTAGATCGTAAGATAATTTGATCACAAAATCTAGAAAAAAGGTGGCCTTAAAAAATATTAAGCCGTTTAGCGTGACATACACCTCCATATTTTTCCAAATAACGAGGCTATATAGAACAAGCTGCCCAATATTTTTGCAGAGCACCTCTTTTCTCGAATTATCTTATGATTCAAGTAGAAAGCAAATGAGTATTTACGAGTTTTAGTACCTAATTAAATAGACAAAGTTTGTTCCCCTCCAGATTAAAAACACCACATACCAAGAGTTTTCGTAAATAAAATAGTTATAGGTTACAATGTGACAAAACTATTTACGAAGTTTCGGGGGAATGTTAATAATTCGATAAAAAGGGGTCTGTACCACGGACTATTTATCTATATTTTATATGTTTATTTATTTAATATACTTAGTCTTAACATATTTTTTTGTTGTACTTACCATAACCGGGTTAGGTATTCATTTATTTTGTTTTTGTTTTTTTACATTTGTTTTATTTTTCTCTATTCTTTGAATTCTTCTTTTTTTTTTTTTTCATCTCCGTAGTATCACGTTTATAGCTTTTTAATAAGTCCTACAATGTGGCCCAAAACATTAAAACATTCATTAAATATTTTTTCACGGTTTTTCGAATTAATCTTGACGGCCTCCATGATCATTTTCTCTTTGAATACTTTTTATCACTCATTCGATTCTACCTTAACATTTAATCATTCGATTGCAAACATATTTATATATTTCAAGTTTATTATTAAGAATATCAGGGTTGTTCTCCGCTTCTGTTATTCCTCATAATCCAATTAATTGAAAGAGCTATTTGGCGAATGATCAGAGATTTTGGGAAACAGATTGGTAACTGTAGCTCCTGAAAAGAGCGGTTTTACTCAACTCTATCGGTGATTGAGACCGTTATGGAGTAAAAACTCACAAAATATGCTATAAAAAGCCGTCAAATATGTAGTGATAGATCATAAAATATGCCTAAATATGCAATAATACAGCTGAAATATTTAGTCTTGTGGGCCTACAAAAATTCATAGAAGAAGGACTAAAAATTATCAATTTTTTTTTTATATCTCAAAATAATAAAACGTTAATATGCTAAATAAAACTGGAAAATATAAATACATATTTGTTAATGTATAAAGCATGTATGAAATATCTAAGTATTACAATCTTCTAATTAGTAACAAATAAAAACTGCTAAACGTAATTGTATATCAGAATGATAACAAATTGATAATATAAAAAAAACAGTAAAAAAACCTAAATGAACATGAAAAAAACTAAAACACTAATAAAATATAATTAATAATAAATTAAAGCATTATGTGAGGTACTTTTCAAACTTATTATGTTTTATAATAAGAATTATTTTTTACAACAGATGTGATTGCAGTTGATTTTTATCTATTTAAAATTATTGACTTATTGTTCTCAATAGAAATTTTTTTTTAACAATAGAAGTTAAAACGATTCTTTCAATGAGTTTTAAAAGCTTTTTCGTCTTCGGTATCATAATGGTTGATTCAATAATTTAATTTTAAAGACACTGGTGCACTTAAAATTATAAAAACCATATTCTAAGAAGACAATTCCTGAAAGTAATGTTAATTTGTTGATTGA
Organism: Nezara viridula; assembly: GCA_928085145.1. Lineage (NCBI taxonomy): Eukaryota > Metazoa > Arthropoda > Insecta > Hemiptera > Pentatomidae > Nezara > Nezara viridula. The sequence continues at coordinate 87,521,809 of OV725080.1, read as the reverse complement.
AAAGAGTGGAGTAGCTCAATGATAAGGTGCTGACTTCCAATACTCAAAATCCCGGATTAGAATCTGGCAGATAAATTATTTATTCTTTTCCGTGGGCTAAGGATCGATCCTGAGGTCGTGAGACAATCCTGGGACACGCCGGCTTCTATAAAGTGGGTATCTTTAATTAAATAATTAAGGGGAAAACATGGCGGTTGAACGTGATCTCGGTTAAAACTCCACCTTGTATAGCCTTTGACCAAGAAACATCAATTCGTTACTAAGTGCCTAATCTTTCATGGATTGTAGTGGTACAAGTGTTTTTTTTTTGTTGTTGTTTTTTTAATTTAAAATATAACTTATTTCATCTGTGTAGACTGATTCGTATAAATATTGGTCACCAGTTTATACAAAAAAAAAAAACAATTGCATAAAAATCCGGAGCTTGGCTATGAGCTAATGATTAACGGGGAAATACCAATCCGCATTCCTAATCTAGTCCGGAAGGAACAAGCTCCTGCTAGAGAATCGTTTAGTGTCAGCTAAGGTAGTCATTTCAAAGTAAAATCTGAAGAATGTGACTGTTCCCTTTTTGGTATATTCATTACACAATACAGTTTCATTATTGTATTATTTCATTTATTACTCTAATAAATGTGTTGCATTTTTTTCAATAAGAATAATATTTCGGATTATATAAGAGTGCAGCTGCGGATGACGGCATCATTACATCCACTCTTCTTTCTCCCACTCACTTTTACTCTTCATTTCGTGTTACGTCCCTTTCAGTTGGGGTCGTCTCGTTTTTATTACTTTCCGTATTATATACTCGACTTTTTATTATTATTATTTTTTTTTGGAATAATTTGATATTAATATCGCGAATAATATTGTCACACCGAACGGCTTCCGGACTCGCTGTATGGCAGGACATACGGAACCCCAGTGACTCATAATGGCCCCGTGGTCGATGGTACGGAACTTTCTCTTCCAGCCTTCGTGGAACCGGACTGTTGCTAACTCATCGTAAAGGTATTACCGTAGATCGTAAAGCTTGCCTCATTAATAATATCACGTATGAGATAACCTTAGCAATTGTGACATTCTGGCATAACAGGCCTAAGGTCCGGTTGTTACATTTTATCCTCTGGATATACATTTAAGTTTTAATTAGCCTAATGGACAAGTTGAATATATCGCTATATCCGAAGAGCGCACGCACGTTACAGAAAAACGTAAACCAGATAAGAATGAATAATTTCTTCCTCCTTTCATGAATTTTATTCCACTCACCTAATATCTCAGATATTTTACTTTCTACAACTCTTTTTCTTTTATTTCTATTTTAGTTATCATTTGTATGTATATATTGTGTGAATGTTTAATGTAGCCCTGATATTAATGCCCTCCAATGCGGCAGAATGTATTAATTTTCAAATAATAAAAAAATAAAAAATCTCAGAATAACTAACAGCAAAAGAGCTGTGTCGAAGTTTTGTTACTTATGCAAAGAAAACGTTTAGTCAAATATTGTTATATTATCATCCTACTATTAGATTCGAAACAAACTATGAGGATCATGATCTCAAAGCACAAAAAGACGAAGAGGAAATCTATTAACAATGCATACAGCACCTCCAAGAGAAATATACAGAAGAATTTGATGAGAGAGAATATTCGGTTCGGAGACTATACTTCGAGAGTATAGGATCGATTCCACCTTCAATCGCTGATTTTTTGGAAGAGCAGAGATTGGATAGGAACCATCTGCAGAATATGGCAGAATCTATTATTTTAGACTCATTAGAAATCCTGCATCCTCCGACCTGTATTAATGATCTACGAGTAATCTATGACTAATCTACGTTGTTGTGATCTCTATGGACAAAAGTGTGAGGAAAGAGAATGAGGAGAAAGTTTAAACAAGGAATGAAGAAATTATAACATTCCGTACGTTGGATGAAGGTCCCGTAATACTTTATCCTATTTATATTTTTTTACTTTATCCTTTATTAATTGGTATCGATTTTGACTGATCAGTATGCTGAGTGATTTAGCAACTCTACACAGTTGAGAAGTCGTGCAATTTTATTATGCTTCTCTTTATATCTACAACATTCAATTTTCAGTAGCTATCAGCTCGAAACCGGGGCATTTAAAAATGGTGCACATTGGGGGTGCGTAAAAATCCCATAATCAAGATATCATTTGTTTCAAACCAATATAAAACTGCACATCCAGGCTAAATGACAGTCGGTTTTAGAAAAAGAAGTTTTTAATACAATAAAATCTAAATAATTGGTTTGTAATAAAGTTCTAGATTTATGGTAATAGTTTAACTTTCAATTGAAGTCCTTAAAAAATAAACAAATAAAGTTACGTCAAATCAGAAATAAACAGCAATTTACCCGAGATTAGGATTATAGCTTATCTCAAATGAATTACTGAATTCTAATGTGTTGTTTGAGTGGAATGAGTACAAAAAACGTCCTTTTTTAGATCGACATTTCAGCGAAATTAACTGAACTTTCAAATGAATGTTCGTTAAAAATAAAGTTTGTTTTGTTTTGTAAAGCCTCTACTTGAAAAAGGATGTTCTAGTTTCGAACTAACAGATAGAACTGAAAATAAAGATTCCAGTCATACCGAAACTGATTAAAAATAAAAGTCTTAATTGAATTTCAGAAATTCTTGAAAAAATTCCTTAAATAACAGAGAAAATTGAAAGCCAAAAACATTGTCTGCCGACTTTGAGAGGGGTCGTCGAACCTAAATTTAAAACTCAAAATCCATTTTTATTCGCCCGAACGTGCATTTTTAGAAATATTAAGCAAACGGCTAAAACGAAGTTGATTATCATAGACTACCCTTAGAAATTCAATGAATACTCTTGAAAATGCTATTTTTTTTTTCTATGTAGTTTGATGATATTAAATTCCCAAATGGTGATTTATTATCTTTTTGAAAACGTTAACAAAAGTTCAAAAGTAGATATATTTTTTTTTGGAAAGCTGGTTCTTTCGAACTATTGAATATAAATAAGGGCTCAAGTCGAAGTTAATAAAATGCACTACGAATCCGTTAATGGATAATTATTTTCGTAGGAATAGCTTTTTCCTTGATATTTTAAAAAATGCTCTATAGGGTGAAACAAGTGGATTTTTAATTTTGTTTCGCGGTACGACGACCATTGCCAAATTCGGCATTTCTTAGCATATAAGAATCTTTATATCATTTTGAAAAGCCCTGCTTTGAGCTGGTAGTGCTAATTGGAAGTTGAGGTTCAACATCATAACGTTGTTTGCCTAAATGTTTTCTTCAAATAAGTCTCAAAATTTTCTCTAGGATCTTGAGTTATGCATGAACCTATGCTTTGTTATGCACCTTGCTTTGTTTCAACTCTATTTTCCGTTAATTAGATCCATAAAACTTCAAAGTCGGTTGAACCAAGGAGAATGATCCTTTAATTTTTTTTTGGAAATTAACGCTTCAATTACTAAAATCAAAAAACACTTTCTAAACGTTTCCTTGGTTATTTTTCTTTTTTGGACTCCCTCTTTTCTTATGTCCTTTTATTTTAATACAACAGCAGCATTGAATAAAAAACACCACTTCTACGTTTATTCATGTTTCTATTCTTCATCGCACTTTTTATTTTACCTTTTGGAGCCTCTATAAATCTGTTTTTAGAACAATAAAGTATGGTTTGAATTGAATAATCCAAATATTAAGAGATATAAAGAAATTGTTATCTTTAAAACAAAATGGTACTTCGGAATATTATATAAGATAAAATGAGGCTTTTAATCGTGTTTATTGAAATTAGTTTTATTTAGGTTATTAGCATTATAAACTTAATAAGGGATAGTGCATCTATCCTTTGTAACAGGATTGACCTTGCGTTTCCTTTTAATTGCGCTATCACTACCTCTTCTTCGTCGTCCCGGGCAATATTCTAGAGGTAAGAAAGATAGAAGGGCGATGGAAGTCTGGGGATGAAGACAAGTTGGTTATTTCGCAAGGATAGGCCCCTCCAGGTCCCGGCGTTCTCTTGGTCATAACCAGTCAGAATTAGCCATCCGTCTCTGCAGGCCAAGACATCTCTCCACCTTCCGGCGTCACTCTCGAACAATCCCGGACTTTAAGGTAGGGTGTGATAGTAAACCATTTGGTTATTGGTACTCGTTTGCGATTTGTTTATCCATAATCTAATTAATAAAAGCAAGGAGAATCTTAGAATAAGATGTAAGTAATCCGTTTGAGCAGAATCCCCTAAATCTTCAATATTCATTTTTTTTTAATTTAATTAAAATGAAAATAAAATTAACATAAAATTAAAAAGTCACTCTTTATTATTCTATGTCTGTCCTGAACTGAATTGTCCGATTTCACCATTTTAGTAGCCTCTATAAATACCAAATCATGGTATAAATATTTGTTCACGGCTTAATGAGGATAGCATTTTATTTTTTAACAAATTAATGTGTAATTATATTTAATAAATATAATATGAGCCGTTCCCGAAAACTATTCAATCAAATAAAAAATATCTATTCTTTAGTATAATGATTCCAAACTAAGGAAGGTAAGGAAGCTTTGTATTCATGCAAGAGATTAAAATTATTTTATGCGAAAAATTCATTCGCGTTTTATATTTTAAAAATTAAGGTAAAATTTTGATTCCGTGCCTGTTCCTCTGGTGGTCTGTCCGTAATTAAATTCATGTCACGGGTATATCACTAACGTTTATCCTATATTTATGAATTTTCAGAGATTTTTCGGGTTGGTGCTTAGTTGATCCCATATTAATTTTATCAAATTCTTGGCAATATTTTCGCTTACGTCAAAATGTATTTTCTCAGACATACATATATTTCAGAAACGCCTCCTTCGGTTTTGCTCTAAGTTCCTGATTGGTATGAAAAAGGTGCTGTATCTAATTATGTTCTCTAGCTCCTCTTAAATTTGTGAAAATGTAAATGGACCCTAGAAGTTCTAGGCCAAAACGTATTTATTTTCGAGCCCAAGAATTACAAATTATTTATTTCAAACTAGTCGTATTTATTGTTTCTAATGTTCAGTTAAATAATAATCCACCTTAATATAAATATAATATGAGGCATTTATGAAAATAAATCTAGTAAATAAAAAATATAAATTCTTCCATGCTTTGGCTCGTCAATAAAAAAATATTATTCAGTTAAATTATAGTGTTACAAGCAGTTAAATCACAAAGATGAAATTACCATTCATAAAAAAAAAATGTCTAATTAAAGAAAACATACCGTAGTGTTTTCTGCAATGAAGTTATCATGTAATAAAAACAAAAAAATAGATACACCACTTTTGCATATTTCATGAAAAATATTTTAATTTTCTGTTTCATTCATTCATCCGCTATTACTCAGTTGAATATCAGTTTACCTTTTTTTTCCTTTGATCACCTGCCATCTATTAGTTTTACAGATTAGTTTTACAGATTTTGAAAATGTTAAAATATTTATATTAAACAAGATGTTTAACAGCGTGTTTATCTTTTTATAAAAATAATTATATTCATTCATTTGTTAATCAATGAGGTACCTTGATTTCTTCTCTCAAGTAAATAAATCTGAATGAAGCATAAAATTATTATACGTGCTTAAACAAATTTTAATTCGTTATTAATTTATTATCAACTGTTAATACCTTTATGTTCAGCAATGTTATTTGCATTTTTTTTTTCTTTCTGTCATTACCTGTTCTGTTCATATTTCACAAAGGTACCGTTGCTGCAGACAGGCCACAAGTATTGAACTAATTGGGGCAAAAATACTTGTTTTCCTTTCTGTCTAGGGGACCGAGCTGTAAGGTCCTTGAGATACATGAAAGCCTATTTCGCAACCCGAAATAGTCCTTTCCTTAAATGTACCAAATGCATGAATCAATCCATGACGCTTCTGACCACTGTGGTTTTGGACTGCTGTATGAGGAAGATGGTCCATCTGATTTATTCGAGATTCTAAAAATACCACTTGATCCGAAATGCTACGCCCGGTTGTTTTGCAATCGCTAGGTCACTAACTTTTGATAAAAAGAGAGGGGTGAAGCTTCTCTGGGATTGTGTAACTCCCTACTCTGGAAGTGGACTGTGAAGAAATTATTCCAAAAAAGAAGTTCCCTTAAAATCTTGAACTTTGAATGCGTCCGATGATCTGGTATAGTCCTCAAAGGTCATTCGGTCACTATGTAATCAGTTCCATATTTAGAATGATGTCCGAAATACTAATATGATCCTGAATTATTTTAATAATATTGAAACGTTCTAAATCTTGTCTTTCCCTATTCAATTATGATTGAAAAATGATGCCCTTGGATAGAGAATTCGGAAGGAAGCGCTTTAATTATCGTAAAACGACATTTAATGTTAAAATATTTATATTAAACAAGATGTTTAACAGCGTGTTTATCTTTTTATAAAAATAATTATATTCATTCATTTGTTAATCAATGAGGTACCTTGACTATATTATAGTCTTCCTGATGCTCACTTCCTTTCATGGCTCAGTTACTATGTTCTTGACCATTTTCTGCCTATTTCTCTCCATTATATAAAAAAGTTTTTAGTGACTTTCATATTTTATTTTATTTTAGTATTAAGATAGTAGGAGATAAAAGGAGCTCGGCGATTATTTTACAGGTTATACAGCTGTTCATTTAATTACATATTGGTTAAGCTCATATTCACTCCTACTCTCCTACTACAAAACAAAATTTTCATACTTAAAATTTGTACAGGAATTTTTTTTTATATTGATAAAAAAATTGTTAAATGTTGATAAAAAATAATACAATCTGTACTACTGAATACATGCAAATTAAATTTATACAATTTGGGCAACGAGTAGTGCAATTAAATGAACAGTTGTATAATTTATAAAATGGGGATTGATCCGTTGATTGGCGAACAGAGGGTACCCCTTTAGTTTCTTTATATATTTCTTATGCAGATATGCTGAATTTACGTGTCTTTTGTCATATATATAATATATTAAAATAAATCGGCTGCATAAGAAATAATTATATTTAATATTTTTTTTAGGAAAATAAATGTGTATATTTCATTGTAACATCTAATTCATATACTTATCATAATAAGTTTTGTACGACTTTTCATTTTTGAGCTAGACTATTCACATACACACATACACAGATCATTTTGCGGGACTTGGTTATTTGGACTCAGTGGACCTCAAAAAGTGTATTTCCGTTGAAAACTCATATTCGAAATTTTTTACGACCGCAATACTTTTCCTTACTATATAGTGCATGTATAGGTAAGTGAAAGCAAAAATATTACTTTTTATTATTTAGTTATAGCATATTGATTTTGAATCCGAAAACAGAGGGAAAAAATTTCGTTTTTCATCAAAACTACGAAATGAACGCATTATGCTGTGAAAGGCTGATTAGTTAAAATAAAATATGAGCTTGTTTTAGAATATTTATGTCGCTTTTTCAAAACTAATTCCTAAAATTTATTTCATTTAAATGATAATGTAAAACCGCAGACTTGTAGTAAATAATCAAATAAATTAGATTGCTTAAATTTTAAACTTACTTTAATTAAAAATATAAATTCTGTTACTTTTTTCTCATTTTAAGATTAGACACTCCCTTGCTAGGAGCTTATCGACACTGGAGAACTAGAAGTTATCTTTTCTGGAGGATCTCCCATCTTGATCCTCTATTACCCTAGTGATATTGTACACTTCTCAAGGATGTTTCGGTCTAGCTTACCCCAGAGATGTTCAGCTGGATAAAGATCTAGCGATTATGGTCGCTGTTTCGATTAGGAGAGCCTTATTCTTTTTTTTTTACTTTCAAGTCTAGTTTTGAAACTGCGGCAAAGTTTATATGTAGTTTAAAAAAGTTAAGGTTAGAGAAAGAATTTTTATTGTTGATTTAAATTAATATAAAAATATCTCTTGAGATAATACCAAACCGGAGCTTGATATGATTTTTGGAATAGTTTTCTCGTATTGTACTTAGCATTTTTTGATCTCCCAACCCAAAATCTCTTCGAATAGAATATATAAATGCTTCGCGATGTTGGATATGTCATTGGTAAGCTGATGAAATAAACCTACTTTTTTTAAATCCCCAAGATCTTAGTTACATTAGCTTTTCTAAAAATTTTATTGTTCATATCTAATATTTTTTTCCACTTGTTCGTTCTAATGGAAACAAAAAAAAAACTATAAAATATTTTTAATTTATTAATGTTTATTTTTTCTTTGCAAAGGCTCTGTGTTGCTATTATCAAGGATCGGGTCCGGTTGTAGGAGATAATTGTTTATTACCTAGCCTTAACAAATTGCTTACGATACTTAAAAATTATATTAAAACTTATACTAAAAATTAAAGGGTCTTGATCATATATATATATATATATATATATATATATATATATATATATATATATATATATATTTGTATATACATACTTATATATGTATATACATTTCTTATGTTATGGTTGTTGATGTATAGCGGCTTCTGGTGAGAATAATAGGACATTTTTTGGAAGAAACCTGAAAGAAAATGTGAAAAATGTGGGCAAAAAAGACTATTTTTTATCAGGATAACGACCCCAAACACTCTGCCATGTTAGTTAAGGAATGACTGCTTTATAACTGCCCTAAAGTTATAAAAAGACCACCACGACACCAGATCTTAATGTGATAGAAGACACCTGTGGGCAAAGTTGGAGGTATAAATTAGAAAACATGAAATTTCTAGCAAAGAAAGGTTCAAAAATATGTTCTCAGAGAATGGAACAGGCTAAGCCCGAAATCATAAAACAATGGATCGACTCCATTACAAACAGACTGAAAGAAGTGGTAGAAAATAATGGCTTGCCTACAAGGTGTTGAACTAAATTAATAGTATTTAAAACTTAATAAGAAGTGAGTATCATTTTGACTTTGAGGTAAAATTAGACATTTTTTCTTTTTAAATAATCACAGTTGAATATTTTAATCTTATTTAGTTTGAACATATTTAAAATAAGATTATAAATAAATCTGTTCAAGAGTTTCTGGTTTTATTTATTTGCTTGAACCATTCAAGACTTTTTTCTACTGGATGTATCAATTTCACAGTGTGTAAATATATATATATATATATATATGTAAGAAGTTGTTAAAGGTCTCAATATAATAATACAATAATTGTACACTATTTAATCATGAACCACTTATTCTGTATATTTAATGCTCGGACAGGATTGCCCAGGAGGGAAGGGACGCAAGTTGCCATCAAAATTTTTGAGGGCAAATTTTGACGGGTTTTTGAATTTTTGAGGGGGGGGGGGCAAATTTCGTCGGGGTTATGAATTTTCGGAATAAGGGACAAGGGGAAAACATGGAACATACGGCAGCAAATGTATATGATCTACCTTAGCGGGCTCTGTTTTTAAGAAAAGTGAGTAATCAAATATCTTGGGAGGAGGGAGGGAGGTTCTTGCGCCATCGACCTTGGGAGGAATGGGCACTCCTGTGCTCGGATGATTGAAAATTACTGATTTGTTAAACCTATTGAGCGGGCTATTATAAGAAATTACTTTATGATTGAGGATAATTACAACAAATGACTAAGTTCTTTTACTTCATAGGTGAATTAATATCCTCACTTTCACTTTCCGGAACTGGGCTATTAGCACAGTTTTTATTCTTCAAATTGAATCTAATTTCAATAAAGAAATATTTCATTGAAAAATGTAAATAGCACACGATGCAGCTGATATTGTACTAATTCACTTATACGTTGTCACGTAATTATCTAATTTTTTATTTAGAACAAGTCAACCCAATTTGGCTAGACTCGGTTGGTGACCTATAGGATAAAGGTTTCTTCCTCTCCTAGTTTTGTTATGAGTTCTACTACTAAATAAATGAATATGTATCCATCTAGAGGTCAATGGGTCACCGATTTCAACCAAATTTTTATTTGGTTATACTACTTGGAAAAATATTAGACACGTGCCCCGCTGTTCGTTCGTTTATAGTGTCCTTTAGTACTTGATTTTCTTAGGATTTATTTTTTTTCCCGGCCGTTGACTAAAAAGCATTTACAACTTCTCAGAATTTTCTCCAAATTTAACCTTCGTACAACCGTTGGAAAGCTGAATTACTGCTTTTTCAGCCAATGTCAGTAACGTTTATTATGATCCTATTGTATTTAATTTTTTTATAGACATATTAATTTACTTATTTTATTTTTCTATATTTCTTTTTCTTTATTATTTCTATCTTAGTTATTATTTGTATGTACGTATTGTGTGAATGATTCAGGTAGCCTTAATATTAATGCCCTTTAATGTGACAGAATGTATTAATATTCAATAAATAAAAATCAATAAAAAAATGTCTTCATAAACTTTTTTTTTTTTAACTTATTTATTACAATCTGTCTCTAGGACATTTATAATAGAGTTCACAGATCACATTCACACTCTATGTACAATAAATAAAATAAATCTTCATAAACTAAAAATAAAGAAAAGCTTCTCAAAAGTTTTATTTTGTGTGCTTGGTTTTAATTTGTTTAAGGAGATTGAGTATGTATCATTTCGTGTGGGAAATGGAGCTCTGAATCCCTGATTATTTTCATTTGGCTCGGTGGAGTCATCTTGAAGTCATCACAGTATTTGTGGTTGTTGAATATATTTTATGCGAAAAAATTAAATTTTTCGATTTTCATAAAAGTTCCTATTTAATGAAGGACTTTTAAAGAGCTAAAAAAGAACATCAACTTTCTTCTTAAAAAAAACTCTTTACTCTAGATAACAGGAAATATATATTTGACAAATAGCTACAGCAATGTTAAAGGAGGAACCGCGGTAGAAATGTGGAAGAAGAAATATTTTAGGGAGCAGCAATGTCGATACTCGTTTTCCACACCTCCAAAACTCCTTAAATGTGTAATTTTTTTTTTCCCGCACACAGTTTTCGACCATTACATGCATTATTTGTTCTATGCCTGACACTTAAAACATACTGTCGGAAGTGCGGTACCAGCCAGAGGCCAGCTAACAAAGAGGGACCCCGAACCACATAAAAAGTGTGCCGTTAATCCGGAGCAGAAGGAGGTGTTAGATAACCTCCAGTAGCGGCCGAGTACTTTCTCTCCCCAGCCGGGTGCGCCTTGTTTACCCGAAGCTGACGGTACCGCTGGGCGCTGGAAGAATGGCTACCAGAGGACTCAGAAGAAACTGACTTCCTGTTGCATCCGCTCGCTGTTGCAGAGTCAGAATGCTCGCTACGGTTTGTTCGGGGGGTGTGGAATCGCTGATTGGGTAAACATTGCGCGCCGGTTTCACAGGCGCTTTGAGAGCCTCTTAGGTTATTGACTGTCATTAGAGTTTTCACGCTTTGATGATACGAAAGTCTAGAGGAAGCGTTTGTATTCGCCGACGGTGATCATTGCACTTATAGAATAGCAATTACTCAGGTTTGGTCGTCTTCCAAACGTGCGGAACATTTAGTAATAGTAGCAAACGACGAGTCTTAGCACTCTTTTTGACACTTTTCGTGATTTATTAGGTTTGTGTTTTTAACATTTAACCTCATGGAAGAACCTGCAAATCGATAAAATAACTAAATTAGTTTCGTTCGTATGAAACTAGATAATTCAAAAACACCAATCCTATTTGGACAGGGATTGATGGCTTCATTTCAAGAACCGTCTTGTTTAGTTTAATTTTGTACCCTCCACAATGAGAAACCATTGTGCTGGAGTGGTCAGTGTTAATAGCACTGTCTACGAAGAATACCTACTCTCAAAGGTGTAAGTCCTAAGCCGTTTATAAGATTGCTTCATGAAATTTTTTTTTTCCATCCTCACTAATTTACTAATTACTAATTTTTCATTAAGTCCGATACGGGTTTAAGCAGTTTCCGGTCGTTAAATGAAGCGAAAAACCTAGGTCACTGATCTACTCTGGGGTATAAAATCTAAAAGAAGCTTTTCAAAACACTGAAACTGAGGAACTGATTACTTTAGTAATTATTCAATTAAATAGGTAATAATTTAAAATCAAAATGAATTACTTTGGCACGTTCGGTAAAATAGTTTTCACCATGGGTGCTCATCCCGCCCAAGGTCGAATGGGGCATGAATATCCTTCCCACTCCCAAGATATTTTATTGCTCGCCATTTCTTAAAAACAGAATAAGCGAAGGTAGAATTAGAAAAATTTTAGATCAAATACAATTACACTTGCTGCTGTCTGTTCCATGTTTTCTCCTTGCCCCTTAGTCTGAAACTTCATTTCGAAAATTTATAAGCCCCTCAATAGTTCAAGCACCCACGAAAATATGCCCCCCTCAAAAATTTTAATGACGGAAGTTGTACCATAAAACCCTCTTCTGAGCGCCCATGGTTTTCACTATTTTGTTTTTTTATGCCGTCGCTTAAACCATATAATTAATCAAGGAAATAAAAATTAAATCTGTTGCTGTAAAACAATGGTGTAAAAATTGCATCTAAACTACAATAAGTTAGCCTTTGTTGCGTGTTGTTCTTATACGTTTTTCTTAATAAACCTTGGGTTTATGTTAGTGTTGTTTATTTTTAAGATACTATTTAAAACGGGAAATGACACAAAGCGGGGATTTAGCGAGCTTGAAAATAAAAGCACTTATACAGGTATGATTAAGCCCTCGAATCGCGCTACTTTAGGTATGGCTTTAATGTAATTCAATTTTCAAAATATTTCCGGCTGTCTAAAATATGAAGCGAAGTGAAAATCTTAGTAAAATATTTTTTTCTAGGTATTTTAGAATATCTATGTAGTAGTTTGACCTCTTGAACACTTTTAATGAATTAAAGTTTAGATTACTAAAAATCATGATCAATTATTCTGGTGAAAACTTCGTAGTGTTGGTTGTAGAAAACTACACCCCTCAAGAAGCAGACGTTGAAGGTTGCATGTTAGCATCATGGTCTTTCTTCAACCCCTCTCACACTCTCCTGGAGTACTCTTGAGATCCCCCTACTCACCCGTTGATGACAGAGCCGTTCTCCCTTCGTACGATGATGGTAGCATTACATTGGCATATATCTTGTTATTCATTCTTTGGCATAAACTTTGCATGTTATTAACTTAATACAATATAATGCAATTTGTTAGGCTTAGCAAATATTCCGTCTTGAAAATTATATATTCTTATATTTATTTTATTGTGTTCTTGTTGAATATTTGTTTTTTATTAAATTTAAAATCTTAATCCACATCTGTGCAGAATTATAATAAAATGAATGAATTATATTATTAAAATATTGGATTATTTAATTCTCCTCCCTACTCTGCTTTCAAGGCAACACGGTACTTTGCAGCAGTTGTTGATGCCTGCATAACAAATCACTGCTGCAAGTTAGTCTTTTACATTGACATAAATTGTTGTGCACACAACCTGCATTATTCATTCTTCAATTTCTTCTTCAACCATTTTCTTCTTTCCTACTCAAGGATAAGTGAGTTGGACCCTCAGCTTCATTCCACACTCACACAAAGCTTTTAAAGGGCGAGTTGTTCCGGTTAGACATCAGTTGAGGGAACTCGTTTCTGTAAAACGTAGCGCTCTGTCTCCCTCATCGAATTGGCCCTAAGTGTCTCATGGTACCAACCGCAGAATAATAGCAGAATACGATGTGCTCAGCGGTTTCTACAAGTGGGGCATAAGAGGACGATGTTCTTACGATATTTAAGGATATTAACATTAAACTGAAGACATGGTATTAATTATCAAGCTTAGCTCATCTTGAGACTTCTACGAGCGTTTGGTATGCCTGTTGTGGTACCTTGTCATTTATGTGTGTGATGTGTCATCTGTTTGTGGTAGCCTATATCCTATGTTTTCGTTCGGCATCTGAGAGTTTTGTTCCTAACGTTTCTCCAAATAGGTTTGTGTAAATAGACGTAATCAATTTCTATGTGTTTAGAAAGAAAATATTTCTTTGGTTTAGAGTTTATCTTTTTTACTTAATATATTGATTCCGTTGTATACAAACAAAACAAGCTACCTCTAAAAACCGAACGTCAAAAGAATGTTCCATAATTAGCAGAATAAAAATTGTATATACCAAGCACCTTCCTGCTTCTAGGGTTACTCCGACGAACATGGCAACATGTGACAGTACATTTCTCAATTTTCATTATTCCAGTGTATAAAAATGGCGAACAGAACAAATAAAACTAAAATTAAAAGCGCAGCTCCATACAAAAAAAAAAACAACCATTTAAAAAAACTCAAGAATGACTTAGTAGTTTCAAGTAGGTGGTGGATTTTACCAAGTCTTGGTATTCCACTTATAATTATATTATTAGCTGTATGATTATTAATTATTGTGAATTGGTCGGTAAGCTATGGAATTCTAATATAAGTTAGGAACGCAAGGGATTAAGTGAAGGCTTAGTTAGGTATTCCATCGTCATGAGCGTGTCTTCAATCTATTCTCTGGTAGCATACCACTCTGCTACATTGAGATGTTTTTCGCTCCTTAAGAACTCCAAATTCCATCGCTATCAGCTGTTTATTATTAACGTTATGTGAGATTAATGAGGACTCCGTTAATTATGGAATATGATCCCTAGTAGAAAGTAAAAGTGAAATTAATTAACTTGTTTTACTATATTTAGTTACTTTGGTAGAAGTTTTTCAAGGGTACTTAATGTACTTACAAATAGTGTGTCCAAGGATATATATAAGCACTTATAGTTTAACTATTAATTTAATTTTTAACGACGTTTCGAGCTGTTTGCTCATTCTCAAGTCATCTACAAATAGTCACAAAAAATTGTTTATAATAATCATTAATTATCTAATAACAATTAAATGTATGATGGCAATACTTCTGTAAGAACCTACCAAAACTCAGTAATTTTAATATCTTTCTATTATATTATTCTTTGTTATCTTATTTCTGGTCTACAACAATATAAATTTCCATGTTCCATTTTATTGACATATTGTATAATGCTTGTTAATTCTACAAAAATTAAAAAGATCCAAACGTGCTATTATTTCAAAACTAAAATATTTACAATTCTGGATTCTTATGATTATTTTATTTAATACTCACACCGAAAAAGTTAAAGGGCTTATATATATATCCTTAGAGACACTATTAACTTGTTGTTTTTTTAATTATTTTTTTAAAAGCATAACACATCTTATGTTATTATCATCGCCCGTTTGCTTTGACTTTCTGTGAGCTGCATTACATTTTCATATCTTGTTGTAAAGTCCTGTCCCTTTTATGAACTTTGTTGACGTAATAGTGGTTTTTTACTTTCACTTACCTATATTAGTACCTATGGTTTTTTATTTCACTTATCTATATTCAGTACCTTGGCGAGAGATCTATGAATGTCTAAAGTGGCCATTTTTCGCATTACTTTGAACAGTACTCGATTAAGCGCCTCACTTTTAATGCTGCTTGGTAAACCTTTCAGAGGTGGTCATTAGATAGACGGTATTGTCCTATTCAAAGATGAGTTCTGATGCCTTCTTTTTTTCTCGACCGTTTGAGCATTACTTCAATCTTAATCTTTGCTGAGCACAAGAGTAAATCGAAAAATCTTTATAATTAAGAATTTATACAAGTAATGAAATGTTTTACTCTCAACGTGAGAGTATCATCGGGAAGATAATGTAGGTAATGCCTTTTCGAGAGGTTTTAAATTATTCATTTTTTCCTCCCCTTCTTCGTCTTTTAGGCTATATGGGGTTTTCCCGGACCAGGGGATGAGGGGATTATTTTTAAGGGGATTATTTTATGAAATTGGATTTCATTAGGTTCCTGGCACGTATGGTGCTGTGCACACGCGTTAGCCCAGTCGTCCACCCAGCTCTGAATTATTCGTATTATATGCAGGAGGATCACATTCTAAAGAAAATCCGCTGACTGTAGCCAATTGTACCTTGGCAATGACCAAGGCAAGAGCACGACCCCGATGTCAGCTGGGCGTGAAGACCTCTGTCGTGCACCGTGACAGTCCGAAAGCTCACTAAGTATTGGTTAATCCAACTCTTCTGTAGTAATTAATCAACAATTATCTTGAAAAACGAATGTTATTCGTCAGGATTTTAAAGTTATTGTATCATACAACATGGTAATATCATACTATTGAAACGACATTCAAATTGTTTTAACTAATTATAATACATAGACAAGACAGTTTCTGCCACTCCCCTCCCCGAAAATAAACGAAAACGAAGATACTCATTTAACTGTGATTTATTATCATAACGTAACTATTTATTTGGAGTATTAATTATCTGCTAGCAATCTCAATTCAAGCCTCATTTTTTCTTTGAATGTAAAAATTCTTCCTCCACATTTTTCAAGTTTCTTCAATCTCGGGCACGCTCCTTCTAGATGCTCAGGATTCCTAGAGCATTGAGTCTTGTTTACTCATCTTATTCCTCAGTTAAAATGAGAATCCTCTTCCTATCACTATTTGATTCACCCCTTCGAGTTAGTTCTTTTATTTATTTTCTTACGAACCTTGCTAAATTCTCCTACTCCAAATAGACATAATATTATATGTATATGTGTGTATATTATAATATATAAAATATATATTATATAATATATGTCATATAATCTTTCATCTCAATGACTAATGGTAGATGTATCACGAGTTTTTAAGATTATGGCTTGTCCTTTAATTTGGATGAATGTCTGATACAGTTATGTAGTATATGTACAAACTTGACCATTTACCATAGGATTAGTGATTCAGTACTACACAAGAAAGCGATTCTTCTTGACCAAGAGTTACACAAGGAGTTGTGGTTATTATCGAGCATAACTAACCTACTTCCCCCTCCTTGCCCTTTGGGTCAGGTGATAGAAGCGAGGTGATCTAGGAATTGAGGATGTATTGCTTTACTGTTTGGACACCCAAACTTCAAGTATATGTAGTCACCTATAGTTTATGGAGCTGAATGATTGATTTGAGATCCACATCTTCAATTAAGTTACTCTCGAATTATTAGAATATGCAAGAGGCTTCGTCCCTGAATCTGAAGAAACCTACCAACTATCCATGAGGACAAGTATTGTCTTCTGGTCACCTGTCTGGTTACTGGCAAAGGTGGCAGTGATTATGAGAGGGTGCCACCGGTTTCTCAAATCAGACATATTAATAATTTACTGGAACATGGAACCTAAATTACTTTTTACCAGTGGCTTCAACCTTTTTAAAAAGTTCCATTTTAACAGTTTCTGTGGAACCTGGGAGGAAAGTTCTTAAAATAAAAATTCTAAGAAACGTTTTTGTAATAAAGTTCCAGGCATATAGTAAATCGTTTAACTCGTATAAATTCAAGTTCTAAAAAAAGAAAAAATGAAAAATAAACAGTAATTGGGCTTATATAAGGGTTATGATTTGTCTTCAATGGATTGGACATGATTTTAATGTGTCTTTTGTTTAATTAGCTAAGAATAGCATGTTTTAGATCGACTTTTTAGCGAAATCGACAGAAATTTTAAGTAAAAATTAAAAAAAAATAAAATTTCTGTAAAACCTTTACTTGAAAAGTTGTAAGGAAAAATTTTCTAATTCCAAAAGAACAGTAAAAATATCGGCAGTAAAAATTCCAGTCATACCGACATTTTTTATAAATACAAGTTTTTTTCCCGTTTCAAGCCCTGCAATTTACTCGGATGAAAGGAGCAGATACTCTGAAAATATTATAATAATACATTTCATCTTTTTTATTTTATTTAATCAATGGACTTAAATAAAAATATGAGGCATTTTACAAAATTCCCATACCATATAAATTACAGCTTTTAAGTAAAAACTAATTGTCAGCTATTGTCAGCAGATCAAATTATTTTAACACAAATAGTGTCATTTTTGAACAATGCAATAATTAATATTACTTAAAATAATCAAAAGGTATCCTGATGAAATCAATTACGGACCTGTTAATACATGAGCCTTTCAGTTGACAGAACGACAACACCAACTTCAATATTTTCCAGAGTAGGTGATTGCAGTGTTGAAATATAGAACTGTGAATAAAGTTATAAATTTTCCCGCTGGAAAGATCACTAAAATTAATAATCAAACATGTTGAAATTGGAGTTAGTCATTCTGTCAACTGAAAAGCTTATATAGTGGTACCCACTTTAAGCTATTTTTATAGCCAGTCAGATAATTAGCCTTAATTAATTTTCTCGATCTTATTACTTTGATAGATGGATAGCATAATTTATCTCCCGTAAATTTATAAATAATCTTCCGCTCTTTTCCTAAATCATCGCAAGTCGTTAGCTCTTATTTGGCCGGGGTCTTGAACCCCTAATGGTTGGTTTCCTCACGCCAATCCACTTCTCTCTTTGCATAACCATGGCTTAATGTATTCTCTACCTCAATTAACAGCTAATCCGCACTTTCTTTTACAAGCTATTAAGTAATTCATTTTTTATTCCTATTGCAAGTATGATAAATTTAAATTTTCATTCTTAGGCTTAATATTGCAAAGACGAAGCACAGAATTGCACACGCTTTTAAATATAATATAGTTCACAACACTGACGGATCTGCGGGGAAAGGAAGTGCTAAAGTCCCCACAAAATAATGTTCTCTCAATTGGTTTTTATTTTATTTTGTGAGTTATTTAAGATAAACATTAATACTATCGCAATATGTCCTCTTTTAAAATTATAATGCATATATCTTGTATTTTAGCTTGTAACAAATAAAAAACAAATCCGTAATACTACAACCCATGAAAGATCTTGGGTTCAATACTTTGTTAGGAAGGCCAACGGTTGTGCAAGGAAGTGATCGGGCCGAGATTACGCTCAATCGCCAGGTTTTCTCTCTTCATTATTTTAATTAAGAATACCTCCTTTTAAGAGACTGGGTGTGCCCTAGGAGGGTCTACCGACTCCAGGATCGATTTGCTGTCATTAGCCGGATTCACACCCAGGGTATTGAGTTCAGTGGTCAGTGCCTAACTCATTGAGCTACTCTAATTGAGTCCATCTACACCCTAAGTGACCATAAATGCAGTACACTAAACAATAGTTAGAAGTGACCTCTCCTTTCATTGGTTAATGAGTTGTTACTGATCATATCAAGGATTTATATTGTTTAATAATTCATATACAGCTACTAAATGTAAGCAAGAAAAAATATCTCTAAAATCATTATTATTTTTGCAATTACTGTAATTTTTTTGTTTTGTTTATTAAAAAAGCTTGAAAGAATGCTTAAACATGATTTATTTTAGTTTTGATCCTTTTATTCCAGAGTAATTGCCGCTAGTTCAGTACTATATTCTAGTATTCTACTATTCAGTACTATGGAAGTATTGTTTCCAGGCCAATGGTTGTACAAGGGAGTGATTTAGCCGATATCAACCTCTAGGTTTTCCTTCTTAATTAATTTATGGTACCTGCTTTATAGAAGCTGGGTATACCTGATTGTGTGTCTTCAAACCACAGAATCGATCCATGGCTGATGTAACAGGGCTCGAACCCAGGACCGGTAACATAAGAGAACCTTAGTTAGCTAGCTCGCTCTTTCAACAGATTTGGATCCAAAACGTTTGTCTTGGCCATAGCCGTTTCGAAACAAAACGGGTTTATGGACTGGAATAAACTTTTTTTAACCGTTAGTGGGGAAAATATTTAGTTGTGAAATAAAAAAAAATATATATACGTTGACAAGTTAATTTTTAGAAATTAATGATATTATTTTGTTATATTTGATTTTTAAGAAAGGTGTACTAATTTTCTGCATCCAATTATTAATAATTAAGGAATCTGATTGAGTCCACCTATACTCAAAGTGACCATAAATGCGTTACAATAAATAGTTCTTAAAAGTAATTTCTCCTTTGATTGGTTAACGAGTTTCTATTAATTAAATTAAGGATTTATATTTGTAATTATAATAAAATAAATTGTTTTATTAATATTGTAATACTAATAATTTATTAGTACCTATATCAAGAAACTGAAATCAAAATCAAATTTAAATTTGTTCCATTTCACGAAAATGGTTAAAATTGCTTAAAAAAAAAAAAATTGTTTTCGAAAATTAAATTGAAAGTAAACTAAACACTTATTTTTGTATGACGAATACTAACGAACTCTTGCACTTTACCATACTACAAAATATTAAACGAATAATTACATCGGTACCCTAACACACTCGTAAATGACACAATCGCTACCATCTTATTTACTGATTGTTAATATAATTATTAACAGGTGTGAATAAAGATTGTTGTGTTAAAAAAAAAATAAAAGTAAAACAATATTTTTACGTACCGCTAAATTAAGAAAAATTATAATGTAACATGCAGGAGTGCCGATCCCACATCAGGTCGATAGCGCATTTCTTGTCCCATCACATTTTATTGCTCTCTTCTTAATATATTATAATCAACTTCTAGTATATTTTATTCAATTAAACTTCATACAGTCTCTACCATACGCCCCCATATCCTTTTTTGTTTGAAACTTATCATTCCGAAAATTCATATTTCCAAGTTTTTTTTTCTTTCCCTTTGTTATAATTTTGTATGATTGTTATAGTATGATTATGTTTCATACACATAATCCCCAAATAATCAGTGCCCTTAATTGAGGCAAAATGTTTTTGTTTTTTTTCTCAATAAAAATATTTTTAAAAAAGAGAAAATTCATAACTCCATCAAAAATAATCCTCTTCAAAAATTAAAAATCCCGTCATAATGCACCACCCTCAAAATTTTTTATGGTGCAACTTACCCCGTGAAACTCCCTTCAGAGAACTCCTGATAACATATAATTTGAACTATTTTCATTGCTATATGGGAATTATCTGTTCTTTTATTTCACCTTCATTATTGTTTATTATGGGTGATAAATATTCAGGACGCAGTCATTATAAGGTTTTTATTAGTGCCGACGTTTCAACCCAAATATGCGGGTCATCATCAGGGCGTGGTTCGAGCTATATAAAGATATCTATATATTTATAGCTATACATCTTTTTGTATATTGTCCCTTTTAGCCTTGAAGAAGACCTGCAAATTCGGGTCGAAACGTTGGTTTTTAATAAAATAGTTTTGCCACTATTTAGCCTTTTTATGACCGCCAGCCCGGACCATCTCCTGCCTTTATAATGCAACGGTCAACTATTAAATATTCTATATAAAGATATTCCTAATATCTTCAGTGCTCGAAACCACGCCCTGGTGATGACCCACATGTTTGGGTTGAAACGTCGGCACCAATAAAAACCTTATAATGACTGCGTCCTGAATATTTATCGCCCATGATATGTAGAATAAGCAACTAACTTACTTCAATAATTCATTATTACTTATTTTTTATTAAAAACACTGCCATGATTTAAATATCAGTAACTTTTATGTTATGTTCTTCTTAATTAATAGGCCATGGCGTACATATGTCATCGGCAAGGTAGGATAGAAGTCTTTTTGATAGCACAGTACAGCCGACGAGGGTTGGGAATGTCGGAGCGATGCAGGCGATAATGTTGCCCAACAGAGTGGAAAGTTGCCCATCAACTGTCTCTAATTAACTCCATACCTGTTCCAGAGCCACTCCGGCTCCACAAATCTGCGGAAATTTCCATTGTATTTTAAATGGGTTCTTCGCTTTTATAAGATAACAATAGAAATGCTTTTTTGTATCAACAATTAAATTACTCCACTTTTCCTCCCTCGAGAACGTTTAAAGTACATTGCCGCACTTTGATGATTCAGGATTTCGTTCTTTATTAGCTGGAATAGATCAAGAACTAATACTTGCTTTTCGATTACTTTCTTTTATTCAATGAAAGCAATCGAACAGGTTTACTCAACCTTCTTTTCAACTGTGGCTTCTTTCATTCAATCTTCTTTCCTGAAGCCCCTCTCTTCAAAGCAATAAGGAAGCAATTTAATTTTCATTTAATTCCAAGAGACATTGTGTATGTTTTGTTACATTGACAGTGTCCGAAAAGAATTAAACAATATTTTATTAAATATTAATGATAAATATAATTAATGTTTATTTTCGAAGTTCAAGATTACATTAGCTCTATCAATTATTATTAACAACAGTGGATTGATGGTTGACTGTAGAGAATAATTGAAGAGAAGTTGGTTGGGGTGTACAGTTAAAAAAAAACAAATTAAAATAAATAAATGATATTTAATGGTTCCCGTAAGACCTTTGTCGACGTAAGACTCCGTTTTAAGGGAACCTTTCGTGAGCCCAGCCCTGATGAAGGGCTGAACTTTGGACCGGAACGTCGAAAAATATAAAAATAAATGTCATTTATTTATTTATTTTTTACTGAACACCCCAACCAATTATTATTATTAACGATCAGACAAAACATAATTGCCTATTACATACTTATTTAACATTGTTCAAAGCCTTGCTTGAAGTTTTAGGTTGTTTGTGGATAAAATATCGTTGGGGATCTTTGCTTTGACAGATTGATCTACGCCTGCTGATTGACTTGGCTCTTTACAGTGCCATAACTCCTTAAATCTGGCATTCAAATCTGGATGTTCAGTTTTCGGTTCGGCTACAATGATGATCCTTGACTATGCGGATGATATATATGAAATCTGAAGAACCTTAGAGGTCATGAAAGATGCATTTCTTGAGCTCCAAAGAACTACTGAAAGATTGGGTGAGTGAAACAAGAAGATTCCCATTTCCCGAGACATGATTTGTTGTTTTCTAGTGGGATTTCTTCTGAATCGAACAGCCACTGCTCTCACTGCATTTACCGTTCTCACATTGCGGGGACGGCCCGGCCCGGTCGAGGTCTGTCACATACAGATACGGTCTCATTATATCTATTTATAGTACGGTACATGAACATACGGCTGATACCCAAAGGCTCTGACCTACATTTTCCAACTTTGTGTAAGGCGATCACAGCTATTCGGTTTTTCTTTATCACCCCACTCCATGTTAACTGAGCGAAAGAGAAATACAAACTAATTGGGATTATTATACTAAAATGTAAAGAGAATAATCTGATAGAGGTAAGGATTGTCTAAATAATACACAAGGATGAAAACAAAGTCCAACTTCTGTAACAGTATTTGTGGCAGAACTAGGTATACTAAGGATCAGCAAAATTTCAAATCAGACCATACTTGGTTTCATTATAACTAGACAAATTTTGTCTCGAAATTTAAATGTCGTTTTATGAAGTACGTTTGACCAAACATTAAATGTAAATTTTTTTTAGTAAATATACAACTTTTTTTCTTCTTTTTTTTTTTTTCTTAACCCCATATGATGTGGTGTTAAGAACAGAGTGGTAGTACGAGGATTGAACATGAACTCTTGTACTTCACAGAGTGCATTTTAAGAGTAAGGTGGGGAATTGGGAGTACTGTGGTTATTCATAGTTATGGTTCGTCTTAGTCTAATGACGGGGCTCACTGGTGTCCTGTAAATGTCAATTTTTTCAGTCTAGTAATAGGTTTTTAATGTATGTCTGCCATCTCATAGATTTGTGGATAAGTGGAGTAAGTGTTTTAAAAAGTGGGTTTGTCGAGCATTTGACGCTATCAAAAAATTTGATATGCCTGCGTGTTATAAAGTCGCCCACCTTCGGTAATTCGAGGGTGGAATTTAGTAGGTCCGTACGTGTTTTTTGTAAAGTCGTGTGTCTCACTGTTTTTCTTAGCACACCGTTCTGAAACTGTTGGAGCTTTTTCGATATTGCCGGTGATATGTTAGTTAGGAGTGGTGCTCCATAAAGAAGTGCCGGTCTTAAAATGCTCCTGTATATTATTAATTTGAGGCCGAGTGATAAGTTAGGAGAAAAAGAAGTCAGCCTGTATGCCTTGGTCCTTACCGATTTCAATTTCTTATTACAGTGGCGAGCCAGTGTTAGGTGCCTATCGAGGGTAACACCTAGAAAATATACAACTATGATCCATCTAAATGTTTAAAAAATTATATAGATTAATTATCCGAGAATAGAGGTACAGTTTAAAGTTTTATTCACTGTCTTCATCGGGTGTATATACTCCCAGAAGGGGCTGGCAAGGCGAATCTTCAACATTTTTGAGACGAGTATATTTTTGCGTTTTTTTTTTTATTTTTGAGGGGAGGATCTTTTGACAGGTTTATGAATTTTTGGAGGGAACTATGTTGTGGTTTACTCTCAAACGAAGAAACAAGAGCACAGTGGGGGCTGGGTGACCGAGCGGGCGTTTGTGCAAACCGAAATTTAAGTGATAAAATAATCTGGAGCTAGTCTCCGCCCTCTCTCCTAGCCCGGGAAAAAACCCGATGCTCACTGGGCGAGGTCTGATTACATATAAACCACATTTTTAATAAGTATACTACCTTTTTGCACTGTTTTTAAAAAGAGGAGAACAATATCATTTTCAGTGAGGGTGACATGAATCATCGATTTTGGAAGGTTACTCCTCGTTAATTTAATTGTAATTATTTTAGTTACATTAATGTATTAAGTTTTAAAACTTACACTTACTGTTATATCAACACACTTCCATATCATATATTTTGATAATTTGGCCAAATAAATACGTTGAATTCAAACATTGGTCAGACTCTTGTAGTAGTAATATTCGGCATTTCTCTAGAAAGAATTAAATAATTTTATTTATTTTGTTATTAAATTTATTGATAAAAAATTGTATATTATACTTTAGTTTTTCTTCATGATCATCTTTCCAATAATTTTCTTAGTGAATAGTATCTTATAGCTCTTATAGCTAAAGAGAAAATTACTAACCGTCAAATACGTCTATTAATAGATAAAATCGATAAACAGTAGCTAGACCAGGGCATATGAAACCTCAGGGAAAGTTAAACTTGCAAAAATATTTAATACAAAACGACCCATCGTTTTTATCTGATGTAATTTCCAAACTACTTCGTTTTGAAAAAAGATTTGAATTAAAATACTTGAACAATTACTCGTTTTGTATTGAATTTTTTTGCAACTTTAACCTTCCCTGAGTTTTCGTATACCCTGGTCTAGCTAGTGTTTATAAAATTAATAAATAATTAAATGTAAAAATAAATTATAATTTTGTTTTGTTTGAAACACTTCATGCGATGACGATATTCTACCTTGCTCAACCATTGATATTGGTATAACATCTGTCTGCCCGCATTGTGATACTGCCATTGAACTTGAGTAGGGTTTCATGTACACATTACATTTATTTGTGAGGATAACATTTTCAAATCGTTTATTTAAAAAAAATAATGCTTTTCTTATTTTAAAATTTACAAAATTGGATAATTTTTGTTTTGTACTCTCAGATATAAATATTTGTTAAATAAAGATAGTTCTGATGTACGACTACGAGACACTATTCAGCCTAAACAGCATAGCTGATTGCCGGAGCTATATGGGATTGTAGTATTAAGGCTTGTAGGAGAAGATTTAATAAAGAACGGCTTCGTAAAACTGGTCAATCAATAACCCATTTTCTGAAGGCATAGAGGTTAAGATGAGTAAGATTTTTACCTCGGAGTAATCCATCAGGAAGACTCTTCACAACAATGAATGCCTCAAATGTTGGCGAGAGATCAAAAACCAGAGGAATAAATCGAATCAAATATATTCTGTAGGTCTATACTGAATGCAGAAAATAAGCTGTAAAGCCCATTGAAAAACAAAAAAATGAATTAATTTTTTTATTTAACTTTATCCGTTGTTGATTTTTATATTTTTTTTAATGAAAAAAGTTGTCCAGGCTTTTTTTTTTAGATTTTATTGACTTATTTAAATTTTTTTTGTTGCCTCTACTCTGCAGGTTCATTGCCAAAACCTTCAAATTAAACTCTATTATAGAATTTCATCGCTTTTAAGAATGCTAATGTTTTTTTAACTGATTTTTCGCTGTCTTGTAAATTTTCTTTTATATTAGGTAGTGTTGTCCAAATGCGAGACCGAGACGAGTCTTGGTCTTGCAAACTCAGTCTTGGTCATGGTCTTGGTCTTGCGCAAGACTCTCGCAACAGTCTTGCAGTTACTTAATAGCTTATTACTATAGAGATATTACTGTATTTTTTTAGATAAGAGAAACCTAACTAAGCCCGAATGAAAAATTAGAGGAGTTAAATGCAAAAGTATATTGGTTTTACCAATTATTAACATATAGTAACTAAGATTGTCAAGTATTAGTAACTATTTTACCTTAATTTTTAATTTAAAAATCTATTTTTTTTTTTACCAGTCCTGGTCTTGGTCTTGCAACAGTTAGGCGAACTAGGTCTTGGTCTTGCAAAGCGCAAGACCAAGACCGATTTTGGGCAACACTAATATTAGGTGTCGTGTCCAAATTTTCTCTAATATTTTTAAGTGTTGGACAGTCTTATAAAATGTGTTTAACTGTCCTTTGGACATTGCTCGCATGTCGGAGGATCAAATCACCTTAGTAGGTAGGCTTGCGAGAACACACAATGTCCAATTATTAATCTGCCGAGGGTTGTCTCTTATTTTCTAGAGGATCGGTGAGAGGTTTCCCATTTCGGACAGTGAGTTTTTGTTTCCTTTTAATTTTGTTTCTTTTTGTTCCCACTTGTTTTGCCATATTTTCCATACATTTTCTTTCATTTTTTTTTTTTTTACGTGGGTCTATTGACGAATTTCTTTAATTGTTTCTACCGGTGTTGTTTCAGGCTTTCTTGCCGTATTGTCTGCCTGATCGGTTTGTTCATTGCCGGTGATCTCGAAATGCGAAAGAACCCTACTTCTTTGTCATTCTTCTTCAGTAGCCACCAAACGTTTCTTATTTCTTTCGCTTTAGATTTTACTAAAAGAATAGTGTAAAGATTTTATTTATTTATTTTTTTTTTTTTTTGCTGAATACAAATAGTTCTACAATTGTCAATATTTTTGAATATTTTATGGCAGATAATTTCAATAGTTTTTGTCGTTTCGAAATGTTATTTCCTGTTGTGTTGTCAAAATGTTATAGATATTCCCTCCTGTTTATCAATCAAGTGAATATATAAATAGTAATCTCATTCATCGTAAAGGTTCATTAATTATTCATCTTTAGTTTAAAAAAAAAAGTTGACGAACGTGATTAATTGATAATTGATAATTGATTAATATTACTCGAACCTCTGTTTCTCGTGTTACCTGCGTTATCTTCGCCTGTTATCCTTGACCGTAAATATCCTTATGTTTTTATGCCTATAAAGTACCTCCGCCGGAATTATCAACTGCCCTTTAGTGTCTTCGGTGTTTGCTAAGATCAAACAGGTTTTGTGTCTTGATTTTAAAAAGTTTAGAGAAAGCCAGAGTTGCGAAAATCGTCCGGCCGAGGGCGCCCAGTCCCTCCCACCAAGTGGGCGTGGTTACGAAACCCTCATCGACTGCTCCTTGTTGGTCTAGCATACCCTTACGCCTTTAGAATACCTTTATATACTATCAATAATTTAACAATATTTTTTTTATAAATAATACTTTTTTGGCCATACGTACAACTATGTACGTTCTGACTAAATGATTTTTATTCTGGATTGAATATTTATCGTTATTTATAAACGCAAAACTCTGGAAATTAAATAAAACTATTAACAGGTTATTGTGGAATGATTCCAAAACATAGCCTAGAATCTCATTAATAGTGGTTAACATAGGTGCAGACCTTTAATTCTGGTTGTGGAGGACCCCTCAAAAAAGTCTTGGGAAATTATATTTTGTATAAAAATTATGAGTGATAATTAACACAATCAACATAACTACTGTAAAACGAACAATATAATAGTATATATATGTTGGTTTTTTGCATACTAGTTTATTTGAAAATATTTTAACAAAGGATTTGAATGAAATACATATTTCTATAATTTTAAAATTTTGATCATTATTAAGTTTTTTCACACTTACGTTTATGCCTCAAATGTCGGTATAGTAAAAATAAAAATGAACTATCAATATATTAACAGCTCTATTAACTATCAATATTAACAGCAATCTAAATATATATATATCCAACATATATTAGATTGCTGAAGAGGGTGATACAGATTTCCCGAAACGTATAATAAATAATTATCGAAAGTTAATTTTGATTTTTATTATACTGACTTTTGAAACTTTTATATTAGTATTTATATTTTATTGTAAAGCTTGAGGCAGTGAGATAAACTCTCAGCTCTCCGATTCTTTAAATTTTCTACGGAAAATGTGATGAAAAATCCAAGTAAATAAAAATGCAAGGATGTACATGAATGAATCATAAAATTCTAGGATATGTTGCTACATCTTTAAATATATAGAAGATTTTATAATATTAGGAACATATAGGGCGTGGGAAAATATTTGCCTTAGCCATCTAGTCGACTTTTTCTATTTTTTTAATTGATTTTACATATTTTATTCATTGATTTAAATTAATTATTATTGATTTGGATTTTATTTGTGTTCTTCGATTTATTTAGAAAGGGGGGCAAAACGATATTCTCGCCCACTGTCTAATCTTATTAGGAGGGGGAGGTGTCACCTCCTGAAGGCTATGCCTATTGTGGTAAATCGTTTGCCAGTTAACGTCCAGACGATTTGGATTGTTGAAAAACATAACATTGACCTAAAATATAGCTTTAAATTAAATAATAAAGATGGAATCTTTTGATTATGCATAGACTATTTTAGACAAATGTTTTTAGTTTTTTTTTTTTTTTTTTTATCTAAAAAAGGCATTTCAAAGTAATGAAAAGTATTACTTTATGGATTGTCCAAGGATCGACTAGCATGCTGTATATCTATCAATCCAATATAATTGCGCATCACGCTTTTATATGAAGATAAAGTATTTCTCTCTTCTCTAACTCATACATTACAATCTACTTGAATAATAAAGAAAATGAAAATCTTCATTAATGTCTCTCATATTACATACATACAATACAATATATTGTGCTTCTCCAAATGCTTCTCCAAAATATGAGAACATGACATGTTGTAGGTAAAACGCAAGTCAATTTATAGTTAGTGTAATTACTAAAAAATTCTTGAGTATTAAATGGAAAAGAAATATTCTATTTCCAAAAAACTAATAAGTGATTTATCTATATCATAGATAACTATGTCATACCTCGAAGTTTATAAAATCGATTGCTTACGCCAACATAGACAAGCTAATTAATTACATTGATTTATCAACAAACATCAATCACTCATAATACGTGTCATTTTTTTTATTTACACCCTCCTTATGAATAATAATTTATTCACGATTATTTTTCTAACAGTGGGTTAGAGTGTTTTAACAGTGGGTTTTTTTTTTCTCAATGGTTATTTTAGGTTGAAAAATTTATATCGTTAAAGTTAAAGAGGCTACGATTCGTTATTTTTACATGGTGATAGAATGGTATTAAGATATAATAATAATTACTTTAAGATTTACTTTAAATTAAGTGGTTAAAAGTATCTATTATTTGTAAAAATTGTTATACATTATATTTAATATTATTTATTCATAATGATTAAAAAATATATATAATCTAATTCATAATTAAAAATATATACATGGGACTAAATCTAAACAATGTATTTAAAATAAAATTGTTTTAAAACATTTTTAAACAAGAATAGACATTACTTTATACCATATCGATTTAAAGTTTTCTTCCTTAGAGAGCTGGTCCTAAGTAGGAATCTGGATAGAAGTTTTAAATTGAATACCACTAAAAGATTATTTTTTTTCAAAAATGGCAGCAAGGACTAAACAAATTATTATAAAAACTATACAGTTTGTCTGCATACCAAAAAGTAATGTCAAAATACTATTGAATTTCATTTAAGACTAGTTTTAATTAATTAATTAATTAGTAAGGTATCACAATACTGCAAATTATAATTTCCCGCTTAAACTTCCTTGCTTCAGGAGTATGCTTCAAGATTAATCTTTTAGATTAAATAGAACATATAATAATTACCCATGTTAGATATAGAGTACTATGTGCTTAGAACTGAAAACATATATTCACTTGATGAAAACATATATTGGTTTCTATCATATAAACAAAAAATAAAAATATATATAATTACCATTATGTTTCCTACTGAGTTAAAAAAAAAAAAAAGAAAAGAGAATAGCATGTCATTTGAAGAGATATGAATGTTATGTAAAAGGTTACATAAAGGAGAGGACAGTGGAGTAGATTAGGTGAAGGGTGGCAACTTCTATATTCACGCCCTCTTCAATACTTTTCTCATTCCTATGTCCCCGATACAGCCACCTTACTTGCCACTTGCAATTAGCTGTTTTTTTTTTCTTTAAACGGAAAAATATTAATTTTAAAAAATATTCAAATTATTATAAAGTGAATCATTATGTCCAATAGGAATACTACAGGAATCAATGGCAGACTTAGGTTACCCATACTATAAAATTCACAAGCGGATCGTCATGGGTATTTCGGGGTGAAGTCCCCAACTCAAAATAGAAACTTTGTTGTTTTTAATAGATCCATCTTTTTTATTGTGGTTATTCTAAGCTAAATAATTAAACAATAGACATGATTTTTGAAAAACTTTAAAGTATTATTGTTCGTGTAATTAAATTTCTAATAGAATTTCTAGAATCACTTAAACATCATTTCATGTAGGTAATTAGTTTTCTTATTTTTGAAAAAAAAACTTCCGGGCTGAAGCAGGCTGAATCCTCTATCCGCTACTGATAGCACTTAAAGTAAAAACAAAAAAAAGTAATTAATGATTCTCAAACGTTTTATATGTTTCTTATATTTTGATAACTGGCCAACATGTGAAATAAAGTCTGAAATCATACCACCGGAAGGTATTGCAGGAATCTAAAGTTCATCCTTAACCACTTATGGCAATGATGTCAAACCTGAATGAGAAAAATCGTCCCAATAGTTTCTGTAAAAGAGTTGACGATATACGGTGTACAACGACAGAAGAAAATGTTTTCATTTGATTTCAGGATTATGCGTATTTTGAAACGTTCAAATTCAAAAAATTGCATGAGTCGCTTTTTTTGTTTGGTATCATGGCAGGAATAATTGTTACTTTTCTAACAGAATAATTTCAGATTTCATCTATTTTAAATATATATATATATTACGAAAATGACGTTTACATTTTATCAA
This sequence comes from Nezara viridula, assembly GCA_928085145.1. Lineage (NCBI taxonomy): Eukaryota > Metazoa > Arthropoda > Insecta > Hemiptera > Pentatomidae > Nezara > Nezara viridula. The sequence goes on along the minus strand of OV725080.1, from coordinate 87,490,681 downwards.
TTTCAATATATTTTTCATTATACCGAAATATTGTCTGGTGATCGAAATATTATGGCTCTCGAAAACCTGTGAAATGCTTATTGCTTAAACTTTTAGAACGATGATTTTTGAGGTTTGAAATCGATTGAAGTCAACCATCACCATAGGAAAAATGGTATTTAGAAAAAAAATCAAGTAGACTGGTGTGGAAAAAAGTGAATGAAAAAGAAAGAAATATTTGTCATTACGACCTTTGATGTATGAAGGGCTGTCTGAAATACTGAAGATGAAAATGAAGGGACCCATGAACTGTTTTTAAGATTCATCTTTGGAATTCCCAGGCGTTCTCATGTCTCATGTCTCATGCTGGTACACTGAGTTGAAGTGGCTCTATCCTACCTCTCGACGACTATTCCTTCTTGGTGTTTTCTTTTCCAAGTCCTAAGAATCAAAAATCCTCCCTACATCATAGAACTCCTTACTCTACGTTCCTCTCCCCACTCTGTTAATACCAGATCCCAACCTATTGATTTATACATATCTTCCTATAAAACTATTTCCTTCAGCACATCCTTCTTCATTCGTGCTACCTCCTTCTGGAATTCTTTACCTATCAACATACATCAATCCTCATCCAAAAATTCCTTCAAACGAATTTTATTCCACCGCCTACTTCAAATTTCTGCATCTATGTAATATTTAATGGATTCTGTAATTGCAACTGCTCATTAACAATTAATCGACAAGTGCCATTTGATTTTATTTCCTTTTTTTTTTTGTATATACGTAAACCATATAAACTGTACTAGTGTTACTTTCTATATTATATAATTCAATCAAATGCATAATTGCAATTGAAATTTACGTTCAAATGACAAGAACTTCTTTCATCAGTCATTTTCATTCAGTCAGACTGGGCCAATTTTTTGAACTATATTATTATTATTGCTGGACTTTTTTTAGTTTTATTGTCGTTTCATGTATATAATGAATAATAATTTTATTTATGAATAAAATGTATATTTGAATATTTCTGTAAACATTTATGGACAATAAAATCAAATAGAACAATTAAGAAAGCGAAGGTATAGTGGTGCATACACGGGAAGCCTTTTAACCATTAGAGGCCCCAGTTAGGTTAGGCAGTGCTAATGGAGGCCGCAACAACTAAACATTCACACACTTATACATATAATCAACTTATTCTATTAATTTTCAAATTTTTGTAAGTAATTAAATATTAATTAATTCTAGTTCTAGATTAATAAATATCGCTCAAAAATGTTTGAAGACCACAGCTACGTCACAGAAGCCACATGCGGCCTAGAGACCATAGGTTTCCCTCCTATGGTATAGTGTATAGTTTCCGTTTTGTATTTCTCAAACGACCATAAATATAAGATGTTGTAGCATTTCACATATTCATTGATTGACAGATAGACGTGTCTGCACATATAAGTGCTGCAAACATTCCCGATCATTGAATCATCATCGTTGAAATGTATTTCCTGAAGAATTCATGGAATATTTCTCGATCTTCCCACTCTTGCAAGAATAAATAGATGACCTGTCAGCGTAACTATTCTTCCACAGTTGGGGTAACCAGCCTGCCATAGTTGCAAATCTATCGACTCTTAATCTCCCTTAAAACCAAAATAAGTTTGTTTTGGAATGTCGTTGGGCTTATACCCCGTAAGGAATTATGTATCCTTACATCAGTTGTCACTTTGGAGATGTTACTTAAGGTGGTAAAATATGCAAGTGATGTAACCGGCCACGCCTCTCCTACCTTAAACAAAAGGATGTTTGATCCTATTCTGTCCTGAAAACATGCTAAGGATCTCAGTCAAGAGTTTAATGTTCTCATTTATACTCTTGATCCAAGATTGGTTCATCAGACTGCATTCAAAACTTTTAACTATTTAAAAGGCCTCCATGGGACGCTTACGTATAGAAGATCTTGTCATTTTCAATTTATCCTTTTCTAGTGGTCGATCCTGCAATGATTCTGCAACGTGTAAAGTATACAAGATGTTACAAATACCTTGCATTCAAACGCATGCATAAACTTTAAATAAAGGAAGGAGATGGTCCGAGGTGGCGGTCATAAATAGGCTGAATGATGGCAAACTATTTTATTAAAAGCCAACTGTTCGACCCGACTTTGCAGGTCTTCTTCAGAGAGGTGTGTTCAGCTAGGAGGTTCACTTAGAACTGCTAACTGAAACTCGTAGCTGAACACACCTCCCTGAAGAAGACCTGCAAAGTCGGGTCGAAACGTTGGCTTTTAATAAAATAGTTTTGCCACTATTCAGCTTATTTATGACCGCCACCTCGGACCATCTCCTTCCTTTATTTAAAGTTTATGCATGCGTTTGAATGCAAGGTATTTGTAACTATTAAATATTCAAAACTTTAAATTCTATAATGTTCGGAATATCAAAATTAAATTAGAAGGATTTGGGTAACTTATCTGGATTTTCCTTTAGCGTCTCTAAGTGTTAAATTATTATGGATGAATGTAGGCTCATTTAAAAATTATTTCGATTCTCTATATCGTTTAATTCATTATCTTTCTAAAAACGATGCTTTCCTTCAGAGAAATTTGGCCCATTGTATAAAATTGTTTTTCGTTTTTTAAAACTAGCATCCCCGAATAAGAAAATTGCATGAAATGAGTTCGTCATAAAATTGTATTTCTTATAAGAATCCTTTATAAAAAATGACCTCACTCCATTTGGGAATTCCTGAGGTAGAGAAACTGTAGAAACACTGCTGTGTATTACAAAATAGGCAGTAGACCACAAACCAACTTTACGTTACCTAATCGGGATCCCCCAAATTCCGTTCTAATATTTTTAATCTTTAAAATTTACATAATTGAGTTAATTTAAATTTTTTTCTGAGAATTTGTCATCATATTTTTTTACTTTCCTACCTGTACTAGGTAAGGAAAGTATTTCAATCGGGTCAAGTTTCCGATATGCAGCTTTCGACAGATCTATACGTCCAGAGTCCAAAATTAGCATGTTTTTTTGAAAGGTAATGAAATTTCCTACAAAACTATATAAAAATCGTTCATTTTGGACAACTATTAACGAATTTACAGCTATTCAATTTCCAATGTAAGATTACGGGTTCATATTCTGGTGTCAGAAAGGGGTGAATGAGAGAAAAAATATGACTAAGTGAAAGAAAGGAAATCAGTTGCCCGCATTACACAAGCTTCACTATTTCCTCTACTTTTAACAGGAATTATTGTTTGATACTATTGTTATATTGTTATATATTGTTGAATACTAAGCTATGGCAAAAAGTTTTTGATCAGCAATATTAGAGAGTATTGAAATATTTACACTGATCCACCTTAAGCCGATTTACATTGCTTTAGTTTATCAAATAAATCGTACTCAAATCTTTTCTTTGGACAATTTTTAGGAAAATAAATCTTATTCAATTTTTTTTTGTTTCTTCATAAACATATGTAAATATATAAAACCTTTTCTGAAACAGGTAGGAAAGTCTTATGAGTGGACACACCAGATATTTATTTTATAAATGTCATCTCCGTATCCAATGAAATTTTTAATTGTGATTGTGAGTATTTTATTTTTTTAAGTATTACAGTTGTAAATTGGGATTCCCTTTTGCGTGTTGTAAATTTAAGGCAAAACATATTATTATTTAATAAATTATTTATTGCAAAAATAAATTATAATTACTATTATTATTTCAAACTGCATAAAATAATGAGGTTCGACTTGATCTAACTATTGATTATACGTAACTAAAGATATATATCTGTCTACAACCTAATCTCGCTAGTTATTGAACTTCATCAGCCTTTCATGTATACATTAGATTTATCAATGATGAGAACGTATTCCAATCATTATACTAAACATTTTTAAAGAATTCCTTATTTTTAAAATTCACATGATGGGGTTAGTTTATTTTTGTGTGTGTGTATGTGTGTGTGTGTGTGTGTGTGTGTGTGTGTGTGTTTGTTCTGAGAATTATTTATCATATATTATTTTTTTTTTTAACTTGTTCGATTACAACATCCGATGGGTCTGTACTTTTTTTTTTTTTTTTTTTTTTTTTTTAACCCCCTACCTGGCCATTTCTGGCATACGGGGTCATGGGTCTGTACTTGGGGTGTTAGCAGTTTGTAACAAATTACTATTAATTACGCTGGTAAATCGGGCCTAAATCACGCTTAGTCACCAAATTTTGTACCTTATCTAATTATTCAATTAAAATTACCCAGTTTATAGAGACTATGTATTTCCCGAGAAGAATTAATTTCCTGATCCCAAGTATAATTATATTAATTACTTTTTAAATATAAAATATGATTAAAAAAAAAAACCAAGGCCTCTTAAGTTGATGATTATAGTCAAAAAGTCCCTTTAAGTAAAACTTTGCGACTTCCATTCTCTTCTGTATTGCTTATTAACTGAAGTATTTCCTATTTGTATTTTTATTTCTAATTACATGAAACGGTACATCAGATCGTTCGTAGTGTGAAGTATATATATACCATAACTATATTCATCTAAAGTTATAGTCGATGCAAAGTTCAGCGCTCAGTTTTAATAGCAATAAATAATAGCGGATTATATAGATGCGGTTCATTTATGAGAACAATTTCGTAATTATTGTTAATAAACCAAGAAATACTCGTTCGAAAATAGTATATGTAAAATATTTTATAACTTTTAAGTGATGGTTTAATCATGTGTTTAAGACTCTTTAACCACTTCTCATGGACATTTCAATTTTTTTCACCATATTTCTAGAAAGAATAAATAATCTGCGGTTTTAAATCTTTATCTTTATCTTTTTTATACATATGTACATTAAAGGAATTTTTATCACACTTAAATGAGCCTACTTTCATATATGATGAATTCCAATAAATAATATTCTTCCAATTAATTCAAATATTTTTTTTATTTATTAATGCAACTCTGGGAAAAAAGTATATGTCATAACTGTATATAAATGAAATTCTTTGTTTCAAAATATTTATTATAAATAATTATTCGTGACTTTACTTTTTATAGTTTTTATAACACCATCGTTGTGGTTAGGTATATTTTAATTGGTTTCGTTGGCTGCGAAGTCGCGGTATTCAGATGTAAGCCAACATGTTACCACACTTTAATTAGGGTTTCTTTGTACAATGTCGACTGAAAATATATTTATTCATAAATTCTTAATATCGATCTCAAGGATCATGTTGATTATATTGATTATGTTGTAGAAATATTGATTATCAATAGATTTGCAACCAATATAATTTAATACAACATTCTCATAAAATCCATTCGTTCTTCAGCGACGATCTTCAAGATTGCTTATTGCGAAGCTCGTGAAGATGCAGTTAACGTTAACGATAACGATTATGACACGTTTAATTATCGTTTGCTTTCCCTTTCGGCTTCGCCATCATCCGGACGTACTCGAAATATACGACTATAATTCCATATAGCCCATCACTGGAAAGATAACGTCTAATTAGAGAAAGCTCTTTGATAACCCTTGCTTAATAAAATACAGTCAACAACTTTAGTAGAAAAACAACTTAAAATAATTGCTAATTAAAATATATTATTCGATTATACCCGAATACAGGGAAGCCATAAGGAGCATAAAGCGTTTGGTTTGACCTCATATATGTGTGACTCGATTTTTTGAGCCAACGGCTGGACTAATTTTTTAATTCGATGGCTCAAATTATTTGTTGAGATGTTTGGAATATTTTGAAACACTTTGGACTCAGAACACTTCAACAAGAAAAAATTATTGTATTAAATGTGTTTTGTTTTGTTTGTTTGTTTCGATGTCTAGACGCAAAACATCCAGATCATCAGCGCCCGATCAACTAAATAATACTGCTTTTATAATGTTCAGGTGGTTGGTACAAAAAATAAAAATAAAAAAGGATACAAATTAAAAAATTAATAGAATAAAATAAATAAATAACCATAATAATCTACTCATATATATAATAAGATATAATAGATAAATAAATAAACTAAAAAAAAGTAAAAATAAAATCAATAAATGAATTGAAATTATTAAATAAATGAACTTTTAAAATAAAATAAAATAAATAAATAATTCTGCAAAGGATCATTAGTTATAAACTTGTCATATATGTTTTATAATTTTTTCATTGTCTAGGAACTTCATAACCTTGGTAAGAATTTCTTCTTTATTTCCCAGTGATGCTGATGTATTCTGGGATATTTCGAGATATTTTAACCTTGCGATATAAAAAGGGCACTCTTCCAAAACATGTTTTATAGTATTTATTTTGATATATTTCATTTTTCATATGTTTTTAAATATCTTTTTTCATTTGTTACTCTATATATTAATAATTATTGATTCTCCTCTAAAGAGTTTACAAATACAACCGACTCACAGGCGTTGATGACTCTAGGGTTTTACGCCTTAAAGCCTAAATAAACAAACAAAAATGTTTCATAGTTAATGACTGGTCACACTTTTGACATCAGGATAAGATCTTTTGTTATGAGGTGGACGTGTGTCAGTCTAGTATGTCCGATCCTCAGCCGCGTGAGGACGAACTCTTCTCTACGACTGCACCGTTTGGGGGGGCTCCACGGTTGCACCTCTTTCTTTATTGTCTTTAATTTGCTATGTGCGCTCTTTTCCCACTGTCTTTGTCATTCTTGAGATATGGTTTCTACCCTGGAAAGGTAAGTGCTTCTTTTGCTGCTCTATCATCCATTCGTTTCTTTTAATGCCTGTATGGCCAGACGTCCAGATAAAATCTGCCGTTGTTCCAACTCCGTGAAGAATTTTTATAAGATTTAAAAGGCTGTGTTTCACTGGATAGTCTGGATACATGTTATTCATGGTTTTCAGAGTACTTAGGGAATCCGATACCATCACCACATTTGCAACTGGCTTCTTCATGACGTATCGGAGATTCATTGCGATGGCGTTAACCACTGCTGTGTAAACACTACAAAGATTATGTAATATATATTTGTTGGTAGTATCAGGGGTGTTTTAATACATCCGCTATTATGTATGACACAAGTTTTTGAGGCTCAAATTATTTGGTGAGATCTTTTGAATTTTTTAAAACAATTTGGGCTCAAAAAACAAATAAATCATTGTATAAAATGTGTAATTTGTGTGAAAAGATGTGCAAGTTTCCTGATCATATGGATTGAGTATAAATTATCAACACTTTAAAAAATGAAATATATAATTTTCAGAAAATGCGACTGCGGAAACAACCCATTCCATTCTAAGCGAATTTACTTACATATCTACTTATAGTGTTAAGGTAATTGACACGTATGAATATTTGAGCAGCTTGGAGTAGTAATCTGGTTTCTTTCACTACACATTACAGCTCCTGAAAAGTAGATATCATCTCTGGAGGATTCTTAAAAGTTTCGTGAGGGGATGGAAAGCACCTCATTACAACACCAAATTTAAATATTCGTAGATGTGAAATTGCCCTAATAGTCAGCCAAGATGTTTAAGAAGAGGTGCAATCACGTTCCCTTAGAATGGAAGAGTTATTTCTGTATGCATTTTTAATTCGAGACATAGTGAAATATCTTAAAAATAGAATTTAAATTATTGTGTTAAAAATAAATCATTTATAAATAAGTAATTGATTCTGGTAAAAGTCGCTTTGTATATAAATTATTATTTCATTATCCATTATTATGCTCATATGTTTGTTCAATCTGCTCATTACAAGAGTGGAACTCGCGAAAGTTTCTCACGCCTCTTGAAGTTGTGTTGAAGTTGAGCAGGATATAGCTTGCATACTAAACATATATAGTATAATTTTATCTGCTAAGAAGAAATTTTCATTTAACATAAATTACTATTCACTTTTACCATCAGTGTACAGTCTTAAAATTATAAGTAAAACTATGACTATGAAAAAAAATAAAATAAAAAATAAGACAGGATTATATGAAAAATGTTCGGTTCTCTATAAAATTGAGAAAAGATCAACTTATTGATGAAACTGGCTTAATGTTGTTATTATGCTATACGTCAAGGGAAAAAAACAATAAAAAAATATATTGTATAAATCGGAACACTGTTAGAATAGTTTGATCTTATTTTAAAAGTATTTGTAAACTATTCACGTATACATATAAAGCCGTTCTCAGATATTTAGTTTCCGAGATAACTAATATCAAACATCTATTAAAATGTTAAAAGTGGTTTATTGAAAAGTTAGAAAATTACAATAATATTGCACGGCTGCATATATATATATATATATATATATATATATATATATATATATATATATATATATATATATATATGTTTGCCAGAGGTCTAAGAAAACTCGGCTATCGTGAGGGGTTATAAATTTTTTTGTATATATATTTCTTTATGCTATTATGTTTGTATAGTAAATAAAATTCCTGGGGGGTAGGAAAAATAAATAAAAATAACCAACAAAACTTTGGCTAAAATACTCTAAGCAAAACTTAAAAGTGAGAAGTATTAGATTTTGTACCGCGATCACTAAGCAAACACGTTTCAGTAGGCACTCCAGTTTAAGTAGATTTTTTTCGTTTTATTCCATTAATCTTTGCTGTTCTCACTTCTCCACTTTTTCACCCTCAATTTTTCTTTCGTTAGGCTTTTATTTATGGTTCCACAACAGTTAAGCGTGATGATGGTTTTGACGCCTTTTGCTTTATGTCACTTTTTCGAATAAAATCAATCAGAATAATTAGACATTTTCATTATACATTAAAATATCGAAAGTTACCGTGTACATTTTTGTAGTACAGTCAGTAATATTGCGGTAAATGGAGAGTCGTGAACGAATCTTGATAAACTTCTCCAATTAGAGGAATCGTGTTGGAGCGGCACTTGGGCGCGCTGGAGCTAAAAGCTGTGATTGTTCCATTGCCCCTTAATTGGGTTAGCGGTGAGCCCTCCAAATTAATCTTGCCCTTCCTGTAATTGATTGGCAACCCATAAATAACCCGCTTTTCTGCCCTAGTCAGAGTGCGATCAAACTCACCTAAAAATTTGTCCTATACTTCTACATTTATTCTACCTTGAACAGGCCGCTTTTGGCCGAAGTTCGGATGTGCTGAGGCAGGGATCTCTAAATGTTTTGACCCGCAGGCCGCATTGAGACCTCCGCTCAATCTCGCGGGCCATCTAATGAAAATAACGAGCTTGTTCTATAATTGACACTTCAGTGTTGTGAGATGATCTTTATAAGATAATGGTCCATAGTACAGACCCTTTTTATCAAAATATTAACACCAGCGTGAAACTTCGTAAATGGCTCCTGATCGTAACCTACAAATATTTAATATACGAAAATTCTCGGAATTGGGGCGTTTTCAATCTAGAGGTCGGACAACTTTGTCGGCCGTTTTCGTATATAATGGGCAGTTTGTTCTTTATTAGCTCGTTATTTTGACAATTTGTGGATGTAGGCCAAACGGCTCAATATTTTTGAAGTCAACTTTTTTTTCTCGATTTTGTGCCAAATTTTCTTACGATTCAAGTGGAAAGCCAATGGGTACTTACCAGTTTTTAGTACATAATTAAATCGACAAAGTTTGCCGACCTCCAGATTGAAAACGCCCCAATTCCGAGAATGTTCGTATATTATATTAGATAATAAAATATTAGTAGGTTACGATGAGATCAAACTACAAGCATTTACGAAGTTTCAGGCGGATGTTAATTATTCTATAAAAAGGGATAAAAAAAAAAAAAGTACCACGGACTATAAATAAGCATTGTGAATTTTTTATTTTGTTTGGATTTTATTATTTTAAAATTTCTAAGATTTAGAACCGTATTCAAATTCAAATTTTATAGACTCCCACAATGAGAGTTCGCCTGAACTTTTTCATGGCTAATATCGTGGATTTATTGCCAAGTCGTTGTGTGATACTTCATAACCAAGGCTCAAGATATCTAGGTCACGTTTTGAATTATGTTGCTTTAGTAATATAAACGTTTCTTTGATTAGTTTAATTGAAATGCGCCGTTTATAATTTTTGGGATAAAGCTATTTACGACGGATGTTAATAATCTGATAAAAAAGGGTCTGTCCCCGGACTAAAAAAAAAAAAGAAATCTTGCCGGATCTTCTTCCGGATTGGAGGATCGGAGACCTACGTGCAAAGTTAAGTTCAGGACAGCTGCATGAGTTAAAAACATTCCCATTCATCATTACGACATTAAATAAAAATAATGATAAGTCCTCCAAAAGCTGTTTCTAAATTTTCGCTTGAATCAATTTCTATACGTAATTGCAAGTTTCACAATACTAGAATGCGAATGCATGATCATTAAGGCTATCAAGGGCACACTGATCTCAAAACATAAAATGTTAGGCAATCCTTAAATGATTCACGTCATGTCGAAAGTGCCTAATCTGAGTCGAAAGGATAGCTTATTACTGTACTTAAATAATTATATTCCTCACTAATAGTTAACTATATAAATATTTAATTAGAAAGTGAGATTTCAGTTGCATATTATATCAAAATTGGTTAAAATGTTTTATATATGTTCTAGATGTATAATTCAATTAGGTTATATAGTTTAGCTCATTCAAACCTGTATTTGGCAATAACATTCTACGACCAGATTTCATACAACCCAAGAAAACAAGATTTCTTATAGTCTTAAATATCTATCCTAGATAATATTTCTTCAATAAAGCTTGACATTTTATTGAATGTCCACTTACTTTTATGATTATGAATATGAATTAACTCAATCAATATTCAAACTTTTCATTTATTCTACTTTTTTATCTTTGGTCGCATAGGTCGTATTGTTAATTTTGTTTTGTTAAATGTTCATTACTTTTAACGATTTATTGTTTTGTTTTTTTTAAATATTGAACCTTATTCTGGGTCTAAGTCCCGTTAAAATAACAATGATGAATTAATACAAATCTGGCCAAAAACTAATTTATAAAAATACTTTTTTTTAAGTTTTTTTTTATTTTTTATTTGCTGTTATTTAACGTCGCATCGACTGTCAGGGTCATTAGCGACGATCGTTCTTCTTAAAGATAACTTATCAATTTTATTTTTCGGATGTACTTCAATTCCAGTGTTTTCCTTGTACGGTGCCTTGTCTTCAATTTGGAGTTCGATTTGCTGTTTCCGGAACTTTTTGTACTGGAATATGTGTTCAACTGTCAGATTAGCATTTTCACATACCTCACATGTTGGTCGATGTAAGCCAAGAAGTAGGTGGAGATGGGTCACTTTGGTATGCCCAATTCTGAGCCTGCTTATTATAGAACACTCTTTTGATGTCAGGTGTTTTGGAGGAAACCAAGCTCGATTGTCGTCTTTGGTCAGATGAAGGTGATTGCGCGGCAGTAATCTCCACTGTGCATCCCCATTGTCATTTTAACATTTTTTAAGTTTATTCATTTAGAAACATAATAGTCTGTCACGAGGACAATAATTGTAGTGATATATGAACACATTCACACCATATATACAGAAAATATAAAATTAACAAAAGTAAAATAATAACTAAACAATAATAAAAAACTATGTACAAAAAAAAATAAAATAACCTAAAAATAAGTAAATTAAAGACATAAAAACAGAGTCATACCTATATACAATCAGGCAGGGAACCCCAAACCACGCTTCTCCCTCCAACTATAGAAGGAAAAGCTGGACTCCAAGAGATCCATGCGCTACTCTCTCAACCGCATCGCTGGTGGTAAAGCCAGTGAAGTTTGAGCGAGATCTCTTTAGCCACATACAAAATACTAACATTATATACATTAAGTTAAAAAATTGTTCGTAACCACTAAAAATAAACAAAAAAATTAATGAACATAAAATCTTCTCAAAATTATTATTATTGTGATGGAAGAAAAAACAAAAAAAAAAAAAAGATATTACATGTTTATATATACATAACTACACAATTTATAAACAATAGGCTAAATAATAAAAACTTAACTTAATACAAAATGTAATAATATCTACCGTGATTTACATTATTATATGCAAACACTAAAAGAAATAAAAATAAAATCTTCTCAGGAATACTTATAGTGTAATGGCATACATAAACATATCAGCACACATAGAGACAAAAAGCATAACCTGGATAAATAACAAAAAAATAATAAAACAATATAACAAGATAACAAAAGTAAAAACAGAAAGGCATTTATTTGGATGTTAAAATATAAAAATTAGGCTAAATTAATAAACTAATACTATAAAAAATATAATACATACATATAAATATGTATACCCAGAAAGAAAAAAGCAAGACCTGAAGCGAAGAGAAAAACAAATAAATAATAAAAATAATAATCAATCTAGGTAACAAAGATCATTGATGTTTTTTGCTAAAACTTAAACTTTAGGCACCACCATTTACTTCTCTCAAATTCAATTCATAAAATGAACTTAAGTTTTTACTTGAAATGCATTTGAATGATTATTTTCCGTTTCTTACGTTTTTTTTATATAGAATGTATATAATTTTTTAAATACATTTCTATGATTAGGAATAATTTTTAGTGCTTTATAGTTTTAATGTGAAAATTACTTTTGTATTCCTCATGTAAGATGTGAGTTTTTTGTTTCAACAAATCGTCGCTTTAAAACAATGATTTCTTATTAAGATCACCAGAAAAAAAAGTATTTTATTCGTTTTCTAAAACTCCTTAACCATTATAAGGTCTATGATAATTCGTAGGATATAATTTAGTTAACCTGTTGAATATGATGAAGCATAACCCAAAACATATATTTTTTTAATATGAAAACAGTAAACTGAAATTTTAGATTTAGGATGTACAAACAGTATAAAAATGATATGTTTGAGAATGGCGTTACTGATAAATAAAAATGTGACGAATTAATTTATGTTATTAATAAAAAGTTTTATTATTTTATATTTCTGTCCAACACATCATTCAAGACTGTCCATTATTTGAGAATGTAAGGAAAAATCTCAATATGGCTCAGAGCCTAAAAGAAAACCTCAGCGACAACGAAAACGCCGTGGAAAAAACCTTACAGTTTTTAAAAAAAATAAAGTTCTACAATAGAATATAAAAAGGAAGTGTTGCCAATGACCCTGCAGGGTAGAGGCAACAATAAAAAACAAATAAATAAGTAAATAAATATTTTATATTTTGGGGAGATTACATGAAAGAATCTTGTTTATTAATTATTTTTAAAAAAATGTATCCAATTTTTACAAAATATATTATATATAAAAATGAATAGCATAATTAAAGATGAAAAATCAAAATTTACTTTAGTTAGTTTATCTATTGAAATCTTGGTCACCTCGACTTATAAGTCTTAAATTATTATAAGTTAGAAATTACTAAAAATTGATTTTTTCTTTTGTTTTATAAATTATTAAAATAATGGGAATGTATAGGAAATCTAGTTAAATATTTTTTTTATTTAATTTACCTTTATTTTATTATTATTTATTTATTTATCAGCTAGTTGTTATCAACGTATTCCACCATGAAAGTATAGAACTATCTATTCAAATTTCCACTGTTGTTCTATCTGCCCCAGACATTTAATACGATCTGATATATATTTTTTTTAACGCAGGCTTACAGTAAAAGCTATTTCTCAGCTGAGAAGAAAAACAGCTAAGTAAACAGGAAAAGTGCTTTGCGGCGTGAACAGAAAATATCAATGCAATCTTTCTAAAATATCATGTGTGGGTGTAAGGACGTATACCAGAGTTAAGGAGACAATTACTCCCACACATGGTTTCAATTTTTCGGTCTTTGTTATGTTCGTTTTATTTTTTTAATCTTTAACCCATATTACATTCTAAACAAAATTTTCCTTATTTGATTTTAAAAGTTAGAGATATAAAGTTTCTTCTTTTTTCGTTATTTATTTTTAAACATTATATAAGAATATAAGTTTACAGCTACTTGGAAGCTATTAATAAAATAATTTTTAAAATATTAATAAATCGGAGTAACTTTCATAAGAAACTGTTCATAACAAGTTGGGAAAACATTATCAAAGTTCTAAAAACTAAGTTGATTTAAAAAGTTTTTTACAATTACATCATTTTGATGCCAATGTTAGATATAAAGTGATATTACGCAATGGTATTTAATTTTATTAAAAGAAAATACAGAAGCTGTGTTAGATATATCGAAAAGATTACCAAGTCAATAAGGTGGAATAAAACTGAATTACTAAAAAAATATCAGTTATAAGAACAAGATTTTACTACCACTTCATTTTTATAACTGAAATACAATTTATTATTTGATTATATAAATAAAATAATAATAGTGATACAACCACGAAGATGATGCCACAAGAAAGGTTAATGCACGCGGGCACATCCTGTAGAAGAAAAATCAGATGCGTTCGCCTATGTTATGGAAAAACTACACTACATACAGACTAGCAACTATCACAAAAATATTACTCCTGGCATGTCCTTCTGCCAATGACCTTTTTTCTTCATTAGCCCTGATCAATAAAACTAAAAATACAACAATATATTTTTGGTTAAACTTTGTTAATTTTTATATATTGTTTCTCAAAAATCTTTTTTTGTTACTTTTATCAGTACGCCTCACAGCGGGGCAAAACATCGATTTCAAGAGGAAAAATCCCTCTATTATGTAATTGTGCCTTGAATAATTCTGAAAAAAAATCGAAGTATTCTAAGTATATTACAAGTTCGTAAAAACGGGTCCTACACTTTGGTCGATCTAGAAAGGAGGGAAAGTTTTCGGGCTTAAGACCCCAAAATATAATTTTTGTTTTCGTTGGTCCATATTTGTTTTTGTGTGTGATCGAAGCTAAATACTTAAACAATTAAATGCCAAATAATTTGAGAGTACTTGTCGTTATTAATAGAAAATAAATAAAAAATAAGCCTCCTTAAAATTAAATCCTGGATAAGCTACTGCTCCAAAACTCATTCTCTCATGTGGAATACAAATTTAAATATCCAGAAAATTACAACTTTTAACAAAAAACTTGTACGTTTAACGAAAAACACAATATATTTTTTGTTGAAGGAAGCTAGTTTAATGTTGTACATATTATGAGTGATAAATAGTCGGGACACAGTCATTATACAATTTTTTTTAATTTGTGCATATTTATTTGTGTATCAGGGCGTGGTTCGAGCACTGAAGGCTTTCAAGTACTCAGTACGAACCACGCCCTGAAGATGACTGACATGTTTGGGTTGAAACGTTGGCACAAATAAAATGAAATATACAATGACTGAGTCCTGACTATTTATCACCCACAATATATTTCTTGTTAAAATTTTAAGAATTTTCATACATTATTTCTCAAGAATGTGTTTTAGTTAGTTTTGTCAGTTCCATAGTGGGACGAAACATCGATTTTAATGAAAAGAATTCCTCCCTATTGACCAGTTGTGTGTTGAAAAATAATCGTTTGGCCACTTCCTCGGACTACAAAAAGTTATTCAAATTGATCCCGAAAAATCTAGAGTATATCAATATCTCGGCTCTCTGATGAAATAAGATACTGAGGTTGATACTTATCGATTCTACGTCCAAAAATACAAGGAAAATCACATCACGCATGACCTGGACCGACCTACCTATTTTTGGGTCAACTGAACTATTTCTGGATGGGGTGGGCGAGCGGACTAACGCGTGTGAAAAACATGTGCTGCCCGGTACGTAAATGGCATAATAAAATAAACATGATAATAAAATATCGCGTCCCGGTAACGAGGAGGGTTTTAACTCCGGGCCTTGTCCTCTGATCTATGAAATAATTACCTGTAGTCTAAAAGGTGAGGAAGGAGTGGACGAATAAAAAGTAATCTATTTTTGATTTTTGGGACAATAATAAATTGCACGTCAAAGGTTTATTATTCATAAGATTCGACCTTTTTCAGTCAAACCTAATATATAATGTGAGCTTTAACTTCATTTATATATCTGAAAGTTCAAAAGTTTTAACAATAAAGGCTCTTACACCCAGAACGCAATATGTACCGGGAATAAGATTACCTTTGTCGGTATCGCTGCGGATTATTTATGACAGCTATAATGCCATAGATAGTAATACAGCTATATCGCTATAATCCCGCCGAAAGGAAAATCGTATCTTATTCTTTGTGTAGGAGCCTTAAACGCGGAAAACAGAATCGCTGAAAACTATAACGTAAACGGACTTATCAGACTCTTAAGGCACCTAAAAAACTGGACGCGATATGTTATGTCCCGACGATACGATACTCATTATCGTTATCGCTGCCTATTATCGCGCTATCTATAATTCAATATATATTAATTCAACTATATCACGATATCGGCGCCGACAGGTGTTTCGTATCGCCGAGACTTATCGCATCACCTTTGGAAATGAAAAGTTCTATAATCATGTAATTTGAAAATCTACATTTTAAGTTTATTTCTTTTACCATTTTAACTGAATGCATTAGTTTAGTATTATAATTAGTGTTGCCCAAATGCGAGACCGAGTCTTGCTAACTCAGTCTTGTCATGGTCTTGGCCTTGCACAAGAGTCTTGCAGTTACTTATTAGCGTAGTACTATAGAGATATTACTGTAATCGTTTAGATAGGAAAAACCTCACTAAGCCCGAATGAAAAATTAGGGGAATGAAATGCAAAAGTATATTGGTTATACCAGTTATTAACATATAGTAACTAAGATTGTCAAGTATTAGTAACTATTTTCTCTTAATTTTTATTTAAAAAATCAATTTTTTTTTTACCAGAACTGGTATTGGTCTTGCAACAGTTAGGTGGCCTCGATCTTTGTCTTGTACTTTGCAAGACCAAGACCGATTATGGGCTACATTAATTATAGCTGTAGGGAAAAAGTTAAAATATTTAATTATATTCATCTTTCAGATTTATTAAATTGATATTAAGAATGACCGGTTCAAGTTTAAAATAAAATAAAATAAATAATCTCCTTCTGAATAATTTATAATACATTTAATGTCACTCACTCAATGGAACAAGTAATATAAAATTATTTCTAGCCAGAGAAATGAAGTTATAAACACTTAACAGAACCCATCTATAAATAATGAGCTTTGCTAATGAAAAAAGTAGTGCTTATAATAATCTTTAATATGTTTTATAATGATGTTATGGATCTTGTGTTATCCCTGAGGCTGAGGGGATAAATGCGGTTTGATAGGTTTTTTTTTTATTTTTCACCATTAGCATCCCACTCCATCTTCTTCATCAGCATCTCCTTAGCATATTTTGATGTATTATGCAAAAACGATTTCCCATCGCTGGAGAAATATTCTCAAACTTCCTTCATAAAAATTTAAAACTCAATGAGGTTAGTTTGCAGGCTACAAAAGATGTTTTTATTATGGACGGTGGAGTGATATTTTACAATTATGTTTTTATTATTTACAGTTTCGTTTCTTATAAGTTTTTGTAATCAAATATTTAACAGACTGTAAAACTATTACGCATTAGTTGAATTTTAAATAAACTGATCTGACTGAAAAATCGTAATAGAAAAGAACTTTAAAATATTAATGTGAAGGGCCGATAACTGCATGTTTAATTTTACCTTATAGTGTTTGAAAGTTTCGAAATATACTAGTCTCGGAAAACTATAATGCTCCTTCGAAATAAAAAATAAAAAATACAGATCTAAATACATTGTAACTGAATGGTAACGGAAAATAAATTTTATTAGTCTTGAAATAAATAAGCCTGGTAGATGGAGAGCCAAACAATTATTCATTTAATCAGAACATGTAAACCTGACAATTATTGCTATACTTAATATACTTATAAGTGCTAATTATAAAATATAAGTATATTTTATATAATAATGTAGTAAGTATATTTTCAAGAAGAAACTTTGATTTTAAGTTAACCAAATAATAAAAATATCTAAAAATGAGATGTTGGGTTTCGAAAAATAGAATAATTTTGATTTTCAGGTTTGTATAAGTATTGTTCCCCTCGTTAAAAAATTTATGTTTTCAACCTTCCAAGATTTATTTTCCGCTATCTTGAAATAATTTCTTAAAAAAGGGTTTCCCCCTCTCCCCTCCCCCCCCCCCTCCGATTTTTCTCAGCAGTTCACTTCGATTACATTTTTGGCAAATTAAATGATCTTAGCAATGCTAAAGAACATTATATTTGCTGCATGATTTAAATGTAACATTTTGGACCGTAACTGAGTTGCGGGAACGTTAAAATATGCAAAATTGTCAACTAAAAAAATCTAAATAGGTCAGTACTTTCATCCTGAAACTACAGACCAAGTTTTGTCTATTTACTGATACTACTTATATGGATCATGATAAAAAAAGTTCGCAGGGTTTCATAAGAAACTTTTTTCTCAGCATCTAGTACTCAGTATCAAATTGTGAGTTTTTCGTTACTTAAATATCAACAGTTATAACCATATAAGTTGCTTTATATTGGTTTTAATGACTTTACATCCGTCACAAAATAATATTCTATTCGGAACTCCACCAGTCCAGAATGAATAATCCTATAATATCCTCTAAATAATATAACGAGAAGATGGTGGTAAAAATTTTTTTTGCAAGGAAATATTGTCGATTTTTCTATAGAAAATTAGTGCTAAAATCAATTTTAGATTTTTCTGATTCTCAATATTTATTCTACAAAGATAAATTTTGAAAGAATATTAGACTAGAGTTTGTCAATAAAAGCGTTATTCGAAAAAAAAAATGACCTTCCTTGCCGAATAGAAATATGTCATTTAACAGTTGAGGTTTAAATGGAACTAACCATGCACTTTCTCTTGGCCATGAACCGGTTCTTATGTAATTATGGAAATATTTATGATAGTTTACTAATGACAGTTTAGCGATACAATCATTATTATCTAACTATTTTATTTTAATTCTTAAATAAAACATAATTTTTATATTATGGTTTCACATCATAATCTTTATATAAAATGATGAAACCTACAGTGTGGGGCTTAACATATTTTTAATAATTGAAAAATGAAGAAAAAATGAACTGGTTTTAATTTTTATTTTATTTATAATAAATAAACGAGATTTGATTTTATTGACCTGTTTAATGTTCTCAGTGACAAAGAAATGTATATATTATACAGCAGACTGTGTCATAGGCAGTCAAACCGTTGTCTAACAATAAAAGCTTGATGATTGAATATTGGTTGCGAAATTGATATAAAAACATTTTTTGTAATATATTAGACACTTTTTTTTTTAAATCCAAATTCATATAGCCCTCATGGTCTCTCATTGATGGTTTTTCTTTACAACAAGTAAATATTAAAAAAATTGAATAAACAAATAAATGACAACAAATTGTTATATTTTAAAGAATTAAAATAATTTCCGTTTCGAGTTAAAAATTTAATATATATTTAAGATAGAAATACGATTAGAACAACCACAAGCTGAATTCTGTACCTCTTTAAAATCGATTTAAAGATATAATTTACTTTAATTTACAATTCATTCAAATATTTTCATATTTTCAATAGCTTTCAATTCTGCAGGAAACATATAATGGAGAAAATATAAGTTTTATTGAATCGTTAGTGTAAAAAAACGACACTAATATATCTAGTTACATGTCACTGTATAGTGTAGTTTTGTTGTGAACGGTTTCCTTTTAAATATTAAATATCAAAATTTAAAATTTGTCCTTGTAAACTCGCTCGTTGATCCACTGTGCAATATTCCTACTTTGAAAAAAAAAATTCAAAATCATTTACACATAAATTCAATTATCCCAGAATAGAGTTTATAGCTTGTATTGTGTTGACTTTAAAATACCATTTTATTGGCAATAAGCAGACAAAAAAAAAATCTCTCTTTTCTCCTTCACTTATAGACATTATTAATAATTTCTTTAATATATACATTATTAATAATTTCTTTAATATATACATTATTAATAATTTCTTTGATATAAACCTTAATTATAATGTATTTAATATAGACAGCGATATAATAATAATTTCTTTAATAAAAAATTAATTATTTTATCATTGAAAATAAACAATGATCTGAAGAATCACCTTTTTTTCTAAATGTAGACTATATTTTCATATGTATTTAGATGTTGTAAAGTTATTTATGGACAACAATGAATTAATATATTTTCAATATATAATATGTAATATATTTTCAGGCGATGCTGAGCCATATCCAATGTAAGGGGATCGCCCTGATCACTCTTCTCCTTGTGAACGCTGTGTTCTCCACACCGCTCATGAAGAGGGACCTGAGTCAGGCATCAGACACAGCAATTGCCGAGGGTTCAGAAGGACAGGTAATTATCAATAAAATACTTAATACATTAGTGTATTTGCCAGAAACATCCTTGTATGAGTTGCATCATTATATACGCAAGATGTCCCATAAGTAAAGGGAAATATTTAGAATAGAGGTGACATCACTCCTCAAGAGCTACAAATAATTTCGTATAACTATGGTCTGATTTTGCACAGAATAGCAGATAATTTGTTTTGTATTTTTTTTTATTTGTATTTTTTAAGTATGACGTTTTCTCTAAAGAAGGAAAGGATTACTCAATTTTTTTTTTTTAATTTAGGTAGTTGACCATACTTCATAGTGAACCTGATGAAATTTCCTTCAAAGGCAAGTAGAGAGAGGGATGCAATCTCAAATTCGACCGTATTTTCATAATAAGCTACCCCGAAAACATAATAGTCGACCCTGATATCGATTAAATCCGTAAGGTTACTAAAAGTCGATGGGGAGAGGGAGGGGCGCAATCTCAAATTCGACCGTATTTTCATAATAAGCTACCCCGAAAACATTATAGTCGACTCTGATATCGATTAAATCCCAAAATTTACAATAAGTCGATGCTGGTGGGGGGGGGCGAAATCTCAAATTCGACTCTTTTTTTTATAAAAAGATACCATGAAAACATGTTGTATATTGGTAAATTTTTTATGTTATTTCTGAAATATTCATTTCTTGATTTTTACAATAATTTATTTATGAAATAAATAATTCTGAAATAATAGTTATCAAATAATTTATTTCAGAAATAACTCATTTCGAAATAATTTACTTTATTCCAAAGACTGTTAAAATATTGAAATAATTATTTCAGAAATAAATTTAGCAGTTATTCCATCGAGATTATTTCATTGACAGTTTGAAATATTATTTCAGAAATAACCATTATTCCCGAAATGATTCATTCGTGGAATATCCATGATAATTGTTTCAGATATAAATTATTTCAAGAGTGCCCAGGTCTTGTCTTTAAGTGCACATCAATATGGTTGGGCTTTGTAACGGATTAAGTTTATATTCAGTTGTGTAAATAAATTATTTAATTTGATGTTCTGTAACCCCAAAGTAGCTGTATCTTTACCTAAAATAACAACAAAAAATTATTAAATAGTTTATATTTATTTCTTTCCTATGACCTGGAATGTATTTTATGACAATTCACTTTTCATTAGTAAAAAATAATTATAAAATTGATACATTTAAATTTTTTTTCTGAAAATGTTCATTTATAATAATGATCTCTTGCTTGAAATTGGTATTTGTGCTCTCTATTATAAGCCTTGCGGCTTTTATCTTTTAGGGTTATCACGTTTCGTTTAAAGGTCATTTCTTCTGAAAAAATATTCTTTTTCAAAAGTAGAGTTTTCTTCCTTGAATTTCTAAATGCTACAAAATTCCACCCAAATGCAGCTTAGTTAATTAATTAATTAATTAAGAATTTATATTAATAATAAGTGTATTTTTATGATTCATTTATTACAATACATCTCAGGTCATTGAAAAAAATAAATGAAAGCTTTGCAATAATTAACTGTAGGCAATTTTTATGAAAACACAGGTACTCTGGGGAAGACCTAATATTAAATCTCTTTTGTTTCACAAAAACTAGTACCTATTCTCTAAAAACATCAACTTAATGTATTATGGACTTAAAGCTTATTAAACAAGAAAGTTTTTTGATAAAAAAAAGTATATATGTAGTCCGATAATAAAAGAAAATAATCCATGTTATTAAGAAAAACAGAACGTTTATCCGCTTAAATGTCGTATTTCAATGGTTTCAACAATGACAAATTTTAGTCTCATTTGAAGTACATTTTGTCTAGTTTACTGTAATTTTTAATTACCTTTATTAAATATTTTCTTAACTGTAATTTTTAATTACCTTTATTAAATATTTTTTAGTTAACGCTTTACATTTAACAAAAAACATGATTTACTTTAAAAAAAACACAAAATTTACATTTCCTATTTTTTTCATATTTTTTTGCAAATAATCAGACCATAGTTTATATATATAGGTTTTTCTTCAAGCAAAATTTATTTTTATTTTTATTTAAAAATGACCATTACATAGAATTTTTATTTGGACTTTAAATCCTGACGACTTTAAGTTATTAAAGTTTAACTGATTTCTAGTTTTATCCAATTTTCTTTGTTATATACCCATTCATTTTGCCCGACTTCGTTATATAATGTTTATTGTATCCAGTTGTAATTGTATTGTTTGTACTAAATACACTAATTGTGTTTAATTCAATGAAACGTCAATCACATAAATCCTACATGCGTTAAATGGTAATCAGAATCAAACGTTTGATAATTTGAAACAAATTTATTCACATCGACCGGCATAAATAATAATGTAGCTTTAAATAGACTCAATCCCTGTCAGATCAGTTCATTGTAGGACCTTCATTTATCTCATAATTAATTTCGATCGATAACTAACCATTAATTATTCAACAAGTTAATTTTTTTTAATTTGTATTTGCCTCTACCCTAGAGGGGCTAATACAAATTAAAAAAAAAAATAATTTGTTAATTTTAAAAAATCCTAAAATATAAAATATCTCAAAATCACAACAATGATCAGGTAGTTAAATTACTTATTAATTACATGTGATTAATTCTGATCATGTTAATGTCTCCTCGATCACATGTAATTTCCCATTGAACTATAAATATAAAGTTAATCGAATAAGATCAGAAAGTCTTCGCATGTATACATCTACCATATATTCTTGGATGTTGGACAACCATATATTGTCATTATCCATTCTCTAAAATCAAAGTCACGTTAAGTAAATTTAGGAAGCCAATAAACATTATCGTAATTATGATTAGACATGGTCCACACTCCTTCCTCATTCAGATCTTATAGATTTATTTAATTCTTAACTGAAAATTTAAATGAAGTCATCCCACTTTTACTATTGATTTAATGACATAAGTGGACAAACAATATTGAAAAACTTTTTTTATGACGAAGTTTTTGATTTTTGCTTGGTTTAACAAGTGTACGTAAAAACTATAAGTGAATAATTGAAGGTAGTTAGTCTACTGTTCTTCATATCATCGGTGACAAATAGTCAGGACTCAGTCATTAAATGATTGTTGAGTATTTGAACAACTGCAGTGGTAACATGCCCTGATGAATCAAAATGTGGGTCACCACATGCTTGGGTAGGGACATCGGCAATAACAATATAAATCGTAAAATGACTGCGTCCTTGCTAATTAGCATCTATAAATAAATAATTAAAAATATTATAGCAGCTTAAAAAAAAAATAAAGAAAAAACAAGCTCATCAAAATTTATTTTTTTTCTCGAATGATTCATGAAAATTAAATCGTCGCTTACCTACAAAAATATCTTATGAATATTTTTGCACCTTTGTGTTTGTTTTGTTTTTTTCAAATAAATAAAGTAATAAACATTTAACACCTAATAAAAGCTCTTGTGTTCTTGCTGTGTATTCATCTTGAATTTTAGTATTTTTTTTTTCCTTTTAAGATAAACAACATTCAGATGGAATGAAATATCTGGTCTCCTCTCCTCTCACCCCTCCCCCGATAACAATTGTCCTGTCTCTTCCGACTGTCTGAGCGAGATGTATGAGATCAGATGGAGATCTGAATGAGACGTCCCATAATCAGGAACATGACAAAGATAAAGGGGAGGCTTACGCTGGGTGGTAGAATTTAGGAGGCGGTAAATTCTAAACGAAATTGTATATTTGGGTTAAATAAAAATATTTCTATTAGTTTTTTTTTTAATTTAATTCTGCCGATAAGTGAGTTTGTTATGATATATTCATATTTATTACGAAGTATAATATCTGAACTACTGTTACAAACTTGTATACTTTAGTTGGGAAATGGGTTCAGGGAGGGAGAGGTAAAGAAGAAGAGTCAAAATTAAGCTTGCCCTTCCTGGAAAAATTCCTAGTGCTCAGCACACACACACACACACACACACACACACACACATATATATATATATATATATATATATATATATATATATATATATATATATATGTATTCATTTGCGGTTTTTATAAATGGTAGAGTTGGTGTTATATAGTTTTTTTTTTAATCTTATTTATTGAAAAATATTACAATCTGTCTCAAGGACATTTATAATAGTGTTCACAGATCACATTCACACTCTATGTACAGTAAATAAAATAAATTATACAGAAAAATAATAAAAAAATAATAAGTATAGTATTTATTAATACTATACTTATTATTTTATATTTATTAATTTATTATTTATTAATATAGTATTTAATTTTATAGATTACAGCAATATAAAAATTAAAATTTGTATCTTTACCAATGATTAAACAAATTAAAATACCTACAATAAAATATAAATAAATATTACGGCCTTCTCCATCAGTGATACTCTTTTCGAACTAAAAATTTTTCGTGTTACTTGATTATTTATTATAATCAAATAAATAATTAAAATATTTAGAGGTAAAAGGAAAAGGTTAGTGATAAAAATATAAATATAATATATTGGGCTATGACGTGAATAACGTATGATAATTAGTTCAAATTAAATTTTGTACCGTCCGAAATTTTTCTTTCATTTCCCTTTGTCTGAAAATACCTTTTTATGCTATATAAAAAAAGAACTTATCACATATGAACTTATAACTTATGAAGCATGCGCGGCACAAAATTTAATTTACTTACACTGAAACAATGAAATGAACTTCTGATGTACTCAGAGGACAGAAAGTGTGTCAGTATTACTGTAAATATTAGTCATTCAAACGGTGTTTGATCTGTGATGCTCGGCCGAATACAAATGACATATATTGGGAGATAGCTGAATATTGTGGCTTATGTAACACTTTATTTTGTTTATAAAATGAGTTCTTTCAATATAAATAAACAGTAAAAAATTCAAGTTTAACATCTTAATATATTTTAAAAATTGTTTTACCACATTTGATAATTTAAACATATCAAATCTAGAGTTATTAAATTCTAGGTATAACAAATATATCTAAGGTTATAATTAGTGATTAGTATCTATATTTTTTTCTTAATTATCGCCTTGATTTATTGATTGATTATTGAGTGAGTTATAGAATTATTAGTGAAACAGTAGATCTCTAAGTGATTTTCTTTTTTAATCTCCGTTGAGCAGGTATAAGGGTATAACGGTAAGAAGAAATAGATTGAACTAGTGGATTGAGGTGATTTTGGGTTGAAGAGTAAAATATTGTGTATTTTACTGATTTTGTATAGTATGATTTGAAATGTATCATGGCACGAACAACGTTTCAGACACAGTTATCAGATAGATTAGAATGTTATAAAAGGAATCAAAATATAACAAATAAAAAATATGATTTTATTCAGTAATATTGTGAAAAAAATAAGCACTGTTTAGTTTAGTTTATTAAATAATAAAATCCTGTAAAAAGAATTAATTTAAGGTCTAATGTGTTTCGACCTAGTATCGCCAAATATAGTTTCATTGAAATCGGTGACCTCTCGTCCGTAACCTCTCTTTGTGACTATTAATTAATTACCGTTTATTCTATCAATCAATTAATATTAATCTTGAGAAAATGTTCAATAAATTTCAGAGAAATTATGGCTGAATAAATAAACCTTTGTGGAAGATGTTTAATATTAAGATTAATGGCCGAGGTGGAATTTCAACCTAGGATGGTGTTAATTGTTCCCCGTTTCCCCGTAAATCCATTCATCTTTCTTAAATCCTTTTTCTTTTTTTCTTAAAATCATGCTTATTTTCTCGACGCATATTATCTTTTTATTTATGTTAGATAAAGGTTTAAATTTTTTGTTTGGATAATTTTTAAAAAATTGTGTTTCAGTTTTATATTTTTAGGATAAAACAAAAATTGCCAGGAATTTCTGTCACAATTTTTTTATATCGAGTTAGCCGACGTTTCGACCCGAAAATAGGGGTCATCACCGAGGTTATCGTTTGGAAGTAGAGACAAGAACTGATAAAAAATAGTAGTTCTCGTCTCAACTTACAAATGAAAGACAGTAGACAGCCCTGAAGATAACCCACGTGTTTGAGTCGAACCCTTGGCTAACCCAATAATAAAAAATTGTGACTGAAATTCCTGACAATTTTTGTTTCGTAATTGATCAGTCGATTACTTATCCTTCTCTAAAATTTTATCTTTTTCATAAAAAAGACCAACTTTTTTCGTCCAAACTTTATTTTATTTTAGCGATAATGTTCAGCGATTCGTTCAAGGCCTATAGTTTACTTACAAAAATAAAATAATAATAAATTATTACAAAAACTAATTCATGTAAAACTAAAATAATTTTAATTTATTCATGCGTGTTATAAAACATAAAAAAATTGACTTAAACGATAGTCTTTTTCATAATATCATGTCAGGCGGGAGGAGGAACAATACCCAGTAGCAACTCATTCCGCTCATCAGCTTAAAGGGATTATGAGAGTCCATCAATCATCCAAATCCTTTTCAATCTCCTTGTTCCTTAGGGTTCATGTCCTCTTGTTCATTTGACTGAATTGTTATGTCTAGGCGAAATCCTTTGTAGTTAGTTCGGATGGATTCGCTAACCGTTCACATGTCAAACCGGTTGTTTGAGGGTTGTTCACATAAAGTTCTAAGAAACTTGTTAGTAAATCCAACAAATTTAGAATTACGTCTGAAATCTTGAATAGTACATCACCCCAAACCTAAACCTCCGATGGAGCATTCTGTATTAATATTTAGTATTTATTTAAGTGTTCTATCTCTACCCGATGCATTTTTTTTTATTATTATTTATGAGAGATATACTGCATTTGATCTGCATATATGTGAATTTGTCTTTTCTTTCCTGATAAGAGTGAGATATTCCCCCAACCTATAGACTCAAACCACTACGTTTCACAGAACACTACAACAAGCTGAACACACTTGCAATGAGATAGTTCATCCAAGTGAATCCAGCGAAGATGGACTGCGTAGTGTTTTCTTATCAAAGGGGCAAAAAGAATAGATTGCCGAGAGCTCTCCGAGTGGCAAAAAGCGATATAAAACCATCAAATTCCACAGTGTATCTGGGCATAAATTTGGACCGACACCTCCGCCTAACTACGCGCATCCACAAAAAGACAAAATCTGTAAGAAGACGGTCATACCGTCTGCACCATCTCCTCACATCCTCAGCCCTCTCGCTCAGACTCACTCACGCACTCCTATACGGCGCACTGATATTTACACACCTAACTGAAAACACACGTCGACACATTCAGCAATTTCAAAACACAATTCTTAGGAAGATTATCAAAACAATGGTGTGGAAAAAAAAATCTCCGACTCTCCACAACATACTGAATATTCTAACGATTCGGAATTTATCAGGATGAGTCATGTTAAATTCCTGGACTCACTTAAATACCTCCCTAACCCATTGTTCTCAACTCTAAAACACCGGCACCTACGCCAGTGCGATGGAAGAATAAATCGAAGTACATAGAGAAATAACATGATAAACATTTAGGATTATGAATAGTAGAATATTATATTCAAAGTTTAGAAGAAAGACGTGCCCCAGTGCCTTTTGAATACTTGCGATTGAAGACTGCATGAAAAGTCAACCTCAAAATAGCTTTAAAATGAAATATCGTTTCAGAAAAAAGCTAAAGCTTCTACGTAATACATTTCATAAGATTATTCAAATTGAGGATGTGGAAAAAAAATACAGAAAATATAAGCGAGATACCATAGAAAATCTTAGTGTTTTTGTAAAGCTTATGGAACATTTAATCTACTACACTATTACCTATTATTTAAAAAAATAATCTATAAAAATATCTGTAATTAAAAAAAGTAAGGTTTTACATTCATTTTATAAGTATTTGCCTGAATTTGATGTCAATTGACATAGCTATTTTATTTGACTTCATGGCTTCCATTTTTTATGACGAATAGCGGTGGACACTGGTGGATCTATGTACCACTTCCCTTAAATATAAAAATAATTTTTATTATATTTATTTTAGTACTAATAAATATAGGCACTTATTTCATGTAATAAAGTATTATTATTCCTGTATTTTTTATTTACTTTTTTAGCAGATCTCTTATTTTATATAGTTGTTTTTTTTTTCTTCCAGAGTAATTATCGTTATATTAAAAAACAAAATAATAAATAAATCCTCTCAAAATTAAATCCTGGATTCGCTACTCGCGGTGGATATTAACTTTAAGAGTTATTTTTGCTGTAACGATAAAGATGAATCTACAGCTAATAACTAATAAAAAAAATTGTACCAAGTTAAATTTAAATTAAAAAATCATGATTTGGGGTTTATCTACTTTCAGCACAATACCTCCTTCCACTATTCCTCCTGCATAGGATTAATATGCAGGAGAAAAAGAAATGTAGGCAGGTGTTAATGGTGGAATTGAATATCTGGCAAAGGTGCATCACTCATTTTAAAAAAAAATGACTGCAAATTTTAACCTATAATAAAATATAGATACCCTATAATAAAACGAGCATACTATAGTTTTTAAAAATCCATAAAACTTTTACATGATTTACAAAATCTATCACTCCCTAAAATGCCTTTTTTTATCATAAGGAATGCCAATTATAATATGATATGGTTTAGTTCGTCTTGCGGTTGAGTGTGATCTCGGCTTGATAATCTCTCTGCACAACTGTTGGTCTTGAAACAGTATTTCCTTACAAAGTACTGAACCCAAAACCCTTCATGGATTGTAGTGGTACAGGGCTCAGATCGTCTTAACCAATTACTAGCGAAAATGTTCCTAATGTAATTTTCGAAGTTGATTATCAGTTTTTATAAGATTTTTTAAAAAATGTATAAGACTTTTGTATCCTGGACAAAATCTATCTTTTCCCAAAATACCACAATTATTATTTTCAATACCAATTATAATATTGTATAGTTCACATCTTCTTAACCAATCACTAGCGTAAATGTTCTTTATATATATTTAAATGTCGATTATCAGTTTTCAAATTATAAATTCCCTTTTCCAAAAATATAACATTAATAAGGTCACTAACCAGGTGTGTTTTGTAATACTGGAAACCCGGGTTGGATGACCCAGCCAAGGTCTTCCGCCGCTAACATACTTCTCGCTCCACTTTCGAAAGCAATTACTTTCGCTGTTCCAGATCGGCATGGCTTCCTTCACGGCTCTCTAATAATCCGCCAGCTGATTGCCATTGCGTCAGTCCATATTCGATTCGTCCATCAGTCACTTCCAAGGATCGCTACTGTTAAAGTTCATTAGGCCGTTCTCAGTTTAAAAAGTTCTCTTTCTTGTTCATAACAATTCTCATTATTTAATTCTTAATCATTAATAGTTACATCCCGAAAATCTTCTTTCTTACCTCAACTGTTCTCAGTTTTTCAAAGAATAGGGTATTTTTCTGAAATTTTTTAAATAGCCAATTTTTTAAACAATAATTTATACCTATCAACTGTTGAGAAACAGCAAATGAACTGGGGATTTTAGGAAATGACGTGTCAACTATCGGGAATGAATGTACATTACAGAACCCCTTCCCTGGCTTCATACATTTTCTTTGTCTGTTTAGAAAGAAGGCTCTCATTCATATTGTTGTTATATTCATTTAAATTTATATTACTCCGTTAAAGTATTTTTGCTGTCGGTCAAAACTTGGCAAATAGAGGACAGTATGTACTGGCTTTATCTTACTTTCTGACGACAATTCCTGCTTGGTAGTTTTCCTTTTCCAATTCCTTAGAACCAAAAACCCTCCCTACATCCTGGAACGCGTTACTATACGTTCCTCTATCCAGATCTCAACCTACAGATTTGTATATCCCCTCCCATAAAATTACCTCTCCGTATTTATCTCCTTTTGGAACTCTTTACCTACCTCCATACGTCAATCCTCGTCCACGAATTCCTTCAAACAACCCCTGTTACACCACCTACTCCATATCCAAACTTCCGCACACATTTAAAATTTAAGGAAGGAGATAGTTCGGGGTGGCGGTCATAAATAGACTAAACAGTGGCAAAACTATTTAGTCTATTTATGACCGCCACCCCGGGTCATCTCCTTCCTTAATAATGCAACGGCCAACTATCAAGTATTCAATGTAAAATTTAATTGACTCTGTGCACTGTTTAGTTCAATCAACTGCACAATTGCAATAGCAATCAACAGTTAATTAGTTTGTACTTCATATTCATCTAAACCAGACTAAGTCTTATAAATATGTTAATCTGTTATGATTCGTAGTCCAAGATTAAAATTCTTTTTTCATTTCGTTTCTGTAGAATTTTGTCAATCACGTACTCTTTTGTTATGAATCATAATGATTTTAATTGGAAGGTTTGAAGTTTTCGTAGGTATTTTTTATGCATATGGTATATATGTGAGGAATATACCCATATGTATTTAACTAAGTATGCGTATTTATTCAGTTTTGAAGATTTGTAAAAAAGTGCATCGTGTCATTTTTTACGAGTCTTCTGAATTAATTTATGTGTTCCATGTCATCCTTCTTTCAAAGGTGAATTCATAATGGAATACTGTATTTGTCTAAGGAATTTGTTTATTGTCGATTGAGCTGGGGTGCAGGTATTTCTTCAAAGTTTTAGATTTTGGACGATTTAGTCGAATTTCCGCTAAAAAATACATACAATTAAAAAAATGTCCAGTTTTCCAACCAAAGATATTAAGTATCTAATATCTAAAACACATCGGTAGGTGACCAATAACCCACCAAAAACTAGAATTTCTTATCTCATTTCTATAAGAAATGTCTGCTGATATTTTCCAAAAATAGTAACGGCAATTAAAAGATGGTGGTTAAAAAATCTCTCGTAACTAAAGTTAAATGAATCAAATCCTAGAAGAGATCCTTCCGGTTATTGTCCGGTCTCGTGCTTTAAAACTTGAGTTTATTTCTTCATTAGTCTAAGAATTGCTGATTGTCAATTCTTATGATAACAGGTACGAATAAATATTATTAAATATAAAAAAATTAATTTAATTCATGCTTAGTCACAGTTATTTCTTATTTGATCCTAAAATTATAAAATAAAATTGCAATGTTTTTTATCCAGGGGGTGGTAGACGAGCGGTCAGAAGTGAAACATGGTAGAGAATTGTTTATGGTTTTATTAATATAGTCAATAAGTCTACTTGTCCCTTATAAACAACACATAAATAGTAAAATAAATAAATAGAAAGTTCATGTTCAAAAGTTAAAAGAAAAATATGATGAAAGCTGGAACTTATATACCATAAAAAAAAATATATATATAAATAAATAGAGCTAAAACTATATCAGAGATTCACATGCAATATGTCGGACAAATTTTATTTTTTATTTGATTTTTTTTTTTTTTTAAATATTTGTTTCAGTCCTTAAAATCTGATACATTTAACAAGAAAATTAACAACTGAGGCTCCACAAAATAAAATATATTCAGTAACAGTCATACTCAAAAATTAATGAATTGTAGTTCTAAAATTTTGAAAATATCTGATTTATATTAGTTTCGAAGGAATTCGTTATATGTTAGAAAGTTTCTTTGTTACCTGTTCCCAAGTTATATATGTTTCTACATATATAAAGAAATAGACCAGGGGTTCAAATAATAATAAAAAATCGTAAAAAATAAACAATGACTATATAAATGTTTTCAATATGCAATATTGTAATAAAGATAGTTGTGTATTGCATCATTGAATGCTGTGTTACGTCATCAAGTTATCAGAATTTTTTATTAGTTTACTGATTCGTAATCTAGACTTGTGATTGATAACATTAAGCTACTTTATGATGCTTACTTTTTTGGTTTGATAATGTTTACTTTCCTCAATGTTGAAATATTTCATTAAAGTTGTGCTCCTGTTAGTGTTGTCTAAAATTAGTACCAAGACCGCTTGCTTAACTGTTGCAAGGCAAAATAGCTACTTATACTTGCCAATTTTAGTTACTATATGTAAAGAATTGGTATAACCAATACACTTTTGCATTTAAATTTCCAATTTTTCATTCGGGCTTAGTTAGGTTTCCCCTATCTGAAAAATTACAGTAATATCTCTGTAGAAATAAGCTTATAGATAACTGTAAGACTATTGCTAGACTCTTGCGCGACTAAGTGCGATTACGCTATACGAAACATTTACCATATTCATATAGTAACAACTAGTGTTTGCATATTGAGCATTTGGGCAACACTAACACCTGTCATGTTTTTAAGGATGTGGATATTTTGAACAATCATTTCATTGGAATTTTGTTCTATTTCTACCGTCGTGAAGAAAAAAAAATTCTCAATTAATCTTCAAATGCAGTTCGCCGCACACAAAGGCATACAAGGAAAAAAATCCAATTTCCAATTCTGGAGTTAATTTTTATTGCGTTTTTTCCTTGAATAATCAAAGAATAAAATCCGATTTGCTTGTTCCAAACAACATTTCTTTTCAAGCTGAAATTACAATTTTTGTTGTTGTAAGATTACTTTAAATGTTTGAAGTATTATTTGGAGCTTGATTCAGCACATTTGATTGATGGGTATTTTACATCCTTTATATGCATATATATTTTTTTTAAAATCTGTTTATTGAATAATAATACAATCAGCCACTGCTGGAGGGCTATAAGCATTAGGGCTAAAAGTTCTCATTCATACAATATATACAAATAACAAAGAAAGAAATATAAATATAAGAAGTAAATAAATAATACTGGTGAAGAAGTTAAATAAAAAAAATAAAATAAAATAAACAAATAAAATAAAATAAAAACTTCTAGACGCAATCATACCTATATACAATATATACATTCGCCCAAGAATCTCCGAGCCAGGCTTTTTCCCCTGGAAGGCAAAGCAAGACTCCAGAAGATCCCAGCGCCACTTTTCCAGCCGCATCACTAGTATTAGAAGTCAGTGGAGACTGAAAGGGGGCACTAGAGCCACAGACGCTCAGGACATGAGTGGAGAAGCTGACCATTGCCAGGAGTCCAAAGGCATATTTACAAAAGATCTCGAGGCCACTGCTGTTTCAACCTTCGAGGGGGATGGTATGGATGCTAGGAGCTGGATAGAGATTGCGCTAGAGGATTGGGATGATGAATGAGGTTCTGGTGAAAGTTGGAGAATCTGGATGGGATGATGTCATGGACATATGGGATTTTAAGGGTCTGGGGGATGGACATGTTGTAGGGTCTTGTTCGTGACATAATACGGAGCATTGACTATTGTTCGAAGGACTTTTGACTGGAAGGATTGGATGCGTTTGATATTCGATGATTTAGTTGTCCCCAACAGTTCAAGTCCGTAGGTCTAGATAGGTTTCAGTATTGTCTTGTAGATTAATAATTTTTTTTCTGTTGAGAGATGAGATGTTCTGTTTAGTAGTCTATATAACTGACCAAATCGTTGGTTAAGCTCTTGTCTTTTAAGTCTCGTATGTGGGTTCCAAGTCAGTCTTTTGTCCAAAAGGAAGCCAAGGTATCGGACTGTGTCTGAGTAGGGAAGAGGAATTGAATTAAAAAGGATTGGCGGACAGGATCTGCGTCGAAGAGTGAAAGTTACATGCTTGCATTTTGATTCATTAATTTTTATGCGCCAGTTGTTGCACCAGGAGGTGTCTTTGCAGGTTCTGAGACGCTGTTAGAGGATCCGAGTGAGAGGATAGGATGGCAGTATCATCAGATATGCATATATAGACTACTACTTTATAACAGTAGCCGCCTAGTAAAAACTATTAAATAAGAGAAAATCTGTAACATTAAAAAATTAATTTGAAGTATGATTATAGAAAAGGCCTTATCCCAGCTTTATACACCAGAGAATATATTCCTTTAATTTCATTTGCCTTTTATTGCCTATTGGTTATTGTCATTTATGTGAACATTTTTGCATAAAATTTCAAACGCAAATTATGCTATACGAAAAACTTATTATTTTCATATAGTAAGAACTAGCGTTTGCACATTGAATTGATTTTTTTTTTCGTAAATGAAGTCAATGATACTATAATTAATACATATGAAAAGTATTCAAACTTACAGCTTAGTTCCCAAAGACTTGATAAAGCGACGAGTAGCTATTGAGAGTTTCATTATTTGTTTACAAGAATTAATACTTTCTTATTTACTCAGATGGTATTGCTCAATATCTCGTTAGAAATTTTGGACAATATACATGTATTGTCTACTAGTGAAGAAGTGTTCCATAGGATTTTAGTATCATCTGACCCATTTATTTCTAGTTTGACCTGAACAAAACAAGAAATATTTTCCAGTATATGCAGAAGTCTTAGAATTATTGATTTAATAAGGACATGTATTTTCATTATTATTACTTATCGTAAGTCAGACTTCATTACTATTTTTATTCTTCATAGTATTATCATTACTACCATCAATTTTATATTTTAATGTGTTTAATAAATAACTTGTTTTATACTAAACATCATTGTTTTTATAATCTGAACTGAATGAAATCTAAGTACTAATATTCGCTAGTATCTATGAACTTTTAAAATTATTATAAAATGGCTCAACTTTTGTTTTTAGAGTGATTTTGCTATGCACTTTTTCAGTAAGAATCGAATGACATCAACTGCAAGTCGGAAAATTCAATTCTTGTTAATAGGGCGGTTTCCCAAAGTATCACAAAAAAATTAAGTAAATAATAATAATTGGCTAATTTTTAGGTGGGCTTTATGTCCAACTACCACATGTGGTATCGTGGAAGGAGGGTGGAGTACTCGAAAAAACGCAAAGAAATTGTTGGTACTGAGCTAATCCGCCCCCCTATATTTTTTCCAATGTATATTTTTATCCTGAATCGAATGAGACCAACGATAAATCGATGAGATCAGTCATTAAAAAGATACTGATTTTTTTTTTCGCTTTTTGGTCATTTGGCCCCAGCTTGAGCCGTGCTTAATAATCTTCAGAAGACCACATTTGAATTGAAAATTTGAAATCTATTTCCTGGTTAAGGAAATATAATTCGGATCGAAAATCTCTAGTAATTTCTACAATGCCACTGGTTAGTGTAGATTACTATGTTCCATTGGGATTTTCGAGACATACGAGTATAAATTAGGGAATTCGATAGGTATCAACTAGCGTACACCTTATTGATTCTCTTAATTTACTTAGTATTGTAGTTTATCTGGTAGTTTATAACTAAGTTTTCCAAAAATAAAATATTAATAGAAA
The DNA here is from genome assembly GCA_928085145.1 of Nezara viridula. Taxonomy (NCBI): domain Eukaryota; kingdom Metazoa; phylum Arthropoda; class Insecta; order Hemiptera; family Pentatomidae; genus Nezara; species Nezara viridula. Next base: position 87,455,123 of record OV725080.1, on the reverse strand, counting down.
TCTTTTATTTTCTTCAAAAGAGAGAAGTAGCGACTCGGAAAAATAAGTTACACTTCGGTCTAGAAATGCTAGAGGATTTTAAATGTATAATGTTTTGCCAATAAAAATTATATATTATTTGATGAAATTTTATTGTTAAATTAAATTAGACCGGTTGATAGCATGTAAGTACAGGAAAATCAATACACATTAAGATAAAATCATATCAAGACATTCATATATATATATATATATATATATATATATATATATATATATATATATATATATATATATGTGTGTGTGTGTGTGTGTGTGTGTGTGTGTGTATATGTAGACTAAAATTTCATTGCAGCCTTGTCTCTATTAATTAATCAGGTTAATGGAATAGACCTTCATAATGGATAATTACTATCTTTGCAAAGTGCCTGACAATGTTTCTATTTTCTAGGATATTTTTAGATCCACCCTCATTTTGAAGTTCTCAGCATCCCTTGGGCGCCCCCAATATCGATTTTGTCTAAAATCTCCTACTCCATTTTCCTCACTTTAGAATACTCATTTCCATCGGTTAAAAAAGTATTTTTAGGTCAGTTCCGCATCCGCGTATAACAAACATTTGTATTTTTTTATTTATTTTCACTTTATAATATTAAACTGTTCGTTATTATTTATTACTTTTGCTCGATCGCCATTTTTTTTTTTTTTTTGTGGTTTTAAGCTTTGGAAATTAACTTCTTGTCAATACTTGTATTCTTGAACTTCTTCAGCTAAATGAAATATATTTAAATTTTCAGTATATAACAGGAAAAACTATGGGGTAAAAATAGAAATAAATGAATGATGATTGTGATAAATACTTCCATACTCCATTCAACCTGTCTTATCTGCCTCTGCCTGCCTGGGCTGTTGCTTTTCAATTTACTGCCTAACTATTTACATTTTGACCTGTCATTATTTTTTGCAAATTTTAATGTGATTAAATATCTAAAAGAACGCTCTTAAAAATATTTTTGGACAAACGTATTAAGGAAAATCTGAAGAATATGAAATTTTCATTAGATATATTTATAGCACTAAGATTAGATGAAATGAGGAAAAGGTTGTTGGTGTAGCCAAGAAAAGCTTTATGAGTTTGTTGAGAAGAAAAAATCTGGTTCTAATGATTTTAGTGATTTATTTTTTTAATAACAACTATCATTATTCTACCATACTTTGGGATATGTACCCACTTAACCATCATGACGAAATTTTTGTTCAGGCAATCAGCTAAAGCAAAAAGGAACGAAATGTGGAATATATATATTGCCTTCACACTTAATTATATCCTCAAGTGTATTTTAATGATGCTCCCTCATGTAAGGAAGAACAATATTTGGTACATCACCTGGACAAAAGACAAATATGAAGAACAAACATCAGACTGAAAATAAAACAACTGAACGAACTATTTAGACTATTACCGAGGTTACTTGACAAATGTCCCAAGTTATCCTTAAGCTACAGACTTACCATCAACAATGTACTGATCAAATCTTCAAGGACATAAGGAACAGAAGAGTAAAAAAATCTCAAACATGCAAATTTTCTATGTCTAATTCGCTCACGATTTTTGCTTTCAGAGAGCACTGTTGCTGGACGAGGATGTTTTCGGCGGCCACGAAGAAGGTGACGGAAGCGGCGCTAGAGAGAAGAGGCTGCTAAAGCTGAAAGCCCTCGGATTGGGAGCGGGCCTGAAGGCAGCGGGGGCCGGACTCCAGGCAGCTGGCGCTGGAGTCAAAGCGATCGGGATCTCCGCTGCTAAAGCGGTCGGGAAGAAGGCGCTCACCGCAGGAGTGGCCGTTGGGGCCAAGGTGGCCAAGGGAGCGCTCACTGTAGGAGCCACTGTCGCAAAGGCTGCCATAACAGTCGGAATCGCCAAGTTGCTACTGTCGCTAGTCTTCGGGGTATGTTTCTGACTTGTATTATGCTACAATTATTACAGATATGCATGTAACAAATATTTCATACGGAGTCGCTTTTTGTATACCTGATGCTGGAGTTCCGTGAAGAGGGCATTTTTGTACCTGAATAAAATTATTGCATTGCGCGAATTGCGTAATCGAACGTATATTTTTATATATATATTTTTACAGGTCTTTCATATTTGAAAGGGGCATATTGATACTGATGTTGATGGGTTTATTAATTTTTAAAGGAACTATATTGTTGTGAGGTTTCAAATAAGATAACAACGGGAAAATGTGGAATAGATAGAGCAACTGTAATCGGAGAAACAACAATCTTCCTAATTCTAATTTCGCTCACACTGTCTTTAAGAAGAGAAGAGCAATCAAATTTCTTGAAAGAAGGTCATGAACTATCGACTTTGGGGTGAGGACGGTGGGAAGTTATGTTCACCTCTGACCTAATGTCTTTACCTGATGAATATCCAAATTTTGATTCTGGAGCTTGTCTAGTAATGGTTGGCTTCTCTAGTTAGCCAACTTCAATCAGCTGTTTCCATTTTCCTTCTTTTTGTAAAATGGTCGTTTATTTATATATTTTGTTTTGTGACTTGTAAACTCTAAAATGTTTATTTTTAAATAATATTACAACTCACCGAATTAAAGGACAAGAAGTATAGACAGAAAAAAATAAGTAAATAGATTAAAAGAAAGAACCACTTAATTTTTAAAAATACAATCAAATGGAATAAACTTCACGAACACTGCAATATTTGTATGTACAATATAGTCACTAGATTGGGAAAACTTCCAACCAAACTTACATTACCTCCAAACAGGGAGAAACTTCCTCTAAAAAATATTGGAAAAATCAGGATTAAAGGACTACTAAACCTTACATACATTGCTTAAGTTATAATTTCCTTAAATCTTAAAGAATTATTGGTTTTGGCATGTCTGCTTTCTTACTATTGATATAGATCTTATATGATCTGGCAAGTTACACAATGCTCACACCTAATATTTGAATGGCGATTACTAAGAAACTATGCCCTATCGAGGCCTTATATTTACCAATAAGTTATTTACCTAAAAGTTTCTTATGCAATGATGCTATGTTACTGGAGGTTGAGCAACGTCCTACCATCACTTATGCTTCGTTCAGCTCAGTCAATACACCATTGGCCAGCTTTATTTGAAACCCAGAGACAGTCTCCTCTTAAGAATGAGTTCCGTGACGCACTATACGTTTCCAAACAATCGGGACTGCATAAAAGGATAATTACATGGAAACGTATAAAATGTTTCACTCCTAAGTTACTTTACTGTTACGAAATGTTACCTCTGTTTAAAAGCATAGCTTAAAAGATCAAGATACTTTCTCATGAATGGAACGTGCCTCCTAAGCTTAGTGTTCCCCTCAGTTCCCTTCGACTTATCGGTGTAATCTACACCTGCAAGTCACAAATATGGTAGAGTCCGTATGGCGTAACTACTCTGTAATTCATTCCTGAATATGTACCAGTTGTTAAAAATAAATAAATAAAAGTAAACCTTTAAAAATAGTAGAGTTTTATTTCCGAAAACGAGTAGTCTTTTTTTTGGTTTTATTCGAAATTGTGGCATGTTTAATTCATGTCAGATCATTGTTTTATGTACCTACCGATAACAACACAAATAAAAAAAAAGAACACCTGTACCACTACTACTCATGAAGGGTCTTGAGTTCAATAATTTGTAATGAAATGCTGTTTCTTGGTCAACGGTGGTGCAAGGAGGGGATTTGACCAAAATCATGCTCAATCGTTAGTTTTTCCTCTTAATTAATTATTTAATTAAGAGTACCCAGTTACAGATGCTGGGTGTGTCCCACGAGGGTCTCCCGACCCCAGGGTTGAAATAAGGCCGATGAAGCAGAATAAATAATTTATCTCAGCCCTCAGCCGTATTGGAACCTGGGATTTTGAGCATTGGAAGTCAGCGCCCTACCACTGAGCTATTCTCCTATCTAGTAATTTTATTGATTGGTGGAGCTTTCGTTACAAATTAAAAACAATCAAAATATTTATTTGCGATGAAATTTGTTTATTAATGAGAGCAAAATAAAAAACTGTCAAATGACTGCTAATGTATTATTTTAAATTTCTCAAATACCAGTGAATAACCAGTCAACATTTTTCCTAGTGAGGAATCATCAGGAAGAAAGAAAACAATATCTCAGAATTTCAGATCAGAGTACTACAACAGCGAATAAAATATTTATTAAATTGAGATAATACATTAATGTAGGACATTTCCACATCATAATCATCATATTTTCTTAGAAAATATAAATAAATTATATTTGATTAGGATTTTATATTTGATGATATCAGATCTCCGGTAACTATTAGCGAAAAGTTTATATTATTATTTGAGAAACGTTAGCCTTTATCATAGGTCTGCTTTTAAGGCACATGCTCTAAGGAAACGAAATCGCTAGATAGCGAATCTGTACTATAGATATTAGTGGAATATTATAAAAGATAACATAACTCGAAGATTTATTTTCAAATTTTCGAGAAAACGCAGGATGTCATTTTTCAAATTATCTTTAATCGCCTTTTAGGATTCGCCTTTTAGGAAATCAGCGTTTTCTGAAATGCAGTGTTCACAATCAACAAGATCTTCTTTAGCTTAATTCTAGTACAGTTTGCACTATTTTCCATCTTCTCTTCTCTTGAACATTTGGGGTAAGCCCAATAATGATGCTATGTCCATGATGCTAAGGATTTTTTTTTTTTTTTTGGCTTATGCCGCCGTAATTATTATAGTTATAAACTTATTCGTTGAACATTTAGAATCTCTAGAGTCTCCTTTTTCTATTTAACACTTTAAAATTGGAAAAATATACAGTTACGCAGGTATAATCTCCATTTTAAAAAATACAACACATTTTTGTTCTAGTGATGTACACCCCGAAATTCAATTGTTTTAGTAATAAAACTTTAAAATCTTTATTTAACTATAAAGATAACGATATAGATAAGATAAATGTTCAACTTAGTCTTAACAAAACTGTTAGTAGGAAGGTATGAAACATCTATAGTGCTAATCTCAAGAGCAATATAGAAACAACAATGATAGGCATTTTAAAATTTTCTTTGTGGCAACTTTGTTTATACAGTTGTCAATAAAGAGTATTATTCTTCAATCTAGAAAATTGGAACCTTTAAATCAACAAGGAAGCTTATTATTTACATTGAAAATCCAACTTATCCATCACTGAAAGTCCCTATCCATAATTGGTGCGTTTACCCTTTATGTTTAATCAAACGTCTTACTAGACACATAGACCATTCATCCATCTCAGGAAAAAAACATCACTTGTGGATCTAATGAGTGTAATACGTCTTATCATCAAAGTTAAGAAGGAAAAAAATCTTTGTACATAAACAATCGCCTTTAGAGATAAAAAACAACCCAAATTTGTAAAAAAAAAAAAAGATTTTTTTAAAGAAATAAATGGGTGGATTGTTTTTTAAAAAGTTATGGAAAGGCTAATTTTTTTTAATATTTTTTCAATTTAAACCAATGATTTTTTAAACAATGTTTAAGTTGATTTTTTTCATATATTTTTTTATATATATAAAAAATATATGTATATAAAAATATATATTTTTTATATATTAAAAAAATATATGTATATAAAAATATAAATACACATATATTTTACACAGAGGTATATTACAATCTGTCACAGGTTGAAACATAAAAAAAACAGATTTTTTTTTTAATTGAAGCTATTAAACAAAATTAGGCTTTTTTAAAACTTTCTGAACATGACAGATGATCACCTTTGATATGAACCTTTTCAAATATCTGAATCTCATTATGTTCTTAAAATTATTTTACGCCCCTAAGTCTAAAAATGAATACCCCTTTTCAATTTTGTTCTTTAGTTTAAAATTTACAAAATTACTTTTAGCAGAAAACTAGCTGTTCCATGCAACTTAAATAAGCCATTCTGGTTATTTAAATTCCTTGTCTTTGAAGGCCCGTTCCACTCCCGTTCCGCTTTCTATCGGAGAAAGGAAATTAAAAAACAATTGAATAATTGAATAACATTATACCTTTTGTGGTTACACAAATTAGATACTCTTGGTGCTTTTGCCTTTCAATTGATTTTTAAAAGATCAGTGGAATACTTGTGCTACAGAAGCAGATGGTTAATTTTGGTGAGTTCCTTTTTTTCTGTGTGTGTATTTTGAGCCTTATTTTGATTAACTTACTATTACATATAATAATAATAATAATGTTTTATTTTCATAAAAGATTCATTGCATCTATAAAATACGATATCAAAACATTGGGGCATTGGTCACGTGACCGGTAGCCGAGCCAGTTACCGTCATTCACAATTATTGATATTTACGTATAAATATATATTTACATATGTAGTTAAATATATCCTATTTTCTCAAGATATAATTCTCCATAATACAATAAACAAAATATTTCAGACATCAAAATACACACACACTCCCAGCTCCAAATTATAAACACATTACATATTTACTTGCCTACCCATTATTTAATTATATCTACATCACTTCATCAACCACTAGCGGATCCAGGATTTAATTTTGGGGGGCTTCAGCCTGAAAGCTTTTTTTTCACAACAATAACGATAATTACTTTGGAAAAAAAGAAAGAAACTAACTACCTGTATGAAATAGTGTTTAAGTGATTCCTAAAGCCCTTTTAATATTAATCACACGAACAATAATACTTTAAGAGATACGTTTTTTCGATAAAACATGGTTATATTTTACCATTTTGGGGGGAGAGAGGCTTCAGCCCGAAAGCCCCCTCCCCCCCCGTAGATCCGCCTGTGTCATCAAGCATAATTAAACTGCCTAACCAATCTACCTCTATTATTCTTCACCAATTGTTAATATTTTATCAAGAATGGACTGTTTTTACAATTTAACTATTACTTCTTCCATAACCAGTTCTTATATACAAAGGTTTTTTTTTTTCTTTTTCCAGAATTCGGATAATGTGGGACTGACAGCTATAAAATGAAAATTATTTTCCCCCTCATTTAAATTACATAGCTAACATATTTGTGCTGTAGCCTCGCTTTAAGAATCCAACTTATATATTTAATCCTCATTGTTTGAAAAAAGTAAATTTTATTTTCGTCATTGATTTACTCTCTCCATATTATATTTTTGGATGTTTTGTTCTAATATGTTTCTGACTTGACTTCTTTTTTTTTTTTAATTAAGCAATATTTTCAAAGTTTATGTCCAAACGCATATTATTATCTTTAATGATTTTGAAAAGATCTCCATACCAATATGTTCTATTTTTCATTGATTCCTTAGCTATCAACTTTGTTAACCTTGAGTAATTAATCTAGCTTTAAATATAAAACGACTGTTTGCTTTTATAATCATTGTTTTGTTTTTTTATAAATACATCAAAATCTTTCAACGGTTGGGTGAAAAATTAGATATTATTTATATTTAAATATTTCTTTACTGCATTCATAAAGATTCAATCAATATTACATTCATTTTTGTTTATAATAAAATAAGAGGAAAGGTAATGGTAGATCATGCGGGATAGTGTTGTCAGCAATATATTCTATCCTCCTAATTAAGGCCCTGCTAAGGTAATCTTTTAATTTTTAGAAACGAGTAGGCCTTGTAAACATCCTTCCAATTCAGAAGTCGGGCTTGTTTACCTGCGTTTGAGCAACTTGTTACTTCACATTGCTCATTCATAAAATTAATTAAATATTTTTCTTTTAGCTTTACAGACCCTATAGATCTTGCCTTAATTATTATTGCCTTAACCAGCCATCTCCACCTCTTTCTTTCTTGGACTATTACTTTTTGGTTATCTGCATGCAGCTCTAGAGCATCCTCGTTGAATCGATCAATCCATCTAACTTTTGGACTTCCGCTTGGTCTCCTATCTGTTATCGAGGCATTCATTATTTTATTGAGGCTTCCTGTTAGATTACTCCGAGATATTAACTTGACCTTCTTACGACTCGTCCGATTTCCATTAGCAGTTCAGAAAGATTTTTCTTTCAAATGTTACAATACATCTTTCTAGACTGCTGGTCAGTTTCCAGGTATTTAATATATATATTATTTATACAATTACCTCAAAAAATATATACAAAGAAAGCTGCTGTATGGTGCAAAATATTATTTTTTTCTTTTCCAAGATATCAGAGAAGTTTTGTTTCAAGTTCTCATGTTGCAGTGTAGCGGAAATGTAGCTCCGAGAACTGGTCTTGTTTGTGATAGTGAAACTTAGATTATTTCCGTACTGAGGAGTATATTTTTCAAAATGGCACAGGCATTATATAATGCCTATTATATAACTTTTACTCAGAAAAGAAATCTTTCTTTCTCATAAAAATCTACAAGATTTATTAGAATTTTGTTTTTTATTCTAATGCGATACAAGTGTAATAATTATAAATAAATTCTATTGGTACAGAAGGGCGGGTAGGCCGAAAGGCAATACTGCGTTTGGAATTTGATTGGTGAAGGCTATTTCGTCTTATCCAGTTCCCGAAAGGCAATCTCTCTTCGGCACCATGTGAGCCCACGCATGATACACGGTTGCTTCAGTAATAGAAACGGAAAGTGGCGGAAAGTATCGACTTTTGCCTTGCATCCCATCTATTTGGTAAGTGGCTTGTTTACTTAGGGCCCAAGTACTGAGTTGGTTGCCAGCGTTGTGCAATCTAAGTATAAAATATACAACGACGTATTGCAGCATTATGGACAAACATAAGATATGAATCTTAAATAATACCATAATTTCCTTAAAATTATTAAGGCCTCTTGTTTTCATTATTTCTTGTAGAATATGTTATTTATATTTATTTCTACTAATTTTTATTAAAACAGTGGCAATCCTGCGTAAACGCTCCCTTACGCTGATAGGCACAATAGGGTGACGCAAAAGATTTATTTTGTAAGACATACAATAATTTGTTCATGGAATCCTTATTTAAATACTATTCCTATGGATGAGATTTATCAATATACTTTTAAAACGTTCTTAAATTTCACGACGATAAGATTACAAAAAAAAAAATCCATGTCTATGGCGTAATATTAATAAATAAAAATATATTGTAACCGCCTTCTTCTTTTTGTTAGTTTTAATGAATAAATAAACAAACAAACTCCGACAAAAAATAAATAAACTAAACTCCGATAGATGTTGTAAAATTCGTATCTATGATTCGTGTCATAATTGCTTGACTACAATAGCTCCAATTAGCCAAATAGAAAATCATCTTTAATTTGACGAATCTATCAATTGATTCGAAAAATGTTCAGGCTTCACGTTTTTTTTTTCGTTTTTTTTGTTTTCTAATTGGAAGAGCATATTATAGTTTTTTTTTTTATTACATGATAAACATGCTAGATCACTTTAATGTAAATTCTCTTAACTGCATACCCAGTGACTAAAATTACAGTCAACATAAATATTTATAAAAACATGATGTTTATTAATTTAACGGTAAACTCTCTTATGTGCAGTTATAAATATAAATATTCTTCTTCTTCAATGGTTACTACAATCCTTGCAGGACCTGGGCATCTGCTACCACTTTGCTCTACTCCTCGAAGAATATAAATATTATATAAACTAAATATAATATTTAATTTGATTACTTCTGTAAATTTGATGTCGAGCTTAATTTAACGCATGCAACCATATTCAAATGAACAACTGTTTTAGTGTTTTATTACAATTTAACGGCATGGAAGAAAAACATTAGAGCACTACAAAAAAATGTTTTAACACTATAATTAATTATGGTTAATTCCTGGTTAGAAGCGGTCCTCCTTTAATATGAACGTTGCGTTTTAAGAAGTATATTCGACCCTATACTCAACACCAACCAAGAATGGCAAATACGAAATGATAATGAGCTCGAGGAGCTATATCGAGATGCCGATGTTGTGAGAATAATAAGGTTTTACAGATGGGTTGGGCACGTTTGTCGGATGCCTGCAATTCATTTTAAAAGAAAATTATTGGAGAAGCAATGATTTTTTTTTTTTTAAGTTTCATAAAATCCCTGATAATAATGTTTTATTCCTTTTCTTATTTGCATTACATTTTTTAAAAAATCGTTAATTTGCGGCCCGTAGTCACGTTACGAGTCATAAAAATGGCCGTTTGGTTTGTCAGGTCTGTTGTTTGTGAATGATTTGTTCATCATCTGCGTGTCATTTTACATTAAAAGTAATACACCTTTGTTGTTAAGAATTATCAAAAACCCAACCTACGTTTTTTCGATATCAGAAGAAGATATATCTTCTGGTTTAAAACTTTTCAAAAATTACGTGCATTGTTTGCAATATCATTATCAAATACTTCCGCTTCTCTATATGATATAAATTGTAATATGCATACACTCATTTATTAATAGCCACACTTCCTCTTCCATTCGCATGATTTTCCCCCTCTCGAGACGTTCCTCGAGGCACGAATCGTTCTCACACTTACAAAATTCATCGCTTAATTGTCTTTATTAAATGATGATGCTAATGATGGAAGTTCCTCTTCTTTCCGGCGTCTGTGTGCCCTCTTTGAGCCTCAAGGATTACATCACTCCGGTGAAAGTCATGCAAATCGAGAAAGTCCTGCTCCCGTATCTTAAGGTCATATGAATCCTTAAGGGTATTACGAAGTAAAAATATGATTTCAGAAAATTGAATTCGAGTGCATCACTTGCATAATGTTCAAAAATTAAGATTACAAAAATAGCATTTTAAAGAAAAAATAAAAATATTGGTATGACGAAAATTTGTTTCCTTCCGATTGAAGTAAATCAACAAAACGAATATAACATAAACTAAAAATAAAAGATAAACTATTGATCCTTAAAATTCCATAGGGCAGTGTAAGGATAAAGCAACAAGATATATATGTATCTATAGCATGTACATTGTAAAATATGAAAAATAAAATGGAGGTAAAAAAAAAAAGATAAACAATTGAATATAAATCATAAAATTATATATAATAATTGCGCTATTAATTAAATACTATTTGAATACATGAGATAATATACTAGCATAAATAAAATGTACAAAAATTCGAATTTAAAACTAAAAAAACTTAAGTATTGAAAGACATTAAACAATACAAAATTCATTATGATTGTGGATTGATGGTTGACTGTAGTGAATAATGAAGATAAGGATAGTTGGGATGATCAGTCAAAAATAAAAATGGCAAAAATAAATAATAATATTTATTTTAATTTATTTTGACTGATTACCCCAACTATCCTTCTCTTCAAAATTCATTATGGTATGACGAAAATCTATTATAAATATGTAAAAGGAGATGTGATCGACATATTATATTAATTGGATATTAAAATTTGCGACTACCAATCGCTATGGATTATCAATATGAGAATTATGCGAACAATAAAATACGAGTATAACACCTACAACATCTGAGAAGAGAAGACCTTTCTTAAAATGTTGTAAATATATCACGGATAAATATTATAGAAAGAAGCTTCGAACTGTAGGAAATGAAAGTCGATTGAACCTTATTGGATAAGACAGGTGAAAGTATAATATCATGGCATAATGTTGAGAAAAGTTGACATTAACGTCCTTAAAAGCTGTTATTCTGAAGGAAGTCGGAAGAAGAAGTTTTGTATTGAATTGCAATCATGACTTTTGTGATGAACATGATTGAAGTGGGGTTCTCTAAATCGTAACTATTCTATAATGAATAACTTAAGGGTTGTTCATATCATTCTGTGAGTGTAATAAGGATTGAATTTCTATTTTTACCATACAAATACAATTCTATTATACACGCCATTGTACTCATGCTTATTGAATTATGCCCACGAATTTACTTCACACATTGATGGGAAGTTGCAAGTATACTATTGATTTATTTGAACCCTACCATGCCATTGAGGCAATACGGGTTTTGCAGAACTGGGTTGTTACAAGTCACTGCATAACTGCCTGCTTCTGCAACGAGACCGATTTTCTTAATTAAATTTGCTATTTATTGCCTTATTCCACTCCTCCTTGTTCCGGCGGCCTCCCTGGAGCGGGTCCTCTTCTTGTGAGATTGAAGTGTGCGGGTCCAATTTCTTCTTTCCACCCGTACACAAATTCTTTGTAGTAGGGATAGTTTTTTTCCGTAACTAGCTAAGAGAAATCGGTCTCTGTGAGAACATGAGAGACCGGTCTCCCTCATTTGGCGCTTAGCGACTCAAAGGTGGTGCAGTTTATGATAATAAGCTCATCAGTCTCCGAGATCCCAGAGAGCATAGAGGATCCGAGAGCCAGTAATCCGGGAGGATCCATTTGGCTTCCAAACGTGATTGAACGGTGGTGAAGTACTTCCTCAGAGTGTCCCCTTTCGGGCTTGTCCCCCACCGTTGATTCTACACTTTAATGGTATCCTCTCGGATAATAGATTTACATTTTCTGTGGTTTTCATCGATTCTATCTTTGAGCTTTCCCGGTAGACTTACGGAACCTTCTTTCTTATATATTCCCTATTGGTTAGTAATCTATTTTAGAATCACATTCAATGTAAGTTCAAGATTTATTACGCAAGTCTTTTATGAAACAATATAGTACTCTCTCCCTTCAGGTAATTGGAGTGACCGAACATGCTAACGCGTGTTTTTATCAATCCGGCAACCTGATAAACCGAAGATCACGAGTTCGAATCCCGGTGCCAGGGAGACTTTTAACTCTGGCATTAACCCTCACCCTCTCCCCTTGCTCTGGAAAAACCCGTACACAAGAAAAGGCGATGAAGTGAAAAAAAAAAGGAAAGAAAGTCATAGAACCTTAATAAACCAGATATGAACCGGCGCACTTTAAGGGCCAAGCAATGTCTTAAGCAAATTTGTCCTTAAAGTGAGAACGTTATTCATCTATAAATAGATATGCATATAAGTAAACGCTCCATGTATTATAATAAGAAAAAGTCTTTACGGTTATAACCAGTAGTCAAAACTTAAGAATGTAATAAATAAATATAAACATTTTTTTTTTGTAATGGAAAGTCTCTCTGTGCCGTGCAGGTTCTGATCCGAGATTGCTGCGTAAACTAGAGATGAACGATCCACTGATGAATAGACTCTTTTACTCTCTTATTTAATTTTATACTCTTATTTACTTAAATACTCTTTAATTCGTTAATCCTGTTTATCAGGATTGTTAAACTTTATGTTTTCTGTGTGAGTAGTCAGTGCTGTGGGAAATAAAAGTTTGCTCAGTGAATAAAATAAACTCTTCTTTGTCCTCTTACTCTACTCTACTTTTCATTACCAGAGGTTCGAAAATGACAGAACTTAGAATTTGCAGTTTTCTAATTTACTCCTGTCGGAGTGTCCTAGGCTTTTTAAATTAACTAAATTGTGTTCAATACATTCTGGCCTATATATCCTGGCATATAAAATCCTTATAATGAAATACTTAGCTGGGGTAACTGTTTGATTTGGAGTGTTCCTGTAGGTGATAGGATTGTGAACATTTATGTAATTATACGGAATAAAGTATGGATTTTTATATTTTTCATTTATTTATATATTGTTACATTCCGCATCTACCCGATCGGGTCATTAGCGGCGCTATTTTTCATTTCAAAATCGACTTTTACAAAAATTATCTTCAGCTATTATATTTAACTACCTCCTTGCGTTTACTGACTTAATTTATTATGTATTAGGTTAAATTTATATTATTAGTCAGGTATATTGTCAGCATACATTTGTATATTGTTAGCTACTGGGACTTTTACCCTAATATGTTTCTATAAGTTAAGAACTATATATTCCCGAAGTTACTTAGTAGGCCACATTTTTTATCGATTTTGTGATCAAATTATCTTAAGATCTAAGTAGAAAGCAAATGGGTATTTGCGAATTTTTATTACCTAATTAAATAGACAATTTTTGTCCCCCTCCAGATTGAGAACGCTCCAATTCCAAGAGTTTTCGTTAATAAAATAGTTGTAGATTACGATGAGATTAAACTATTTACGAAGTTTCAGGCAGATGTTAATAATTCGATAAAAAGAGGTCTGTACCACGGGCTATACATAATAGGCTACATTAGTTTTTGTTAATTTTATTTTTTATTTTGTTTTAGTCGATTTAACATAAAACATTGGATAATCCTAACCTAATGTTATTTTAAATTTTAAATTGCTTTTCACAATTTAATTCTTTTTCTTCTATTCCTTGTACACTTGATCATCTCAGACTCAGAAAGCGATACCAGTCAAACAGTATGCAAACCATTCTTCACATTCTCTGAAGACTTGTGCAAGTCGCCTACAACTATACGTATGGAAGTCATGAAAGTTTTGAAACGGATTGTCATTCAGTGTCCAAGTTGTTAAGATAATGTTGTAACTTACGATAAGCCATCGATCATATGAGGGGAGAGAAAGCGTTCGTCCTCTGCGCTAATATCCACGTCCTTTCGCAATACGCTTATTATCTTATACCAATAACCGAGTGAACATTTCGCAAATGTGTCTGAGTTTTGCGTTAAAACGGTTCCTCAATTTTCGAATACGGCTGTGGAGGATTCGCCGTTAATTCCAATGATGGACAGCGTAACTGAGCTCGTTAGAAACGTACACGGGTCATCTAGGTTGTGTTGAATTGTTTCCTGAACTTCATCTAAGGAAGGAAAGATTTGGAAAATCAAAGCTTCACTATATCAATACTACATAAATTACTAGCCTTCAAACGAATTAGGCGGTATCTTGAACCAAGATTGGTGTCCTTTCAATATGATTATTGACTTACCACCAACAGTCTGGAGATATAATTTTACTACCCTACATATTTTATTTTTTAATGTGCAAAAAAAGGGTTACTGTTTTTTCTTCTGTTGCTTTTTTAGTTATCATCGTTCAAGTAATCCCAGTCCTTAAAAGTTACTAAATCGTTGAACTAAATTTCATGGATGTATAGCGTTTGTCCAGGATCTTAAAAAACATTACAAGTTTAAAAAAAAAAAATCGAAGGAAATCTAATTTTCAACAACTCATATAACGAGATAATGAAAATATTTAACCTATCAGACCTATGTTAGGATATCTTTGTATGTGTGTATGTATTCCTAGCCAAGACATTAATTTTTAATTTTTTTTTTTAATAGACCTGTCGTTTTTTTTTCATCTTTCACATCATTTCAAACGATTTCTCTGAGGCAGTTTTATTTTTGATGTTTTAAAAATTAAAAATAACATATTCTTTTCAAATTAAAAGTATTTAAGCATCTCACGCAACTTCTCCTTCTTATAAAACAAAGTCAACCATGAAAGCACTTTTTTTTTTTTATTTATGAAAAACATATTTAAAATATTAATTTTAAAATGCTTACTAAAATTACACTGAGCGATACTTATTTTATAGTATTATTATTTATTATTATTATATTAGTATTATTATATATTATTTTATTTTATTTCGACAGTATTCATTTTTAATTAAAAGATTTAGATATAGGGGTTAGGAAATCAGGTAAATGTTCAAAGATTCCATTTTTATAAGTCAGGTAGTTAGAAAAACGTCTACGTTACGCGAACCGAGGTTGTTTTTTTTTCTAGAATAGATTAATTAATTAATTTCTGAATATTGATTAATAACTGACGTAGAAATAATTTTTTTTTTGTAAATTAATTATACAAACAAATAACAGGTGTTACAGAGTAAAGTGGTAATACTGCAAAAATTGACTAAGGACCTCAAAACAAGAAAAAAAACTTCCTCTGAAGGTATGTCCGCAAACGTTTTGTTTAGGAGATATTCACACTTAAAGGTTCTCGTTGTTATGAATTATTTACGTTAGATGAAATAAATATAACTCATTTATTTGTTCTATCTACTTTATTAATTAAATTACATTCATATTACATGTTGTTCATTGTGATTTCCATGAGAATTTTTACAAGCTCGGCATCTTTCTTCAACAGCACTGGATATGTGTTATTTTTTCACAAAATGCAATTAACCTTCTTCGTAAGGAATTAAGGTCATTAACCGGACTTGCATGTATTTCATATAACGTAAATAATTCATAACAACGAAAATCTTTAGGTGTGAATATCTCTTAAACTAAGCGTTTGCGAACATTCCTTCAAATATTTTTTTTCTTGTTTTGAGATCCTTAGTTCATTTTTGCAGTTTGGCCACTTAGCCCTGTATATCTTGTTTTTCTTATTAGTATGTATAGAAACAAAAAAAATAATTAGGTGCAGTTTGAAAGCGGTACGTTAACCACGAATACTGTATATTTGTATAAGATGTGTTTTTCACCTCCTGGAGGAATGAGATACTTGAAAAAATCACTTCCGGAATTATGGAGCACACCTGATACTAGCGTATCTCGTTTCACAAAGACCCTCAATTCCACACCGGGAATATTTGATTCAATGCTATCTCCCAGCTTATCATACAATGATCCTTCCATTCTTCACTGGTCCAGTTGTTGAATAAATGTATTTAGATTAACTTTTCTTCAATACCTGACCATCGCATATAAGAGTATTTGAAGCCTCAACCGGACACAATCATTTGAAGATTTCTTGTTAATTTTCTACCACTCCTGCCATTTTCAGGCATTTACAACAAGAAAAAGAATCTCTTCATTGCTAGATAACCATGTATACAAATCAATAATGTCGTCAAACAATTTAATTATAAGTAAGGATATTATTGTAATTAAATTTAAAAAAACTAAGCAGTTTACAATTATATATACGAATAAATAGGAAATTAATATTTTAAATTTGTAAAATGATAAAAGATACTTCTTAAATCTCAACCATTCTATTCTAAAATTAATGGTTACAAATCTATAAATTGGTTAGACAAACATAGAGGACTAATCATATACTACAGAATGCATCTTTTCTTTACATATTCGAATATTTTTTTTTTAACTCAAACGAAAATCGTTATTTCATTGCGTGATATGAGGGTTTGGATAAAATCAATGAAACACATTTAATTTCAGTTGTATTTACCATATTTTTCTTACCAAACAGTCTGCTGTCTTGAAAATAAATTTTCTTTTCTGAAAAAAATCTTTGGAAAGCTCACATCTCGTTTTTCACTTCATCGACTGAATTTCTGTTCATGCCGCTTAATGAGTTTTGGAGACTGTCCATCAAAATTAAGTTTTGATTTGTAGAGAACGTTTAAACCAGCAAATAAAGAAAAAAAAAGTGCTCTTAGTTATACGTGTATATAAAAACAATATCTCAGAGAGCTGAAGAACCGCAGGTAGGATAATGGTTTTGTGAATTCAAATTTCTAAGTTTCGGGACAGGAGGCGCGAGATAAGTAGAAGAAACAGTTATGAGATGAAGAATAATTTTGAACTAACCTAATCAAAATTATAAAAGCATAGTTAGACAGTTTTTACACTGTTTCTAGAAGGTTATAAAATAAAAAATAATTTTGATAATCTATATTTAGACTATTTATTTCCGAATTTAAATCTCTCTTGTCGATACATTATTACATAATCGATAATTACAAAAATGTACCGATTTGAATCGAAAACAGGGTATAAAAACATGCCCTGTTTGTTTATTTGGATTTTTTTTTAAGGACTCATATACATGACTACAATAAGACCTATTTGAACTTACGGAGTAGCTTTGGGGCTCCACTAAGCCATCGAATTCCTCTCGTGTTCAATCCTTACAATCCAAAATCTTTCGGAAAAATCTCAATGCTCCTTACTTTGTCACCAATAAAATAATCCATAATGACTTTAATGTTCCTTTTGTTTCCTATTTGGCCCAATCCAGGTACCAATCCTTCCATAATAAACTAAAGAACCATTCGAATCCTTTCGTATCTAACCTTGCTTTCTCTTCTATCCCTGATAACCCTCGGAAGCGTCTGACAAGAAGATGGCCTCGAGATCTCCTATTATAAAAATCATATTATTATTTTCTGTTATCAAATTTACTAAATGTATTTTATTTATTAATACAGTTGTAAATATCATGAATAAAAAAAATAAAAGAAGTATCTTTTAAACTAGCATTGATATAATATTTCATATAGATTAATTATATAAATAAGGAGAGCAATAATATATCTCTTTGGGGGGTAGTATGCGCCATCGGCCTTAGGGAGATGGGCATCCCTGTTCATATATATTATCTACACGACAAAATGAATAGGCTGAACAGTTTTGGAGTGACGTGGGAGTGCTATCTGTTTAGTTTGCTCTAGTTATACGTGAAACCAATCAGTTTGAATACAGAAATGATAAATTATTCCAGGAATGTAATCTTTCTGTCTGTTGATTAAAGACTGTAGTTGGAATTCAACAATAACCAAATAAATACTTCTGTACTTCCATTAATTTTTTATTCTTTCTAATATTTGTAGCTAGAAGATTTTGAGGCCTGTATACAATAAGGCTTTGGAAGATATGTTATACATAACTCCCACGTACTCCAACAAAGGTTCGGGGAGATAAGGTGGCGATAGTGCTTTTATCGAATGTGCCAGTTTTCTTTGGCCTCTGTTAAGGTCATTAATTTGAATTAAGAAAAAATAGGTTATGAACACTGAGAAAGTAATTATTAAGAAAAATCATTACTACTACAACCTATGAAGGGTCTGAGGTTCAGTACTTAAAAAACATGTACATACTGAAACCTCGAAGTCGGTTAATACCTTATTATCTTTGTGATTATTAAATAATAGTTTTATTCATCAATAATCTAAAATTACTATTAGTAACTTGAAATGTTGTTCTGCAAACTAAAAAATTGTCTCCTTTTCAACATTAATAATTTGAAACATTGAAAAATTCGTAATGCGCCACATAACAGTATTTAAGGCTTAAAACTGGACAATTTACGAATAACTAAGTTTGTGAAAAACTGTATTTTGTAACCTTCATCCTTCATCCTTGATAATTGGCTCATCGAATAACTTTCCTCCAATCCAGCCACTCCTCATAAAATGAATTGGAATTTGAAATTCAGACATTATCAGAAGTCCACAAGTAATGTCAGTTTTTAAAAATCTGTCTGTTTATGTTGATATTACTCCTTTTCAATCGAATTTCGTTTACATATTTTGTTTAATATAGCATTAAATATTCTTCTATTTACCATGGTTTTGTTGGAAAAAGTTAAGGCTTAATTTTCAATTAAAATGGATCTTCCCAAAAAAAACATACACCATCTTATTCCTTGGGAATCCGCTAAAGGAGAAAATTCAACTTATTAGAAAACTTGCAGAAACATATCGTTAAGTCCCCAAGTACTGGACGCCGAACACAGAAATGATAGGGCATTATCCAAAAAAAATCATGATGTCTGGTGGACTATGGAAGGAATCTTTCATCATGATTTTTTTTTTTTATCTTAATCCCACTGTTACTTGTGCATTAAGGAAAAACGTTCCTCACTTATCAACAGGCCTGGAATTTTATTCCATCATGCGAATGCTAGACCCAATGTAGCTGAATAAACTTTGCGGAAATTCGGGGCCTTTGAATTGGAAATTATTACTCATCCACCTTACTCTCCTGACTTAGCGCCTTCGGATTATCACCTTTTTAACCACCTCCTGCCTGTGCTCATCCCTGTATGTTAATCAGTTTCTTTTTTCGAATCTGTATTCGACTCCAATTTTGTGGGGTTTCCAATTCGGTTCCAGTTGCATTTGTTTGGCAGTATTAGCTTTCTTTTAAATGTTGATAAATTGATATCCTATATTTAACAGGTAGATGGAAAACCGAAAGGAGAATGAATGATGATTATACAACATGATGGGACACTTCGGGTCAATAAATCATGGAATCTTAGTTTAAGGATTGAAATGGATTTTCGGATGATTCGAGAATTATGTTTTTTTCTGATTAAAGTTAGGATAAAAGATAACTCCAAAAATTTTAATGCAGTTTTTGACTGAATAGAGATGTTTTTGAAATAAAACAATGTATAGTACTGAAAGGCATAAGAAAAAGTTTTAAACAGACGGGAATTGCTTTAGTTTCTCTTGTACATTTATGTGATGTTATCTTCTTTTGGATTGATGATACTATATTTAGCGTTACGTTTGCAGTTATTCATTGGTATTTGGGAATGCTTAAGGCTTTCGAATCCTTCGACAATATTTTCATGTACCACAATTATGTCACTTTTATTTTTTCTACTGATTAATATTACTTAAGCGTGAAGTTTTATTAATTTATCTTATTTGCCATTTTCAGAAAATACACCAATTGCTCGCCCTCAAGTCCAGCCTGGTCGGCGGAGGAGCCCACGGCGGCCTCTTCAGCAGTAGCAGCCTGCCCACCAGCGGCCTCAGCGGGGGATCTTCCTCTTCCGCCGCACAGCCTTCCTCTGACGGAGACTTCTCTGCAGGAACTGAAGTAGACTCCACCACGGAAGCGGTATGTACTTTGACCGATTATTAATTCGTGTCAGGTTACCCTCTTCCCTCGACACTAGTCAATGGTTGCTGTACCACTTAGTCTGAACTTCGATTCCTCTAAACTCTTTGTATTAAGGTATTATTTTGCTTGTACTACCGACTGTTGGCATTTGAACACTGCTTTAATGGTATAGAAAGGAGTATATTTAATTGGTACTGCTCAGCAATACGAATGTGAGGTTGTATGCTGTTCTTTTCTGACTGCTCCAAAAACGAAGTAAAGTTGCTGGTAGTTCGACGGTTTTGGAAAAAAATTATGATAACAGTCACCTTGCTATGTTTCGTTTCCTTTTTGTTCATCAAGTCAAACAAAATTATTTGAAATTTTACCAAAGCCATATTAAATCATTTTTTTAGGATTGAAGTAACAAGAGTATTTATTACACATTGATTCAAATATATTTAAAAAATTCAACTAACATAAAATAATGGAAAAAATTGCAACCTCAGGTAAATATTGAAAGTCAAAAATTGAAATATCAATTTGTCTTTTTCATATTTTTGACTTTAATTACTGGAATGATCACTCAATAAATGAGTAATAATTTAAAATCAGAGATACACCTTTAATGCTTAAAATAATATTTCATCATCTCCTTTCTATCATAAAGCTGATATCTCTTCTTCAGAATATATCAAGAAATAATCATTTTGTAAGTGGTGTGCATTAATGTAGATAATTGTTAACATTTTATACTATAGGCATAACCTAACCTTGTTTTTCAACATTAAACACCATAAAAAAGCATGTACTGATTATATAAAATCAAAACTCCGTCAACTTTAGTATTGTTGTCCTTCCGATGTAAATTAAATACATTTAACATTATTTTAAACGGTGGTGCTAAATAGAGAGAATTTGGCCGCTATAGTGAGCAGTTTCAGCGTATTACAAATGCCTTTACTGTTGGGAGTATGAGATGGCGGTCGCTGCCATGAGCAGTACAAGCGAAATAGTACCTTTAAATATATATTTATTTAGAGATAGGTCTGTATAGCTTTAAAAGACTTAGATATAGCGCTTAGCTTAGTTTTTACAGACCGATGAGATACATTCTAATCTACATTAAAGTACAATTCGAAGGGTTTTTTTTTTCTGATTCTTTTCTTTCCAGTTCACTTTAACTCATTCCTACAGTTCTTATACTTTTTCAAAGGTTACCTTATTCTTTTGTTTGTACTTGTTCTGATAACCACAAACCCATCTTTCCTATTTTCTAATCATGTTGGAATGTTTTTAGTAGATTTTCATCTGAATGTAACTTTTAATTTCTGGACCCAACATTTTTAGGTAGCTTAGATCGATACAGTATATTATGGGGTTAATTTTATGTTTTAATTATTCATAAATATATTGTATTATGTTTTAAAAAAATAAGAGATGATCCATTCCAACTTTTCCAGATGATCCAAAAAAAACTTTTTAAGTACTATCTAAAATACATGAAAACTGTTATTAGTTCTCTCGGCAGAGTTCTCACTTCCATAATTTTAGGGAATTTCATATTTTTTTCAATTATTTTTTAAAATAATCCTGACAACAAAATAAAAAGTTAGGAGACCCTACAATTTCGTGCTTGAGACATTTTTCGAGCACCCAAATTATATCAATCATTACATAAGCCTTTAATTCGACAGAATGACTAACTTCAATTTCAACATTTTGGAGTAAAGCCATTTTAGTAATATTTCTAGATGAAAAAATTATAATATTCGTACAGACAGTGAACAAGTTAATTCCAGATTAGGTGATTGCTGTGTTGAAATAAAGGAATGTGTATAAAGTTATACATTTATCCACTAAAAATGTCACTAAAATTAATAATAACAAATGTTGAAATTGGCTTAAAGGCTCATATAATCGCAATGAAATTCATAATTCGTTTATGCCTTGACTACAAGTTCTCTTTTGTATAGGAATCTGGTTTAAATTTAAAGTACATTTGAGGCAGCAAGCAAATATAGGTATTTTGGAAATTCGGCGTTTTTCCAATAGAAAGTCTGCGGAATTCAAGGGGTTTCCAGATAACAGCCAATATTTGTGTCAATATTATAAATAAAATATAATATAAATATATCTAAATAACAAACAAATAAAACTAGAGCGAGTAAAACTTGTTTTTATGCCTTGTTTTATTTTAATGTGACTCGTTCCTATAAAACGAAAGAGTAATTACAAAACAACTTACTGAGGTTTTTAATTGGATAGTTAAATAAATACGGTTATGAGGGAGCATTTTTGTCACGAAACAGTAAAATTCCTTGCTTTTACAACTTCTAACTCTCAAAACTAAGTTGTTTTTTCAACTGATTTTTGTATAAACGTTTTCTAGTAATGGCAAATTAAATTTAAAATTTTCTGTTTCTGTAAATATTGCAAACTCATACTTTTCAGGTTATATAAGTTGTAATTCAAAATTTCACTTTACTCTGGAGTTTTTAGTCGAAATATTGAAATCAATATATAAAATCTAATGATATGCTACACGCATTTGAAAACAAACAAACTACATCTTTAAGCTGAATTAAAATGTCTAACTATTTTTGTAAATTATATATATCCATAATTATGAATAATCAATTGGACTAATCCATGAAATATGCAAAAATGGGTTTGTAGTGGTTTCGAATAATACCAGGGCTTATATACGACCAGTTTATAAGGGTATCCTCGATTATGCTCTCCAACACAGGAACTGGTATTTCTTGTTCTTTAAGGTTTGAAATTCCATTTATTCGACATCGATCCACTGCTCCTTGGATTGCTGTTTATTTTTGTTAGGATTTCACACCCTTATGTATTCCAGCTGAAACTGGAAAGGGCTGATATTTTATATGTTACCGACATTTTCCAGCCAGATTAGGGTTGTCCAAATCCTAAATAAATATCAGCCATCATAGGATGGAAACGTACCATCTTTTAGCCGAAGTAACAATAGAGTTCCTTTAACACGTTCAGTAACCGTGGCCTATATTAAGTGCTCTTACACACCTGTTCAATACCTTGTTATCCCTAACTGTTGCTTTAATAACCCCATAATTCGTGTGCGCTATTTTGCAGTATTTCAATTGGTGAAAGTTAAAAGAACATTTTTTTTTTTCTTTTAACAAGATAATGCAAAAACGGCTGTAAAGTGTTACAAGAATCTTGACGGATCCTTGTTAGGGGCAGCAGGTTATGACATGGCTTACGTACTCTTTATGAATAACAATTGAATGGACGAGAGGTAATTGCGTCGCGTGCCTCCATTGTCTTCTTCGGCCTTCTTACAACTGCCACCTCCTTACACTTCCTAATCGCCTCCTCGTACTCTGGAATACGGAACTTCGAATATGGGTCTCTCGTGTTTTCATGTTCCAGCAACTTATAATAGCATAGTTATAGGACTTAAATCCACAGCCTAAGCAGTTTTATAAGTCATGTATTGACTTTCTTCCATGTAAATATTTATGCAATTTATTTTTTCTGTTGGTATTAAATACATTGCAGATCTTTTGCCGCCTGAACCTGCCTTCTCCATATTAGCCTATCTTGGACTATTTCTTTCCTGTTATCTGCATTCAGTTCTATTGCATATTTGTTGATGCGATTTATCCGTCTGTTTTTTTTCTTTCCAGGTGATCCTTACCTGCTATTAAGGTATTCATTATTGGCCAGTTTCTGTAGGCAGTTCTTTATTGATATTTTTCCTTTATGTGTTATTACTCAGATCCCAGATTCCTCTGGTTATCGTGTGAAGGATTTTCTCTCAAATCTTTCAATATTTCATACTAGGACGCTGGTTAATGTCCAGTTTTCGCAGTATATTAAAACTGGCTTTATAATAGCATTGTACAACCTTAATTTAAATTTTTCGGGATTTGAATATCTTGGAACTTTTCTCTGTCTGTTTGCGCTTGTTTTACGCTGGCATATTTCCGACCGTTGGTCATTCATTAAGATTATTGTGGATCTGAAGTTTTTTTTATTTTCTACTCCCGAAAACAATTTCCCTTCTACGCAGATCCTGTTGTTTAGGTGGAATCTACGATTTATTATCACCTATTTTGTTTGATCTTTATTTACTTGTAGGTCGATTTGTTATGCTTCTTCGGACAACTAAATGAGGAACTTTTGTTCATAAAATAGATTATTGAAATTTCCAATAACATAGGCAATACTTTTCAATGAAGGTTATAGGTAATTTTGAGAAAAATACTAATAGGCTGGTTATTTTTACTTATTAAAGACATTTATCACTTAGTTGAAGGAAAATATTTGCATGAATGTCAAATTATTTGATGATCAAATGAGAAGCCGATCTGTTTGTGAGGAAAAACAAGTGAGTAGGTTGTGATCTTGAACACTATGAGAAGAAGCATCGAGGTGAGTGATCTTGCTTAGTAGTCGATATAGGTAGCTAAATTGTTAGTTGAGTTTCTTCAAAGTCTTCTATCTTTTTTTTTTTAAATAGTTAAACAAGTATTTAGATTCAAGTATCGCCTTAAATTAGCCGCAATATGTATGTATGTATTTATTGATATACCTTTTGTGCTGAAGTAATCAATAATTGCCTAAAATATGTTTATGCGTATTCGTTCAGTACGCCTGTTTCATATATATATATATATATATATATATATATATATATATATATATATATATATATATATATATATATATATATATATATAAATTCTAATGAAAGAGTCACTTTAAACTTTCAAATTAGAGTCTAATCATTATACTGAAAAAATGACAAATTCAAATTCACGTTTTGTGTTCAATAAGTCATTCGCTATCTTCTTTTTTTTTTATTTAATAAATTATTAAAAATGTATGCCCATGATATAAAGAAGTTTATAGGTTCCGGTAAAATCAGTTCAATTTTATAGTTAGTTTTATAGGTTGTTGAAATAGAACTCTTTTTTTTCATAACCTCATTTTCATAGAAGGTTTGTCTTAATATTTTCTTTTAAATTTCCTTACTATATCTTCGATATATTTTAAGGTTTTTCTGACCCATCCTCTATTCTGTTTTAATATTTTTTTTTTGTTTTTGCTGTCAATCATGATTCTTGACGATTTGAGTAAATCATACAAAATATATCATAATAGTTTATATTATTTGGAAGAGAGCTAGACTAATACAAGGAATTGACCAAAAAATGTGGGGCTCTGATAAAATTATTTGAATCTATTCTTCTAATTTAGAACAAGTTATAAATTGTGAATATACTGTAG
The DNA here is from genome assembly GCA_928085145.1 of Nezara viridula. Classification (NCBI taxonomy): domain Eukaryota; kingdom Metazoa; phylum Arthropoda; class Insecta; order Hemiptera; family Pentatomidae; genus Nezara; species Nezara viridula. Next base: position 87,429,454 of record OV725080.1, on the reverse strand, counting down.
GATATATAGGAAAAATATTTATAAGTTGCTTTATTATTTTTGCTGCTCTGTTAGTAAGTAGACAGTGCTTGTTGATTTGCTGTGTAGAGTTACCAATCGACTTTATCTTTCCTTTCATTCTTTATTATTATTTTATCTACCTCCACGCCTGCTTGTAGTTCACTTAGAAAGTAGTTATTTCTTAGATGTTGATTTTACTATAAGAGTTTTAAATTATACATAAATATATCAGAATAATTACCATTTTATTTATTACTTATGTGTGCTACGATGTCGTTATGTATTAGTTCAGTAGAGTTCAATTTATGTTTTTAAATGTTCCATATATTTGTTCATAATGAAATTTGTAAATTATTTTTCTTTTTTCTCTGAATGGGGCTTTTACAAAGAGAATGTTTATTCACATCATATAGATACGTCACAAATATTATACGAATATTTAATGCTTGCATTCAACTAATTTCAGAACTCAATAAAGGAAAGTTTATTGTAAACATATTTGAAAAATTATTGTATTATGGACTACAATAGAATGTGAAAAAAATATCTCGAGTTCGAAGCCAGTTTATAAATTTATTGACCGCTCTCTGAATAATATTGTTTTTTCATATTTATTTCAATTTATATATATATTTTAATTCACAATATTTTTTAAAATATTAAATACTATGAATTGGCCTAATGAAATATTGTAAACTAAATTAGATATTGCTTAATTTTGGCTTTTGTTTTTGAAACTGAATGTAGATTCAGAAAACATATAAATTTATATTGTAATACCAAAGACATATTGATAAACAAAATTGTACATTTGTAAATTTAAGTTATTATTCAAAACCAGTAGACTGTCATAGATACTCAAAAATGTTTGTATAACTGTTGTATTTTATATTATGATCGAATAAAACATTATTCTATTATATTCTCCTTAAAATTTTGAATTTGAGCCTATCACTATACTGTTTTATTCAATAATGCTACCTGCTTTAATAATTTTATAGATAATATTTAAATAATTATTTTATTTGAATATTATTAAATTAAGTAGTTTTTGTTTCACACATCTGGAGATTATTTACTGAGGATTCAAAATTTTTGTTGCTGGAGCAAATCAAGTCCGTTGTTTTATCAAGGGACTACTTTGAGCTCCTTTTAAATTGGAATTATCAGTTTATATATGAAACGAAATTGCCATTAAAATATTTTTATAATTTTAGTCATAGTTTTTTTCTTTTTTGTTGTTTTATTTATATTTGTAAATCTATTGATATGCGGCATCAACTTACTTCATTCACTTCTGGAATCGGTACAGAAATATTTTATTAAAAAAAAAAAATTGGAATTATACATGAGATTTTTAGAGGTTGTAAAGGAGGTAGAGACTAAATCAATTTTCTCAAAATTTCTATTTTATTTTTATTTCGCCTAGATCCAACGTCATATTTCACATCCATCTTGCCCTAATTTAACAGTAGTACTTGAAAAACTTGTCATGTTACTTATTTTAATAAAAAAGTGAAACTTAGATACTTGTAACGGGTACAAAAAGGAAGTTTATAAATGGTAATTGATTGAATGAAAAAGCTACTAACTATGTAACATTGAAATAAATTCAGATGTGCATATTGAAATAAATTCAGCTATTATTCAAATAAAGGCAAACTAATTAGAGCAAATGTAAGGAATGAGTGAAAGTAATAAATAATATGTTATTATACAAATGATTAGATTAAGTAACAATTAATAGGTTATTAAACAAAAGATGAGGTTAAGTAACAAATAATTGATTATTAAAAGTTAATTAATATTAGAAATAGCTATCTTAAAAAACAAATAACGGTAAACAAGTAGATATATTATGTTTGTGTGAATCCTTCGCGAAAATATTGACGTTATTTGATGACAGTTTAGAGAGTATTTTTACTTTAAATATTTTATATGGATTTGATAACATTTATATATAAAAAATTAAAGTCTGTCAGTTAGTGGTGTTACTGAATATTAGGCCAGTAACTTCAGGATTGGATTGGAAAATTTATTGCAAATAAATGTGGGAAAAGTTTTTTTTTTTTAACTTGTATATATGGATTTAAACACGTTAAAAAAACAATTTCTAACGTTGGCCACCAAGGAAAACGTTTTACAGATAAAAAAAAAAAAGATTTTTTCGATCTTCGAACCGTTTAAATTCCGAAATAGTGTATCGAACGAAAAATGTGCTCTTTGAGAAATTAATGAACGTTAAATTGTGCGTCGAACGAGTAACTGAAATTGGTATTAGGATTTTGAGCGGAATAATGGACCTACTTTACAACTGGTGGTACTCAGAGGATCCGGAATTTTATGCTCTCCAACTTTTATTCTATGCGATTTTACTCTTAGGAAAATTATTTCCACGCCGCAAAACCATATTTATAGAAATTTTTCTAAGTTTTTGACCAATTTAGTAAAAACTATCGTTCGTTATCGACCTCTTAACCAAATTATTAAGTTTGGACACTCGTTCATCGCACACTTAAACGCGACTCATCGTTTACGAATTATAGGAGAAAAAATAAAAATAAAATATCAAAAAAAAAATATTGCTTTGTTGACTGTAAAAAGTTTTCCCTTGATGATTCACGTTAGCGATTTTGTTTTTTTACTTGTTTAAACCCATATATACAAGTTAAAAAATAAAAACTTTTGTCACATTTTTCGCAATAAATTTTCCCGTTTTGATCCTAAATGTATTGGCCTAATATTCGATTAATCCCGTTCCTTTTCTCCTATAGAAGAGGTCAGATTACTTTGTGGATAAAACTCGAACTGTCTTGTTGAATTTTATTAAGGAAAAAAATTCAGTGTGAATGAGGCAGATATGTTCACCCTGATCATCCACCTCTTATCCTGGCTTCTACTATAAGCGAGATTTATGTAATATTTGGGATATAATACTTTGAATCCAGATTCTGAAATAACATGCTCACACCCAATAATCTTTCATTAATGGACATAGATTAAGGCAGATTGTTAGATTTAATTCATTCCGATATGATGCTCATTTATTCATGTATTAGTTAAGGAATAACTTACCACCATTCTTCATATAGCTTATATTACATAATTTAAGAGCATAGTGCGTGCTATTCGATCTTGCCATGCACGTGAACATTACATGTTATGTGTCCCGTATGTCTGCATGTAATGTTCTGTATGTTATGGTGTGGGTAACCTCTACTTTTGTTTTACAGCAGCTGTACCTGGTGAGGTGATCATCCAAGCACCACGTCAAAGGCACAACATACATCAAAATCTGAAGCTGCCCATCTACTGTCCTTTAAAATACCGGCACGTCGTGTCATTAATTTCAAGAAAAAAAAAGACTTGATCGCTCAATTATTATAATAATTATAATGAATATAGCCAGTAGCTTTAACGGACAGTATGTACCATAAAGAATTAGACAATAATTTCTTATTCCCATTCTATGTTATTTCGGTGATATATTTGTTTGTATTGGATGTTAATATTAGTGTAGTGTGTGTGTATATAATTATAAATAAATCGTTTTTCTTTTTTTTCATTTATTTATTTCTTTTAGCCTTCCTTCTTTTCCTTTCGCATGTGTACAGCTTGTAACAAGTAGATATATTGCATGTAGTGTAAAAATTATTTCAAATGCATGATGCTTATTTAGAAAATTTAAAATAGTTAGTTCTGTATTGAAATTTTTAAGATGCCGTTGACGGAATCTTTCTAGGTTAAATAATTTCATCGGATATACCTTATTTGGATGATTGGTCAGCGGCATATACACCGTTACTCAAAATATATTGGAAGGATAATATAATATCGACTACAACAGTTGTGGATTGTTCATCGATACCCCTCCATTACTTAATTCAACAAACATTTGAAAACTTCAACACACATTACTCACCAAGATCAAAAATTTAAATGACAAATATGTTTTATATTATTAATTCTAGTATGTCATACTAGAATGATAATAGATAATTATCCATTTTTAATTTTGATCTTATTCTAAATAGTTTTTCATACCTCTTTGCCTTTCGATCAATTTAATTATTAATCAAATTAGTTTTTTATCTCTATTTATTATTGTACATTTTGGGGAATATTTTTCTCCCTCTTCAGGAATATGATTTTCTCCAAAAAATGGATAAGTCACAGCATTTAATAAGCTTTGGCTGGGCTGTTATCCATTTAAATTTGGATAATAGCCATTGTCCAAGCTTATTAAATATTCTGACATCCACTTTTTGGGGCAAATAATATTGTTGAAATATTGGACTATCATCCAATTAAATTTGACAAACAATATTGCTGAACAGAGGGACAAATATTTCACGAAACGTATAATAATAAATAGTGATCAAAAACTAATTTTACTATTAATTAAATTGGCTAAAAGGCAAATAAATTTAAAAAAGTAAATATTTAGATATTTTCTCTTAGATAATTTTGATCTTGTATTATATTCAGAACGAATTGAAAATTTGACATGATTTTTATATTGTATTTATTTGTTTTTGTTTTTTTAGTTTACTTATGTATTTCAAAAAGTAAAGAATCTGTATATTTAAAAGTGGTTGTATAGCATGTTGCGTTGTATTTCTATCCTCAAAGAATTTCTTTTTTTCTTATTTCACATATTTTAGATAAATATGTAAACAAATATTTCATAATTGTAAAATATTATATATTGTAGTTTATATCAATTGCATGTTTTTTGTTGTTGTTTTTTTAGAGGACTTTATAAGTATGTTTGTAACAAGTGATTGTAAATAATTAGTGAATTTGTGCATGATAATTTACATAATAGTGTTTGTGCGTGCTTTGTTCGTTTGTATTTGTGATGTATTTACTATAGTGTGCGTTTGCTAAATTAAACAAAAATAAATTTGAATGTTGAGCATCAATGAATTTGCGATTAGATAAAGAGGAAACAATATTTAATGAACAAAAAACAACTATTGAATTTCCTCTTGTATATTGATATTTTAAGATTTATTTAATGTTACCTATTTTCACTTTAGTTGCCGGAAATCGATCCTGAAAAGGTTTCACTCCAAGTGCCGGACGAAATAATCAGTGGAGGTTTCAACGTTGTCAACAAAGCTGCTCCTGTTGTTGGTGAAGTAATACAGGTAATTAATTTCAATTATTTGAAATATAATAACAAAGTAACAATGATTCAAGTAAAAGAAATACTCAGCAAAGGCGCAGACTTCGGAGGGGAGGGGCGCTCGCCCCTCCCCCACAATAAGAATAGAAAGAGGCGAGAATATCGTTTCGCTGCACCCACTATTACTTAACATTTTTGATATTTTGTCAAGAAAAGTGGAAAATCCCTCAATCTATAAGTGAAAATTTCTTCTAACTCAGGTATATTTATGTAAAGATAGGATTTTATAGATTACAAGTATTCCACGGCGCTACTTACAGAATATGGATCTATCAATTTTCTTGACAAAAGAAGAATCCTATTCACTTTTAGTAATTTTTAAAAAATAAATAAAACTATTTTGAGATCCGTTGAATATTTAATAGTTGACCGTTGCATTATAAAGGAGGAGATGGTCCGGGGTGGAGGTCATAAATAGGGTAAATAGTGGCAAAACTATTTTATTAACTAGCTTATTCACATTGTTTATAATTTTTTGTCTAAATATTATGTGATTTCCACAATTCTCTATTTGTATCTTGCTCGTTCTATCCCTAAAGAAGATCTGCACAGTCGGGTTTTAAAATTGTTGGCGAAACGTTGGCTTTTAATAAAATATTTTTGCCCCTATTTAGCCTATTTATGACCGCCATTCCGGACCATCTCCTTCCTTTATTTTGAGATCCGTTATATTAGTATTTATCAGTGTTGCAACTGTTTTATTTTAGCTGTGACGATCCACATTTGGGACAGTGAATTGATAGGGGTAATAAATTAGTAACCCTGGAATCCATCACCTGTTAGAGGTTATGAAGTCCTTTTAGTCTATTTCAACAGATACATAAAATGTAAATAACTATAGCTAGCACCTATTTGAAATATTTCAGACCCAATGCCTGAAATAAAATTTAATGGCCGTCGGTTTGCTAGATTTATTTGATCCTATGGAAAGTATTAAATTTAAATAAACATGTAATTTTATATTTTATCTAAGTTTTCCATAGCATACGTATTGCATTGTCTTGTCAAATTTATCCGATCAATAAGTAACAGTATTGCATCTCTAACTCTGGAAGAAAAAAATGCTGATGTCCAAAACTTCGATATTTGAGTGAACTGCGCAAAACAAAACAGAGAAATGTATAAATTAATTATAAGAAGGGCTAATGGGATATAGTTTTAAAAATTAATGTATATCTTACCGCGATTTCCTTTGTCCAGTCTACGAATTGTTATAAATATATCATAATAGTAGCATTTTTTAAAGATTAATCTTGTGAAATTTTATAGGAATTTTAATTTTTAACAAACTATGAAACTTTAATTATAACGTATTTTCATATTGACCTTGTCTTTGAATAGAATTGAGTTGCTCGGTGCTATAGGTTTCCCTCGTTCGGAGGCCCTGATTTAAGATTTTACTAAGGATTTTTAGAAAAACCTCAAGTTGCGGAATTATTATTTGCATATTTGCTCTTGAAATATGATTTCTTGATTTGTTTTAATTTTCTTTCTTTTTTTATACATGTATCAGTACGATTTGATTTTTTAAACATCCACGGATAACTTTATGTTAAAAATTTGTTAAATGGTAAATACCAAATATCTTCTTAGGAATAAGTTGTAGCTAATGTATATCGATTTCAGTCATTAGAAAAAATGGAGAAATAAAGTCTTTTTTTTTTCTTTTCTTTAACATACCAACTTCAATTTCCTGACTATACCAAAAACTCTTTTATTTATTTACTGCTTTTCGTTATACATCAATTCTATTCCGTATTAAGTCATTAGATGTTGTTCGTTTTAATAGCATCGGTTTATTGCAAAAAGTCATTAATGACCTTTTATAACCTAAAAAAAATAAGAACTTTAATGAATTTTTCCTTTGTGATATCAGAAAATTGTGCAACTAGTATAACCGTATATGATAAATAAAAGGGTATTTTATCATAGATAAAAAAAGGCCGAGATTCACAAAAACATATTATACTTGAAAGTTAACTTATATATAAAAATGTACTTCGTAATTTTTTGCAATAAACAGACGACGTATCAAAATTATTTTTTAATCAAATCATCGTACATAATTTTGTTACACCAGCTACAACTATTATTTCGTGATAACTGCATGGACTCTCTGAAAATAAAATTATTATAAATCAAAGAAGTTAACTTATATAAATAAGAAATTACATCAACGAGAAAAAGTAGATATGTTCTTCTTTCAAAGTACAACGAAAAAGGAAGTAAATATCACGTCTGGAAGAACCATAAGAAAGCCAATTTAAGTGCAAATATAATATTTTCCCTAGTCCTTCATCCATTGCAGACTAAACATGTGTCTGTCCTTTGATTATATGTTCCGTGTCTGGTTGCACAACGAAATAATGTAATCGGAATGAATTAATGTCAAGTGAAATCTATGGACTAATGGACTCTTGTTTGTCTCCTCTTCGTGGATTGGCAAGTCATTGAATTCACCTATTTATTCATGGGTAATGATAACTGTTGATTTATTTTATGTTACTGATATTATTAATTATATATATATATCTATATATATCTTTACAACTTTTCCTTCATCGACCTTTGAGTATTAAATTCAAACTTCACTATTTTATTGGGAATAAGGTCACTTAATTTTCTCTCAACTGAAAGATAGGAACAGCCGAGAAAAATTAGCCAATGTTGTTTATGAGTTAAAATGCTAAAAAAAAAAAAAAAAAAAAAAAAAATTAAGTGACCTTATTCCCAATAAAATAGTGAAGTTTGAATATATATATATATATATATATATATATATGATATGTCTTAAACTGACGAATAAAATCCTTGTTTAATATTTATCAAAAATAGATTATTTGATAACAATTCTGCCAAAAGGAAGGAACGATTTATGGATAGTCCACATATTAATTAATTTAGTTAATTATCTTTTTTCGAGAATGGATAAGTATTAATAATTATGTTCCGTGTCTGGTTGCACAACGAAATAATGTAATCGGAATGAATTAATGTCAAGTGAAATCTATGGACTAATGGACTCTTGTTTGTCTCCTCTTCGTGGATTGGCAAGTCATTGAATTCACCTATTTATTCATGGGTAATGATAACTGTTGATTTATTTTATGTTACTGATATTATTAATTATATATATATATATATATATATATATATATATATATATATATATATGATATGTCTTAAACTGACGAATAAAATCCTTGTTTAATATTTATCAAAAATAGATTATTTGATAACAATTCTGCCAAAAGGAAGGAACGATTTATGGATAGTCCACATATTAATTAATTTAGTTAATTATCTTTTTTCGAGAATGGATAAGTATTAATAATTATGTTCCGTGTCTGGTTGCACAACGAAATAATGTAATCGGAATGAATTAATAACAAGTGAAATCTATGGACTAATGGACTCTTGTTTGTCTCCTCTTCGTGGATTGGCAAGTCATTGAATTCACCTATTTATTCATGGGTAATGATAACTGTTGATTTATTTTATGTTACTGATATTATTAATTATATATATAACAGTTCTGCCAAAAGGAACGAACGATTTATGGATAGTCCACATATTAATTAATTTAGTTAATTATCTTTTTTCGAGAATGGATAAGTATTAATAATTATCCCCCGGATGTTCAACGTACTGAAAATGGATAGAATAGTTATGTAGTATAGATAGGTAAAGAAATATGTGTGTGAATAATGTTTTTGTTTTTATAAAGTATATAGTTTATTATTTTTTCTAAACTCCCTCTTTCTCTTTCTGATATATTAAAGACAATCAGGTTGGCATAGTACAAATCCCAAGATTTTCTGTAAAGGGACTCTACGTTTCTGAAATTTCATGTTTTTTTTTAGCGTTATTTCATCAAATTATTCTGAAAATAATTATTATTTTATAGAAATTTTTCGTAAATTTAAATTATTTCAATCATATGTAATAGTAAATAGAGCTTAACGAAGCAGGATGTTCGATGTTAAGACGCTCACTAGTAATCCAAGCTCCAAAAAGTCATTTTGAAAATCATTTCGAACTCTTGAATACTCCAGGCATTCATAAGAAACTTTATTTCTGAATATGACATATATTGTAAGAAGGATGGAAATAGTAGCAATTTTGCTGCCTAAAATAACCTAACTAATAATTCAGGTCTCACCTTATAGCAATAAAATAGATGAAGTTAATAAATACTTACGTATTTATTACAGCCACGTTATAAAAGGCCGTAGATGAAAACTTAATGAACGCTCTTGAGACGAAATAAACTTCTTTATTATTTATTCATGAAATTTTCAACAGTATGAATTAAATAAGTTGACTCTAGTAAAGACTCTAGTAAATGTGTACAATAGGATGAAAAGAATTGTAGAGAATCTATCCATTGGTAGCACTCTAATAAAGTATCTAAATTAGGAGATCACGAGGGCAGACTTCTTTTTAGACATCTCGGAGGATTATCAGGTATCGAAGAAGAATCGCAAGGCTAGAAACGAGAGTATTTGGATGGTTATGAAGTTTGTTATCTGGATTGGGCCAAATCGGAAACATGTGGAACATTAAGGTCTTTATGGATGATTTTATTTCTGGCAAAGTAAGGAGTATTGAGGATTTTACTTAGGATTTTATTTAGGAAGAGGAGTTCGATGGCTTAGTGCTGTTCCAAAGCTCAACTCCATATGTCCAGATAGACCTTATTATAGTCATGTATATGAGTCTTTTGTAGTTATTTGAGAATTCAGAGCGTTTGTCTTGTAAGTGCTGAAGTAGTCGGAAATGTCGAGCGGTTTCTTGTCTTTTTAGCCTGGTATTCCAAGTTAAACGTTTGTCCAGGTGCAGTCCTAAATATTGGATTTGTTCAACAGGGATAAGCAGAGTATTATTAAAGGATATTGTAGGACAGGAAGTCATAGGTTTAGGCCGAAGGGTAAAGTTAATTTGGTTTATGGTTAATATGGTTAATTTGGGGTTTATTGGATTTTTTTTTTGTTTAGCCAGTTTTGAAACCATTCTTCAAGGTTTGTGATATGTAATTGAAGAATTTAGGATGCAACTGATGTGTCGTTATAAATTGATAGGACATATGTGTCGTCGGCATAATTGGTGATGACAGTGTTATGTCAGCTGTATAGACCGTGTATAGGATACTACCTTGAGGAACACCAGCAGACTAGGAAAAAAGTGATGAATAGGCATTGTTGTGATTCGAAATAAACTTCAAATTTTCTATTTTATGAACTTGATTTTCCGTTCAAGGTTTTCTATTTTATCAACTAGATTTTCTATTTTAATAACTCGATTTTCCGTTTAATTTTTATTACATCAGATTTATTTTATTAATAAGAACGAGGCCAATATTGAAGCCACTGAAATTTTATTTCCTTCTAATCCTTATCCATTTTTTTTTTATCATAATTGACATTTTTAAAAATAAACAAAATAGTTAATTTTTTCACAATACTTAAATATATTTATGTTTAATGTATTTATTCATGTCTCGGATGTTTAACTATTTAAGTATTTATGTTTGTATTTAATTATTTATGTTTTTATTCTAGTTGTCCCTACCCTGCAGGATTATTGTCAGGACTTTCAAATTAAATTCTATTATATAGTTTCGCCTCTTTTAGGAATGCTAATGTTTTTTTAACATATTTTTCGTTTTCTTCTAAGTTTTCTGTTAAGTTTGGTGCCTTTTCACAACTAATAACGTAAATTTTAACAATATTTTATTTATTGGCTAACAATTATTATTATTATTGTTACTGAGCATTTTTAAGACGTGTGGAAAACCTTGGAGAAGTCGCATTTAAACAGAACCCAGTCAACTTCCAAATCTACGAATTGAGACTTAATGTAATGTTTCTACCTACGTCTTGGACTTTTATCTTTTGGTTCAGAGTAGAATACGATAATAATTTCGAGCCCAAGTACTTCAAATTATTTTACCTATTTCCTCTAATTCATAAGGTCGTTCATTATTTTTTTCAATTACTATAATTTTCTTCTTTCTTTTTTTCAGCGAACTGCAGAGCGTGTTGTTAGGTTGGTCGGCGGACTGAAACCTATACTCGGTTCTTCAGTTGGTTTCAAAACGTTCAAGAGGAACGCTGTCCCAGACACCCAAGAGACTCCACCAGACACAACTGAGCCACAATTTCGATAAATATATTCGGCACTTTTTATCCATGACAATGATACACATAGCTTTATAGAAAAATATTTTCTAGCAGAAAGATAGACGAAAAAAATGTGTGAAGTGGAATAATATAAAAAATATTTGTTGCAATGTGACGAAATAATTTTTATAAACACTATGTACATAAAGATAAATAGCTTTTAAAGCTTACTTTTACTCATGCTTTAATTTCAATTCATATAACAGATATTTATTTTTTTATTTTAATTATTTGGAGTCATATTCTTACACTTTCTCTGTCATTTGTAAATAGTAACCATTCTTTTTACTAATGAATGCCATAATAAATTTAATATTATCCGAATTTCGCTTTTGATCTAAAAAAAAAAGTATACATATATGAAAAACCTGTACAAAAAAATATTAAATATCAGCTTAATAAACTGTAACTAGTTTTGAAAATTAATTTAAATTTAAATTATTAGTTTTTTTCTCATAAAGGGTACGGGAGAAAATGTAATTTAATTGTAAATTTTGTGTGTTATTAATTTATTTAATTACTGATTCCTTGCCATCTGTGGAATAATTTTATGATTATCTGAATTTTTTTAATGCCATGTGGGTTTTAATATGTTTTATGTATAAAATAATGCATTGTGAAAATATTAATTTTCAATATTTCATGATTTCAGATGTCTTAGAAATAAACCCATGATAACGTTATTATAATTATTTATACCTATTAAAAAACAAAAGCTGTATTATTTGTTCCTTTCCTGCTTGTTAAAATATAAACATAATAATTGTATTTATATTAATTGCCTTTAACTACTATTATTACTATTGTACTATAATATATTATTATTGTAAAAAAAATTATTTACCTCAAATAGATCAGTATTTGTCAGTTATAAGAAGTTTATTTACCATTTTTATAAGAAGTTTATTTTTAATTTATTTTTTGTAATAAATTAATTAATTAAACTAAAATAACCGATTAATCCAATACAGTAAATAGGGTTGTTTCTGATAACTAAATTTATTTTATCAAACTGTAAACTCTCCAATAATGTACACTATCTTTCAGGTAATTTATTATTTTTCACCTAACTGTTTACATCTGAGAATAAAATTAGAAAATAAATAAAAGCTTAATAACAATGACAAAAACAGAATTTCCTTAAAATAATAAAAAAAAAAAAATTAATTGAAAAGGTGAATTTCACGTCAAAGTAGTCATGAATCCATCATAATATACAAGTAATTATAATTTTTATAAAGATATTTAACGAGACACAACTGCAGAACAATTTCGATAAATATATTTAAACTTTTTTTCCGTAACAAATAAATACAGCTTTATAAAAATGAGTGGAATCATTTTAAAAAATATTATAATATGATAAAATTAATTGTTATAAGTTTATATATATATATATATATATATATATATATATATATATATATATATATATATATATATAATATATATATATATATATATATATATATATATATATATATATATATATATATGTAGGTGATCACCCTTTAAAGCGTATTTATTGCTCAACTTTGAATTTAAATATAATGAAAAATGTATTTTATTTTTTTAATTCGATTATTTAATACCGTGTATTTATTTAAATCTCTCTGTCATTTGTAAAGCGTAAACACTCTTTTACTAATAAATTCAGATGAAGGTAAATATTACGTCATGGTAGTTAAATAACCTATCATCGTATCAATTTAATCTTATTTATTTTTCGGCCACTTGCCGCCTTTTAATATTATTTCCTTTGTAATATTATTGTTTTTAATTTTTATTTTTCAGGATTAAAAAAAAATTATGTATCGTTCAAATATTTCATGGCGGCATTTACGAAATTAATTGAACGGTACGAATTTCAATTTATTAATCTGTAAATAGATAACTATATATATATTTTTTTTTCTTGTTTTAATAAATCATATACTCAATAATTGTAGATTATTATATTTTAGGATCAGTAGACTGATAGTCGATTAATTAATCTTGTTTTGTTATAAAAGTATTTAATTTGTAGTGTTAAAAAATAAATAATATTTTATTAAATTGCTGTTTCGTTATTTTCTTAAAACATTTAAGATTTTTTTCATAAGGCTTCTCTATTACCTATTAACCTCTGTTTGTGAGTATTAAATATCTACAATAAACTGCTCAAAAATAAAAAGAGATATTGTTAGTTATGTATGTTTTATTTCCTCTTCAATTTTTATTTTATTTTTATCATAAAATACATTCACAAGTAATATTGTATCGGACCTTGAGAAATTTTATGAAAAGTGTTTTAAAAAAATAATAAAATTAAAAAGATTTTGTGATCTTGTTTTTATAATTGCGAATTGTAAGATTTTTTTTAAATTTAATAATTTGTGTAATATCCTCTGTTACATACTACCTCTCTGCATCTATTAATCATACTGTTTATAATTTTGTGACTGATATCAATAGAATTTTATACCATAAATGGTAATAATGTTATCAATTGCTGAAGGTTAAGAAGCTGCAGATGGTGGTAAAAAAGCCTTCTCTGCAATGTCTTCAATGGGAATAAGATCTGGAGACAATACGGGAAGTGGCAGATGTGAAATGCCCAGATTTTCAAGACATATTTTCCCTTATTTGGCCGCGCATTGTCGTCAAGTAAATAGAAATTTGTGCCAATTATGGCCATGGTTTCAGGAATGTACTCCTCTATATTTTCTTGAACATAACGAGCTATAATGAGATCACCTTCCTCAATATGATCTCTTGAGCAGTTTGCATTGCAAGTCCGTCCTAGGCTGCATTGAAGGAAATACTAACTGCAGCAGGGTACTCAACCACTGTATTTAGTAGACGCCTGTAAACGTAGCAGTATTCCAATTTGTATCCTGATCTAAGCACTCGCTGCATCATAATCTGCGGAGTTGCTGGTGACGAATGACGCACTGTGTTACTGCAAGTCGTCTTGGAGGGACATAAGATGTTAGGCCAACTTCTCTCAAACGATTACGAATTTTTTTAGTTATGTCTCTTCTTGGCAGAACAACTCTTATGACCGATGGATTTTATTAAATGAGGTATGAAGTGAAAGAGGATTTCATGAGAAAGTGACGAGTCTAAATCATAAAACTTTAACACAATTATAATAAAATTAATTTTAAAAATTAAGAGAATTTAAAACAGATGGTTTTAAAAGTCAACGGATAGAGAAGTGATAAATTGTCTTTTAAATACTTTGATGAGGATTTCATAACACAGTATAGTTCTTTGAAAGACATGGGCTCAATCTCGTTGTAGTTATAGTAAACTTTTAAGCCATGGCTGACATAGATTCCTAATAACATAAAAATTCAAAATATCTTTATACATCATTTATCAAGCTGTTTTTTTTTTGTTTTTTTTTTTTTTTGGTACACCACATCTTCGTTGATTCTTCGTCAAATCCAATTATTAAAAAGATTCCATAACATATTCTCCATTTTGAAGATTATCGCCTCCTTCAAGTGGAGAAAATTGTCCCATCCCTCCAAATTTTATAAGTTAAGAAGAAAAAGAATATTTGTTTATGCATAATTCGAAAAAGTATGAATTATGGATTACTCCATGATTATTTATAGGTTTACTGAAGTCGCTATAAAACTACAAAAACTAATCATCGAAATCATACCATTATTAGCATAGATGCAATCTATAATAATTGCTAGTAGTAAGTGCTCATATTTAGGTTTATTATTATGAATGAAGGATATTTCGACCGAAATAAAGAAAATTAAAATGTCCTTCTCATAATAGATCGTATTAACTAATTTCTATTGTTTTGCCATTTGCGCACTGGCCGCTATACTACATGAATTATTCGCAGGGGAAAAATTTAGTTTATAAAATTTTCATATTGTAAAAGACTTCAAATGTTACTTCCTGTTAAACATTACGCATCAGCCACCTGTCTTCCTCCCCCATAGCTTAGTCATGTATTTTCAATTGCTTAGATAAGCCACAGGCGAAAAGGCGGAAGATAATTGTATTATTCACATCGAACAGTTGGGTTATAGAATTTTCATTAAATGTTGCGAATTCATTTTCAATTTAAATATGATTGCATTTGTGTGAATCAATAATCAGCATTAAAACGGCCTTATGTGTCGGCCTTAGACGTCCGGGGCCCCCCGGAGTAATGACGTCACCTTCCCCTCTCTAAAAAAAATTATTTCTTGAGCTGTTTTATTATGTAATATTTGATTTATATTGCATACGACATTTCTCTAATACAGATTTATAGAGGTGTTGTGGAGGATATCCTGAGGTATACTTCTCTCTTCTGGTTCCGGAACCTCACACAACAAAAAAAAAAGGCTAGCGTCGACTCAGAGGACAGCTCTACTTCGGGTCACCAGAGCATACAGGACAACTTCCCATAATGCGGTGCAGGTCTTAGCGGGGGTGGTGCCTCTCGACTTCCTCCTGCCAGAAGTGACGAAATATTAAATATAAGAGGGAACAGTCTGTGGGCCAGAACCCCTATCGTGCATCCCCACC
This sequence comes from Nezara viridula, assembly GCA_928085145.1. Taxonomy (NCBI): domain Eukaryota; kingdom Metazoa; phylum Arthropoda; class Insecta; order Hemiptera; family Pentatomidae; genus Nezara; species Nezara viridula. Next base: position 87,413,557 of record OV725080.1, on the reverse strand, counting down.
CACATCCCTTTAAATTTCATAGCGTTGTGTTCCTTTTAACTATTTATTAAAAAACAATATTCCCATAAAAAAATGAACGCGCTGCCCCAAAATGGCGTCCAAACATGACGGACTGACGACTTTGACTTTAGTTAGTTTTTTTGTCAGTGAGAATCAGCATTTGGTTTAATTTCATCACAGTTGGTCTTTTATTAAAGCTTGATATTCAGAAACATAAAAAAATAATTGTCTTAAGCTATAAAAAACACCAGTAAAATCAATATTATTAAACATTATATGTCACTTTATTACATTATATTTTATTACACAATTTTTATACCTAACTAATTGATTGTATTAATGAACAAATATTAATGCAATCATTTAATTGTCAAAAAAATTAAACCATTTTTTTAAATTTATTATATTTTTTATATATTTTTTTAAAATCCTAACTTCCTTTCTTCTATTTTAAAAATGATATAATTAAAATAATAAAACTTAATTCAAAAATACTTTACTGAATATCTTGAATTTTATATTTAACGTTTGCAATTTAACACTTTGTTTTGTATATTTGCTGATTCTTAGAGGTAATTTAAATTGTATATATTTCCCCCGACATGAGTCATTTTAATTCCTGTTTTATAAATTAAAATAATATATACCTAATCTGAACTGCATATAATGAATGGTTGATGGATTGTTTAGTAAAACTCTTATATAATTGATGATAAAAAAATTAATTTTTATTTCCTTTATTTTGTTGGAAAGTAGTAATAAAGTCCATATAATAAAAAAATTGAAAATTTTAATATTGAATGCATTATTCTCTCTGTACAAAGAATGATGGAATGGGCGAAGCTATAAGTTCTTCTTGGTAACCGGAACTGATTGTTAGTATTTGGTCTCAATGAGGGAAAACGCGAAATTGAATCCAACATTTGGAAAAATAAACTAAGCGAACGAGAAATGAAGTGCGAAAATCTCGGAAAAAAAAAAAAAACAAGGATAAGTATCCATTATATGGCTAAACGAATATATAGGAGACAGATGAACAGAATATTTTAAGATGCTGCTAAAAGGCGGTCAAATGCTGGATCTGTTTGGATGATATTAAGGGAACAATGCAGATTTATTACAGTGAAGACCATTTTATCAGCAAGAAAGATTTGTTCCAAGCGATTGGCAAGTCAGCTGGTCTGGACGAACTAAACCGAACTGCTGCGCGTACATAGGTAACAAATGTATTAGAAAATGATATGATAAGATTTTAGTTTTGTCTTTTTACAAGAAAGGAGATACTAGGTAATATTAATTAATAAAGAAGTTTTTAAAAAAAAGTGTATAATAAATATCTATGGTCTCTGGTCATAACTAGTTAAATCGAAAAAAATATTCTATTTGTGCTAAAGATTTGTAGTCTGCAACTGAGATAAGCAGTCTGCTGCGATGGAAAACAACAGAGAGCAATAAAATATGAAATTATACTAATAAATCATAAAGAAACAATTAGTTCTTATGCCCTCCTTTAAAACTTTCAATTTTTACATACAGTCTTTTGCACTAACATTAGTGATATTAGTATTCAGTATGCACTGGAATTTTTTTTTTAATTACGAATCATCAAATATGGAATCTACAAATACAGAACTCTTCCACATTTTAGTATTCAATGAAAAAAAACTCGTGAATATGAAACCCGAATATGTTGAGGGAATACGAAATTTCCAAAAACGGCTTCTCCTAGAGATTTTATTCTCATACGAAAAATGTTAGCCCTTGTAAAATAGATATTTCTTAGCCAATGAAAACGACGAGGAAGCTATACTGAGCTTACTTGGCAGATGTTTTTCCCTCATTTCCAAGTTCACTTCCAAGTTCCAAATGTTTTTCAGGGTAGATATATATCTGGAAATAATCCAAAACAGGCCATTACTCATCCACTGTGAGAGATCACGCAGGAGTAAGCAGGTATGCACGCGATCCCCGTTTATTTCGTTTGGTTGTTAAACGTTAGGATATAGGATTATTTTTAACTCAAAACGCGTGGAGGATTCGATAACAAAAACTTTTTGGAAATACTTCAGCAATTATCGCCATAATTTCATGAATAAAAATGACACAAATTCGACCTCCATAAACAAATTAGAATCAAATATATCAAAGTAAAAACGTTTTAATTTAATGATGGCATAAAATCTAAAAGTTATTGATATAGTTTAGAATACTAGTAATTCAGTATACAACAGGTGTAGTAACATTGAATTTTGAGAAAACTAAAAAAGAAATTATGAACGACTGATTTTATTCTTAATTTTTGTTTTTATAACAATTCGTATTTAAGAGTTTTAGAGGACACTAAAAACGATTATCTTGGTTTTTAATAACTAACGTCTGCTTGGTATTGTTTACTGGAAACGCCTTTTGGTTTTTGTGATCTCTGATACATTTGAACAAAAACTAAAAACATCAATTTGTATATAATTACCTAAAAATTCCTGCAAGCTACGGTAAAAAAAAAATAAATAAAATCATCTTAGTTCGATTCTTAAGTCCCACAGGAACGAACTGCGAGACACTGCCCAATATTTTTATATGTAAAATCAGTAAAAAAAATTTGTTGAAATCATTTACTCACTGACTGCAACTTCCAACAAGGAGCTTCTAATAGCGATCACTGAAACCAGAAAACACAACTTTACAACCACAAAGTAAATTTATTTCCATGACGTTTCGCCTGGAAGGCCATCAGGTGGTTCAAGAATGGGCCCAATGACATTGATAATAATTAATACATAATTAACCATCAGATGAAATACAATCCGACGAAATCACCAAAAGTAGTGTAAACTACAAAATTAGGAAACTGCCTTCATTACAAGTAATATAATGTTCAATCGTCTAAAAGTTTTCAATAACCTCAGAAGAGAATTAATTATGTTCATGATTCCTGAATCCAAACCAATTTTTTGTATTTTTATAATGTCGAAAGAGTGTGTACTTTAAGATGATGTCTAGGTGCTAAAAACCTTGTCGTTATAGTTACTGGACAAGAAGTCTAGAGATAAGGTGGTACACAATCAAAATCAGAGCTTTTTAAAATTTCGATCAATTTTCTAGATATGTTATTTTGATATTTTATTAAACCAGACCTTCCTTGACCATGAACACAGTATTTTATTAAAGTGTGAATTCTGCCAATATTTTCTTTTTCATACACACATACCTCTACTATTGTGTTAGACTGTAAGATCGTCTGACACCCATTGAAAAAACAAAAAATATATTAAACTTTCTTGGAAATTATGATATGATGAATTATTGCTATACAATGGTAAACGATACGACTGCAATAGGAAATAAGCAATTGAAATGAGACTATTTAGTGTTGACGATGAAATATTGGAAAAATACCTGAAGCTTCACGAGTTTACATTGTTCGGAACTATATATTTTTAAACAACATGTCATGTGATGAATTATGGGCCAGTAATTCACGCAAACCAATTTTCGAATTAAAAACTGCATATTTTATAATTTCCTTGTATAATTACATATAACCGCCTGGAAATGGGTATAAGCGTAAGACAGCCAATTTTAATTGTAAAGAGGAACTTCTTCTTCCACTCTTTTCATCTAAATAGTACCACATCTAACTGAAAACAGTAAGCATATTTAGAGCGTTCATTGTATTTAGGCCAATTTTGTTTCGTTCACAAATCAACCATCATTCTTCTTAACCCATTCATGACATGAATTCCTATTCCGAATTCAGTATTCAACCGAAGGTCTCTTCGAAGGAGAGAATTGGCTCTGACTTAGTTATACAGTTGGTCCTAGTTTTCAACCCAGTTATCTTGAGTAACCCCATACGTTTATTACAAGATTAACTCTCAACATCCATGGTTTTATTTAAATTGTTCTGTAAAATGTATTTACATAATTTTATAATATTATTTTTCAAGAAACACGAATATGATAGGGGAGTAGGAGGCAAGTGAGAAAACGTTATATAGCAGTAAGCCCAATTGTTCGCGTTAGCGTAAAAATAAAACCAGTAATAATAAGAATAATAATAGACCCAAGGTAGGATTAAACTTAAACGACTCGGCTAACACTCATGAAAGGTCAAAATTCGACAAATATCCAAAATGAAAAACATTTCATTACATCACAAATGGCTGTTTGGTCTTTTACACTCCGCAACGCTTTTCTAGCTGGATAAGATCGTCCCCTGTAACAGAATTCTTTTATACTAATAATAACCTTAGAGTGTTTCCTTTATTCCAACAACAACAATATAGACAAACTTCGTGTATTTTGGTTATTATTACATTATTTCACCATTTTATGTTCCAGGTCTTTACGTTGGTTTTCTACACATTTTTCAATTTTTTTATCTTAATCAGAACCATAAATATCTTAATACAAATATATATAAAACGTAGCGATTATTACTGTCCCCAAGGTTGGGATGAAAAGTTCTTTTTTTCTTCTTTCCATGAAATGAAACACTCTAAACCGAATCATTTTTAACCACGGAGAATTCAACTACTATATAAAGGAATTTCGAAATAGGGATAATTATTTAGTTTTCTATATCCTGAGTGTAAAGTAAAAATATAGTAAAAAACGTCGTGTAACGAGTGTTACCTACTGTTCTGACAACATTGTTCATTTAATATTACTGGAAACGGCTTAAAATATCTGTTTGCGAAACCAACAGTTCATTCTTCTATGGTCGAAGTACCTCATCAGTATACCTCAGTCCAAGGGTGCCCATGCCCTCTAAGGTCGATGGCGCAAAAACCTCCTCCCAAGATAGTTTACTGCTCAACTTTTCTAAAAACAGAGCAAGCTAAGGTAGAATTAGAAAAATCGTAGATCATACACAATTACACTTGCTGTGCTATGTTCCATGTTTTTCACCTTGTCCTTTACTCCAAAAATTCATAACTCCTTCGAAATTTGCTCCCCTCAAAAATTCAAAATATAACCCCCTCAAACATTTTGATGGCGCAACTTGCGTCATGAAACCCTCTTCTGGGCACCATTGACGTATTAAGGGGTAAAGAGGATGAAACCGTTGAACTGCTCCAGCAGAATGCTCCGTCAACAAAGATCTAGGATCACCGGGGGTGTGACAAGAGTGTATACAGATCACCGTCGCCTGAATTTCCTTTTTTAATTGAGATTGGTTGACACCAATCTGCAGTTTCTTCAGTGTGAAAGAAGAAATTGCTTTTCGCATAATACCTAAGCTAGAGTACAATATTTCCATTTTGGCTTTGACCTCATGCTAGACTGGGATAGACAGAATCTAGACTGGTCGAATTGATTGACCCAAACCGCGTGTGTGAATTCGCGAAGAAGATACGCCTATTTTGACAAACTATAGTGCGTCACAAAATAGGTCTCATTGAGGCTGTAATGCATCTATGTGGCGAAAAGAATGTAAGAGCTCTATTAGGAAGCAATAGGATATCAAGTAATGACAAGTTTATTTATTTGCAAGAAATGAACTTTTTGTACACTGAATTCGTTTATCTTGAGAGACTATGAGGATATCTTTCGTCCTAACAATCTCCAAACTAATCGAGACCATAGGGTTCTGACATCTTCCTACATGACTACCTTACTTAAGTATTTATTCTTGAGGAGAGAGATTACTACGTAAGGGTGCTCCGTGGGCGGAGGTCACAACCCCCGGTAGTACAGCTGTTCGGAGTTTGCCTCTCTCCTCCCCTTCCCACCCCCCACTCCACCGCTGGCAAAACGCCCTGCGTGGATGCTATGACGCAGGTGCGGTATTGATTGGAGCGGGCGAATCCTGCCATATCCAGCCCAGACCCTGCTCCGTTCCCAAGGTGAGAGCCTCATTCAATGCTAGTTCTACTTGTAACTTGTACTATCTTCAACAGCTTCATTCATTATTATACACCATCTCCCTGCCACTCATTTCTCCTTTAGGCAATAGCTTTTTGACAGCTTTGCAGAGTAGTATCAATTTGAATCCATAGACTATAACAATAGCTTCATAGAGAAAATCATCACTTCCTCATGATTATCTTGTTTCTCTAGCAAAAGTTCTGCCGAAATTTACCCAAACATCTCATCTCGATTACTATGAAATAAAAATTAGTCCTGTCAAATAATCACAACATATATGGAATGTTTTATTTTCATTAACATCAAACAAGAAGAATTTTTAAAAAAGTCTTTCTGTTATTATTTGACAGTATTAGTTTGTTGAGAACATTTATGTAATTATCTATAGAATATTACAGATATCAGATGCATGACATTACAGGAAAAAAAACAGGAGAATGATTTCATAATGAATATAAAACAAATAATAGTGAAAATCAAATTTTACAAAATTAATTCTAGAACTATGCTTTATCAGTGACTGTGTAAGTTTATTTACATAGATAAAGGAAAGTAGTTCATTGCTTTTCTTTTAAGTGAAGTCTTCGTGCCACTGTTAAATTTTCGTTCATTTATAAAGGAAGGTTTAGCTGAAAGTAATTTAAATTACCTTTCACAAATAAGGGAAAGAGAAAATAGGACTACTGTTAAAATTTAGCGATACCGTTAAAGTGTGATAATTACCAAATTATACTTTATTATTTTTTTAAATTATTTAAACTCTTTCTAACAATCTTGTAAGTACATAATAAAATGAATAATTATCATCACCAAGTTAGCCTACATATATTTTAATACAATATATGAGGTAATTGTAATATGGTTTTTAAAATATTTAAAAAAAGTTGAACAAATACATCAAAAGAAAAAAACAATATGATTAATTGTAATAAATAAAAAAATATTATTATAAATTTATTGTTTCTAATTGATAAAATTATATTTTCATCCTTCTTTTTTATTACTATTTCTAGAATTCCTGCAAGTTCTTTCAAAGAATTGGAAGATGATGAAAAAAAGTATCCATTATTAATAATCTATAATTTGTTTTGTTTATCAGTCATTATTCCGACCATTACATACCGTAAGATGGGGTAACTTTGGGACTAGATGAGTAACTTTGAGATAGCGGGTAAAATTTAGTTTGTGGTGATTCCGTGGTGGATACACTGTGTTGGTTCAGTCTGCAAAAACGTGCTTTGTGTAGGCATGTACTGCGCTACTGCCTTGCGGCACACTACTCTTGAGGCACAAGTGAAAGTTTTATGAAAACAAGAATTTTGAAAAAAAAAAAAAACCAATAGAAATAAATGAAACCTAACTGCACAACGAGTGTAGTGAACTAGGGTTCTCAAACTGCCGCAAGGTAGTAGCGCAGTACATGCCTACACAAAACACATTTTTGCAGACTGGACCAACACAGTGTATCCACCACCGAATCACCACAAACTAAATTTTATCCGCTGTCCTAAAGTTACCCATCCAGTCCCTAAGTTACTCCATCTTACGGTATGCATTCTAAAAAGATACGTATAAATTAGATTGCTCATGATAAAAATGATTGCCCAATGATTTCTTTGGCAATTTGGCAATCATTTTACTCGAAGCGTTAGTAATCCTTAGCGGACGAAAATTATATTGAGGTATGGACATTAGGGATTATGAATACTTTTTAATGAAGTCAATCCATCGTTGAAGAATCCTTCATAACTGTACACATCATGAAGAAAATACGCCTCTGGAGCTATGCTCGCCAATAAGATCTATTGGTTCTTTCCAAAGGACTTCCACCAAAGCTTCATATATTTTTTATTTTTCATCCTACCTAGCTTTTTCTAGCAAATTAAGTAAGACAAAGTGTTATTCTACCTATGAGTCAAGATTTATCCGCTACGGAATAAATTACAATCCATCCAGGACCGATTCGAATCGGTGCCGCTATACTCGAGGTTGTAAGGTGACGCCTAAACATCTTCCGCCATCACTGTCTCACTCTTAGGGTATAAATAAAATGATTGGTTTGCTATTTGAGTATAGAAATAGATTTACACTCTTCAAAATTTTGTAGAGAACCATATACAGAAGAATCTGCTTAATTCTCTCTTCAACTTAACATTGCGTCGCTTAGGTGTTTTACAATGTGGTAAGCCATCTAGAATTTTCTATATTTGTATTCTGTAAATAATCTAGTTATCGCTTTTCCAACTAAGGGTGATGAATCACATTCCTGAGGTATCTAATTGTTTTCTCCCCAAATCATTCTATTCAGGATTGTGATATAAATTTCTGGTATTCCATTAACTGCTTTACAATACACGTTTTACATTTGGTTTGACAAGGGAAATATGTTTAACATGTTATTTATTTGCTAACTAGAAGAGGAAGGGTTATTCTAAAGGCTATCCAATCAATGCAAGTCAGGCTGTGAAAATCTTGCCTTATAGCAATGACTTGGTCAATTTATGAAAATGAACCTACACTATTTTGTTCAGTGTGCTCCTCCAACACGCTTGACCGTCACGATCTCAACACCCTATCCAGAATGAGGCAATCGATTGGAGTGTCTACTCTCATTCATTAAAATTGAGTTTATTATTCATGCGGAGTGAGTTGTGTAATTATTGTTCATTGGAGTAGGTTTAATTTAATCACACATACTATGGCGTAACAAGTATGTCTGACAAAATGTAAGCAACCTAAAATTTATTTCTTACTCTTCCTTGACTTCCGGCAACTTTGAAAGGAGGAACAACTTAAGCAACATTAGAGGTTCTGTTCAATTAATAAATAATAAGATAAGCAATCTATTTTATGGGACCACTATGAAGTGATGATTGAGTACGCTCAGCCTCTATTGTAGTCGAAAATGGTTCTACTCCTCTGTGATTTTCTTACGATTAAACAGACAAATTCTGTTGAGCTTAAAGTCGCTCCATTTTTCTCTGGACAGTAAAATTGAAGTATGGAGTCTAATAAAAGTATTGAGTAAATAAAAAAACTGCCCCTTTTGAAAGGTTGCTGAAAAAGGACTCAGTGATTTCCGAATCATGTTCAAAAAACCAAAATGTTTTGGAATTTCGTTTTTTTTTTGCATGTACCTCGGAACGCAATGCAAAATTTAGTTCGGGAACATCAAATTCAGATTCAGCATCCTCAAAAAAATTATAAACTGAAGAGACACCGTCTATTTGATTTTTTCCCCCATCCAATTACCATTCTGCTAAACAAATTTGATTTCTTTGACGTCGTCAATCTTTAGTGCTTTCTAGCGGCCAAACGAAAAAAGATAGCGAGCAGGTTCTAGTTTTATTTTTCAGGAAATTTATCAGCTTACTTTTTGATGCATGTGATTTTTCTCTAGGATGCGTCATTTTGCTGTTACACGCGAAAAACTGAAACCACTTCTGAAATTTTATGAATTACTGCCATTTTGATGGTAAAGCCATATCCAAAGCTAGTAGATAGGCTCCATTTTCAGATTCAACACCCCAAAAAACTTACGGAACCGTCCAGAAAAATTCTTCAGCAATTTTTTCTTGTTCAAACTATTAAATAAATGGACTAATTGAAAATATTGGCCGAACACCTTTTTGAAGCATTTTTCAATACCTATAAATACCAAACGCTCTTCAATGTATTATTTTTAATAATATTATTTCATATTCCGTCGCAGATGCAAAGAGAAATTCTATTTAGAATGTAGTATTGTAGCTGTTTTATAAGGCTACGGTATTCCAATAAGTTATGATTTAGGTGACTGCTCCACCTAAGGTTGCTTGCGGGAGATCAGATAGCTTGGAGGGGGTCACCCAATCTCACATTGCTACGAATCATGCTCTTCATGGTGCAGCGGCTGACCACCCGTAGCTCCATAGCTGATCCGTTTGGGACCAATCTGACATTGTCCTTCCCACCGACTCGCTCGGGTTCAGACAGTGACAAATCGGTCTAGATCCATGGATTATGGCTGATCGGTGTCAGCAGGTGCACGAGTACCTATAATTCTTTCCCCGAAACAGACCGTCCATGGACCGAACCGCAGGGAGCTACTAAAATCCTGAGTAACCACATCCCTATTTCCGATTTAAGTACACGGGGTATGGTCATCAGTCCCGGTCGGTGTGAGTTGCCTCTAGTAGGCCGACATACCAGGAGGGGTGGAGAGACTTGGTCAGCATGGCTTCCCTGGTGGACGGTCACCCATCCAAGTACTAACCACGCTCGATGTTGCTTAACTTTGATAACCTATTGCAAGCGCCTTAGCCCGTGTGGTTACCTCGGCCCCTCGAATATATATAATCAGTTGTCAAAATCAATCCTTATTAAAAAAACAAATAAAAAGTTTAAGTTATCTTATGTAAATAACCTAAAAAAATATCCCTCAAATCTTAACCAAATAAGGGAGTCGTAAATTTATTTATAAGTAGACTAGCTGCTTTACCCGTCTTTGACGGGTGTATAGTTGAAATTTGAGAAGGATTTGGTATTATGAGGGGAGTTCCAAATTTAATTTCATAAAATTGGATGGAGGGGATTGTTTTGAATTTTTTTATGGGAGAATTATGGAAGTCAAGGTTTCGCAATAGTCATCATAAATACTTTTTTATTCCGCTATTTGTTTAGGTGCCACACAACTAAACCTACCACCACCGATCCATTAAAATTTTTTAAGTGTTTTATATTCATTTGTGATGAAGGGAGGAGATCGTGGAGTCGAATGAAATAATAAAAAAGAGTTTTAGTTTTTCCACTTCTTTAAATCCTGCTGAGTTTATCGCTGGCAAAATAACCAAAATAATATTAGACATTGAATCTCTTACATCCGTGTAAAATTAGAACTTGATCTGAATATTGTGGCGGGCGAGGTGAAATTTTTGGGATTTTTTTTTTCCGATTTACGGCTAATCCGTTTGGTTAATCCTAAAAATGTATACGACAACATTTGTTAGACTCGGGAAGTTGAATCGAATGGCATCTTGAACGGGAAGATCGAACAAAGTTGAAAAATGAGTGTGTTTTACCCGTATTTTAAGCGACAATGCGTTACAGATGTTCGGGATTTCGGATTTCCCCGTTGAGTTGTGATCATTTTTTCCATCAGTTGAGAATCGAAATAACTGCCTAACCGGGATCTCGAGACAAATTAAAATTATCTCTAAAGGGATTACATTAGAGGGCTCTCTAGACAAACAGCCGAATAACAAATTTTTTATTATGACTATTGAGAAACCTTGACTTCCATAAGCCCCCATAAAATGTTTCAAAACAAGCCTCCCTCACCCACCCATTTTGATGAAATTAAATAAGGATCTCTCCCCCATAGCACAAAATCCATCTCAAAAAAAGATTCTCAAATTTTAACTATACACCCGTCAACAACGGGTGCATCAGCTAGTTGTAAAATAAATTGCTCAAATTATTATATTGTTGGGTACATCAGCCTAACAACAACAACCCCTTCCCCTCCCCCCTCGCCACCCAATTTTATCATATTAAATTTGGATCCCTCGCTCAAAATACAAAATCCATCTCATAAAAGACTCTCAAATTTTAACTATACACCCGTCAACGACGGGTACATCAGCTAGTTGTAAAATAAATTGTTCAAAGTATTGTATTATTGGGGATAAAGAAAAAAAAATTAGTAGAAAACAATTTAATTTTTTTATTATGTTATTATAATTTAAAACAAAAAATTTGTTTTGTTATTATAATTGAACAGTTGAATAGTACAAGTTTTCAAAATGGCTCGCACCGAAGAAGAGTAGATTGGGATGAGAATCGAAGTAGTAACTGCCTAACCGAAATCTCTAGACAAATTATTCAAGAATTCATAACTTTGGTTCTACTCAATATTTTGTTTTTATTTAAAATCTATGTTTTAAGTTAAGCAAATCTAAATATAATCTAAAAAATTTAAAGCTCTACCATTAGCCATTGCTAAGCTTGAACTGGCAAAATTTCTGACAATGAGAACGTACAGAAACAGCATATAAAATTATACAAATACAAAACATATAAAATTATTTTTTGTATATTCTTTTCAATAATGAAGCATTTTAATCGGCCAAATCATTCTAAAAATTTAACCATCCCTCAAAATTTAAAGTTTTACGTTTCAAGATAAGTAGAATTCGAAAATCGAATACAATTTTTTTCCGCCCACGTTCGCGGGTTTTCTCCTAGACTACTGGATCGACTTTTTTCAAATTTAGAATCTAAATCAGAAGTCAATCGAGGATAATCCTCCTATCTCAGCATTACTATCCGCTCTTTTCTTCCAATATGGCGGCGGAAAAAACATTGTTGGTATAGACTATGTTTTTTTTTAAGTTTACGAAATTTCCTAAAAAATAAAATCATTGAAATCGGACATGTTAAATAGAAAGTAATTTTAAATTTTATGTTAAATTATTTGGAAATAATAAACCATTGTGTAATAATTTACAGCGTTTTTAATATTAATATCAACATCACATATCTTTGGAATAATTACGTACAGTTAAATCAAATAGCATAAATAATTATTTTATTGCATTAAATCAATGCCAATGAGCTGTTATAAATAGTCCAATTTCCTTTGGATAGATTAATTTATATACTGACATGCCGGCCTTAGGACGAGGCAACCGGGGCAATCGTCCAGGAACGCCGGCCAATCTTCGGGTGCGCTTCTCAATTGCTAGAAATTAATAAAAAATACAAAATGTATTAAAATAATTAATTTTAGCCTATAAATAAAGCAGCTGTATTAGAGAAATATTTAATGAAATAAAGTTAAAATATTATATCATTTAAAATAGCTTAAGAAATAAATTTAATTTTTTTAGACGAGGGGAGAAGATATCATTGCCCGAGGGCGCCAAATGTCTAAGGCCGGCACTGCTGGTACGGAGGTAAACTAAATGATATAAAAATATTAAAAAACCGTTTACGTAGCTGAAAAGTCAATAGACGTTTTTAAAACCAATCCGTTGAAAACAGTCTATGTCCTAAAACCTCGAAATAGTGATAAGTATTTTATTTTACAGATCATTAAATATATTGCCCTCTCTTCAACTTACTGGCAAAAATATTTGGATAGGAATCTTTCACGAAGCCATAAGAGTTATTTTTGAGTCAATAAAAGATAAAATCAATACGGTGCGTGAACATCCAATTTAAGTATCTGCCAATCCTACGATGCAAAGTGGAAAAAATAACCAATGTTGGTCGACAAAACATTATTATTCCTTTTCATTTGTCGAATATATTTACAAATATAATTTTACATATGCTTTCTTCATTTAAAAATCTATTGAATCACTATTGGGCAGTACGAAACCGTGATTTCTCACACTACTATTTTGTCATTGTTTCCTTTTTCTTGACTCTGGTAGTATACCTAAATCTAATCATTTGGTTAAGTGATATGATAGAAAACACCGGTCAACAAACGATAATTTTTACCAAATTTATCAAAAACTGGGACAAATTACTCTAAACGGCCCCGTAGCTCTGAAATGAGTTCTCTAAGAGGAAACTGATATAATCAAAGTTGTAGACCATCAAATTTTGCCTCCACTGATTACCAACAGTTTTAATGTAGCACCGTTTAGAAGTTATAGGTGAAAAAACCAAAACAGATTGAAAAATGTGGCTTTTTCGGCTGTAAAAAGTTTTCCATTGGTTGCTCGCGTTAGAAATTTTGATTTTTACGTGTTTGAACCTATATACACATGTTAAAAAAATAAAAACTTTTCCCACTTTTTTCGCAATATATGCCGTTTTAATATTTATTGCGAAAAAAAAAATGGGAAAAGTTTTTATTTTTTTAACATGTGTGTATAGGTTCAAACACGTAATAATCAAAATTTCTAACGCGAGCAACCAAGGAAAGGCCATATACTGCCGAAAAGCCATTGTTGTTTTTTCACCTATTACTCCTAAACGGTGCTACAATAAAACTGTTGGTAATCAATGGACGCAGAATTTGATGGTCTATAACTTTGATTGTATCAGTTTCCTCTTAGAGAACTCATTTCAGAGCTACAGGGCCGTTTAGAGTAATTTGTATGCGTCTTTTAACATAAATATTTCTGAACTCGCACACTGAACATAATCGACAATTTAGATGGACAAAAATAATGACAAAATATTTTAATTTCGGAGTATAAAATGTATGTATCATAAGTTGAAAAGACGCAAAGTACAACTATTTTATTTTTTTTTAATTTTATCTCCTTCCTCACCTTTTCGGCTACAGGGGTTCTTTCCCGTGCCAGTGGAGCGGGCGGAGGACTAATGTTAAGGTTAAAAATTTCGCGGCACAGAGATTTGAACTCGTAATCTTCGGTTTAACAGGTTGCCGGACAATGCCCACGCAGCCATCCTCCCACTGACTTTTTGCATATTTACTTAAATGCCTTGGTAGATTGCGATGGAAATTGACATCAAAGTATATTGAAAATTAGTCGGGTGCTTCCACTTTCATTAATAACTTTTGGTTAACGACACAAACACATAACCCTCTGTGTGACTTCATCATGATCGCGTAAATAAGCAAACTTTTTTTAGGGAAAAAAATACTTCAAAATCAATTTTTCAATTTCTGTACTCCAACTTATTAAAATTACGCACATCAACACACACACACGCATCAATGATTTTTAAGAGGATGGAAGAAAATTACTATCTATCTTTTTTATCTTGAGTAGGGTTATAAGGGTAAAACTTGTATAAAATTCTTTTAGGAAGATCCATGCTGACATTTAATAATCATGTTTACTTCAGTCAAAATATGACAGCCAAACTACGTCGTAAATCATTCTACAGTACACTAAACAATAATTTAGTGTTAAAAATTACCCTCATTTAATATAAATTAGTGGAACTGTTACATCGTAAAATAATTTCTTACTAGGAGTACCCATCCCCCCAAGATCGATGGCACATGAACCTTCACCCTCTCAAAATATTTTATGCTCACATCTTCTTAACAGTCCAAGCAAAAGTAGGATTAGAAAATTTTTCAACCATATAAAATTACACTTGCTGAGGTTTGTTCCATGTTTTCTCCTTGCCCACAGGTTTAAAAATTTTCATTCAGCAAATTCATAACTCCCTGGAAATGTGCCTCCCTCTCCCCTGAAAAATTATAAAACTGATCAAATTATGTCCTTCCAAAAATCTTGTTGGCACAGAGCTTGCACCATGAAACCTACTTCTGGGCACCCCTGCTTCTTACTACATTCTGTCAAGAAGGTATCTGCTGGTGGAGCAGGTTGGGGTGAGGCTTGCCCAGTTTGGAAAGGTAAGGTTTCAATTTACCAGTCCAAGCCAGTTAATACTTATTTCTTGATGGTACCAAGAAAAAATAAATAAAAAAACATGTACCAAGAAACGAATCTGTACAATCAAACACACCAAGGTTTTTAACCCTTTAGAGCAGTCAGCATCTGTTGGAATCTGAAAACAAGCTCCTGCACCCCCTTAAAAAAGTTTTACACGTTTTTATTTTTTAAAAAATTATTTCATAATCAAATGTTTATTTACAGTACACATCAATATATAACATAAAAAGCAATATTTAAATTTTAATATCTAGGTTATTGTTTACTCAAAATAATTCTGTTAAAAGAGAAGTTTTTGAAACGTCTTGCACTCCTGGATATGATCTATGTTATAGGTAAATAAACAGGGCAAGTGTAAACTGTTTAACTCAAACAATGTAAATTGTCATGAAAAACCAAATATGAAATACAAAACACATACCTTTATTGTGACATACATTTATTAACTTTGTATGAATTCACAATCTAGCAATTAATAAACTATGATATATACTCCAAAATATTGTAATATAGAACTAATTTTTAAGTGAATAAGGATAATCAAGCTACTTGGTTATTATGATATCAGCACAAATTGAATTTAAAATAGATTTTTTTTATTATAAAAAGCTCAATATTTATACATCTCTATCATTATCCTAAAAATTAACTGTGTGTATTATTATACCAAATTTTATCAATCCTTCATATCTTCTGTCTCAAGAGAGAGATGGAAGATTGAAAAGGGTTTTGTGGTAATAGAATTACATTCATACTATGTTACATGTATCAAAGTTAATACTATGGCTTATACCACCTAGAAAGTATTTGAAACATTTGTTATTTCTGAGTAGCATGGTATATTGGGATTTTTACATGTTGGATGGAGTTTCATTATGTTAATATTGTGGTTCCACTTAGGCAACGTATATAATCATCATATGAAAAATATAATCATAGAACCACAATTTTTACACAATGCTGTCAGAAAAGGTTTTTAAGATGAATCTTATGATTTTCTCGGGAATTAATCATGAGTATTATCACCTACATTTAAGATTCTTAAATGCACCAGTTATTTTATAATTAATATTTGCTGATGTTTTCTTTCAGTTTAAATTAATTAAAACTTAAAAAACAAAAATAGATTTTTGTTTTTAAAATATATTTTTTCCCTTAGGTATTTTTTTTTTCAAATTATAACCATCTGATAC
Source organism: Nezara viridula (assembly GCA_928085145.1). NCBI lineage: Eukaryota > Metazoa > Arthropoda > Insecta > Hemiptera > Pentatomidae > Nezara > Nezara viridula. Next base: position 87,397,122 of record OV725080.1, on the reverse strand, counting down.
CAATTGTTTTTTTTAATATTGCTTCTTTTCTTATGTTTCAAAAATGTTGTTCTATATAAATTCTACACATTACCTTAAACATTATTTGATTGATTTCTAAATGCCGAAATATATTAATAAATACTCTGCATTATTTTTAGGTTACTTATCATATTTGAGCTCAATTATTTTTATAAATGTATCTTTATTTATGATACTTAAACTTTTAAAGATTAGGTCAGAGGTGTAGAGGGGGCAAGGGTGCAGTGGTTGGTTCGTGAAGTATGATATTGATTTTAGGAAAGGGGTCACAGGCTTGGGAGTAGAACTCAGTATTACAGAGGACATGCAACAATTAGCATTAGGACTTTCCAAGTGGTGTTGCGGTCTTGAATTCCTTTTTAGTATAGGTGGGATTATCTTATTAATACAAATAGAACTTAAAATTTATATTTAGAAATATTTCATTTATAAACTATTAGTTTAATTAGTAAAACTATCTATTTTATTTTTCTTTAAATAATTAAGTTTTTCTTTGTTTTTGATAATTATTGTTATTTGTTTATTATTCAGTTAAAACATCATGAATCTTATAGCTATGACTAAATTCATGTCATTCCTAATTTTTATCGTTACAATTTATGTTGTTTTCAAAACATTAAATTTGGTTAAATATTTAGAGTAAGGGTTGTTAATTATGTTTTTTTATTAATTGCATGTTTTGTTTTTTTCCAGGGGAAGGTTTGAATGTTTAATAGAATGCTAAGGAACTGGAGTCACACAAGAGCCAAGATTTTTACAACTAAGCAGTTTAATTTATCTAAACATGTCACTTAACCACGACCCAAATTTAACATGGACAATTACTTGTTATTTTGTACATTTGTCAGGTGATAAGACATGAAAGAAATAATATAAACAATTTAATTGTAAATAAGTGTATATATGTGATAAAATTGTATAAATGGCCGATATACAGAAGAAGTTTTTGTGTCCTCGTTTAGTCGATTATTTAGCGATTGTTGGTGCACGACCTACATCACCAAAAAATGCTAACAGTGCCTCACCTGCAGTTCAGGTAAATTTTTAGTGGCTATTCAAGATTAACTATTAGTTAATGTAATAATTTTAATAGTGGAATTATTTAATTTTATCATTTAGTTTTTTGTTTTTTTTCTAAATACAAGTATCTATTTTATTTTTCTTGGTTTATTGGTTTTTTGGTTCTCATCAAAGTTTTAAATTTGTTGAATCCAAATTTCTTGGAAGTTTTATTAAAATTTAATTCATAAGAATCTTTTCAAGTGTAAAACATAAAATAAATATAAATTTCTATTAAATAGCTGAAAATATAAATTTATTTGATATTTCAAATAAGGTCTAATATGTTTAACTGATTTAATTTTTATTATAGTTATTTACCCTGATGCTGTATTTTGTATAAAGCTAATTATTGATTACTGTCCATAGAACTATTCTTTACTGCATTATATATATTTTTCATTGCATTAAAAATTATATTTGTACACTATTTGATCACTATATTAGAATTAATGAAATGATAATTTCATTGAAATAATGACTTCAGTTTTTTTTTCATACTAAATTAACATCACATATATGTTTTTTTCCTAAACAATTTGTAATTTTTCTACTAATTTTATATTAAGAATAGGTTTCATTATTCAAATCAAGTAAATATAACTTGTCAAGAGATAGAACATTATTAACAATAAAATTTCTCAAGTTACTTCTTATATTTTTAAAATTAGACCATAGAGATAATTTCAATTTATTAATTTTTTTGTTTCACTCATTTAGATGCATTCAAAAAATTTATTTCTATCATAGAGAATCAGGTCAGAAATATGTGATAACATAACAAAGTCATTTTTCATACTCCTCTCCTCTGCTCTCTAGTTACTATAAAATTATTTATGAGTGTATTTCGGGTGGAATTTTAATTGCTAAGCTGAAAAATAAAACAAAAGTTGACCAAATAATCTAATTTAAATTGCATTTATGGTATTCAGCTTCCTGAACTGCTAAGGCGGTATCCTGCTGAAGATCACAAAGATTTTCCACTTCCTTTAGACATGGTATACTTTTGTCAACCAGAAGGTTGCATTTCAGTTGGACCAAAAAGAACAGCTTTGAGAGATGCGACTTCATTTGTATTCACTTTAACTGAAAAAGATTCAGGTAAGTAATAATCACAATAAAAAAAATTGTACGATGTAATTTTTATAATCCTTTAATTTTATGATTTTGTTTGAATTAAATTTTTAACAAGTTTATTTATATCCAGTATTTTTGTGAAGAGGTGAGATTTCGAAACTTTAACTGAGGTACGGTCATGCATGAATTTTTTTTTTTTTGTAATTTTATGAGGCAATATAGACGAAAAGTAACATGAAATCCGCCAATTAGCTACATTGTTCTTTCATAACTGTGCTATCCTTAATTATAATTTGAGCTAAACTGATAATCATTCTAACAAGAGGTTGACCAGGTAAACAAGGTCAAGGAATTTACCTTCTATTTATTTCTTAAAAATATATTAAATAAAAAAATTTTGTAATAATAAATGAATTTTCATTTTATTGAAAAGAACATGTTTTCAATTCGTAAATCAATTTAAAAAAAAAAACACACTTTACAAAAAAGAAATAGTAATAAAATATTATTGAATCACTGTCACGTTATACACTAAACGTTGTAGTAAAATTAATAAAATGGGGCAAGTTCTTGACGATTGGTTTTTATAGCTTCTATAACGTCTTATCAATGTTAGGTTTTGTGGAATAATAAGTGCCTAAATTAATTCAAGAACTAAGGTTAAATTAATAAATAAGAACAGAAGTAGAATGTCAAAGACCCTTCGATGCTTGACTCGAATCATGTTTGATATCAGTACTCAATGTTGTTAATGTAAATAAAATCTTAATGTGTAAACACAGGTTACTTCTTTTATTCAAATGGGAACTTTAATTGTATTTATATAATCCTCACAATGTCATCTACATAAATGAATCTTGGGGCCAGCACTGAAAACAGGATCCATTAAGTTTTAAATTTAAATTTCTATAAATTATGTTCTATCCAAGCTGAAAAGAATTCCATCGTCACTTTTCTTAATTCTTAAACTGATGAAATATTATCAAAAATCTTTAAAACTGAAGCATTAAAATATTTCTCATAAAATATTAAATTCACTTCTAACCTTTATTATAAAACTACATCTCATTGTCAGTATCCTTTTGTACTGTCCTACTTATGTTATCAATTGGGTCTTACTATTACTCACAAATATTACTAAAATATTAACAAAGACTATATATATAATGAGACTTATTTGGACTAATGGAGTTGAGCTCTGGGATTTCTGAAGCCTTCAAATTCCTCCTGTATTTCATTCATACAATCCAAAATCTTGACCCAAGCACCATGTAATTTTTTTTTTTTTTTTTTTTTATTTCTTTATGACATTTACAACTGTATTACATAAATACATCAAGTAAGTTTGGACATAATTGATATAATGACATGAATACACTTGCTGAGTAACTACCCAATGGTAGCACTCTAATGATATGACTACATTAGGAGATCACGGGGCCATCTTCTTTTCAGACGCCTCAGAGGGTTATCAGGAATTGAAGAGGAAGCAAGGTTAGAAACGAGAGGGTTGGGATGATTCTGAAGTTTATTATGGAAGGATAGGTATCTGGATTGGGCCAGATCTGAAACATAAGGAACATTAAGATCTGTATGGATAATTTTATTAGTGACAAAGTAAGGAGCATTGAGGATTTTACGAAGGATTTTGGATTGTAAGGATTGGATGCGAGAGGAATTCGATGGTTTAGTGGAGCCCCATAGCTCAACTCCGTAAGTCCAAATAGGTCTTATTATAGTCAAGTATATGAGTCTTTTGTAATTAATGGGAAGTTTAGAGCGTTTGTCTAGTAAGTGCTGAAGTAATCGGAAACGTCGAGCGGTTTCTTGTCGTTTCAGTCTAGTATGAGGATTCCAAGTTAGTCGTTTGTCCAGGTGGAGTCCTAGGTATTGGATTTGCTCAACAGGGATAAGTGGAGTATTGTTAAAGGAAACTGTAGGACAGGAAGTAGTTGGTTTACAACAAAGGGTAAAGGTAATTCGGTGGGATTTATTGGAGTTTATTTTAATTCTCCAGTTTTGACACCATTCTTCTAGATTTATGATGTGTGATTGAAGCATTTGGGATGCAATTGCTGGGTCATTGTTTACTGATAGGATACATGTGTCATCGGCATATGTGGTGATGACAGTGTTGGGACAGGTAGGGATGTCAGCTGTATAAACTGTATAGAGGATAGGACCTAGGATACTACCTTGAGGAACACCAGCGGACTGGGAACCATGTAATTTAAATCTAGGATTTTATTTTCTTGTATTGTAAACGCAGTTGTGAATCTTAATGAACAAACAAAAAAAATTTTTTTTTGCAGTAAACTTTTCTTGAAATAAATAACTAATCACAGGTTATCATTTCAAAAATAATGGATATATTTTCTATTAAAGATTAGGTGTATTTTTACATTTTTATTATGACTATAGTAACATTAATAAACCCTCAATAATTTCAGGAAAATGTCGTTACGGCATATGTGTAAATTTCTACCGGGCAATGGATCGCCCTGGGACTATGAGCGGGAGAAAAGATTCTCATCTAAGACGAGAATCATGGAGGAAAAGCATGGAGAAAAGTTCAGATTCGGCATTCTCAAGGTGATACCCCCTCGTTACCAAATAATTTAATATTATAAATTCCAGTAAACTCTTTCATTTCCATTGTCATATAAACCTAGAACACTCCCACAAGTCCACTGTTTGCATACTGATTTATTTTTAATTTTTTTAGATAATATTAGATATGTTCATTAATGTTAATCACACTAATAGATTGCTAGGTCTAGGATCTAATTTCCTTCAAATGTTATTAATTAATATTTTTTTATTGAAGCCATAATTTTTAGATGTGTCAATATTTTATAGTTTAGTCAATTTTATTAACTAAGTATGACTTTTAATAGTCCAAATAAAAATTGTATGTAATTGTTAATTTTCCATTTTTTATTAATTGATTTTCATAAACTTCATGCTTTGTCCGTTTTCTAACTTCTTGTTTGTCTTTGCGAAACCAGAAAGGTTTGAGTGTACAATGTTATTGTAATTAAAAATTTTCTCTAACATGGTAAAAACCTTTGATCTCTAGTCAATTTCACGTCAACGAACTACTCTTTGTTTCTCTTTAATTTTCAATAATCTTCAATTAGGAAAAAATTAATAAAATATTTATTTTAAATTAAATAAGTTACAACTTTTTTACTAACTAAATGAAAAAACTGTACAATTTTTTTATTAATCACACAATACTTTAATTCCATCACATAAGAGAAAAGTTATGATTGAACATTAATTATTGTCTAAATTATACTTTTCAAAGAACAAACTATTGAAATTTTAATATGTTTACTATATGATACAATACAAAGTGAAAAAATATCACCAAATACAATCGAGTTAATAGAACAATTCACGGACGACAAAAACGGACTAACAAAGATGCTAATAGATATCAAGAATTTAATAACAGATAGAAGCATCAAAATATGGACCACAAAAATACTAAAGATACTACAGATAAAAGAGACATCATATAGACATATTTTATAGTAAAATATAAAAATTAAGAAAAACCGCCAATGACCCTCTAGGGTAGAGGCGAATACAAATAAAAAAAAAATAAAATAAAAAAATTTTAAATTGTAAAATGTCAAAATTAAAATCTAAAACATTTCAGTGATTAAAAGTTCTTTTGTTTTCTTTAATCTTCTATTTTACTTCTATTAGCAAATTTGAACCTAAAATTCTTGTCCTTACTATATTACAATAGTTCCTCTATTGAGAGCAAAGATTAATTGTCTACACGGGATGCATTTTTTTTTTAGTTAGCTATAAGTAATTTTATTTCCCCAAAGCCTTATTTTACTTTATTTCAGCGACTATAGAAGTAACTTGGCTCCAAGTGACTCTGAGAGGGAGAGTCGCCGTGATTCAGAACCCTTTTCTCGCCTTGCTCCAGCTGATAGTGAAAGTGGTGGTTCCCATTCCCCCTCCCCTAGAGCCAGCAGAAAGAGACAGGTAATTATTATCAATTATTAATTATCAAAACTTTTGGATATATTACAGAATATTGATATATATTTTACTCATTACAGAGGATTAGGAATCACTCTTTAACGTCCTTATGTCTTCTAACACATCATCCATTTTTTTCAATTTTTCGTGAATGCCTTTTCATTCTGAAACGGCTGATTGATGCTTGTAATGAAAATTCATCTCCTAGAAGAGTAGGAGCTTCCAGGCAAGTTAATAGGTATGCTATATTATCAAAACAGTTAGTTTAGTTTATTACAATTTAGTTGTTTATTGTATCCTATAGATTTTTCCACTTTTTCAGTCTAGCCAGTGTCGCTCTCGAAGGCCTCTGGCAGCCATGCCTTCCTCCACATCCTGCAACCATTTCTTCCTTGGTTGTCCTCTTTTTTGCCTTTCTATTGGTTGATAGAGAAAGGTTAATTTTGGCTATCAGTCTACAGCCATTCTCTGTAAATGGCCATATCATTTCGGTCTTTTTGTTTCTATGTCATAGAGCATAGTTGTTTCCTGCTGAACATTCCGCCTAATATTTTGATTGAGAACTTGCTGCAATCTGGAAATGGCACATCGACTCCATAAGCCAATCTCCAATGACAGTAGCCATGTCTCTTCCTTTTTGGTGATTACCCTAGTTTCAGATGAGTATAGAGTGATGCTTTCCAAAAAGGAATGATATAGCCTTTTTTTGTTTTCAGACTTACTTTCTTGTTCCATAACACAGAATTTAGTAACATTTTAAATTTATTTCATATATTTCAGATTTTTATCTAACAATTTAAATTTTAATTCAATAAAAAAAAATTATTAAATCTAATTGTAAATAAATAGATTGGATAATTTGATGTCTATATTTATATTTTAAAAATTTAATTTCTTAAACATTTGTATGTTACGCAAATGCGTTATGAAATTAATTAATTAATAATATTTGCCTGACATTATTAAATAATAGACTATCCCTCCCGTATGTGATATCGTCATAATGGCCCAAGAAAACCTATATTATTAGAAACAGAAATGAGTCAGTTAATATTAGCTATAATTTATCTGAAAAAAAAAATTATATTTAATAAGTTATTCCTCAGTCTAGAGAATCATGACATGCTTCATTGATCATATATGTCTAATTGTAAAAAATATCAAATATTATTTTATCACTATAGAATCTTTAAAAAATAGTTTGAAAATCTATATGGATGAGCCAGTTGAAATGAAAGTGGTGGTGTTCCACAATTTACAATAACTGAGATAAGTCCAGTATGAAAGCTCTTAAATAGAATTTTGTTTATAATGAAAGTTATGGATATCTCATGTTCGATTATAAATACAAAATTTTTAGATTCACTCGTTAAAATTTCAGTTTTAATAGAATAACATTGGAGTATCACATTTTTTTTTTTTAGTAAAATAACTTCTTTGGCATAATCTTAATACAAATAATAAAATAAATTTTATGTTGCAAAATATAATTCAAAACTCATGTCCCATATTTTTATTCTGATTGTTGTTGAGTCACATGTAGCACTAATTCAGATCTGTCCTTTTGAGGATCAACTTTTTGTTTCATATTAGACCTGTATTATCAAACTTGGCCATCACTTTCTTGTAAGATTGAATGGCTTGAGTATAAATCAAACTTCCTGCTCTAGTTGGATTATGTATGGTATTAAATTAAGCAACTAAACAAATCATGAATATATTATAGTGTATGGGGCATACTCACCGGTAAAGGAGTTCTCGATTCGACTGCGTCCGTGATTCTTCATGATGTTAGAGAAATAGAGACTTGGATATTACGCCTTTTGAGTGCTCCTGTGCCTGTTCCAGGAAAAACAAGAGTAGAGGTTAGCATTTTCATAAATATATTACTTTTTTTCTAAACATTCATTATTAGTTGAGCCACTTATTTCAAAAGTGAATCCTAGTTAATTTTTTTGTAAATTGAATATAACTTGATAAATTTTATTAATTGAATATAGATTGAAATAAGTATCAATTTCTTTATAAAAGCATCCAATAAATCTGATGATGCAATTATTTTTCATCTCAAAAACAAACCTAAATAAACATAAGTTTTTTTTCTGAAACCAGCATTATTTTTCAAGGATTACAACAGTGATTATCAACAGCCGTAGATAGTTGTACAGTTTTAATAACCTTTTAAGTTTTATTCTTTTTGAAACCCTATTAGTCATTTATTATAAATGTTTATTAAGAATTAATCAGGTCTTCATATTGTTATTTTATTATCATTGTATATTTATTAGCTTGACGTTTCAACCTTTTTTTTGTCCATTTCAATTAAATAGAAAATATAGATTTTTGCTTCCTGAAAATTTGTCAATGATGATTAGATTTCACTTTAGAAATAAATGACTCGATTAGAGAATAATTAAATTCATATTTAACATTGTGTAATGTTTCCCTTAAAAATAATGAAACAGTTGTTGATTATGAGTCAATTGAAATAAAATTTATATTTCTAATGATTAAAAGAAAAAAAATATATCAATAGTTTGTTGAATTCAACTTTTTTACTGAACAAAGGTGGTATCTTCATGCCACAGATATATTATCCAGATGTTACATCTCCTCTTATTTTTTCTTATTATTATTATTATTTCTAATTTTAGGTTGAAGTTTTGTCGCCTGGAGTTCATCCACCTCTTACTTTTGCGCTTCCTGACCACACCCGCTTTTCTTTAGTGGACTTTCCACTTCACCTTCCTCTTGAGCTATTAGGAGTCGACACTTGCCTTAATGTATTATCCCTTATCCTCTTAGAACATAAGGTAATTTATTTCAAAATTTTATTTTTTATTTATATTAACATTCTATTAAACAAATCCTTGAACTAAAAAAAAAATTATTTTTAGTTGGTGCTGCAATCTAGAGATTATAATGCACTGTCAATGTCTGTGATGGCTTTTATTACTCTTATTTATCCCTTAGAGTATATGTTTCCTGTCATACCTCTGTTACCAACATGTATGAGCTGTGCCGAGCAGGTGAATATTATATTAATAGTTCATATTTTTCTAATATTATTTAATTTCTATTGAACTGATGAGTTCAATAATAAGAGTTTGTTTGCCATTTTTAGTTGCTTCTTGCTCCAACGCCCTATGTTATTGGAATACCAGCAAGCTTCTTGTTTTTCAAGAAAAACTTCAAGTAAGAAAATTGAAAATAATTAGTTCTTTATTAATTAAATTATAAAATATATTTTAGTAGATGAAAATAAAATAATTTCAAAAACTTAAAATGTATTCAAACACTCAAATAATCTTTTTTCTAAATATGTAAACATAGACTTTGAAATTACGTTACCTTGAAATAAAGCATTAAGATTCAATTACCTGAAACTAAAAAATTATTTGAAATGCTATATTTACTTATTTTATTGTAGTTAAATAGAACATTAATCTTTTTTTGCGAAAAAGTAATAATAACTTAAAAACAGCTTATAAGTATTGATCTTCTTGCATTTAACTATTAAATTGGTTCCTATTATGCAATACTCATTGTTTACAGGCTTCCAGATGATGTTTGGTTAATTGACCTCGATGCTAACAGAATAACTCCTCCGTCTGGGTACAGTGAAGAAGTTCCACCATTACCTGAACCAGAGGGTACTATTTTGAAAAATCATCTGAGACAGGTAGTTTTTTATTTTTGATTCTTAATTTCAATTTTCACCAGCACATTTCTTTAGATCCTATAGAAAATGTCAATATTAAACTTCACTATCATTATTCACTCTTATTTGTTTTGTTTTTTCTTACTTCAAATTTCACATTCAAATCAATTTTAAACCAGTCTTGTTTTCATCAATTCACATTTGGAATGTTACATGCTTTCTTGAACTCTCTCTTTTGTTTAAATATGCTTTAAAATTTTCATCATCGATGAACTATAATTATATTTGCATTGAATGTTCATGTTAACGGTTTAATAGATCTTTTTGTTTCTTGTGAAAGGCAATGCATCACATGGATCAGGTTGGTTTTTTTCTTTCTTCTTTATGGTTTATTTCTTGTTTGCTGCACACACGACATGGCACACTTTGCACATATGCATACTGCAGCTTGAGTTTTTTTTCTATATTCTGGAAATGGTATTTTTTTTACAAAAATTGGTTCAACTGTATGTTAAAACAAAATTCTCATGTAATACTTGGGTTAGCTATTATTATTTCCGCTCATATTTTGCTGTAGGCAAATGCGTTTGGGTTAGGGAAGTATTGATTTATATCATTCTACAGTAAATTCGCTTTTTAAATTTTAATATATTCTGATAATTTTTTCCTTAAATTTGCTATATAATTATCTGCTCATAAAATGCATTTTTTTTTTTTCATAAGTAAATTATCAAGTTTTGAGTTACACATTTAGAAATAGCAACATATATGTATTTAATCATCTTAAAATAACTTTTACTTCTGTGCAGCATGTTTTTTTTTTCTTTTTTACATTTTTTAGTATTGTAATCTGTGTTGATTTTTATTCATTATTTAATAAATTATATTAATATGTTTTATACTGCATGATTGGTAACTGTTTATTATTTTAAATGTTTTTATGATCATTCATGAATCATAATTAACAAGTGTTATTTTTGTAAATTCTATTAATAAAGTTTTGTTTACTTTTTATTATTAAAGAAAAACTCTTTGCTCTTTGTTCCAAACTTCTTTATATTCCTATATTTTATTAATTTAGACATACTTTTATGGTTTAGTTATGATTCCTTGTATACGGTTGAGCCTCTATTTTTTGAGATTGAAAGTTACTTATAAAAAATTCAATTTTGGAAAATTGAAATTATTTATTTTTGATAAACAATTGTACATTAACATAGCAAAGACAATTGCAGTTAACTTTCTGTGGATAAAGAAAATCAATTATATAATCAAAAAGTTTTACATTTTTTTGTAACAAGTATTGAAAAAAAAGATTCTTTTTTACGGTAATGCTTTATCATTTTATATTTTGATTAATCTACTTATACAAAATTCAAGTTTTGAGAGTATTTCTGAAGCTTCGTCATTTTAAAGCAAGGATTTGTTTTCGGTATTGAATGTTAAATTTTTTATTTCCACAATGGTCTATGAATTGTAATTTATTGGTCATATTTGGAAGAAAGAAAACAAGTACAAGTTACTTAATACAAATCTCACTTGATTAATGGAAATATTGTTCAAAATATAGAAAATCCCCTTATAATAACAACCATTGATTTCTAAAAAAAAATTATTTGCAGATATTTTGAATTTATGGTAATTAAATAATATGGCAATAAACAAATACGATAAATTTTAAAAAAGAGGATTTAAATAACTTTTTTTTTTTTTTTTGTCGATTACAATGGTTTTTATTAAAAATAAAATCTGTGCAAATTCCAGTAGGATATATCTTTGCAAATAATAGTCTGATTTTGATGATTTATTTTTTCCTTTATTAGAAAATTCAATAATAACTCTTTGGGTTACAAAGACATAAACTTTTATTTTCTGCTAACATTTTTTCTTGCATTTCCTTAGATTTTTTGGCAATGGTGGAGAGGCAAAACTTAAAATGATGACTCAGTCATTAAGGTTTAAATTTGATAACGTGTGGTACACAAACAGTAAAATACTTTTAAGAAATGATAAAAATAGAGGTTCAACTTTTGTATTAAAATTTAATTATTGCGTCTGCAGACCATATACTTTTTTATTCTTTAAAAAACTTATAAGGCCAAATTCGGCAATATTGAAATATTCCTTTATCTCAATCTTTATTACAATCTGTTAAAGTATATATTTTAATTATTACATTTTTTATATTTGTTTTTATTCATATATTTATTATTTTTAATAATGGTAAGTTGTTAATGAGTTTAAAAAACATCTGATTGTGTTTTATGTTTTTACTTGACATAGCTAAATACTTGATGACTTAGGTCTCAAAATATTGGGATTACTTTATTTGTTTTTTAATCTATAATACTTTTAGTACATCTACGCGTAAAGTAGACCATTTGTTTAATATTTTTTTTAAGTTATGGGTGCACAAAAGCAATTAGTCATCTTAATTTTGTCTAGAAAAGCACTTGAATAAATAAGATTTAAAAAAAAAAACGGTAAGAATGATCTTGGTACTTTGATAGAACTTACTGATTTTTAAAAAAAAGTTTTAACTTACCATGCTTTTTAAAAAAATAAATTATTTTTTCTTATTTGAGAATTCATATAGGTAGTTATTACCAAATTCAAGGTTTTTTTATTAAAACCTACTTGGGTAAGAACAATATAATCAGCACACTTTTTTGTGAGGGTTCTTCGCCCTCCCAGAATAAAAAGTAGTGTAAACACTTTCTGATTTGGAATTGAGCCAATTTTCATCAAATAAGACTTTAAAAGTGCAATAAGTAAATATTAAAATTATTTGTGAATAGTTATTGTTACAAAAACATGTAGCTTTATTATTTATTTTGTCAAAATCACAGACTTTTTTATTTATCTTTATCTTTATCTTTATCTAGTATTTTACAGATCATCTTTTTAAGATTTTTACGATTTTAGTACATTCTTTAAAATGAAAATTCAGCTTTAAAGAATTAAAATATTTCTGAGAAATTATTTTGCTTTTGAAAATAGAAAAAAACTTCATTTAAAAAAAAAATAATATTTTTTGTTTAATTTTTTTTTAATTTCTTACAAGCACTTTGAGTAAAAAATAAAAATAAATTTGGCATTATTTGTTATAATTTTATTTCACTATGTTATTGATTGTCCTAAAACCTTTTAATTTGATATGTATTTATTTGGAGCATTGACGATTTCGGTTCTTGTACGCAGATAACTTATTAGTACTCGTGGAATAGATTATAGTATCTTTATGTATTTCTGTATTATTAAATTAATGCTGTAAAATTACTGATTTTACATTTTGGTTTTTTGTTGAATATTTTGCTGTTGGTTGTTTTATGATATACAAATGATGGTTGTCTTTGTGCTCTTAATGCAGAGTGTTTTTTTAATGAACTATATAACCATGAGGGTTTCCTTGAGATTCACTTATATAAAATAAAGGTTCAGGTATGTTCAATTCTTAGCTTTTGAAATACATTCTCTATTTATATTAATTTCCCTTTTTTAATTTTTTGTTTTCGTTTCTTTCTTTGATACATTTTTAAAAGAGAAATTTTTAATTTTTTTGTATGAGTTACCATAAATATGGCCACTCAGTGTTAAGATTTTCTTTTACAATTTCATATATATTTTAATTATTATTTTCTTATAGTTCATACCTAAGTAGTGTATAATTCATAGACTTTTTTTTTAAAGTAAAATAACTTTTCTTTTTCAAACTGTAGAAAAGAACTATCTTGAACACAAATATGGCTTGAAACTTTAATTTATTGTGATTTATGTGGAATGCTAGTAAAGCTGCCTTTTGCTGACTTCTGTATAACAGTGTGTTTTTAGGTATTTTGAATCTGATTATACTGCAAGTTTTTTTCATTTTCCATTTATTGATGCGATCTGGTATAATGAAACATTGATATTCTAATTACCATAAAATTAAGTTGTGCTTTATTGATCACATTTTTCATATTTGTATAAATTTATTTAAAACTAATTTAGAATGGAATGGTGTTTATGTGAAAGTCTTCTGTTTGATATTGCCTTGTATCATCAAATCATTAACTAAAATCTTTAGAAAAACTTATGATGAATTATTTAGATGAAAAAGTACTTTATTCACCAAATAATATTTTCTGATTAAAACGCAAATTATGGCCATGCATTTTGCTGTTCAGCCGTAACTTGTCAATAAAAATTTTTACCTAACCAAAAATTTGAGTCGCTTTTTGCATAACTAGCACTCAACTCTGCTAGATTGAAAAGAATAAAAACCTAAATATTAAAAACCTTAAGTATATTTTTATTAAGTTTTCAATAACTTAATCTTTAGCTCAACATCCATATTTGAGCTAAACACAACATTTTGGTAGATAGAAGATAATTGTGGCCAACTACAAAAATCTTTAAAAACTTCTTTAGAAGTCCCAGTATTCTAATCTGTGTCTTCATGGATTGTTGCCTCAATCATATTGACAAAGGAACAATTATTTCTATTGTGTAGTTTTAGATCTATAAAATAGATTGTTTGACTAAATCCTCTGAAACACACTGAAAACTGTGTTTCCTGCCTCCTTGTTCCCAATACAGCCCTCTCACATTCTCAAGGATGCTATCCATGATATCTTCCTTCATGTCTTCCATCTTTTAGCCTCATAGCTTTTCAGCTGTCCTCTATTTAACTAACATAGATGAACCAACCTATGTAATAACAAACCTAAAAGAGTTAAAATGTTGAATATAATAAACAAGAACTTTCTGACCATAACTTTTCTCCGTTTGTAAACAGTCATGATATAATCTATTACTTTTATATTTTCTTTTCGCAAATAAACATATGAAAACCCAAATTAAAACAAATTGCAATACTAGTTAATGTTAAATGAGACAAAAGTAGAAAAAAGGTTATGCTGCAACTAATTTCTTATTATTTTCTCGATTTTATGTTCTCTATTTTTTGGGCTTTTGTTATCTGTCAAGTAATTAATGAAATGTATCCATGAACTACTGCTGCTATGATAATACAATATATAACATTCCATTACTTCTTTGTATTTTGTAAATCTTTAGATATATTTGTTGTTCGTATATCTGGCAGACTATGGGTAGAAGGTGTATTTTTGCATTCTGTGCCATTGTAACAATATGTGTCTATAATTGTGCAACAGTATAAGTAATCTGATGTATGATTTGATTTGTAATTGTCTATCTGTGTTGAATGTATGTATTTAACCTGTAAATTGAACTGCATGTATGGTAATTTTATGTGAAATGGTGCATAATCTATTTCTAATTAATGATTTCAAATAGTAGATTCAATAAATGTAGTAGTAATTTCCGTTTCATAACAATATTATCTTATTTATTATAATTACCTGATGTAGGGGATCAATATGAATTTACAACATAATAATCATTTCGTTGGGGGAAGCTTTAGATGAAGAATCACCACATATCTAAGCCACAGTTTTATCTTATTCATATTATATCTCTTTGCTTAATATTGTGATAATGCAAACTGTTTAAGGATTTGTATTCTTTTCTTCGTTATTTTAATTTTTTATCATTCTGTTATTTCTCCTGATTCCATTGATAAATCTAAAATTATTATGCTGCATATAGTTTAATTTGTTTATGTTTTAAGTTTTATCAAAACAGTCAACTTCACTGAATTGGGAAACCTCAAGCCAGACATTTTAGTTTTATTAAAACATAAAAAGCACTGTGGCATCTATATGGCGAAATGCATGGTCCAGTACACCGCATCAAGGCAAGCTAAATATCCTTCTGAGCTCATAATGGGCTTGTAAACAAAATGTTGCCATAAGTTATTTGTATACTTAAGCAGCCTACTACACCAACATAAAATATGTGTTTTATACAGTTTCATCTTATATCTTGTATAATCTATTGGGTGCATTAGTTAGCTTAAGGGAATTTTATCATCCAATTATGTTCCTCCATCTGGGATGTTTGAAGACATAAATAGAAACTGTGAAAAGAATTTTTGAATTCGGAGTTTAGGGGGAAGAACAGTAATCTTGTATAATTATCCTATTTTGAATGTGAGTTGATGACTTCATCACTTAGAGATGTTAAAATAAATTGTATTCATTGAAAGTTAGTACCCTGAAGTAATTCCATGTCTTTAAATTACCATGAGTGTGTAATACACTTGACCCCTGTCCATTTTTTTTTTAAATCTTTAAAACCTAGTATATTTACTGACCAAATGTCTGGCCCTATCCAGTTATAATCGAATTATGTTAATTTTCATTCTAACGTCCATCAAACCAGGAATGAGGCTGATTTATATTGTGCTAGTAGTGTATGCCTGTTGCTATAAGCTGTCTTGATTCTCCTCTTAGTATAGTTCAGGTACAAATGAAATAATAGAGCCAATTCTCGTAACCCAATTTAGCCCTGAAAATTCTATTCTTACACTATTTCAGGAGTACCTGACCTTTTTTTAACATCTGCGACAAACAATGATTCTCTATATTGAGCCATGTTACGACTGCTTCCTTAATTTCCTTATAACATCCTCATAATAGGTTTTTCTATAAAGTAAAGCGGCTTGTTTTTAACAATATTCTCCCTCTTTTTTAAATTTTGATAACATAACTACTTAGTGAAAACAGTTCATAATTACCATTTATATAATAAAATTTATGTCCGGAAATTAAATTTGTTATCTTTATCAAATATACCAGGCTTAAAATACCCTGCAATCCCTTGAAGAGAGCTTTTAGAAAGAAAATATAAAAACCTTCTGGCTGCTAAAAACTCTTGCAAATTATGAATCATCAACATGCCACATTGTGCTTTGGTTTGGATAACCCTGCTGCATTTTTTAATTTCTTAAGTCTCAAAAGGTCTTTAAATGATAGGAATCTTTGGTTGTCCATATCAGCTTGTAAGAGTTCTTGAAGCACACCTTTTATATTAATTCAAACTGTTATCTTAATTGAATAAATCCAAGGCTCAATGCCTCATTGTCAAAACATGGTTTAGATAATTTCCAAAGCTATCACAATCTGTTAGCAGTCATTGTACATTACACTCTTTATATTTTAAAACAACTCATAACTTGAAATGTTTTTACTTTAGAATTGATTTTTCGTACGACAAAAATTTTAGTAATTAATATGAATTTTTAACCCTCGATGAACAACTCTAGATAGAGATAAGGCTTACACAACTGGTTGTCACTTTAGTGGCAGTCGGATATAGTAAATCTTTTAGGTTAGAAAAGTACATCTCTTCTATGATTTCTTCCGCAGTAAAATAATCACAATTTACCTTTTAATTTCAAAAATAGTTTAATCTGTTCTGTTAATAATAAACAGCTTTTTTTGTTATGAAATGCATAAGTCTTTTGGTTTTCTATTCTGTGATATTGAATAATGTTTAATGGGACTCATTTAGTTCTTTATATGTTCATTTGTTTCATCATTAGAGGTAAAAAAAAAAAACTTGAAACTTTAACCTCTATATAAAAGTTGAATTTGTTTTTTATTAATGTAATGTCAACTAATGTTTGCTGTATTTATGTTTCATTGAATTTTTTATACACTCCTTCTGGTTAAAATCCATACTCAACTCTTAGAATATCCTGCACTTTTTGCTCAGTATATATGTATTTTTTGGATTAATGCATTGTGTATGATTCAAAAGCTACCATCAGTACTTACTAGAAATGAGTGTTTTTTTTTTTAATTATTTGAGTTTAAAACTATATTGTTACTTGAATCCTATCTATAGCAAGTGCATTTTACGATTCCAAATAGTCATTTATTTGGCATGAGACTGAAGAAAAAAAAAGTAGCCTAGAATTGGTACACTCTTGTGCATCGTAAAATGTGATGTGTTGCGATTTAAAATAATAGTTTTAGAACTGTCAATACTCTCAAAAATAGATTCCACTGTCACTATTTTCATATACCTATTTTATTTTTATCTTTGACAGTTGTGATTTTCTGAAAGTTTCACCCAAAATCTACTTCCTGTAACAAATACCTATTTTATTTTTTGTTAACTTAGAAAATTAAAAATCAAATTACAAAATCAATACTCAAATGGTTGGGTTGCAACATAATTTTTCAATTACTTAAGTTTTATTCTTTGTTTTGAAGCATTGTTTATTCAAAAAATAATGTTGACAGATTTCTAGAAGCACTTTAATCAATGCATCTTCATGTATCAGTTTCGTTACCATTATTTAATCTTAAAATTACTTATTTGTTAAATGAAAACGAGGAGTGATAATGTTCTCTATATATGAGGGATCCAAGAGAGGCTTCAGTCACTTTTGAAATTCTTTGTTTTCATAAAAAAAGGTCTCCTTAATAAGAGAGAAGCCTAAAAAAAAGAAAGATAATTATTTATTAAGACCAGTTGAGATTTATATTGGATTTATTTGAATTTATCTATTGTCATCATTCAATTTTCAATTTGATAATATTGTCATATGACAATCTGATTATCATTAGTACAAAAATTATTAAAGACTGTTTAAAAATTCCATTTTTTTCAGGATTGAAGAAATTCGTTACTTTTTATTGCTTTATTAAAACCATCATAATATATTAACATATCTTTAGTTAGAGATTAATTTTATGCAACTATAGTTTATATTCCTTCAGTAAAATTTAGGCAATGGAGATCACAATATTTTACCTTTTGTAGCCCGATTATTAATTTTTTAATTTTTTTTTTTTTTAATTGGCATAAAGCACCACGGCCTACCCAGATCTATTGTGCACAAATGCCCGATCGTTACTATTTTTATAAAATGTTAATTATTTCTAAATTTGTGTGTTTACGCCAAAGCATTTTAAGTGTAAAATGGCTTTGTATCTTAAGTAATATGTTATTAGCTTTGATGCTTTGTTAAATATATCATGTATCAGTTTGAGAAAAAAAAATATTATATTATCTTCTATTTTAGTTAATTTTCATCAACCTTAGCTTATTATGTTATAGTTCTATATTTTATGTTTATTATTTTATTTTTATGTAGAAGTTGAATTATTTTAGTAGTTGTTAGTTTTTTGGTTTTTTTTTTATTAGGCTCTAAGCAGCTTAGGAGGACCAAGTTCTGGACCCACAATCACAATCAACACTGCCCATGCTCCAACAACAACACCAAGAGAATTAGGTCATATGTTGCGGAGGGAGAGTGTCAATCCTATTCTTCAAAATCCTCAATACCAGCAAGTGAATTTGGGGTGAGAGTAAATGAATAATTAATTTTATTTATTATTAGTTAATCCTCTTAAAATATAAAGTTTTTCAAATTTTACTTTTTGTTTCCAGTTATACCCCACAGCAAAGAGGTGAAATACCACATCATCATGGTCATTTCCCACCTCAGAGTTTCAATCCATTTATTTATGGGAATGATGTGGATTCTGTAGATGTTGCAACTAGAGTGGCTATGGTACATAATTTTGAATTTACTAATAAATATAGATTTATATATAACTGTATTAATGTTACAGTACTATTTTTCAATGTTCTGAATAGGTTAGATTCTTTAACTCACAGAACCTGTTGGCTAACTTCACTGAGCATACAAGAACCTTAAGGTTGTACCCAAGGCCAGTGGTTGCACTTCAAATTAACAGCTTTCTTCGTTCAAGACCAAGAGTCACTCCTTTTCTGCAGAGGTTTGCGAGAACACAGGTAATGAATAACTTTTTTTTAAAATATCATATAATTACACTTATAAATTATATCATCAACTAGTTCCTAAATCATCTATTGGTCTTTTCATTTCATCAACATTTACTCATTACCAAAAGAAAAAAAATTACATTTCTATGTTTTCTCTTTATTGCTAGGCTGTAGAATTCCTTGCTGAATGGAGCTTAACACCCTCAAATGTAGCCTTTCTCCGTGTACATACTGGTGTTTGCGATCCAGCACAGATTGGTGATAAAGCCAAGTGGTTTGATCACACTCTCGACCCAGTCCCCTTCAGTGTTTGGAACGAGGATAGTTCGTTGGCTACTGCTCTCAATTACCTACCTCAGCAAGAACAGCCTACAGGTAAATAAATATATTTACAACCTCTATATTTAATGGGAGTGGAGTAGTTTAGTGAATAAGGTACTGTGGTCCTATGCACCAGTTTCTGAGTTTGAGTGTAACTGTAACTAGTAATTATTTATTCTATTACATCCCGGATTAACTCAAATTAAAGGTCTCGAAACCACCTTCCTGAGATACATCCAGACTATTTAGACTCTAGACTATATTTCTCATTTTTTTTTTTTTTTTTTATATGAAACATGTGAATAAAGGATTTTAATTATTGTAGAGATTCCAAGTTCTTTGCATCCAATATAAGAAAATAGTGAACAATTTTCTTTTACTCAATGAATAAAGAATTTAAAAAATGTTATCATGAATTTTTCCAGATGAAAGTGGATCTGATTCAGATGGTGATGATAGCACTAGTTCATCTTATTCTTCTCTGAGTGATTTTGTTTCAGAAATAGTCTCATCAGATTTATCACCAAGTAAGTGTATATTACATGACAATAGTAATAATAAATAAGTATTAAAGAGCATAACTTTAATATGTTTTTAGATACTGGAGCTATTGGATTTTCCAGTAGCGCTGATATGCAGGCAGTTTACCACCCTCCTTCTTGCCTTACAATCCCCAGAGAGGGAAACAATCAAGACTCCTCACCATCACATTCAAGATCTCCACAAAGTCAGATATCATCTTCTGAGTCATCGAGTGATGACAGTGATGCAAGTCCTCATGACAATAATGTAAGAAAGTATTGATAATAGATTCTTCATTATTTTGTTAGTATAGTGATGATACGGTAGGACCACTTTAATAGCATGTTTTTAATAATATTTTGATAGGTATTTGTATGCTTAATATTTATAATTAATTTATAATTCTGAAGGCATCAAGAAAATTAAATTGGACACAATAATCACATATTTTCGAAGCTACACTGCAATGAAACAAATAAATTTTAAAAACTAATATTCTGAAGATTATGGATATTTATAATATTGTCAATATATGATTATAATTATACAATAATTATGTATAATAATTTTGTATAATAATAATTATACAAAATCAATTCGAGTATAATTTATTACAATTATAAAAGTGCATTCAAATAAATTGGAATTTTAGATGTTAAATAGCTAATTTCTTCTTTGAATATTGTCAGAAAATAAAAGTATTACCTGGTTTAACTGTATATGTATTTGTATATAAAAAAAAATGTTTTTAAATTGAAATTTCAGAAATTGAACTCCATTATGATAGATTCAATATTACTGTCCCAGTTACTTATTAAACTGCAAATTTTAATAATGATTTATTTTTCTTACTTGGATTTTTTTTTTAGATAGAGAAAATTTGGAATATTGGACATTAAATTTAATGCAAAATATTATGATTTAATATTATAAATTTTAAGTTGTAATTGTAAACTCTTTAATGTTTAATAAATAAAATAATAAAGTTCAAAAATAGCCATTAATGTTCATTTAAAGAAAAATATTCATCCGTCATTGGTAACTATTGAATAATGAATAAGAAAACTTTTTTTATTTAATAGGACAGGGATGAAAGTGGTGGAGGTGAATCTGATTGGACTGGAAGAACTGTGGTAAGTCAGTCTACTCCTCCTTCTGAGCTACAGCAGAGGAAGCTTGTTAGATCAACCACACCGGTTTCTAGTGTAAGTTTAACTTAACTGTTCGTGGAATGTGCTGTTTGTTTTATTATATTTAATTATTATCATGCTATAAATAGGTGAAGGCAAAACAATTCAATACCTTTTTCTCCTCTGTTTATCAACCTTTTTTTTTTTTCTTTTTTATAGTTATCAATGAATCAATCAGCTTTAGTGTTATTTTGGCAGATGAATGTAAATTATAAAACAAAATGACATAATAAATTAGTAAATTATAAAACTTGTGTTGCTCATTTATTTTAATAATATTATATCAATGTCTGTAATAAAAATTAATAACTTATTTCTTTAGAAAAATGGCCAAATGTATGTCCTTTGTTATCAATTTCATAAGTTTATAAATTAAACTTCAAAAAATTCTCTATATTTTACTATTTTAAAAAATTGAATCTAATTTGCCTACTGTTTACTACTTAATAACTGTTTAAATACTTATTAAAACAATGAAATTAGCTGATTTTTTCAAATCACTCTGAATTTTAAATCTGTCACTAAATCAAAATTTTTAAATAACTATCACAAAATTGAGCCATTGCATATTTTTTGTAAATTTCTTGAAAACACATCTTAATATGATTTATGAAAAACATTATGAATAAATACGTGTATTATGAATTCGAAAAGCAATAAAATATCTCTGGTAAAGTTTATATTTAAAACAAACATGTTAATAAATTGTTATAAACAAGCATAAATACAGACATTACTTATCTATAAGATACTCGTTCAGTAATTAACCTGTTTATAATTATTGTTCAAAATTGAAATTGTTTGCAACTTTGTTTACTACAGACCCAAACTAGTCCTCAAAGAAAAACCAGTTTAGGAGGACTGTTGGCTAGAGCGGGAAGTCTTAGTTCAAGTCCACCTCAAGGCTCTTTACTTGATTCATTTGCTTCACATGCGAAGGTGATAATAGCTGATATTATTTATACTGTTAAATTTTCAATTTTGATGTGTCTGTGCCAATATATGTAAACATGTATAAATATTTCTTTTTATGAATCACTGAACTGATAAACAGTAGCTTCCATTTTTTTTTGTTCTAACTATTTAATTTTATCTTAATAATGCAAAGTATGTTTTAAAGTAGTTTTTTATATTAATGTAACGCCATTGAATTTTTCTATGTTATTATGTTTGAAGTATTATTATTTTTTACCAAAATCTTTTCCAAAAATTAAAACAGAAGATATTAATAACTTATGTAATTTCTACCTGTTTTACGGTTAATTTATGTTTTTACTGACTTATTTACTTTTTCAGCTTCGTATAATTTAATATTATATAGGCCTTTATTCAATTAATCAATAAAATGTCTAGTTCCCCATGATAACATCTCACTATTAGTTCTAATGAGTTAGCCATCTTAATTTATAAATGCTATTTATATGTATTTGATTATCATTTTGTTTTTTAGATTTTTTTTTTTTTTTTGTTAAATTTCTTTTATTTTATTAGAAATCTTATAGATATTATTATTTTGAAACTTTCGCTTTTTTTTAGGAATTGGTGAAAGAAACAAAAAGGCAAAGCAGTCAGGAAGGCTTATTAGCTCATGTAGACAAGGTATATCATTATAATTGTTGAACTTCATTTTCTAAAATCACCAATGTCAATGAAACAGTGGTCTTGATAATTTTCTTTCTGTTTGTTTATTTTTTAAATTATTTGTCTAGTTGACTTTGACTGCCAAAAAAGCTGCTGGAGAAGCAAGCAAGACTGCTTTAGAAGCCAGTAAGCAAGCAGCTGGAGTTAGTAAAAATACTTTTGAAGATTTGACATATGTTAGCAAAAACACTTTTGGAGATCTGACAAAGAGTGCTAAGCAGGTTGCTTCCAAAAAGGGTCTTCTTAAGGTAAGAATATTCTAATTCAGTTTAATTACATTTAAATTTTTGAATGAGTAGAGATGTCTAAAATTAAGTTTGGACATAAATGAAGGGCAGCCAATTATCAATATTTTTTTGTACTGCTTTATTGTGTTACATCTACACTTATATAAAATAAAATAGAGAACCCATAAGAATACTTGATTTATTATTTTATTTTTAATCTAAATAATATTTCATTACACGTAGACGTCTCCTTATTGAGGTGATATTGTTGTGATAACCGATAGGAATCAGTTGTTTTGGGAGGTAGAATTAAATAATGTCACCTAGAATAAAATCATTTATCTTAATTCTCTGATATCCATAAATACTATTTAACAATACAATTTATAAATTATATATGTTTTGAAACTTGTGAGTATACTTGATACTGCGATATATTTATCCCCACATATATTATTACAGTAAGGCTCGAAATTGGTTTTGTACCAAATATAAGCTCCTGTCATGCTCAAGTACCATGAATGGGGTACCGTTGGATTCAGAATTTCACAAGGGGTTAGCGAATCATATTCTCCACTTTTGTTTTTCTTTTTAAAATAAATAAAGTCGAGACAAACATTTTTCTAGGCTTCAATACTGGAACGGTGGTAGGTCTGTTGATTGATATGGGACAAATTGGATCTTGAAGATTTGGATGTGTACAGAGAGACCCGAATAGTTCCTCCGGAACTATTGGATCCTCCGTTTTTAAGCCCAAAAACGTACTTTTTTTGAGATAACGCAAGGCATAGGATTCGCATTCACACAACCTTACATTAATTGTAGTACTGTCATTGAATACATGTCTCATTACATGTATTATACAGCTTACTGAAATTTGTAAACATGTTGGTTCCAAACAAAAATGTAGATTTAAATTAATTTTTGTTTTCTTTGTCAATTACATTTATCAATAAAGTAACATTTGATTTCTTTATCTTTTGATACGTTGCATTATTTTATTTTCTTATTAATTTGGCATTTGATAACAATATGAATGAATGAAAATAATTTTATTATTCTGGGACTAGTGTCCCTTTAGAACAAGTCACAAATACAGAATATATATCAATATTTTGGTGTGTCCATGAAATACAATTTAATATTTACAGGTTGATTCGGAGTACAATAAAGTTATAAATGATAAAAAAATATAAATACGTGTAAATATAAAATATACAGAGAAAGTAATTAAGTGAACTAAATATCGATGAATTACAAAATAATCAGAGTATCTGGGTGTAATTTGAGGTTTTTGCAGGTTAGGTTTTTAAGTGCATATCGTGATCAATCGGATTGGGAATGGAGTAGTTGTTCGAAGAGGAGAGATTTGAAAGAGGATTTTGCGTGTCGAATATCTGAAGGTATAGAGTTCCGGAGGGAGACAACTTGTATTAAAAAGGATTTATAAAATGCAGCAGTTCGGTGTGGGGGAGGATAGAGGTCGGACACACGGGATCTGGTGGGACGGAATTGAAAGGAGCGTTTGAATTGTAGGATCTGTAGAATATAGGCAGGTCCCCGTGTTGTAATGGCTCGGTATACGAAGGTAGCCAGAAAATATTGACAGCGATAGGACGGATAAAGCCACTTCAACTTGGTGTAGAACTGGGTAATATGTGTATCCCTTGAGATCCCTAAGATAAAGCGAATTGAGCAATTTATTAAACGTTTAAGTTTGGCTTTGAGTTCTCCCGAGAGTCCACCATACACCATGCAGCCATAGTCAAAGTGGGGGAAAACAAGAGAGGAGACCAGGAGTTGAAGGGTTTTGCACAGAAGAAGGTAACGTAGAGGGTTAAACTGTTTCAGGGTGGATATAGTACGGCGGGAAATTTGGGAGATGTGTGGTTTCCAGGAGAGGCTTTGATTGAGGGTAACGCCTAGGTTTATAACGGTGGTATGGAAGGAGATAGGTGAGTTGTTCAGAAGAAGATTAGGAGGTGTTGAAATGGATTTGAGGAGTGTGGGGGATCCAATCAGTATGGCTTTTGTCTTCTCTGTATTCAATGTCAGCTTATTAAGATTTGCCCATGCGCATATTCTATTGATCTCTTGTTGCAGTTTTAGGATAGCATTAGAGGAATCTGTCGGCTTGAAGGAAAGATAAATTTGGACGTCATCAGCGTATAGGTGATATTAACAGTGTATGATAGAGGAAGGGGGGTCATTAATGTAGATGGAAAAGAGGGTGGGAGATAATGAGGAACCTTGTGGGACGCCTCTGGACAGAGGTAGAGACATTGATTGAGGGTTATTAGGAACTGCAACGTACTGGGAGCGATCGGTGAGAAAGGATTGGAACCACTTAAGGGTACTGGATGATAAGGAAAAATTTTAAGTTTGGATAGGAGGGTATTATGGTAAACTGAGTGGAATGCTTTAGAGAAGTCAATAATCGATGGTGAGTTTCTGTTGATCTATGGCTGTGTGGAGATCTTGGGAGATTTTAATGAGGGCGGAATGAGTGTAGTAGTCTGGTCTAAAACCAGATTGGAAGCAGTTCAAATGTTTATTTTGTTCAAGATATTGGGATAGTTGAGATTGTACTATTCGCTCCAAAGGTTTGGAAAGATTAGACAAGAGGGAAATTGGACGGAAATCATTAGGTGTTGTGGGGTAAGAGATTTTGTTCAGAGGACCACGGGCGGATCTACGGGGGGGGGGCTTTCGGGCTGAAACCCCTCCCCAAAATGGTAAAATATAACCATGTTTTATCGAAAAAAATATTTAAAAATTACCTCTTAAGGTATAATCGTTCATATAATTACATTTAAAAGGGCTTTAGGAATCACTTAAATACCAGTTCAGATAGATAGTTAGTTTCTTTCTTATTTTCCAAAGTAATTATCGTTGTTTTTATGAAAAAAAAAAGCTTTCGGGCTGAAGCCCCCCCCCAAAATTAAATCTTGGATCTGCTAGTGCAGAGGACGAACAAGAGCGGTTTTCCAGGTGCTGGGAAAAGTGGAACTTTGTAGTGAGAAATTATAGATATGATAAAGGACTGGGTAAATGGATGAAAGTGAGGATTTAATTAATTTAACTGGGATATTATCTGGTCTGAAATCTTTAATAATATGCGAAAAGAAAAAATGATTGGGATTAAAGGGGGAGGAGCTGGTGCTTGGACAGAGGGATCGGATGAACAGGAGACAAAATGAGTGTTGAGTATGTCAGCTGAAATAGCGGTAGTCTGGGTTTGGGTGGATTTGCCTAAGGATAATTTATGGAGGATTGCCCACATAGCTTTGGAGTTTGGTGTGCTGGATAAGGATTGTTGGTAGTGGTGGAATTTGGCAAGGTGTATCATGGATTGCGTACTGTTTCGGAGCAGCTTGAAATTCATGTAGTCTTTGGGGAGTCGAGTGTGCTTAAACCTTCGTCTTGCTGCATCTCTTCGTTTGATGCAATTTTTTATCACAGACATCAACCAAGGGGCAGGTGGGTACTTGATTGTCCTGACTTTAAGAGGAGCGTGAAGGTCTAGGATGGTGTGCAGTTGATTGGTTAAGTTTTCTACCATAAAGTCAACGGAGTTAAAAGAGTATATAGAGTCCCATTGGATTGCATCGAAGATCGGGCATCAAAGTTTCGGATGATAGGAGATTAAGGTTTCTGAAAGATATAGATTGGGGACTAAATAGAGGGACAGGAAGGTTATAGGAGATCTGTATGAGATTGTGAGCAGACAAAAACGGAACCGGGTGCTGTGATGAGGCGAGGAGTTTATCAGGAGAGTCAATAATGCAAAGATCAAGCCAAGAGTCTGAGTATTGGGTGCTGCTGGTGCTGAATATGCTGTGCAAATTTTTCGCATGGGTCTACTAGTTTATAATATATGAAGGATATTCTTTTTCTCTTCAGGCATTAGGGGAATCCCGTGAAGCACCATCTTCCCCTCCTCCAGCTGGTGGAAACTCTTTAGTCCAACCAGACATTAGCAGAACTGCGGGAAGAGACTTTTTTTCAAATATAACAAGTGACCTTAACGGAATAGCTGCTCAAACAACAAGCATGTTTACGGATCTTTTTGGTGAGTGATTTTATGTGTTTAATGATTCAATAATAATTTAGATTGAAGCATATAATAAATAGGAAAATTTATATAATATTTGCATCTTTTTTTTTTTTAACACATTGGCTTATTTGGCTGTCAAATGTTTTTTCGTTTGTATTGTGAGTGTATATATTTTTTTTTATGTTGGCTCATATTTCACTTAATGAAGGTCCCCCGAATTGCAGGGAATAAAAACCCCCGAGGGGGAATGAACATTCAGCCTGCAGAACAAGGCAGGCAGAAGGAAAAGACTCAGAATTATGGGGCATTTCCAAAAGGTACCTTGAGCCATGCTTTGGAAATTGCATGAATATTTTAGTCGCTTCTATAGCTGATTAGGTGCTCAGATGAACACTGTCTTCTAGTTAACTTTAGCACTACATCTTATCTTATAGAGGATTCATTGATATCTCTATCTATTTCCTCATTCGGCATCATTTCTCCTTCAACCATCTATAAACTGTGGTAGAAAGTTGATGCTTAATTCACTTTTTTATTATGATAAAAAATAAATTAATAAAATTAAACTCTATCTTAATTGAATCAACTAAATTTTGAATTAATATAATTAAAAAATTGAAATTTTGACTAACCCATTCACTACTATATTCTTTTTTTTGATAGAAGTATGTCTATAACTTTTCCAAAAGTTGAATACAGTTTTTTAAATTCTAAATGGAAATATGAATTTTTTAAAATTCATTGTTAAAGCTGGGGTCAAATAGTCCTATTAATAGCTTTTCAAATATCTGTTATATACATGTATGATAAATAGAAAATGCTTGTTGCAGCTTTCCCGTGTGATATCCAACTAAAAGTCATCATATTTACTTCATTTAGTTGTTTCCTTATTTATCGTCAGCTGTGGCTTTAACCATTTTTGTTTTATAGAAGAATGGCTAAGCTTTCCTTTCAGCTCTATGGATTGTTTTTTCCCGATCATACTTCACTTCCTGATCTAACTATACCTTCATTAAAGGTTATTCCCATTCTTCCTCTCTTGTACTCTATTTCTGTCCCTCCTCTCTGTCACAGCATTGTTTTTAGCAGTTCTCCTTCTGTCTCTGGTCCAAATGTCTTCCTTTTGCTTATAGGAAATTTGCCTTTATACATTTTTCGAGTATGTCAAAACTTACAAAGTTATTTTAATTATAATCTCTTACAGATGTCTCTTTCATAGTTCTATGTGTTTTTTTGAATTCTACTATTCATTATTTTCTATGCCACTGCTCTCAAGCAGCATCTGAATTTTACTTCCTTAATATTCTGTTGTTACCAATAATATTTTATTAGATGGTCAGTAATTGAAGCCCCCTACCTTTATCCGTGAGGAAGGATAGAGTTTAAACTGATTTTAGTGCTGGTCGACTATTCCTTCCTCTGGTGGATACTTCTTTTGTTATAACCATTTTTATTAACTTCACAGAATGTAAATATTCTATCAAGCTTATAATTTTTAATTGTATGAGGATTAAACATGCATGTTTAAAACAGTATTTTAACATGTCATTACAAAAAAAAAAAAAAACTCCTGTCAATTTACTAATCATTACGCCATGAATATGGAACGGCTTAGGTAGTGAATGGGTTGATGAAACTACAATATTGAACTCGTTTTCTCATCTAAAGTCTTTTAATTGGATTCATATTACTTTTTTATATAGTTTACAAATGAATTTTTATTCATTTCCTTCTTATAGCCATCTAAAACATATTTTAATTTTAAATCAACTTTCTATTATGGTAATTTTATATTCACTTTATAATCGTGAATATATTGAATGCTGTAGAAACTTTCAACTTCAGTTCAAATGTAACTATCCCACAATGTTTGTCTATGTACTTAAAACTTAAACCCTTCCAAATTCCAGAAATCTAGATAAAATAGTTACTCAGGCAAAGATATTTAAAAAATAATAAAATTTCTTGGTACTTATTTAATAGCGGGTAGCGTCCGACTGCTATCTGCCAATGTTTATCACCTTAACATTGATAAGCTCTTCGTATTCATATTTATTGTATTATATTCATATTATTATATCTTCGTATTCATATTTATTGTATTGTATTGATATTATTGAAATTGTGAACAAAAACAAAAACAAATATAATAATAAAAAAATACTTTTATTTTACAACATATATATATACTTAAAAAACATTGTTTTTAATGGCTTCTAATAAAGTTGTTGCTTTTCTATAGTTTATTTTGACGATAAAACACTCGTCTGTTTCTCGGCAAATTCCGCCAAACATCCATTGCTGAGATAGAACTCTCCCTACATGATTTTTTCTTTTCGAAAAAAAACTAGTCTAGTTTTCCAGGCTCTCCAATTTTTTTATTCCACCTGTATAACATGTCATATATAACATGTTATGGGCACAAACTTCTCTTAAAAATTTGTTCCATGTCACGATAGTTGCGTTGGATATTTTGAGCTGCTCGTTCCCCCACTGTATTGTTGTTAAATTATGGGACCACTCATAAATGAATTTTAAAGCCGTTAAAAAATAAATCGTCGACCCCTCTAACCACGTTCCTTTCCTTATAGAAACGGTTTTGTTACAACTACGAAAGCATTTCCATTTAATCTTCCCGTCGAACTTCATTTGATGACCTTCATCACAGCAAACACAAGAAACAAAAAATAAAAAGGGGATAACTTAGGTTAGATGAGATAAGGGAGGTTATGTGAAATGAGATTAGATAAGAAGGGAGGTTTTGACGCTACCCGCTATTAAATAAGTACCAATTTCTTTTTCCAGCATGATAATCTACTTCACCATTTCTCAAATAAGCCATAGAATCAATATAACAAGTTAATTGCATTATTTTTCCCAAAAATAATAAACTTTTACACCTGCTTTATTGAAGGTCATCAGGAAAAGGTGGATGTATTGATGGTTATTATGATGATTGAATATGTTATTTTGATTTTTTTTTCTCCTATATTTAGTCATTTGCAGTGGGTCCCTTTGATCAAATGAGCTGAACTTTTATTTACAAAGTTCTTTCCTAGACATAACAATCCATACTTACAGGCACTATTTCAGTCAAAATTTCGGCACGTACAAATGTTTTTTCCCAATTTTTTAAGTTTTACACATTTCTAGAGTAACTCCGAATTGAGCTGGTGTTGAAGAATTTGAGAGTCTCAACTTTTTCCCTCACTTGTGCCATTTTGTTCCTGATTTCGCAGATTTTTATATCCACTATGAAAATAGGGGGAAATGGTAATATAATGGTGAAGCTCAGTTGATTGTTCTGGGAATGATGTCACAAAAGTATTGGTAATCAACAAGTAATGTGTCTGATGAATACTGGTGGGAAATGGAAAACCTCAATTAATTTCTCATTGTGGTAGTCAATTATCTTACTTCAGTATTTTTCAATCTTCTAATTATTCCTATTATATATCATAAAGTATTGACTATTTACTGATACACTTCAAAAGGAGTGATGAGAGAATCAAAAACAAAGGAATACATAACTAATCTTTTGGTAAAGAACTTGTTAAAATAAAAGAAATGTGAGTGAATAGCAGGAGCCAGCAAAACCTTCATATGGGAGATCAAATTATTGAAAAGGTTAATAAGTTCTGCTACCTCGGTAGTATGGTGAGCCAGGGTGGGGCATGCTGGTGAAGGTGCTAAGAGCCAGATATGTTCTGGTCAGTGTGGAAATCATAAGGAGTCCAGAGGGGAACAAAGAAAGACTTGGGAAGTAGGTGACTAAGAAACTACGAACATTTGTTAATAGATGTCTGCTAAATATATTGCGAATGTGGCATGAAGCAATCTTCAATGCTCAACTCTGTTCACGAGCTAATCAAGCTCTGCTAGATCAGATCATTAAATGTTGGAAATGGAGACACACACTTTGAAAGGAGCATAATAAAATAACCCGGCAGCATCTAGATTAGAACCTCCAAAAATAGTGAAGGCATGGAGAATCTAGAGAAATTTGGAGGCGAACACCAGAGAAGAAGATGTGCAGTGCCAGGTAGGCCTGGTCTGGAGCTAAGGAGGTCGTTTAAGCTGAAGATGCTAGACAGAACTTCATGATAGCTCTATGTCCCATCTGAGGGATTCGATGAATTAACAATAATTATCTATTGTAAAAATCTCATTGATTGCTTTAAATTCTTTTGCAAGTCATTGTTGATATGTTTGTTGTGTTATACATTTATCTTAATTACTGGAATCTATTTGATATCTGTAATAACTAGATTAATATTTTTTATGAAAAGAAAGAAAGAATTACAAAGAGTGAAGGGGCAACTCAGGGAATTTTAAAATTGTTAAATAATAATCAAGAACACATTATATTACACCCATTGTTTCTTTAATTTAGATTAAATAAAATATTACTTAAATTTGATCCCTCCTGAAAAGTAGAATTTGAACTATTTTAATATTTTTAATGATCAGTATTCACTTAAATGGATTTTTTCCGCCAAATATTCATTATTATACACTTGCTCCTCCTCTTACCGGATTTCCTCAAACATTGTTTTTAATATCTGGTAAAAAGTATTCAAAGAAAGTAGGTATTTAACTTTTAGAATTTAATTTAGTGTGATGTACATTGTAAGTTTCAACATATGTATTTAAAATTAGTTCTTAATTTATTTACTAAATCACAGATTTATTAAAATAAATAAATAAACAAAAAAGATTAATTCTTTTATTGTCATAAATGGTGTATTTAAAAATTTTTACAAAAAATGTTTGTATTTTTTAAAAAATCTCTATTATTAAGAACAGAAGAGAAAAATAAAACTTCTTATAGTTTAAGAACAAAAACTTTCTATCAAAGAAATGAAAAATGTAAATATAACATAAAACGTCTGATATAATTCTAATATTTTTAATGAGAACACATTCATTTGAAAACAAAATTAAAACTAAATCTAAATGTTTGTACATTAGTTTCTTCAGCTTTATGGATTTTTTTTAAATATTGAATTATTGTCTTTTTTTTAGCACCAAGTAATTCTATCTCACCTTCATAATATACCAATAAATAATATTAGACATCATTAAAAATGAAAATTATTAAGATATTTTTTGAAAATCAAAATAAAACAATTATTTAAATGGTTATAAGAATCACTGAAGCTTTTATATAAATAGATCATTTTCATATAATGACATAACATTAAAAAAATAGTTGAACTTCCTCTAGATTGATAAATAATTTGAGTACTCAGCAAAAAACTAAATAAATACACTTTATGAAAAAAAATTTCAGATTCCACTGTATTTATAATATAGCTGAAGATGTTAATTTATTTTTCAAAACATCTTTCTAAATAGGAGATCTATAAGCAAATTATTGTTATATGTTCTGTTATATACCTATATGGTGTACGTTTAGTCAGCATTTTAAGGACTGCGACTATGATGCCTTATTAAATGATTTGTCTTTTAGTTGAGTGGTAATTTCACAATCATTTCCTAATGGATGAAATTTTTAAATAACTACAACCTCATCTCTCTTACTAATTAAAATAGAAATAATAAAAAAAAATTATATGTAATGATTTTTAGGTTTCAAGCATGATAAACAATTAGTGACTATTAAACACACTGTAAATATATGTGTAGAAAAGTGAATTTAGCTATTAATTATAAGGAAAATATTTTGACAAGACTAAAATATTGTGAAAGTCAATGACACCATTTAAATATGTTTCTATTTCAAATTTCAAATAATTATGACTGATTCAGTATAAAAAAATTCTGAAAATGAATTTATAATGAAAGTTTGTTTTATATTTTGAAAAGATTTACTATGTTTATAATTAACTTCAGCAAGTCGAAGGGGACTAATGGATAGACCAAGTCTCATTCGCCATGCTAGTGTTCAAAGCAGAGAAGATCTTCAGAGGCAAACGAGTGCAGAAAGAACCTCTACCAATAGTGAAAATCAAGCTTTCCTTAAACAGGTTTCAAATTTATTAAATATATCAGTAAATTACATTATCCTTAGATTTTTTTTTATTAATTTAAATTATTATACTCAGGTTGTTAGTCAAGTGTTAGAGGGTGAAGGAGTTGGCTGGTTAAAACTGAACAGACTTAAAAAATTAATGGAGGATGAAAACTACCGAAACTTTGTTATAAACAAACTGAACACTACTTCAGATAAAAAAATCAGTCCAGCTGATCATCTTGATGATGTCGTGAGTATTTCAAGAATTTATATTAAATTGAAAGCAGTCTTTGAGATAGAGTATATTTTTTGATCTGTAGAATAGCATAGGAAGGATTGAGTTTTTTTATAAATTTATCTTTATTTACGGTGAGATTAGTTTACTATAAATGAGATTTTTCAATCCAGAGTTACATTTTTGGCATGATCCTGATTTTAATTTTTAACACTATCCTATTATCAGAGGTCAGTCACCTGTGATTCCAAGTTGAGAATTTCGGATATCTGTAATAGGCCCAAGTCACAGAATTTATTTTGACAAGGGACCCTGTGATTCTGTGATCCCTAGCTCTCACTATGAATTAAATAAAACTTATGAAATGAACTAGCCTTCTTGATAACTAATAGAGGCTTTATTAAAAATATGGGATACATACAAATAAAGTGAACCTTATGGGAAGCATTCATAGAAAAGCAAAATGCATTAATATTTAAGCAAAATTAATATTTTTGTCTGTAGAGCACTTTAAAAGTCAATTATATTACATATAATGTTATTAAAGGCATTTTATACTGAATTTAATTTTTTTTTCCAGTGTGTAAATAAAAATGTTTGGAAAGGTATGCTAAAAGTGATTCAAGCTATCGTGACTGGCTTAGAAGTTACCTATGCTAACTATGGACTTGGAGGAATGGCTTCGGCTTTTCAAGTTTTGGAGATTGCCCACACCCATTATTGGACTAAAGATCTTACTGATCCAGCTGGATTGGACTCTGCAATGCTTTCTCAAGTAAATATTCTTGAAATGCTTAATTTTTTTTACATTTATTTTTTTTTTTTTATAGATTACAAATTAGGTTACAACAATTTTAATGTTATACAAGAGTGTATTGTTGACTTTGAGATCTCTAAGCTAGTTATGGTTAATATGCTGGTTCGGTACTGAAATGTTTGAGAATTAGTTGTTGTATTGGGTCTACCCCTAAATTAAGATGTGTTCAGCTTTATAATGATAACAGATAAGATATTGGTTTTTATTTATTGATTTTTTATGGTTTTGTTTATTGTTATTTAATTAAATGTTTCTTTATTCAATAAAAAATTTCAGACTCATTCAGATTTGTAAATTTTACCTATGTTCTCAAATATTATTATTTGTAGTTATCAAATGTTTTTTTAAGAAGAAATTGAAAAGGAAAGTGTAAATAGTAAGAAATGCATTATAGATGAAAAAAAAGCTCAATTCTGAAAGCATTGCACAATTTGCCCCTTAGTAGTCACTAATTCTTTGTAATCAATTCTTAGTAATCAATAAATTACTAATATTTATTAATCAGTTTTTGGAAACTCAAATATTTTTGATCAGATCAATCGTTTCCATCTCCACTATTATAAAAAAATTGCTATTAAGAATATTTGACCAAGATTAGATTCTTGTATGTCATTGAACAATTCTTACAATTACCAAAAACTAGTAAGGTTCTATGTTACTGGTTCTGAAATTGCTAGAACAGGATGTAAGCCTGGCGAACCAATGGTCCTTATTGCATGTAGCAATGGCCAACCCTAGCAATGAGCTGCTATCTGTTATACTTTCCTTACAAATCCAAAGAAAAAGATGTTTTCCGTAGTCATTGAACAAAGATTTGTTACCACATTTTACCTCCATGTTAAAATCATATCTTATCTGGGTAGTTTGCTTTATAAAAGGATGATTTCGAAAATTATAAAGATGAATCATAATACAAAAAGTTTTTTTGTTATTTTTTTTTCTTTAAAAGAACAAATAAAAAAACAAACAATTACTAGTCTGAACAGAACAGGCAGAAAAATGAAGAGATGTATTAATAAAATATTCTTTCTTCCTAATTTTAGATTGATGCCAATGTTTTTCTTCACTATGTCAATTAATATTGCTTTTATTACAAATTTCTTTATTTCCAATATTTTTTATTAATTTAAAATGACTATTTTTTCCCTACTTATTTCAAGTCGCCCAGTCCTTATGGAAGTAGAGAAAATTTACAATCCCCATCGAGCCCAAGCTCACCAGTGCCTTCTAATTTTGCTGATTCATCTCGAAAATCTAGTCAGACAGGTAAGCTTGTTTTTTAATGCATGATTGTTTTAAATTTTGTTGAACTATTTTTTTGTATCAATAATACCTGATAAAGTAACAAAAAATAATCATAGCAAGTGCAAAATTTAGGAATATTTAGTTTTTTTCTAGAACAAATTCATGTTCCTATGTCAAAAGAATTTTGATTTTTTTTTTAATGGTTTGAGAATTTCATGAATGAATGTTTGAAGTATCTACATTATTTAGATGTAACTCTAAACTATTTATTTACTTAGTTTTTTTAGCTTTTATTTTATTCAGCTATGAAAAATAATTTATTATTGTTTTTTACAGGAGGAGAACAGATGTATAATCCGCCACCTTCATTTCGATTAATTCAGGACTCGATGGATGCTGGTGACAGTGCACCTACTCAAACAGCAACTGAAATGTTCAAAGATTTATTTAATCAAAAGCGGCAGATGCTTCTATCTAAATTGTCTTCAGTAGACATGGAGGTAAGAGAATTACTAATAGTGTCAAAAAAAATTTAGAATACAGTTGAACTTCTATTGCCTCACAAATTTAAAAACTACTTGCTTTGTCTAATTCGTAAATTTCTCTCCGTATTAATATAGGCTTCATTTGTAATAAATATTTTCTACAGTTAAATACTTAAATAATAAAATACAGTTTAGTATTTGTTTTTACTTCTTAATGAAGCTCCCATCGATATAATGTTGAATGATTTTTTTATGGTTAAATGTAGTCAACGATGTCAAGTTTTGGCATGTTCTGAATTTTACAACTATATTACACAAGACTTAGGTTCAATGAATTAATATACAATTTTTTGACTGATTGACTCATAACAAGATATTATTTTAATGTGGAATCAATGAGTTTTTAATATAATAAGTCACAAAGCATATTGAATTATTCTCAAATATGTTTGGCAAGGAGGTTCAATGATTATGTAGGTATATTAATTGTTTTTTGTAATAACTACAAATCTTTACTGCATAATTATTCTACCACTACTTGGATTCTGTCTGTGTTAGTTAGTTTTGTCAATTATAGTCTGAAGTATTTATGCCTAGTAAATATAAACAAGCATGAAATTCTACATCTAACTTAAGCATGATATTCTTATATTCTTTGCATGTTAGTGCGATGAGATATATCTTTGAATGTGGACAAGAAATCAGTTCCCTTTTTTTGTCTCCTGATAACTTTTTTAAACTATCATTATATTCATTTACAATCAATTTTAATATTATCTGCTGTCGAAGTTTTCTAAAATGCTATACATTTTTATGAGGTTTATGCCTTTTTTGTAAGAAGGATCTCAAATATTGTTATATTAAAACTAAAGTTTACACACTAAACAACCATTATTAGTTATTGTGGTAATTATTGTAAATTCCTACTGATGACATTTTAAATATTATATATTTGTTTTACTTCTTTTTCCATCTGATCAAATAAAAAAATAACTGTTTTTATTTTTTTGTTCTTATATATTCAAACTAGTGCAAGAATGGTGGGTTATTTTTTTTACTTACGACTATTTTTTATGCAGGAATGCAGTGTGAAAAGACCCACTAAATATAGACACACTGAAATCGAAAAGTGGTGGCTGGACATCGGTTATTTTTCCAGCAGACAAATAGATCAAGAATCTTTTCTCTTTTTTTCACCCAGTGACTCTAGCCACACAAAAACACATTGCTTGAAAACTTGCTGCTGAACGCTGTTTTACTTTTGTTTTAATTTCTTCATTTTGAACTTAAAAGAATGGACATTTTTGGCTGTGAAATGATAATTTTAGTTCAGATATTTATATATGTTTGCTGTAGGAGTATTATCAATTTTGAAAATCAATAAATGAAAAGATCCATGAAAAATTATTACCAAAAATATAATGGGAGAAAAAATAGGAACAGGTGGAGAAACATGTCTGCGTATCCTTATCGCTTATTAGATAAGTTCTAATTTTTCTTTGATCACTCTTTCACTTATAATAGGAAATATCCAGTAAGTAGGTCTGCAAACAATTGAACAAGTACTTAAAGTGTCTTCATTTAATGAACACAGTCTCATGTTGCAC
Source organism: Nezara viridula (assembly GCA_928085145.1). NCBI lineage: Eukaryota > Metazoa > Arthropoda > Insecta > Hemiptera > Pentatomidae > Nezara > Nezara viridula. The sequence continues at coordinate 87,359,309 of OV725080.1, read as the reverse complement.
TAAAGAAAACCAACAATAACCGAATCAGTTGTAAGATAATCCGTACATGTTGCTGGATGTGGATTTTCAAGCTGCTTGAAAAGAAGATGCATTCTGTCAGTGAAAATTAGCCATAGGCCATACCAACCTTAAATAAGTTAGACCTTCCAACTCATTTAAATATCTTGATATGTTTTTTTGGAATTTATAAATTGATGTCATATAGTTGAACTGCTATCTATATATAGAATTTTAAAGAGAGGAAAAATTGAATTTTCCATCAAAAACATTTAATACTTACAAAAAGATTTACAGTTCAATATTTAGAAGAGCCACTATTATTTTTCATTTAAATTGGCTGTTGGAACAAGATGGATGGATCAGTTTGGCCCTTGGAGTTATATTATTATAAACAATTTATAATTTTATAAATACATTTAAAAAAAAATTAAAATCAAGCAATGCATTGAAGCTGCATTTTCTCTGAAAAGAATATAATTAATTAAAATATTATACACTTGTTAATATTAATCATTGGTTTAATGAGGTTATTATTATTTTTTTCAAACCTTATTTATGAACTATCTTTGAATAAGATAATAATTTTAATGAATATATATTCTTTTTCTGTAGCAGAACTACACTTAACAGAGAACTAAAACTAAAAATTATTTTAAAATCATGCATTTGATATATGTTGAGGTCTCTGCACTTCTCAAAATAAAGTATCATGAAAAGGTTCTGTACTGAAGTTTTCTTGCGCCATCAAAATTTTTGAGGGGGCATATTTTGACGGGTTTTTGATTTTTTGAGGGAGCACATTTCAACAGGGTTATGAATTTTTGGAATAAAAAGTTTCAGAATAATTGACAAGAGGACAGCATGTAACATACTGCAGTGTAATGGTAAATGATCAACGATTTTTCTAATTCTACTTTTCTTTGCTCTGTTTTTAAGAAAAGGTTAACAATAAAATATCTTGAGAGAGGATAGGGGGAGAAGGTTCTTGCGCTGTCTATCTTGGGGGGGGGAGGATGGGTACCCCTGCTTGGAAGTCAGTTTGTTTATAGGGAGTAACTGATATTGATACCCGTGCTAATTGCTACAGAGGCTACAATCAAATAGTCACTATTTTTAATTGTATTTTTGATTAGTTTTCTGAACTTTTGCCTAACATCGACATTTTCACTTATTACTTGTTACAAATATTTATTAATTCTTAATTTATCCCAACTTTTTTGGGAGTCTTAATTTTTTTAATGTAGTTACCTTACTTTCAAATTAATTAAAATTCATTTATATTTGCTTTCAAATTGTTCAATATTTTTTCGTTTTGTACATAGAATATTTATGTTTACTATAACCTATTTCTTAATGTATGTTTTTATTGTACCATGACTTGTTGATCATTCACGAAAATTTAATTACAGGGATAAGATCCTCTTGCCATAATCATTTTTTATCCTTTTTGCCATTCCCACCCAAATTATATCATATTGCCTCGCAATGAGCAAATTCCTCCACTCTCTTATGTCACCCTGCAAAACTGTCTGCTAATTAAGACTTAGAATAACTAAAAATACGTGATGGTTGTTATACCAAAAACTGTTTACCATCTACTTTACCATTTATGGCATAGAGCGAAGAGATCAAATAGTTGTTCTAGAGATTCTAATTTTTAATAATAAACCGAGTATAACTAAAATAGAAAGGTAAAGATTAAATTTAAAACGTCCCCAAAAAATAAATTACAACCCTCCAGGCCGGATGTGAATCATTGCCGCTAGATTCAAGAATGTTAAAACAGGCTTTAACAAACTCAGCCACTATTGCTCCAAATAAGTAATCATCCCTGTCAGGGCTTCCAAGTAATTTAAATATTTTGGTATGATTTTTGGGAATTTATAAATTGATGTTATATAGTTGAACTGCTATCTATATATATAGGATTTTAAAGGTAGGAAAAATTTAATTTTCTATCAAAAACAATCTTTGAGGTATTGTATAGGAAAGTTCATTACTCTTGGACCTGAGGATTTTAATCTCTGACACTATATGTGTTCTATCTTCTCTCTCTCCCTCCCTCTTAATATCTGTTCATTATCTTCTTCTGCCTACAATCTTTTGTTTTTTCATAACTTTTTGTGGCATTTTGCTATGACTTTTTTCTGTTTGTTGTTATGTTTAAGTCTGAATTAAATTTCTTTTACATTTCTCATAAAATCCTTGTACCTATTATTTATAGATCTTACTTAGCTTTCTTGAAACTAGATAAAAACAATAAGTTACTGTTTAAGTCAGACACTGTAAAAATAATCTTTTTTATTTAGTTTCTACAGTGATTTTTTTTTTTATATATATATAAGATATTTCATAGTTCATGCTTGGCTTTTTAAGAATTAATGTTCTTTTACTATTTCATATTCTAAGGCCTTGTTAATAGCATTTATATATTAATGTATCAGTCAGAAATGTTTTTAAAACTTTTATTTGTAAAAATTAATATTTATAGAATGATTTATTTTAATTTTTTGTGGCACTGTTCTTGGTATCTGAAAACAGAATTAATTTTTAAAAAATCCCATTTGTTACAATAAATTTAAAACTCTTACTATACCTATTTAATAATTTAATCATTCTTACAATTTAAATATTATATAAGATAGTCATCAAGAACATAAAAAAGTATATTTTTTACTAGATAATGATAAGTTTTCATCCAGTAAATAGAGTTGGTTATGACCAACCTTCTTTTTGGGTTCATAAAGCTTGTCATTCTATATTATTAATTTCATTTATTATTTAATGGAAATATTTAAATGTTGCTTGAAAGTAGATTTTTTAAAAAATGTATTATTATTTTTTAATGATGTACAAGATAAATAGTATAGAGTTAGCTAATAAAATTAAAACCAAAGATTTTTGTGATGATTATTCACTATATATATATATTGTATATATATATATATATATATATATATATATATATATATATATATATATATATATATATATATATATATATATATATATATATATATATACAATATTATATTCCATAAATAAATAATTTAAAGAAGAATTTGACTTTATATAGTAATTTTTTCAACCACACATAAATGAATAAAATATTTTGGCTCCATAATTATCTATAGAAATGATCAATTTATTTACATAAGAAGTCCAAACTGAGCATTTTTCTCCCTTTTTATAAAAAAATGGTTGTGAGATATAGTCTTGACTTCCAATAAGCAGACTGGAGCTTTGTGAAAAAATATCATCATGAGGTTTATATGTTTCTTCGAGATGACGAGTAAACAATTGCGCTTTTTGAATATCTGATTTTGTCCAATGCATGCCATCAGGATGCCTGAAGGGATGAGAGACAGCATGATGCTGGAGAATCCGTTTGGTTATAATCCAAAGTGGTTTCTCACAAGCTGCTAGACCATTCAAGAAGTTGTCAAAATTTTCCGTCTTATTTCTATATGAAGCAGTTAGTTTGTCAGATGGGTAACGAGTCCTTTGCCGTAACTTACTTGAGAAATGTTGGAAGTCCATGCTGAAGTTTGTATGGTTTGTGTTAAGTGATGAACTGCGTCGTCCAAGTCTTCAGGTGTTCTTATGTTAGTGTTGAATGAAAGTTAATTTTCAATGGATGATCTAAACTTGTTCCAGTCAATTTTCCAGGCATTAGGAATGGTCGGAAAGTTTTGGTTATAGGTTTTGAGTTTTATCGTCATTAAGAACTATTTAAGTGCATAGGAAACACTCAAACGCCTTAGAAGCGTTGAAATGATGACTGATTGAGTTCTTTAATAGAATGAGAGTTCCTCCCTTAGCTCTGAAGGATGGTCAGTCCGATAAATGATATAGGACGGTAAGTGAAATCTCATATTTCTTGTTAGATGAGTCTCCATCAGTAAAGCTATGTCTATGTTGTTATGAGTAAGAAAAATTTCGAGCTCATTTTTACGAGATAATACACCATTGGCATTCCAAAGAGTCACTTTTAGTCCTTTCATTTGGTAAGCTTTGGAAGAACACGCTGTACCAGCGATGTTAGTAATGATATCCAGGGTGAAACAAGATTTTTGAATTTGTTTATAAAGTGTATCAGTTGTGTTGTAATGTCTGTACGTTTGAGATGTTATTTGGTCAAAGGTTAGGTATCAGTGCGTTGTTTGGTCTCGTCAATTTATAAGAGTAAGTTGATTCTATAGCAATGTTCTGTGTCTGTAAATAGTCCGGTAGTGGTTGTAATGGTGGCTCAAGATTACCTGCTGAATTCTGGACGATTTTCGAGGAGTCTCCTTTTTCTTTCTTAGTAAGCTGACTCATCTCCTATTCCTCATAAAATTCAAGATTTCTCATTGCTGGGCGCTGTCTAAGTTTCTTTAATTCTTTTTGTACAGAGCAGCCTCTATCCAGCTTCTTCACAATGTGCACATTCAAATAAAGTTTGAAATCAAAAGTCATTATAGGATGCTATGGAAATCTATTTAATTTTTTTTTTAAGTTATCATTAAAAATATTTATTTTGATTGTGGTTGTTTTCAAATTAAAAAAAAAAATTACATTTCTTTCTTTAAAAAAAATATTACTTTTTCAAATAGCAAATCATTGATAATAACTACTTTATTATACTTAAACTGTAGGTATTGGCTAAAAAAAGAAGAGTCAAGCTTTTACCAGACTTGGCTTAGGCTAATACAATAAATTTGATTATGACTAATTCATTACTGTACCAATTTATGCTTATTTTAAAATTTATTTTATAGAAATACCACATACATTAGAAGTTTAGTTATACAGTAAAGTCTCAATTACTTTTTTATTCTCTTTGCAAATAATGTAAATAAACAATTAATTTTATTTTTATTTAAAATTTAAATATGTTCTGTTATCGATTGAAACAACGAAAAACCAATTATTATCTGTGTAGGCTTACATAAGAATTGTCATCAGTTATTATTTATTATTTTTGCATTAAGTTTTCTAATTCCACTGATTATATTTTCAATGATATACACACACAATCCCTTCTTTACTCCATTAATTGAGGTTTTACTGTTATTTTTTATGGTAGAATTTTTGCTTTGCATTTATATATATATGTATATATAGGCATTCACCTAGCTAGTATCACATTTATTAGTCAAAACTGCTTGAAAAATAGAGAATTTAATAGAAAAAAAAATAAAACAAAAAAAAAAGATAACATGAAATGGGTACATGGAACTGTAGGGTGGGGAGGCGAGAAGAAGCAGCCCAGAAACTGGCTCTGAAGCTGGTAGCATCATCACAAATCCATCCTTCTTCAACCGTTCTCACAAGAACAACTCTTCTTTCAGGAGCACTGTTTCCGATTCAGAAGTCGAACAAAGTAATGTAAGTACAATATAAGAAATATGTATTAGGCAATGAGCATATTTATTAATATTTTCTTATCCTAATGTTCTTGTTGTCATGATTAAGTAAATTGGAGATTTTTATGGCACTAGTTTATTCTATTCAGTTGTAAACACGGTTTGTTTGACATTTATGAATAATCTATTGATTTATCTACATAAATGTAAAATTAAAAAAAAAAAAAATTTTGTTGTATTGTATAAATTACAAAACTTATTTTCCTTTAAATAGTGTTATAAAAATTAAAATAAGTCCCTAAATACAAAATTCTGAAACAAAGAAGATTTCAATTTACCTGTGAAGTAAATATTGAAAATTTTTGAGAATTGTAAACTAAAAAAAAGAAAATTAAAAATATTTAAATTAGTAAACATTCTTTTTGAAATACATCTGGGCAACATTTAAAATGCAATATTTTAAAAAAAATTGTTTATATTTTACATTTTATGAAGTAAAATATAAAATACCTTGCTTGTAATTTTGTATTAGTATTTTCTTTCTATGTTATCAAAATACAAAAAAAAGTTATATTTCTTTTTTTAAATACACAAAAGAAATTAATAAATTTAGAAGGTTCTTTTAAGCTATGTATCAAGACTGATTGTTTGATAATAGAATGCTCTCTCATAAAAATCGACTATTTAAGTTTTGTTTAGGTCAGTGGTGTAAAATATTTAATATCTGTTGTCATAAAACTGGTCCGACCTAATAAAGTTATGCTGTACTCAAGGATCATATCATAGGAATGGTGGAAGAGCATAAAATAAAATAATATGTGTATAATATAATTGAAAGTAATGTGTAGACTGCCAAAAGATAATTTGTTGCAAAACACTTTTTGTTTTCTTCAATATTTTTCAAGCATTTTCCAACTAACAATAAAGTAAGGTTTTAATTTATGAAATATCTTGGAAAATTCTAAAATGAAATAATTTAACAATGTGTTACCTTTCTTGAGGATTGATAATGATGTAGAGATAGTTGACTGTGATATAATATGAGAAGGAGTTAGTCTTATTTTATTTTATAGGAATTATTAACTTATTTTATTTTATGAAGAATAAATCAATGACTAACTTCTAACCTAGTAAGTATAACTTACACCTGTTAAATTTCAAGATTTCAGAGGTAAGCCATCGAAATATCTTTCAATTTTCTCTAATTTTTATTTTTTCTTTGTTTCTTTTATTAGGTATATTATCTCTTTTTAAATACGTTAGTCCATCATTGATATTTTTATTGTATCTACCATTCAGTAAAGTTCAAGAAAATGGGAAAAACTGATTTTTGACAACCTAGAAAAAATGAAATTAAGTTCTAAACTCTGAGAGATTAGATTTATACATACTAAAAAACTTTTACATAAGGATTAAATTTTTTTCCGCACAATAAATATTGACAGCAAAAAGTCAATTTTGTTGTAATAATAATAAAAGGATATTTCCTTGCCTTAATTTATTTCCTTGTTGGTGGGTAATGAATATTGTCTTTAATTATCTATATTAATTAATGAGTTGGTTATTTTGGAAAACTGTTTGCAAATATATAATTACTGAACACAAAAAAGGTAAATTTCCTACCTTCTGGCCTGTGGTATATATTATATAAAATTAGTACCTACATCTATATAATGTTAGTTCCTAATATTAATTATTTTCTTGATTATCAGTAATATTCTTATCAGGGGATGGAAAAACAATGGTTGATAAAGAACTATCAATAGGTGTATTTTATTTAAAACAAGGTAAATAAAATACAATGCATGACAGGTAATTATAATTAAAATAAAAATTTTATATATATTAAAAATATGTATGTGCAAGCAAATGATTAAATGATGTATTTGTTATAACTGAAAACATTTTAATGTATTAAAAGAAGTGTATTTTCAAGACTTGAGAATGGTTTTAGACAGGCAAATATCTTTAATGAAATAAAACAAATAGAACAAATGTTTAGACATTTGTATTGGGTTGGCAGTCCTTATATAAGTCCTTTTGGTTTTCAGGGTGAAATAAAACTCAATGTATTATAGACATAAAATTTATTTAAATCTACAATATACTGACCACTATTTAATATAACGTTTTCTCATCTTTTCACTAACTGCATAATGTCATGTTCATAGAATGTCTGGAGTTTATTGCTAAAAAACTGATCCAAGTGGTTTTTGATGTCCTCTTTCTTTTGGAATTTCGTTCCATTCATGAAGTTCTCTAGAGATAGGGATAAGCGGTAGTCACTTGGAGCTAGGTCTGATGAATAGGGAGGGTGGTGCAAAAGGTCCCATCCAAGGTTCAATAATTTATTGCGAGTAACTAAAATGAGGTGTGGGACCTAGCCTTTGTCTTGGTGGTACACAACACTCTTTCGATCATTCACAACTCTTCAGGATGTTCTTCATATTCGATGTTACTAATTATTGCTCTTCAAAGCCATATGAATGTTTTTTTGATTTAATGCCTACATAAGGAATAAATAAACAAAAACTGCTGATAGGGTTTTATTTTTTATCTCCAATAACATTTTTATAACATTTTAACAAGTTATAACATTTTTTGTGATTTTCGGGGAAAAAAATCATATGAGGGACCCAACATTAAGCCTGGAAACATAGCCAAGCTTGTGCAAATGGTTTTCTATGCTTGTGTGCGACACATTCAGGGCCATAGCAATCTCCCGCACTGATTGGGTGGGATTTTGATCAACAATGGCCTTACCATTGCTCGTTTCAATTTTATGTGGGCAACCAGACCGTTGAGCATCATTGATGTTAAAATTTCCTGAATGAAATTTGGCAAACCAATTTTTACAGGTGCGTTCAGCTAAGGCATTATTCCATAAATACTGCAAATTTTTCTATGAGCTTCTGCATCACGCTTACCTTTTTTAAAATAATACAACAAAATATGCTGATAATGAATGGTATTTTATTCCATATTCACAGTGTAATAGCGAACACAATACTAAGCTAGTTTCAACAAAAGTTAACAGATATAGTTGTTGATATATTACAAACAGGATAAACAATCCACCTTAGGGTAGGGATTAATTTATCAGATAAGAAGTGTATCATAGTGACATAAAAATAAACAGAAATACGAAAAGGACTTATTTGCCAATCCAATATACAAACAACCAAAAATAAATGGTACTCAAAAGTTTTTTCTACCACTCCAGTACAAAAAGAAAATTAATTCATAGTTTCATAAGCAGAATGGTGAAATGATTTTTGTGTGCCAGTATGTTTAAAAGTTCTAGAGAAAATGAAAAATATACATCTTTTTATTGTTTGGTTCAGTAGAAAACCTATTTATGTTTTTCTTGATTTAAAAAAATTAAGAATTTTTTTGTGCTATCAGAAAATGGCTTGAACATAAGTGTAATGTGTTAGTTTTTTTGTTACATCCTAACTGAACATAATTCAATTTGTCTGTGGTTCTATATATTTAAAGTATTTTATTTTCCAATAAATAAAAATTAAATTATTTAATCAATAATTATCCCTCCATCCATTAATAATATTAAGTTCAGTTCTTCAAATAGAATAAGCATAGCACACATTTATTACTTCACACATTTTTAAGCATTGCATTATAACTGTCATAATTTAGAGATGGAATTAAAGCTTTATATTGCCTATCTCTTCTAACAGTTTTAATTACAGTATAAAGTGAAACAAATTTTAAAAAGATGATTTTAGTGAACTCTACCATTTTATTTTATTTTATCAGCATATATGCCAAGGAAAGGCCATTGATCCTACAGTACGTATACAGTGTGCAATCAGACCCAAAAAAATAAAATAAAAAAATGTTATAGTTTAATAATTTTACTAAACATTTAATTTTATGTTCGTCTTTCTTCCATGGTTATCTTCTTGAGTGATATTTTCATAAAACAAGTAATACTTACATTTATTGTTATACAGTTATTGAATGTAACACAAATTAGTAACGTTATGTTGCTAATATATAAAGAAGAACCTATATCCCAAACTATTGCTTTTCATGAAGTATTATACAAGTTTTTTTTAATTAATATTTTAATTATATTTTTAACCTTAATGACTTCTTACTTGGTTTAAAAATAATAGCAAAACTTGTTATTATTACATTTAATTTTTAAGAAAATTCTGATATCATGAATAAAATGATTTTAAATAAAATGATTGTTTATTTATACTGTTTTATTTTAATTAATCATTGATATTGTGCTAAATTGATACATTAATTAATGTCATTGATTCCCATATGAGCAAAAGGCATCCACAAGTTTTTTTTCATTCCTTCTGATCTGCAGCAATCCTTATTGCCTCTTTCCGTGACTTAGCAAACCGTCTCAATTCTTTCTCTGCAGACCAGCGTCACGTCTCTCTTGGTCTGTCCTTCCTCCATTTACCCTAGAGGTTCCTCCATTTTAAGGCAGTTTTTCTGTAGCTCAATCTGTTTTCCTCAAAGTGGGCCGTATCTCTTTCCATTTTCTCTTCCTTATTTCCACTGTTGCGATCCTCGAGTCTCTTGTGGTTATTGATATATGCTATATTCTATTTTAAAAAATATTTACATATAAAATATTTTCAGAAGAAATATTTCTTTAATTTTTTCTATGCTTTGATTTCTATCTTCTCATAAGATGTATGTTATGTTTGGTATTATTAGAAATAATTAATTCAACTTGCTTTATTATTAATATTGAATTAGTTACATATTTTTTTAATAGATTTAATGGTGAGTAAAATTATAAAACAAGAAAGAAAGAAAAAAATAATTTTTTCCTCAGAATAATTCTGGATAATATAAATTTATATAATAGTTCTGTTTTTCATTTTTTACACTTGACAAAAATAAAAAAATTATGACTATTCGATGGCATGTTAATATTACTTGTTATTACCTCATTCAGTAATGTTATTTCTTACAATTGATGGATTATACTTATAAGACATGGATATGACCTTTTAGTTATTTTAGTTATCTTATAGAGGAATGAGTATTTTACTTCCTATGTATTGTATATCATAAACCTTGCCCTTGCCTACTGATTATCACAACCTCAACTCACTTTTAATACATTGAAGTGCTTAAGGTTACCTTTATCATTGGAATAAAGTGGGGTTGAAAGTAGACCAAGGTCTGATGACATTGATCCCTCACTGTGTGTCATTTGGTTTATCAATGTTCACAGAGTTGTTATGCTGGTAGTAGGTACACGTGTAAATATCATGTTTAGCGATAATGACAAATCAATACGAAACAATTTATGAGAGCACTCCATATTTTGCTATCGACCAGGATTGTATCAATACATTAATCAATGAAATAAATAATGAGTTAGCCAGACTTTTGAAGGTTTTTGGTGAAAATAATTTGTCCGCAATTGTTCCACTTTTGGTGGACGCTTTGACATATTTAGAAGATTCTATAAAAGTAAATCATGAACTTTCATCTCTAACGAATGAATTAAAATCTGATTTGAAATGTCTCGAAAAACAGTATGAAAAAGAAAAGTTATCAAGAAAATATCTTGAAGATAAATTATTGAAAAGGGATTATGAAAACGAAGATGAAGTAACCAGATTGAATGATGTAATTATTGACAAAGATAGCATTATAAATAAACTACGTCTTGAGATAAAACTGTTAAACGCTGAATTATTAAATAAGCCATTGGAATGTGATTCTGATATTAAAACTAAAAATAATCATTTAGAACTTGTTACTGAAAAAAACAAGCTCCGTCAGAAGGTAATTGAACTTGAATCTGCTTTAAGGAAAGCAAAATCTGAAAAAGCTGCACCTCTAATAGATTCATCTGATTCTAAACAGAGAAGTTCTATATCTGAAGTAAATGATCTTAAATCTGTTGAACTTAATAAGCCTAATGATACTTCTACTGAAGAATTAACATCTGAAATTTTAAGTATTCCAAATTTTTCTATTTCCAAATTTATAAGTTACAGGTGATGGTGTTTGGGCATGTGCGGCATTTTTTCTGCATGATGTTAATATTTATGAAAATACTTCGAAGTGTAAATAAAAAAACAAATTAGCGAGGAACCCATGTATTTAAACAACATAAATGTAATTTTAAAGTTTTAAAGCATTTAATTTTTTTTTTCAGTTTCCGCAGAGATCAAAGCTGCGCACACCAAGCGTATGGTCAAGTAAATCATCGTTGAGTACAGGTTTCAGATATCATGGTGGCAGCATAGTTCCATCAACAACACCAAGCCCTGAGTCTGGAAGGACCTATTTATTTGAAGGTGGTTATTTATTTTGATTACTGTTAGGTAATCCACTATTCCTGTTGAAACATTAAGTTGTAAATAATTTTAATAGCTGTAATTGTATCATACCCTCATCTTAATATCCACAAATCCTTTTTTTTTTTTTTTTTTTTTCATATCCCCTTTTTATTTATTTTTGTCTTGGATTTCCATTGTCTTCATAATATTCCTTTTACTGCTTAAAAGCATTGTAAGATGTATTTTTGATTTTTTGTCGTTTCTGAGTATTTTTTTTCTATATCTGTAATATAAAAGGTGATGGAGCTCACCTCAGGCTTGAGTTGACCTTATCCTCTAGAGCTTACTACTAAATTAATAAAACATCTTCATGTGAATTGTTGCCAACGTTTTGGAATTTTGGCTGGTAATAAGTTGTTGAAACGAGGGTTTGCCAATTGTTGGGACTTTTCGAAAAATGAATTTTTTCATTTTGCGACAAATTCTTTTATTGTTGATAATCTTGATTGTTTGTTACAATATGAAACAGGCTTGTAATTGTTTATCGTGAGAGCATATTTTTACCTTTAAATATTCAATATTATAATAAATACATTCATTATTAAATAAATAGAATTTTGTTTTAGATATATTCTTGAAAATTCAGAAATATCCAATGCCATACAGTTTTAAAAACTGTTCATATACTATTAGAACACAGTTACAGATGTTACATACAACAAAATGAAATTTCTATTTTAAAATAAATTATTTTATTTATTTACTATCATTTATCTATGTTCTATAAAGGTCTCATCGGAAAAGAAAGATCTACATTATGGGATCAAATGCAATTTTGGGAAGACGCATTCTTAGATGCTGTCAGTCAGGAAAGAGACATGATAGGAATGGACCAGGGACCCACAGAAATGATGGAAAGGTAAATATAAAATTAAATCATTTTATTTTATCTAAAAATATTACATTTGAAAAATAAATAACTTCTTTTTTTTATTAATCTCCTACTTGGTATCTTATGGCATGCGAGAGAGTTAGTTATCCTTCAGATAACCAAACAATTCTAACCAGAGTGGAAAGGTCAAGTACTCATTATATGGGTGCACTAGAAAATAAATTTCAATCCCCTCCCCCCAGACCAGGCTCAACCTGGCACTGTTAGACTTGAAGTTGCTAAAATGTCTTCAACGCTCTCAGCCATCAGTCCCAAAAAAAACAAAAAAAAACTTCAGTAATAATAAATTATGAATAAAAGTTTATGAAACAACATTCTAGAATATAAATAGAATTAAATTCCTCTGATTTCTAATAATATCAACAGTTGATTAAGTCACTCATATTGTCGGTTTATTGCAAAAAGTCACTAAGCACATTTTTGATAAAGGTTAACTTTCAAAAATATTTTTGTAAATTTCGGTCTTATTTATTTTTGCAAAAACATTGTAAGTGTATGAAAATGGCCTTCACCCTCTTTTATTTGCCATACATAGTTATACTGATGTTACAAAATGTCACTTAATGATTTTTTTCAATAAACCGACGATATAATAGATAAACCTTTATATAATAAGTAATAATATTGAAATCCCAATTTTTTTTTATTTATTAATTTTATGCTGAGTGCGTTTAGTGTTTTAATGTATCCTCGTTTATTATTATATTGTTATAAAACCTGATCTTTGACAGGCAACAAATAAAGGTATTATTGCAAATTTTGTAAAATAAATCCTTTGCACAATAACCTGAGCTGCATGGGATGTCATTTTAGAGATATGGGGGAAAAATTAGTTCATTAGTATCTTATAATATAATGACAAGAAATGTCTTCATACAAAATAGTTGGAGGAAGTAGACTAAAAATTATATGAATATAATAATAATAATCAAAATTACAATAGATGTTTGTGTAGTATAAATGATACATTCTGAGATTGAGAGGAGAAAAAAAAATGGAATTATATAAATATGTTTTTTTATGCTTTTAACTTTGTAAAAAAAAAAAACTTTCAGGTATAAGTGGTTGAGTGAAACTGAAAAGAAACGGCTTGAACATGAAGAAGATAGGTTACTTTCAACAATGCTATACAATCTAACTGCATTTATGCTAATGCTTAATATAAGTAAGAATGAACTTAAACAGAAAATCCGAAGGCTGCTTGGAAAAAGCCATATTGGTTTGGTATATAGTCAAGAAGTCAATCTTCTTCTTGATCAGATTAATAATCTGGTGAGTTTTATTTAATTGTATATTTTAGTATCTATATTTTTATTTAAGATTCCGGAAATATTTATTGGACTTACATAGTAAAATTTATGACATGGTATTCAATTAATCAGTAAGCTCTGTTTTCTAGTCTGTCCTTATTTACTTAGAAATAATTTTAGTTTTTATTCAGTTTTAACTCTTTACAACATAAAAAATAAGTATCCGATAATAATTTTATAATTTATTAATAGAGTTTTGACGCATTCAAATGATATAAAGAACAAATATAAATTTCTAAACATTATTTGCTTGGTAAATTTGAAGTTTAGTATTTTTCTGTGTATTTTTAGCAAGGAAATGATATAGATCTGAAACCAGTGGCATCAAGATTATCACAAAGGCATACATTCACTGTTCATTCTGGAACTGATTCAAGTGGAGAACTTCTTTTCATGGAAGTGAGAGAAGATGGAATAGCTCTTCGTGGAGTAAACGGTGTTATGCTGCAGCGATGGTGGTATGAACGTCTTGTAAATGTTACTTATTCACCAAAGACCAAAGTGCTATGTTTGTGGAGAAAGAACTCTGGTCAGACTCAACTCCATAAATTTTATACAAAAAAGGTAATGTCTTATTATTCATTTTCTATTACATTATTATGAGGTTATATATATATATATATATATATATATATATATATATATATACTTTCCTTTTTTCCCCCTAAAAAATATTTGGAACTATCCACATATTATGTCACACTATTTTAAACCATTTTTATTATTCATATTATCGCAATTCCATATTCTCTTAGCCCCATGGAATGTAATCCATGCAGGAAAAGGGGATCTATCCCACCAATTTATTCAAATATCTGTTCCACATCCTAGGAGCTAAGAAGAAAAAAAAACTAAGGTGTGTGCTTTAGACCACACAACAGAAGTGACAACATTAGCAAGGCGAGATTAATAATAGACCTACAAACATTCTGTTTTATATAAATTGTTTTAAAATTTAATAAAAGCAAGCAGTTTTCGTATTGAAATGTGGTTCATTTTATTACAAAACCAAGTTAGTTTTATCATTTTATTTCCAGTGCAAAGATGTTTATTACTGCATAAAAGACTGCATGGAGGGTCGAGGAGGAGGAAAGACGGGCGTTGAACCAGGAGGTGAATTCCCTGTTGAAGATTTGAGCTCTGGCGAAGGAGGTCTTCTCCATGTTTGTATGGAGGGTGTCGGCCTTCTGTTTGCCAACAGCAAGGTGAGCTTTAGCATGTCTTGGTCATTTCCTCATTACCTTACATTAGATCTTAAAAATATTTATTTATGAAAAAAAAAACATAAAAAAACAAAGAGAATCAAAATTTAATTAAGCATTAAAAAAAAAAAAAACAATAAAAAAACTCCTCTTTGTAAAGTAACTCGATAGACTATATTCATAAATGCATTTTTAATCAAAGATCTGATGTTTTTAAAAGATGATAAAATATTGTTGATTTAAATGTACTGATGATGTTTATTTGAATAATTGTTTATTTTTATATCTGAAATCAAGGACCACTCAAAATTTCCTATTAATGTCACTTAAATGTGCTATATTTCAATAGGTTTAAAACAAATAATTCGAAAGGTTTAGAATTCTTTTACAATCACCTTTATTCTTGTTTTATATTTTACCCGATTAAATTTGTCGATGTTGTCTTTTTATTATTACTATACATTTACTATAAAACTTATATTTTGGCATGATTCTTTGGTTTTATATTTATCTTTAAGTGTGATTGTCTCTCTTTATTTACTTATTTTTTTAAGACAAGTCTATTATTGAATTATTGTAGTTTTCGGAAGGCTCCATAACTTTTTGGAACTTTATTCTCTTCTTTATTACCCGCTCGAATAATTTTCTATTTTTTCTCTATTTTTTATATACTTTTATTATCTTTCTATATTTATTCTATCTCTAACTCTATTTCTCTATTTCTCTGTCTATCCTTTTCTTTTTATTAACACATTGTTTCTATGTTTTGAATAAACTTATACGTGATGGTGTTTAATATACCAATTCGGCAAGTCTACGCACAAAGTTTAAGGAACTTTTGAGATGGTCCTTCAATTTTCTTTTGTTTATTTTTCAGTATATTGAGTTTTCTGTTGATCTTTATACCCTTACATATTGTCCATTTCTCTGTTTTTCCTTCTCCTTCCAAAATGCGACCCGGACATTGGACTTGCTCAGGATTTCGAGGTATTCATCAACATAGTTTGCCTTCCGTTTGTTTGTTGTAGAGCGATATGTTGTTTGTTATAGATAAATGTTTTGTTTATATTATTGTTTGAAGGGGAACAGTTTTGTTCCTTGTATTGTTTTATTTAGTAATCTTTTAGTGAACCAACCTTTTTAAAGCATGTATGCACTTAGAATAGATGTTGGACCACTGTTATAGTATATTATGTTTATTTAAATATATCAAATCCATGACATCCACCATCTCACCAGTGCCTTAAGCTTTGAACAGTAGTTTTTATTAATGGATAATTTCAACATTTTTTGTACATATATATGTTTAACTGTTGTTTTGGATAGCTATTAACATTTTTATTATATATATGTGCATGAAATTTTCATAATCCTTCTCCTTTTTTGAATTTTATTACCTATCCATCTTCATTTATGTTATGAGCTAAGCATCATGAGCTTTGTAGTTTTTTGCTAGTTTTCGATTTATATTTTGGAAGCATTCACTTTTTAACAATTTTTCACATCTCATTCACATCATGATCCGCCCCATAGATATTAATAAAAAAACACATTTGTTAGAAACTAAATGAGTGACAAATCTAGTAAATATCTGATATAAAATAGGATAGCTCTGTGATAATGGTTTTAATAGAAATCAATTAAAATAAAATACAAAACGTAGTTGGCTTTTAATTACAGTGCACTGATTGTAGTCGAGCTTTTTTTTTTGTTTGTTTATTAAGTTATTTTCAATTAATTCTGCGAAGCAAAAGTAATAAAATATGCTTTGATTAGTTTATTAATATATCAATTAAAATAAATTTAAAAAAAAAATCATTGATACTAGAATAAATTGAATCATTAGAGCCCCATGCATGCTCTTAAGCACTGCTTCTCATCAACAACCACTTTACCTGTAGTAGACTTGGAATGTTTTCCTTCCACACGTAGTTTTTGTGTTCGTCCGAATAAATTAACACAATTGTCTACTAGTTTTGGAATAATTTATTTAATCATGTTTTTATATAAGGGAATTCAATATAGCTCTTCGTTATTGAACTCTTCCAGGGGTGCTACAGGTATGTAAGAATATTATTAATCATTAGAAAAAAAAATTATCATTTGATCAGCAGATTACAAATAATTAAGAAATCAAGAAATTTAACTATTTAATAACAAGCCTTTTATTATTTCTAATTTGAATCAAACCTCAGTGAAAATTTTAAATAAATTTTTAAAAACCAATAATTATTTATTCGAATTCATTTGAGACATACTAACACATTTTCTTTGAAACCTTTCATGGTCATTTTTCTCTGTTCTGCATGCATTCAAGAATTATGTTAGTGTAAATATTTTTTTTTAATATCTCCATGTTGCATAAAAATTGTTTCAAATTTGATGTTGCATATTGATTTTATCTTCGATTTGTGTATTTTATTAATTGTAATAGCTTTGATCTATTTACTTAGTGCTTCATTTTTCATATATTTAAATTATTATTATTCAATAAATGTTATGAAATCTTTCTTCTCATTGCAGTTTTTCATTCGCTTGGAGCACATAAGGAAATGTTTTACTCAAAAAGGAGGGATATTTATCTTGGAGCAATTCAGTAAGTAACCTTATAAAAGGATGTTTAAAAAAGTAAAAAAAATAGATTGAGAGTTCACCTTCTCTAGTGATAGCAAAAAACTACCAAATTGGTCAGTATCATATTTTTGGAAAAACTAATTTTAATTTTCTTGATCAATCCTCTCCATTCAAATAGTTAATTGATTATTCACATAAAACTGAATGGACTCTTCCCTGCCATATCTTTGTGTATTTCATAATTGATAAATAATCCTCTAGGCTCAAAGAAAATTAATTTTTTTAAAATTTTGTTCATAAATCGAGATGCTACCACAACTTCCGCAGTCATTATAAAAAGAAAAAGAAAACAGTCCATCGATGGACAAATAATTGACTTACTGCTATGAAACTTGAGCTTTTTGGCAAGGGTTGAAACTTTTATAGAACTTGTTTTTCAAAAATTCTATTTTAACAGTTTCTATGGAACTTTTTATGAAAAAAAATTCTTAAAATAAAAGGTCTGAGAATTTGTCTATTGTAAAGTTCTCGATTTGTGGCAAAAGTTTAACTTTTATTTATTAAGTTCTTAAGAAAAGGAATATTAAATATAAATAAACACTAATCAGGCTTAGTTTAGAGTTATAATTTATCTAAATGAATTACTTGTTTCTAATGTGGCATTTATTTGAGTAGCTAAGAATAAAAGTAATATTTTAGATTGATTTTTTGTCAAAGTCTACAGAAATTTTAAATAAAAGTTCTGTTAAACCTTTACTTGAAAAGTTGTATAGGAAAACGTTATAGTTCCAAAATAACATAAACAAATTTAAAATAAAGATTCCAGTTATACCTAAACTGTGAAAAAATAAAAGTTAAAATTTCATTTCAAGCCCAGTTTTTTGGGAACTACATAGTAAGACCTAATGCTTTTTCAAAATAGTGATTTTAAAAACATCAAATCTTGTGAAAAGCCTTTATTTTTAGATCTTGCTACTTAGGGCGGGATGGTTGAATGGACTAACACGATGTGTAAAACACATGTTGCCCGACAACCTTATAAACCTAAAAATTTTAATTCAAATACCGGTGCCAAAGTGTCTCTTAATTTTGCCATTAATTTCCTGCCCTCTCCTGGGACCCGGGAAAAACTTCATATAGCTGAAAAAATGAGAAAGGAGAAAACAAGAAAAATGAAAAAAAATCTTGCTTCTTGCTGAAATCTTACTGATGTTTTAATATTGAGTAAAGTATAAATATTTTAATAGTTAATAACTTTTTATGATTAATGATTTTATGGTTAATAGTTATTACCTTTTTTTTTCATTTTATTAATTTGAGAATTCCATATTATTTTTGTGTTTTAGACCCAAAATCACGACAAGTTATACAGCGAAAATACAGGTCATCAATGGTCAGTACTACATACTTCTATAGTAATGGTTCCTGTAGCACTTTTTTATTTCCTTTTTTTTCTTTTCCTTAAGTTATTTTTTTATTTAATTTATTTTTGTTATAGGCTGCCAGTCTTATTTTTAACATTCACCGAGTAATTTCTATAGAGTACACAAAGCAGTTAGCTCGTGATATTTGATGAACACCATTTTAATTTGTTTTAGTATGTGTTATATATATTTTTTTATTTCCTTTATTTACTTTTTCTTTTCAATTTTTATGATATTATTTCCCTTATTGTTTGAAGGGGAAAAAGGCTGTTAAGAAACAATTTTTTTTTTTTATTGTTTCATAGTTTTGTTTGTTTACTTTATTTATTTATTTTTTATTTCACTGTATAATTCAAAGTAGAAAAGTATTATGTATTGTACACCTGTCCCTCTGTTTGTCACTGTAAATCACATAGTTTAATGTCTACTTAATCTAGCATATTTGCTAATGATATAAAAATCAGTGATTTTCAGAGCCTAGGATCACATACATTTCTAGAATGCAAGAGACACAACTCAAAAAGTTAATTTGTATAGAACTAATACTACAGCTACGGGGTGTGATAGATCAGTTTATGAGCTGCTTTCTTCAGTCCAATACATGAGGGTTGCCTATTTTAGGCAGAATTGCTCGATTTGACTAACTCCTGAGGAAATTTTGATTTGTTGTTTAGGGTTTAGAGGCATAAAATCTCAATGTCATCAACACCTATCTAATCTTCCTTTAAATTATTTCAGTAATAAATTATTATGGGAAGAAAAAAAAAACAACTCAAATTTAAATTTTGTTTAGTAAATCATTATCTTTAAGAAAATGTATCACCATTTTTATTTTAACTTCGTCATTATTTAAAACTACTGATAATTTTAGTATGAGTCCCAATTCGGTTACAATCAATAAGTAATAAGGACACTCTTGGAGAATAAAAATTTTTGAGTTGTGGCACTTTCATTTTGAATGTGCAATGTACATGATCGAAGGATTTGAATTATTTATTAAATGATGTTCAAACGCATCATCATCAATAGTTTGAAACCACATAGCTGAAATTTTCTCAATTTTTTCAAGACATAAAAGAAGTATAAAAATCGAATTTGCATGTTATTGAGGGATGTTTTTTAAAAATAGCAATACCTAGAAAGTTATATGATAGAAAAAGAGCAGAAATAAATTTAAATTAATTGTTATGTGTCAAATTTAAGAAAAATTAATAAAATAAATCTAAATCAATGCTTTCGAAATTATGTGGTTTCATTCTATTACCAATGACAAGCTACAGTGAACTTGTTTTATCCCAAAACAAACTTATTTTCTTGGTAAGTTAGATAAGTTTCAAACAATGTTTTTTAATTTACCAGGAATGTTTACAGTATTTGACATATCACCTTCCCTAGTTCAGTACTTACCAACCATAACATGTATAGTAATTTTTCTTTTTTGATTTTATCTATTCTGTTATAATTGAAGTATTTATATATTGCATAAATAACACTTTTTTTTCAATTTGTAATAATTGTATGCATTGGTGTCATATTATTCCAAAAGAACCCGGTAGAGATTGCCTAGTGTCACTGTCTATAAATTAGTTTGTCACCATGAGTTTGCAATTAATTTAAACATTTAAAATATCAATTAATCAAGAACAAGCATTGCTTTAAATTTATAGATTTTATTACTAAATTATTTTTTTTATTTTTAAAATAAAGTTTTTTCGAAGTTACAGTTAATCCTATTGAAATAAGTATTAAAACACTAGGAACGTATATATAATTGAATTCTTATTGCTAATATTGGATATAATTATTATTCTTCAAACAGGATCATTCAATTAGTATAATGGTAAACTGGATGTTTTATTTAATTATGTATACAATAAATTTATTAATAAAATAAGCCTTTAGATATTGTGAAAAAGAAAATCATAAAGACTTCCTTCAAGATATTATTTTTAGACTTCATCATTTGATAAGAAGGTTATTTTATTTTATTTTTTTATTTGTTTCCATCCTCCCTGCCACTATGGCAATATGGGTGTATGCAGTAGTGTGATGTTAAGTATTGCATAACAACACACTACTGGAATTATAACATCATACAATATTCAAGGCTGTGCATACAGCTAGTTCTTTTACATTATTATTATTTATTTTTTTTTTAAGAAGGTTATCTTAGCAAATGATGAAGATCTAGGCTATATGATGGAAAAATTCAATGCTTTTTATCTATATTTCAGCCATAAATTAAAGACTATCCCCTATTCTCACACAAATCCAGTTCCACTCTTCCTTAGATTGGCCATCAGTAATTGTTCAATAGATTTTAAAAAGCTAATCAAAATTAATTTAATTATAAAATGAAAAAGTACATATGTAACACTATTTCTTTTTTTCTTTTTTTTTTTTAATAAAATGTTTATATTTATGTATATAGTATTTTTAAACAATTTTAAGAGGATATCTGTCCTATTGATCAAAGGGATTGGTGTATAAATAAATACATTCATTCAGTTTTTTTTTTAAACTATGTTGTTAATATGTTATACAGATTATTTGAAATTAATACATTTAATAATGGCCTTTATTTCCTTCATCGATTTATTTGTGATGGTTTATTATAGAAATAATTTATAGAATTTATTGCCTAGAAATTACAATAGTTAAACATATTAATAATCAATTATCATTTATGGTTAATGAAAAAAAATTTTAGGCGGACCAAATTTGCTATTCCGTGTTATGTGTCTTCTCTTACATAGCCGCAGGTCAAGACAAGAAAACTCAGCGGAAGAAAGTACCACAAGCATAAATTTGTTGATACTGTACAAAAATGTTGCCATAGTTTTGAAAATTATTGTACACATTTTTTTATGGTGATATATTTCATAAACTGATGATATTTTAGGAATAATATTGTTTTACATATAAAATGTGATTGACAATAGTCCCTCTCTTGTATATTAAAATGTTAATATTTATAGTATACTAGAAATTAGGAAGCCAAAATATTTTTAAAGTTATCACTAATAAAAAATTAAATAAAAAAAAATTGATGAATCTCTTTTATAAGTATATATAAAACATGTTTAACATATAGAGATATGATGAAAGCTTTAAATATATAAGTTATGAATTTGTAAACTATAGACAGTAGATTCTCCCTTATCTGGTGATACTGGGACCTATGAGGTATGGGATAAAGAATATACTGGAGATTTTAATTAAAACTATAAACTGCATATTAGTAATATCATATAAAAAGTTGGTTGGTGTGTTATTAGTGATGTATTTGGTTAAAAAATAGTTAGTTTTTCATTGATTTTATTACAATAATCCTGTGAGTAAGTCGTTTATTTTAATTATGCATATTTCACTCCAGTAGTTCAATGGCTGATTACATAGATGTGTTATTCAAATATTAACATAGTTTTAAATTTAATTACAATAAAACAGTTTATTTTTTTTATAAATAAGAAAAATAAAGGAAAAACAAACTTCTTAGATAAAACAGTAACATATAACAAAATAAACCTTGCCCTGTTATTAAAGGCTGTCTCTATTCCTGTTCTCTCACTGTTCCTCGGATCCGCCTTCAGAAACTATTCAAGGAACACCTGATGTGATTAAAACAAAGAACCTTAAAAATAAATTACAGAATCAAACAAATTTTTAACTATAAAAAGAATTACTGAATCAGATTGATAAAATCAGATTTTCAAATAAAATTTTATCAGATTCATAAAATAAAATTTACATTAGTTTTAATATAAAGCTACCTTTATCACATGGCATCCTCAATTAATCAAATTACTTCTCAGTAATTTGTCATGACCAGTATCAATAAGATATATATTATCGAAAAGATCGATTGCTTATATCGTAGTGTGTTCTGCATTAATCTAAAATAAGAAGAAGAAAAACGAAGTAGTTATAAAAATCTCTTGCAGCCTTCTAAATTCTGCCATTCGAGGCATGTGCACCCTTTGCAACCCCATTATTATTTCCATTCCTGAATAGGATTATTGTAATTCTTTTATTGAGACACAATTACTTGTAAAGAATTAAATTTATATATTTTTTTTATGGAACTTTGGAAAACCTAGATACAATGAAATTTAACTAAATTGACTACCCATATCTTCTAGTTTTTGTTAATAAATCAGAGACATTTATTTTGTCGAAGCAATATTGGTCTTTGTTGGATCGCTGAAATAATTCTATTAGTATTAAGATGCTTGAATAAAATAGAAGACTTTCACTGAACGCTTAGAAATGTTTTTTCTACAGTTTCCTTATATGAAAATAATTTTTTTAATGTTCATTAATATAAAATATATTAATAAATAAAACAGATTCCATATTATTTACTAATTTGTAAAATATTATTAACAATAAATGTGTAGTACCAGCTGTTGTATAAAATTCTAACTTTTTATTTCAAAATGTTATCTTCTAAAAATTGGAATTTGTAAGCATAATTGTTTCTAACTTGGGCATTTGTATAGTCAAATTTTACAGCAGGTTGGTAGATACAGATGCAATGAGGGGGTGATCAGCCAGGGTCACAGCCCAGGTATCCAGGCACTCACTCCAAAGGGGATTTGGCCAGGAAAATAAAATCTGGGACCTTTGGTTTCTCTCCATGGTCCTAGGTAGACTAATTTCATATACTTATTGGTTGAGTTTGCCATTATCAACTCATGGTAAAGGTTATAGGAATTTTCTTCCTCTTTCGGTACCAATAAAGAGATCACTAGATAAGAGAGAGTTTTCTGTGATTGCATTCCAACCCCTATGTAAGTGATCCTTAAATGTGCTAAATATTTGTTATTTCTGTTTAATTTATTATAAATGTAAACATATTTCTATGTGTTCAAACTAAAACCATCGTTCTACACACCAAGGTTGTGCCTATACCTTTAGTATTTTAAGATTCCTTATCCTAATAATTACTGTTATCAACTGCAAGTGTTAAAAATTGCAATTTCATGGCTTCGAAATTAACTTCACATAAATATCTATGCTATCATCAGGTATATCATAAATCAGTTTATTTTTTTTCCAAACACAGTATATATTCTCAATAAAACAAAATAAAAAAATATCTTTAATTAAGAATCTGAGACACATTAACTGAATAACTATTTGAACCTTTTTTAACTGTTACAAGCTTACCTATATGTCTGATGATATTAATTGCATTCTAAAATTTTAGGATATATACATTCGCGCCAAGTGATATTTCATAATGATATTTAAAATACATTCCTAAGCAATATTAATAAAAGCACTGTGCTAATCCTGTGTATTATCCCATATATGGTTTTGTAATTAGTAGTTAAGTGTTATGTGATTTTTATAGCGTGATTTATTATGTCATTCTGTTATTAATAAACTGTATGTAATCAAGATATTGTAATATTGTATATCAGAGTGGCAGTATATATATTTTCAAGTTGATTATGGTTTGTAATGAACTTCCTATAATGTTACATATCAAAATAATAAAATATTGCATAGTCCTTGTTTTTATTTTCATTTTTAATCATTTCCATAATAAAATAAAAAAGTCCTGCAATGACTTCATAGAGTGGCTTAATTTGTGATCTAGTGATGTCTTGGGGCAAATGTGTTTTACAATGCAAAATATATACTATTGTTATCTTGTTAAAGGGGGGAGAAATTGATGGAGTTCATCCTAGAAATATTGGCCAAATTATGGTTCCCATACCAACAAAGTTTACTCATTTCCTATCAAGAGAAAATTTGATATTTAAATTATTTGTCATAATTTTTTTAAAAAGATTGACTTGGTTGTTGGTGAAGAAGGGTTTTTTATCCCTTGATGTAATAAATAATAATACTTATCACAATATAAGGGAAACAAATTTCTACAGAACTATTACTAAAAAAAAGAAAATCTGCAATAAAATAATCTTAGAGAAAATCTGTAAATCAGGTAAGAATATTACAATAATATATTTTGATAAAGATTCTTCCAATTTTAATAATATCATTGATGATCATCTAAAACAAATTGTATCAATGTGGCGAAAATTGTACATAAAAGGTATTTTGTTTTATCAAATTAACTTTTTTGGTTAACATTAATATTAAAAACCTGAACAGATGTAATTTAATTTTGTTAGTGAAAGAATGTTCCATTACATTCCATATAATCCTTACAATTAACAAGTTTTTTAATGTCTCTAATTAAAAATTGACATATGGATTAATTAGGAAATAAATTATTTGACATATATTTCTCTTGAATCTCCTGTTTTGAGTACTCAGCTTTTTAGAAAATAGCCACACTCTTAAGAATAGTTTGTTTAAGAGATTGGTTTGAAATGTACTGAAGAATTTTAATATTTAAAAATCAGAGATTTTGCATGGCCTTCCACTTATTAGTATTTTTTTATACATAACTTTGTTTAGGCTTTAAGGCGTAAAACCCTAGTCATCAATGCCTTAAATCGATGCATAACTTTTGATAAACTTCAGAACAAATTATTATTGAAACCACTCTTATATTTTATTAATGTCACTCCCAAAACTGATTTTTAATGTGACAACCAGATACTTAGTGTAAATAATTTATTTATTTTTCAATTAAAAAAATGTTAAAATTAAATAAGTAGTTTTTCAGAAAGGAAACAAAATAGACTCATTAGAGATTTAGATACAAAAATATATTCATAATTATTAAATTTATATTATAAATTAATATATTAAGAATTATAATAATTATCAGTAATAGATAATTTATACACTTCTTCTTCCTCCTTGTGCCTTTCAGCGTGAGTATTTATAATCAGTATATATATATTTTTAAAACCATCTATCAAAATTAATGTATTAGGATATTATGGGTTTAAAGAAGGTGTTGTCATAAGGTTACTAGGAATGATGAGCTCCTTTCCCTCTCTTTATTCTAATACTAAACTAAAAATTTATGTCTTTTTTTTTCTCCTTTGAACCATTTTGTTGAACTCCTCTTCCTGTTATCTTGATATCACAGGAAATGTGTGGTAAAGAAAGTCAGATCAATACTTTTATGGGTTTTATTTAAGTTTACTAATTTATTTCAAGACCCTTATTTTTAAAGTGAAACCCGAAGAATTTTTCTGGAAATCAAGATAATTATTGTTTATATAAAAATGCTCTCAATGAATCCGAAGGTAGAATTTTTTTTTTTTCTAAAATGAACTAAACTATCAAAAAAAGAGGAGAAAAAGTAAGTTCATTTCGAAAATTGTTGTTAAATAGAATTTTATTTAGTTCCAGAATATTTTGAGATCGTAGGAATATTTAATCCACTTTAAACCGTGCCTCAAACCACAGTAAAAAAGGAAATGAACCCATATTGTCTAATTCAGGAGTCTCCAAATTTTTTGGCTCACAGGCCACATTGAGACCTCCACCAAAGTCCCGCGCGGGCCATGGCTAGTGATGAAAAAAAAAAATCTTATTTTATAAATGTCACTTCGGCTGCGAAATGAGCTTTCTAACAGAAAAAAAACAAGCAATAAATGTTGCAGTAACTGGTGTGAAATTTGCTAAATTTTATATTTTTTAAATAGTTTTTCAAATTTTACAATCTTATCAAAGAAACTTTCATGGGGTGGATGGAAAGTGATTGCGAGCTGGATCCAGCTCATGTACCTTAGTTTAGAGACCTCTGGTTTAATCTATTTGTAGATGGTATCCACTTTAAAAAAAAATTGAAAAAAACAGTTTTTCTGCGGTTATTTAAGATCTGTTAAAAATTTGTAATACTTACTAGATTTGCATTTTTTCGTATCCTCCACCTTTTTTTTTTTTTTATTGAACCATAATCAACCTTTTACATTTCAAAAATGACTCTATTTAAATTATTTTTAATTAATATTAATAAAAATAATTTCTTAAAACAATATTGGTTTTTAGTAAAGATAATCAAATAAATAATTTTTCCCATTTAAATAAGAAGTTTGAAAAACCACATTATATTTCATTATTTGTTTTATCTTAATCTATTTACTATAAAGTTAGGAAGTTCAGTTTTTACATTGTTTTCTCAACATCTGGTCCCATGGATAAGTCCAGTTTAACTTAGAATTCCATTTGTTCTATAGGCTAAAAATATATTTCAGCCTCACTAAGTTTCAGAGAGCACAACAAAAAATAAATAGAAAATGAATCTATACCACCCACTAAAACCCAGGAAGTGTCTTAAGTTCCGTGCTTTGTAATGGGGAATTGTTTCAAGTGCAATACTAGTGCCAATTTGGACTGAGTGTGCCTCAAGAGGATGGATCCACAACTGATATAACAGAATAATTACCACCCACAGCTGGACTCCAAGCCAAAACCAGGAGCATATGGGAACAGTGCTTTACTCACTGAACTATCCCACTCCATTTTAAATAGTGCAAAAAGTTCTCAATAAACTGTACCAGACCCTTCAACAGGTGTTAGTAAAAATTTAGAGGTTAAGTACAATCTTGTCTTAAATCACCTCCTTGTAAAATCACTTCCTAGAAACAGTACTTTTTTTATCATGTACTGGATCCAAGAGCCCTCCATGAATACAGATACCAATTTATTATCTATAAAAAAAAACGTATTTAATTAATTAATATATTATATATATTTTATATTCAACCTTCCTCGTTTCTCAGCATAACGGTTTTCAGAAAAAGCAAAATGCACAAGGTATAATAAAGTATAGCAATTTATTTATTGAAGTATAATTATTTTTTAGGAAATGTACGGTGACTGAAATTTTGTATGTTCAGAATATAACTAATAAAGTGGAATTGTTCTGCCATAGAATTCAAAAAATATGTATGGCCTTGTAACACCAATTATATTTAAGTATGGAAGCACTGTTACTCATTATGGACAATGGAGAAAACTTTTTAAAAATAAAGTGACAGACTTATAATATACATTTTTATTATATAAATTTAATTTACATAAATTATTTAAATACACAAACAATATACACAAAATCGACATATGCACATGAAGCTTAGTGGTTTTTCTAATCTATAATTATTATGTATATTGTGACAATATAAGGGGAAATATACTTATAAATAAATATATAGATATATATTTATGTATAGATATATGAATGTTGAACACGATAATAAATAGAAAAAATTTGTAATTATTTGTCATAAATATATATGTATATATAAGAGCAATTAAAACCACTAAATAAAAATCTTATAGTGTGTTCATGTTCTACAACATGAGAATTCAATTGTATCAGCCTTTTCCCTAAATAGGGTTGAGAGGTTCGCCAATTCAACTAAGACTATTATTACTGTATACTGTACACTTTATAGTCATAACAAAGAGAAATAGAGCGAAGAACTGCTCCGCTGTACTCTCTGCCCAAAGTAAAAAATAGTCCATTTATTTTTAAGACTTAATTTTGTCTTTATCCACTTATTAAAAATTTCACTTTTTATTTTGAAGTGCATTTGAAAGCCAGTCCATTGCGGAATCTAATCCTTCTCCTTTAACAGCAGAAGTCTTGAAAATTTGGAATGTTCTATTTTTCAATTGGTCTAAGCCAAGGGCCTGATGAACCTCTGCAACACTCAAACAACCTTCCATATCCTGCTTGTTGGCTAGAACAACAAGAATAGCTCCTTGCAGCTCTTCTTCCTAAAAATTAGATAAATTTTACTTTGACAGGCATAAATATTTAAAAGCAGCAAAGCAGCATAAACATACCCAAACTGAGCGATCCATGATTAATAATAATAAATTTCATTGCTTAAAAGTAAAAAAACTTAAACTAATGAGTGCCTTCCAGATTAATGATTTGGATGATAGTCCCACAGAGCTTTATCCTTTTTTGATCTCTAATACTAAATATTGCCTATTGGGACTGATGAGTATGCTGGGTGTTTAAGCAACTCAACATAGTTGAGCAGCTGTGCAGTTTTATTGTACTTCTCTCTTCTTTATAAAATCCCACTGAGCCAAAATATTCTGAAAACCTCCGATGATTTTGTAATGAACTATAATAATTTGAAACCCTCTCCTATACTTACATAATCAATTTTGAGATTGAATTAAAATATGTTGGATACCATAAAATGTTTACAGTTGGTGATCTTTCTTAAATGTTTTATCTATCTCACAGTGCTTTAAAGAATTATAAATATGCTAATAATCTATGTAATATAACATATTAGGAGTATTCAAGCAGCTTGTGATAAATGATTAATGTTTTATCATGCTAAGCAGTCATAAGCATGCTAACCAACTCCAACTGAATTCTAGGAAAAAATAATGAATCCTGTTTTAAGAGATATAATTCAACTAAATTAAAAATGTTAGTACTCAGTGGATGCAGAATTTGATGCTCAACAGTTTTGATTCTATGAGTTTTTAAAAAATATTTCAAGCCAAAAAATGGAGATATAGAGCAAATTTTCTTCCTGCATCAGTGGTGCAAAGAGGTGTTGCCCCAAATGGATGATACCAGATTTAAGCAGATAGTGAGGGTTGATAAATACCAGTTTAATTTCGTATTAAACGAAATTCAAGACCATCCTGTCTTTCTACCAAGACAGCACCCAATTTCTGTCCAATTGTATGTGATGTTGTATAGACTGGGAAGTTCTGGAGAAGGTGGCAGCATGGTGAAAATTGCTAATTCATTTGGGCTTGGTGATTGTGGGACAGTAACCGTTATGACCAAGCGAGTGTCTTGATAGAGAAAGAGTTCACTTATATTTTTTGGCTAAGAAAGGAGGAAAGTCATATTTTAGTGAATGAAATATTTCAAGAATGGCCATATCGTGTTGAATATGTTGATGGGACAGAAATACAATTGGCTGAAAGACTAACAACTGACCCAGATCCTACTCTGGACTGCAGAAATCTGGTATTAAAGCCTAGATTGTTAGCGACTGGAGATTGAAGGTCCGCTACTTGGTGGTTGGCTATCCTTATAGTGTTCACGTTGAAAAATAGATGGGAACTGTCAATTTAGCAAAAATCCCAATAGTTTTTTCCTAACGAATGGAGTGGCTTGGTAGTGACAGTGCCTACAAACTTTCTTCCACAGTAATTATTTCATTAAAAAAAAGAGGGTCAATCAGTCCTATAAAGAAAAAGACTTTAATCAAGTGTTTTCAAAAAACCGAGTTAGGGTTGAGCATTGCATAGGACTGCTTAAAGAAAAGTCAAACAGCCTAAAAAAACAAAACATCAAAACCTCACTACAACCTTCTCCATACATTTACAAAATTAGCACCACTATATAGGACACCAGACTGCATTAAAATCAAGTGTGCTAGTGGACATATTTAATATACATATCTTAAATACAACACATTTAAGGTGTGTATACACATATATATTATCAAAACTACACAATAAAAAATCAAAAACACTTTTTATTTCGCATGTACCTAGTCCTTTCATAAATATTGTTACAAGAGAATTTATACAGATTTCAACAGAAAAAATAATTGTTTCAAAAACTTTATTATAAAAAAAATGTATATCTATAGAGAGTAAAAAAAAAAAAGAAATTACTCAAAATGTCTCCCTTTTGCCTTAATACAGGCATTTAATCTCTGTGACCAGCCATCAATAGCACTACGCAGCACTTCTTGGAGAAAGCGCTCAACTGCTCAGACCTGAGATTGTTTGAGGCTTTCCAAGTAAGGGTGTGCTCTGTAGCATGCCATCCTCTCCAGTTCGGACCAAAGCTGATAATTTAGTGGGTTGAGATCAGGGCTTCCTGAGGGGCAATCCGAGGCAGAGATGAACTCTGGAATGTTCTTTTGCAGCCACTACTGAGTTGACTAGGCCTTGTGAGTAGGAGTGGAATCCTGCAGGAAAACCCAATGATTTCCAGCAAACAGAGTATCATTTAGAGGCTTGAAAAGAAGTTCCAAAATATCGTCCTGATAGTTTTTAGCGGCTGTTTTAACTCCTTATCACAAAAATGGAGCTTTATGGTGCCATCAAAGCAAACTCCCTACCAAATCATCAATGAGGAAGAGTGATGACCTCTTTTCACTCTTCCAATGACTTCCTGGGCTTCTTTAGAGCTGTGTGGGTACACACAATCATTTTGGAGCTTTAATTTTTCTTCAATTATAAAAATTTTCTCAACGCTAAACAAAATCTTTCGATGAAGACCATTGGTGTAACGGCCAAGGAGCACTTTGCATCTATCCACTCTAATCTCTTTTAGGGAAGTGGTTAGCCTTTGTCCTGTCATTCTTCAAACTGTACCCATCCTAAGGTCACTTCCTATTAAGCAAGACATTGATCTGACAGATTCCCATTTCCGAGACATGATTTGTTGTTTTCGAATGGGTTTTCTTCTGAATCAAGCAGCCATTGCTCTCACTGCTTTGCTGTTCTCACAGTGCAGGGACGGCCTGGTCGAGGTCTGTCACATACAGGGTCTCATTATATCTATTTGTAGTGTGGTACACGAATAAACGGCTGGTACCCAAAGGTTTCAAAGTGTTGAAAATCTCTTACCTACATTTTCCAACTTTTTGTAAGGGGATCTCAGCTATTCGGTTTTCTTTATCAACTCACTCCATGTTAACTGAGCGAAAGAAAAATACAAACTAATTGGGATTATTATCCTGACATGTAAAGAAAATAACCTGATAGAGGTAAGGATTATCTAAATAATAAGTATTTATGGCAGAACGAGGTGAAATGTACATTTTATCTTAAGTGCACTATTTATATAAAAGGGTAGAAAAAAGACATTTAGACTAGTGTTTTTTTTTGTCTATGGTGAATTCAACCTTTAGATACTTTGGTCAACCTCATGGCCCATTGAAATTTTACTGTATTTTTTATTCTTTTTACTATATTTGCAAATGTGCTACAGATAATCTAGCTAACTTGTTGACTTTTTGTTTTTCATGATTTCATGATTCATGATTTAAACAAGAGATCTCTGGACCACTTTCTTTTTAATCTATTTTGACCGGGTAACAGAAATGAGGAAAGTGATAGAAGAAAAATTAATTTGGTCGTGAGCTGAAAATTGAAATGTTATTATTTGCTTTAAATGTAATATTTTACTGAATATTTTACTTTAAATTTTTATTTTATATATGGTATGATTTGAATTTAAATAAATCATGGTGTATCAACAATTTTCGGATTGTGTAGTTACATTTCATTCATGGTGGAGAGTTTGGCTGAATCTTGAAGTTCTATTCAGCATGTCCCAACGGGTCTTAGTTTAGTTGAGTAGATTAGTTGCTAGTTTCATAAGTCATTTGATCTGATGTCCAGAAGATGTTGATTGTATTGTTTTGTCTTTTTAATTGTGTATGTACATTTTAGTGTTGTTTGTCCAATATAGTTTGAGATATTGTACAGTTTTCATGAAGGCAATGGATTGTTGTCGATTATTCCATATAGAAAACTGATAAGCATTTTTCTCAATATAAAATATTTGTTAACTTAGGCTAGTTGTTTTGAAAACGAGAACTTACTAGCTCTATGAACATGAACCACATACACGGATACAAATTTTGTACATAGAGAGAACAGTATCAGTATGTTGTACACCATGTCCAAAACATGAACCTATTTAGTGCTTTGTAATGATATGGGCTGTCATAGCATCTTAAATTAATCAAAATAAATCTATAAAATCCTGTCAGTGGTTCGATTCCTCTTCAAAAGGTCTAAGAGATATTTTGTATATTTGAAAAAATGTAAATGCTAACAACTATTTTTACATATTAGGCAACAATCGATATTAAGGCTGTTTAAATGCAAGAGAAAACCTAAAAAGTGAATTACATGGTTATGAATTAACAAATTTGAGATAACACTGTTTATAACAAATATTTGTAGTTTTATTGGTCCACTTAAATTAAGGTTTTCTTTGTTGGTTTTTTAATTTAAACAAAATTATTTTTTCATAATCATCAAGTCAGTTTGGTATTCTGAATTATTTGTGGATACTAAAAGATTTAAATTATACATCATGAATTTTTGCCCCACCCTCCCTATTCACCAGACCTAACTCCAAGTGACTACCACTTATTCCGGTATCTGCAGAACTCCATGAATGGAAAGAAATTCCAAAAGGAAGAGGATATCAAAAACCACTTAAATCAGTTTTTTAACAATATACTTCAGACATTCTATGAACATGGCATTATGCAGTTAGTGGAAAGATGGGAAAAAATCATATTAGATAATGGTCAATATATTGTAGATTAAAATAGATTTGATGTCTATAATGCATTAATTTTATTTCACCCTGAAAAACCAAAAGGACTTATTTGCCAACTCAATAGATAGAAGTGCAGAGGGTAAGTAGGTGGCAACAGATCTGTAGTATAACATGTGTAGAGCCAACAGGAAAAAAAAAAAGTTGATCACATCAACATCACCTTCCGTATAATAATTGGCCAAGAAAAATCATTTCCCTATAGAATACTCCAAATCAAACCATACGTAGTAATGAAACAGTTACTTTATTTTCAATTCATAATATCATTCAAAGGCAAAAACAAAAAAATCTATAATAAAATAATCTGTTAAATCAACAGTTAGTCGAATTGTACACTTAGAATTGGTTGACAGTTATCAACTGAAATCTAATGAGTTGAATAAATATCATTTCAACTATTAGGATAATCTCAAAAAAATCACACAATACATAATGTAGAAATTATGTAAATTTGTCTAATTGTGCAAAGTCGTTCATATTACTCAATATAAATATGGAAACAATGAAAAGGAAAAACTAATTAAGTTATATCACAATTCCAATAAAATAATTATAAATATTTTCATAATTACACCCATTTTTAAATATGATCAGACTGTTTTAATAACAAGCACTGTATTAAGAAGATATTTGTTTATTATGCAGGTTTGACTTTTGTTCTTTTCACAGTGATACATTTGCCTATTGGTCAGAATAAATTAATCATATTAGTCTTTTATTGCAATTTATTGAACTTTTCAATGAAAACTTCATCCTACTCTTCAGGAATATATTATGCTCCCAAGAAATTCGTTCCCTTCAGCAATATATTATGCTCCCAAGAAATTCGTTAAGTCACAAAATTCAATAAGATTGATTCAATGGTTGAATTTTGTGACTTACCCAATTTCTTGGGAGAATACTATATTGCTGAGGAGAACGAAGTTTCCTTGAAACGTTCAATAAATTGCAATCCAAGACTAATTTGATTAATTTATTCTGACCAATAGGTAAATGTATCAGTTTAAGAAGATAATATGTGAATCTGAATAGTCAGATATTTGAAAAAATCAAAGAAATTAAAAACCATATTGAATGAATAGGAACAGGAAAAATTCAGCAAAACGTACTTACATTTAGGAAATTTTTACTATCTTTGAAATAAATAGATAAATGCTAAACTAGCTTACCTTTAACATGTAGAAAAGTTCATCCTTAGATATTCCTATTCGGTCTTTATCTGCAGAATCCACAACATAAATTATTGCATCGGTATTCGAAAAATAACACCGCCAGTAAGGTCTAAAAATTAAATAAAAAATATTGTCATATTGTTGTCGAGTAGTTGTAATAACATAAAATAATTATATAAGTTTTACCTTATACTCGTTTGACCACCAAGGTCCCAAACTTGGAACTTGAGATTTTTGTAAGTCACCTGTTCCACATTGAAACCAATTGTCGGAATAGTTGTAACAACCTCACCAACTTGTAAACGATACAAAATTGTGGTTTTACCTGCACCATCTAAACCTAAAATTAATATTCTCATTTCTCTGCTTCCTAAAAGATTTCTAAAGTAACTTAACAATCCACCTGGAAAACATCAAGAAAAACATTACATAAATGAATTGTATTCATAGTCCAAAAAACCATAGTAATAGCTTAAAAATGAGATCTTAAACAACATATTTGTAGTGCACTACAATTACTATCGTTATTATTGATTTAACAATATAAATTCCCTGAATTACATAAAATTTATAAGAGCAAATTCAAACAAACCATAACAGTTTCACCATAACCTTTACCTTAAAGTAAAATAGTATGTAGTATAATCGAAAACATCAAAATTATTAAGCATAAACATAAATGAATCATATATACGAACCCATGGCTTATGAGGTTAGTCTACGATATGTATAACATCAATTCAAAAGGCGAAACACTGACACCACTTTCCTACAAGATTATCAATGCACCACATGATTACCTGAGTAACGCACTTGGTTCAAAGATCTTGAAAACTTTCATTTTCAATTGTTCATACATTCAATACAGAATATAATTGCCTTATTGTTCTTTAGAAGAGAATATTTTTAATAATTCACTTCGATGAAAATTAGATTTGTACATTTAATTATGCTACAAATTTAATTTCATCTGACGTGGTTGAAGTGCTAGATAATGCTATATAGGCACCTTCGCTGATAAGAGAGCAATTTGACATTTCTGTTGTTTACATCTTTAACTGAATGTAATTTTGACAACTGTTTCTTGTCATGTTAAGTTGTCGATCTATAAATTTCCATGAAATATGAAATGGTTGGATAAACCTGGTAGTATTGATATTTACAACTTGAAAACATGTTTTTATCAATACTGATTTTAATGATTAGTGATTATGATCATTGTCAATAAATAGTTTGATAACAAACCTGTATTTCAATCAATGTCAGTGCATTGTCCGCCAATTATTTGATTTTTGCGTTTATGTATAATCTCAACTTACAATAGAAATTTATTTCTCTTACAGTAACAAGTATGTGATATTTAAAGCAACAGTAGTTTTAATTGTTATCATTTATTGCACATTATGTTAATAATCACTGCTAAATGAACACTTTTGAATTTATTAAAAGGAACGTATTTTCTGAAATTCTAGTAGAAATGGCTTAGTTTAAAGAATAAATAATTATCTATATTAATACAGTAAATCATAATAAAAACTTAATATTAATCCTCCTCAGCAACCCTTCAATTGAAATTTCGAATGAAAATTTAAAAAATTAAACAGTAAATACATAGTCCTCTGCTCCTTTAATCAATATAGATCAATATAATAGGTCTATAAATAAAAGAGCAGATCTTATATTCTGTTTAGTACTAAACTCATTCCTTGTTATTGTCAAATACTTTGTTTACTTAATAACTGCTTACAAATATTTTGAATATATATTTTTTAGAAATGGAATTTTATACAAATATTGAAGATGGAAAATTTCAGGATTTTGATGCATTTTCAAGACACTATATACTAATATATTTTGTCATAAAATGTTTGAAAATCATTATACCAGCACTTATTGTACTAGTTATCTTCAGACAAACCATTACTTGGTAAGGATGTACACCTTTAAAAATATTTTTAAATAGTCAATACCTTATGATTATGTTTTTCCCATTATAACAGAGATAGAAAATAATTATTATGTCTATTCAGCTTATTTTTTATAAACTATCATTTATTTATCTTTATAATCCACTAGTATTATTAAATATTTTATTCATGTTGATTTATTATTTGGAAATGATTAATTTAACATACCTCCTTTCTCTTCTCCTTTTTTTTTCCCCCTCAATATTCAGATCCATGCATAAGAAGTTGAAAAGAAATGCTGAAAAACATATAAAATCCTTTTTTAATGATTTTTCTATTTTAATATAAAATATTTTATATTTCCTGGAGTTATGTGTTAAGCATAATTTTATAAGTTTTTCTTTCTTTCAATTGAACATTTTAAATGTTCTATAATTACTACTCTTGCTTTTTAGTTTAATTTAAAAGCAGAAGGTATTGTTTCTCAATTATGTTAATGTATTTATAGTTTTTAAAACTATTTAACGATTTTATATATTTAAGCTTGTATTGAATTTATTCCCTAAATTAAAGGTTGCATTCCATCTTTGCTTAAATGTATTTTTGATGTGTGCTGACAATTCCGCAAGACTTTTCAGAATCATGCAAAACAAGATACATATATAATAGCTTGAAAGTAACAAAAATAATTTAAGATATAGTATAAAACACAAACTATCCTATGCATTCTCTATAATATCTATATTTATTCATTTTGTTTTCAATCAAACTTTTAAGGTTTTATCATGTTTTATTCAATCCTGATGGAAGTCCTGGAACATGGGCCAAAAAGGATGGTTGGCATTAAACTGATACTGGAACTGGTGAGGAGAACCAGTTTGCCAAGTGCGCTTTGTGTTCTTTTTTGCCAACCCCTGACGGCTACCTTGAGGTTGCCACCACGTAGTTACCAGAGTGGTGATATCAAGATTCATATCTTGGGACTGACAAGAAATGAAAATTAACTGACCCAGATAGGAATCGAACCCACAACATTCAGAACTACGCATTCTAGGACTCACACCCTAACGTGCTCGGCCATTATACTTACTGTTTTTTTAAACCATATTTTACAACCAATTTCTTAAATTATTACTACAGTCTCTGATGACTAGTTAGTCATCTGCAAACTGTTCATTTATTTTTTCTATTTCTGTACCGATTTCAGAATTGATTAACGATTTTACCTCTCCAAACTCATGAATACGTGAAAAGGCTTTCCTCCTTAACAGAATCTTGTTCTGTGTACAAGAACTTTTCTTAACCCATGAACAAGCGCACTATTGCATAGAATGCAACAGGTGGACAGAAATGGGTTTTTTTTACCATTTCAGGTACATTAGAGCCTTCACCTCACAGATGTTTCTCGAAAATATCCTCTGCAACCTGATCATTAAATTTGTTTTGGAAAATGTTTGCACATTCAGTTGTCACCTGAATTTTCAGTGGTAAATGTCTACTTATTGCATAGAATACATCGCCCAGTTGTGTATCTGGTGTTGTCATGATTTCAGTCTATTACTGCAATACAAAATGTAAGTACCATTTTATATTATTATTATTATTTTATATATTATTATCGGCATTCTTTATTCATATTCCTTTCTTTCATTGAAGAGCATCAAAACAGCATGAAGCTGTTCCGAGATGAAGACATTCCCAAAGTTCTTCAATAACTCTGATGAAGAAAAGGAGGCACAAGGTACAAACTAAACCGATTTGCCAGAAAGTGACAGTCATTTTAGTGAGAAATAAGTCAAAAATAATTATGGCTTGAGTGTAAGTGAATAGGAGTGAAGTGGTAATGATGAAGAAGTATTTATATTGGACCAGGACTGTTTTAAAGGTAAGGATAATGTCACTCAGTGGTCTAAAAACCTATTATCCAAAAGATCAAAAATAAAATTAAAAAATATAGTGAGGATCAAGCTAGGGCTAAAAAATATTTCAAACGACACAAATACACAGACTGATTTTTTTCTCATATTTATAAATATAAGTAACAAGTCACATGTGTGAGCAAAAAAAAAAAAAACATTGTCACAATAGCATGTGGAACATGCAATAAGTTTTCTTGTTAAGACCATATTAGAACAATAAATAATACAGAATGTGATAAAGAAATTGAAAGTGTAGAAAGCGAACAATCAAATGATTTGTTTGGACTATGTACGTATAAGTACACTATGTTTTTTATTGTAATTAACATTTTTGTATATATTTTATAATAAATTTAAAATGTTTGTATTTATTTCAATTTTTTTTTTCATTGACCCTACTCATTTAATATTTATTAAAAACAACAGTAATTCAAATATTAATAAAAAAATAAGCTTTTTTTAATTTTAAGATTCAATTTATTAATTTAAATGTAAGAAATATTTGTTAAACTTAAGATTGTCATTTCCATCATATTAATAAAAAAATTTATTGATATATATATATATATATATATATATATATATATATATCTTGAAAATTTTTAGTAACATTTTAATAACTCGTATTATTAGCAAAGTTATCTGTGATTGTATACCCATATTAAAAGCCAAACTCTTCTTTAGACCACTACGATATTGTGAAAGAATAATGTTACAGTTTTAAAGAAAAAGGCAAATTTAGGACCTGAATCCAAGGGGGTAGTAGGCCACTCCAATGAATAATAGATCTACTTCTGAATCTTATCAACCCTCATTCTTGATTTTTTTGTCACATTCTTCATTCAAGCATTGATCCTATCCCATTGTATTTTTATTACTCTTAGGCACTAGCGGATCCAGGATTTAATTTTGGGGGGGTGACTTCAGCCCGAAAGCTTTTTTTTTTCATAAAAATAATGATAATTGCTTTAGAAAAAAAGAAAGAAACTAACAACCTGTATGAAATGGTGTTTAAGTGATTCCTAAAGCCCTTTTAATATTAATCACACGAACAATAATACTTTAAGAGATACTTTTTTAATATTTTTTTTGATAAAACATGGTTATATTTTACCATTTTGGGGAGGGCTTCAGCCCGAAAGCCCCCCCCTGTAGATCCGCCCATGCTCTTAGGGATTTCAAGAGGACAGTTACACTGAATAATGGGGCCTTTTATGTCGGCCCAATCATCTACAGAGGACTATTATTTATTTAAAGCTTTAAAGTGGTCTTGAAAAACTGAAAATGCTAGATTAATGGCTTAAAGAGGAAGGAAAAGAAGATATATGCAGGCTTTAATTGGTTGTAAGCGGATGGCCGCTCCTCCTTCTTAACTTGTCGATGTTTTCTACTTCTATTCTCTTATTGAATATTGATTCCAGTATCAAGAATACAAAACAAAGAGATTTTCTTAAAGAAAAATACATCAATTTGTTTTTGTTTTTTGGTGAAGATAATACAGGTAGAGGTCAGAGAAAAATCTAATGTAGTAAAAAATGTTTGTTGGAAGCTGACATTTTGACCCATATTGCAGATGTTCTTCAGGGCTATAAAGATAAAGATACAAAGAAAGTGGAATTGTTCAGAAGTGAAGGATATACAAAAATTATATTGTGTATTATAACTGATATAAATATGAACAGAGATAATGACAGAAGTAAAAAAAAAAATTACATATGACATAGTAATGAATTGTTAACTCGTAAAAAAGTGGTCTGAAAAAACAATAACTAATAATAAAGTAATAAATGATAAATAATAAAAGTAATAACATAACCAGTAAAACAAGCTAAATCAAAATAAAATGATGAATTTATTAATGTAATCAATTTTTTAATTTAAATAAAATCTTTTTTTGACACAAAATGAAACTAATTTTAACATATTTAGTTTACAAAACATTTATTTCAAGCAATATTTTATGTTTAATTTTTAAAGATCCTTTTAATTAAAATTATCTTTTGAAAAACAAGGTATAATTGTGAATGAAATTTACTTTTTAATTTGTTATTAAAGATAAATCATTTATTTGTGTGTGACTTTTCTTAGTCAGCTTAGTTTATGAGATAAGTAGGAATTGCATAAACAAAAAAAACTGCAAGTATAGTTTTTTGAAATCCCAATTTCCTTCCACCCAAATTTGTTTCCCAATTATTTTGTCACTCAACATAAACGACTACTTTTGAACAGGTAATATCTATACTAAAGAGAAAATCACTGGAAGTGGCCATTCCTCCCAATTGGGATTCAAGGTCACCATGTATGCTGCCGTGTTTTTACTTGCAATCCTCTCATGATAGCTTATCTGTGCAGTTCTATTTCTAATAAATTTTTATTTATGAGAACCAATTAAGCATTCAGTTTCTTTTTGCCTTGTAAAGAAGGAATGTAAAAATTTAAAATGTTACTCAAATCATTATTCTGTATTAATTTCCAAAATTGTTTAAAGTAACCAGACTGTTGCTACTGATAAACTTTATCAGTTGGTCAGTTTTCATGATTCTTGTGTTTTCATGATTCTTAATCTTAACTGAGTTCTCTATTGAATATGGATCATGCTACAACTTTTTCCAGGTATTTTCCTAATAATGTGATTAGCGAACTATTAAACTTATTTAAATTTTTTATTTTGAAATTTCTCCAGTCAAATATTATTTTATTTATTTATTTTGTAATTTCCTAAGGTGGTGCCTTGACAAAGCAGATCTGTCTAAATTTAACATGCAAACTTATTTTATATAATTTTAAAACATAATATTTACTTTAAAAAAAATTATTTTTCTTTTAAAAAAAGACTAGAGAAACAAAAACTAACTATTTCACAATATACTGAGAAAGAGATTGTGTGAAAAAAAAATAACTCATTTTATTTATAGTTTTCTGTTAGGTATCATAGATAATTATTTATTGTTTTTTACTATTACTACAAAAAGCTTGTTTTATTAGTAATGACATTATTTATGGCATAGTCTTGATTGGTATCAATTTATTACAATTACTGTTTTCTTAAATGTTAAGTAAATCAAAAAATATTATCGAATATCTTTTTTTCTTCTTTTTTAATTTTTGTAATTATGTATTAAAAATTATTTTTAAAATCAAATTTTATTTAATGTCTGTGTAATTAATGGAAACATTAATTTCACAGAAATATATTTGTAATTGATATCTTTTGTGATTGAACATAATTGCCATGAAGGCAAACATGGTCCATGTTAACTTTTGACAATTTATTCAATTATTAATATTTAATATATCAATTTAATATAATTAATATTACTATGTTTCATGTATCAAATATTATGAATATTTTAAATATTAGATTATTTTATTTTGTGTCATTTATACATTTTAGAGTAATAAACGATACAAATTTATTATTATATATACTGTAATATTAAAATTATTATGAATTATACAATTAATAATAATTTTAATTAGGAGATCACATCTCGTGGCCAAAGATCTTCATAGTCTATAACACCAACTAAAAAAAAAATAATAATATTACAGTTTTAATATATTATGATTTTGACTTTAATTTGTTTTATTTTTCTTAGTATTCCAAATTAAATGACAGAATGTGAAAAATATATAATTAGTTATGTTTTTATTTTAATGGAAAATATAATGATTTTTACTTTAAATATTTTTAATAATAATTAAGCATAAAAATAATAAAGTCCTATGATTCAAAATCAATTACAATTTTTATCCTGTTGTCATCAGAACATAATGTTATTATTATCTCACTGATCCTATCTTGATGTAATTTAATAACATTCATAAATCTATTCTTAGCTTTCATCCAATTCTTCGAACAAGCAGTTTTATTAATTCTGTTAATTAACACATTCTTATATTATTATAATTTTTTTTTTTTAGGCAGTTACAGCAATTTTGGGGTGCTTCGGGTGATTTTTGGCAATCAAGGTGGGACATAATTTTAGACACATTAGGAGAAGATCCTTCCTTATACTGGGTATATGGTAAGGAAATTGGTACTTACTTAATAAATTATCAGCTCAATAATCTTTGTAATACTAGGTGGACTCCATTTCGGACCCAACTCCTACCTAAAGATCCTTAGTAATGTCATATATTAATTAAATATCATTTAAAGAATACATATAAAAAAATTTAAATAATGTCATAAAAAAATAGGATATCTAGTATACCCACAAAAAAATTATATATTGTAACTGTTCTTCTTTTCCCTAATATATTCAAAGTATAAGCAATATTAGGGAAACGTTTTAATTCATATAAACGATGTATTATTACCTAGAAAATCTATTCACCACATAGTGAAGCTATATATTTTATAATGACCATCTTGGAATAAGTTTACTGAATATATAAAATTTATTTAATAAGTAATTGGCTTTTCCAACTAAAAAACAGTTCTTAAATTTAACAGTTAATCAATAAGACTCAGCTATACTTAAAGTTGGTGTTATACTCGCTGGGATCTTAAATTGGTACAGAAGAGCAGGATCCTTAGTTTGCAATCCTCTCACTTATTATGAATGGAATATAGAAAACACACCTAGTTATGAACTTTATTACTGTTATGGCAATATTTAAAACCAAAAAAGTTAAAGTATGTCCTCAAAATATTTTTATTTTTACGGAAAAGTTTGGAAATGCCAGTTATAACCAGTAATTATTGGTGCGGAACATAATACTCCCATTTAATTCCAACAGAATAGTGTTGACTTATGAATCTTCTGTATTCTTATCAATGAATTGGATTTACCAAAAATTGTTGCAAAACATCAATACTTTTACCATATTAATGCAATGAAAAAAGTTTTTCATTTCTTATCTCTTTTTACTTGCAATTACTTGTATATGTAATATATAATAAGGGAAAGTTTTGTGATCATGAAAATTTTCGGATCTGAGTTTTCAAGGGAAATACATGTTTTAAGGTCTCCTGAGTCCAAATAACCAAATCCTACAAAATGATCTGTGTGTACATGCGTGCGTGTGAACAGTCTAGCTCAAAAATGAAAAGTCATGCATAACGGGAATTGTGTATTTAAGGTTTGTACATGCCTGGGATGTTACAGCAACTTATTCGTCAAAATCGGCTGACCGGAATTGTCTCTTTATGTCGTCGATTTTACACATTTTTACAATTTCATCGAAAATAGTTTTAACAATTTTGATTAAATTCATTATATCAGTGTAAAATTAACCGGTTTTTAATGTAATGTAGGTCTTATTCTCATTGATGTTCTGTAATAGGGTTTAAATGCCTAATTTTAAAAATGTTTCCCTCTAAAGTACCTTTAATTTTTTTTATTTGACATAAAAATACCTTATTTGACATACCACTTCGATCGATAACTAAAATAAAAATCATAGGAGTAATAATTTGTTTAAAATAGACTAATATAATTAAAAATGACAAAAATATATAAAGTTGTTTATTAAAATTCATTTTTAAAAATATCACAAAGAAGATGGCAACTTATTGGACAGGTTGTTTGATGCCAACTGATTATCTCCTTTGTAAAATTTTCAAAAAGAAAAGAAGCAATAAGCTGTTCTTTAGTTACTTTGGATTATCAATTGACTGAGATATAAGAAAATTAACTATCGTTTAAGTTAACTGATTAAAATGGCCTTGAGACATGTATTAAAAAAATGCCTTATATACTAACAACTTTCATTTCCCTCCACTAAGCATCATTTTTTATTTAAGTGGATGTGTTGCAGTGTTACTTAAGGTTTTACTGGTTTAAATTAATTTCCAATAACTTATAACTGCTCTTTTATTATTTAGGACAATAAACATTAAGTTACCGAGGATAATATCTCAGATCACAGAGCATATTCATCACACCTTTGAACTAGTTAAAGGATAGATATGGATTGTTTGTCATGAAGTGTCTAGTTTGTTTTTAAAATTAAACAACACAAGTATGATGACTAATTAATTAATTAAATAGTTATTTACATCCTTCATAAAAAGCTTCCAAACATGATAATACAAAGCTGGCTCTACGCAGCTAAACCTCATTCTCCAATTGCTCACTTACGGTTTAGAAAAATGTACTGGCCAAAAAATGGGAGATAAAAAAAATGCTCAAATTCTAGGTTGAGAAATTCTAGGTTTTATTCTATTTATTTACTTTTTAAGAGAGAGAGAATTTAACATAAAATAATGGGTTAAAAAATAAAGTTTGTTTAGTTTTCCTTTTTCATTTAATTTTATATTAGTTGATAGTTTGTAAATTGCTTACTTAATAATGTGAAAAAGCCTTCATATTAGCTTGATATGTTTTAGACAAACTCTCGCCAGTGTTGACCTGTAGAGATTGATAACATTGAATATTAAATAAAGTTGATTCAATCTATGTCACTGCTGAAACTATGGCACTTCTAGACTAGAGAATATTGTAGCGGGCAACACATTAATACCCTCGGCCATCATCGTTTCAATCTCATCTGGCAGTGATCATCTCTGCTATCTTCCATCCATTGTAACTCAGGGTCCTCTGGTTCATTTCATGCCTTGTTTACTTTCTGCTTCTCCAGTTTGCCCCTGTAATTTAACATTGTTAA
This sequence comes from Nezara viridula, assembly GCA_928085145.1. Taxonomy (NCBI): domain Eukaryota; kingdom Metazoa; phylum Arthropoda; class Insecta; order Hemiptera; family Pentatomidae; genus Nezara; species Nezara viridula. The sequence goes on along the minus strand of OV725080.1, from coordinate 87,314,354 downwards.
GTTGCAATGCATTGCTATACTGTTACTAATACATTTTATTACATGTTACATTACAAAATGTGATATATTTTATTCAAAAAGGAGATGGTCAGTATTAACACAAAAAATTGTGAAAAATATTTAATGAGTTTCTAATTCATGCTATATTATTTTACGATCTTCTTGAATAAAATATTTTCCCCTTGATTTGTTTATATGATTAAATATTCTATGTTTTTGTTTGTATAGGAACTCTCCTGGAGACATTTCTTGTATATTGGTTATTTGGAGCAATCTATACTATACTAGATTTAATGGACAAACCTGCTGCACTGAAAAGGTACAAGATTCAACCAGGCACGAATGAACCTGTTGATAAGGACAGATTAATAAAGGTAATTTATCAACAATGCTACTTTCAATTTTTAAAAATTAAAATTATCACACAAACTTCAAACTTTCTAATCAAAAATATTACGACTTATAAATAAAGCACCTTGGTAAGTGACAAATAAAACCTTACGTACCGACTTCTTCCTGCCCACAGTTGACCAACACATAAGAACTCTTTACAAACGATTTAACAGTAATTTACACGGACATACGAACATACTAATCAGAGATATGGCTTCAGCTGACATGTCCATCAATAAGAGGAGGAGACTAAAAAGGAGCTGGATGAGAGACCTCCTCATTTAACAAACCATGGTAATTGATTCAGGCCATGGAAGAGAAACTGCCTGGTGCTATCCTTCTCCATGCCTGTCATGTTCAATAAGTCTGTTTTGTTACTTTAATCAGACCATCTGCTGATTGTTAATAGTTGTCTACAGGTGCAGAAAAAAAAATCAAATTATTGATTCATTATAAAGCAGTTATATTATTTCATCACTGTTTTCCTTTGCTTAACAAAACCAGTTTAAAGCTTGGTCTGACAGACTACATTTTCCATGATCTGAAAATTAGTGGGCCCTATCAGGATGGATGTGCTTTGGTCAGCACTTTCAGGGTTTACCAAACCCTAAAATGAATATCTGACAGTTAAGAGGATTGAGCACAGTGCTGATTAATTTGTCTCTCTAGAAGAAAGTCTAGTTTTAAATCAGGCATCTATAGAAGTTCCTACCCACAGGTTTTATTGGCAGTTTAAGAACCAATTTATTTAGTATATCATAAATTTGCTTACTTTCTGAAATTTTCAAAATCTGAGATGTGATAACAAATTAAAGCATTTACTATGTTTCATTTTTCAATTTTTACCGTCACTTACCTGTGTATGTAATATATAGTAAGGGGAAGTACTACAAATGTGAAAATTTTGGAATCTGAGTTTTCAACAGAAATACACATTTTGAGGTCCCCTGAGTTGAAATAACAAAGTCCTGCAAAATGTTCTGTGTGTATGTTATCAGTCTAGCTCAAAAATGAAAAGTCATACGAAACTTAAATTACATATTTAAGTCAGGTATATACATTTACTGTCTCGGTGCAGCAACTGGAAATCGGCTATCTAGTGGCACTTTATATCGACGATGTTACACATTCTAACGATTTTGATTAAACTCCGTAGGTCAGTATATTATTAAGTGATTTTTAAGATCAGCTAGTTCTTCTCTACATTGATGTCACCTTGCAGGACTCAAATGCCTAAAGTTCAATTGTGTCTTCCTCTAAAATACCTTTAATTTGGTTTATTTTAAAAAATGAACTATCTCTTATCATCATAAACAAAAAAAAAAATGGCCGAATATAAAGTATGGAAGAATTTGTTTATTGGCTAAAGGAAAAAAAAAGAAAAACATGTTTTTAGGTTGAAAATGAATTTCGGGAAATAACAGACTGAATGTATACCTACAATATAGCGTTGGAAAGCTGAGGATTTTAGGAAAAACAATATCTAACATAGAAAGTTGTAGAAAGTAATGGAGAGTGACAAAATATTATAAATAATAATTTCTGAAAACTAATACTATTTAACGGAAACCATGTGTTTCTAACAAAATGAAATGAAATTTCTTAACTAAATATAAGCATTTAAAATTGTGGGTTGATGGTTGAATTTTATGAATAATGAAGAGAAGGATGGTTGGGGTGATCAGTCAGAAACATAAAGGCAAAAATAAATTATAATATTTATTTTAACATTTGCCGACGTTTTGATCTGAAGTTCGGGGCTACAACTGCAGCTGCAGGCTATATTAATGAAGGCCTGAACTTCAGGTTGAAACATCGGCAAATGTTAAAATGAATATTATTATTTATTTTTGCCTTTTTATTTCTGGCTGATCATTCCAACCATCCTTCTCTTCAGTAAACATTGAAAATTATTTCAAGTTTGAAAAAAAAAGGGTATAAAATCAACCAAATCTAGGCAGACTGTTAAAAAAACTATTTCATTGCACTTGTGTGAAAGAAGAAGTGAAATATAAAGATATTTCATGGAAGGGTAAAACATATGTTTATAATCTTAAATACATTTAAGATTATACTGTACTTTATTAACTCTAGATCCAATATTATATTTAAATAATTAGGTATACATTGTCGATTTCTTAAAAACAAATTCCATCTGTGAAATCACATTATACTCTTACAATCAGTATTAAGACTTTTGACTTACCGATGCTGTATTTGAAAGCAAGTGACTGTATTTTGGTAAATTTTCAAAGGGCAAAAAATAAGAATTAATATACATGTAAAAAGTGATATATATTTAATTCCTATAATTTTTACTGTGCAGTATGGCCTTACTTATTCAGAATTAAATGCATGTACGTTCAAATCTCTCTTTGTCTCTAGAGCTCAGGGACTGCAGTTATGTGATTCAAATAGACTGATGCAATTATAAGGCTTTTATTGCCTACAATGTATATAATAAAAAGGGTTTATATTATTTTGATGGTCTTTATGAACTTTTGTATTGATGAATATGACCGAAATTAAAAAATATATTGTTCAAGATTTAGCTCCATTAAAAATCCGCTTCAAAAAATTATTGTAATAGCCCAATTTTTCCAGGCAAGAATTGCTTTTCGAAGTAGAGCAGTTAGTGAAAGTTGTGTATTGTGTGCACCAGATTTTTAGTTTTATAATTGGATGGAATGTAATTGAATAAAGATAAAATATGGAAAGGATGAAAATGCACTTTCAGCCATTTTAAAGATATATAAATGGAAAAATATTACAAGAATGTATTCTAGAACTTGACAAAAAAATCCTCAAAATGTTGAAATTGTTATGTATGTGCTTGTGTCTGTACATTCCCTTACGCTGAAATGCACAAAAGGAAGAAGGAAAAAGAAGAAGTGCAAGGAGAACAAAGTATGTAATCAAAACACTGTCTGAAGGGATTGCTATCTCCCATAAACAATTTAAGAATACAAAATAATAAACTATCAAACTTTATCTTCCATGGCATTAGTTAATAATTTGATTAAATAACATGAAATTTAGAAAAGAAAAAGTTTTATTTTTCAAAATATCAATTATTCTCTTTATCTAGACAGGGCCTTTCTGACTTTTCTAATCTCTATCAGACCTGAGAAATCCTATTAAAATTTTGAAACTTACTGTACCATTTAATTAGCTGTTAAGGTTTAAGAAAATAACAACATTTTCATTCCAGAATATGTAGGATAAAAGTAGCAGTTAAAGAAACATGTGTCCGGAGATTTTGTTTCATTTGTTGTCCTCCTCAGATTTTTAAAAAAAAATTCTGTTTCTACTTTCTCTCACTTAATTATTTTTCCATCAAATGCTAAAAGTAACAGACCATAAATTATGTATATTCTTATAAAAAATATAAGTCAAGTCTTTCTCCACAATCTACAAAGGTAAATGTGAATGAGATGCATATTTTTATTGTTTGTCCTTTGTATGAATGACTGGGCAATACATTTGAAAATTTAATTTTAATTTCATTAATCTATTTATAACATGGTGAATTCTTAAGTTGGTTGTATATATCATTTGTTGAAAAATACGAAAGTGATCCTTGAAAATATATAAAAATATGAAATCCGTCATTCATTCACCCACTTTTCATTCCAAGGTTGAATTCCAATGTTATGGTTACTTATATTTCAACACATTATCAATAATTTTATTATTTATTTTCACCCAATTTACTCAAAATGGGTAGATTTTCTTTTGACTTTAATGTTTTCAGCATAGGATGAATAGTTTCTATTTACTTTTCTTCACTAAATGTTATTTTATTTTTATATTCACATTTAAATCAATGTAAGTGGCCAGTCTAAGGTGTGATATTACTAATACCTAATATCATTCAAAGTAACTTACGATGTATCTAGTTATGTTTTTAGTTTAAGGCTTTTAAACTCACTTCGATAATCCTGAAAAATTAAAATCCTGAAATGATTATAGACACATTGAAATGATAAACACAACAAAAGCTGCTCAAGAAAATTCAAAAATGCATAAGAGGTACATTAATGCTCATGAAATATTTTAACTCTAGAATCTATTTTCAGGAATTTTAATGATTGAAAAAAATGCGGGTAACTTTTTCTGTTTATCAATTTTGTTTCTAGGTTATATGCTATGTTTTATTCAACCAAGTCATTATTGGTTTTCCGTTTGCAACTTTTTGCTATACGATTATGAAATGGCGTGGACCTCCACCACTTCGCACTCTTCCAACATTTCATTGGGTGCTAGTAGAGATGGCTATATTTTTAATTGTTGAAGAGATAACTTTCTATTATTCCCACAGGTATTATATTATAATCCAAACTAAAATATTTATTGATAAGATATTATTTTAATTAATAATTTTTCTTAAAATTCTATATATAATGTAATTAGTATATTCATTGTTATATTATATATGAAGAAATAATTCATATCTGACTTTGAGATACATAACAATATGGTAATGACCTAATTTAATCTTTTACTATCACTAAAAGACAAGTGTAGTGTCTCTTAGCTTTCACAATCTCTTTGTCACAGACATAATGATCCGAAGCATGTGGTATTGTCATCCCTGCCTGTCTCAGATGTATAAAGACTTTATGCTGTCTGGGTCTTCCCCTGAGGCTAGTTGTGTTATTTTATGTTGTTTTTTCTTCCCCCCTCCTCCCTCCCGCTCTCCCGGATTAATCCATTTTAGCCTCTACAGCCTTGAGGAAATTGGAGAGACACAAATCCTGATTATACTCACACGTTTTTGATACAGAGGCCAAATTGTATTGTCCTTAATTGGCACATGGAGATATCTTAGTACCCTTTTCTCAAAGTGATCAATATTTTGTACCAGTTACTTTTAGAGTGTCTTTGCATGTGTAAATTGCTATTGGTCATATAAAAAAAAAAACTTTTTATTTTTTAGTTTGGCTTAGTAATCTGCTTCAAAGTTTTGTTTGGAGAAAATTATTAACAGACCATATTAACTATGCCTAATCTATGATCTTATTAAGATCTAGCATTAGCTCCCTTTTTTTCATTATTAGCTTCATTTTCTTTTTTTTTTTTTTAGTGCAGAACCTAGGTACTAGGCTTGAAACAATCTCAAGAACATAGTTTCTCTATTTAACTTGTATCAAGGTCAATTCATTTTTTATAGTGGGCAGTATCTTTGTTTTATTTAATTCCACTTCATGACCCATCATTTCAGCCTTCTGCACAAGCTTGCTGAAGTCTTCCTCTGGTTTGGTATCTTCCAATAATTTCATATAAATCATATGCTGCCCCAAAATGCATAGAGTGAGGCTGAATTCATACTTTCATTCTTTTCTCTCAGTTGTTTGAGGATGAAAATTGCGCTTCATATATTAATATACTGTCTATTCTCGATTTGCGAAATCCATTATTATGTTGTTGGCAGGTCTTTTTATGAAAATACTGTCCGATTTTAGAATACGTAATTGTGTATCACGGTTTTGTAACTAAAAGGATTTGGTCGATATAAGAGTCCACTATTATGTTTTCAGGGGCTCTTTTTATGAAAATACTGTCAGATTTCAGAATGTGCATCACATTTTTGTAACTTTTCGGATTTGATTGATATTAGGGTCCATTATTATGTTGTTGGAAACTCTTTGTATGAAAATACTGTCTCATTTCAGAATGAGCATATGCACATCGCGTTTTTGTAACTTTTAGGATTTGATCGATATGAGTGTTTATATATATATATATATATATATATATAATTATATATATATACCGTGATACACAATTACGTATTCTAAAATCGGACAGTATTTTCATAAAAAGACCTGCCAACAACATAATAATGGATTTCGCAAATCGAGAATAGACAGTATATTAATATATGAAGCGCAATTTTCATACACTGTCACTGAATTCAGTGAGTTCAGTCACTGAATAGAAATGAGATGGATGACATGTGGGTGACTCAGAAACATGACGCTTGCAATTCGCATAAGTGAAATTGACAGACTTCAAAATGGCTCGACGAGCCGAAACGTCGTCATTTTGATGAGTAGTCATTAAGTGACAACAAATTTTTTTAAATTGGTGTAAATATGGCTAATAATAAATTAACTTGAAAAAATATATATATATATATATATATATATATATATATAAGACTTCCCAACAACATAATAATGGATTGCGCAAACCGAGAATAGATAGTATATTAATATATGAAGCGCAATTTTCATCCTCAAACAACTGAGAGAAAAGAATGAAAGTATGAATTCAGCCTCACTCTATGCATTTTGGGGCAGCATATGATTTATACATATGATTTATATATCTGATATATATATATATATATATATATATATATATATATATGTGCGTGTGTGTGTGTATATTAGGGTATATATTGATATAGGGTAGGCACATTCTGGAATCGGACCCGATTTTCATAAAAAAGAACCCCCGACAACATAATTATGAACTCTGATATCGGTCCTGTCCGAGCAGTTTCAAAAAAGTGATGCGCAAATGCGTATTCTGAAATTTGACAATATTTTCATAAAAACAGTCTCTAACAACATAAAGAATCAAATTTTAAATTAATCTATAATGGTCAATTTTTTAATATATTTCTTTTTTAAAAAAAAGCTTCCTTAATAACTTAACGGACTCTTATTTTGAAAAAAAAAAATTATTTTAAAAATACAATTTTTTTTTTTATAAATTATTTACACTAAAATAAGTGATTATTCAGTGAATTTTTTTCACCAAATAAATTTTTATTCAGTCGATAATTACTTAGAATAAATATTTATTCAAACTATGTTTATTTAATAATTTGTTTTTTTCCAATAAAAATACTGAATAATTCTCGGAATAAATCATAACAGCTGTTTATTCCAGGAATCGTCAAACACTAAAAATTTATTGAATGAAAAATTATTTAATAAATTATTCGAATAAATTATTGCAATAAAAATTCTTTCAATAACGCCCAACTGTGGTGTAAACTTCTATTTTGCATTAATAGAAGCTTACAGGAGTTCAACACAGATGTTATTCAATGAACAGCTATATAATTAGTGGTAATTATAGAGCCAATAGGAGAGCTCCTGTAATCTTCTACTCTCTTAATACTGAAAAAAAAATATGGTAGTCAATAAAAACTATTTCATATAACAGAGAGATGTTTTCACTGTTTTTCAACTTGGTTTTGTTATTTTATAAATTAATTGTGTTTCCATCCCCACATATATTATTACAGTAAGGCTCGAAATCGGTTTTGTACCAAATATAAGTTCCTGTCATGCTCAAATACCATGAATGGCGTACCGTTGAATTCAGAATTTCACGGGGGTTTAGCAAATCGTATTCTTCGCTTTAGTTTTTCTTACTAAAATAAATAAGGTCAATACAAACATTTTGCTAGGCTTCAATAAGGGAACAGTGACAAGTCTGTAGATCGATATGGGACAAATTGGGCTTTGAAGATTTTGATGCTTACAGCAAGACCCAGATAGTTCCGAAGGATAGTCCTGCGTTTTTAAGCCCAAAAACGTACTTTTTTCAAGATAACACAAGGTATAGGGTTCGCATCCACACAACCTTACGTTAATTGTAATGCTGTCATTGAATACATGTCCCATTTTGTCGACTTGAGGCCTCTTTGATCGAGAAAGGAGGAATTTTATAGAATATTTATCGATGGTGTTTTTGATCGGCAAGCAATATCATCATTAATTCTTCACCAAATCCCAAGATTGAGCCACCAATTTTGAAGGCTTCTCCTTCAGGCACTAGCGGATCCAGAATTTAATTTTGGGGAGGGCTATCAGCCCGGAAGATTTTTTTTAATATATATACAACAATAATTAATTTGAAAAAAAAATAAATTAACTATCTAAATGAAATGGTGTATAAATGATTCTTGAAGTCCTATTAAATGTAATTACATGAACAATAATACTTTAAGAGATAGTTTTTAATATTTTTTCTATAAAACATGGTCATATTTTACCGTTTTGAGAGGGGGAGGGAGGGCTTCAGCCCGAAAGCCCCTCTCCCCTCCTCCCCTTTCCCCGTAGATCCGCCTGTGCCTTCAAGCGGGCAAAATAGTCCAATCACCCCGAAAATTCAGGCAAACAAGTTATAAAAGAAAAGAAACTTTATTTGCGAATAACTAAAAAATTACACCTTTCCCTTGCTTATATCCATGATTATATACAAGAAATCGGACAATTTTTAGCAAAGATACAACTTATTGAAATTTGTAAACATGTTGGTTCCAAACATTAATGAAGTTTTAAATTAATTTTTGTTGCCTTTGTCGATTATATTTATCGATAAAGTAACAATTCATTTCTTTATCTTATGATACGTTGCAATCTTTTCTTTTCTTATTAATTTGACATTTGATCACTTAACAATCAATGCTGTGCGAATTTTTTGCACAGGCCTACTAGTACTAATTGATTTTCATTCACATGAAATTGGCTATTAAGATGATTAAAATTTGTATACATAGTAATAAAGTATCATTGAGAAGAGACAAGTTATATAAACAAACCAGACTATCATTCTTTTTATTTTTAGACTCCTGCATAGCCGATACCTGTATAAGCACATTCATAAAATACATCATGAGTGGACCGCTCCTGTAGCTGTGACTGCCATATATTGTCACCCTTTGGAGCATGTAGTGTCCAACTTAGTGCCACCATTCCTTGGGGTCCTCATCGCTGGTAGCCATGTTGCAACTGCTTATCTCTGGTTCTCTCTTGCTATATTAAACACCCTGAATGCACATTCTGGTTATCATTGGCCATTCTTTCCGAGTCCAGAAGCACATGATTTTCATCATTTAAAGTAAGTATTCTTAAAAATTAAACATCTGTGTATATATATATATATATATATATATATATATATATATATATATATAATATATATATATATATATATATATATATATATATATATATATATATATATATGTATATATTTTTTTTTTTTTTTAAATAGAAATATTAAGTTAATATTGTATGGGAGTATAATCAGAAGTAACGCATGGTAAAGTAATATTTTACTGTTTTATTTATGTCAAAGATACAACATTCTTTGTAGAGCTTTTTATGGTTAAAAAAATAAGAAACTAGAATAATTAAAAAAAGACAGACTGTAGTGGATCTATCTGGGAGATTATGATAGTAAATAAAAATAATATTTAAATCAAAGTTATTTATAGAAATCTGAATAAAGCAAAATAATAAACAATTAATATATGTAATATTACTAGGAAAAGAAGAAAGCAGTGGATGGATTAAAGTGTAATATTGAAATAGTATTAAATTTCAATCTGTAACTATGACTGTGTTTGATATTCAGGCACTCTTGAGTCAGATATAGCAATGGTTAACTTTTAGTATGCTGTGAACCTATGCAAAAATCTCAACTTAGGCCATAGCATTGTTACTTGGCTATCCTAAAAAAATTAAACTTAATAAAGCATTTCTTTTTTTTTAAATTTGTAATAGGAGAGAGAATCACTTTATTTTCATAAAAGGGCGCCGTCCAATTATATTGGGTTGCTAAAACACAGCATACTTATTAATCTTATAGACAATTTTTTAAAAATAATATAAAAATATACAGTATTTACAATATATATGAGCATAGTATACATAATAGAAAAAAAATAGTTTAGATATATGATGCATGTAGATATATGGCTGATAACTTCAATCAAGGAGATGTTACACTCAGTGTATAGATGAAAAAAAGAGTGATTAAAATCCGACAAACTAGTGAAAAAAGATACATTTATTCTCATAATATAACTAAAATTGTATTCATAACTTGTTTTTTTTTAATCTATTCTATTTCACCTATTTAAAACTTTTTTCTATATCCAGCATTATTAATGAATTAAATATTAAATGTTACCTTCCTTAGGTTTAATCAGTGTTTTGGAGTCCTTGGTGTACTTGATCGTATCCATGGTACAGATTGTCTCTTCCGGTCGACAAGGAACTACGATAGGCATACAACTTTGCTCACATTTACACCGGCAAGGCAGTTGTATCCAGACAAAAATGACTAAGTGGCATGTTTTTTTGGAATTATTTTTTTTAATAAAAAATTTTAAGTACATTAATCAGAACTAAACCAATGGTCACATTTTTCTTCTGCACTATGGAAATATTGGATAGTTTATGTGAAGAATGTTAAAAAGTTTGAGTGGAACCCAATAACATTGTTTGCGGTTCCCATTAAGAGAACAGCTAACCTTGAAAAGGTCAAGCTCATTTATACATGTATTGTAAAACATTTGAAAATAATTGTTTTAACAAATGAATCCAAAATTGCCTCTAATTCGATAAAAAGTCATGGTTGTTTAACATAAAACATGAATTTTCCTATTACTTGGTTACTCAAGTTATATGAAAATTGATTAAAATGAAAGATTTACTTGTGAATGATTAGCAGTTTTTTGTTTGTTTTTTTATTTCAACTTATATTTTGATCAAAAAATAGGTAATATTAAGGGAATGATAAGCAGAAAGTGGATTTTCATGGATAACACAAATTGCCTCATATAATATTGGTACTTTCGTTTGCATTTTAACTATGATAATGTTATACTCTTTTTATTGAGTGTTTTCATTGTAAATATACTTTGACTAACAAATATAAACTGTAAACCATCTAACTTGGTAATTGTTGTACTCTAGTTTATATTTAATATGTTGTAATTGAAATTCTAAGTGCCTTTTGTATGACAATTAAATCTTGATTTAGAGATGAAACATGAATACTATTCAATGATTGATATATACATAGGATGATTTTGTAATTAGTGAATTATATTCATATTTTTATATGTTTATAAAATTGTAAATAATAAAATTTAAGAGAGATTTTATTTAAGAAGCTACATATCAAAATGTATTTTGTCCATTTTCATTTTCATTCACTGTCAATTTATTCTTCTTCAGATGTTAATTATTGTCTAATTTATGTTATCTGAAATATAGGATGTCATATCCTTATACCTTTCTTTTTATTGGTACAATAAAATCCTATAGTCCATTCATGAAACTGAGGTTCTATTATTTTATTTTTTGGACTATAGCATCGATTCTACATTTTCAATTATAGAAAAAAAAAAAGAATAAAGTAGCAACACATTAACTAAATTATTAATTAAATGTATGTTTTAATTAATAAGATACTAATTTCAATCAATTGTTTTGCAAAAGTTTGATATTTCCATCAAATTTTAAATTTTGTGATTATTTACTTTGAATGTAAAATTTTTAATTTCTTACTCTCTAAAGATATTGTTTATATCCTGGGAACATGTAGGGTAAGAATAAAAACCTATTATTGAGTTTTACCAATTATTGACACTTCTAACTTAAATTTGATAAAAAACCTTTTAGGTTCATATAAGATTTCAAACTTGATACCATTTCAAAGGCTGATTAATGTGCCTTTGAAAGAGCACTAAGTTTGAAATCCTACATGAACTTAACGCTTATTTTATCAAATATAAGTTACTAACATAAATAGTTGATAATACGTCAATAATAAATTCCTTTACCTTATTCTAATCTGTCTGACAGTTGGCAACCAATCATCATTAAATTTAACTCTTTATTTTGTATCTTTTTTTCTTCTATAACAACTCTTCAAAAAGAAATAGAAGAGAAGATTGGTTTGGATGATCAGTCAAAAAATACTTTCTTCTTGCGGAAATCTTTCGTTTGACCAGCCCTAATGAAAGCCTCAACTTTGGGCCGAAACATCGATATAATAAAATAAAATATATATATATAAAATAAAAATAAATATACTTATTTATTTTTACTGATTATCCCAACCATTCCTTTCTTCAATTATGCACTACAGTCAATCATCAATCCACAATAAAAAAGAAATAGGTTTTAATAAATAACTTTCTAATATTTCTTTTGTATTTTTGTTTATCAAAACCTATTCATAGATCTCTAATATGAATGTTTTAAGAAAAATATTTTCTATTAGATTTATCACAGGAAAATAAAAAATAAAATAGAAAAATATACGGTAACTGCCTCCTCTCAATAACTTTCTCTTTCATTTGAATAGTAAGGGCCTCAGTTTCTGGGTTTCGGTTGATTCTTGAAATATTTAGAAAATATGATCTAGGACAGATGTTCATTGAAGGTAACTTGTACTTTTTTAAGAGAACTGCGGAATGAAATAGGGAAAGTAAAGGATTGTAGGATGTATTTTTAACTTGTCACGTGATGTTATTAATACTATTACCAGTGGAAGTTCTAGGATAGTAGCAATGAAAATACCAATCTCAAACATTGTTAAAAGAGTGAACTGACCATAGTTTTATTTTTATTTGAAAACTAAAAAATAATTTATTTATTTTTAAGAAGTTTATTGAGTGAGACAGTGAAGATAAATGTGATGCTTGAATAATAAATTAAGTTAACTTTTGTATTTTAACTGTAATAAAACTTCCTAACAACTGAGCGGTGAGCTGGAACATAAGAGAAGCCTAAACACTAGGCAATCATAGCAGACAATACCTCCTCCAAGTTACACCTTCGGGCCCAAGTCAAGCAGTTGAATATTTCACAAGAAATCATTCTTGATTCACTCTCAATCTTAAATAAATATTTTATATTTCTGATTAATACGTTATAATATTTGTTATTCATATTTTTATATGCTAGGAGGATAATTAACGATATGCACAAATGGAATATTTTCCACCAAATATAAGCAAACTAAAAAAATATTTATAATTTATTTTTTCTTCAAACAGCCTAAATTTAACTAAAAGAACTCTGTTGTTCAATCTATTACTCTTAAGAACATTCATACTATTATTTTACACATCATCATCATTTATCACTCACTAAACTTTGAGTAAAAACTAATATTAAATAAAGGAATTAACTTTAACAATATGAAGTTAATTATAAATATAGTTGAAAACAAATTACGGACCTACAAGACAATCCTGAAACCTAATTGGACCTACTGGGTAGAACTGTGATGTCAGCAAAATGTTTTAACATCAAATGCATTTATGCGTCTAAAGTTCTTCAACAATAGTCCATTTTCTATAAATCCTGCATAATGACCTTAATATCCCATTTGTTCTTGTCCTAATTCCAGACAAATTTTCCAAATTTCACGAGAACCTAACTCAGCCAGAACTAGCTCCTTTCAAGGATAACTTTTTATAAATAAGTACTATTGGAGTTCTGACAATAGCCAGATTTTCACTCAATTCAAGTGAGTCTGTGACTGTAGCATCCTCACTCTATCTTTACTGGATTTTGATACCAGTGAGACACATTTAAGTGCTTTTTCCTCCACAGACCAGTAGGACAAGCCTGATTTAGAGTTCCCTTGGCTGATTGTAAATAGTGTATAAAAGTATGCCTGTGCTTACGATGTTTATTTCAATTCTAAGTTTGTTTTTTTTTTTCTTCTTTTTGCTATTTTATTTTGTTCTTATTTCTATATAATATGTTGCTATTACTTAGATTTTTGGGAAATATAGTATGGATATGACCTTACATCTTTCATCCTCAATTGAGACAGAATGTAATTCAATAAAAGAAGTAAAAAAATTATAAATGTAAATGAAAGAAAATTATTTTAAAATACAATAATCTTGGGCACTATTTGTTTTGGGCATGTCGATCTAAAATAAATTTTACAATTATTCGTTTAGTTTAACTATTACTTTAAACATGTAACTATTTTATATTACAAAAACTGCTTAAGTAACAGTTTGTAAAAACCTCACCAACTTTTGCTGGATACATCATCATAATGGTACAATCACTCACAAAAAAAGAATCAGGGAGATGTATTTTAAATCTTTTTAAAATGTTTTGTATAGTTCCGAGATGAAGAGATTTCTTCACGTCTCCCAAATATTCGTTCTATTAGATGTAGGGTAGAAAATTAATTTATCCTTGTATCATATCTCCATAGATTCGTAGCAAGTAGTTTTATAATGGTCAATTGATAGAGTTATTAAAATTATTTTAAAGTACCAATCATTTGATTATATGTTGTAGAACACAAGTAATCTGTTCCTAGCTGATTCATTGATTTATCCACATTTATACTATTATAGAAATCTATCTACCTAGAAAGTTAAAAATTCCATAGCTGATCGCTAGAAGAATTTTTTTTTACTTAAAATTTTAGGTCAGATGCTTTCAGCAGCAATATAATGTTCAAATGTATGTGGCCCTATTAGTACTATCTCCTTATAATTATTTAATAGTTAGTTTATTAACTTGTATAAAAATATATTTGTGTACTTCTAATGTATGGAATGAAAAACATAAATCAGAATCTTCATGGATTACTTTTGCCTGTTGAAAAATCTGAAATGGCAAAAATATACCTACCTAGATACAAACAAGAATACGTAACCAGAGAGGGATAGATGAAGGTCTAGCGGCATATAAAAAGGAGCTGATTAAACAGAGTTTTTCAGAACTTAAGTGTCAGTCCTTCCACTTCACAGGGAGGTGTACATACATCCATAGTTTACACAAAATAAAAAAGTGGCTGGTATTCCTAACCATTTATAAGCCTAGAAAAAAACAGCTAAGTCAACTATCTTAGACAGTTAAGATAACTATCTTAGTATAAATGAGATTTTATGATATTTTGTGTAAATGAAGTTGATTTTTTGTCAGTTAAATTATTCATATTCTATCTACTTAGACCATTATTTTCTGCTAAAACAAAATAATTTTGTGCATGATCTGTGCTAATAAAACTTTATGAATAAAAAAAAAATTACACAAATATGAACAGGTTATTGCAGGACAAAAAATATAAAAGAGCTACAATAAAAATATTTGTATTTATAAATATACATATTAGATTACAAAAAGTATAAAATAGAGGAATAATATTCCACTTTAAAATGTTGAATATATATTAATACAGAAAGACCCTTTGTATATATATATATAAATAATATTTGTAAATAAAAACACATTAATGATTATTTAAAAAAACATATTGAATGTAGTGTGAATAGGAAACCGAAAAACCCTTAAAAGGAAAGATATACTCGGTTGAAATGACCTCATATAATACTGAGTGTATAATTAAGGAACAACAAGAATTTATAACCATCTTAAAATAATTGTTATCACATACAATGCTATTCACATGCACATACGTATTCTGTCTAACCATAGTTACGTAATTAAGGTAATAATTGCTTAAAAAATAAGAAAGAGCAGAGATGTCCATTGCATCGATGTTTTTTGTTATTATTACTTCATTACTAATCTCAAAATATTTTCAACCATACTAATAGGATTTTCGAATCCTATGAATGAAATTAAATAAACTCGTTTGTTTGGAACACAAAATTTAAATTAATTGAAGTTTTAATATTATTCTTTTTGTATCACTTCAAAATGTCTGTTAATGAAGTTGAAAATGTTTGGGCATAGTAATAAAGTTTCATTGACAAGAGACATATTTTATTTATCCATCAAGCACCAACTTTAACAACCACCAAAAATAGTACTTTTTTTTTTAATTCCAAGCAAAACAATCTATCACAAATCCAAAAGTACTACAGGAGTATCAAATGAATGTACATGAAATTAATAATAATTCAACGTTTCTTCTTAGAAAGAAATAATAAAAATTATTATTATTAACAGTTCATATCAATTATTTTAATTGAAATTAATTCAATATACTCTATTTGCTACATGGTCATGGTCTCAACCAACATTCTGATCTTCAGTTTCTTTTAGAAAAATGCTCTGATCTTTAAACTACAATCAGCAATATATTTAAATATGACATGATAAGAATAAATACGTATATCTCTTAATGCTAGTAATTTTTTTTGTATTTAGTTAAATTATTATTTAATAAATTAAATAATATATATATATATAGTAGGCCATGCCACTAAACATTTTTTTTATAAACCAATAAAACAAATATTTGCAAATTTATTTCTTTTTAAGATAATAATAAATATTTTTTTGTTTATAATATAACCATGGCCAAATTAAAAACAATATAAAAGAAATTATAATTTAATTATAATCAGTTATACTGCAAGAAATCACATATTAGAAAAGTCACACTATGCAACATATTAGAAAATTAAAGCAAATAATTTGATTAATTTTCACTGTAAGAAATAACAAGGTTGGGCACTTAATGTTACTATAAATAATAGGGTATTCTTTTAATGATAAATGTGATCGAAATTCACAAATATGCATTTTAAAAGTGTCAACAATTTTTAAAAACATTCTGTCAGTTAGTAGAATAATGTAATGTATGAATTATGTCGATATGGATCGATCAGTATGCTGTGTGTAAAGCAACCCTATGTAGTAGAGCAGCATTACTTTCAATAAAGCATTTCCCTGTCTACTTCCACTTAACTATAATAGAAATAAATAGATGGTGAGGAAAAGTATTGCAATTGTAAAAAAAATTGAATCTAAGTTTTAAGGTTTTTGAATCCGAATAATCAAGTTTTGCAAATGGATTGTGTATGTGTGAATAACCTAGCCTTAAAACAAAATGGACATTACATATTTAAGGTAAGGATATGCTCGGGATGTTATAGCAACTTTTTGCAACGTCTACTTATTTTATATCATTGATTTTACTCACTTTAACTATTTTCTCGAACACAGCTCTAACGATTTTGACAAAAGTCATTAGATCAATGTACAATTAAATGATCTTTAACATCAGGTAGGTCTTATCCTAATTTAAAAGTCTGACAGAGCTTAAGTGCCAAATTAAAAATTTTTTCTCTCTACACTTAATCTTTTCATAAAAAAAGAAATATGACTAATACTTGAGATTCATAATTCTTTTCTATTATTATTAATTCTACACTTTAATGTCTAGATTTTAAGGAGAAACATCTGAAGCCTACAAAGTTCAAACTGGCTTATGGCAAGGAGATAGACTCTCACCGATGTTGTTCAACTCAGGGCAGGAGTAAGTAATAAGAATAACACTGCATGAAAATAGAGGAATGCAGCTCGGAATGAATCTTAAAATCCTTGGATATGCAAATGATATAGCAGTCCTTGGAAGTAATCAAGAAGACATTGAGAAACTTGCTAAGGTTCTGATAAGAGAAACAGAGCAAATTGGCTTATAAGTAAATGAAGATAAAACAAAATGTATGATAATAAGCCGGAAATCTTACTCAAATAGTAAGATCGGTGTAAAATGGAAATCGTTACTGAGAGTAGAAAAATTCAAATACCTCACCTCCACAAAAACCGAATGAATGACCAACAATTACAAGTAGATCAGCATATAATAAGCGCAAACAGGGCTTTCTGCTCTCTTTCAAAGGTATTGCAATTCCAAAAAATCTCAAATTAAGTGTATACAATGCTATGATACAGTCAGTTCTCATATACGGCTGCAAGACCTGGATCCTAACCAGTATCCTAGAAAGATTTGAGAAAAAAATCCTCCACACAATAAATGTAGAGATCTGAGATCAGAATACTCACGCATGGAGGAGAAAGACTGTTGATAGTAAACTGGTCAATCAATATCACCAGTAAAAGATCTACAAGGTCTGTAATGTTAACCAAAAAAAAAATGTTGTAAATAACCTTCGCAAAGGAATTCATTTTATTATCATTAACTTTTTTTACCCCCAATTAGTCTGGGGAGGCAGTTAAGATATGCTTATAAAACTATCTTCCAATAGATGTCATATAATTTCTTGTTGAATATTAAATTTAAAAAAATACATATGTGCTTGTTTAAGGTGAAAATTTTCTAATATTATAAAATAAGGCTCCGTTTATTTTTTCACCATTAAAATAAATATGGTGAAGAAATGAACGGAGCCTTATTTTATAATATTTAAAAAAATATTTAACTCATTAAAAAAAAAAAGAAAAACCCACACTGCGCTGCGGTATTGGGATCAGGAATATGATGAAAAAAAAAGAAGATTCTTATGAGCACCATATCGCTACTGTTAGTGAAAAAGGTTGTATGTAAAAATTGAGTTTTTTTACAGAGGAGCATAGAAACCGATTATTTCTTTATGATTTATTAGTATAATTTCATATTTATTTCTCTCTTCTATTTTCCTATTTAGCAGTAGCAGACTAGAAAATGTCACCTTCAGCGCAAAGAGAATAAACATGTAAAATAGTTACATACCACCTTTTGCATTAACAGTAACGATGTATGGAAAAGAATATTTATCTAAACTGGGGCATAAAAACTACACCTTTAACTTAATTCTATCAAACCTTTTCAACTTTTTTTCATATTCATTATTGTTTTGACAAGGTTCAGTAAACTTGAGAAATAATAAAAAGAAGCTACTAGAAAAGATAATAAAGATCTATTTTTTTAGATTCAAATCATTTGAAAAAAAAATAAATTATTAACATGAACATTAAGAAAGGTCAGGAATATTATCATATAGGCTAAATAATTAATTTGATTTAGCTGATTGTACCAATTTTTAATCATAAAATATAAATATACTAAAACTAATTATACTTTTAAAATAAATTTTCAATAATTTTTAAGAAGCAATACATCTTCATAACTATCACAGACAGGCGCATAAGAATCTCTACAACTTATATCAGTATAAAAATTGGAAGACCCCACAGCCTTAAAAATAGTTTAAAAAAATATACTTAGACATAACATTAACTGTACAACCGATAAAAATGTAGTATTTACATAATATATCTAATAGTATTATGGTTAGAGCTTTCAGTCAGAGAGAACACACAAATTTAAATAAAAGATTTTTATTTGTGTTCTTTCTCACTGCAACCCCTTAACCAACTTCTCAACCATATTGTCTAAAGTCAACAATTTCTTCACCATTTTGATATTATTAGTTTATTATATCAAGAAACAATTTTACCCAATGGAATTTTCACAAAACAAAATTTATATTACCTACTATTGTACATCCCATCAATTAAATACATCCTATGGTACTGCTGCCTTTCCGTAAATTCTGTCCCTCTTCTGTATATTATTTTTATTAGAAACCCAACTATGGGAAGAGAAAGTATAATGAGAACAATAGGTAACACATAATCTCTACCAGTCGTAGGAGATTCTATAAATGATTCACTATTTTTTGTTTCCTTATCACCAGTAATCATAGTGAACAATGGTTTTTTTTTTTTAAGAAGTGATGGTATCGTAGTGGTACTACTTGATTTATTTGTAATTGTAGGAGTAACAATCTCAGAAACACCTGGACGGCCATGTATACGTTTGTGTATTTGGGTACTATTGATTCCTGGTGTTGTTAAACTCACTGGTAAATCTACAATCTTTGAAGAAATAGAGGAATGAGGTGTTACTATGCTAATTAATGTAGTATTTTTGTTTGTTTCATTGGATTTGTTTTTCAGAGGATACTGAGAGCTTACTACAATACCTCCTTCAGCAGCAATAACAACTTTTTCATGTTTAGGAGTAGATGTAGGTACGGATTCTGTGCCCAAAGATACATCTGGTTTAGTAAGCATTTTATTATCTAATTGGTGATGAAAAATAGAAGTATTAGAGGATTGCTCTTTAGGCTGTAAGTAGGCTACATTCATACTATTATTATTAGGATGCAATGAAGTAGCAGAATCAATTTTAGAATGAAATTCCTCATGCGAATTTTTATTGGATGTAGAGTTTAGAGGAAAACTTTTTTGTAATTCTTTGTCAGCAGCTTGACTAAGACCATCATCACTAACAATAGCTAATAACACAAGTATATCGATTATAAATTTGTACTTTTTCATTTCTTTAGATTTTGAGTACTTTTGAAATGGAGAAAATTTCTACTAACGCAAGGATTATTAACTCAAAACTAGTGTAACAAAACTTAACCTCCATTCAACTTTCTCTTTAGAAAGTGCCATAAGGTTATGAAGGTAACAATATTACAAGGAGGTCATTGAAAAATATAGTTGTTACTACAAAATAATGTACAAAGTAGGGAAGTATTTTTATTTTATTGTCATTGCTTCAGTAATCACATTATATTTTTATGGTGAGAGTGCAGAGGTACAACAAAACCAATTCATACCAGAGTGGAAAGGTCGAAATTCATTTCGTGTGTTCACCACGAAATAAATTTTAATCCTTCCAGGCCGGAATCAAACCGGCTTCATTAGACTCGAAAATGTTAAAACAGGCAATTCTCTAACACTTTCGTTCATAATGATCTTTTAGCGGTGTGGACTGATAGAGCTTTGTCTGCGTTTTTTTTTAATTACAACTGTTGGCGGTGGTCTAGCCTAACTGGTTAACATCTGTGCAAAACACGCGTAGTCCAGTAATCTGATAAAATTACGAGTTCGCCAAGGGAATTAAACTCTGACATCAATTCCCATCTTATCCTTTCGTCCGGGAAAAAAACCGATTAGCCGAAAAGGCAAAAATGAAGAGAAGAAATAAAACAGAAAATTTGTTATTAAATAACTAATAACTGACTAACTTGGATTAAGACTAACTAACTGGACCAAGACCCAGTATAGTTCCAATGGAATAATACTTGCGTTTTAAAGCCCTAAAATGTTGTGTTTGTGACATAAATCGTAATTCTTTCGAAAGCTTCTTGAATGCTATTGTTGCCATGGAATATTTATCAAATGTTTAAGTCTTAAAAATTAAAATATTACTATCTAGTCTTTGATAAACTAAAAATCTATCGAGAAGGTTAAAGGAGAAGAATAGCTCTATTATCTCTTGGGCAGTTCAGATAATATGGAAAGAAACTTTTCGAAATTTTTAATAAATAAAAAATACCAGATACGGCTTCTAAGTTTACAGAAACAGACAGTTATATTCTCAGTAATAGACATCTTTATTGTTCGTAAGTGAGACTACAAACCAAGGCTTACTGCACCAAAAAACTTGATGGAATACAATAGGGATTAATTTTAGTTCAGAGATAACTGTGCTTTGTTGCTTAACTATTAAACTAGATGAATATTTTTCAATGAGACAAGCAAATATCTTACTTAGTAAGTAGGCTGTTACTTTAAGAGCACTGATAAAGAATGAAACTTCATTAATAGTTATTGTCGAATAGACAATCTTAATAATAATATATTGGTTATACCAATAAACACGATATCGATTATACGTCGAATGCATTACTGAAAAGGAGAACAATCTAATGTGAGAGTTCTCATTGAGATGAACAGAATTCCCGATTTGTAATACTTTAGCTACCATTCTCCAGATACGTAAACGCAATATAGCACAGGCGGATTTACGGGGGGAGCTTTCGGGCTGAATCGTTTTATAAATATATATATGAAAAAAAAAAACCTTCCGGGCTGAAGCCCCCCCAAAATTAAATCCTTGATCCGCTAGTGCAATATAGAATACAAAAAATTAAGTTATTGGAAGATACACGATAATTTTTTAGGCTTTAAAAGTGCTTTATTATCTGTGAAATACTTTTAAAACCCACAAAAAAAGAAATCACAACTTCTCCGCACAAGAACAGCGCTATTGTACAGTTTATTTAGAACGTTTCTTCTTGCTCGATGATTGTACTAATGTTCTTAAAAATTCTTCACAACGTTCCAACAGTAGTCTGCGAGCATTGAAATACCCTACCGACCTCGACGTATTCGTTCAATGGAGGATATATCTTGGTGAAATCGCTCACCATGCTCGTCACTTACAGATCCACAATTTTCGGGAAAAAAGTCCAAATGAGAGAGAAGAAAGTGAATCTTGAGTGACATGTTACAAATGAGATCTCTGTACTTCTCAAAGACGACATTTTTTTTTTTCCTTCCCTACCTCGCCTTTTAGGCTATACGGGATTTTCCCGGGCCGGGGAGTTTAAAATCCCTTCCGGCACCGGGACGCGAACTCGTACTTTTTAAATCTTCTCTAATCTGTAATCCGGTTGCCAGGCAACTCTCGGTGCTGTGCACACGCTTTAGCCCATACAGCCACCCTGCCCCCAATTCTCAAAGAGGACTAAGACAGCATAATTGTCCTCTCTTTTATTACCCAAGAAACCATAAACAAAAGCTGTAATTGGTTCCTACAGTGCTCTTTCTTTACCCTATATTAAAAATTCCCTGTCATTAAGAAGCTCATGGATTTGGAGATCAACAAATTCACCCTCTTTAACCATAGCTTCACTTAAGTGAAGACATTTTCTTCTCAAGTATTAGAATGCCTCTTCTGATTGGTCCATTCCTTTGAAAAAATTTTTCATGAGCCCTAACTTTATACGTAGTGGAAGCAAAATGATTTTTTTCAGGGCCCACAAGAGGTTTGTAAAGAACATTTTTTTCGTCCAGGGGTCAGGAATTCTCTTTGAGGCCATTCTTTCCTGATGTAATGAGATGCTCTGTCCCACCCACATAAGAAACAACAGTACTTAGTATATCCCTGTTGCATGCCTAGAAGAATTGCCACCACTTTCAGGTTCCCACAGATTTGTCAATGGTAGTCCTGGTATTTGATGGGTTTCCATGTTTTGGTAAGTTTCCTTCATGTAGACAGCATGGCCAAGAGAGAAAGAGAGAAGTAAATTGCAATTGAGCAACTGAACTAAAGTAGGGAAAGTATTGTTTCTTGGTCTACAGTTGCACAAGGAGGTGATTTGACTGAGATCACACACAACCACCAGATTTTCCCCCTTAATTAATTATTTCAATTAAGGGTACCTATTTTATAGAGGCTGGGTGTGCCCCGGGAAGGTCTACCCACCCAGGGTCGCCCCATGGCCAATGAAACTGAATAAATATTTTTTCTGCCATGAGCCGGGATTCGAACCAGGGACTATTAGCATTGGAAGCTCAGTTCAATCCTACGACTAAGCTACCCCACTCCCAAAAATTTAAGATAGGTATATGACTCAGATATTATAGCAACTTTTTCCTTAAAATCCGCTATATCGACGATGAAACACATTTTTACAATTTTCTCAAAAACAGCTCTGACGATTTTGCTTAAACTCGGTGTCTCATTTTATAATTAAGTGGTATTCAATATCATTTAGATCATCTATTGATGTCACTTTACAGGGCTTAAATGGCCAACGTTCATATATGTCTTCCTCTAAAGTACTTTTGATATGGTTTATTTAAAAAAATTAACTTTCTTTTATTGACAGTAACTAAAAGAATGGCTATGAAGTTTGAAAGAATATGATAATTGGAAACTGGAGAAAAAAAGAAAAATGCTTATCAAGGTTGAAAATGAATCACCAGAAATAATAGTCAGAAGATAAACCTATAATATATCGTTGGAAACTGGAGAATTTTAGAAAAAACAAACAAAGTTGTAAATAGTAATGGAGAGTAACGAAAAAAATATAAATAATAATTTCTGAAAACAAACATTATTTAGCACAAATCACATGTTTCCAAGGAAATTAAAGTTTTCAGTAAACTTTAAAATAACAGTTTAATAACTGATAGTCCTACAATTCATAATGATTTATAGGTTAAATATTAACATATACTTTCAAATATCTCTAGGCATATATGAGCCTTATGGTTGACAGAATGACTAACTCAAATTTCAATATTCTTCATTATTAATTTTAGTGATGTTTCTAGCAGGAAAATCTATACCTTCATTTACAGTTCTATATTTCAATACTGCAATCACATACTCTGGAATCAACTTACTCACTGTCTGTACATATATAACTTTTTTAACTAAAAATATCACTAAAATGACTTTATTAAAAGATGTTAGTCATACTGTCACCTGAAAGGCACACATAGATCGGAGTCTAAAGTTATGTGGTTTATAAAAGCAGATGGAGTGACTGGATTTTTATTGTCTACCGTCGATATAATAAATAGTTTTTGTAATTTTAATGATCTTAATGATTTATTATCTGTAAGCTTTAAGCTTAAGCTTCGTTTAAAATGCATTTAAAAAATTTTATAATAGCCCAACATTGCCAGAAAATAATGTCTGTTCAAAACAGAGTGGTAAGTGAAAGTTCAGAATAAATGGAAATCAGGTGGTGCAACATCGGACAAGTATGGTGGGTGAGGAAGTACCTCCCACCTCAATTCATTATTTTGTCCTGGATTCATCTTGAGCATTGCGGTCTTGCATTATCTTGTTACAGAATAATGCCTTCTCTGTTAACAATCGCTGGCCTCTTTTCAATTTAAGACTGATTTACACCATTAAATTGTTCACTGTAAAGATCTTAAGCTTTAAGCCTAAGGACAATCTGCATTCAGATTGTCCTGGTTTCAGCACTTCAAAATGAACAATGCCGCGAATACTTCACCAAACACACAAAAGGGCCGTTTTGGGGTGTAAATCTGAACTAGCAGTACTTTGTGGGGATTTATTTGGATTAGAGACACTTCTTTTAGCGTTTTAGAATATCATAGAGGA
Source organism: Nezara viridula (assembly GCA_928085145.1). NCBI lineage: Eukaryota > Metazoa > Arthropoda > Insecta > Hemiptera > Pentatomidae > Nezara > Nezara viridula. The sequence continues at coordinate 87,289,514 of OV725080.1, read as the reverse complement.
CCAATTTTTCATTTCTGGTGATCAAAAGATCAAAAAAACACTTCTGTATTGTATTGTTGAAGCAATCAGTTGCATGTGGTGGTTTCTTAATCCGCTGCAATGTTCTTGGATGGTCGACCAAGGTTGGTTAAGACTTTATGTAAATTTCTCAATTGCCTGATACGAATTTGCCTTGACTTCCGCCCTTAACACGTTATTGTCTAACATTGTTGGTCTTTCTGATTGATATTAGTCGGAAAGATCAAAATTATCAGATTTGAACTTGAAAAACCATCTTTGGCATTTACAAACGTCTAATGCATATGGATAAACATCGCCGCTCGGGCCACCAAACCCCTAAAGATAAGTGGCTGTAATTTTAGGTCATTAAAATAACAAAATAGCAACTATAAGTTTATTAACATTTATACATAAAAAAATGAATCAATTTCATGATCCTTCCCTTAAAATTTCAAGTTCTTCAGGAGTAGTGTGAAGTCTCAATTCTTTTTCTACCAATAAATCCTGAATTTCTGGAAGGTCTTCAGGCAATATTTTTGCTGCTTCGTAGTAAAGAAACTGAAAAAATAAAATAAATAAATGATACTAAGTTAAATGATTTTTAAACAAGAGTTATCAACTTGTAAGATTTCAAAGAGCATAATAGGAAATAACTTAGGGAATATAATAAAATATTAGAGAAAATAACGTGTTATTTTATTAAATAATTAACTGCCTCTTATTGTTAGTAGCAATAAAAAAAAAAAAATTGATAATTGACTAAAGCAGAAAAAAAGAAGTATGCTTTTTTTAGGTTGAAAATGAATTTTTGGAAATATTAATCTGAATGTATACGTATAATGTATCGTTGGAAAGCTGATAGTTTTATAAAAAACAATATCTAACATACAAGGGTGTAAAAAATAATGGAAAGTAACAAAAAATTATAAATAATAATTTCTGAAAATTAAAGTTGTTTAAAGGAAATCAAATGTTTTTATGGAAACTAAATTAAATTCCCTAACTAAATGTAAATTAAAAAAAATAAAATAAATAAATTTGAAATAAAATCATATATGATCCACAGATTTGAGGAAATTAAATAGTTAAAAATAATTTTATTGCACTTGTGCTAAAGAAGAAGTGGAATATAAAAATATTTTATACATGAGATGAGTAAAACATATGTTTATGCTAAAGTTAAATAAGTTTAGATTCGATAACATATTTAAATAATTATAAATGTGGCAGCAATTTATTCCAAAAATCATTTAGAAACATTTTAGAAAGGAAATGATTGAATAATTTGATAAATTTTCCCTCTGTTGAATCACATTATGCCTTTCCTATTAATGTGATGGATTTTGGGCTATCGATTCATTATTGAAAAGCCGTTAACTGTATTTTGGTAAATTTTACAAAGTAAAAATAACATTTTAAGAACCTGTAAAAAGTAATAGAGATTTAATCCCTACAAGTTTACTATGTAGTACGACCCCTTACTTATACATAATTAAATATATGTACTTTAAAATCTCTATTTGTATATAGAGCTCAGAGACTGTAGTTAAGTGATTCAAATATCCTGATGGAGTTATGAGGTTTTTATTACCTACAATCAATATAATAAATAGGGTTTGTGTTATTTTGATGGTCTTATTGAGTTTTTGCATTGATAAATATGACCGAAATAGACAAATATGTTCTTCAAGATTTAGAATGCTCTTAAAGAAATAATGTCACAGCCCAATTTTGTCAGACAAGAATTTCTGTTCAAAGTAGAGTGATAAGTGAAATCTGTGTAATGCGCACACCAATTTTTTTCATTTGTATCCCCTAAAACTGCAAAAAATACTTGAACAATTCACTTATATATTTTTGCAAAATGGTTGGTGTGGTATTGAGAAGGTTTCAAGCTATTGAAATCCTCTTTCTGAGAATTAGAAAGTAAGTTAAAAATATTCTTAAAGTGTTTAGAAAGTTTTTTAAGTAAATTTAATCATAAAAGATGATCTTGGGAAAGAGCGATACCAACAAAAATGTAAATTTAATAAATTCACATTTTTGTTGGTATCACTTTGGATTGTTAAAATGTCACTGAAACAAAAATATTGGTCATAGAAGAAAGGCTATTAAGAGAAAATAAGAAGAATAACAATAATAAAGTCTACCCCTCTTCATTAATTTTAATAATAAACCATACAATCAATAATTGATTTTTTTTAAATTGTAATATGAAATTGATACATAAAAAAATCAATCACATGGAAAACACGATAAAATAAACGGTTTTACACACAAGGAATGATAGTTAATAATAATTTTACATTTTAAATGCTGTATTACTGTACATCATACTAGATTACTCTAGTAATAAAAACATAAATTTTTGTATAATATTTTTAATATATCTAACAAAAATTAAACAGCTTATCTTTGGTTTACAAATAAAAATACCAAAACACCCTTTTTGTAAAAAAAGTTGGAATGGAAAATCTTCTATAATACTGACTTTTAAATTTATATTAGGAGGCCTAAACACACTATCTTAGCATAAAAATATTTAAAAAAAAAACACTGATAAATCTAAGTTTTGAATATTTTATAATGTTTTTATAGTCTTTTAATTAATGTAAAAGACCATAGACTTTTCAACCATAGATGTTATTGAAAATACTATAAACATAGAAAACACAAAGGGGAATATCATGAGACATAAAAGTAAATCCTGGCTGAAAAGATTGACAAGAGTGTACATTGCTATTGACCGCTATGACAGAGGAGAATACACCTATGCTGTGGAGTGCGGGCATCGGCTGGGATCGTACCTAACCTGGTGGTCTTAACCAATCCCAACCTAGCCTCACAGCCCGGGCAGGTAAACAAATGTAAGCATTCAACCGGTGCTCACAGATAAGACCATAATCCTACTCTCATAGTTTTCAACGGCTCATCTATTCACTATACCAGATGACTGGCCTGAACAAAGTCATGACCAGCTGAACACTGGTGTCGTACAGAGAGCAGTCACAAACACACTACCGTCACGGCCAAGCAGTACAAGCACTCATGCTGTCCACCCAATTTGCCAGGGCTCCGGCGGCGCTCTGTAGCACCAATTTGATCAAACAAGCTTTTCTTCCCTGACCTCAGAGCATGATTGGTCTTAGGCTCCGCGCTGACAGGAAAAAAGGCAATGGAGAGGGCCTAGAACAGCTTCAAGTGCTTGTCGAGCTGATAAATAAATAATAATAAAAGTAAATACAAATAGCCAATCAACAACTCATTACTGCAGATTTTATGATAAATTTAATTCCTTGTCTAAATTTTAACAATGTTAGCATACTGATTGCAAGAATTCATTTATTATATTATTGGTGTTATTTCTCCAATAAGCTGTAGTCCACTAATTTAAACCTAAACTGTACAAGAAATGGTAAGTATATCTAAAAGTTCTGATTGAAATATTAGAAAAGATACAGCACTTCAATGGAAGTCTAGGGACGAGGAGGGAAAAAAATATATATATACATATATTAGAATATCTAAAATTAATTTAAAAACTATATTGCCAATTATTAAAAATTTAATTAATTTATAGCTTAATAAAGAAGAGATTCCTACCTTAACCCATGGGCACTTTTCAACAGATCTATAAAAAATCTGTTTAATATCTTGAGTATCTTTAAGACTGCTGGCTTGAAGAAAAAGCCTCCAAAACAGAGGGCACCGCTGATATGAATTTCTCAATTTTTCAAGAAGGTTTTGCAATCTAATCCCCACATTTCCTTTGTTGGATTGCTCTTTGATTAGCCTCGTATGTGTAATGAAGTAGGTGAAAGCTGAAGCAAGAGGAGAGCCAGAAGACACAATTAAGGATGACATCTTCTGCCATTTTATTCCTACAACCTATAAATGCAATGGTTACCAACTATTCAAATCTTAAGTTATAAATATAAGTTGACTTCCAAGAAGTTTTTTTTGTTATTAATGTGCCATACGAACCGAGATATTTTTTTTTTGTTTCATTTTAACATTTTTTTTTTTAAATTATGAGGATGACAAATAAATGGGATATGCAGTCATTTATGCTGTTTATTAAGTTTGACAATGTTTCGACCCAAGCATCTGGGTCATCATGGTTGTTTGCGAGACAAGAACTGAGCAAGTCCTCCAAGGGCTAAGTTTTATTATAAAAAATATATTTTATCTCATAAAAAGTATATTTAAGTTATAAATTAAAAAATATAAATGTTTATATTAATAAACAATTTCATTAATATGACAAAATACAATCGTAATCTGCTAGTTTTTATAATGTTTTACTTTCAATTTCTCTAAAACGGGCAAAATTTGAATCTGCACGTTTTCTTTTATATAATACATATAATATAAATTAAATATACACATACATTTTTTTACGTAATGTGACAGTGAGGGAGAATTGAGTTGAGCTAATCTAAACTAATGCAAACACGCTGCTACGAAAAGTTGTGTATTTACGTTTACTTTTAGACACATTTTTTTGTTTTGAGATTCCATCTAAAGAGTACTGGTGATGTGTTCCTGAAACTTTGGAGTAGCAATTGGGAACTAATACGGAAATAAACAAACTATTATTACACTCTTCATAGATGGCCAATTATTATTATTAGTGTTTATTCCTTAATATTTTTAATGGAAATGCAAATCTTTTATGTTTTGGTAAGATATCATAGAAGGTCTCAATTGTCAATGTATATATTATTATGATTCTCGAAGATAATTCAATAAAGTACAACACTGTCAAAAAAAAAAAAAAAAAAATTATTGAGAGTCAACATTAACAACATACATTTTTAATTTATACATTTTGTTTTTATCATAGTAAACAAACCTCGCATGTGTAAATGGCATTGAAAAATAATCCATTGTTAGGATAATGTTGTATTGCACGTAGTAATATGTCATGTAAAAAACTGAAATGACCAGGATTTTCTTTACAGTAGAGTAATGTAATATTCACAAGATTTTCATGAAGTTGTTCTAACATCACACCAATCCTGAAATGTAAAAAAATTGTATATTAAAAAAATAAGTTATTCATTTAAAACCCTTACAATCTTAAGGCAATAGAATGGAGGTAATATAATTGTATTTCATTTATCAATCAGATAAATATATCCAATAATAAGTAGGGGATTTCCTATTCAAATATTTCCTATAAATAGATGGTTAGTTCAATAAAATATTTTATGAGAAGGAGTTGATCAGGAGGGTGCGGTCAAATAAATACTAAATTATACAAATAGTATTATTTAATTTTTGCCGACACTTCGACATTAGACGGCTACCAGTATTTAAGACCTGCAAAGTGGGTCGAAACGTCGGCATAAATTAAATAATACTATTTGTATAATTTAGTATTTATTTGTCGGCACCCTCCTGATCAACTCCTTCTCATATTATATCACGGTCAACCATCTGTACATCATTAAAAATATTTTATGTATGAATATCTTCAACAAAGAAAACTTAAGCAGTTATTTCTGGATTTCAAAAAATTGTTTATATAATGAAATATGGTTAGTTAAAAAAAATAAAATTGATAGTAGTGCTATCATTTATTTTTTTTAATTTTGAAAAAAAAAATGGCATTAGATCAAGTGAGAGTTATAATAAAAGATGTTTTTTGTGTGAAAATAGTATTAGAAAAGTTACTATATTTTCCCACTTTTACCATGAGGTAAATTAAACATAATAGTGTAATTATTAAGAGGTCATTAACATTAATGGTAGCACTAAAGGGGATAATAACAAACCTGTGTTTATTCATACTCAATATCTAGATTAGTATTTTGGCCAGATTTTAAGATCATTAGACCCAATGTGTGTCCCAAGGGAAAGGTAACTTAGCATTATATACTGTTGTACGGTTATACTGTAGAATCATACTTGAAAATTTTTTCGACTTCGCTTATGGTTTTTTAAAGCATAATATGGATCGTGGGCGGTGTGACCAAACGGGCTAACGTGTGTGCACAACAACGCCATTGCCCGGCAACCCGATATATGATACAATGATAAAATATAGTCACGAGTTCGCGTCCTGGTGCCAGGGGCGTCTTTTAAATCCCCACCCACACTCCTTGGCCCGGGAAAAACCCCGTAGTATAGCCTGAATGAAAGGCGAGGAAGGGGAGGAACCGTAAAAAAAAAAATATAAAAAAAAAATATAAAAAAAGAACTTATAAAAATCAAAATTTCGCTAATAAAAAAATCAAGAAAGATTAAAAAGACAAGAAAGATCATAAAAATTATTAAAGCACTTTTAAGGTTTCTCCATAATGAAATGAACTGTACCCAGTATTATAATTCCTACATGAAAGATAGTTTACCACCTAGTTGAAATATAAAAATGTTGCGAAGATGATAAAAATCAATTTTTAAGGACAATAATAAAGCATACTTACAAGTTACCGTTTTTGTTTTTGAGTATCTCTAATTGTTGAATGGCATTTTCCATTATCTCAGTACTCTTTTTTATTCCTTCATGAATAAAAGTGAACCAAGCATGTAAAGACAACCATGATACAGTGAATTCAGGAAAAATGATTTCTGACAAACCAATTTCTGCATCCTTTACATCATGCAAAACTTCTGTGGTGATGTGGCTAAATTTTTCACTAGTTTTCGTTAAAAGTTCATCTCTATATACAATATTTTTTATAGGTTCTCCAAATACTAAAGCAATGAAAGCTACTAAAATTTTTTCTCTGCAAAAAAAAAAAATATATATATATATATATTTTTTTTTCCCAATGATTAATCTAAAGCTACCATTAATTACTATTTCAATGATTAATACTATGTAAAAAATCTGTACTATTCAATAAATTAAGTGACAATATTACAACAATAATAAAAAAATATAGATGGATTTTTAGTAATGTAAAAGAATATACTGTTATCCACCAACAAAAAGTGAGATCCAGTACATTTTGATTTATTTGTTCTGAAAAAGCAAAACGAAGTTTCAAAATAAATTTTTATTTTCCTTCAACTGTAAATTCTGATTAAAAACACACATTAAAAAAAATTACAAGACATTAAAAATGCCTATGATATGTAGCAAAATATAAAAACTTTGCTACATTTAACTGTAAATAGAATTTTTGCTTGTTTATAATTAATTTGCAAACCAACACATAGCTAAAATATTTAAGAAAAAAAAAACAACCTTAAAATACTTACTTATTTAAGTTTATGTCTTCTTTTATTAAAAGTAAAATATATTCTTTATACAGAGTGCAAAGATCTCTTTTTTCTAGTGTCCCAGCCATCAAAGGGGAATTTCTCAAATTCATGGTCATTTCTAAAACTTTTAAACATGCACTGATGTCACCTCCTTCATATTCCAACAAAGCATACTCTATATACAACGGTATACAATCCCTATGCTGTTTCAAAAGTTTTTTAGCACGACTTAATAAACCTTTTCTTAAATCATCACTTGATTCAACATCTTTTACTCTCTGAACCAAGTGTATCCATCTCCACCATCTCATCTGCCATACTAAAAAGCATATTTTGTCGGTTGAACTATAAAATATGCACTTATCAAAAACAGAATTTACAAAATCGAAAAATTGATTCTGACCAAGACCATTAATTAAATACTGTGGTCCATACAAGAGTTCTAAAACTACATCCAAATAATCTTCATTGCCTGAAACTGCAAAAAAATTATAATATAGAAAAGCATTAACAAATATCTTCATGTTTAACTTGAATATGAAAAATAAGTGCATCTTACATTTTGCAGAAAGAATTATTTCTGCAGAATCTAAAGACCATGAAATTTTATCCAGCTTAGTAAATCTGTAAAATGCATCTGTAAGAGGCAGGGGCGGAACTTTTAATAGGAGAAGTGTATTCATAATGAGACGTGACTCACAAGATTTTGTAATAGGAAATAGAAGCTGGGTAAGATCTTCTCTGAAAACCATTCTTTGTGGGTCAGAAGATTCTTCAACTGGAAAAAAGTATATCCCTTCTCTCAATCGCTCTATTCTTAGCCAAAGAGAGCCCAATGGTAGCCCTGAGGTTATTACACCATCTTCCAATCGTTCTATAAAATAAAAAAAGTTTTAACAGAATTAATAAATATAATAATATGTTTATAAATATACCTAGTTCATTGTATGTACATAGGCAGAAGGCCAGCAAAATGATGTCTCACGTATTTCATCTTCTGGAAGATGGACGATTTGTTTGAAAGCTCCTGATCCTGCAGTAGTTAGGTTTAGTTCTAGATACAATTCAAGCAAGACCCATAGTTGTTCCCACAACCCAGACTGTCTCAGGAATAATCCACACTGTAGTAAAACATCTACATCATAAATAATATAATAGAATACAGTTCTAATTATAAAAACTTATTATTACTTTTTTTTTTAATACAGCTTACAAAAACCCACACACAAAAAAAAAAATGATGTTCTTGTTTTTAAATGCTAAAAGGAAATGTAATTGTAAATAATGTAGAAAACATTTGTACAATGATAATGGTAAAAATTATAATAAAAAATCTGGTGTGTGCAACACACAATTTTCACTTACCACTCTACTTTCAATAGAAATTATTTTCTGACAATGATGGGCTATTACAAAAAATTGATGAAGTGCATTTTAAGCGGAGCTAAAACTTAAAGCTTACAGATAACAAATCATTAATACCATTAAAATTACAAAAAGTCTATTTATTATATCGACGATAAGCAATAAAAATCGAGTTTCTTCATCTGATTTTATAAACCACATAACTTCAGTTTCTGAGCCTTGCAGTTGACAGAATGACTAACTCCTTTGAGTAATGTCATTTTAGTGATATTAGGAAATCTAGTTGGAAAAGTTATATCTATACAGACAGTGAGTAAGTTGATTCCAGAGTAGGTGATTGCAGTGTTGAAATATAGAACTGTGAATAAAGTTATAAATTTTGCCACTAGAAACAGCACTAAAATTAATAATAAAGAAATTGGAGTTAGTCATTCCACCAACTGAAAGGTTCATATATGCATAGAGAGATGAGAAAGTACATGTAAATATTTAATCTATAAATGATTATGGATCGTAGGACTATTAGTTATTAACCTGTTATTTTCCATTGTAAAGTTCACTAAAACAAAATTATGAGATTTTCGTTGCCTAGCCATAGATAGCTCAAGAGTCACACTAATTGTAAGTGGATAATGTTGGGATTTCACAAAAGGAAAATTCATCAAATTATTCACTAATTTAATATCCTAAAAGGTTACTTGATGATTTCTTGGAATAATCGGCCGATAGATACCTAATTATTTAAATATAATATCTTATCTAGAGTTAGTACTCTATAGTAAATATTTTTGCGATTATAAACATATCCATGAAATATTTTTATATTTCACAAAAGTACAATGAAATAGTATTTTAAACAATGGCATTGGCTTGATTTGGTGGATTTTAAATACTTTTTTTGCAATCTTAGAAAAATATTTAAAAGTTTACAGATAGGAAATTTAATTTAATTTCCTTGGAAACATGTGATTTACGTTAAATAATGTTAGTTTTCTGAAATTATTATTCATATTTTTTTCCTCACTCTCCGTTATCTTCTACAACTTTATTTATTTGATATGTTTTCTAAAATTATCCGCTTTCCAACAATATATTATATGTATACCTTCTGACTGGTATTTCCGGAGATTCATTTTCGATCTGGATAAGCATTTTTATTTTTTCTCCTTTATTTTATTATCAAATTCTTCCAAAAGTTATATTTAGCATTTTTTTCGTAACTCTGAACAACTTGGGATGATTATTTTTTAAAATAAACTATATAAAGGTACTTTAAAGGAAGAAGTATATGAACATTGGGTATTTAAGCCCTGTAAAGTGACATCAATGGAGATAAGACCTGATTGATATTAAAGACCACTTAATTATACAATGATACACCGAGTTTAATCAAAATCGTTAGAGCCGTTTTTGAGAAAATTGTAAAAATGTGTTTCACCATCAATATAGAATGGCACTTCCGGTTAGCCGATTTTAAGGAGAAAGTTGCTGTCACATTTAAGGCATATACCGATCATAAATACGTAATATCAGTTTCGTACGACTTTTCATTTTTGATCTAGACTGCTAACATACAAGCACACAGACACAAAGATCATTTTTCGAGACTTGGTTATTTGGATTCAGTGTACCCCAAAACGTGTATTTCCATTGAAAACTCAGATTCAAAAATTTTCACGATCGCAATACTTACTCTCACTATATATTACATATATACGTAAGTGAAAGTAAAAAATACAAACTATTGAATTGTATAATAACTTATTTAATATAATTAAATTGTGAACTATTTTCTACTATTATCAAACATAAAAGTGGAGCATATCCCTAAAAATAATAATTATGTATATATATGTATATATATATATATATATATATATATATATATATATATTTGGTATTGCGAGTATTTTATAAATATAGAAACTAGATTCTTTAATAGATATCAAAGTAAACAAGTCTAAATTAAAATTACCCATGAAATTATCAGAATCATGATGTGCTTTGTTGATTCCCTCTAAAGCTTTTTCATAATTCATTAAAACACCAGGAGCAGCCATTTTTGATAAATTGAACTGAAGGGAGTTAATGATCCACAACCAACCAATCATATTTTGTGGATGTTTGGTAACCAAGGTTTTAGCTTCAGTGGCAACCTAAAAGATAATGTATTTGTTTTAAAAAACGAAAAAAGATATATGTTTATTGATGATAAACATAAAGGATTTCAAAATATAGAACAGTGCAAACGCAATAACTTACAATTTATTAGAAAAAAATTATAAAACATCATTTTTATTGTTAAACATAAATCAAGAAAAGAAAAATTAATAAACATAAGGTACATTATAATGTTATCTTAGTAATAGATGGTAGTTGCAGCAGGGAGAGGGTCAGGGGGAGGGAATGGGAGAGAGGGAGGGAGTGGGAGAGGGAGAAGAGGAGGGAGAGGAAGTGGGAGAAGGAGAGGGAGTGAGAGATTATCAATTTAGATAAAAAAACAGGTTTTGAGCAACATTTTTTAAAAATATATATTAAAATACCTTGTCTAATGGGTAAATAGATTCAGTTATAGACATCTTTTCTTGCAACAATTCATCTGCATCTGGATTAATAAGAAGTGCTCGATCCAAAATAGACAGTTTCTTTTCACCACGGCCTCGGACACTACCGATACCACAATCCTGTGAAATATACATTTAATAAATCATTTTTATTAAATATTATTATAATATTTTGATTGATAATTTTTGAAATTTATAATACTTCTTTTACAGATTTCAAACAAATTTCACGACTGGTATATAAGATTTACACAATAAAATAAATAACAATATAAAAAAGGAACTAAGACGCAAATAGTTTCTTTGGTTTAGAAATAAGTGTAGCTCTTTATAAAACTGGAAATACCAGTATTTTAACATTTTCATCAAAACCTTTATACTCAATCATCTGATTCAATCGTTTTCATTGAAGCACCCAGCGAAGCACTACTGTGACTCAGTCTGGCAAAATGGAAAACAGAAAGCACATATGAGTGGCTTAATATCAAAGCAGACATCTGTCATTTTAAAAAAGTTAAGAAAAAGTAATTCTGTTATATAGCTTAAATTTAAACCAATTCTAATGATGTTTTTCATGATTCAACTTGAAAATTATTAAATAAAATCATCAGAAACAGTTTGAGTTGAACCTGAAATGTATTTCCTCCACACTAAATATTTATTGAGCCATCCATAGATAATAATAAAACAAAAAGTTATTATGGAAACATCACCGTTACCTTATAATACTGAATCGTTTGAGTGGAGTGGAGAAAACAACATTCTCAATAAAGTTTTTCTTTTTCAGCTTTTAACCTACCTCTTAAATATTCAGATAATAATATGAAACAATTTGACGGTACACATTGTAAGAAACATAACTTGAGAATAGCAGATGATAATAGGGTGTGCCTGTTGGGACAGGTAGGGGCTAGAGTAAAGAACAGCCATGGGACCTGGAGTATTAAGCTAGGGGGAAAGGTGTATAGATATAGAGAGGTTGCAAAGGATAAGAGGGCATGGATAGGAGCAGTAAATAAGGTCGAGGGCTGGAGGAAATTGATAAAAGTGGAATTTGAAGACATTTTCTTTAAAGAGGGAGAGATATTAGGTGTAACAGAGAGGACAGTTCACAAGATCCCACCGAATTTAAATAAAAATACGATGGACAAGATATATCCGATCCCCAGATTTGAAGACATATTAGACAGGTTGAGTGGGGCGGTGATATTAAGTGAGATGGATCTTAAAGCAGGATATCACCAGATAAAAATGCACCCAAAGGACCAACATAAATGGCCTTTACATTCGAAAGGGGACATTACGAATTCACCAGGATGCCGTTCGGACTAAAAAATGACCTGATAACTTTTCAGTGCTTAATGGACAAGTTCTTGAGAGACATTGATGAATTCTCCTTTAATAAATTCTTTCATAGTTTATATTGTGTCATTTTTTATCACTAATGACAATGAGTGATAGTTAATTATTTACAAGAAACCAAATTAAAGGTACTTTACAGGAAGAGAATTAAAAATTTAAGCCCTGTTAGGCTTCATCAATGATTATAAAACCAAGCTGATGATATAAGCCATTTAATTGTACTTTGTATAATAAGTAAAATAAGTTCAATCAAAATCATTGGAGCTCATTTCTAGGAACTTATAAAAATGTGTAAAATTGATGATGTAAAGTTGTACTTCTGGTTAACCAATTTTAGAGGAAAAATTGTTATAACATCTTAGGCATATCTACCTAAAAACTTTGTTTCAGTTTTGTAAAACTTTTCATTTTCGAGCTAGAATGTTCGCACACAGACTTGCAGGACTTGATATTAGGACTGAGGAGACCTTAAAACATGTATTTCCATTGAAAATACAAATTCAAAATTGTACACGATCACATTAATTTTCCTTACAATATATTACATATAAAGGTAAGTGAAAGTAAAAATACTAATCCCATTATAAATTTTTTTTCTTAAATTACCTGCAGCTTTATATAATCCAACCACATTTCAACATTATGAGGTTCATTCCTAAGAGTTTGATTGAATGATTCAGTACGTTTAAGAAATTCTTGAATGTCCATTGGTTCTGGATTAATTAGTGTGTTTTTAACTTCATTTTCTTCATCTAATTTCTTTTGAAAATAGCGAGATTTATTCTTTTTATGTTTTTTCTTTTTCTGTTCAACATTGTATCTAAACAAAAAAAAAAAGATTTTAAAATAAAAGTTACTCTTTTAAATAATAATGTAGATTTTAGGGTTATCTAACTAATAACAACTTAATTACTATTTGAAATTAATTTAATTTCGAACTACATCACAATGGGAAACAACCATAATTCATCAACTTAAATTTCCCTTTGGATCATTTTGAATTGAAAACATATATTTACAAATTGGTTAATTAAAAACATCAATTACTCGATAAAAATTGTCTTAACTTAAAATAATATAAATATAAACATTTTAAAGTTTGTACTGTTCCTTTAACACATGAGGAAGTGGCGGCTCCCCGGTCAAAGTACCGCAGATAGCCACTGGTCCTCCAGATTGGGGGGAATACACTAATAATAACACACCCAGCTCACCCCACACTACAGACCAATGTCAATAACACTACACACCCTAGGGTCACCTTTCCTAGGTTGCCGCCCCGGAAGGGGAAGCAAGTCAGATGGCTTCGAGGAGGCAGTCCTTCCATCTGAATTGAAGGCAGCCTTGGCTAATAACTCTCTCCTCTTAAATTCTTTAACTTCATAATAATTTTCTGTATTTTACATTTTATTCTATGATTAGAGTGCTACCAATGGGTAGATTCTCTACAAGCAATGCCATGTCATATATTTCTTTGTATCACATTTGCTGAATTATATTAATTTGTACAGTTGTAAATTTCATGAATAATAATAAAAAATAATTCTATGATTATCTCACTTCCTTTTAGCATACTATTACATCATATTTTAGCAACTATGTCACTCCATTTATTTTTTGTCTACATTTATGTTTTTTATCTCATACATTCCACTCCTTTTTTTGGTTAATTCATTTTCATTTATTATGTTACCTTTTTTTGATTATGTTTATTTCATTAGTACCTACTTTGTTGTCATTATTATTTACTTCTTAGTTCTCTGTTACTGTTATTATTCTAACATCTTTATTTTATTTTAAGTTCACTCTATCTACTTTAAGTTTATTCTACCTACATGTATAGTCTATATCTTTTACGTTTTTTTTTTTTTAATTTTTTATTATTCAATGATTTTAGTTTCTCAGACCTATTGTTATCTGGTCTTTTTTTTTCTTAGCCCCAATGAAGGCCTGAACTTTGGGACGAAACGTCGGCAAATATAAAAATAAATATACTTAAAATAAAAGTGATTCTATATTTTAATGATAAAAATGATTATATTTATTTTTACTATTTTTTTTTTTTTTTTTTACTCATCGCTCCACCCATTCTTCTCTTTAATTATTCACAACAGTCAACCATAAATTTACAATAATAAATAAATACTTCCTTGAAGTCAACCAAAAAAAGTACTAGAAGAATAAATTATTGCTAAAATATAAACCCCAGTAATTAGGGTCTAAATATCACAATATAAATCAGTGATTAGTTATTAGTTAAAAAAATACTTCTAGCAATTTCAGATAGGCTGTAAGACTTTGTTAGATCAACTAGATAATTACAACAGTAATAACTTAAAAAATTATAACTGTTTTATATTTAATATAAAATGTTACCTTGTAGCGGCCTTAGTAAGCTTTACTTGAGGAACGGAATATCCTGATTCATTTTTTAAAGCATTGCTGTCTTCATAATACAATGCTGAGTCATTATTTCCTTCCTTGATATTTCTTTTACTAAAACATCATTAGTGTAGTGATAGATCTTTCATCATAAAAGCATAAATATACAAATATAAAAAAAAAAATGTAGGCATTTTTTTCAAAAGTAATAATTATAAAACAAAAATAGTAATGAATAAACATATATAGCTTTTATTTTATCGATTAAAACTAAAAAAAGAAAATAAGAATAAAAACATAATGTTAAAAATGGATAAGCAATATATAGTTTAATTCTTAATACTCAGAAAGAATTTTATTTTTCTCATTTTAATTAATTTTCAGTTCAGAAACTGTTTAACTTTTTAGTTGTACAAAGCCTTAATCAAGGTCCGGTGCTGTGTTTTGCGCACCGGGTACTCAAGGTCTAGCCAATCCTCTGTGTGAGGGATTTATTCACTGAATTGCTCCCGTCACTTTGTACTATTCCACATTAATTTTTTTTTTTTTTTTATAACTGACTTATACATTTTTTCTTTAATATGATGTTAGCTCACATTTCAATAAACAGTTAAATATATATATACTTTTCTAATTGTAAACTTTCTTTTAATTTTATAATTTATTAATTGTCTAATATTACTTTTACATTATTTGTTGATATAATCTAATTTATTTTTTGTACATATAGTGCCATTATCTTTTTATTCTTCATTTGAATTTTTTTTTTTTATTGATCAATTTCTGATATGGAAAAATTTTAAAAAAGTTTCATTATATGGTAAATTTTATTACATATATTTCAATTGAAAAAATGTATACTTTTGAAAAAATAAATAAAAAGTTATTTCAGAGATTTAAAACTCATTTTCAACTTTCGCACTTCAAAACACTACCAACTGCTGTTAGTTTTAGAGCTAAACTGTGTTCAAAAGACTAAAGTCCGGCAACAACCTATGACTCATGGGGTTTCCAATAGAGAGCTCTGTAATGAGCCAGAATATTGGCTTTGCGCAACTAAATAATAAAGAGCTGAAACCACTAGATTGGCTCAGCGTGCCAGAGGCATGGTCTTTCCGGAGCCATTATATTGGCTCTGGGCATCTAAAGAGTTAATCTAAGCTTTTCTACACTTTCCTATCCTGCTGTAACATATTTATTGGGTTGTCCAGAAAATATACAAGATTTTGAGTTTTCTGTAGAATACCCTTCCATATAACAAACTATTTATGTTAACTGGATTATTCGTTCGTATGAATGTCAAGACTTATTAATCCTCTTCCAAACGATAATGTTTGTTTACCTCTCTAGCATTTCGCTGCTTAGTAATAATTCAGTCTTTATTAAGATGTCAACGCTTGATTTTCGTATAATTTTGTTTTACAAGTTTAAACTCGACCAGAATGGGGCCCAGACGGTCAGAAACATCAATCAAGTCTGGGGAGAGAAGAGCATTAATGAGTGCACTATTCAAGGGTGGTTAAAACAATTTTGGGAGGGAAACTTCAGCCTTGAAGACAAAGAAGGTCGTGGAAGTGGAAGGACTTCCTTTCTTGATGACGGTGTTCTTCGGGCATTGGTGGAAGAAAATCTCAGAACAACTCTTCAAGAATTTAAGAGGGAAAACTAAACCTTAGCAAATCAACCGTCGATGACCACCTCAAGGATATTAGAAAGGTAAAAAAGCTCAAAAGTTTGGTTCCATACACATTAAACGACTGCTAAAAAAACCAGCATTAAAAAGTTTATGCTACACTTTTGCCAAAACAAAAACGATCCTTTTCTGTCCAGTGCTGTTACTTGTGGATCCTTTTCTGTCCTGGATTGTTACTTGTGATAAGTTGATACTTTACGATAACAGTAGACATTCAGAACAGTGGCTCGACAAAGCAGAAGCAGCAGAACATTATCCAAAGCCCCCAAACAGCTTCTTAAATCCTGGTGAAGCCATCAATGCCCAATCGTATTGTAACCAAATTAATGCAATGCATCAGAAATTGGCAATAATGAAGCCATCTTTGGTCAATTGGAAGAGGCCCATTTTGTTGCATTTTGTTGAATAGATATGAAACTCTGCCACATCTGCCCCACTCTCTGGACATCTCATCTACAGATTATCATTTTTTTAGAAACATAGACCACTACTTACGTGACAAACAATTTAATGGACAAAGGGGATTAAAAAATGCGTTTTTGGATTTTATCAATCTTAAAGATCTAATTCTATTCCTTGGGAATGAAAAAGTTGCCAACACATTGGCAGAAATGTATTGATAGTAGTGGAGACTATTTTGATTAAATAAAACAGTTCTAAATCTTTCTTTTTTCTTTTTAAACCAAAATCCTGCATCATTTTCCAGACAACCCAATATATATCAGAAACAGCAAAGAATAAGTAGCTAAGTTCAATTCTAAGAAATATTAATTAGTTCATCACTAGGTTGTAAAAGATGATTTTCATAAATGTCAAAGAAAAGAGATGAGGAGATAACAAAAAGTTATATCTCAAATAACAGATTTTCAAAAAGCTTTTAAACTTGAAACATTTCCCAACGGTTTGATTTCAGAAATTATTCATCACAGAAATAGATGTATTATACCCACCACAATACCGTTGATAAAGGCTTAGTCATAAATAATCTAAGGGCTAAAACGCTTTTCTTATACTTAATTAATCTTGGCTTAATGAATTAGATATTGTTTTTCTACCAAAAATAAACTCTGTAATGTTTAATTAAGTTTTATATTAATAAAAAATATTAATTGTTATATTTTAATTTTTTATATCAAATTTTACATTTTTTCACTTTTGACTAATTTGCATTGTCGATAGTTTAATAGAAATCCTATAGAGGCTAAATAGCCTGTGAGTAATTACTTTAAATTATAATATTAAAAAATAAGAGCATTTGGTTTCCATTTTTCAAAAATTAAATAAAATGTTTTAACAGTTATTAAATATAAAAATATATGTATTTTAAACATTATTAAGTAATGTCATGTTACAATTGTTATATATTATATTAATAGACCATTCTTTTAATGGATATATTTACATGTTATACTTTAACATGGTTTTAAATTTTTTTTTATATACCTCCCTTCTAATTTTTTTTTTTTTTTTATATTTGTTTATTTAGAAATATTACATTCTGTCACATCAAGGACATTTATAATAGTGTTCAGAGAAAGCACACTCACACTCTATTTACAATAAAAAAAAAAAATAATAATAATACAGAAACTTAATAATAATAAATACAATAAAATAAAATAAAAATAAATACAATAAAATAAAATAAATGTATATAAACAAAAGAACTAACCTAATCATACAAACTCGGGCTTGAGTGGAGGATCTGGCCATTGCCAAAACTCCAATAGATGCTTATTTACAAACGGTCTCTGGACCACTGCCGCTTCAACCTTCGAGGAGGATTGTAAGGATGGGTGGTGCTGGATAGAGATTGTGCAAGGGGATTTGGATGATAGGTAAGGTTCTGGTGAAATTTGGAGAATTTTTCTGGAATAAGGTCTAGGACAAATGGGATATTAAGGTCATGGTGTAGGATTTTGTTATTTACATAGAACGGAGCATCAACTATTGTTCAAAGGACTTTAGATTGAAAGGATTGAATACGTTTGATGTTAGAAGCTTTTGCTGTCCCCCACAGTTCAAGTCCGTATGTCCATATAGGTTTCAGTATTGTCTTGTAGATAAGTAATTTGTTTTCAATAGAAAGTTTGGATTTTCTGTTTAGTAGTCTGTATAGCTGGCCGTATCGTCGGTTGAGTTCTTGTCTTTTGAGTCTAGTATGTGGGTTCCACGTTAGTCTTCGGTCTAAATGAAAGCCAAGATACCGGACTGTGTCTGAGTAAGGAAGCTGGATGGAATTAAAGTGTACTGGTGGACAGGAACTGCGTCGGAGTGTAAAGGTAATATGTTGGCATTTAGATTCATTAACTTTAATGCGCCAGTTATTACACCAGTGCTCAATCAAGGTGAGGTGGTTTTGGAGATTTAAGGATGCTATGTTGGGATCTGAGTCAGATGATAGAATGGCGGTGTCATCAGCAAAAGTTGCCAGGAAGGTATCGGGATGGACAGGGATATCGGCGGTAAAGAGGATGTAAAGGACGGGACCCAATACGCTACCTTGAGGAACACCTGCCTCAATTGGATAGCAATGCGAAAATTCAGTACCGCAACGAACTCGGAAGGTACGATCTGAGAGGTAGGAACGGAGAACAAGGTACAAGGACTGAGGAAGATAGTTTTTCAGCTTGGAAAGAAGCCCGGCGTGCCATACCCGGTCGAAAGCTTGAGCTATGTCCAGAAATGCACCCGAGCAATATTGCTTGCTTTCCAATGCCCTTCTAATTAATTTACTTTTTATTTTTTCTAAGAGTATATACATTTATAAAGTTTTTATTTCCTTTGACGTAGAACTATTGAAAACCCTCTTATTTTAAATTAATTTATTAATTTTTTATTCACAAATCATAAGACTACATTTCGAGTTCTTTTACCCATTTTCAATTCAAAAATTTATGTCTTATGGTAGTCAATTAAATTTAAAATCTAATAAAATGTACTTAATTTTCATTATGTAATATAGTTATGTACTATTTCATAAGATCATCCTTTTTTTCTTAAACAATTAGCCTTCCATCATCTAGCTACAATATAATGTCAACATTGTTCATGTAGTGCATGACCAACGCGTAATGTAGACATATATATTTATCCCGCCAAATGCTGTAAAAATCATTTTCAGTTAAAACTGGAGCAATAATTATATATAGTTTTAATTACATCGCTGCTTTCGATCTCTTCTTGTTCTAAAGAGATAAACAAACCACTAACGGGTTCTTATTAGATACGGTATGGGGCTTACCAGACGGTTAAGTCACCTCCATCTACCTTCTGACACATTAGGCCTATCTCAAAATTCCATTTAGTGTGATCATGAGATCTTGTGCCAACCATCAAAATGGAGCAAAATTTGCACAATAGTGTCATAATTTTTATTAAGCTAAACATTTTACTAACTTATAATAGTCAGAAATACTTGTGATACCATTGTACTTACATACCTTTTGTGTTTTTTCTTCTTACTCTTTTTAGAATGACTTTTTGAACGTTTCTTTTCATTTACTTCCTCATTACAGCTCTCATTAGAGGATAAAGAAGCAGCACCAGAATTTATTTCAGGAGAAATAAAGGATGAATTATTCAGCCAGGATGGACCTGCTTCATTTGCAGAAACTAAAAAATCATTACCAACTTTTTAAAGTTAGATTGAGATTTAAAATAAGTGCAAGTTTAAGACAAAGAAGTTAAATGTCTAAAAAAAGGATATCTGAGCTCAATAAAGTTTCCAGTCTAGATGTACAAAATTATTAAGATACATACTAACCAGCGAGCATTAACAATACATTTTTTTCACAAAATTAAAAATTTCAAGGAGATAAGAGGGAAGAGGAAATGGTATTCCTAACATATACCTGTTGAAATTGAATATTACCGACATTTTGTTGCGTTTTTAGACATCAAACATTTAAATTGCATAAAAGGTACATCGAGATTTGCCCATAATCATTATTGAAAATTTAAAGATAAATGAATTTGCATGTTTCCAACATAAAATTTATGTTGTTTTTTCTACTTATATTTATTTGTACATACACTTTTATATGTTCTTACAATACCAAGCAGTGCAGTACCATTTGAGTTTGAGTTATTTGCAAGTAAAATTCTGAATCCACAGTTACTTTTTTCAAGAAAAAATATTTGAACTCACTTTTTCTTTGGTTGGTACAAATTGTTTCATTTAAACATTGTACTTATACTCAAGTAATAT
Source organism: Nezara viridula (assembly GCA_928085145.1). Lineage (NCBI taxonomy): Eukaryota > Metazoa > Arthropoda > Insecta > Hemiptera > Pentatomidae > Nezara > Nezara viridula. The sequence goes on along the minus strand of OV725080.1, from coordinate 87,268,723 downwards.
ACCAATTATAAATTTGTCATAATAGCGCTCTTCTTAAAAATACAAGCCAAAAAAAACCAACAATAAAAATATAGTATCAGACAGGATTCTTTTTTATTTTGATATATTTTTTTTTCATTTCGTAGAGAATTTAAGAAGGTTTCAAAAACTGATTAATTAATTAATGAACCAAAATTTGAATAGTTTTTTTAGTTATTCGCAAATAATATTCTGAATCAATTATTACTTTTGGTAAATTATGTTGAATACATAAATTAAAAGGGCTTCAATGAGAAGACATTAGCTAAGAATCATTAAAATGGTAACAGAAGTGTTTGCGCTATAGTCTATAGTAATTAACCTTTTTCGGTCGCTATTTCAAAACAAAAGGCTAGATGATATTGAAATGTATATAAAAAAACTGCTAAATTTGATTGTAAAGTTAAATCAAAAGTTCAAAGCAATCACTAAAGAACTTTCAGGGATTAGCTGTTTTGAACAAACTAAATTTACCTTTATATATATATATCCATTTTTTTATTGATAACACTAAAGATTGTCAATAATCAAAGAAAACGAGAAAAAAGAAAATCGGTTGAGAAAAGGGACTGAACTGTTTTGTCTTTGCCTATTTATAAAATAAATTAACCCAATATTGATTCTGCCAATTACAATAAGAACACCATAGGTTAGTTTAACAGACATACCATTTTCAATTTTTTGAGAATTATTTGAATCAAACGCTGGGAATAATGACATTTTTTATAAACATTATCTCTGCTTAATAATAAACAATATTATTGCCATTAAAACGGGAAGGTTAAGTAACCTTTACTTAAACGAAAACAAGCCAAAGGGATATATTTGACCTAGACTTAATTTAATAATTTATTCTATAACTATTTTTATTAAGGCACGTTAAAAACAAATTACCAGGTCAGTAATAATAGCGGTAAGGTAATAATTGCTATTTTATCACAGCTACTATGCTTCATAATTTGAATACCTTGGGTGGGGTAATATATATTTAGTAATAATATATTTCAATTTTTAAAAGTTGACTTTTCCATAAAAATATTATTAAACTACAATTGAAATATTTTTTTAAGAATTAATGGTTTTTAAATTATTGTTTATTTACAGTGCTACTTTTATAAGGAAATAGGCTGCACAATTGTATGTAATTGCTAACTGTCAACACTGCGAGTTACCGATTCATGTTTGTTTGGGATTTTGCTTGAGTGCATGTGAAGGTGTTTTCAGTATTGTATTATTAGTGTTTTAAAGTAAATAATTTCATCATGGCTGATGCTGCAGCCAGACAGTTGCAGTATGAGTACAAAGCAAACTCCAATCTTGTACTACAAGCCGATGTACGACTTATTGAGAGAAGAAGCAGAGATGAAGCTACTGGAGAAGTTATGTCCCTTGTTGGGAAACTGGATGGTACCAAAATGGGTGATAAGTTTGAAAGGACTAAACCGATTAAAACTGAGGAAAGGAAAGTCAAAAGATTGAAACGTGATGAAGCTCAGTATGATTTTGCTAGAATGAAAGGAACCACCTTATTATCTGATAATGGAGATGATATGGTAGGAGTAGTTTATAGGCCCAAAACACAAGAAACTAGGCAGACTTATGAAGTATTACTGAGTTTTATTCAGGAAGCTCTTGGTGATCAACCTCGCGATATTTTATGTGGTGCTGCTGATGAAGTTCTATTTGTTCTTAAAAATGATCAATTGAAAGAAAAAGAGAAAAAGGTAGAAACTGAGCATCTTCTTGGTAGTTTAGCTGATGAGCGATTCGCCTTACTTGTAAATTTAGGGAAAAAGATTACAGATTTTGGTAGTGAGGACAAAGTTGCACATATTGCTGAAGAAAATATTGATGAAACATATGGAATTAATGTACAGTTTGAAGAAAGTGAAGAAGAAGATGGAGAAGACATGTATGGTGAAGTTAGGGATATAGATTTACAAGATCAAAATGATGAAGGGGAAGATGCCAAACATCATACTGCTATTCATGCTGAAAATCTGGGTAGCCATGAAGATACTTCTAAAAAGGAGAAAGGTTTGCATCCATTAGATATAGATGCATATTGGTTGCAGCGTAGACTTTCTAAGTTTTATAATGATGCCATGACTTCTCAGGCGAGGGCAGCTGAAGTCCTTCAAATACTAGGTGAGACTACCGATGATCGAGAATGTGAAAATCAGTTAGTTTTGTTATTAGGTTATGAATGCTTTGACTTTATAAAGCTTATTAAAAAACATAGAAAAATGATTTTGTATTGCACATTACTTGCTTCATCGCAAAATGAAAGTGAAAAGACAAGGATCAGAAACATAATGCAAAATGATCCTTCTCTAGTGAAAATTTTGAAACAGCTTGAAGTTGGAAAAGTTGAAGAAAATGGAGATTCAGAAAATATTAGGTCTTCCAGAAGGAAAGAAGTAATATCACACTCTACATCAGTGGAGGGTATGGTTCCTGGCACAAGAGATGTATTAGATTTGGATGATCTCTCATTTGCCCAAGGGTCTCATTTTATGTCAAATAAAAGATGTCAGTTACCTGATGGATCCTTTAGGAAGCAAAGGAAAGGTTATGAAGAGGTCCATGTACCTGCTTTGAAACCGAAACCTTTTGATCCTAATGAGGAACTTGTTCCCATCGATAAATTGCCTCATTATGTTCAGCCTGCCTTTGATGGATTTAGAACCTTGAATCGCATTCAGAGCCATCTTTATAAAGCTTGTCTCGAGTCTGATGAAAATCTTCTACTTTGTGCTCCAACAGGAGCTGGTAAGACTAATGTTGCTCTTCTTTGCATGCTGCGTGAAATTGGAAAACACATAAATGAAGATGGTACTATTAATGCAGAGGAATTTAAAATTATTTATGTAGCTCCAATGAGATCTCTTGTTCAAGAAATGGTTGGAAGCTTTGGTAAAAGGCTTTCAGCATATAATCTAACAGTGTCAGAATTGACTGGTGATCATCAACTTACAAGAGAACAAATTAATGCTACTCAGATTATTGTGTGTACTCCAGAAAAATGGGACATCATCACAAGAAAAGGAGGAGAAAAGAGCTTCACTCAGTTTGTTAAACTTGTTATTGTTGATGAAATTCATTTGCTTCATGATGAAAGGGGGCCAGTAATTGAAGCTTTAGTTGCAAGAACTATTAGAAATATAGAATCTACTCAAGAAGATGTTAGAATCATTGGTCTAAGTGCAACTTTACCAAATTTTCAAGATGTTTCTACGTTTCTCAGAGTACATCCAAAAACAGGCTTACATTTCTTTGATAACAGTTTCCGTCCTGTACCATTAGAACAGCAGTATATTGGAGTTACTGAGAAAAAGGCTCTGAAAAGGTTTCAGATAATGAATGACATTGTTTATGAAAAAGTAATGGAACACGCAGGTCGAAATCAGGTGCTTATCTTTGTTCATTCTAGAAAAGAAACTGGAAAAACTGCTCGTGCAATTCGTGACATGTGTCTCGAGAAGGATACTTTAGGTCAGTTTTTAAGAGAAGGTTCAGCATCTATGGAAGTATTAAGAAGTGAAGCTGAACAAGTTAAAAATAGTGAATTAAAGGATTTATTACCCTATGGGTTTGCTATACATCATGCTGGAATGTCGAGAGTGGATAGGACTCTCGTTGAAGATTTGTTTGCTGACAGGCATATTCAGGTGCTTGTATCAACTGCTACCTTAGCTTGGGGTGTTAATCTTCCTGCTCACACTGTAATTATTAAAGGCACTCAAGTATACAATGCTGAAAAGGGGCGTTGGGTTGAATTGAGTGCATTGGACGTTTTGCAGATGCTTGGTAGAGCTGGTCGACCACAGTATGACAACAAAGGAGAAGGTATATTAATTACTAATCATAGTGAACTCCAATATTATCTATCATTATTGAATCAGCAGTTGCCTATAGAATCTCAGCTTATTACCAAACTTCCCGATATGCTGAATGCTGAAATTGTATTGGGTTCTATTCAAAATATGAAGGATGCTGTGAAATGGTTAGGTTACACTTATTTGTATATTAGAATGCTACGCTCACCTGCATTATATGGAATTTCCTCAGATAAATTAATGCAGGATAAGTTGTTGGAACAATTTAGAGCCGATTTAATTCATACTGCATCGATACATTTAGAGAAAAGTGGTATAATTAAATATGACAAAAGATCAGGTTATTTTCAATCAACAGAACTTGGTCGTATTGCTAGTCATTACTATTGTACTTATGATACCATTGCCACTTACAACATGCTATTGAAACCTACTCTCAGTGAAATTGAACTGTTTCGAGTTTTTGCCATGTCTGGAGAATTTCGAAATATTACTGTTAGAGAAGAGGAGAAGTTAGAGCTTCAAAAACTAATGGAAAGAGTTCCAATACCTATCAAAGAAAGTATGGAAGAGCCTTCTGCAAAAGTAAATGTTCTTTTACAGGCTTTTATTTCACAACTAAAACTTGAAGGATTTGCATTAATGTCTGATATGGTATATGTAACTCAGTCAGCTGCTAGACTTATCCGTGCAATTTTTGAAATAGTATTGTACAGAGGATGGGCACAACTTGCTGAAAAGACTCTTTCTTTAAGTAAAATGATTGATCGGAGAATGTGGCAGTCTATGTCTCCATTGCGTCAGTTTAAAAAAATTCCTGAAGAAGTTTTAAAAAAAATAGAAAAGAAAAATATCCCTTGGGAAAGGCTGTTTGATCTTGGACCTAATGAAATCGGTGAACTTATCCGTATTCCTAAACTTGGAAAAACGATTCATAAATACATTCATCAGTTTCCCAAACTTGAACTCTCCACTCATATTCAGCCAATTACAAGATCAACATTGAAAGTTGAATTAGTTATCACCCCTGATTTCCAATGGGATGGAAAAGTACATGGAGTTTCTGAAGGATTCTGGGTCATGGTGGAAGATGTTGATTCAGAAGTTATTCTTCATCACGAGTTCTTTTTGCTAAAATCTAAATATTGTAAGGATGATCATGTTATCAAATTTTTTGTCCCTCTTTTTGAACCTGTTCCACCGCAGTATTTCTTAAGAGTTATTTCGGATCGTTGGATTGGTTCGGAAGCACAACTTGCTATTTCATTCCGACATTTAATACTTCCAGAAAAAAATCCTCCTTCCACTGAACTTCTTGATTTACAGCCTCTTCCTGTTACAGCATTGAGGAATGTTCAGTTTGAACAGTTGTATTCCGATAAGTTTACCCAATTTAATCCTATACAAACCCAGGTTTTTAATGCAGTATACAATAGTGATGAGAATATTTTTGTTGGCGCACCACATGGGTCTGGTAAAACTGTGATAGCTGAGTTTGCCATTTTAAGGATGATAACTCAAGATACCGATTTTAGGTGTTTATATATAACTGCTAAAGAAGCTTTAGCACAAATTGTCTATGCTGAATGGCATCACAAATTAACTCCATTGATTGGTAACAGGGTTGTGTTATTAACAGGTGAAACTGCCACTGATCTGAAGCTTGTCTCTAAAGGTATTGTTATTATTGCCTCTGCAGAAAAATGGGATGTCTTATCTAGGAGGTGGAAACAGAGAAAAAATGTTCAAAACATACAATTGTTAATTGTTGATGATCTTCAGTTGTTAGGCAGTGACGATGGGCCTGTTCTAGAAGTTGTATGCTCTCGAATGAGATATATTACATCACAAATTGAAAAACCTTTAAGAATTGTTGCACTTTCCTCCCCGTTAGTTGACGCACGAGATGTGGCCCAATGGCTAGGTTGTGGAAGTAACTGCACCTTTAATTTTCATCCAAGTGTTAGACCAATACCACTTGAGCTTCATGTTCAAGGATTTAATATAACTCATAATGCTTCTAGATTGATTGCTATGAGTAAGCCGGTTTATAACGCCATTTTACACCACAGCCCCCATAAACCAGTTATTATTTTTGTTCCTTCTAGAAGGCAAGCAAGATTGACAGCAATTGATTTATTAACTTACACTGCTGCTGAAGCTAATCCTACCAGATTTTTTCATGCTGATCAAGAAGATATTGTTCCATTTCTTGAACGAATGAGTGATAAAGCATTAAAAGAAACTTTACCTCAAGGTGTGGCTTACATGCATGAAGGCCTATCATACAATGATAGAAGATTGGTTGAGCAGCTTTTTGATTCTGGAGCAATCCAAATAGCTGTTGTTACAAGAAATTTATGCTTTTCACTAAATATTAATTCTTTCCTTGTAATAGTCATGGATACCCAATTTTATAATGGTAGGATCCATGTTTATGAAGATTATCCTATTACAGAAGTACTCCATATGGTAGGACGTGCCAACAGACCATTAGAAGATGAAGATTCAAAATGTGTTGTTATGTGCCAAAGTTCTAAGAAAGATTTCTTCAAAAAATTTTTGAGTGAACCTTTACCCATTGAGAGCCATTTGGATCATAAACTCCATGATCATTTCAATGCTGAAATTGTTACGAAAACAATTGAAAATAAACAAGATGCAGTAGATTATCTAACATGGACTTTACTGTATCGTAGATTGACTCAAAACCCAAATTATTACAACTTACAAGGTGTAACCCATAGGCATCTTTCTGATCATTTATCCGAGTTAGTGGAAAATACATTATCTGATCTTGAGCAGTCTAAATGTATTACTATTGAAGATGATATAGATACAAATCCACTGAATCTTGGAATGATTGCAGCCTATTATTATATTAATTATACTACGATAGAACTTTTCGCGTTATCACTAACCAGCAAAACGAAAGTACGCGGTCTTCTGGAAATAATATCTTCTGCTGCTGAGTATGATTCTGTACCAATTAGACAAAACGAAGACATTCTCTTAGAACCTTTGTCTTTAAAGGTTCCTTACAAAATTTCTCCAGCTGCTAAGTTCAATGATCCTCATACAAAAGCTAATCTTTTGTTACAAGCACATTTATCAAGGCTGCAAGTTGGAGCAGAACTGCAAGGTGATACAGATGCTATTTTAGGAAAATCTATTCGGTTAATGCAAGCCTGTGTTGATGTGTTAAGTTCAAATGGTTGGCTTGCACCAGCTGTTGCGGCTATGGAATTAGCCCAAATGATAACCCAAGCTATGTGGAGCAAGGAATCATATTTACGCCAACTTCCCCATTTTACTTCTGAATTAATTAGAACTTGTCAAGAAAAGAAAGTTGAAACTGTATTTGATTTAATGGAACTTGATGATGAAGATAGAAACAAGTTACTTGGATTATCTGAGTCACAAATGGCTGATGTTGCAAAATTTTGCAATCGTTATCCTAATATAGAACTTATATATGAAATTGAAAATAAAGACAAAATCAAATCTGGAAGCCTTGTTAATGTTATTGTAAATTTAGAAAGGGAAGATGAGGTTACTGGTTCAGTAATTGCTCCTTTCTTTCCTTTCAAAAGGGAAGAAGGTTGGTGGGTCGTTATTGGTGATCCAAAGGCTAATTCATTATTGTCAATCAAGAGATTAACATTACAGCAAAAAGCCAAGATAAAACTTGATTTTGTTGCTCCTGGGCCAGGATACCATTCCTATACTTTATATTTTATGAGCGATGCATATCTAGGTTGTGATCAAGAATACAAGTTCAATATAGAAGTCAACGAATATGATGCATCTGGCGAGAGTGACTATGATGACTAAAAGTTTAAAAACATATTTGTTTAATTTTGTGAATATAGTTTTATTGAAGCCCAAAAATTTATTTTTGTTCATTGTGTACAGTAAAAGTTAACATATAGTAATTTGTAATAATTATAATAAAAGAAATGTATATGTTATTTGAAGGAACTTGTAAATAATGTAAATTATTGGATTTTAATGTTTTAGATATTAAATTTGATGCTATTAAGATATTAATTTTTATTTTGATGAATTATGTTTGAAATAAAATTAAGTCTATTAGTAGTGAATCGCTTTTTGTTTTATAATTGTTGGATCCTATTTATCTATTCACTTATATGTTTATACCTTCAAGGCATGAGACACTCCAATGTTTACCAATTTTGCGTTATTACATTTTAGTATTACCTAGTTTTGCTTTACTCAGAGATATAGATGTGTATGAAATGAAAATTTAATCCTTATTCTTGGATATTTAATCACTTTAGAGTTATAAAAATAAACAATGCAAGTAGCATTTGTCTGGCTGGATCATTAGGCTGTGATTGTAGGCTAACAAATATTGGATAGGTATATACATAATGAAAGATGACTTAGTTCAGGTTGTAGTAAAAGTAAGTTATGATGACCAGTTAAGAGGTTACAAATGTTAGTTTCAATGAAAGACAAATTAGAAATAGAATAAAATTAATAATGAATATGTATAACCATTTCAAACTTATATAAGTACTTATTGATAAATATTAGAAGATTGATCATTGAGGAGGTGAATAAATAAGTGGTGTGAGAATAAGGTCATGGAAGAAGCTTCAGAAATAATAAAAAAACCTGTACCACTACAACCCATGAAGGGTCTTGGGTGCAGTACTATGTGAGGAAGTACTGTTTCAAGACCAACGTTTGTGCTGGGAGGCGGTGGGACCATTATCACGCTCAACCGCCAGGTTTTTCCTATTAATTATGGTTACCCACTTTATAGAGGCTGGGTGTACCCCACGATGGTCTCCCGACCTCAGGATCGTTCCACAGCTAATGAAAAATTACTAGTCATTAGCCGGATTCTAACCCAGCACCTTGGGCTCTGGAAGTCAGTGCTCACCCACTAAGCTACTCCATTCCCTTTTCAGGAATGGAAATGGGTAAAGAATTGTTTAGGATAAAATATTTTTCCAAGGAGCAATTCAATGAGGAAGGATCTACAAATTGGTGAGTTGGGATCTTATATTTAAGAGATGATTATAACACAAGACAAGGAGTTAAATAAAATTGGAAGGGTGTTAGGTTTACATTAACATCTTACATACAAACAAAATATTAATTTATGGCATTGGTATATTCTTGTTTAAATGTTTATGAGCCAAAAATATTAAACAATTAAGCATGCGCAGGAAGTTAAATGCTTCAAATGCTATTTAAAAAAAACAACATTTTTTTAATTAGTGCCCTTCAAAAATTTTGAAGGAGAGGGCCTCTTCTGGATATGAGGTATCTCTGCCATAAATCATTTGTAATTTTAATTAAGTGCACCTCCAATTTCTTGGATCAATGTTTCTTCTCTGTTTTGACAGATGTTAGTTGGGGGCTTGCTCAAGGAATAAACAAAAATCGCCAATTGTCCGTTTTAGTTAAAGTTGAGGATAGATCTTAACTGTATGTTTTCGAAAATACATTTTTAGCTGATTATTTTTGAATGATTGAAGAAATTGTTCTTTTTATTAGTGTTTTATAAGACACATGATATCGAAAATGAGTTTATGAACTTGAATTACTTAATTATATCATTCAATTAAACGACTTCAATTATATTTATATGATCAGGAGAATGTTTAAAGCAAGAAAAAATTTTTATTGAAAAGTCGTCATGCCAAACTGGAAAGTGAAACTTCTGGAGAATTTTTAGTATCATGGTCAACAATTTAATAAATATTAAATTCATGAACTGTTTGTTTGATCAATCAGAAATTGGGCGAATAATTAAAATAACGTTTCTAAATTTGTTATAACGGTTCATTCTCGATAGCTCTCATCATCGAATTTATACTTCTTATCGAATCGAATCCAACTTCGGTTAACACTCTTGAAGGTTATAAGCAATTAATTTGGGTGTGATCACAATTTATTATCTTGTGTTAAAAATGTCATTTAATTCACCTCCAGCGGATGAAATGTTTTTAAGACAGGTTTTTGAATCGTAAGTTTAATCAATTAATTTGTCCTTTTTCTAGTAACTCCTGCACTGTATTTATAAAAACAGTTGATTGCTTCTAGTGACAAATTTTTGTTATAGTGTTGATAGAGACAGAAGTGGACACATTTCTGCTAATGAACTACAACAAGCTCTTTCTAATGGTACCTGGAAACCTTTTAATCCAGAAACTTGCCGACTGATGATTGGTACAACTTTTTTTGTATTTTATTATTTTTATTTTCTGCTTTTATAATATCATCATCTTCTAAATTCACTTCATCCGGTGCATCATTAAAGAAGTTGTTATTGCTTTCTTTTGAACTGCTATTGCTTGTAATTTAGTCATTAATCTGTCCTTCCAGGCAATATTTCATTATCATTCTAGTAATTCAAAAATATTTTCTTCTGCATAGTAACTTTTAGCATAGTCATTTTTATATTTTGAATAGAAATGACAAATAATCAAATAAGCAAGTTATTATTAATGAGAAAAACACGAGATTGATTGCGAAAACATAAACAACATGCTCGCATATGACCACACTAGGATTTAATAGATAAGAACTAAGTAAAACTTAATGCATTCAAAAGATTATGGCAAATTTCCATGACGAAAAAATGTCATGCCCATATAAGTACTCAAATTTATGGGCGAATGAAATAAAATATGTTCACTTGGATTCGAGTAGTAGTGTATGACAAAACATTCAGTCATATTCATAACATGTTAAAGTAATAGTATACCCTTAACCATGTACAGTCATACAGTATGAAGCGATTTATATTCGACATTTAATTTACATAATGTGAACTTAATCGAACTTATACATATATTATAGAGTTGTGGAAAAGAAATAGCAATTGATAAAAACTGTTCTGTTGGGATTGGGTGTCATTCGAATAAATATTTACATAAGTAACGAATAATAAACAAAATTTTTATCAGTATTCGATGGCTTTTAACGGATGGCTTATCCGTTATTCATATATACAGATTGTCTTAATCATCTATTATCTATTATTTGTTATTAAAGATAAAAATTTCATTCAAATAACTTTTTTGTAACGTTTTGGATTTCTTTGATAGAAGGATCCACGTTTATGTTGCCAGGAGCAGTTTTTATGACAAATACTATCAGATTTGAGATTGCGTGATTGTGCACCAGGTTCATTTAATTTTTTGTATTTCTTCGATATAAGGTTCCACTCTTATAATGTTGGGGACGCTTTTTTATAAAAATACTGTCGGATATAAGGTTTTTTACTGTTTTGATTTCATTAATAATTGTATCTACCACTATGTTGTTGGAAGTGCTTTTTTATGAAATTACTATTAGATTTGAGATTGCGCAATTGTGCATCGAGTTTTTTCATTTTGTTGATTTCGTCGATATAAGGGTCCACTTATCTCACATATTATTTAAATATGACAATATTTTCACAAAAAGCTTCTCTGACAACATAATAGTGAACCCTTATATTGAAGAAATATAAAAAGTTTCTAAAACTCAGACGCGCAGTTGTGCAATCTCCAATCCTACAATATTTGAGTATCCTACAATATTCCAGAGAATTTTTAGGCATTGAAAAATAATTTTTTATCATTCACCCATATTTGTTTATATGGTGTACTTAATACTTAAATGATCACAATACGTACTCTTTTTAAATTACAACCTATAAACAGCTACTAAATATAAATGTATGACCATAAAAATGTTATTACTAAAAGCATTTTTTTTACAAGGCTTTGAAAGACTACTCAAATATCATTTTCATTTTCTTCCAGAGAAATGGCCATTATAAAAAATTTACTATTAAGTAATTTGTAAATAAATATATTTAATAAATAATTTGTTAATAAAAAAGATAATACACAGATAAATGATGGTAATACGCAGGATTTATAAAAATGAGTCAAAGGTAAATGGGTGGTTGGGGTAAGAGCTGACGACATAACATTCAACTGTTTTCGGCATTTCATGAATAAGTGTGAACAAAGTGATAGTGAACCCACGCCTAATATGTGGAGAACTCTTGTGAACAATCATGATATTTAACAGCATTGCTACCTAATTTTGGATATGGTTGATGTGTATCAAACATCTTTATATTGATGTGTATCAATATAAACCTACCCAACCAGCAAAAATGTATCTGAAAGATGGCTTACAGATGTCTTGATCAAAATATCCAAAAGATATACTGAATGACATCAAAAAGATGGATTATGCGTCGTTTTGAGCCCTCTTTAAGCCATTCCAAAAAGATATCTGGTTTGAGACCTCCAAATGTAACTTCATTCAAAAGCCATCTAAAATCCATCTTAAAGCTATCTCCAATATGTTCGAAAAATATCTTTTTGATATCATAAAAAGGTCATCTGAAAGATATTTTTATATTGTCAAGAAAGATATTTATAAAAGACTTATTGTTTTACAAGGAAAATAGAAACGTCTTTGTTGAAATATAATTGATTTATTTAAGAGATGTTTATGAATTACAAAATACTTAAATATATCAACTACCATTGCACTATTTTCTTTTCTTCGATGTTCGTTTCGGGTGTCAAATCACCTTTTTGTAACCACAGTTTTAAAGCTTCTATTATTTCTTCATCCATTACTTTGTATGGATTATTGAAAGTAGAATCTAACATCATAAAATCTATAAATTAATGATACTATTAATGATGATGGAGATTATAAATAAAGCGTTACTTTTTAGTTTTCAATGGTTCCTTTCCTTATCTTCTTAATGAATGACACTATATAATGAGCAATGACAATGGATTTTATTCAAATTCCATTGTCAATTGTAACAAATTCTAATTCAATTTGTTATACCAGATTAAATTAAAAAAAAATCTTAAAATGTACTCACATAATGTGTTCGAATCGTGACAACTTCTTTTAATTTATGTATTTTCAAACTTATTTAACTGCTTAGGTTAGAAGAAAAGAGTTTGGTTTTTGAGTTAGTCAGTTTTTCAGATTAAATCCTTACTTGTAGAAGAAAAACAAAATATTTATTTTCCTCACTTTCCTTTCAAGTGAGATAGGTTTGACATCAATTTATATATGAAATCTGAGCTAAGGTTATGAATATATATTATGTCCGTATGATTATTTTGTGCATGTCAAAATTCTATCCTGAAAAATAGTTCATTTAGATATACTATTAAAGACGTTTTTAAGACATCAGGTTTAAGGGATCTTTAAGACATCTTTTTGCCACATGTAAAAAGTTATTTAGATTAATCTATAAATGGTCATCTTTAAGATACCTTAAAGATAACTGACAAACTATATCTTTTATGTGTTTTTTAGAGATTATTGCTGGGTGGGTAGATACTACTTGACATGTGTTTCTCCACTTTGTTGGGTGGTCACAAGATCTCATGATCACTCTGTAAATGGAATTCGAGCGTGTCGAAAGTAGTTGGAGGAGACCAAACTGTCTGGTAAGGTCCCGAACCCAACTGAAAAGGACCTTGTCAGAGTTTGTTTGTTATTTGTTATTATTCCTTTGAACTAACTCAACTCAAAAGAAGTGATGTAATTATAGTCCCAATTTTCATTAAAAACGACTTGGTCTTTCTCAGAATTCAATTTATAGTGTGAGCATGAGATCTTGTGCTCACTTATCAAAGTTATAAAGTAGTGCCTAAACTTAGATTTGTTATTGTCTTAATCAATGAGGGTTATTTTTTTAAACTGTACATATGTATATAATAAATAATCTTAAAATAATTTGTTTCTTTTTAGTTTGTTATTTTCTCGTTGTTCAGGATATCTATGCATGTTATATATTTCAGGCATGTTTGATAAGGGCAACACTGGCACAATTAATTTCCATGATTTTGGAGCATTATGGCGTTATGTGAATGACTGGCAGGCTTGTTTTCGATCCTTTGATCGAGATGGGTCAGGAAACATTGATAGTTCAGAATTAAATACAGCACTAGTTTCATTCGGCTATCGACTTTCCCAACCGACTGTTAATATTATGTTACAGAAGTTTGATCGCCTTGGAAAAGGCACTATTTTTTTCGATGATTTCATCCAGTGCTGTATAGCTCTTCATGTAAGTATTAATCATTGATCAACTTTCTTATTATATTATTGAACTATAAAAATATTCTTTTAATCAATTTTTTAACATCCCTACTGAAAACATTACAGTTGCAGGTGTAAATATAACACTTCATGAATTATCAATCTTAATATTTATACTTAATTATTTTTATTTCAAATAAAAGGTTCTATTTCAAATTTGGAAGATTTTTAATAAGATATAAAGGTTATTTCTCCATATTTATCAAAAATATTTAAATTATTCTTTAATAAAGATTAAGCAAAAAAAAAAAAAAAATTTAAAACAGCAAACTTTGAATTTAATTTATTTAATTTTTACTTTCACTTACCTATATATGTAATATATAGTAAGGGAAAGTATTGTGATCATGAAAATTTTTAAATCTATGTTTTCAATGGAAATACATGTTTTGAGGTCCACTGAGTCGAAATAACCAAGCCCCACAAAGGCGTGTGTATGTGTGAACAGCCTAGCTCAAAAATCAAAAGTCGTATGTAACTGAAATTGCATATTTTAGGTTAGTATATAACTGGGTTGTTATAACAACTTTTTCTTCAAAATCGGCTAGTCAGAAGTGCCACTTTATATCATCGATTTTAGACAATTTTCTCAAAAACTGCTGTAACGATTTTATTAAATTCATTATGTCACTATAAAATTTAGTGTGTTTTAATATAATGCAGACTTATTCTCATTGATGTTTTCTAACAAGGCTTGCCTAATTTTTAAAATTTCTTCCTCTAAAGTACCTTTAATTTTTTTTATTTGATATAATTAACCTAAAAAATGGTTAAATATAAAATATGAATGAATTTGATAATTAACTAAAGGATAAGTGACCTAATATAATAATTGGCGAAACATGAGTGCTCAATTGAGCTCGGATAGTAACGCAACAGTTGCTACCAAAAACATTTGCAATGTTTATCCAAATGCATTAGAAGTTCGTAAATGCCAAAGGTGATTTTCAATTTCAATCCGGTATTCTTTATCTTTCCGACTTCTATCGATCAGAAAGACCAACAATGTTAGACAATGACATGCTAAGGATGGAAGTGGAATCAAATCCGTGTCAGAAAATAGAGGAATTGTCAAACATTCTTAAACAACCTTAGTCGACCATCCAAGAACATTTGCAGCAGATTGGGAAACCACCATATTCTACTTATTGCTTCAATGGCATAATACAGAAGCGTTTTTTGGTCGCTTGGCCACTGGATATGAAAAATGGTGTTCGTTTAAATCAATCTTTAATCAAAAAGTGGCCAGCGATTGTCAACAGAAAAGGTGTTATTTTCTGCAAGACGAAAATGCAAGATCATACTGCCTAAGACGAATCCTGGAAAAAATTAATGAATTGAGGCGGGAGGTACTGCCTCATCCACTATACTCCTCCCATGCGCCATCACATTTCCATTTGCTCGGATAGTTTTAACATTTTCTAATCGGCTAAAGATTTGCAAATTTGAATAATGTCTAAAATGCCTTTTCTATATATTTTGCACAAAAACCAATTTGATTTTTATCGATCCTGCATTGAAAATTTGCACACTAGATGGCAAAAGGTTGTTGACAACGAAGGTAATTCCATCAATGATTAATCATTGATTAATTCATGATCATCATATTCCTGATCCCAATACCGCAGCGCAGTGTGGGCTAGATCTTGTAGAGCTTGGACCAGGTTTCCCTTTTTTGAGCCAACTCTCTTCTCTTACTCCAATCCATACCTCGCTTCCTGAACGCCTCTTGTACACTGTCTTCCCAGGATATGCGTGGTCTTCCTCTAGGTCTCCTCTCCACACAGGTCTCGTATGTCGTCTGGCTGTTCTCTCTTGATCCATTCTAAGAAGATGTCCGAACCATCTTAGCTTGTGCTCCTCTTGGATGGTTTCAGCCGGTTTGACCTCGAGGCTAGTCCGTACAGTGGCGCTCCGGACCCTATCTCTTCTGACCTTTCCCTCGACCTTCCGAAGGTATCGCATCTCTATGGCTTGAATTCGACTTTTGTGTTTCGAGGTGAGGGTCCATGATTCAGAGGAGTTCAAAAGGATAGAAAGAAATGTCAATTTGTAGACTGCTACTGTAGTTCGCTTCGTTATATTTCTTCTGCCCAGAAATCTCCTCCGGAGAAGATAGAACACTCTGCCAGCTGCCCCGATTCTTTTACTCACCTCTTTATCAACATAACCACTTTCGTTGAGATGAGCACCCAGATACTGGAAATTATCTGCCTGCTCCAATCTCTCATCACCCTCATTATTCTCCGGGGCAGGGCTTCTTCCCTATTCGCATGCATTTAGTTTTTCCCGGGTTAATCTTCATGTTTATCATGGCTATTTCTTCTTGGAGGATGTTGATGTTGTATTGGAGGTCTCGATCGTTGGCAGCTAGCAAGACCAGGTCGTCATTAAATGCCAGCACAGAGAATTTTGTCGGTTGCAGTTTTCGGTGTCCTAACTGGAACTGCCTCATTCTTAGTTTAGCCTTTCTAAGTGCCATGTCTAAATGTGTGAATTCAAAGTAAGAAAAAGATATTACTTTTCGGTCCCTCTAATACAATACAGACTCTTATAATATTCTATACATATACATGTGCGGTTTTCATAAATGCTTGCGTTGATATTATTTAATATTTAATTGTATAGATTACAGCAATATAAAAATTAAAATTTATATATACCAATGTTTAAACCAATAAAAA
The DNA here is from genome assembly GCA_928085145.1 of Nezara viridula. Taxonomy (NCBI): domain Eukaryota; kingdom Metazoa; phylum Arthropoda; class Insecta; order Hemiptera; family Pentatomidae; genus Nezara; species Nezara viridula. The sequence continues at coordinate 87,252,063 of OV725080.1, read as the reverse complement.
TACCTACTATAAAATATATATAAATATATAGCGGCCTTCATTATCTGTGGCACTCTTGTCAGACTAAACATATTTCATGTCACTTGATTATTTATTATAATCAAATAAATAATTAAAATATACATTGATAAAGACAGTGATTAGTGAACCCCCCCTCCCCCCATAAATATAGTACATTACACCGTTGTGTAAAACATAGGGTAATTGATTGTTTCAAAAAATATTTTGTACCATCTGTTATTTTTTACCTTCTCTTCCCTTTGTCTGAAAATACCTATTTCTGCTTCAAGAAGGGTGTTATGTATTCTCTGTTGGTCTTTCCCTTTATTTTCCTCAGATACCTCATTTTCATACTTTGGAGGCGCCTGCGATCACGTTCCTTTAAGGTCCAGGATTCGCTTCCATAAGTGAGGATAGGAACGAATGTCGAAAGTGTGGCTTGTAAAGCGTGTTGGTTTTAGATAATGTTCAGGATCAAAATAATTTTAAATTTATAATTATAAGTATTTGTCTCATATTTCGACTATTAGATGTTTGTTTAGTTTGAGGACGATGTATTTTTAGGATGTAGATATGACTGCATTGCATGGCTGAAATAGTGTTCCAAATCTTATAGTGTAAGAATCATTTAAACTTTATATGCATAAATAAAGATCATAAAACTTGTGTAAGCAATTTTTATCTCTTTTTGCAATGATATTATAATGCATTACTATGCCCTACGGCAATATTAAAAAAAAAAATTGTGTTGGAGTATTGAAATACCAAATGTATCAGATCATTGAAGTACAATAGCATATATTGATGGAATGCTCGATTATATTTTAAAATGTAGGCATTCAAAAATTAAGAAAAGTACATTAACAAATACCTAGTGGAAAATTATATTTGAAAAATCACAAACTTTTGATGAATAATAGTATATTGGACTAATGCAACAGCTCCTGTAGTATTTTCTTGAAAAATCAATTATAAATTAAAAGAAAAAATACAATGTTTATTATAGAACTCTGAAAAATGAGTTTAGCACCTTCAAAAAAATCTATAAAATGTTAGACCTACTGTTGTGGAAAATTACTTTATTGTTTCTTATTTAATATATAACAATAAAGGTGGCAACACTGGTTCAGACTAATGAGAGCTTAGGTATGCTTTAGCTTGGGTCTGTTAGCCAGTGGTATCCATTAGAGTAATAATAAATCTCGTCTGCTTTTGTCTTAATACATACATACATACATAAATACATTTTCACACTTCATATCAACTCAGTGTCTTTTGTTATTTGTCTCAATTTCTGATGTAGATTAGTAGAATTTTTACATTGATGTATTTTCAATATACATTTATGCAAGATGTGGCTTCTTTAGTCGTTCTTTAATTCCCTAGTGTTGTTACTATTTGACATTAGTCATTTCCAAATAAATTTTAATAACATCCAATGTAGTTGAGAGAGTTATGTTATTTTCTTTCACTTATCCAGTTGCCAGTGAAATCATAGGTTTAGCCAGGGGTTCCCAGAAGGGGGTTTCATGGTGCAAGTTGTGCCATTAACATTTTTGAGGGAGGCAAATTTCGACAGGTCTTTCAATTTTTGAGGGGGCACATTTTGACAGGGTTATGAATTTTCAGAATGGAAAGTTTTACACCTGGGGACACATTGAACAGGACGCAGCAAGTGTATTTGTATGGGGCGGAGTGGCCGAGCGGACTAACGCATGTGCACAGCTCTGCGCATTTCCTGGCAACCTGATAACCGAAGTTATACGGAATAAAAATAAGTACGAGTTTGTGTCCCTATGCCAGTGGAGTTTTTAAGTCTGGCATTAACCCCTCCCCCCTCCCTCAACCCGTGTCCCGGGAAAACCCTATATGGCCTAAAAAGGTGAGAAAAGGGTGAAAGAAAAAAAAAAATGTAATTGTATATGATCTATGTTTTCTGAAATTCTACTTTCATTTGCTCTGTTTTTAAGAAAAGGTGAGCACTAAAGTATGTTGGGGGGATGTGCTCCCTTGGGTTTAGCTGAAGATATATAAATTATTGTATTTTAAGATTGACTGGTGTGAAATTTCTTTCTTTGCTGTTTTTATTCTTCAATATTATCCTTTATTAGTTATTTTTCTTATTTATAGTGAAAAATTATGTTTACAATATGTTGATAAGAAAATAAAGTACTGTATTAAATGCTATAATTATAATTTTATTTTTCAGACTCTCACAGAAGCCTTCAGACAACAAGATACTGACCAGGATGGAGTCATCACTCTGCATTATGAGCAGTTTATTTCTTTGGTTTTTACAATAAAAACATAATATACAATTTTATCATTACTTAGATCTGGTTTCAATTTATTTTTATCAAATCTTTGTCTTTTGTGATATTCCTCTTAATTATTCCATTCATTATTTTATTTTTATATTATGGATTTGTAGGTTATGGATATCATTTCTATACATTTTCTATATGCTCATGGTTATCTAAGCTGCTTAATACTAGCTGTCTTTGATTTGGTTCTTGCCTGGTTAATTAATGTTCTAAATATGATCATTAGTCTATTCTTTTTAAATTACTTTATTTATACTATACAATAATTTTCATTAAATATTTTGTAAAGGGTATGTAATTTTCAACAAAATAAAATTCTAAAAATGATATTTTGTAGTACCTGTACATATATATATAAAATATATAAACTAAATATACGCATATATTTATGTCATTTGAACTTATTTAAGTAATAAAATTTTAAAGATGTTATTTTTTCTCTTTAAACAAGAATTACATGCATGGAAATTATGTTAATTGTAAAAATGCCTCAATTAATTTCTTAATAGAAATGTAAGCTTATTATACTTGAAATTAAAGGAGCTCAGTATTATATTGAAAAATTTAAAGATAAAGTTGAAGTTAAAATATTTAATGGTTGTAAAATAGGCAAATTAAATTTTTATAAGCTCTAACATCCAAAAATTAACTTTTTGGATTTAATTTTATGAAGGGATTTTTTTTCCATGCCGTTGACTTAAGCTTTTGTAACTCAGAATTACCTTCTAATTCAACATTAGTACAATCATTGTAAAGGTGATTTATTGCTCTAATAAACCATATCAATTCTTTTACATTTAAGCCTTTATAAAGAATAAATAAAGACAAATTCCTTAAACGTTTTTATTTTATATCCCAGTTCTAATTTGTCTAAGGGAGTCAGGTTTGTTCTCTTTCGTTTATTTATAGTTCAAAATTTGCACCTATGCTGGAACTTTCATTTTTTAAAATAAAGTCAGTTATTATTGTAATAACTTGAACATAACTCCACCTATAACACGCAAATTAGCATAGATTTTGTTTAGCATAGCTACAGAAAACGGCACAAATATGTTCCTGTAAACAAACTAGAATTGGGGATATAAAATTCAATACAATTAAGGGATTTGTCTTTATTTATTCTTCATAAACTTTTAAAATTATTATGGAATGTAAAATGAATCATGGTAGAGCAATAATTCACCTTTACAATGGTTGTAGTATAGTTGTATTTTATATATTAGTAAAGTTGTATTCACCTTTATTACTTTCACTTACGTATATATGAAATATATAGGAAGGGAAAGTATTGTGATCGTGATAATTTTCGAATCTCAGTTTTTAATGGAAATACACATTTTGAGGTCCAGTCCGCTGAGTCCAAATAACTAAATGGTGTGTGTGTTAACAGTCTAGCTCAAAAACGAAAAGTCGTATGCAAGTGAAATTGCATATTTAAGGTTTTTATATGCTAGGGATGTTACAGCAACTTTTTAAAATCAAAATCGGCTTATCTGAAGTGGCACTTTATATAATGGACTAAACACATTTTTGCGATTTTCTCGAAAACAGCTCTTAACGATTCTGATTAAATTCATCAAATCAGTGTAAAATTAAGACGTTTTAAATAAATTGTAGTTTTTATTCTGATTGATATTTTCTAACAGGGCTTAAATGGCTAATTTTCAGTATTAAAATGTAGAGTTTTTGAGAGGGGCATGGTTAGGGTATTGAGGATATTGTTAGTAAGAATATCAACCATAGAGTCGATAGAAGAGCAAGAATATATTCCATTCCAATCTAGGATTTCCTGGTCTGGTAATATTTTTTCTCGTGTAAGGGAATCTAGATGGCGGAAGGTGATAGTTCGAGGCTGGGTAGGAGGAGTTCGGATGATATATGTTATTTGTATCAGATCGTGAGATGACAAAAAGGATATTGGCAGTTGGGAAGAGAAGAGGAGGTTTTGTGCAGTCTATAATGTAGAAATCTAGCCAAGTGTCGGACTTGCTAGTATGGTGAATGGGAGAAAAAGGAACGATAAAGAAGTGAAGGGAGAAGAATAGGTCTTCTAGATAGAATTTGTCATTGGAGTTAGATAGGAAATTGGTATTGAGGTCACCGGAGATGATTATTCTGGGATAGAGGGGGATGAAATTCAATAGGGTAGATTCAAAGGACGGGTGAAATGGAGCAAAAGGAGGACATACCACAGCGTAGAGGAGAGGAAAAGTATTACAGAGGATTTATACTAATAGGTATTCAATTTGTGGGTAATTGGAAGGTGGGGATAAATCGAGGATTCAGGTCTTCAGGCTATTGTGGACAAATATGGCTACACCACCGCCAGTCCGGCTTACCAGGTCATGATATAGGAGGGTGTAATCAGGCAAGGAGACAGAAGAGAAGGGGAAATAAGGTTTAAGCCACGTTTCGGAGATAGCTATAATATGATAAATATTTTGAGTGAAATATTGTAGGAATTTGTCATAGTGGGCAGGGAGGAATTGAGAGTTAACATGACAGGTATTTGGTAGGGTAGGGTAGGGTAGTGTACTAGACATGAGAAGGATTTGGAGAGAAACAGTCAGAATTTGGTAGAGAAACACTAAAACAAATAAAAAATACAGAAAAGCTATTACAATTAATAAAAATGAGAAAAAAGAAAGTGTTTACACAAACAAAAAATAAAAAGCATGTAGTTAATAATATATAGATTAATATGTGAAAGCTCTCGCCCATGAGTCCTACTTATTGGCCAACATCACTCAAAAAACGTCCAGATATCCTAGATATATTTATCACCTCCCAGATTTCCTTCTCACAAGCCTTAATCAAATCACTCGATGACCTTTCTTCAGACCATAGTCCAGTGCTGCTTTCACTACATTCAAGCTATGCTCCTAAACCATCATCTCCTAAATTGATTACAGGACGAGTACACTGGGACAACTTTTGTGATGACTTGGAAAACAAACTAGACTTGAAAATTCCGCTTAAGACAAAAGAAGACATTAATGGTGCCATAGAAAAACTTACAACATTAATAACAGACAGTATAAACAGTAACACCTTTAACAGTAAGATTAACAATTTACAAAAGAAAAACTTGCCACAGCATATTCGTATCTTATTAAAGGAAAAACGCAGAGCAAGATCGAAGTGGCATAGAACTAGATATCCAACAGATAAAACTCATTATACCCAACTGACTAACAAACTAAAATCAGAAATTAGAAAATTCAAAATTTACTAAATTTTACTGAAAAACTTACACCTACCGACAAATCACTGTGGACGACGACTAAACGGCTCCTGAAATTTAAAGACTTTAATCATCCACTTCTTACTGAAGATCAAACTTGGTCCAAATCTGATGAAGAAAAATCCCAAATTTTTGCTCATCACCTCTTCAAAACTTTTAATCCACATCCTGATATCCTTAATCCAAATCAGCTTGAATGTATTGAAACAGAACTGGATAATCCACTTCAAATGACTCCTCCTCCTAAAGTATTTCATCCTTCAGAAATATCCAATATTATTCACAGATTACCCTCCTCCTTAAGCTCCTGGCCACGACCTAATCACTTCCCACATTCTTAAGCTACTTCCTCGAAAAGCCATTCTATTCCTTACTTACATTTATAACCCCGTACTCCGTTCTACATATTTTCCTGACCCTTGGAAACTATCTGTAGTCAAAATGATACATAAACCCAAAAAAACCACCAGAATACCCATCCTCTTACCGTCCTATCTCTCTTTTACCCATCATGGGCAAAATCCTGGAGAAGCTCATCTTAAAACGCCTGTATCCCATCCTAGATATCCTAGATATAGATTGGTAATCCCTGATCACCAATTTGGATTCCGCACATCCCATTCCACTATCCAGCAATGTCATCGTGTGGTAGACGTAGTCTCCTCTGCATTGGAGCGCGGAATGTATTGCACTGGAGTTTTTCTCGACGTTGAACAGGCGTTTGATCGAGTCTGGCATCCGGGATTGCTTTACAAACTCCGTAAATTCCTTCCCCCTACATATTTTCTTATCATCAGTTCCTATCTTACTGATAGGCACTTCAAAGTAAATCACAATAATACCTATTCATCCCTCTTTTCTCAATCTGCCGGAGTTCCTCAAGGTAGTATCCTTGGTCCTATCCTTTACACAGTTTATACAGCTGACATCCCAACCCATCCTAATACTGTTATTACCACGTATGCCGATGATACATGTGTCCTATCCGTTAATAATGACCCAACCATTGCATCCCAAACTCTTCAATCACACATCACAAGCCTTGAAGAATGGTGTCAAAACTGGAGGATTAAAATAAATTCTAATAAATCCCATCAAATCACCTTTACCCTTCGACGTAAACCTATGACCTCATATCCCACAGTATCCTTTAATAATACCCCACTTATCCCTGTTGAACAAATCCGATACCTTGGACTTCATTTGGACAAACGTCTAACTTGGAATCCTCATACCAGACTGAAACGACAAGAAAGCGCTCGACGTTTCCGACTACTCCAACACTTACTAGACAAACGCTCTAAACTTCCCCTTAATTACAAAAGACTCATATACTTGACTATAATAAGACCTATTTGGACTTACGGAGTTGAGCTATGGGGCTCCACTAAACCATCGAATTCCTCTCGCATCCAACCCTTACAATCCAAAATTCTTCGTAAAATCCTCAATGCTCCTTACTTTGTCACTAATAAAATAATCCATAAAGACCTCAATGTTCCATATGTTTCCGATTTGGCCAAATCCAGATACCTATCCTTCCATAAGAAACTTCATAACCATCCGAATCCTCTTGTTTCTAACCTTGCTTCCTCTTGGATTCCTGATAACCCTCCGAGGCGTCTGAAAAGAAGATGGCCTCGTGATCTTCTCATGTAGACAAATTATTAGAGTGCTACCAGTGGGTAGTTTCTCAACAAGCGTGTTTCATGTAATAATATTTCTCTGTACAAATTTACTAGATGTATTCATACTAATACAGTAGTAAATATCATAATAAAAGTTAAAAAAAAAAAAAAAAAATATGTGAAAGTGAAGAAATAGCTCAACGAGTAAAAGCGAAAATATTTCTTTGAAGAAAATTTCGATAGTAGTTATTATAATAAGGATGGAGTGTAGACGAATTCTTTTCGATATTAAATCGTCTCTGACTGATTGCTTGACAAATCGCGCGATGACAGGCGGCGGTCGCGGGTTATCTTGCCCGCTTCTGCGACGATGCACCATGTCCAGGTCTTCTGCACTAAGCCTGACTCCCAGGCTGGCTCTTATACTGGTCACCAAAGCGGCGGGCGTTTCACCAGCTCAGGTATATCTCGGATCTCCAGTGATCTGGATAATATGCCCTGCTCTGCATTATTCAGGGGAGGTTGCAGTTCGCTCACTCAAGATTTGAGGGCTTTATTTCCCAGAATTATTTCTTCGAACTTACTGGTTTGATTTTTAAGGTGTTTTTAAATTTTTGAAAAATAATTTTTCAAAATTTTATTGGGCAAATTGGCTATTTAACCACGTTTCTTATCTAAATCTCTATTATATGAACTGACACGTATTTATTAGTGAAAAATTAAATGTTTCTAGTCCTAAAATTCTAGTGCATAGAGGTATGTATGTGGTTTTTTAAATAATTTATCTTTAAGTTATTTTATTTTATTTATTGCATATACTTATTGATTATTATTTAGTTATGTATGTATGTGGTTTTTAAATAATTTATCTTTAAGTTATTTTATTTTATTTATTGCATATACTTATTGATTATTATTTAGTTATTTTGCTTCTGTTTATTTTAAATTTGTTTCTACATATTGTTATCTTGTTTATTTAAATGTTATCTTACCTCCCAATAACCAATGTCCCTGTGACAGATTGTTATATTATACAATAAATATTAAAAAGAAAATCCTAAAATTTACATTTAAATAAATGAACCTGTTAAATTGATTGCTTCAACATTTTCAATAAAACGTAAATAATAGGACTGAAAAAATGTAGCTTTTCACTAATACATATAGAAAAACATAGTTTCATAACCAATTTGCATAAAAATCATAATTTTTGTAATAAGAAAAAGTGTATCTAGAAAATTATGTTTATTGTAATTCATCGCAGATCATTGAAAAAACAAGAAATGAAATCTTTACAACCGTTAATTATAGGCATTGTTGCTGAAAACAGGCTACAAAATGAAAAATCACGTAAATTTTTTACACAACTTGATGTGAGTCTCAAGATTTTGCCTGCTAAACCTTAACTTAATTAATATGGATTTAAAGCTTATTAAACAAGAAATTTTTTCTAAAAGTGGGGTATCTGTAGTATATTAGGACGATGATTAAAAAAAAAAATAATAAAAAAAATAAATCGTGAACAATTTATGAATTTACTGTAAACAGAATTTAGCTTAGTTTAGCCGCTCAAAAGTCCGCTTTGAACGGTTTTAACCATAACAAACTCTGCTTTAATTTTACGTAAATTTTGTCCATTTCACAATGAATAATTTTTAATTACTTAAATTATATATTTCTTTAGTTATTGCTTCATATTAAAAAAAAAAAAATGGATTGCTTTAAAAAACACAAAACTTGTATTTTCTACTGAAAATTGGCCAATTGTTTACATGAACGTTTTTATAGCTCCTGAAATCTGTTATTACTCTTATAAACATTTCCCTCTACTTTCGGAATGATCTATTATATACAACCTGTATATAATTTAAAAATTGTGTTAATTATTGAAATATTTTATAAATTATTTAAAACTATTATATTTTGTTTGGTGTAAAACCTGTTTCTCATCGCTTACTTTTAGATTTTTCTTCATAAAATATGGAATAAATGATTAGAAGTCATGCGTAAGCTTTCCTAATGAGTGTATGAACTCAATACATAATTCAATGGAATTGACGTATTAGCATATCTGATATTACCGTGATATAGTCTCTTAGCCTTGATATTACGAGCTTTGATTTAGATTTTGCCATTTATGTCATTATGAACCAAATACTATGTGGTAGTAAAATTAACAATACTTAAACTACTAACTTAAAAATACTCCATTTATTGATCTAATCCGCATTATTGTCTCCTATGCTTTCTGTTTTCTCTTCCGTTTATGTTAAAAAATATTTTCTTCGATTGATAGTTGCTATTTCAGGTTGATGAGGTTCCATACAAGACATATTAAGAATGGTTTGGAGGTTTTCTTTTCTCTACAACAAGCTCAATTATTTTATTGTGAACTGGTTTAAGCTATCTCTAATAATATAAATACGTCTGGTATGCCTTTTTCCTCATTTTTATATGGTATATGCATATACACATAAATCTTTGCAATGATTATAATTTTATCTAAAAATGAATGAAATGATCAAACGAAAACAAGTCACATCAAGTTTAAAAACTAATATAACCTTCCACTGTCATATACTGCTTGTCTCATTTGATATCCATTATATTTTTAACAATTATATTAATTTTAAATGTTTAATTAAAATTGATAAAATTCATATTAGACAATCTGTTCGTTATTTTCTAAATTTCCTCCAACTTCAAGCCAGATCGAATGAACTGTTTTTTATATATAGGGGTAGAAAATAAATACGTTTACGTGTTCATAAACGAAAATAAGAGATGCTTGATAAAATTGATACTGGATAATTTTTAATTGATTTTAAACTTCCCTTCAAGTTTCGAACCCATTCAAACGAGCCATTTTTGATATATAGCCATGTCATGATAAGTTTGCACATCCGGAAACGGAGGTAGTGGATGGAATTTCGGTAAAATCCCTGAAAATGTAATCAAAACCAGGTTAGCGGTAGTGATTTATCCCTTACATGGTTTTGACTAAAGACTGCCAAGGAGTCAACATTGTCCATTGATGTCCAAAACATAAAACGCCATAGAAATTTTCGATCTTGTACACAAACATTTTTCCTATTTTAACATACAAGTCCCACAAAAATACAAAATTTACCTATTTTCGGTAGTTAGTTAGAATGAAGAAGATATGAGGACAGTATGCATTACTCGATATTAAACTTCCTCAACTCTACTATGTATCAATTTTGTTAAACATTGTAGCTTAAACTTAGTTTCAGTATTAATTTACAATACTCCAGGGGCGGAGAGTGGCACTTTAGTTCATTCTTAAGAATTTTAAGAAATTCTTTATAATGTAGTCATTCCAAATCATTTTAAGCTTGGTGTTGAACAGCTCCAAAGTATATTATGGTTTATTATCATTGGTTATTAAAACCCTTGCAAGGCTTCCTATGTACGGTTAAGTTGATTTTTTAATCAATAAAATCTTGATATGAGCAATCTAAAACACTTCGCACCTTCTGTACTGCTAAAATCTTGAGCAGTTAGAGAACGTAGTTCTTTCACTATTCTACATTGAGTGCCCAAAAATACGAGGAATCTCTGTGTTTTTAAAATTCCGGTTAGAAATTTATTACCGTTTATTAAGACATGTCATGTCATCTATTCTAGATTTATTATTTGATAGATTGCATCGTGTGTTGTGAAAATGTTTATTTAAAAAAAAAAATGACAACAGTAGGTTTAATTATCTTGTTTATCCGGTGAATGTATTTCATTTTACGGATAACCGTTTTATATTTGCCAGTAAATCCATTAGTTAATTTTTTTTTATTCTTGAAATTTACAACTGTGTACAGATAAATATTCATCAAGTAAATGTACAGATACAGAGAAACGCGATTACATGAAGAGATTTGGGATCTATCCATCATCATGGCCATCTTCTTTTCAGACGCCTCGGGAGGCTATCTGGGATCGAAGAGGAAGCAAGGTTAGAAACAAGAGGATTAGAATGGTTCTGAAGTTTATTATGGAAGGATAGGTATCTGGATTGGGACAATTCGGAAACATATGGAATATTAAGGACGTTATGGATGATTTTATTTGTAACAAAGTGATTTAAGCATTGAGAATTTTGGATTGTAAGGATTGGATACGAGAGGATAGTTAAATTCAAGACATTATTGTGTAAATGTTAATGATTATTAACTAATAATAGTCGTAGCGATTAATAGAGTGAAGGAATTAAGAATAAATTTGTTCTTTTACCAATTCAATATCGCCAAATGTTATAATTCATTGAATGGTGGATGGGGTATTTGACTTGATCTCCTGGTCCTTGTATTCCAAGGCGACGCCCCGATAATAGGGGAAGGTATACACGAGCCCTGAAATAACAAGGGATAGTCTGTTTTTTCATCGTTTCCAGGTAGGGCAAATATACCAACTCTTCACTGAATCCTGTTAGCACCTGAGTTTGTTGACATCTGGCAGCATTTTTGCATTTAGTCAGGTACAAAAATATATTACTTATCCTGTTTTAAGAAGTAGGGAAGACTGGGTTCGGTTGTGACAATCGTCATATTAGCGAAACTAAAATGAATTTCTGATAGGTTTATTAGAAATAAAGGTGCCTGTCTGAACGTATTTAACATTATTGCTAACGCATCGCGCGACATTAACGCTAGTGGAAGCCTTCATTACTTTTTAACAGACTAAAGTTACTATTTTTATTTTATTTCTTTGATTAATTGTTGTTATATATGTACAGATAGAGTAATGAAAATTTCTCCTCGTTATAAGTTAAAGATCAGTTGTTAATTAGCAGTTACGTGACACTTAGATAATTTTACATCGTCGAGGTGACGTTTTTTTTTTTTTTTGCACGAAGGAGTGCGTTGGGTAGGTTTGTAACATATTTTCTGAGTAAGTTTGTTACACAAGTAATCTATTTTTTTTTTTTACTTTTAGATACCCAGAAAACACTCGAGGATGACCGAAAATTGATTCTTATACAATTTTTTATTATTTGTCATAAACTATTAAATTGTTCTTTAATATAATAAAATTAAACTGATTTTAGTTTTTTTTTTAACCTGTCATTGCCGATCCCAAATATTGTCACAACCGTCTTTGGGATGGGTCGGTTATGACATATTCCTTTTTATTTCTGATTTGCTCCTTTGAGATTGATGAACTATTGTACTTACGGACAAATTTTTAGTATTTATACGTAGTCAAGTCCTATCCTTTTTTTTTTTATTATTTTAATGGAATTTACAACTATATTACATAGAAAATACAATAAGTAAATGTGAAATTGGTAACATGACATGTACAACATGAAGAAAAACTACCCATTGGTAGAACTGAAATTAAAGTTCTATATTAGAAGATCCCGAGGCCATCTTCTTTTCAGACGCCTCGGAGGTTTATCAGGGATCGAGGAGGAAGCAAGGTTTGAAACGAGAGGATTCGGATGGTTCTGCAGTTTGTTATGGAAGGACAGGTATCTGGATTGGGCCAAATCGGAAATATATGGAACATTAAGGTCTTTATGGATGATTTTATTGGTGACAAAGTAAGGAGCATTGAGGATTTTCCGAAGGATTTTGGATTGTAAGGATTGGATACGGAATTCATTTATAAAAATAATTCTTTAAACTGTTTTTTTTTTTTTACTTTTACAACACAAGAAATCGGATAAGGAAGTTTTTTTTATATCTTTTTTTTTAAAGCATTAATATAAGTTTCTTTTCTTTAAAGAAAGTAATTTCTACACTTCTATTGCCATATTTTACAAAAGGTATTGGAGACATTGCTATTATTTCCAGTAGATCTCAACCCTTCCCTTCAGACCAGCCAGAGGTGGCCGAAAGCACTAAAGCTGCGGGTGCTTATTATAATGCTAAATTAGACCATTAAAAGAAATCAGATGGCCACAGTTCACAAATCATCTTGAAGTCATAACCATTTTAACCTACTTAAAGAATCATATTTTATTATTTTAATGGAATTTACAACTGTATAACATAGAAAATACAATAAGTAAATGTGAAATTGGTAACATGACATGTACAACATGAAGAGAAACTACCCATTGGTAGAACTCAAATTAAAGTTCTATATTAGAAGATCCCGAGGCCATCTTCTTTTCAGACGCCTCGGAGGTTTATCAGGGATCGAGGAGGAAGCAAGGTTTGAAACGAGAGGATTCGGATGGTTCTGCAGGTTGTTATGGAAGGACAGGTATCTGGATTGGGCCAAATCGGAAATATATGGAACATTAAGGTCTTTATGGATGATTTTATTTGTGACAAAGTAAGGAGCGTTGAGGATTTTACGAAGTATTTTGGAGTGTAAGGATTGGATACGAGAGGAATTCGATGGTTTAGTGGAGCCCCAAAGCTCAATTCCGTAAGTCCAAATAGGTCTTATTATTGTCATATATAGAAATAGAAATAGAAAAATAACTTTATTCTGGGACACAGTCACTTGAGAATAACAAAATTTTAATTTAATTATATATGAGTCGTTTATAATTGATTGAAAGCTTAGATCGTTTGTCAAGTAAGTGCTGCAATAGTCGAAAACGTCAGGCGGTTTCTAGTCGTTTCAGTCTGGTATGGGGGTCTATACTTTTATTCCCGAAAGTAGACAGATTCAAGTACCTCGGCTCCACAATAACTTCAATAAATGATCAATTAACGTAGATGGACCAGCGAATAACAAGTGTGAACAGAGCTTGCTCCTCTCTTTCAAAGGTACTGAAATCCATAAATTTTTTCAGAAATCTCAAACTAAGGGTGTAGAACGTCGTGATAAAGCCAGTTCTGCTGTATGGCTGTGAAACCTGGGCTCTAACCAGCACCTACCTAGAAGACAAGATTCGAAAGAAAAGTCCTCTGTACGATAACAGGATCAATTTGGAATCAGAACTATAACACATAGAGGAGAAGGAACAATAAAGAACTCGTAAAAGAAACTGGTCAGTCAATATCTCATAATATGAAAGCAAGGAGGTCAAGATGGGTGGGACATCTTAAGCTCGAAGCAAACCATCAGGACGTTTTCCCCCAACAACGCCAGAGTAGTACGCAATAGACCACGTGGGAGGCCAAAACACCTAATGGATAGATAGTACCAACAAGGATACTGCTGAATTTCATGGCGCAAACTGGAAAGCAGTAGTTCAAGATAGGCAGAGATGGAGAAGGCTGGTTCAGGCAGCTGAAGATCTACTAGGCCTATAGAGCCAAAAGAAAAAAAAATATATATACTTTACTATAAAAAACACATTTCTTTCACCTAATTGGTATCAAAATTGAGGACGATTAAATGAAAATTGTCACAACCGTAGCCAATCTTCTCTATGATTGAAACCCTTGTAAGGACAACAATAAGTCTATAAATAATAAATTTCTTAATGAGAATAACATATCGAGCAGAATTCTGTAGAGTCACAATAACTTAAAATTTTACATAATTGTATTAAAAATGTATCAGAATAAATAAGTTCTCTATTATTACCGTATGCGCGTATTATTCCTTTTTCTAAAATCAATTCTTGTTTAGCCACGGTTACGCATTATTTGTAGAGAGCATCTGGTATTCGAAAGACCTGAATACAAATTATCTAAAATTTTATGGCGTTTATATATAATATAAGTTTCACTACATATTATGGTTGACGGGAATTGTACCCGTGCCGTAATGGTCTAAGCCAAGTGCAAAACAAGCAAAACAAAATGTTGCCCAAGTGCGAGACCGAGACGAGTCTTGGAGTGGGTTGGGTATCTCAGTCTTGTTCATAGTCTTGGTCTTGCGCAAGAGTCTCGGGACAGTCTTGCAGTTACTTAATAGCTTATTAATGTAGAGATATTACTGTAATTTTTTAGATAGGAGAAACCTAACTAAGCCCGAATGTAAAATTAGAGGATTTAAATGCAAAAGTATGTTGTTTATACCAATTATTTACGTATAGTAACTAAGATTGTCAAGTATTAGTAACTATTTTGCCTTAATTTTTATTAAAAAAATCGATTTTTTTTACCAGTCCTGGTCCTTGGTCTTGCAACAGTTAGGCGGCCTTGGTCTTGGTCTTAAAAAGTTCAAAAACAAGACCGATTTTGGGCAACACTGGTCTAAGCAATCGAGTAGGGATTGCACTTATTTATTTTAATTTATTATTATTTATATATTTTATCTTTTTTTATGTCATTAAATTTTACGAATGGAATTTAATAGCATATAATTTTTGCAGGTTCCTTAACTCGCTTGACCACTACGGCCACTGTGTCATAGTTACGCGGTACCTTGTATATTTTTGAATCTTCTCTTTTATGTGCATAGATAAAAAATTATTTCACGTGGATTGATTGTAATTTGACTATTGTTTCAATAAAAAATGTGGTCTAAAAGAGTCTAGCTTAGGGATAGGATATCTAAGGACCAATATCAATATCGTAATAGTAATGGGCCAATACATAACTATCGATAACATCAAAATATCGGACTTGAAATATTGACAATAGATATTTTCATCAAAATTATAAACATTTTTGAAATATGAATATTAATATAAATATTGATTTTCTAGCATATGGTGTTATATTCCTGTTTAAAATTATTAATGGAAATATAAATTTTTCTATCCTGCTTATTGAAATTTATTTTCTAGTTCCTGTCCATGTTCTTCATCCTCAGCGTTTTCCAGAAATTTCCATTCAACCAATGCATTATTAGTTTCTTTGACAATTAATGGCCTTGGTTTGAGAAGGTTCTAAAAAATTTGAGCGAATTGGGTTTAGTGAGCGAAAATATTCTACACCTGCCATTCAAATCTACTGAAGGAAGGCCATCTGTTGGGGCCGGGGGTATTTCAAAATTAAAACACAAATCCTTCCTCGGTGAGTTTCCTCAAAGGTGAGAAAAATTCGAGCAAAATTAAATGTTGGGAAAGAAGGAAAAAAAAGAAAGAATAAAAATGAGAACTGTAAAACAAAAAAAATGTGCATGCACAAGAAAATATTAAAAATAGAAATATTTCAATAAATAAAAAAATGGAAAATAAAAAATCCCCTTTTGAACGTTTACAATTTATTATAGTGGAAAAAAGATTTATAAAAAAATTCAAAACAAACAAATGGAAAAAGATTATTAAATGCACCGAAATAAAATGAAACATAAATATAATTTTCAGTGAAAATAAAACCAAATTAACCATTAATAACAAAATATCAATTTCAAAAATTAAAGAAAAAAATAACTGTCAATAAGAATAAAACTAATTTATCGAGAGAAACAAATCAAATTAATATTTAAATGGTTTTGATAACGGTGAGAATAAACAAAACAAAAAAACAAAACAGCCAAGTTGGAGGTTCTGCTTCAACCCGGTTACCTTCTACGATGTTTAGCTCTCAAAGCGTCGATGGTGGGGTGATCGATGGCTCGCGATGATACATACAGCTGGGATCTTCAAAATGGCGCAGGTGAGGTGAAGATAAAACGAGACGAACCCGGAGCTTGGTGAAAATGGTGGGGGTTGACGTCCACTACAAACGAAAGACAGCCCCACCAGACTCCCGACCCGATAGTATTATGGCGTTATTTTGACGTCTTAATCCCTGAGACTTGGTAATACTGCCGGGCTGGTGCATATAAATAAGCGATAAACATTGCGAATAAACCTAAATATATAAATAATAGACCAAGGTACATTTTAGGAACTATAACTTGAAACTATTGGTTTCCATTTTCGTTTTAAGATTTATCTTCTTTAGAAAGTTAATTAAAAAGGCCAAGGAACTTAGTCTCTGGATGACATATCTGGTACCAACGATTATCAATTACCTTGAAATTGTTTTATGAAGCATATTTAGAATCAGCTTATTTTTTCAATATAATCTCTGTGGTAAGAGAAATCGATACTTTCTAATTTGGGAAGAATAAACAGTAGAGAGATTCGCCCTTAACCGCCGTAGTGTCCTTCTCGAATCCACTGATTGAAACGAATTTTGTATTGCCTTCACTGAAAGTGGTCATTTGTCCGATTAAGCTTTCTAGCGACCCTGTCCTCGATCTTGATTGAGGTAGGTCAGGCACTGATGAAGAAGCATTGGTTGTCGGATTGTCTTCTATTATTATTGAAAATTATCTAAAATATAGATGCCTCTAAAGGAATGCCTCGATGATCTGGCAACATGGTGGCTCCGAGTTGGCTCCAAAAGTAGAAGAAGAGAAGTATTTTCATTTCAAGCCAACGTTTCGACCCGACTTTGCAGTCAAAAGGATATAGGCAAATGTGGAAATTAAATTAGTGGAATGTGTGGAATAATTTTAGATAAACAACTTCAATAAACTTATTAAAATTATAAATAAGAAGTATATACCACCAAACCAACATTCAGCGTGTCAAAAATATACTATTTTCCAATAAACTCTCTCAACGTCATTTTCTGGCGTAAAATGACAAGAAGTAATTTAATTAAAGAGTGATGTAACCTTAGAATTAATATAAAGAACAATTATAAGTAAACAAATAAAATTATAGATAAATACATATCAATAAGTTTACATTTTTGTACTGATAAGCAGCATATGTATACAACATATACATATGTATAATAAATAATGGTAAAATGAGACTGACAATACTTAATTACGAAAATTTCACTCTTACATATATTCTTACAATCTTACATAAATGGAACATTGATTGCTGAGGAGATGGATGAATAGTTGGTACTCAAAAGAAGTTAAAGATGAGTTTTTGCATATGGAAGTTGATAAAGAATTCCGAAACAACGTCAGACGCTTTTTAAAGGATTTTATAAAGAAATCAGTCCTATAAGAAGGGATATACAGTTTGTGGGATGGGATCTCGTGTTTAGAAATTGGATAGTGGAACAAGAAATAATCAAATCAAGACGATAAGCAGGTATGCAGATAAATAATAGGCTCAAAAATAAAAGTGAAAATTTGGTATCGGGACCACAATAAGCAATAGTCGGAAGCCCAACTTGCGTGGAAATTCAATAAACCTACCTAAAATTGTCAATCACCATATAGTTATCTTTTTTAAATCTAATTGTCCATTCAATCGATATCGAATCGTCAGAAGCTCTTGATGTTAAACGTCCCTTGATGGCGACATGGCAACGAAACCTGCTCCACAACTGTACACTTTGATCCATTAATACTTCATTATCAGTCCAATCAAATTTAGATAAAAAATTATTTGACGAGGAAAATTTTTTCAAATAGCTTAATTTATGTTTTTTTTGGAGTAAGTAACACGATTATTACCTATAACAATATTAAAAGTAAGCTTTTTACGCGAAACGCGACCTTGTATTGAAATAAAGAGGGAAAAATACTCTAAAATTCATTTTCTTACCTTTTCTTTTCTCTCGAAAGTTTAATGATCTCCGCTCAAAGATACGTCGAACGATTGGCAAAGGCTAGTCATTTAAAAAAAAAATGAATCATCTGCAAACCTTTTTGAATAAAAAAGTATATAACTCTAAATATAAGTATGTAAAAAAAAAAAAAAATAAAAATAGAAGATATTGTTTCATTTTTATTTTAATAATGAGCCATTTTAGCTTAGTTTCCATGTTATAGGCAAAAAACGAAAACAAAAATTAAAATAGTTATGTTTAGTGTATTTTCATATTTTCCCAAAATAAGTTTTTGGATGACCTCAGCTTCCTGTTCAGCACTCCAAAATACTTAAACCCAAACCATTTAAAACAGTACTCCAGAGTTTTCCACTTCAAAGTACAATTTCACTCGACTACATCTTTGTTCCAATTATTTATACCAGATCATTGTAGCTACTCAATTATTATCCAGAGGAAAAATGGTTCACAATCCAAATATTAATCCTTATAGAAATAATATGGATTCTTGAATGTTTCCAGGCAACATTACATTAAAACAGTCATAATCCAATGTTCATTTAATGCGTAATTGTATAATTTAGGATGTTTAGGAATTCAGTATGTTTATTTAACATACCACATTAATATTGATATGATCGATTACTTATTAATTGATGAAATAATATTAATCATACTACAAAATTAATATCAATTAATGACATCGAATGCATGGCTAGGTAATCCATATTTATGACTTCTTATTTTAAAAATTTGAAGTATCCTACAAATATATTATTTATGAAAAACTTCCAGAATTGTGGAGTTTTCAATATGGGGATCGGCAAACTTTTTCTATTTAATTAGGTACTAAAAACCACATGAATAACCATCTGCTTTCTACTTATGCTTCCAATCGTAAAATAATATGATAAAAAAGTCGAAAAAAAAGGTGGCCTACAAAACTATTGATCCGTTTGGCGTGACCTCCATCCAGAAAAAGTTAAAATAACGAGATTATGCAGGTCATACGCCCCAATATTTTTGTAGACTACATTTTTTTTTTCGATTTTGTGATCATATCTTACGATTCAAGTGGAAAGCAAATGCGTATTCATGAGTTTTTAGTACCGGATAAAACAGACAAAGTTTTCCGATATCCGGTTTAAATACTCCCCAATTATGATAAATTTCGTGAATAAAATATTTGTAGGTTACAACGAGATGAAGCTATTTACGAAGTTTCAGACGGATGTTAATAATTTGATAAAAATGGGTCTGTACCACGGACTAGTAGTAATACATGATGGGGTCATCAAACCAATATCAGATTTTATTCAGCATTTGCTTATGTTGGCGTTTAATATGCCCTGTATTTTTAAGTAATTTAAATATATACAGCCACCGCCTTTTCAAGTCATCCAAGGCCATTTATAGCTCCATTATTTTGTATTTTGATTAGGATACTGACCGTCCCGCTGATCTTTATAAATAAGATTTGGAAGTATAGATTTAGTCTTTGGTTCGTTTGATTAAGTTGAAACCATACGTCTTCCGATCTGACCCGATGCTATTATAGCTCTCGATCAGACTTTTGTATGACGGCGCTAGGTGACTACAGTACCCGCAGTACACGACCGTTTGGTTCAAAAATAGAATAACAATTTGTAGAAAACATTAATTAAGGATTTGGATGCAACAAGATAAAATTAATAAAATATATTTAATTATGGACATTTATGCACTTGTAAATGCTTGATGTGCTAACCTGCTAAAGTGTTATCAGTTATAGTATGGTTATGCCTGTACTGTTAACAAAGTTCGTGAGTTCTTAATTGATTTATTACGTATTAATTTATTTTTCAAATGTCAATGCGAAATGAAGAGTCAATCTTCATTCTGAATTATTTGTTTAAAAATGCTTTATTGGAAAGAATGACAAGTTACATGTTGAAAGGAAATTATAGAGATATTCATGCAGCCAGTGCTAAGTATTGCAAACCTCTTAAATGTGTAAAGTCGAGAAAATTATTTAAGAAAAGTGTGTTCAATATGGCCGCTATTACTCTCAATTTAACGCATCCTAGGGTACAGTAAAGTGTTGCTAAATTCGTAAAATCATGGAGAAGGTTATTGTAAGATTTTTGTTTTGATTTGATTTGACATGCAAAAATTAAGGAAATGTATTGCGAAAATGATAAATTTGTTGAGGAAAATGGAAAAAGAACTGACAAATATACACAACAGTTAGAGATTTTTTTTCTATAAGTAAATTGTGAAGTTTCCCCTTTTTAAATAAATTATTGCCTACTTAACTATTTAAAAACAATTACTCCACTTCTCGTGATTGAACCTTTGGTTTCTGGAATTTATGAAATCCGCAAGAAAAATCCATCAATACTTCAATCAGTACCTTACACGATCAATCAGAACGTCAATAGTGCCCCAGAATGCAATTCCGAATGACCGTATAGGGTCCGCGTCTACTTTATTTGTCCTTTGTTGTGAACAATATCCACAGAAATGTAATGTAAAGACAGCTAGGATTTCATCGATGTATTCATCAAGTTAAGTAGGCAATAATGTTTTTAAAAAAGTGGAAACTTCACATTTTACTTATAGAAAAAAAAAATCTTTAACTGTTGTGTATATTTGTCAGTTCTTTTTCCATTTTCCTCAACAAATTTATTATTTTCGCAATACATTTCCTTAATTTTGCATGTCAAATTAAATTTAAAAAAAAATCTTACAATAACCTTCTCAATGATTTTACGAATTTAGCAACACTTTACTGGGCCCTAGGATGCGTTAAATCGAGAGTACTAGCGGCAATATTTAACACACATTTCTTAAATAATTTTCTCGACTTTACACATTTAAGAGGTTTACAATACTTAGCACTGGTTGCATGAATACCTCTATAATTTCCTTTCAACATGTAACTGGTCATTCTTTAAAATAAAGAATTTTTAACCAAATAATCTAGCATGAAGATTCACTCGTCATTTCGCTGTGGCATTTGAAAAATAAATAAAAACGTTAGTAAATCAATTAAGAACTCACAAACTTTGTTTACAATACAGGCATAACCTTACTATAACTGATGCCACATTAACAGGTTAGCACATTAAGCATTTATAACCAGTGCATAAATACCCCTGTTGTCCAAGTATAATTTTATTTTTATTTTCTTTAATCTTTATTTGTTTTGAGGGAAGAATCTCATACAAACAGTGTCTGTCTCAGCAAAGCAGACATTATTATCCTCATGGTATTAAAACTTCTTCTTTTTTTTTTTTTCATTTTTATATTACGTATATTATACATTACATATATTACAATGCTCTAAAGCATAATTTATATAATTGTGAAAAAATCAGACAGTTAAGTAGTTCCTAATTTCGATATTAATATAAAATCTAAAATTGTCGACAAAACACATATTAAAAAATTTTAATTAAAAGATTACTCACTTAAACAAAGAGGACAAACAAGAAACAAGACTTGGACAGATTATATGCCGACTTGCAATATATATTTTTGCCATATTATTTAGAGGACACTATTCCAGATTACCTCACCAATTCTCTGTAATTTGATATATTAGAGATGAAAAAATATGATCTCAGATTTTCTATAGTGATTGGCTTAAATATTTAAATCCATTTAAGGTTTCCCATACCCTAGTTAATTCTTACAAGCGCGATGCTCAACTAATATTTCTCATATCCTGGCTTATCTTTAGTAATAAAATTGTCTTAAAATTGAAAAAAAGGTACATAAATGCTGGCATTAAAGATTCCATTTAATATAAGAAATCTGCTAATTGTCACTATCATGAGAGGTGCGGATAGAGATTTGAAGATAAAAAAAATGATATAAAGCTGTCTTGCATTATTAAAAAAAATGAAATTTTTTTTTAGTTGCTCAATCATTCTGACTTTTTTATTACACTCTGATTTTTTTTTATTGCTCTTAGTTCAGGGTAAAAATATTTCAATCTATCTCTTGCAGTGGAGGATGTATAAAGCTTCGGTTTAGATATTAAAATACCTACATTAAGTAAGTTTAAGTATTAAGTTTCTGATTAATCAGAAAAGGTAAAAAAAACAAAAACAATAATAAACGCAACAGCAAATTTTCATATCAAAACGCGGAGGAGGAAAATTGAATTACCTTTCAAATGTAGTGCCGTTCCCTTTTATCACTGATGGCTTGTAAAATACGATTTGGTGGATTAAACAGAAACCGATATCAAAAGGTCAATTTTTATTGAGAAATTGTTTAAATGTGAATATAAAAAACGTTGGGTATAGTTATAAAAATGGAAGTTGCTACCATTTTTGTTATTGATTAGGAATATTTATTTTATGCTAAAAAACATATCCATCATAAAATATTAAATGATACATTAAGAAACATTAACAAAGGTTTCCCTTAAAATATTTGTCAAAGCTGTCAAAACCTCACCATATCTGCCACAGGAATGGCTAATATACTCTGGAAAGAGGATTTGCATAAAGTAACTTCGTTGATGGCCTCTGGCTTGCCTTAAGTCCTGGCGGTCAGAGAATTAATTAATCTGGATAAGTAGTTAAGTAATTAGGGTTGATAATGTAGCAAAGTCCATTTTGATGAGAGAACCTACAGCACAAAAATAATATCATACTCATGCTCATCAATGACTTATTTTCTTAAGAATTTGAAGTGATCGTCTAACAAAAATCGTAACATTTAACACTTTCTAACTTCTATTTTTTATTTTCACTTACCTGTATATGAAGTATATAGTAAGGGACAGTATTGCGATTGTGAAAAATTTTGACTCTTTGTTTTCAATGGAAATACATGTTTTGAGGTTTCCTGAGTCCAAATAACCAAGTTCCGCTTACAAAGAAAAATTCCACAAAATAATCATCACGTTACCTGAACATCTTCTAATATTCACCGACGGATCCAAATCAGATACATCTACTGCTTCAGCCTTTGTCACTCCTGATAATACCTACAAATATAAATTACACCATCTTTGTAGTGTTTACACAGCAGAGATTAACGCCGTAGCAATGAGTCTCCGATACGTCATGAAGAAGCCAGTTGCAAATGTGGTTGTGGTATCGGATTCCCTAAGTACTCTGAAAGCTATGAATAAGATGTATCCAGACCATCCAGGAATACACTTCATTCTAAGTCTTATAAAAATGCTTCATGGAGTTGGAACAACGGCACATTTTATCTGGTCGCCTGGCCATATAGGAATTAAAGGAAATGAAATGGCTGATAGAGCAGCAAAAGAAGCTCTTATTCTTCCAGGCCGGGGTAAAGTTTTTTTGTCACCATCTGAACTTGCATGACCTCTGAGAGAAACCATATTCCAAGAATGGCAAAGACAGTGGGACAACAGCGCACATAGCACCGTGGACCAGCTCTAGACGCAGCAGTCGTAGAGAAGAGGTCGTCCTCACGCGGCTGAGGATCGGACATACTAGACTGACTCATCTCCACCTCATAACAAAAGATTCTATCCCCAGATGTCAAATGTGTAACCAATCACTGACTATAAAACATATTTTGGAGGAATGCCCTTTTTACACCGCAAGATTAAAAGATCTCGGGATACCCCAGAATATATCAGCATCCCTGGGAAATCAAGAAGAAATCGTTACCAAAGTCATCAAGTTCCTGGATCGTGAAAGACTTAAAAACACATTTGACAGGCTTATAATTAATGATCCTTTGCAGATTTACTATTATTATTTTTATTTATTAATTTTTTTTATCTATTTATTTTTATTCTATTTTCTCTTATTATTATTATTTTTTTAAATTTGATTTCATTTCATTTTAAATTCATTTGTTTATTAATCTCAATTCATTTATTGATTCTACTGCTATTTTTTAAAGTTTATTTATTTATACATTTTTTATACATCTTATTACCTATAAATGTCTATTATTACCCTTATTTATTTATTTTATTCTATCAATCCATTTCTTTATTTATTTAATTTAATTTAATTTTTTTATTATTTTTTATTTTATTTATTATTATTATTGTTTTTTTTTTTGTACCAACCATCCAAATAGTATTAAGTGATGTTATTTAGTTGATCGGGCGCTTATGACCTGGATGTTTTGCGCCTAGACATCGAAACAAACAAACAAACCAAGTCCCGCAAAATGTTCTGTGTGCGTACAGTCGTGTACGAAACTGATATTAGCTATTTAAGTTAGGTATATACTTTGGATGTGACAGCAACTTTTTCATTAATATCGACTAACCGGAAGTGGCACTTTATATCAACGGTTATAAACATTTTTACAATTTTCTCAAAAAGGGCTCCAACGATTTTGGTTAAACTTGGTGTATCATTGTATAGGTAAGTGATCTTTAATATCATTAAGGTCTTATCCTCATTAATGTCACTTTACATGGCTTAAATGTTGAATGTGTCTTCCTCTGAAGTGCCTTTAATTTGGTTTATTTTAAATAATTAACTATCTCTCCTTATTAAGAGTTATAAAAAATGCTAAATATAACTTTTCAAAGATAGTTGAAAAATGGAGAAAAAAGGGAAAATGTTTATTTAGGATGAAAATGAATTTCCGACAATACTAGTCAGAAGATATACATATAATATATCGTTGGAAAGCTGAGAATTTTAGAAAAAAACAATATCTAAGATAGAAAGTCGTAGAAAGTAATGGATAGTGACGAAAAATTATATTATTTATTTATCGGAAATCACATGTTTTCAAGGATTTTTTAAATTTATTTTTATTTATGATATTTGCAACTGTATTAATATAAATACGGTAAATATATAATATAATATAAGTAAATATGTACACAGAAATATTATCGCATGAAAACGATTGTTGAAAAACTATCCACTGGTAGCAAGCAAGCACTCTATTCACAGAAATTAAATGAAATTTACTAAGTGTTAATTTTTTTAAGTTAAAAAAATATTTTAAATCCACCTGATCAAGGTAACGGCATTGTTTAAAAAACTATTTCACAGTAATTGTGTGAAAGAAGAAGTGAAATATAAAAAATATTTCATGGATTTATAAAACATATGTTTATAACTTTAAATACATTTATTGTAGTATAATAATTCTAGATCTGTTCTTATATTTATTATTATTATATTTAAATAATTATTTATATTTAAAAGTATTAGTAATTAACGTCCGTTTATTCCGAAAAGTCGTCTTGTGAATTTTTAGAAAATTAAATTAGTAAATAATTTTCCCTCTGTGAAATCCAAACATTATCCATTTAAAATAAGTGTGACAACTTTTGACCTATCTATGGCAGGCAATGAAAATAATAAGTTTTACAATGGAAACTAGCAGTTTAACAACTAATAGGCGTACAATCCATAATCATTTACAGATTGACTATAGAGATATACTTGCAAATCTCGCTAGGCATATATATATATATAGCTGAGAGAATGGAGTTATGTGGTTTATAAAAACAAATAGAGTTACGAGGTTTCTATTTCCTACCGTCGATATAATATATATGGTTTGTGTTATTTTAAGGTTATTAATGATTTGTTAGCCGTAAGCTTTAAGATATAGCTCCGTTAAAATTGCACTTCAACAATGTTATGCTCAACATTGCCTGAAAATAGTTCCTATTCATAGTAGAGCGGTTTGTAAAAGTTGTGTGTTACGCGCACCAGATTGTTTAAAAATAAATTAAGAACACTGATTTTGAAGTCTCATTTAATTTAACCGTTCTAAAATCGACAACAAATAAATATTTTTACTTGCGAGGGAAAGATTGTCCTGCATATTATGAATTTTGATAAGCATTTTATTAAATGAAGGTACATGCATATACACCATAAAAAAAAGTTTTATTTCGGACTTGACGCACTTGTTAGTAAAAGGTGAATTAGAAAATGAACAAACAGTTACGAAACGTTGTTTCATGATATATAAATAAATAGATGTAAATTGATATGGGTAATTGTCTCCTTGGAAAAAATAGTGTCATTAGAAGAATATAACCATGAAATTAGAACCGCTGAAAATAACCAAATATATATTATTTTTAAGTACTTTTATTAATTGTTTTCTTTTACTATGTTTTTAAAAATACAATTTCAAACTAAAAACAACCAATTTAACTGTTGTTGAACTTAATATAAATAAAATAATCAATACAACTAATAAAACATTGTAATTAAAATTTTCTTTGAACTGTTGCCAAGTATTTTCATTGTTTGAACCCAGGGCTTCCATCTGTAACTTTACAAACCAAAGGCTGTCTTTCCCCGGCCCTAAATTTGCTCCCCCTTCCCTTAAATTTGCCCTTTGATGTCGCTCAAGAACGTCATACTCCATTTCATTAAGATCTTCCCTCTCTTTGGAAAATTCTCTTCAAGTTGCTTCTTCATTCCTAACATTAGATGAATTTTCGATCTCCGATATTCATTACAAACATTCCTAATTGATTTTGGGAAGGTCCTTGAAGTTTTAATTTTGAATATCAGCAATAAGAACGATTAATTTGTGGAATAGTAACACTTTCACTCATTCTATCAATTACCGAAACTAACGCAACATATATGATTTCAAGACAATACTGTGCCTTATTTATACTCAATGAATGAAACTTTGATATATACGTATATAACAGAAAAAGACCGGGAATATGTACTCACTGAGTGAGATTTTTTAGAAAATATAGCTTAATGTGCTGTGATGTGATATTCTTCTTACCGACGTTTCGTTGACATTATCATTCGATGAATTCAAAAGAAAAGAAAAGCACACATTAAGTGGATCATCATCAGGACGTGTTTCGAGCACTGAAGGTTTTCAAATACTCAGATGAAGCCCTGATGCCCACATGCCTTGATGATGACCCACATGCTTGGGTTAAAACGTCGGCACCAATAAAAACCATAAAAATGTCTGCGTCCTGACTATTTACCTCGTATTAAAGACAATTTAATGGTAGTCTTGCCTCCTATGTAATATTCTTTTCCTTGGGTTGAAAATTGAACTTTTATCAACACCTTGCGGCTTCGATATGCTCGTAAAAGAAACAAGAAATTATAGTTGTTAAAATAATGGCAAATAGGTTTTTTATATAAATAGAAAAAAAAAGAAAAATCTATTCTTAATGTCCAAATTATAATGTTACAAATTAAATATTTTGCAAATACATCTATGACTGTTCCATAAATTGAAAACATTGAAAATGATTGAATAGAGAATCAATTAATTAAAGCTATTAATAACTAAATAAGATTGAATTGATTCTTTGAAATTCATTATACAAAGCCTGTCATAATTACGTTTCGTCTTATTATATTGAAGAATTAAATTAAAGTGAAGAATTTTATCGACAAAGTATAGAAACGAAGAGATTTATCCAATGGTATGCGACGGCTTTTATGTCATCTATACCTTTTAGATATTTAAGGGCCAATTAGCCACAAATAAGCTTAATTTAACCAATCAATCTTAAATCTATTTTTTTACTCTCCTAACTATACTACGTAAGGAAAGTATTGCAATCGGGTCAAAAGTTTTAAATATATAATCAAGCACAGCATTGTATCTATAAAATTCTAATTTCTTACTTTAAAAAATGCTAGTAGTATAGTTTTAAACTTTAGCAATTTTGAACGCAATTTTAATAGTTGGAAATAGTTCCTGAACTTAAATGTATTTCAAGTTTTAGGATTTTAAAATTATTGGGATACCCTGCAGTCACATCCATGACGACGTTCTACTGGATTTGCTTCGAATTATATAATTTTCTGTAACAATTTACACATACATATTTATTTTTGTTGTTGTCTCTTTTATAATCCTATAATCCGATTCTATCTCTCTGAGCGCTCCTTTCGAGTACCCTGAGGAACGGCATTTTCCGATATTTATCCAATTAAAACCGGTGTTCTCCAGGGCAGCGTCTTGGGTCCCGTGCTTTACATCATCTTTACCGCTGACATCCCTGCTCATTCCGATACCTTCCTTGCAAGATTTGCTGATGACACCGAAATTCTATCATCCAACTCAGATCCCGAAATAGCATCCTTAAATCTACAAAGACGCCTCTCCCTTATTGAGCACTGGTGTGATGAATGTCGCATTAAAGTGAATTAGTCGAAATGAAAACATATTACCTTCACTCTCCGACGCAATTCCTGTCCACCAGCACACTTTAATTCCATCCAGCTTCCTTAATCAGACACAGTCCGGTATCTTGGCTTTCTCTTAGACCGAAGACTAACCTGGAACCCACACACAAGACTCAAAAGACAAGAACTCAACCGACGATATGGCCAGCTATATAGACTACTGAACAGGAAATCTCAACTTTCAATTGACAAAAAACTACTGATCTACAAGACAATACTGAAATCTATTTGGACCTACGGACTGAAACTGTGGGGAGCAGCAAAATTTTCTAACATCAAACGCATTCAATCCTTTCAGTCCAACTCCAAATCAACAGTAGTTGATGCTCCGTTCTATGTAACCAACCAAACCCTACACTATGACCTTAATATCCCATTTATCCAAGAACTTATCCCTCAAAAATTTTCCAAAACCTTACATATCATCCAAATCCAATTGCACAATCTCTCTCTAGCACTACTCAGTCCTTCTTGAAGGTTGAAGCAGCAGTGGCCCAGAGACTTATTGTAATAATATATTGGATTTCTGACAATGGCCAGATTCTCCACTCAAGCCATATATGTCTGGTTATAGTGTCTCTGCTCAGCATCCATTGGTAATACCAGTGGTGCAGCTGAGTGAAAGACGCTGGGATTTCCTAGAGTCCTGCTTTTTTCTCTATAAGGGTAAGGAAAGGCTTGGCTCGGAGATCTTGAGTGAATGAATATTGTAAATATTGTATAAAAGCATGTGTGTATTTAAGTATTTACTTATTTATTTATTTGTTAGATTAGTTTATTTTTGTTTAGTTTAGTATCTTTTAGTTTATATACATTTTCTTTTAGTATTATTATATTGCTGTTTATTATTTTTCAGCAATACCTTAATAGTTTTTATAGGTAAAATCCTTAATTAATGCTTATCTAATCTTTTATTTTTGAAATGACAATCGACTCACAAATTAATGCACACGATTGAATAAATGTAAAACAAATCAAAATGTTAAAATAATTCAAGAAAGTATATTTCAGAAGGTTTTAGGTTCTTCCAACCTAATCTCTCCCCCATAAGGGTCTCCCTTAGGTATAATCATCTATCAATATAATTATTAATAGATTTGATTAATTATACTTAAATTAATTTTTTGACTCGAATGTTGGTAAAGAAATATCACATTTTGTAATTGGGAATCCAGGGTCTGAACGTTTGTAGTGCATAAGTAATCTGTCCTGGTGACTTTAATGGGTGCAATGAACACATATTCTTTTTCAGGTATTCAAGAAGATTTTATTTCTTGAATAACTGAATACAGTAAAACACATTTATAAAATCATTAGAAAAAATAAATAAAAAATATAATATTTACTTGTAGCAAACTATAACTGCACAAACTTTATTAAATGCATTCATATATTATTTTGTTTAGATTGTAAGGAATTTGTAAATAAAAAAAAACAATCCGTATTTTTCGGTACAAATCAGTGATGATTAAATTTGGAATTTAGCTCTCCTTTATAAAAAACTCCTACACAACCGACCTATTGCATAATTAATAATTTATTATTAATAATTGTTCATTAATGAAATTCGGAAACTCATAAAGGAAAGAGAGATTTAAAACAGCACAGAAATGGTGAAAGAAACGGTAGCTTGAAAAGTGGAATAAGACTTAGTGAACATTTTCTTATTGGATTATGCAAAAAAAAAAAAGATTGTCGTTCCTGGTTAATCGAGTCTCAACTTACAAATGAACTTTTCAGATTCTGGTGTATTAGTTCATTTATTAAGCAAAAAATACACGTTGCCTCAATTGAGGCCATTAGTATTTGAGATGTAAGAGACTCATTCTTAACATATATACAATCAAAAAAAAATAGCAGAATTATAATAAAAGAAAAAAAAAATAGAAAACTTAGTGAAATAGAAGAAATAAAATATGAGACAACATTAAATTAAATTAAAAAAAAAAACATTCATACTTATTTACAATATTTTAAATCAGCCGAGGAAGCTTTAAGTCGGGCCATTTTCCATCTGGAGGATAAGGCAAGACCTTAAGAGATCGCAGCGCTTCTCTCTCAGCCGCGTCACTGTGATAGGTATCCAGTGGAGACTGAGAGAGCACATTTGAGCCACAACGCTCAGTTTGTTTAGTAAGCACTGATTTTAGGTTTTCAAGTTTTGCTCTTTACCTTAAATAATTACATTATTTCTTTATTTTTATTTAATTTTCGTTTTGATATATTTCGTTTTTTAAAATTATTTTATTATTTATTTACGTTATTTTATTGTTTTTTTTTTAATTACAAACTAAGAGGAAAGTTCGATGTCAGCATTGTTATTGGTAGTTTTTTTGATATTCCAATGCAGCCTACAGTTTGCTAAAAGACAAAATCCGTGTTGAAACAGACCTTAATATCTTAGATCATTGAAAATTTACGAAATCAATTTGAGTTGCCACAGAAAATGTTAATTGATCACCATAATGATTTTACCATCTAAAATTCAATTAAATTGGTTAAAATATGTAGTATTAATACATTATATTAGTATATTATGAGTTTATAATATTCTAAGAGTTATTTCACTGAAATATTTGTCCTAAATCCTTGCAATGGCTGCTACGGAACCCATGAAAAATTCTACAAACTTTATATATATATATTTTAATTTTATGATATATATCGTTTATATAGTTTTTCTTCTTTAGCTGTAGCGACGTGTTATTTGTGTACTGTTTCCCTCATCATATTGTTAAGCAGTACCCATAAATTATTATTTAACATAATTTGAATGGATTGCTGTTAATAAAAATAACATGTGAATATTCACTAGTCAATGAATAGTAGGAAGTCTCAAAATTAATGTTTCATGGTAGTATAATTAATGAGTTTTTGTTTAGTTCGATCGTATTATTTTGTTGTTCTCTATCTTATGTAGATAAATTTAAATTGTAAATTATCTATTCTAAACTTTTATTGAAATGAATTCCTAACGTTGAAGGAAATCTTCAAGGAAATGATCTTAAAAAAACAAAAAAATTTAAAGAGTATTCATTAATAAATAAATATAAGTTTCCTAATTACTGCTTATTTTATCTGTTTACGTTTTAATTCCTTCCGATAATTTATCGGAATATTTTTATATTCTTGTATATTTTCACGTAATAAGATATGAAAAAGAAGCTATTAATACAATTTATTTAAATAATTTGAGGCTTAAGCGCTTTCGATCAATCTCCATTGGGTCTAGCCCCATTGACGCGGTGAGAGAGTAATGCTGGGATCTCCAGGAGTCCTGCTTTTCCCTCAGTAGTTGAAGGGACAAGTCTGATTGTAAATAGTGCATATAGGTATGAATGTGTTCTTATTTTTTTTTTTAATTTATTTATCTTTACGCTATTTTATTCTTATTTATTAGACCAGTATCAGCAAGGGTGCCTCAAGGATCAATATTGGCTCCTTCACTCTTCATTGTCAATACCCATGACATGCCTACCATCTCCAAAACATTGACTGCTACTTACGCTGACGATACAACAATTTTAACAAAACACCACGACCCCAGACTAGCCTCACTAAATTTACAAAATCACTTACTAAATTTATAAAATTGGTATTCACTTTG
Organism: Nezara viridula; assembly: GCA_928085145.1. Taxonomy (NCBI): domain Eukaryota; kingdom Metazoa; phylum Arthropoda; class Insecta; order Hemiptera; family Pentatomidae; genus Nezara; species Nezara viridula. Next base: position 87,219,722 of record OV725080.1, on the reverse strand, counting down.
GAAAATTATGTTAATTCCTCAGACGGACACTGTACTCTACCTCGGGCTAATATTCAACAAAAGGATGACCTGGCGCCCACTCGTCAAAATGAAACGAAAGACTTTGAATAAGCGACTGAAAATAGTATACTCACTTTTTCCCCTTCCCCCAAAAATTGAAAATCAGACAGAAACTAAATAGATACACTTACCTGATCAAACCTATTTGGACATACGCCTCACAGATTTACGGTTCAGCAAAAAAGATTCACTAACAAAAACTACAATCTTTTCACTCGAAAATTTTAAGATTAATAACTGCAGCCCCCTGGTATGTCGACAACAAAACTTTACAAACTGACCTAAGACAACCAACCATTGACCAGCACATACGTACTCTCTATTCCCGATTTCATCTTAAACTACACGGACATCACAATGGACTTATCAAGGACATGGCCACGGCTGACATGCTTTTTTTCTTTATATTTATTTTTCTTTAACCAATCAATGGTTCAATGATATACACAAAGCAAACTTTCTACTCAAGGTAAGTGTTATCTCTGAATCAATGGTAGATTAATGTATTTTTTTCTTAGTTCTGATGACTGAATTGGCGATGCGTTGAGCTTTTTTTTTTTTTTTTATAATTTCCCCAAAATTATGGTGGCGTATTTAATTAAATGAATTCTTTTTTCTCTTATATTATATATTATATTATATTTCTATAATTTAGCCTGTTGGAACTCATGTTGTACATCCACATGAATTGGGACATTGCGTGATATATTTTATCTTTTCCGGGGAGACAGGAGTGGCCTAAAACATACAACGTAGATACAACATAAATGACTTTTTTTTCGCTTCAAATATTTATTGAAGTGGTTAAAAAGTTAATACATCTCTCTCCGGGTCGCGCATGGTTGCATGAAATGCCATTGAGTAATTGAGATTGTTCTAGTTTTTAATCATACAGTTTCGGTGAAAGATAATGTGAAGCTTAGTTTTTTTTTCTTTTTTATATTCCCCAAAAAGTTTATTTAATTAAATTACATCTCGAACTTATATAATAAATGTTGTAGTAATCTCGCGTTTGCGAGATTTCCTAAATTTGACATTTTGTTTTAATTTTACCATCTAATCTAAAAATTTTCGCGGTCGGTGTTTTGGTGACCCTTAGTGCAAAGTAAAGCTCGGCAAAAATACAGATTAAAATACCAAGTAGTTTGTATTTTTAAAATACAATTTTAATCACCAAATATTTAATTTTTTTACAGGAAAAGTACTTTATATTTGAGATTTAAATACTTATTAATTTAAATAATTAAGTGAAGTAATTTAAAAGCAAGTAATAATTGAAATACTAGATTATTAAAATTTTATTTTAGAAAAACGAAATACTTTGTGTTTTTAATAATTTATTTTAAATTACTTGTCGCCCTGGTCTCGTCTAAAGTATTATTAAGTGAATTAAAAAAAAAAAAAAAGAAATTGGTACTCAATTAATTTGATTGAAATTTTGGTCATCAATGGATATACGATATATATTTATGTGTACCGGGTTAGTTATTGTTTTAGAATATTAAAAACGATGAGAATAAAATAAATGGTTTCCGATGGGTGTTTCCAATTTAAAAGAAATCATTAATTTTCCTAAAACTTCCTGCACCGAATATTGGTCTTCATTAAGGTGATATAGATTCTGTTGTCTGACGTTAGCATGAATAAATTGGAAATTGTTTCCTACAGTTGAAGAAGTTCTTGATTGAATAGTAATGTGTAAAGAATTTTGTTTAGTTCACTGCTATGGTGTAATAATAATATTCGACTGAATTCTTGTTTTAAACAGCTTAACCCTTTGACTACCATTGGGTTATGTATGTCCCACTGGGTGACCATGAAGTACCAAACAGTTTTTTCCCTATTGAAACCATATGGGTCCCATTGGCCCCATTGGTTTTCTTGTTCCCTAAGACCTCTAGTGCCGGCTGACACCACTAGATGCCAGTACTACAGTACAGAAGCTTAATAATACAGCCCGGTCATACCGATGTGGCGGCCATATTGGGTCGGGGAAACTAATATTTGTTTGTTTGTTTCGATATCTAGGCGCAAAACATCCAGGTCATAAGCGCTCGATCAACTAAATAACATCATTTAATACTATTTGGATGATTGGTAGAAAAAAAAAAATAAAAAAATAAAATAAATAAAGAAATGGATTGATAGAATAAAATAAATAAATAAGGATAATAATAGACATTTATAGGTAATAAGATGTATAAAAAATTTATAAATAAATAAACTTTAAAAAATAGCAGTAGAATCAATAAATGAATTGAGATTAAAAACAAATGAATTTAAAATGAAATGAAATCAAGTGAAAAAATAATAATAATAATAATAAGAGAAAATAGAATAAAAATAAATAGATAAAAAGAAAATTAGAAAAAGAAAAAAATAAATAAAAAAAAGCCTGTCAAATGTGTTTTTTAAGTCTTTCACAATCCAGAAACTTGATGACTTTGGTAACTATTTCTTCTTGATTTCCCAGAGATGCTGATATATTCTGGGGTATTCCAAAATCTTTTATTCTTGCGGTGTAAAAAGGGCATTCTTCCAAAATATGTTTTATAGTTAGTGATTGGTTACACTTTTGACATCGGGGGATAGAATCTTTTGTTATGAGGTGGAGGTGAGTCAGTCTAGTATGTCCGATCCTCAGCCGCGTGAGGACGACCTCTTCTCTACGACTGCTGCGTCTGGAGCTGGTCCACGGTTGCACCTCTTTCTTTATTGTTTTTAATTTACTAGGTGAGCTGTTGTCCCACCGTCTTTGCCATTCTTAGAATATGGTTTCTCTCAGAGGTCGTGCGAGTTCAGATGGTGTCAAAAAAACTTTACCGCGGCCTGGAAGAGTAAGAGCTTCTTTTGCTGCTCTATCAGCCATTTCATTTCCTTTAATTCCTATATGGCCAGGCGACCAGATAAAACGTGCCGTTGTTCCAACTCCATGAAGCATTTTTATAAGACTTAGAATGCAGTGTATCCCTGGATGGTCTGGATACATGAGGAAAACTAATATTTGAACAGTCTCTCTTTGTTATTTCAATTTAAAAAGTAATTATTGCAACTAACTATTAACTATAATTGTTTGGGAGATAGAATTGAAGTTGGGCAAGTTGAATGAAGCATATGAATCTCTTATATCACGCAAAAATAAATAATAAAATCAAAGAAGAATATTTTGTTTTTTTTCTAACTTCTTTTAAAATGTGGCCCTCCCTCCAATCAGAAAATTTTTCCCTTCCTTTTTAAACTTAAAAGAAGGTACCTAAACAGGCAAAATCACAATCATGAAAAATTCCAAAAAAATAATAATTGGTAGTCAAAGGGTTAAGGCTCAATTTAGGATATATTTCTAAAACCTACATAAAGTGTCTCCTTGTATGTTGCATGCAGTATTTTCTTTGTAATTATAAAAAATATAAAAAGAAGTTTACCGCCAAACTGTTCTTTTCTTTATTAATCTCCAAACCAGTCTTCTCAAAACAAAATGATTGTCTACTATGAAGTTTTTATTGGAATTTTTTTTTTTTAATTCTTCATCAAATAAAAATCAACAAACCAAAAAAAAAAAAAAAAAAAAAAAAGAAAAAGAAAAAGAACCAGAGTTTAATTATTTTCCTTTTTCTTTGTTACACATAGTTGGTGTTTCGGGGGATATGTTTTCGTCATCAGGCCTTTTTCAGAAAAAATGTAAATCAACTAATATCTCACTAGTTTTAAAAAAAATTAAATTATTTAATTTAATTTATTATTTGGTTGAACAATATAAAATCTTATGCTGGAACATCAGTGGTTATTTACTTCTTAAATAATTGGCTATTAGAATATTCCCTATAAATATAAAAATAAATGCCATTAAAAATAAATTATCAAAAATAAAGAAAAATCGTCGAAAGTCGAACACCGTATATTAACTCTGCAAATTATTTCACAATGGTTTATTATTTCCCAAAAATTATACATCTAAAGTAACATTACCTTTCTAGTGACAAATTAAAAGAAATAAAAAGTTAATTCCAATTATTTGTCATAACATTTTTTTTTCATCATTAGTAATTCAGTAACATATTCAAAAATCAAAATCCAAAACAAAGGATTTGCAATAGAACACGAAAAACATCTAGAGCCATATATTTGCTCCTAATTTAACGAATTTTTAATATTTTTTCAAAGAAAATTTCGTAAACTTTTAAAAAACAATATCCACAAAAAAGTGTAAACTTTTTTAGTTATTCGGAATCTAATTTTACCATCCCTTGTAATTTTTTTCAAGCTTCTTTTCGGTGAAGTATGTTATATAGATAAATTTAAAGGGCACCAAGAATAAGACTTTAGCCAAGTTTCATTGAAATCAGTGCATTGGCTTAGGCGCTACAGGCTATAGCAACGCAGTTTTTTCGGCCGCCATTTTGAAAGTAAAAGGTGGATAGTAATTTCAATGAAGGACGATCATCCTCGGGTGACCTCTGATTTTAAATCCAAACTTGAAAAAAAATCGGTCCAGGAGTTCCGGAGAAAATGACGGCGGACGGACAAAAAATTTGTATTCATTTTTCGAATTATACGTATCCTGAAATGTAAAACCACAAATTTTGAGGTGGGGAAAATTTTTTACATTTTTTGTTCGATTACAATGGTTCATTATTAAAAATAATAAACCAAAAAATAATCTATTGTTGATTTTCTGGTTTACTGCGATTGTTTCTGGAACGTGTCCTAATATTTTTAGTGCCATTTTACGTGCTTCTAGTAATCGACTTTCTGATTTTTCAATAAATTCTACAGTTTTAATATAAGATTTAAATTATTAAAAAGTTTAAATCTCTCATAGTTTATAATTTTTTGTTCTCTAGTATTTCCATTCTCTGAATGGATTCTTTCCTCAGATTTTCCATTTCGCTTTGAGGAAAAAGTTCAACGCATTTTAGAAATGAGACTGCCTATCATTTTTCTCCATGCTTTGAGTTCTTTCAGTTAACTTATCAAAGTTCTAAATTGGGAAAATTAATATACTCTAAATATAAGAGGAGTCCAAAATGAGGTTTAATTTTTATTCTTTTCGTTTAGAAATATATTTTAAAAGGTACTTTAATAAGGCGAATTTTAATTATCTACGTTTGCAGAAAAGCACCTGTGGCATTTACCATTCATTAAAAAAAAATAATTGAATTAATGTCAAAGTAAAATTTAATATGAATCAGGAGAAAAAGAGTCAATTTTATTCTGAGGATCATTTCTAACAATTTAAAACAAAAAAAAAATATGACTTTTCAGCTAATATTTTTTTTATATAAGTAAATTAATTGTTTATATATATATAAAGTAATATATAGTTTTTATTTGTTACATAAATTGGGCCATTATTCACCAACATTTTATTTATCAGCTATTTTATTACGACGAAGTTTCGACCATCACTATTGCCATTTTCAAGTCTTATTGAGTCCCCCATTAAATATCCACTATTAATGTCGTATTAATTTTTCAGAGAAATTAATAATGGATATTTAATGGAGGACTCAATAAGACTTGAAAATGACCCTAACGATAGTCGAAACGTCGTCGTAATAAAATAGCTAATAAATAAAATGTTGGTGAATAATGGCCTAATATAACAAATGAAACCTCAAGACACCAATTCTAGGAATAATGAACAGAAGTAATACATTGTAATATAAGTAAAATAAAAAATACTACTGGATTTTAATAAAAAGTTTACTTTTTTGTGTTGAGTGAATTCGATTAAGCCGTCAGATATCCGATGTGTAACGCTCGAGTAAAGTCGGCTGGAGTCGACTAATTTAAGTGTTTTTGCATATGGATTAAAATATCTCAACAACTAAAAATCGGACCTGCGTATTGTTAGCGAGGGAAATGTTCATCATTTCATTCTCTTTGTAATGAGCTATTATTCAAAATTATATGTTTACGGGACGGCAAAGTTATAACGAATTTTATTGAAGCTATGGATCGAAATATCTCAGAAATTAAAAATCGGACCTGCATTTTGTAAGCTAGGGAATTTTTCAGCATTTCATCCTCTCTGTAGTAATTTTTTGTTCAAAATTGTACCTTAACGTGACGCCGTGTTAGAGAAACGAAAAGGAAAAAACAGTATCAAAAACAAACTTATAACGAGTTTTATGGAAGATATGGATAAAAATATCTCAAAAACTAAAAATCGGACCTGCATACTGTAATTGCATAGTGGAGCGATATTTTCAGCAATGCACCCTGTTTATAATGAGCTATTATTTATAATTTATATTTCATATTATTAATCTCGCCTTGTTGATCTTTTCACTTCTATCGTGTGGTCTAAAGCACACACTTAATTTTTCTTATTTTAATTTAGTAAAAGAAATATTAAATATGCCTATTTTTTACATAGATGTGCAGATTATTCGATTATTAACAACCGATTTGAAATGAATAATAATTTTCACTACCGAATGTGAAAAATTAGTTTATAAAACGCTCATTAAATAAATTATTTACTAAAACAATTTTATTAATAAATTAAAATTGACTGCTAAATTTAAGTATAAATAACTGTTATCTTGTCATTCTACGTTCATTTATGGCAAAACCATAATGTTGTGTGTCAGTGCATTATTGTCGTGAAGATAAATTTGGAGCGATGTGTGTGTATGGTACATACATCTCTTGTTGCTCGGAAACGTATCCATGTCGCCCGGCAATACACCTGCATTACAACCGATGGTCGGCGTATTGTAGAAACTGGAGCGATAACATTTCCTGGCCGCTTCGAATCCTCTGGCTCCACCAATAAAACGGTTTTAACTTGGAAAGTATAGAAAGATAATTGTCACGAACTTTTCACTTATCAAATCGTATGCAGAAACCCACGGTTCAGTCATGCGGCTCAAACCAGCTGCAGGAACATATGTTTTGACACACCGCCTCGTTTTGAAACTATGCCAAAAGAGAGGGTGCTCAAGGGCGCTACGTTGTTTGCTGACACAAAGTTTCAGGAAGTTTCTGAAGAATGTAATTTTCAAATTTTGAAGTGGTAGTTTACAAATTTAGCCAAAATTAGAGAAAAAAAAATACCGAAATATTATATGTAAGTGCTATATATTAGCAGTGTGTTGTATAAAAGTAATGAAATATTGTTTTGAACAATATATCTTAATTGAACAACAATATTTTAAGCATATGGGCTTTGTATATGCGGTATAGATCAAATTTGTCTTGATCAAAGACGGTAACATAACCAATTCATGTCGACAATGAAGTTATTAGCCCATAGTGGTGGGCATATTATGCAACGGATACGTTACACTGTTTAGTTCACCAGAATTCAAGTACAAAAACCTTTATGATTTAAATTTTTTTAAATTCTCATAAATCTTCCCTTATACTATTTAGTATAATGTTATATACAAATTCTATATCGCTACTGTTCAAAAATATATGCAAAAAAATAGTTTTCTTACAGAAGAGTATATAATTAAAAACCGATTATTACTTTATGATTTATTAGAATAATTTCATATTTTATTTCCTTCTGCTATTTTCCTATTTAGCAGACTACTTATAGCAAAATGTCATCTTTAGCTCAAAGAGATTAAACACATGACATGTTACATATGACCATTTGCACATTAAGGTGATCAGACATCCCGATTTTTAAGAATCCGTCCCGCGTCCCGCGGCGTTTTCATTTTTTCCGATTTTCGGAAATAATGTACGAAAAGCTAGGAAACGGGAAGAGGCAAGAATTTTTTTTGATTTTATACTGTTAAACTTTAATAATAACGATAATTGTTAAGAAATGATTATCGAGAACTGCTTAGCAAAGTTCGCATTGTTAATCAGTTGCTAAAATTCGATCATTATTGTACGGACTTAATGATAATAAACAACCCAAAAATGATATTTTTAATGAAATGTCGTTATTAAAAGAATTTATTGATAAGGTTGATAATATGGATAAGCAAATTAACTTCAATTGCTACTTCGATTACCGAAAGTAGCCACCTTCAATAATTTTTTATCATTTTGAAAAAGAGCTGCTTGTGTAATAACTGTAATAACTGCTGTCAAAAAATATTTCCCTTAAAAATTGTGTTATTATTGAAGTCATAAATTAGGTGACAAATACATTTTCAAATTATCCACTCTCAAAAATGCGCCTTTTAGATCTAAATTCTCAACCATATTCAGCTGAATACGTCACCATATTAACATTTGTAGCTGATTATTATTATTGTTTATCCATCCCTTCCTCTCCTTTAAGGATATGCGTCGAAGAGCGGGGAGGGGGGAGGAGGGATTACTGCCCCAGAGTTAAAAGTCTCTCCAAAACCGAAACGCGAACTCGTGATTATTTTTTATATTATAAACTGCTTAATTTCTATATTATATTATTATTTTAAAAAACTTGATATGGGTAACTGACCCATTACTTTTTACTATAACGTCTTTCCTCTCTCTTGACCCAACTTAATTTAGAAATGTTGCTATTATAGCCGATGTCTTCCTCTACTTCTAGTGGTTATCCAAAACTTTACATGGATCCCGATAGAGGTTCATTCTTTATACATACCAACTGTCTCTTATCCATCGTCGCCTTTGATATTCAATTTTTTTCATGCTTAGTTTACTCCTTCAGATCATTACCCGTATGTTTTTCTCTTTAATAAACAAAACAAATTTGTACCAATATAATCCTTGAAGGGTCTTGGGTTCAGTAGCATGTAAGGAAGGATTGCTTGTTCAAGGAGGTGATTTGGTCTAGAACATGTTCAACCACTAGGTTTCCCCCCTTAATTAATTAATTAATCAAGAGTACCCACTTTAAAGACACTGGGTGTGCCCCAGGAGGGTCTCCTGAACCCAGGGTCAATCTACGAGCCATGGAAGAATAAATAATTACTTGTCATTGGCCGGATTTGGACTCGTGATCTTGAGGTTTGTAAGTTAGTACCCTACACACTATGCCAACCCGTCCCCTATCTCTTTAATTAAATGCGACTAATAATAGAATACTGAGCAACAAAAGATTCGATACCGATATATCCAATCGCTGTGTTTACGTTTTTTTTCAATATTCCATCTTTTTTTTTTTTCACTTTCAGGACCACTTAAAAATAATTTCATATCGATAATTTTTATTCTTTTTCTTCCACAGTAATTATCGTAATAAAAAATAAGTTAAGTACGGGAACAATAATGCTTTAAGATACAAATTAATCATATTTTTTCTAGATAGTACTCCCAAAATTAAATCCTGGAATACTCTATACCCTGCAATTATAATTATCGTGTACTATTAACGCAATTAGTTTAGCCGCCTAAATTCTTCCGGTTCAAATATTTTGCGCTATACTTTATTTTCTAAAACCTTAAGGTGTTACTCATCTTTAAATGTATGCGTCCACGATTCGCATCAGTGAAGAACCGTTGGAAATTTGATAAGTTTTAAGTATTAGAACAGCCATTTGAACTATCGCCATTCTAATTTACCGTTGACATTAAATATTTCTCTACGTGTTCAAGCGTTCAAGCGCATTCCTTTCTATACGTATGAAATGACTGTTCCAATACTTAAAATTTAATAATTACAAACTTATCAAATTCCCAACGGTTCTTCACTGATGCCAAACGTGGGCGCATACATTTAAAGATGAGTAACACCTTAAGGTTTTAGAAAATAAAGTATAGCGCAAAATATTTTAGCCGAAGGACAAGTTTACCGGTGAATTTAGACGGTTAAACGCAATTAGTTGTACACGATAAGTATAATTGCAGCTTAAAGAGTATTCCAGGATTTAATTTTGGGAGTAATATCAAGAAAAATATGAGAAATTTGTCTCTTAAAGCATTATTGTTCCCCTACTTACCTTATTTTTTTATTACGATAATTATGGAAGAAAAAGAAAAAAAAATATTGATATGAAATGATTTTTAAGTGGTTCAGGGGGGGAGGGTGGAAGATGGAGCATTGAAAAAAGACGATGGATGAAAGTTCGTAAATACAGCGATTGGTTGCATCGGTATCGAATCTTTTGTTCGCTCAGTATTCCATTATTAGTGGCATTTTATTAAAGAGATAGGGAACTGATTGGCTTATTATATCAATGAAATCGTTGCCGTGTCTGCCTCTAACAATATTTTTTTACCTAGGACTCCATCTGGACAAACGTTTAACTTGGAATCCTCATACCAGACTGAAACGACAAGAAACAGCTCGACGTTTCCGACTACTTCAACACTTACTAGACAAACGCTCTAACCTTCCAATCAATTATAAAAGACTCATTTACATGACTATAATAAGGCTTATTTGGACTTACGGAGTTGAGCTATGGGGCTCCACCAAACCTTCAAATTCCTCTCGCATCCAATCCTTACAATCCAAAATCCTTCGTAAAATCCTCAATGCTCCTTACTTTGTTACAAATAAAATTATCCATAATGACCTTAATGTTCCTTATGTATCAGATTTGGCCCTTTCCAGATATCTGTCCTTTCATAATAAACTTCATAACCATCCCAACCCCCTTGTTTCTAACCTTGCTTCCTATTCAATTCCTGATAACCCTTCGAGGTGTCTGAAAAGAAGATGGCCACTTGATCTTCTAATATAGACATATTATTAGAGTGCTACCATTGGGTAGTTTCTCTTCATGTTTTACATGTCATGTTACCCATGTCACATTTACTTGTTGTATTTTTAATTTAATACAGTTGTAAATTCCATTAAAATAAAATTAAAAAAAAAAGGATTATGAACAGTAGAATATTATAAATAAATAAATAAACAATATTTTTTTGCTTTTTTCGTATATATTTTGATCCCTAGCTAATTACCTAGGTAAATAATATTACGCTAGTCTTATTTTCTCTTTAAATCTGTATTGATATTTAATGTGTATTGTTATTTATTTACAATAAATGATAATAATATAGGAGAGGAGTGGAGGGAAGAGAAGGGGCGTGTGGTGGGGGGAGGGAGTGAGCTCAGTGGTAGTTGTGGGCCCGTCCTGGTTGTGTCAGTCGGTCAGACAACTCTTCCGTTACGTCGTTCACGATATTGCTGGTCAGTCAAGTGTTCAATATTATTTATATTTTAATAATTATTTATTTATATTTTTTATTATTTACTTTTTATGTCATGACATCATTATTTAATATATTTAATAAAATAAAATATTAAAAATATTTTATATTTTGACAGTTAAGTTGTCATGTAAAATGTTTCAGATAAAATTTTTAATTTTAATTTCAAAAATTAAAATAATCTTTTAAATAATGTGATATATATATATATATATATATATATATATATATATATATATATATATATATAATTTTTCTTCCCCCCTCTCTCTCTCTCTCTCTATATATATATATATATATATATATATATATATAAAATATTTTACTTCTTTATATATTTAAAATAACATTCAGTAGAAAACGTTTAAAATTTTACATGATGATACGTTATTGTTTTTAATAATTAAATAGCATAATAATGAATAATGACATGTTTATTTATAAGAGTCTTGTACGAATGCGTTATAGATAAAGAACACATTTAATATCTTATGATAAGGAGAAATAAAAGTGACGTTCAATGAAATAGAAGAGTGACAAACCGACAGATTATATTACAATGATATATTTTAAGAAATTGTATGAAGTGGTGCATAGATATTGAAAACGGCTCCTGAAGCCGAAACGTAGAATGATAAATACATAATGTGATAACGTTTATATTTGATCACCTTTGGCCTAATATTTTATAGAAAAAAAAACTTAGAAAATAGTACCGAACTTAAAAGATATCACTAGAAAATTATATATTTATTAAGGTAAATCAGTATTGTTTTTTTAAATATTTAACATCCTGTACTGATGAATTTAAAGAAAATTGTGGCCTATGTCTTAAATAAAAAAAGTAGTAAAATTTGGACTCAGTTTTATTTGTGACGCTTATTTTAAAATTTGGAACATTAATTTTTAAACTTGAAAAAAATGTAATTAAAGATATTGAGTAGTTCCTCTATATCTTATCATATGCCGATTTATGTCATATTACACTTATTCAGAATATTATCCTAATTAAATTTTCAATAATTCCATAAATCAATGAAATGGATAATGTGAGGCATTATAAGGATATTTTTACACTAATTCAATTCCTTGCCAGACTTATTTATTATTTAAACTTCATGTAGATAAATCAAAGTTTCTTTAGAAATATAAGTAAACTTTGTCTATTAAACATTTACTTTTTAATGCATTATTTCCTGAATATTTTTGTTTTATTTGTATATGAAGAGTTTTACAAATAAAGTTTTCATCGATATCAAAAAACAAAGTGCCGAATTCACATATCTACATCATATTTTTCACATCAGATGTTCCACAATAATTACAGGCCTTGAAAACTCTTTTTTGTAATTTATAGTTTATATTTTTATTAAAAATGTCCTCCTCGGAAAATATTCAGAGTTTTGGTATTTTTAGTTTATCTGACTTATTAAATATATTTTAATGTTTTTCAAACATTATAAAAGGTTCAAATAGTTCGCTATAAACAGAAATAACGCGACAAGAGGAGATGGTAATATACACTCCATTTAATATAAAATAAATTATTTATCAGCTATTACATTTTCAGATAGACCAATTAAAATAAAAATTAAAAATTTACCTAAAAATGACATTAAATTTGTTTATTTATTAGTCATTATACTGTAGGAATGTGATTTGCTTACATTATACCGTTGTCAATAAATGTTTAAACAGTGAGCTACAAAGCTGCGTATGTATGCTTAACAAACTGTCAACAAATCAGAAACCAACTTGTTGAAGCTCAGTCCCTCATATTTTTTAATGCTTAAAGTAAATTTGCGTTATTATTATTGTTATGTTAATTGAATTTTCTTAAATAAATAAAATTAATTTTGTAAAAGCTTAAATGTATAAATAAAATACTTATATTAATTTTACTAGGAAGGCGTCTACACATTATGCATATTTATAATTATTAATAATCAACATGAGTTCTCAGAATTTTGTAAAGATGGTTGTTTATTTGTATAAATTAATTTTGAAATAATAATTATAATAATTGATACTATTATATAACAGTTTTATTGTATTTTTTTAATTTTGATTAAATGTTGACAAGTGTTAGTAAAATACAAAGTTAATTTCACCTGCATTAAAAAAATATTTAAATAAAGATAGAGAGGAAAATGAGCAAATCTATAACAATATGAAAAATACATCTACAAATTATCTCTGACGTACAGAATTAAAAAATATTGATTTAAATAAATAATAAATAAATAAATTTTCAAGTATTTACTGAATTATATATTTTATTCCATTCATACCGATTGAACGATCTGATGTTTATCAGTTTGCTTACAAATAGGACCATGATCGACGTCTTATACTTACACGCATGTTTTTACGCATATGTTTATACACACTTATCTCTTTTTTTCTTTTGACTAGCTAAGGCTTACGATATTCGAGAACTATTATTATTATTATTGTTTTGTTTACAATAATTTAAAATTAAATTATTATAATGATAACATGACGGTATTCTTACACCGAATGATCGTTTCTAAAAAGAATGCGCGGTTAGATGTAACGGAAGGTTGTATACAGTTATAATAATTGTATAAGAAGCTTCGTTTCGGACCTAGGAGTTCACGGGTTTCAGCCATGTTTGCAATAGTTTCATTGTAATTAAATACTACTCAAACTATTTGTTTTAGATTCCTGCTCTTTTCTTAATCTGATTATGACAAAAAAAATTGATGGTTGCACAGATTGATAGACCTAGATGGTCCCCCACAAATTTCATGAAATTACATGCTCTACTTCGCAAAATAAAGAGTAAATGAATTTTCTAAGACGCGATAATATTTAAAAACGGCTCGTTTTTTGTCGGGTTTCACAGAGATCTGTGAAAAAAATTAGTCAAAATTGATTTCACGTACATTTATCCAAACGTATTTTCCTTGATACGACTATGTTTCACAAACAGATTGTACGATTCAACAAAAAGTTGGAGGAAATAGTAGAATAGTTGATAAGTCGTCGAGTAACAATTTCGTCAAATTGTATTAAAAATACTGTGTAAATCACTCAGTTTTTTGCCCTGTTAACGAAACATTAAAATGTGTTTTTCTCGTTTTTAATCGCGTGGGTACATAGCTCAACAATTTCGGTTCTGTTAAATCAGCAAAAATCCGTAATTTAAAAATATATATATGAAACAGTGTCTTTAATTTTTTTTTTTTCCGATGCCTATGTAACGCCTCCCATTCGAGTACGAAAGAGTACTTGCAGTCCAATACAATTTGGCTTCCCTAGCATAAAGGTTGTCCATATCACTTAAGGAACATCTTATGTCCTGTAATGCAGGGCATGTATCAAGATGTTCTCATTTCATATTCATATTCAAGGAGTTAGGAGGGGACATGTCGGGCTATCTTTTATACTGAGATGCGATGGAGGTTTCTGCAGAAAATCATGAGCATCCTAAAGCAATTTATTTTTTATAGTAAAACGAAATAAGTATACGCCAGTTTTCGGAACCATTTTTCTAGTTTTTGATACCCTTTATCCAATTATATAAAAACCCAATGAATTAAATCGGACAACGTTTAGAATGAAATATCTGCAATGATATTGTGCAGGAAGGTGTATTTCCAAAAACTTAATATACCTCCTTCCTGAGCGACACCTATCGGGTTTCTAATGTTTAGCGATTTTTTCTACCTATAAAACTAAATAAATAGTGGAAAATGCGAAAATATGCGAGCGCAAAAGGGGTTCCCGTTTCAAATGAGCGATTTTCGCCAGACCATTCCTAATGCTTAATATTCTTCGATAACTACAGTGGATGTCGAAAACCTTGTGGTGTTTTACCCTAATTATTAAAGGTGGCTGTGAAAGGTGTTAGGCAGTGAACATATGGGAAGGAGGTTATATCATATAAATTGAAATATAGGTAGTCTGTAGTCAATGGAAATGATGTGGAAGCTATACTGACCCTACTTGGGGGAACTATTTTTAAAAATTTCATTGTAAAGATAATAAAATCAATATATCTGTATAGGATTAGGCCTCGATGGTCGAGAGTGATTAGGAGTCATCTTTAGCAACGGAGCCGACTAAAATCCGGCTGTAGGAGGATTGAAATTTATTCCATGTCGGACAATGGAATGAATCTCGACCATTCCACTCTGATAAGAATAGTTACCTGTAATCCACCCAGGTTTATGTCCAAATAGGTTTATGTAAAACTTTATAAAGGGTTAGTTTCTTAGTTAAAGATAATTTTGAACGTCTGTCAAGTAATCTGGATAAAAGACCAATGAAGAAGATAAAAACACCTTTAAATTGAAACATTTCTTATTTTTATAAAAATTTGGTTTATTCGAAGGCTTTTTCACACCATTGTATATATCATCAATTAATGTTATTAAAATTACCCAATCTTAGAGAATAAATTTTCCTCTCTTGGGTAAGGAAAGTCGTCTGAGAAGATACGCGGTAGTTATTTGATTTATAAATTTTTGAAAATCGTTAACCATCGTATAATTATATACAACACTTTTATTCCTCTGCCAAGCATCAATAAAACAATTTAACTTTTTTTCATTTTTGTTTCAATAAAAAATAAGAGAAAATAGGACCTAAGTGACGTGAGTCCTGCTGCTCACGTTTTATTATTTTTTAATCACATGCTAAGAATCCTGTGAATAATAAGGTAATTGTTTCACTAAATATTAAATCGTTTTTTGTTGATAATATATTATGAAATATGCATAAAAATAATGAGTTTTTGAAAAGTTGAATATCCATTCGGTAGCGAATTCCATGGCATTTTTATTTATAGCTGAATCCTGAGGGTGAGACGAAAACTATTACGAAAGATGGTGATTACGTTGCATAAGATCCATCAAGGGCTTTATGCTGCTGTGCTCATTCATGTGATTATTGCATACTCTCTTCTCATTGACAGTTCGATTTCACCCGCGGAACGGAATGCTAGCCGATTATAGGGACTGTAATTTGTGATGTCAGAGCTTGTAATTAGCATGGAAATTTGATCGTTGTTTTTTTACTATTGTATGCCAGCTATTTTTTTTGAAATTCTTTGATCTTAATATTCGATTTTAGACACTTTATTTGCCACTTACAGCCTATTAAAAAAAATGTATTTAATGTCGATTTAACACTAATCGGTTACTTAGACAATTAAGAGGTTAGAAACAATTTTATAAATTTTTGTTTAGAAGAGTAAAATTTACAAAATAACATTATTTTTAATTAAGGAAGGAGATCCGGGGTGGCGGTCATAAATAGACTAAACAGAGGTTAAACTATTTTATTAAGTGCCAACGTTTCGACCCGACTTTGCAGGTCTTCTTCAGGGAAAGAACGGACAAGGATAAATTGCTGTACACTGCTTTCATTCATTCTTCGGTTTCTTCTCCACAATCTTCTCCTGTTCTGTCCGGCCGTTGCCCATGTATTCTCTGTTATTCCCAAAGAGAAGTTGGATAGGACCACAGGTTCTTTCGACCGGCACACAAAGCTTCTAAAATGTCTGTAGTTCCGAGTAGATATTAGTTGAGGGAACTCTTCTTTCTACCTCATCAACTTGGCCGTCATTGCCATATAGTTGGTGCAGGCTACAACGGTGTGCTCAGCGGTTTCTGGCACGCCATTAGTGGCAAACTGGAGCCGTTGTCCTCCCAGAAAGTTTGTTTAAACGAGGTACTATTGTATATACATAGTCTAACACTGGTTGAAGTACTGGAATTTCTACAGAGCGAAATTCGAACTACTGTTTGACCGTGATTTTCCTGTTTTGTCAGACATTAATAACACGAAATTCTATTCTTTGAACGAAAAATTTAAATCCTTTAGTAGGAAATTATATGAGTTATTGGAAACCATTTGATTCGCCCACGCTCAAATTCTACTTTAAGAGGAAAAATACTTTTTTTTTATATCTGTGTAAAATCTCATCAAGACTCAAATTTCTCTTTAGCAAGCAGGCAAGGATAAGGTGTTTTTCTTTGAAATCTAATGTAAAAGATAATTTTCTCTTACAACAAACGTCAAGAATACAGTATAACATATTTCAACGAAGCTCTTTAGATTAGAACGAAGATTTTCCTAAGATTAACTTAACGTCTTTTATTTACTAAATTAATTATTGTTGTCATTTCTATAGTTATTGTGATATTTGTCCCTGTTTAAAATAAATAGTTACGCCTTACATAAATGTACATGCTAGTAAAAAAAACAATAATTATTTCAACTAAATAACTCCAAAATTGAAAATGCGTCTTATGTAAAATTAGTATTGACGAAATATATGAGTTCAAGCAAGGCTGTTTCACATTCCTTTACCTTATAATTGTTTATTGTCAATACCTCTGTTTGTTATAATTTTGAAACAGATTTATTGTCGTAGGTTTTTTTTTTAGCTAAAATTGATAACAGTATACAGTAAATAATGCAAAATATCAGAAAGCGTATGATATTTTTGGTATTATTGCAATTGTCATTTTTATACCTGTAATTACGGCTATCAGCATCCACTAGATGCGATTGTTCAAGCGATTGCAACTAGCTTATTTAGAAATGCTGTTTATAAAATAGTTCTATTGAAATTCTTGTTTTATTTATTTCTATTTTGCGGCTAAATTTTAAAAAAATATATGTTTAAAATAACTAAAGCAGGGGTACCCAGAAGGGGTTCTATTCCGCAAGTTGCGCCATACAATTTTTGAGGGGATTATATTTTGACATATAAAGGGATGATAAAGTTTTTGGACTAAGGGACAAGGAGAAAACGAAGTAGCAAGTGTAATTGTAAATGATCTACGTTTTTTCTGATTCTACCTTAGCATGCTCTGTTTTTAAGAAAAATGAGCAATATAATATCTTGGGAGGAGGAGTGGGGGTAGATTCTCGCGTCATAGACCTTGGGGGAGACGTTATAACAATGTGGAGTAAGAGATTGTATTCTACTTATTTGTATTGTATTTTAAAAAAAAATAATTCTTATGTAATATATTCATGGATTTTTTGGTTGGATATTGCATATATTTATCAGTTGATTTTTTTCATATAAGTTGTTTTATTATAACCTTCCCTTGCTGTGTTACCTTACTTTCCTTCCAGTAGATGAATGTGTGTCATGTTGTGATGTTCGATTTGTTGTTCTCTTCTGATGAAGCCTGCACTGGCGAAGCATTGACGGGCTTTTTTCTTTTCTTACATTTTGGAGACATAAGGCTGTGTGGTTGAATTTTTTCCAATTATAATCTAACATTTATATTCTGTCTCTTGGTCTCTCGAAATTTGATTTCAAATAACTGTAATATCTTAAGATATTTAATTTTTTTTTTTTTATGTGTATGTGACAAACCTGCTTTTTTTATCATGTCCCTTTTGATGAGATTAAGATAATTCAATTAACAGTCCGTAGTACCCACATGCCCACACCTTAGAGGTGTTTGCGCGGGAGGTATGAAAAACACATTATTAAAGCTACGTAATTAGTGGAGAAGTAAAAAATTATTAGCTTTCGAAGGATTTCATGAACTAATATGATTGAAGTGATAATCGAAAAGGGTTAAACCATGTATGAGATTTACATATTACAATCTTAAGCGAATGTCATGAAGTGAGACGTGAAACGTAAGAGAATAACTATTTGAATAAAGTACAACTACTTCAATCAATGCTCTAATCCATAGTTACTTCGGAAACCACGGTAGTAGGGAGACAATAGCACACCACACGTATGTTTTCCTTAATAGACACTTACACATACTTTGAGGGAAACTACGAACTATTTATTATTATAAAACTAGAAAATTGTAAAGAAAAAATGTAAATCTTAAATTATTTTGAAGAATAGTTTCTGAAGTTTCTACTTAGCGAAAAAACTAAATTAAAAAGAATACAGGCATAGAAATGGATAAGACGGATATAGCTATATAGCAGGTATTAATAGATCAAACTGTGTATGCTGGAAGTGATTTATTTTCAATTCGTTTTATTTCACCGAGGATTCCATGTCGTGGTTGATTTGTAAAAGACAGTGTTCAGTGTTGATGCTCCGTAAAGGACTTATCTCTTGCAAATTAAGGGTTTTTATTCTATAATACGATTACGCACTTAGCCTGAAGATTTTGAACTTAAATTATAAACACTTCCAGCAAACAGATAATAATTGTAGCATGTGTAATACAAACGAGACAGATGACCTGTATCACTTCCTGGCTGCTTGTCAGATACTCACTGAATTTAGAATTAAATGGTTAAAATCTAGAAATTTATATCGGGATCAAATAATAGATATATTAAATGGACACAATTGGATAGCATTGATAAATTACTGCAAGACTGCTTTCTCCTTTGGAATAATGCTCACCAGAGAATTTAACAATAAACAAATTGGAGAATTTTGGTACTACTCTTTTTGTAAATAAAATATTTATATAACTTTTACATTGTAAATATAATTGTTCTTATTTTCATATAATTAGTTGGATATAAATAGATTGAAATATAATTTTGTTATAAAACACAGACTCCTCTGACGGTCAACAGACCAAGTTGCACGTCTGATATATTTCGGTTTTAAATCCAAAAATATTATTTTTTTATTGTTTTTTAATTTATATTATGTAATTTTGATACATAAAAAGACCTTTTCTTCTTCACTTAGCCTGAAGAAAAAAACATTTTTTTCTTTTGTATACGTCTGTCTGCAACTATTGTTAGTTTTAATTGTATAATTAATACTTTTCAAAATCAGCACTTGTGTAGTGAGAAACTAGGCAGGTTCCTTTAAAAGGTTTTGTTGTAGTTATTGGGAGTGAATAATCTCCTTGTGTTATCAATAACCCTGAATGTCGCGTCGAGCGGCGAACTCTCCATCAAGGAGCTCTGGGATAATACATTCTACTTCTGTGAGCTATTCCGGGAATGTAAGTAATAGAGGAATATAAAAAAAACAAAACAAAAGGGTGAACCCTCTCTTGCCTTCTATCTCTCCTTAAGCATTCTTCTTACATTCCACTAGGAATGGACTGACGTTATTGTCCTTTGCTTCAAGATTCTTGAGCTTACATCGGATTGTTATGCTCATGGAGAGCAAAAATATTTGCTATTGAAAAATGTATATAAGGGAATCCGATTTAGATTTGATGAGAGAGAGAGAAGTACTTTATTTAAAGCAGTACTGCCCTTCTATATTGCGTTGCTCGATACACAGCATACTCATCAATACTTTTATTTTTGGACATAGCTCTTAATTATATTTGAATCTAATATTTACATATATACAAATTCTTTTCCATATCACTGATCATATACAATATTAATACTATACTATACCAACATAATTTTTATTAAACAATGTATATATTTAGATAAAACCGATACAAAACAATTTATGAAATTTATAAGAAAAAAAAAATCCAGAATTAGAAAATTAGAACGCACACATAGCAAATAACGAAATCCTATGAACACAGACAAAAAGATATGGTTAGTTAAATTATTTAAAATTGAATAAATAAATAAATAAAACTCTGAAACGTTATGGGTAAGACTTCAACCTAAATCTTTCATCTCCTAAATTTAAACTAATCACATGAAATGTAAAACTATAGCATTAATTTTTAACTTATTTTGAATTACCTTTATTTTTTTCACGAACATAAATTATTATTTCAGATATATTACTGAAGGCATAATATTCACTTGGGCACTAATGATGAATGGAATATTCGCAGTTTTTTTTTGCATATTATTTTAAATTTTTAATAACATGTTTTGGAAATTCTGTCCTAAATGGTCTCGGTTACACCCCTCTTAAGCATAACCTTAGTTCTACTTCGTGACATTAAAATTTTTAATGCTTTAAGTTTAGAAAAATGTATTTAAATTAAAAACAAATTTTAAATCGGGAAAGAAATAAATTATTTAAAGCTTACGACTTTAAAAATGAAAATTTGAAAATCTCTATTTAAAAGTTAATCAGTTGTGACTAATGAAGTTTAGTCGTGTCAATCTTAAGTAGGAAAATTAATTAAAATCATAAAATCGTCAGGCGGTGTTTAAAATGATTATCAGTAGTCTTTATTTAAACATAGTTTATCAGATCATTCTATGAAACGGTTATGGTTTGTCTATTATTATGTCGTTCACTGATGTTCAAGTTAATCCAATTTACTTGTATCTAATTGTAAGTTTTTCACAAGATTTTTGTTTATTTTATTTATTTAAGTGCCTGTCGATACATGGATATATTTTTCTTATTTACTTTCTTTATTGAATATTAATACATTCTGCCACATTGAAGGGCATTAATATTAAGGCTACATGATTCATTCACACCATATGTACATACAATTAATATTTCAATAATATAGAAAAAGAAATATAAAAAAATAAAATAAGTAAATTGTAAATATATAAAAAAAGTAAATTGAAAAAAAATAAAATAATTAAATTGTAAAAAATAAACTAAGTAAATTGAAAAAAAATAAAATAATTAAATTGTAAAAAATAAACTAAGTAAATTGTAAAAAATAAAATACGTAAATGGTAAAAGAAATAAAATAAATAAATTGTAAACAAATAAAATAAGTAAATTGTCAAAAAAATAAAATAAGTAAATTGATTTTTCTTATTAAATTTATTTTTATCGTCAGATTTATAATTACAGTTATTATCAAATCTATTTGATTTTGTTAAAAGTAAATTGATTTATGTCCTTTTATACGTAATTTATTATGAATACTTAGATAAACTTTTACATTTAAGTGAAAGTAATATAGTGATAGAATGGACCAGTTATGATTTATTCTATAGTTTCCAAAATGTCCTGAGGGTTGCACCATTATAAAGGACCTCTTAGAATAAAAAATATGAACTGAAATCACAATTCGAATATTTTATGAAATAAGTTTTGCTGTATACTGATGATAATATAAATAAATCTTCTTCAGAATTTCGGCAAAGAAATATACCTTAATAATGTTCAAATCAACATTCAGTATAATTATTTATGCTAATTTATTCAACTCTGAGATCTAGTTTTGTCAGTACTTTTACCTTGCTTTTTTTTAGTTCTATCTGATAGCCGACTCTGAATATTTGGTGCTGTGGTGCTCTACCCTCGTTGTAAAAAGTTAGAACAAAAACATTCTAGAAGTAAGATTGAATTATGAACGGTATTGAATTAGCGAAGGTCGGGTGTTGTGAGTTAATTTAACCGCCAGTTCTGGTAAACACAGCCAGCAGCCATTTTTTGTGCTGATTTTCATAACTGTACAGTTAAAAGAATCGGTGGTATCGGCCCTGCAACCTGATATATCAATCAAATAATATAAAATAGACATGAGTTCGCGTCCCAGTGCCGAGAGAGTCTCTTAAATCCCCGCCCACACTCCCTGGCCTGGGAAAACCCTGTATAGCCTTAACGGCGAGGAAGGGGAGGATACAAAAAAAAAAAAAAAAGCCAATTACATTATTATACCATTACGAAAATTGTGTGGCTATATAAAGATATATTTTGTTTAAGATTTTATTTGCATTGTTTAAAAAAAAAATGTAAAGAAATTGATTTTGTATAAATGGACCTATTATTATAAATTTAGTTCTGTTATTTATAGCATTTCCAAGTCAATTTCAACCTTTTCCAAATCAAATTCAACCTTTTCCAAGTCAAATTAAACCTTTTCCATTTCAAATTCAACCTTTTCCAAGTCAAATTCAACCTTTTCCATTTCAAATTCAACTTTAGAATTTTTGTCAATTTTCGATTTTTTTCGAAATGAAGGCCACTTACTATATTATCGACGGCATAGCATTTAAAAAATACAAAAAAAAAATTGATTACGCAGTTGCATATTCATTTATTTTAACATTTTAGATTTTTTCAGTGTGATATTTCTATGTGATATTCAATTATTTCCAAGTCAAATTCAACCTTTTCCAAGTCAGATTCAACCTTTTCCAGATCAAATCAAACTTTTTCCAAGTCAATTCAACCATTTCCATTTCAAATTAAACCTTTTCCAATTCAAATTCAACCGTTTTCATTTCAAATTAATGTTTTAAGTTTTTGTAAATTTTATATTTTTTTTTTTAAATAATGTCCCCCTCTCCCCCTCCAATATGAAAGTCCATTATTATGCTCTCCTAAGTAGAATTTTCACTTACGGATATCGATATATTGTACCTATTCGGATTTCTTAGGGACTAGTATTATGCTGTCCTGTACTTAGTTTTGAAAATAATCTCCATTTTAAGATTACGTGACTGCGTATCGAATCATTTAAGTTTTTTTGACAAATTCGATATGTGGGTGTATTTTTGTTTCCCGATCAGTAAATTTTGAAAATGACATCCATTTTATGTTTACGCCACTGTGTTTTGACTTATTTAAGTTTTTAGAATTTATCCAATATAAAGGTCTACTTTTATGTTTCCGGAGCCGAAGATTTTGAAAACGACCTCCATTATAAGATTAGGCCACCGCGTTTCGACTTATTTGAGTTTTTCGGATATTTTTCTTATGAGGGTGTATTTTTATGTTTCCGGAGCTGTAGATTTTGAAAATGACCTCCATTTTAAGATTAGGCCACCGCGTTTCGACTTATTTGAGTTTTTCGGATTTTTTTCATATGAGGATGTATTCTTATGTTTCCGGAGCCGTAGATTTTGAAAATGACCTCCATTTTAAGATTACGCCACTACGTTTCGGCTTATTCAAGTTTTTCGAATTTATCCAATTTAAAGGTCTACTTTTATGATGCCGGAGCCTTAGTTTTTAAAACGACTTACATTTTAAGATTAGGCCACTGTGTTTCGGTTTTGTTAAGTGTTTTTGATTTTTCCTTCGAATAAAAAACATAATACGAAGGATTAATTTATTTTTCAATAAATAAATAAAAATATCTACTCAAAATAAATAAAATATGTATCGTCTCATTTTTAATTTAATTTTAGTTATCTTTTTTAAAGTTGTGGTCTCCTATCACAAAATTATAAGATTTCGAACAATTAGCTGAAAAATCTGAATACGGAAGATTAAATTTATTACCAGTTGCTTTTCGGTTTTTTAGTTTGTATTCTGTGGTTAATTTTACTTTAGCTTCATAATATTTATTTATTTATTCATACTCGAAAACATATTGATGAAACTTTGTATTGAAAAAATCCAAAATGAAGACTAATTAATCAAGATGCAGCGGCTTAATCATAAAATGGAGCTTAAATATTAGATAAATTTAAATATTAAAGATTAGAAAAATTTCAATATGTCTCGGATAACATATAAGTAGATCCTTATACCGAAAAAGTAAAAAAAGAAACTTTTATAATCCAAAACAGTGGCATAAACTTTAAATTGGGTCATTTACAAAATGGGGGAAATCTACTGCTCCAGAAACATAAAATTAGAGCTTTATACTTGTTAAATTCTAAAAATTTAAATAAGTTGAAACGCAGTTGCGTAATCATAAAATAGAGGTCATTTTCAGAATCTACGGTTCCGAAAACATAAAAGTAGACCTTTAAATTGGATAAATTCGAAAAACTTAAATAAGTCAAAATGCAATGGCGTCATCATTAAATGGATGTCATTTTCAATATCTACGGCTCAAGAAACATAAAAGTAGACCTTAATATTGGATAAATTCGAAAAACTTAAATAAGATAAAACGCAGTGGCGTAATCATAAAATGGAGATCATTTTCAAAATCTACAGCTCCGGAAACATAAAAATACACCCTCATATGAAAAATATTCGAAAAACTCAACTAAGTCGAAACGCGGTGGCCTAATCTTAAAATGGAGGTCATTTTCAAAATCTACAGCTCCGGAAACATAAAAATACACCCTCATATGAAAAATATCCGAAAAACTCAAATAAGTCGAAACGCGGTGGCCTAATCTTAAAATGGAGGTCGTTTTCAAAATCTTCGGCTCCGGAAACAAAAAAGTAGACCTTTATATTGGATAAATTCTAAAAACTTAAACAAATCAAAACACAGTGGCGTAAACATAAAATAGATGTCATTTTAAAAATTTACTGATCGGGAAACATAAAAATACACTCTTATATCGAATAAATAAAAAAAAAACTTAAATAATTCGAAACGCAGTCTCGTAATCTGAAAAAGGAGATTATTTTAAAAAACTACTCATACGATAACAGACCCACGCATCGAAAAATTAAAGATAATTAAATAAATAAAAAAAGGTTGAATTTGAAATGGAAAAGGTTTAATTTGAAATGGAAAAGGTTGAATTTGACTTGGAAAAAGTTTAATTTGATTTGGAAAAGGTTGAATTTGACTTGGAAAAGGTTGAAATTGACTTGGAAATGCTATATTTATTTTTTTTTTTATTTCTTTATTGAGTATTATAGCAATCTGTCTCTTGGACATTGGTTATAGTGAGGTAGGATGACATTCACACTATATGTACAAAAAAATAAAATACATAGAACAAAATAATAATCAAAAGTATATACAATAGATAATAAAATAAAATAACCTAAAAAATAAGAATAAGTTCTGTTATTAAATATGTTTTATAAACAATAGAATATGAAAATATTAATTTAATGAATCCTAAAACATGAGATGACTGTTTAATTACTCGTTTTAATTTAATATGTTCAAGAACTATTTGCATGAAATTTATGCAGTCCTCTTAAAACAAAATAAATATAAACAATAAAATTTTTATAACTACAACCATTGTTGAAAACTGCAACTTGAGTTAGAAGAAAATTATTATATTAATAAATTATATATATAAATAGGCACACAAAGTTCATTATATATTTAATATATATTCAAACGTTGTGTTTCTTGTTTATTTTTTTTTCAGCTGGAGGATCGGGGTTACCCATCGCCTCAACCCTTCTAGAAGTTTGATTGTTCTCCTTTTTCTAAAAACAATACAAATAAAATTTAAATGATAAAAATTGTAGTTTAGTTGTTACGTATATTCTTTGGTTTGAAAGTTCTTCCCAATTGAAACCCCGCTATAGTTCCCTCGGAAAATTCATTACCCCGTAAATATGTGCCGCTCCCCCCATCCTCACCAATTCATAATTCAATAAAAATATGGCACATTCAAAAATATCTAGTTTGATATTTTACTTATCCACCCAAATCTAGGACCGCTATCCTGCATTGTACCGGTGATAGATTTATTTTATTTTTATAAAAATAAGAACTGGTGTAGTAATTGTTTTGTTTACAGTTACAAACTAATATATCTCTCTATTATGTAAAATAAATTTTCATATTTTATTTTATTTTAGTATTAGGAAAGTAGGAGATTACAGGATATCTCCTATTAGCACTAATTATTCAGCTGTTTATTTGATTACATATCTGTTGAGATCCTGTTACTTCTCCTAATCCAAAACAGAGATTTACTCTCTGGTGTCTGCGTTACAATTTGAGCCTCAGCAACTTTCTACTCTATTAATAAAAGAGAAAGATTTTAGACCAAAAATTTGTACGGAAGTTGTATTCATCCGGAGATGGTAGTTTGAATTTACCTAGGTGGCAGTAGTTCTTTTTCGATCCAGAAATGTCCCCCTTGAATACAATATATTAATTATTACATTATATATCATACCATACGAAATAAAAAAATAAAGCATAATGTAACGTACAATGAAAATATTTGACATAAAGGGCTAACATTGATGTTGGACTTATATGAAGATAGATAAGTTGAATATATTTGAATGTTATTTTATTGAATGGTTACAAATTAGCAATAAGATTAATTATAATCATGTAATAATATAAATTACCAATAAGGCCCGATATATAATCCAGATTCTTAAAAAAATAAAAAATTGTCCAGATTCGTTATTTTATTATATGTTGGTAATAATACAATATGTACAATACAATACAATACAATATGTACTACAGAATACATATAAATTACTGTTATACAATTTGAGCAACAATTTGTACAATTAGATGAACTATTGCATAATTTGTAAAGTGGGGGTTGGGTACCTCTCTGGTTATATATATATATATATATATATATATAATATATATATATATATATATATATATATATATACATTGGATATTGGAATCCAAGAATCATTTTAAAAAACATACTAACATTACGTTATAACATACTGATCATTGCATTTACATACAAAAAGCAGCTGCGTCGATAAAATATAAAAGAAAAAAAAAATATATATATATATATTCATATATATATACATAAAATATACACTATATATAAAGTAATTTTAAAAATTACGGAAGTAGCAACCCATCCGCAATATAAGTAAGTAAGTAATTCTATAATACATAAGTAAATAAAAAAAATAAAATAAAAAAATAAATGAATAACAATAAAATAAAATAAACAAATAAAAGTACTCTTCTCCGCCTTGATTCAATTATTATGATGGTTTCATAAGGAAGGAGGAATCTCATTCACCATCTCATATAGGATTATTAAATTCTGACTTATTTTAATATAACTGAAATAAAACTTAGGTTAATTATGTTGAAAGGAGGTTGAGTTTTTGTTCCGAAAAAATAAAAGAAGACGAAGTGCGTTATGCAGTCTCTCAGTAATTTAACATTGGCACTTCCGGAGATCAAAGGAAAAACATGTTTCTACAAAACATGAATGTCTTTGAAGGTTTTCATTATATACGACTTGAGGCTCAACTGAGTTTTCACTTTTCTACAAACAATGAAGTCAGAAGCTTTCAGTGATTCTTCTTTTCTTTGCTTTAAAAGTACTTAGTCATTTTGCAATTATTTAGAGCGTTTTTGACAATGGCTAGATCCACGAGCGGGATAGCTTGGAAGGTGCGAAACTTCGGAAAACAGGAAAAAATATTATTTTTCACTTGTCGATATTCCTTTCTGTGAGTAATTTGAGCTAAATACTTAATCTATCGCATGCTCTCTTTTAAAATTATACAGCTACTAAATGTAGAGACATGTAGAGAAAAAAAGATTTAAAATATTATTTGTATTTATCATAATTCTTTAATTAAATAGAAGCTGTATTTATGTTTTTGTTTTTTTTTTGGTTTCGTTTCAACAAGCTTTTGAGAACAACTTGAACAGACATTTTTATAGTTCTTCCGTTTTTTTTTTCTTTTTCATACGAATTAATTATCGTTATAAAATAATACATATCTGAATCCGCTGCTGGCTCAAGGTCTATCGTATCGTTTCCTAAAATTGAAAATGATATTTATTGTTTATTTCTCTGTTAAATAAAAAGTACATTAATCTTACTTATTACTTGTTGGAAATATTTATCTTATTGTTATTATAACTTTCATTATTATTGCTGGTAATTACAATAACAATAACAATAATAAGGCTTAGCGAACCCGAAGGTTCGATGCCGACACCACCAATCGCTTGTTACACACCTCCCTCCACCGTTCGCCGTCCAAACCCAGTCCCTTCAGATCGGCTTTAATGCAATCTTCCCACCTTCGCTTCGGTCTACCCCTCGGACGCTTACCATTCGGCACAGCAAATATTAACCTTTTAGGAATTCTCTCGTTACTAAGCCCAATAACTTTACAAGCCCATTTGATTCGCCGCGATGAAATTACATCAATTATATTACCCGGATACAGCTCACGCAATTCGGCGTTGTGTACCCGTCTGAACTCTCCGGTTAACTCATCCTTCTTCGGTCCGAATATTCTACGCAATACTTTATTTTCAAAAACCTTAAGACGCTGCTCATCCCTTAATGTAAGCGGCCAAGTTTCGCATCCATAAAGAACTGTAGGCAAGATAATTGTTTTATAGATTCTAATTTTTAAGTTCCGGGACAAGAGGCGCGAACTAAGTAGCTTTGTCACAGAAAAATAACAAGCATTTCCCGCCTTCAGTCTAACCTTAATCTCTTCTTCAATTTCGTTTTTTCTAGTTATCGTTGAACCTAGATACCTAAATTTATCTACCTGTTCAAACATATTACCATCTATATCGATGTCACCAGTTACCAATATTTAAATCCCTATATTTCAACTTGTGCCATGAATCCCCTAAAGCAGTCCCCACCCGGAGACCCGAACGGGGGACTAGTTTACCTCCGGATAATGAGCGTTTTATCTTAGGGAGATCCATGACTTTTTGTGGTGTTTGGTGAACTAAAGATATGTGAGTAGGGCGTTCAATCCTACGTCACACCCTCCAGCAAGTCTGGTGTGCCCCTACCTCCAGCAAGTCTGGAGGGCCCCTCTCATTGTTGGTCAGCGAGTCCATCGGACTTAGCCGGGAGGAACTTCCAAGGAATTTCCACCGACCATCCCCACATCCGCCACCCGTGGGATGCTCCCCACACGCGGTAATGAGCCCGCGCGAGGGTAATTATTGCGTTATTTTTTTTAAATACAAAATAATTTGGTCATTTATGCTGTTTGGTTTTTAACTTGTTTCGGGAAAGTCTGTAATACTCTTTATTATTTTTTTCAAAGCAAATCCATTGGCAAGTGCTACTGATGCCAGTCATGCGTTTCCCTCACAATTGCATCTACGTTAATTACCGAATAAAATTCCGATAGATTTTTTGTTTACAGTTGTATTTATTTTAAAATATCTTACTAAAATCTAAATAGAATAATAAAGATTGAAAATATTCTGGAAAAATATGTTTTTATTTTTGTATCAAACTTATTTGAAAATCAGAATATCATTAAGAGATGTTTTATTTGCACTTTTTTCTTTAAATTATATGAGATAAAATTTGTATTTTTAATGTTTATAAGATAAATAAATTAAACTGTAATGAATTTAAATTCTGTTTATCTTACATATTATTTTATAGTATCGCGGATAGATCTTAACAATGTGTACTTTCGGCGTTTAGCTATTAAGGTCTGATTTATGGCGCGCTTTTATAATTATTTCTCAGTATTTTAAATTTAGGTTATTCATTTCTCACTAAAGTCAATTATTATAGTTGTGGTCACTATTATCTGTCATTATCAATTTAATATATATATTAAGATCTAATATTCACTAACTGAAATTCCTACTATTTTGAACGAATGATGTTTCATACAAAAACAACTAATAATAAATTAATAAATCAAAAGTACAATTTTAATTCAATGTAACCCAACACTGTCATCACCACCTATGCCGATGACACGTGTATCCTATCAGTTAATAACGATCCATCTATTGCATCCCAAACTCTTCAATCACACATCACAAACCTTGAAAAATGGTTTAGAAACTGGAGGATTAAAATAAATTACAATAAATCCCATCAAATCACCTTTACCTTTCGTCGTAAACCTATGATGACTTCCTGTCCTACAATATCCTTTAACAATACCCCAAATACCCCTGTTGAACAAATCCGATACATAGGACCCCACCTGGACAAAAGATTCATTTGGAACCCTCACACCAGACTGAAACTACTAGAAACCGCCCGACGTTTTAGACAAACCTATTTACCTATATAAATAAGATAAAGGTCTTGCTGTACATTGAATAGAATAAACCCCTTTCATGATATCTTTCCGTTTCATACATTTCAGACATCAAATCCACTTTTAAAAAAATTTTGTCTCTCTGTATGTACCCATTGTCCAACGAAATTTTGTCAGAGGTAAGCTCAGCAATATCTGACGGCAGACTGTTGAAATTTTGACATTATATTTAGGTTTTCTTTACTTAAAACATGGCCTTGAAATGAAAACAAAATAGTTAGTAGAACCGAAGTTATGAATTCTTGTGAAATTTGTCTAGAGGTCCCGGTTAGGCAGTTACTTCGATTCTCGTCCCAACCTCCTCTATCACGAGCCACATTTAAAAGTTGTACTATTCAATTGATGGAAAAAATGATCACAACTCAACGGTATAAAAATCGGAATCCGGAACATCTATGACACTTAAAACACGGATAAAACACACTCATTTTCCAACTTTGTCTTCTCGTTTAAGGTGTCATTCGATTCAACTTTCCGAGCCTAACAAATGCTGTCGTGCACATTTTTAGGATTAAAACCAAACGAATTAGCCGGAAACCGGAAACAAACTCCTTAAAATTAAAATTACCTCCCCCTATCTAATTTTATGAAATTAAATTTGGACCCCCCCTCTCCATAATACAAAATCCATTTCAAAAAAAGATTCCCAAATTTGAACTATACACCCGTCAACGACGGGTACATCAGCTAGTATATTACTATAATAAGGCCTATGTAAACTTACGGTATCGAGCTTTGGGGGATCTACTAAACCATCAAATTCATTTCGTATCTGATCCTTACAATCCATAATCCTTCGTAAAATCCTCAATGCTCCCTACTTTGTCACAAATAAAATCATTCATAGCTACCTTAATGTACCATATGTTTCCGATTTAGCTCAATCCAGATACATGTCCTTCCATAATAAACTTCTGAACCATACAAACTCTCTTGTTTCTAACCTTGCTTCCTCTTCTATTCCTGATAACCCTCTGAGGGGTCTGAGTAGAAGATGGCCTCGAGACCTTCTAATATAGAAATATAATTGGAGTGCTACCAATGGGTAGTTTCTCTTCATGTTATACATGTGATGTCACTTATTTCATATTTACTCGATGTATTTATCATTTAATACAGTTGTAAATTTCAATAAAAAAACAAACAATGTAAACAGGTAAATCAACAAATTTTACAAAGTTTAAATAAAAAAGTAGTCTGAAATTTCTATCCTCCTATACTTCCCCATACCTACTTCAAGGACCTGTATCTAAATATAGGAACTTGCTCATATTTACGGTCACTGGCTCGTATCAATATATGCAGTCGTATTTTCGGCCTTATCCTCCCAATTATTTACGGCAGGATTACGTTTTGGCAATGATACAGTAGGTCGCGCTTTTCAACATGTCTAACAAACCGGTTTCATGACAAACAGGGTGTATCTTATTTATTTCCCAGTATGTTCATCGATTTATTCAACAGGCTTAGTCTTGTAGCATTAAATACAGTTGTTCCGTTTCTTTTCATATTTATAGCTGTGCGAAAGATATATTAACATAGCCAAATGATATGTTAACTTATATACTGCTATTTGCTGTTCTTTAATTTAA
Organism: Nezara viridula; assembly: GCA_928085145.1. Lineage (NCBI taxonomy): Eukaryota > Metazoa > Arthropoda > Insecta > Hemiptera > Pentatomidae > Nezara > Nezara viridula. Next base: position 87,187,487 of record OV725080.1, on the reverse strand, counting down.
ATATACGTTCCACTTATAATTGATTGACGTATGTTATTCCCATAATATTAATATGGTCTGTATAGAACGCTCAATGTTTTAGTGTCTAAGCACTCCATGTATATATTCTCAGTTCCATTCCAAGACGTTCTCAACTGTCATCTACTCAAGACGCGTCTTCTGCACCACTGACCTGCAAAGTTGAGAACTCTCTCTTAGTTGGAATTGCTGTGTTGTGGAAATATACAATACTTAGCTAACTGCGCTGTATATGTATACATACTTTCAGTAATTCTTATGGCTTTCTTAAATGTTTGGAAATAAATTAAGTATTTAATTTAAGTCTATCGTTTATTAAATAGGTGCTTTTATACGATATATTTATACGGTGCTTTTATACGAGAAAAGATAAAACATCTAGGATCACCAAAAAATAAATAAATAAAATAAAGTTATCAGAATATTTTGAATTTTTTAAATATTTTTTCTCAAAGTTGTTCTGTTTTTTGTTTCTTATGTTCACCATATTACTTGGTTACGTCTTCACTCAACCTAACGATTGTGCCATCATTTCCAAGGTTATATTCTCCTTCAGGTGAGAAACATAAGCTGATCTACCAGAAAAGTCAGAAAAAAAAGTTATGACGGAAAGGAAACTTAGTTTTCGCATAATTCAAAAAATAATACAACCGATGGTGGATTATATCCAAGATAGTTTGAAATGATCTAAATTTCTTACAAAATGAAAAAAAAAACTACTGAATTCAGATTTTTTTTAGATTAGACAAATCCAATTGAAATTAATACACATGTTTCAGTTTATAATTTTGAACGAATCATTTTAATCGAATAAGGAGAAAAAAAGTAATTGATATATCTTTAATGGTATATATATCTGTATTTATATTAATCTTTATTTAAAATTATATATATTTCTTCACTGACCAATTTTTTTTTTTTTTTTTTTTTTTTTTTATTGAATATTAATACATTCTGCCACATTGAAGGGCAATTATATTAAGGCTACATGATTCATTCACACAATATATACATACAATTAATATCAATAATAAAGATAAAGAAATATAAAAAAAAATAAAGTAAGTAAATTGGTATGCCTATGTACAAAAAAATAATGAAATAATAGATAAAAGCTAGATTAAAGTAAAGTAAATTAAAGTAAATAAATCACATTCACACCATTGTACAATATTTACATTCACCCTCAGGGACTCTGAATCATGCCTTATTCCCCGACGTGGAAGCCAAGGCAGGACTCCAGGAGATCCCAGTGCTTCTCTCTCAGCCGCGTCACTGTTATTTGAAACCAGTGGAAACTGATGGAGGGTACTAAAGCAACAGGCGCTCATGTCTTGAGTGGAGAATCTGGCTATTGCCAGTACTCCAATATATACATATTTACAAAAGGTCGCGGGGCCACTGCCGTTTTAACCTCCGGAGGGGGGATTGTAGGGATGGCTGGAGCTAGATAGGGATTGTGCTACAGGATTTGGATGATGAATGAGTTTCTGGTGAAATTTGGAAAAATTTTCTGGGATTAGGTCAATAACAAATAGGATATGAAGGTCATTATGGAGGGTTTTGTTGGATACATAGAAGGGAGCATCGACTATTGTTCGGAGGATTTTAGACTGGAAGGATTGAATGCGTTTGATGTTAGAAAGTTTTGCTGTCCCCCCACAGTTCTATTCCATAGGTCCAAATAGGTTTCAGGATTGTCTTGTAGATTAATAGTTTGTTGTCAACTGATAGTTGAGATTTTCTATTCAATAGTCTATATAGTTGTCCGTATCGTCTGTTAAGTTGTTGTCTTTTAAGTCTGGTATGTGGGTTCCATGTTAGTCTTTTGTCTAGAATAAAGCCAAGATACCGGACTGTGTCGGAAAGAGGAAGTGGTATGGAGTTGAAGTACACTGGTGGACAGGAATTGCGTCGAAGGGTAAAAATAATATGTTTGGATTTGGATTCATTTACTTGGATTCGCCACTTATTACATCAGTGTTCAATAAGAAAGAGGTGACTTTGTAGGTTTAAGGATGCTATTTCAGGATCTGGATTGGAAGATAAGATGGCTGTGTCATCAGCGAATGTTGCCAGGAGTGTTTCAGGATGAGTAGGAATATCAGCGGTAAACAGAATGTAGAGGACGGGACCCAAGACGCTGCCTTGAGGAACTCCCGCCTTGATTGAATGACAGTTGGAGGATTCTGTACTATAGCGAACTTGAAAGGAGCGGTCAGAGAGGTAGGATCGGAGGATAAGATATAAGGAATGGGGTAGATGGGATTTGGGCTTGAAGAGCAGTCCGGCGTGCCATACTCGATCAAAAGCTTGAGCAATGTACAGGAATGCCCCCGAACAATACTCTTTACTTTCTAGGGCTGAGGATATGTGGTCAACAAGTCGGAGTCCTTGTTGGACAGTGGAATGTTGGAAGCGAAATCCGAATTGGTGGATTGGAAGATTTTGGGATTCTATTATGGGTAGGATTCTTTTCAGTAGGATTTTTTCAAAAAATTTTGGAAAGGATTGGAAGTAGACTAATTGGTCTGTATGATGATGACCAATATATTATAAGAATTATTCGCACGGGCCAATTTGTAATATTTATTATAATTTCGGATTAACAATACGTTTCTGTAGAATAATAGTCTTTTCAACAGTATTTTTCCAGGAATTCATTAATATCAAAATTTGAAAATTCTTTTCACCGTTATATTTAGGTTTCTAATTGGAAAATTTTTTAAATTTTGAATAAAAAAATCTCATTCTACCTTAATTATTTTCTCCCCCTATTAATATTTATAATATTATCGTATATTACGGGGAAAAGGGTAGCATATTTTCCATTTTCCATTGGACGGCAGAAACCTACGCTCTGGGTGTTATTTATTTTAATAGAACCATATAAAATATTAAATGCGGGAGGGGGAGCTAACGCGTTGTTTAAAACACGTTTTGACTTGGCAACGAAAAATTTTGAGTTCAACTCCCGATGCCGATATGACTTTTAACTCGGCATAATTCCCCCACTCTTTCATCCCCAAAAAACCGTATAGGCTAAGAGGTGAGGAAGGAGAGACAAAACAAAAAGTTAAATGCACACAAGTACTTAGGCAACACTTTCTTCTTCTTAGTTTTCCTCAACTTCATCTTATTTATAAAGGTTTTACCTTCACCAAAGCTTTTTGATTTAGATCCCGGACATTCATCAGAGAATCTGAAATATAAACACTAAAATATTTCCGCAACTCAGCATTGTTTAAAGAGATTCTTTATGCAGAACCTAATTCAAATTTCCAACGCTGTTACTGTCTACCTCGGCTCTCAATTATACCTCTGTTGTTGATCTTCTGAGAAACCTTAGCTAAATATTTAACTTACCTTAGTTTAAATAGTATCATTTCATCTTGTGCATTCCGGTTTTTCATAATTTGTATAATATACATGTATATTTTTGTTAGAGTTTGTCGTTGGTCAATAGTGTTTAAAAAATGGTACCCTTTACACAGTTTATACAGCTGATATCTCAACCAATCTTATTACAGCCCTTACTACTTATGCTGATGACACATATGTGTTATCTGTCAATAATGATCCAATTGTTGCATGCTGATCCCCGCTGTCACTTATCTCAGCCATTTAAATTGAAGAATAAAGATAAATTAAAACAAACCCCATCTAATCATATTTACGCTTCGTCGTAAGCTTAATTACTATACACTGTCGTTTAGTATTATTTAACAATACTGCATTTATCTCTGTCAAATAAATCCGTTATTTAGGACTGTATCTTGATAAACATCCTACTTAGGATTCTCATACAAAACTGAAACGACAAGAAACGGCTCTTAGATTCCGATTACAACAACACTTACTTTACAAACGCTTGTTTTAAATATTCTACAAACAATATTGAACTCATATACACTACGATCATCAGGCCCATTCCGACATACGGAATTGAGCTTTGGGATTCGACCAAACCATAGAATTCTTCTTCTATTCAATCTCTACCATTCAAAATCCTCCGAAGATTCCTAAATGTTACTTATTATGTCACATAAAAAATTATTCATAAAGACCTCGATGTTCCCTTTGTTGCATATTCGGCTCAATCACCAACTCATTGGTCATACTAACCCTCTGGTTCATAACCTTTCATCCAAAACAATTCCTGACAACTCTCCGAGCCGTCTGAAATGAGGATGGCCTTCCTTAAATAATCTTATCATTGAAGTGCTTCGGGGTATCTTCTTCATTAGCTTCTATCATGTTTTATATCATAAAAACAAATTTACTTGTTATATTTATTTATATAATTGTAAATTTCAATAAAAAAATAATAATAAAATGACATTGGGTTCGATAAGAAATTACCGCTTCTGGAATCACTTTTTTACAAATTCGAATGGAAAACTAAGTCGTGGCAAAACTATTTTATTAAAGACAACGTTTCGACCCGGCTTTGCAGGTCTTCTTCAGGGCTAGAACGGACAAGATACAAATTTCTATATCTTTTTGTATCTTGTCCGTTTTAGCCCTGAAGAAGACCTGCAAAGTAGGATCAAAACATTGACTTTTATTAAAATAGTTTTGCCACTATTTAGCCTATTTATGACCGCCACCCCGGACGATCTCCTTCCTTTATAATGCAACGGTCAACTATTAAATATTCAATAGGAAAACTAAGTGTTTAAGAGACATGTTCACAAATAAATATTAATAGGAACTTCATAAAACAAAATGTAATGCGAATGAATGAATACAACTATTTTTTTAAAGATTGATATTATGCCTGTTCTTATTTAATCGTTTTATAGAAGTTCTTTAGTGAGCCGAGATTATAGGATCCATTTCCGTACACTATTTGTCGAGATTGACAGGTTGTATTTGGGAAGTCAACCACGTAGTGTAAATAAGGATATTGTGGAATGTGTTAGATGTGTTGCAGAGCTCGGAGGTTGGAGCGGAACATCCCACTAGAAGAGATGGGGGAAACTGATATTGTTGCGGGGTTGTTTGAGTTCGGTGCGGTGGTAAATACTGTACTGAAAATATAAACGTTGTAGACTTAAACAACTTTATGTATTTTATAATACCCCGTATCGATTAGAGCAGGTTTTCACCTCCTCAATTAATAACTAAAAAGAGATTTATATAAAATTATTTGATGATGGGTTTTACAAAAAAAAAAAAAAATAATAATAAAAAATATGGCTAAATTTTCACAACTACGAAGATAATAAATAAATCGATTTTTTGTTTTAATTTCCTTTAAATTAAATTAAGTTATGAGAAGGAGTTAGTCGAGGGTGCGGTCAAATAAATAAAAAATTAAAATATATTAATTATTTTAATTTTTGCCGACGTTTCCACCCACTTTGCAGGTCGTCTTCAGGGCTACAAAAGATAAAAAACATGTTGAAAATAAAAAATAAATATAAGTATATATAAAATAAGAAGAAGTTGTCAGATACAGAAATAAAAGATGGTATCAGAGATATAGTGGGTGACAATGTAGTTAAATATTAAGAATTATATGTGTAGAAGATACAAATAAATGGAAAATAAGTAGGAATAAAAATAAGTTAATAAATTAAAAACTTACATGCTATATTCTCCTTTATTTTTATTTTTATTCCTACTTATTTTCCATTTATTTGTATCTTCTACATATATAATTCTTAATATTTAACTACATTGTCACCCACTATATCTCTGATACCATCTTTTATTTCTGTATCTGACAACTTCTTCTTATTTTATATATATTTATATTTATTTTTTATTTTCAACATGTTTTGTATCTTATATAGCCCTGAAGATAACCTGCAAAGTGGGTCGAAACGTCGACAAAAATTAAAATAATTAATATATTTTAATTTTTTATTTATTTGACCGCACCCTCGACTAACTCCTTCTCATAACTTAATTTAATTTAAATCAACGGTCAACCATCTCTACATCATTATAAATTAAGTTATATTGTATTTTGTCACAAAGAATATGTACAATAAATAATAATGAATTATATCGAATAATAGAAAAAAATAATAAATATAATTTATATATAATAGATAAACAAAAAATAAATCTATAGTTAAATTAACAAGAATAGGGACTTCAATACATCCATTGCTATTTAAAATATTTACAAAAATTCATTCAAGGGAACACTTAGTCAAGTCTTTCCCTCTCGCTGTGGGTCTCGGAGATCCCAGCGCTTTTCTCTCAGCCGCCTCAGTGGTTCTAATAGCCACTGAAGGATGAGGAAAAGTTCTATAACCATAGACGTACATGGCTTAAGTGTAGAATCTGGCCATTATCTGAACTCCACCTTTTTTATAAAAGGTCGTGGAACCACTGCCATTTTAAATTATTGGGATAGATGAAGCTAGAGAGGGGTTGTGATACAGTATTGGGATTATCAGTAATGTTCTAGCGAATTTGGAAAATTGGTTAGGAATGAGGCTAAGAACTGAACTTAACAAATTATTTCGTTTTATGATTTTATTTTATTTTTTCTTCTTCGTTATCTGCAACATCTTCGGAAGGACACTGCAGTGTACGGCCATATAGGGAAGTATACTGTGTCCTGTATAGCATAGTCTGCATATTGTTACAGTGTGGTTTATTTTCATACTTGCATGTTTCAGAAATTGTAATAGTTGCAGGCCTTTCAATTTAATGCCTATCAGGCCTAAGCTTATGCTTTAATGACCATAGTATTTTGGGGATTATTTATTTATATATTGACTTTCTTAATGAAGTTTTCTATGGGATGATATTTTACTTTATTTTTTTTTGTTTTCTGTAAGATTGATTCCACATTGTCTTTTCTTGTAAGGGTTTTTTTTTGGATCTACATCTACAGTCAGCAGCTGTGGCTTGGTATAACTATTATTGTTGTCAGGTTTATCATTGTTTTCTTTATTTCTATAAGAAATGTTACATTTATAAGGAATGTTAGGATGCTAATTAGTATGCAACAAAAAATATTCCATGATAACTGTCCTTTTTTCACAATTATTTTACCGTCTGGTTTTAAGAAAAAAATATTTTTTATTTGAATTTATGGCAAAAACCTTTTGAGTATGGCAATAAATTTTAAAATGATATATCATTTTCAATAGCATGATGCTTTAAATCGATGTAAATTTTTCTTCAACAATCAAATTTTATTCTGATTTCAAGGTTATGAAAATCAGCGATATAAAGAAATAGCTTCTAGTAATTGTATTTAATTTCGAATAAGAAATAAACTAAACTAAATTACTTCTTGAATGATGAACGGAATGCTTAAGGTTCTGAGAATGTTGCTTGTTTAAAAATATCTTTTGTTTAATTTTAGGAAGTGAAGGACGTAAATATCTATTATATTTATTAATTAACATAATAACGTCTAAGTATATGTTTTTAAGTATTTTTTAAATTGTTGTATTTATTATTGGTTTTTAATTATTTAATTAGATATTTTTTATTTATTTAATTTCATAAAGTATAATTAATTTCCGGAGTGATAAGGAATAATTAAAAATTGTCTACTTCTCAGGAGTAATAAATGCATGAGGTGCGTACGTTTATTACGCCTAATGGAAACCAGGCCATTTAAAATTCCCAGTTGCGTTATTCATTCCGCATTCCCACCTTTTTTCCTCTCTGTATAATTTCGTAGCAATCCTTTTTCCTTTACACCCTAAAGCCCTGAACGTGAATATTTAGTAAACGATTTTAGCAAGAATTATTGCTATTATCTTGCTGGTTTGTTCAGCATTTACTTATATTATAATAGATAGTTTAATTTTATTTTAAATTACAATACTATTTATTGTGAATTTTGAGTTTATGGCGTGTAATTTTTGACCATTAATCACATTGCTATTGTAAATGCAAAAGAGCATATGTAACACTTTTATATGTTAATTAAATTTGTTCTAAAGATGAAATTTTGTGGTCTGCAACTGCAATAAGCAGTCTGCTACTAGGAAAATAGTATAGGTAAATAAAATATTAAATCATACTAATAAATCATAAAGAAATAATCAGTTAGGGACCAAGAAAAAAAATTATGTAATTTCTAACAAAATATATAAAAACTCTGTCATTGCACAACTATAATCTTCTAAAATGATACAACTCTTTTATGTATAATAAATGTAGTTACAAAAAGCTTAATTCTATTAGTAAAAAGAATTTCCGTACTTCTATTAACAAAAGAATTTCCTGAATTCAAAAACAGAAAAGTTCTTAGTGATATATGGTTATGAAATGCCACAATAACTTTTTGCCATAAAGCGGCGATTTATATCATTTATTTATTTTTTTAAAGATATAGTAATAAGATATATATCTATATATATATATATATATATATATATATATCTAAATATTAAGATATATAATATACCCTTTTCTTTTAAGTTCATTTTTTTGCATTATTTTTTCGACATCCTTAAAATATCCTGAAACAAATATATATATATATATATGTGTGTGTGTGTGTTTTTATTTATTCCTGTCTACCGTCCAGTATCTTATTCAAAACTGGGGGTCGCATTGGATTCGCCTTTATTTTTTAAATCAAAAAGAGCTGTTTCGTTCAATTAAGACCGCCTAATGGCATCGAAGACAAGAATTATAAACCAACTTCAAGTATACAAAATTCCAAAATCGCTTATTACTCAATACTTTTGTTACAATTTTTTAAGGCAACTGAATTTGAATATGAGATCATATTTCACAAATTATATTCCGTAATTTTAGAAAGGAGAAAGTGTCAGTTACCAACTTAATCTAATATTAATAGAAGAAAGTTTCGATATCAATTGGTGTGGATTCACAGGCAGAGAAAAATGAGTTTCAAAATAATTAGTGCAAATTAATTTTAATATTTCTGTTTTGAATTTTCAAATTCAGAATCTTGTATAAAATTTCAAAGGGACTCATTCAGTATTTATTTTGTTTTTAAAATTAAATCTTATATCACATTAAGAATACCTTCCAAAAATAAAACTATTTTTTTTTTACAATTAGGAATTTTAACTTTCATTATATAAAATATCGTTACTGTTAGTGGAAAAGGTTGTAAGTGACAATTTTTCATTTTTATTTTATTTGTGCTTAAGGTGATATTTTTTAGTCTGCAACTGCTACAAGTAGTCTGCTGCTATGGGAAATAGTATGCGGAAATAAAATATGAAATTATACTAATAAATCATGAAAAAGTAATAATTTTTTCTGCTCTTAATTTTGAAAAAAAACTCAATTTTGATATACGACCTTTTGCACTAACAGTAGCGATATATTTATTTATGTTTTTACTTTATAAATGAAAAAGTTCATTTATATGCATCAATATTTAATTTGTAATCATTGTCACGTCTATTCATATATTTCATATATATAGTCTAGGCATATATTTCATCTTCTAAAATAAAATGTTTTCCAGTTTTAATCTAAGTTTCTTTGAATATAATGATATTAAAAAACTGCACTCTTTCTTATTACTGCTATCACCTATGTTTTATTCGAAATTAGTCTTTTGAATTTAGCGTTGTCAGAAAACCCTTCGGTGATTACAGATGTTGGATTCGGATGATTAGAATTAGAGTCCAATACTGATTCGGTTGGTACTGTATTGTTGAAATCCTCCTAAAGATTAGTAGTCGATTGGTTCTATGAGAACGCATACTATTGGTTTGTTGTGAATTTAATTAAAGTATGTTATACAACGATATTTAAACTATTTATTAGCGTTAATATTCTTAAATTTTATTTATTAAAAATAATTTTTTTTATTTTAAATAGATTTAAAAAATAAATAAATTTAAAACCGAAAAATAATATGAAATTAATTTATTTTAATTTTTCTAAATCTTTAAAAAAGTGAGTGGGGTAGCTCAGTGGGTGAGCACTGACTTCCAGAGCTCAAGGTCCTGGGTTCGAATCCGGCTAATGACTAGTAATTTTTCATTAGCCGTGGATCGTCCCTGGGATCGGGAGACCCTCCTGGGGCACAACCAGCCTCTATAAAGTGGATACTGTTAATTATAAAAAATAATTAAGGGGGAAAACCTGGCGGTTGAGCTTGATCTCAATATCACCTCTCTGCACAACAGTTAGCCTTGCAATAGTACTTTCTCACATAGTACTGCACCCAAGTTCCTTCATGGGTTGTAGTACAGGATAAATAGTACAGGATACATTAAAAAATATATATTTAATTAATTTCTATTTATTTATTTAATATTTACGTTATGTGTCTAGTTAGACGAGTGATAGCCATGACATACGTTTTATTTCATTTTATATGCATACCAGAAAAGCTCATAATGATTGGTTTGCTAATACTGACATTCGGTAATGGTGGCTGTGTTCACACTGATGTAGTGGTGTTTAGTCTATCGGAGCTTTCTCCTGTGCAGGCCCCTCAGAACATCAGCCAAAGCAAACAAGCGGATTGTAAACTGTGTAACTCATCCTCTTTGCCCTAGGGCATGGTGCACCCCCCTCTTTCCTCTCCCCCCCTGACCCTTTCATATCCACCCTCTCCCCCTCACCTATTCGGAAAATAAAGTAGTAAAACTTTATTGCTTCTTATAAATTGGGAATGAAATACAGTGATGAAAACCATTTGGATTGCTGGAAAATACCTTATAATGGATTAGGTCATAAATGACTTTTTACAATTACAATTACTCATCACTATTTCAGTCCCGGCAGTTACTGAATAGTACGATTGAATAACATATTATGATTCAATCATTATTTGTACTTCATACCTCTTCTTACATGAATTTGAGAAGTCTACTTGGGGTACCTATTTTATAATGTCATGGTGTATACATGAATTGTAGGAATCTGATTTTTATTTTTAATATTTAATTATAAAAATAAAAACATTGACATAATTATAAAACGGATAAAAAATTAAAATATTTTGAGCATACTTGTAAAATTATTTATTGGACTGTCATAATTATATGCATATATAAAACTATACATTAAAGGGAAATACATTTAAAGAAAAAAAAAATAGTAAACATAGATTTATTATATAACTATATTAAATGTTTTTTTGTTTTGGTTATATATTATGTTTTTCTTGTTCATATTTTAGTGGCTACATACTATTTTTTAAATTAATATAACGTTAGAATTTTTATAAGCTAGTTTTTGGCCAGATTTGTAATTTCTTTTGTATTAATTCATCATTGTTATTCTAAGGGGTCTTAGTACCAGAATAAAGTTCAATTTTCTTTTCTATTCTATATTTGCATTATGTTACAAATCTCTATTATTTTAGTGAGTGCCATATTTTATTTTACATATGCAAAGCGAGACGGACCATAACGAAGACATCACACTTCTTATTCCCAGAATTATTTCTCCCTTATTATGGTTACAAATTGCCAATAAGAATAATTATAATTACGTAATAATATAGATTTTCTAAAGAAATTAAAAATTTGTCCGAATTGTGGTTTTGTTCCGTTCATTTTATGTTGATAAAAATAATGCAATCTGGACAATAATATAATCTGGATTACAGAATACATGTAAATTACTCTTGTACAATTTGAGCTACAAGTAATAAAATTAAATGCACAGTTGTATTTTTTGTAAAACGGAGGCTGGTCCGCCTTTGCATATGAATAATATTTTAAAATGCTTGAATACCTTAGATATTGAGGAATAACACGTGTATATATGTAAAAAAGAACTTTTTAAAAAGTCAATTCAAAGTAATACTGTCGATGCGGAAAAGAAGAAAATTTAAAATTCACCGTTTTCTCTTACATTTATCATTAAGGATTATCGCATATTGTTTTCTAAGTTTTCTACATTATTCTTTAACATTATAGTTTTCTTTTTATATAGTTAAAAAGTGAAAAAGGATTGTTTATTTTTCGTTTGACGCCCGGTCAATGAAAAAAAAAAAGACTCAGATAAGAAACCTTATTTTATTGTATACCCACATTTTGGTCTAAATTTAAGGCTTCTTAAACATTAGCATGTCCATTAATTAATGTGAATATATATAAAAGAAAAAAACTGAAATTCAGCCTTAATAAGGCCGATGTGCAACTGTGAGTTTCTTACACACATATATATATATTTACATTAATGAATGGACATATTTGAAGTTTCTTTCATATAAAAATCACATTCTTCATATAACTTTTAAATGCTATTTTTTTTTTTACAATTTTATAATCACATATTTCTCTTTTTTGTTACATATGTTTCAAAATATAAATATTCATATTTTGTACATGTATGAGAAGCCGAGAAAATTGATCATCTAAGGCAAACATCATCTGCGTAGAAAGGAAATCGTTCTTGAGAGTAGAAAAATTCAAATAGTATTGTATTGTAGCTCGGATCTACAATAAACTCAATGAATGACCAAGTACTAGAGCAAATTTTCTTCTCCCTTTAAAAGGTATTAAAATTCCGTGTAATCACAAGACATCTGAAATTAAATGTGTACAATGATATAAGGCCAGTCATAATATATGGCTGAGAGAATTGGACACTAACCAGAGCTCTAGAAAAAAGTATTGAAAGATTTGAGAGAAAAATCCCCCGTGCGATAACCGGAGCAATTTGGGATTAGAGTACTAAAATATGGAGAAGAATAGCCAATAAAGAGCTTCTTACAATAACCGGTCAATCAATATACCATCTCTATACGATAATGAACGCCTCAATAGAAGGCAAAAGACCACATGGAATGCCAAAAAGCAGGTGAATAGAGGGAATCAACATAGATGCAATAGAGCTGAGTGCAGAGAACTGGAAAGAAATAGCCCAAGATAGGTAGAGATGGAGTGGGTTTGTTAAGGTGGCAAAAGATCTACGAGGTCTGTAATGCCAAAAAAAAAAAATTCCTCACTACATTCGGTAGTGAGGAAGCAAAATGTACATATTTAGCTTTTTATTTTAAATGAAAATCCGTCCCTAAGTGGTTATGTATATATCAGTATAGTATCGAGCAACCTAATTATATCTTATTTAACATATTAATAATATAAAACGATCATATAAATTTAAATGATATTATTTAGGTTATCTTTGCTGTATTTGTTCAATGCAAATCCTGAAGTCAAGAGTGGTTTGGTGTGGGCAGCGTAACTAAATGTTTAATTGTCAATACCTTGAGTTCGATCGAATAACTAACCTTTACCTTTTGTATGTAGATAGATAACTCTATCCAAGGAGTATCGATTTCCATAATATATGATTGACAAAACCTGTCAAGGATAAGAGAGAAATCCCTTCAAGCTTGGTTATCAGATGTGTAGTTAAGCCATGGCATTACCCTCTATTCACGATAAATTTTTAAGCAGCGTTTAACAGATGCCAAATATTGTATTAGTAATTGCTATAAAGCTAATGTTTAAGGTAGAATAGTTCAAGAGAGAGGTAGAAGTTAAAGCTTATTATTTAACCATTAAGTACGAGTGCAAACAGAAGATCTTAATTTAGGAAAAGTGGAGAAATTCTTCTTTAAGTGGTCTAGATTATTTGCTAATTAAGAAAACGGTGCCTATTTGTATTTATTAATGAAAAACTTCCTTGAATACTTATTTTTAATTTAACTTATATAAGAGCCGAATTTAACTTATCTAAGAGCCAATTTGTTTCATTTACACTTAAACATGACTCTTGTTGTTTAACTCTTGCAGTGTTCTTCAATAATATCGCTCTACCACCTTCAAAAACTGTATGACATGGGCATACCACATAAAACAAAAAAGAAAAGAACTTAATCAGCGATACGGACTTCTTTCTAGGCTACTTGACAGACGTTCTAAATTATCTGTGACTAATAAATTAGCTATTTACAAAGTCCTCATTAAACCACTTTGGACATATGGAATCGAACTATCGGAACAGTAAAGAAATCAAATACAAAAATTATCCAGTCATTCCAGTCAAAAGTCCTTCGGAAAATTGTAGACGCACCCTTTTACGTTTCAAACCTCACGTTACACACTGACCTTAACACTCCTTTCATCACGGCAACTGCCCCTGACCGGTTTAATAATTTTCATGACAGACTGACTCTAAATTCCAATCCAATTACTCAAGCTCTATCTACTGCCACAACTCCATATAATCCGCCCAGAAGACTGCTTAGGCGCTGGCCAAGAGACTTATTGCATTGAGCTACTTGCTGCATTATCTTTTTTTTTTTTTTTTTTTTGAGTTGTGTTATTATGTGTTATTTTACTACTGTTTTTTTTTGTTATTACTATTCTTTTTTCTTTATGCTATCATTTCTTCTCCTTGATATCATATTTGCTGAATACCGAGGTAGATGGCAAATTTATTGTGAGCCAGGAATATGTATAACTAATAAATAAATAAATTTAACTTATTAATGAGTTTACTAAATTACTCCAGATGCTAATAGTTTAAAAATAAAAGTTCTAAAATCAATCTGATTGCATACTATTTGGTTGCTATAAAAATCTATCTTTTACGGAGCTATCATTAAGAATGATATTTCCACTTTTCTACGATACATCTTCGAAAGTAAAAAAAAAAAAACCTTTTAGAAATTAAGTGAAATATTGAATAACCGCAGATTATCTGATTGCCATAATTTCTTTCTTTGCTAATCGCGGGAGTAAAATGAATTCATCTTGATTAAGCAGGACTTGAAATGAAAGTCAACTTGTATTTTTAACCAGCTCCGATATGGTTAGACATTTTATTTTTGATTGTTTTTGTGTTATTCCGAAAAAGAACTTTTCTTTGCATTTATTTATTTTTATATTGCCTACCCTACAGGGTCATTGGCAACACCTTCTAATTAAGTATAGCCTTTTAACTCTTATTGGAATGCTAATTTATTTTAACTGCCTTTTCGTTGTCTTTTTAGTTTTATGATAATTTTGGAGCTATATCCAAAGTTTCTCTGATATTTTTCAGTGTTGTGCAGTCCTCTGGACATTGCAGCTCTCACAGGTCGGAGTATGAAGTCCTCTTAGTATTGTAGGTAGGTGTGCGAGAACTCACTATGTCCGATTCTCAATTTACTTTGGCCGTCTCTTCTTTTCTGAAGGATCGATCCTTCAAATTAAAATAAAACGTTTTATAGAATTTCTAAATTTAAAGATCCTCTTAAAGTAATTCATTTCGCTTAAAGTAAAATTTAAAAAAATGATAGCTGCGCTTAAGATTGTTAATATGAGAATCAGGCAATTCAAGATAATTAGTTTTTTTTTTGTCCATCTCTATTTCGCCTTTTAGGTTTAGGATGAACGGAGATTCTCTCTGACCAGGGGAGAGGGCGGGAGATTAATGCCAGAGTTAATTAATTATATTTTAGTCCGTGGTACAAAACCCTTTTTACCAAATCATAAACATCCGGCTCAAACATCGTTCTTTAAATAGTTTCACCTCATCGTAACCTACATATATTTTATTTACGAAAATTCTCGGGATTGGGGCGTTTTGAACCTGGAGGTCGGTAAAATTTGTTTGTTTAATTAGGTACTAAAAACTCTTAAATACCCATTTACTTTCCACTTGAATCGTAAGATAACTTGAGCACAAAGTGGAAAAAAAAAGGTATCCTACAAAAATATTGATCCGTTTGGCCTATATAACCTCGTTATTTTGACAATTTGGGGGGATAGGTCACGCCAAATGGCTCAATATTTTTGAAGGCCATATTTTTTCCAGATTTTGTGTTCAAGTTATCTTATGATTCAAGTGGAAAGCAAATGGGTATTTACGAGTTTTTAGTACCTAATTAAACAAAGTTTCCCGAAGAATTTTCGGAAAAAAAAAATTTATGTTATGACGAGACGATGCTATTTACGAAGTTTCAGCCGGAGGTTAATAATTAGATAAAAAGGGTTCGTACTGGCTATTTGTAATTGAAT
The DNA here is from genome assembly GCA_928085145.1 of Nezara viridula. Taxonomy (NCBI): domain Eukaryota; kingdom Metazoa; phylum Arthropoda; class Insecta; order Hemiptera; family Pentatomidae; genus Nezara; species Nezara viridula. The sequence goes on along the minus strand of OV725080.1, from coordinate 87,171,582 downwards.
CCGATTAAAGTCCATTTAGTGCTTATTTCTCATTTATTGTAACTTTTTTTAAGTACTAAAACCTGTAAAAAAACTATATTTTAAGTACTTAAATAAATAAAATTTAAACTTTTATATCCAGAATCTTTTTACAAAAAACTTCTATGGAACTTTTTATTTTTAAACTTTGTTTTTCAAAAGTACTGTTAAAATAATTTTTTTTTTAAAGTTACATAAAAGTTTCAACACCTGTGTTAAAGAATGTTATTTCTGTTAGAATTTCAGGTAATCAAAATGGTAATACATTTTCATCACACGTCCACCGAAATATCAATTAAAATACCTCGGTGATTAGGAAACACCTACTTACAGGGTGGTAGAATTCAAATTGAAGCCGAATAAAGCTGCCTGACATTTCATCTGTTTTTCAATGAGAAGAACCCTTCCAATCTGACTCAAGCTTTAATAAACTCCGTGAAATGAGAAAAGCAAAACTGTTTGGTTAATCCTGTAGGAAAACGGTTTCAAACGCCCAGGGAAATTTATTGGGAGTCATATTAAACCGCAGAGAAGTTCTATCTATCCCCACCCCTAGATCTTCCCTCATCCTTCCCTTTGGATACTCTAGTTTAATTTACCTCAGGCGAGCTGTGACTTGAAGTTGCAATAACCTATTTCTGTGCTAATCATCTTGTTTACCTCAGTCACAAGAAAATAATATTATCTTAACAAATCCATCTTTATTATTACTTTATTGAAAGCATAAAGATGTATGGCACAAGATAATCATTCAGAATTATAATTCCTCTCCATTTAGTCCGGGAGCACGTGGCAAAACAGGTGTCATGTTTTATAGTAAGGTTTGTTCTTTTAAATTTCCCATGGGAAAAATGCTCATCGGCCTGTAGCCGCTGGAATACAAAATAGGGGCCAGATGAAGATAGATAGAGATCCTATATAGGTAGAAAACCTACATACAGACAGGGCTCATAGATATAGCTTATAGAAAACATGCATATGTATGCATTGGTCTATATAACAAACCTAGATGTATTGCCTTATATAATGATTTAAAGCTGTGTAATAACGAAAAGTAAGTTTTTCTGCATAGTATCGGAGTTTAAACGCCAACTTACTCTAGGTTTTGAATAGTTGAAGATAAGATATTAAATTAATACATATTCCTAAAGCAAATTTAATATTAATGAAATTTTTTCTGTGTAACTTTTTCGTAAAATGAAAAGATAATTGAGTCAAATAGTGATGAAAATGTGAGGCAAAAACAATTTTTTTTTCGAAGATAGTGAATTACGAGGACGGTTTTCTCGGAAACTATAGAAGATAGCGAAGGCATGAATAAAACCATTCCTGTTGCAAAATTTGCCCGTAATAATTTTACATAGAATATTATTATTGCCGGAACGCATAGTTTTACTCATATAACCGAAAGACTGGAAAGCGTTGGTAGCTTTCTATGTCTCAGAAGCCCTCTCTATATGTAAGTTTTATATGTAAGTACCTATATAGGGTATCTATCTATCTTCACCTGGCCGCCATTTTGTATTTCAACAGCCATATGCTGGCAGACTTGAATTTTTTTCTTCAGGCCAATGGAAATGGTCAATTTATAAGGACAAACCTTAGTGTGAAATAATACACATTTTTTGCTACGGGCTCCCGGACTAATTAGAGAATATTTAGGCAAAAGAATTTGGTTCAAAGTGATGGCTGAATTAAATAAATAAAGTATGTATGCGTGTTCAAACTTAAGATAGTTCTTCATATAATTAATCCGTCTGGTAACGATTTTGACTGGAATGAGGGGTCTCGAAGCCGCATGGGCATCCGTGAGTTTTTACGCGGCTTTTATAAGTGCTTCCGCTGGTATTAACTAATATTTAATTATATACATTAAGAAAATATGAAAATTTCAATTTCTGTACATAAATAGGTAAAAATAATAATAATAAAAAAATTATTGAAATTTAAAAAAATATATAGGGCTCTCCTTATTTATTATATAATATTTATTAATGCTTAACCCAAACTCGGCCTCTAACAATAATGAGGTTCACCACCTACGGTATATAATATTATTCACAAAAAAATTAGCCTATCTCAACAGGTATTTTGTTTATTTTGATTTTTAGTTTTTAGTTAAATAATTATTTTTTCATTCAACAAAAATAGAAGCTGTAATAAATAATTTTAATTTGATATACATTCATTGCTGAGAAATATTACTTTTTAATGTATTATGAAAAGTTTTTTCCTTATTATTATCTTCATATTAGTTGCAAAGATTTGTATGATATGTTAAAAGCTTTTAACATAAGATAAAAAAAAATCAAATACCGTTATTATTAAAAACAAGTATTAAAATTATACAATTTTTTTAAAAGTTTTGTTTTTAGAAACAAACGGCAGAGATATCTGCTCAATTTTTCATATTTATGATCCGAAGCCGTGAGTCCTATAGTTTTCTGATTATAAGTAAAGATAGCTATGCAATAAATATGTACGGAATATATGATTATAATTAATTTCAGTCATTGAAACGCAGTTTCACATTTTTAAATTTGCAGTTTGAAGAAATTTGTCTAGAATCCTTATGTGTTGTCCTAAAGTTTGTAAAAAAGGAGAGGAAGAAATGTTGCGAAGGTCAGTTAGTCTAGACTAGCAGTTTTTTGGCTCCTTTTTTTTCTGCAGCTAACTTGCAAATCATTGGAAAAGCCGGTAGTATGAGCGGAGAGTTTTTAAACCGCTTGTTTATAAATTACCTGGTTGACAAATTTGGCTGCATAATTGATTTTGTAAAGAATAATAAAAAGCTTTTGTTGATTGGCAAACACTTTGGATTTGTTGGAAGTATTTGAATATTGTATTTAGTTTTATAACAAATACAATTGGTATTATTTCATGGTGTATTTCAACCGTACCATGAATTCGCTGGGATATCGACATCCGACTTTTGAGTGACAGTTTCAATCACCATTGCAACTTATCTGTATTGGTTTATATTTTTGTCTTCAAGTACTAGATGAAATATTCTGTCAGTTCGCCGATGTTTTTTTATTTATATTTTTAAATACCACTCTTTCGATAACAATTTTTCTAATTGGCATTCTAATAAGTTCTTCATAACAAGAACTCGTTTGATTCTATTTTTATAGCAAAATACGAATGATCATGAAAATAAGAAAATCACAGAATGTTTCGGCGATGAATTTGAGCGGAATTGAGATTGAAATGGAACATAATGTGAAACAGTTCTGCAGGCTTTGTTTTAATTTTGTTTCGAAGTAATTTCGTCCTATATGATATATTGTGTGCCATGTATGTTCCGATTATATTGCAGTCTTTTTTTTTTGCCAACCAACGTATACCTCGGTATACGAATTTCATTTTATATTATAAACCAAACTAAATTGTAGTAAAGTGAATATTAATTATGACTTCTTAATTGTTTAAATGAATAAAAATTTTATAAATTTTCTTTACGTGCTTATGTTTGGTAGCTGAAGTTCACGAGTGTTAATTTAAAAAGAGACCATAATATGCTTGTTTGTGTATTTTTGGCTCACTCATAGGAACAAAAATGGTCTATTTTGTTTTTTTGGACCCATAAAATTTGATTTATATATTTTTTGGGAATCCTTACAATCCAAAATCCTTCATAGAATCCTCAATGCTCCCTACTTGGTCACAAATAAATTCATCCATCACAACTTCCTTAATGAACCATATGTTTCCGATTTGGCCAAATCCAGATAACTATCCTTCCATAATAAACTTCATAACTATCCGAATCCTCTTGTTTCTAACCTTGCTTCCTGTTCTATTCCTGGTAACCCTCCGAGGCGTCTGAAAAGAAGATGGCCTCAGGACCTTCTAATATAGAAAAATAATTGGAGTGCTACCAATGGGTAGTTTCTCTTCATGTTGTACATGCCATGTTATTTGTTCCATATTTACTTGTTGTTTAATACAGTTTTAAATTTCAATAATAAAAATTTAAAAAATATTTTTTGGGGAGAGTAGAAGGGATTCAGACCGAAAAATCACCTCCTCTCTTTGAATTCGCTAGTGGGTAAGGATTTGCATTAGTTGTTAAAAGGACCGATGTTCCTCATCCTTAATCTCAGTAACAACTAATGAGAAGACACAATAACATTTCCCCCAGTAGTGAATTCCAGGTGGTTTGCAGCAGGAAAATGCCGTTTTTGTCATCTAAAATTTGTTGTACATAATTACTTATAAAAACTAGATTTTGGAATTTGATTCATTGACAGTAGCGGGTCCAGGATTTAATTTTAGAGGGCAGCTCGTTTTTGTTTTGTTTAGTTTTTAATAACGATAATGACTCTGGATTAAAAAGAAAGAAACTATCTAAGGTAATGTTTGATTGGTCTTTGAAGGCCTATAAACAAAAAAAAAAATTGTAGAGATAAATGTTTAAAAGATTTTCTTGACACATGCATACATTTATTAACTGAAATTCACTCGTTATAGCTTAGGTAAAAAGAGTACATATTTTAATTATTTACCTCAGAATACCCTCATAAACAAATATAAACCGTCGAAAAAAAATCTTTTTTTTTTTGCTTCCGCCCGAAAGCTCTCACTCCGTCTGCGTTCATTGATTGGTGTTTACATAGATGGTATATTTATTAGAGTTCCTGACTTTCTTCCTTTTAAGCATCACCGAAACGGTCTATTGAATCATAGAATTTTCGAAAATATAACAATTAATTATAAAAATTAATTCAGTTGTAAATAAACTGTTTGTATAGGCATGTTAAATGCCATCAGCCAGCGCATGAGTTATCTGATACGACAGAGTCCTAGAACTAATTTGTATTCCGTATTGGAAACCCTACACTTGCCCTATGCATTTAAAGCCCCTGACCTAGTTAAGGTGGTAATATACGATCTCGATGTAGAGAAAACGGACCCGCGAACTCGATGCCTCTGTGCGAAGTAAATCCAATTAGGATTGGTACGGAGTCTTTGTGTCTAATCCAAACAGCGGGATCTGATAGTATTAGATGAAGTGTACACAGCGTATTTAGCGCATGTAAACATACAGTCCAATCTCTTTAATGATTTCTATGCATCTGTTTTGCTAATTAATTAATATTAGTAATGTTATTTTCAATGTTAATATACTCAAATTGCCTTGATTTATTATAAGAAGAAATTGTGGAAGAAATTTGATGGATTGATTTTATCCGCAAATATTTGGATGAATTAAATTGAACGTTGTATAATTTATTTTTATCGCATCTTTTAGGAAAATATAGGCCTAAAGTGTAGAATGAGATGTTCACAAAATGGGTTCTAAAATAAAGTAGTTTTCAAAAATACTTGAAATTTGTTTTCAATAATATTTGAATTTGTGAAAAGTCCGTAAAATCTTAATACTTTGAAACCGTAAAATACTGTAATACTGTAACTGTTAAATACAAACGAAATTAATAAATGTACTTTAAAAATCTATTCTTAGAACGGTAGCTTAAATAGTTCTAAAATTACTTGTATGTTTGAATTTTGACTAAAATTTATATAAGAAATTATACTGAACCCATAAGCAAAATTAATGATCTATAGTGTTGCCCAAATGCACGACCGAGACGGATCTTTATCTTGCAAACTTAGTCTTGATCATGGTCTTGGTCGTGCGCAAGAGTCTCGCAACAGTCTTGCAATTACTTATTAGCTTATTATTATAGAGATATTACTGTAATTTTTTAGATAGAAGAAACCTAACTAAGCCCGAATTAAATATTTGAGGAATTAAATGCAAAAGTATAATGGTTATACCAATTATTAACATATAGTAACTAAGATTGTTAAGTATTAGTAGTTATTTGGCTAATTTTTATTGAAAAAATCGATTTTTTGTACCAGTCCTGGTCTTGGTCTTGCAACGTGCACGATGAAATTTATTGGTTTAAAAACTAGAAAAGATTGGTAAGAATGGTATGTAAAACTGACAGCGTGTTCTGAATAATTTTTTTTTATTAATTATTATTATTAAAATTATTATATGACTAGTAGGCCCGTGCGAAAAATTCGCACAGCATATTTTTATCAAATGCTAAATTAATAAGAAAAGAAAATGATGCAAACGTATCAAAAGATAAAGAAATCAATTGTTACTTTATCGATAAATATATTCGACAAAGGAAACAAAAATTAATTTAAATCTTCATTAATGTTTGGAACCAACATGTTTACAAATTTCAATAAGCTGTATCTTTGCTAAAAATTGTCCGATTTCGATGATTTTTTTTCCATTTGTAAGGAATTTAGTAATCTTATATATAATCATGGGCATAACATAAGAGAAAAGTGTGTAGTTTTTTAGTTATTCGCAAATAAAGTTGATCAAGTCGACGAAATGAGACATGTATTCAATGGCAGTACTACATTTAAAGTAAGGTTGTGTGGATGCAAACCCTATGCCTTGCGTTATCTCGAAAATAGTACGTTTTTGGGCTTAAAAAAAAAAACGTTCCGCAGGAACTATCCAGGTCTTGCTGTACGTATCAAAATCTTCAAGATCCAATTTGTCCCGCATCGATCTACAGACCTACCACCGTTCCAGTATTGAAGCGTAGCAAAATGTTTGTATCGACTTTATTTATTTTAGAAAGAAAAACAAAAGTGGAGAATAACCCCCTCGCTAACCCCCCATGAAATTCTGAATCCAACGGTACCCCATTCATGGTATTTGAGCATGATAGGAGCTTACATTTGTTACAAAACTGATTTCGAGCCTTATTGTAATAATATATGTGGGTATGGGGATGGGGATAACGAGGTTAGTTGAATGCATTGGTTAAAATATTTCAGATACTATAAATTGGACCTATATACTGTAAGAAAGGGAAATGTTCAGCATTTTGTCTTCTTTGTAATGAGCTAATGCTTAATGAAATAAAATAAGTCAGTGAGTCAGAAAATGTAAAAATTAATAGATGAATGATTAAGAAGAAATAAAAAAAAATATGTCATTAATTCAGATAATGAATTTAAAAAATCATCTAAATTCATATTATAACTAACAAAATAAAGATAGCCTTGATTAAAAATCCAAATTAAACTAGATTTTGTTAATATTGTACTGTTGCTTTTTCAATAAATTAGACATGTATTTTTCAAAAAGTCATATGTACCCTTATAGGAATCAAAACACTCTTAAAGAATTGTTTGGTAATAGGAAACCAACGTTTATAGTGTACAAATATTTGGAAGTAATTTTTCTTTCTTCTATCGATTTACGATTTAATTTGTTGTGTACATCCGAAGTCTATAACGTATGATATATATCTGATTCGGAAACAGTTAAGTAGAAAAGAAAACACAAACATTTATTTCGAGCTTGTATTTTTTTTCCAGCTTGAATGGCATGGTGTGACCTTGCTATGTTAGTATCACGGAACTATTTCGGTTCTACTCAGAAATCTGAAAGTGAGAGTAAACGTCTAGTAGGTTTGCTTACGTTGTATCTATTCATAAAATTGATTGTTTATATTTTCACTCTATTTATTTAATTTGAATCATAATCGTTTAACATTATGGAGGTTTGTTACAACTAGCAATCGAATTCGCCCTTTGTTTAGCCTGACAAAATTGGAATAATCTCGAAAAATATGAACAATGTTTTTGGAAGTGTTATGGTGAAAGCAACTGATAGCGTTTTTAGTAGTAGGCTCTACCTTTCTCACTTCCAGCCCTATCCAGCAGATCCCGGAACGGAATGCGTTGTAATAACCTGGAATCGAACTGGAATTAAAGGACATCGATTGCTTTGTCAACTCCACTTCTGTCTGAGTCTGTTGTAATTGTCTCCTGAGCCAACAAAATCTAGGAATCTGTCAGGAATTGCTTGCTAAACGAAAATATATTAAACTAGTCCTAGTAAGCTGATTTATCAATCCAAATTCATTTACAATCCCAATGAAAAAAAAAACCACGTGTCAATCTGTGCATTGCCACAGCGTAAAAGCGACAATGAAATTTAACAACTTTAACATTATGATATAAATAAAATTATCATATTCATATTCCTTTTCTCCGTTTTACATTTTATTCTAAGATTACTATTTTAGTACTTATGTCACCTTATTTTGATTATTTTTACTTCATTAGTCCACACTTTGTAACGGTTATTATTATTTATTTCTCAGTTCTTGTTATTGTCATTATTCTACCCACTTTATTTTACTTTGATATTTTTTTTTTTTACCAACATTATTTATGTTTCTCATACCTTGTTATCTGGTTCTTTTCTTAGCCCTGATGAAGGCCTGAACTTCAGGTCGAAACGTTGGCAAATGTTAAAATAAATATTATTATTTATTTTTGCCGTTTTATTTCTGACTGATCACTCCAACCATCCTTTTCTTCATTAAATAAAATTTTTTCTTACGAGTGTGCAAGTTTATAACTTTAGGTTTTAAGTCGTAATTTGTAGAAATGATAAGTGTTGTTGGTTCACATTGATTTTATATAAACGTTAATTTGTAGTAATAATTTAAAAATATTCTGAACTATTTCTTAACCCCCCCTAATTTTTCTAGCCTTTGTATCCACTAATTTAAAAAAATAATAATTTTCCAATAATAGTAATTTTCGGATTGGGAAAACACTAGAACTTACTAATTGAGTGTGATTAAGGAATGCCGTTTAACAATTTTATGATAACAGATAAAATAATGGAAAACACTTAGTAATTACAACATTAATTTCAAAAATCTACATAATAGCATCTGATAGTCGCCTTAATTGAGCAAAACATTTTTCAACAGTATCACCTAGACGTGATTTAAGTCTTGAGTGTATATTAGAAGGAAAACCACTTGTAGCTCAATCGAAAAGCAGTTTCGGCTATACCCTCCATCTCGCTCACAATCAGTTCCCAGGCTCGTTTCCACGATTAAAACTGAATAAATCTCAGTATATAATTATACAGCTTGTTAAAAAAACGTTTAAAATTCTTCCTTCTAAGAAAGGCATATTCAAATATAAATTAAAAGGCGGATTAGTCTAATTAAATTGAATTTTAAGTACTTATATTGAAATTATCGTTTTAATGTTTAATTAGATGCTTTTCATGGTGGGAACAGCCCAAAAAAGAAGTCTGCTAAAGTATTATCAAAACCAATTGAATACCTGGGAGACAGTTGGCGCCAAGAACGATGGAATGATAAGATAATAATAATTTTTGGGATTGAGGAAACTCTGGAACGTATTAATTAAGCGGTATCATGAAATTTGGGGGCGGAGTGGCCGAGTGGGCTAACGCGTGTGCACAGCAACCTGGTAATCGAAATAAGATGAAAAAATATTACGAGTTCAAATCCTGACATCATTTGGGAATTTAATTCTGCATAATTCCTCCGCTCTCTCCCCGAAAAATAAACTCCGTGTGGTCTAAAAGGCAAGGGAGGAGAGAACAAAAAAAAAAAAAAAGTATCAAGAAATTACGTTTAACAATTGTATGGTAACCTCTTTTCTGGTCACCTCTCACAGTTCCTCTTCAGTTCCTGATGCATTGGATGAACAAGTATCATTTACCACACTGAGCCTACAGGTATGCGAACCCGTCTTCGTCCAACAGAGATTTGATCATCGATCATTCTCACCACATGTCCCACCGACCCTAGTCGAATTAGCTCAATGATGATGGTTTGTTTCGTTGTGAAGGTTCATCAGCTTTATTCTTTACCAACGCTCCTTAGATTTGTGAAGAATTCGGTCATCAAAGTTTGCAAGAGTCAGCATAAGCCTTACAATATCCATAAGTCAGCACGGGTCTGAGAGGGGTTTCTATAAAGGCACTTTCGTTGTACTATCGACATCAAGGTCTGCAAAACCTAGTATCATACCTTGTCGAACACTGGCTTGTTGAACACTGTTCCTCCTACTTGGATGTTGCATCTCCGTTCCGCTCATTTCAGGCTGTAGTTAAAGTGAAGGCTTGCCAGGCAGTCTCCCTATCTGAGTCCATTATGTGTGAATAAATTTCTCTAATTTGCCTTCTTGAACTCGAACACAGCACTTCACTTCCTTTACTGCCATGTGGACCAGACGAATTAATTTAGTTGTGATCAATAACTCTTAAATTCCCTTGTAGAACTCCTCTCTTGTGACAGGTGGTGATTCCGAATTCTCAAGATCTGTCTAGTACGATTCTTAGGTAGACCATCTGATCGTTGGTCGATTTTTCTCGCATGAACCCCGCAAGGACTATAGGCTTCCCCAGAGAGTGGAAGCCTATCGAATAGAAACCTTGAGATTTTGTAGGCATTCAAAAACAAGTATATTCTACGGTAGTAACGGTATTCAACGATATTTTCTTTTTTTATAAAGAGCATATATCTGATAGCCTGTCTGCTTTTTTAACAAAGGGATTACGAAGGTAAACAACTAGCGATGTCCCTGCACAACATTCCCATAGACATATGGCAGTATATACATGTTTATGTTTATAGATCATATATTAAAAAACTCACGTCTTGCTTCGTCTTTTCGTACTTTGATTAATTCTTATCCATACGGATAGATGGAAACTTCAGAAAGACTTAAAATAAAAAATCAAAAAAAGAATCATTACTTCCTTACAAGTTTGTCAGAGTAACATGAAAGTTGATTATGCTAATGATCATCTTAGAGCAAAACATCATTACAATAAATCTATCTCGAGTGACGCCTAGGATAGCGTTACCCATTACTAATGTATAACGAAAATAGATCATGAGGAGTTAGTGCCAGAGGCAAATTTAGAAAAAGGAAATCCTTAAACATGACATTTACCAATGAATTTATCGACTGAGAGCTCGCTATTATCATTAAGGAAGTCGCTCCATGTCCCAACCACTAGGAGCTCTGCCATTGTAAAGTCCTGCCCCTCAATATTGAATAATGAATGATCTATTGATCTCGCTGTCGGCCGTCTAAGTATACCAACAGTTGCTTATTCATTGACTGGGGCGGTCGGAACGATGTATACAAATTATATTATGTATAAATCGTAAAAGAAATTATATATATCTTACATATATAGTAAACAAATGAAATAATAAATTCTAAATAAATTTGGTAGCTCAGAGTATTTTTTCTATTATGACAAATGTTTGTATTTCAGCTACTTATACTAGAAGTGAGCAGGAAGCTGATATATTTACGTATTTTCTTCGATATGTACACGTGCAGAGACTTTCCTTATCTTCATTACGAACCTACATTACTCCTGATTTTCTGAACTGCTTGTCTGCTGAAAAGGATATCAGAATGTGAAATACGAAGACTGTAGTTTCTGTTCCGATACTTTATAAGAAAATGCGATTTTCGAGCGGAGAAAATGTTGCATAAGACAGGGGAAGGGATGGGGTACGCACCCCACGCCCTTGTGAATATTCGATACCTCAACAACCCCTTTTCAGATCAATACTATGAGGATATTCACAATCTCTCACGCAGAGTGTTAAATCGTGCTATTCGTAGAAAACTAGTCAAGTTATATACCCAGTTTAACTGATATTGTTCTAAATACAGTGTCACTGGGGCAATTTTTTAATATTTAAATTTATATATATATAATTTTTTTAAGATTTTTTTTTGTGAACCATGTCTTTATTCATTTTTCAACAAATCCTATGATTAAGCCATCATTTTGAAGATTTTTTTCTTCGGGTCCAAAAAAAAATAAACATATCCTTAAAAAGTCAGGAAAAAAAGTTAGGCGATATAAAACTAATACATATATAAAAAATAAATAAAAACGCTGCAAATTATTTCATAATGGTTTATTATTTCCAAGCCATTATAAATATAAAGTAACATTACCTTTCTAGTAACAAAGAAAGCGAAAATAAAGGTGATTCCAGTTATTGGCCGAAACATTATTTTTTTCATTATTATACATCTATAATTTGCTAAAAAAATAGCATTACTTCAGTTGTAAATTCAAAAATCAATAAATAAAACAAAGGATATAACCTTTGCAGTAGAACATATAATTGAATTGAACGATTAATTTGGGAAATTTCGTAAACTTTTAACTAACCATATACAATAGCAACAAAAAAGTGTATACTTTTTGAGTTATTCGGAAATGTAATTTTACCATCTCTCGTAATTTTTTTTCAGCTTCTTTTCGTTGAAGTATGCTATATAAATATATTAAAAGACTTTAGCCAAGTTGAAATCGGTACATTCGTTTAGGCGCTACAGTCTATATCGACACAGGTTTTTCGCCATCTTCAAAGGAAAAGGCTGATAGTAATGTAGATGTATAAGGATCACCCTCGGATGACCTCTGACTTTAAATCCAAATTTGATAAAAATCAGTCTTGTAGTTTCGGAGAAAAGATGCGGACGGCAGATGGCGAATGGATGGGGCGAGGTGGCCGAATGAGCTAAACGTGTGTACAGCACCACGAATCTCCAGGCTACCGAATAACAAATTTGAGAAAATTAAAAAGTACGTGTTCACGTCCCGGTGGCGGAGGGGATTTTAAATTCCCCGCCCTCACCCTCCGGCTCGGGAAAATCCCGTATAGCCGAAGGTGAAAGGCGAGGCAGAGAAGATCAGAAAAAAAAGATGGTGGACGGACAAACAATTTTTTATTCGTTTTTCGAATTCTACTTATCCTGAAACGTAAAACATCAAAATTTGAGGGGGGATTAAGTTTTTTAATTTTTTTGTCGATTATAAAGGTTCATTATTGAAAATAATAAACGAAAAATATATAATATGCAGTTGATTTTATCCATGATAATTTAAAAGGTACCTAAATTCTCTACAAAATAAAAGTCATTGGAATCGGACGCTTATTTCTAGACTGAATCCCCAAATCGCCTTCAACAATTAGGTCTGCACCCGAGAAAAAGTAGGAACTATTTTTGGTATGTCCACTCACGTAACCTTCCTAACGTTCAAGGTGAAATAAATAATAGCTTATACTAGTACGATAAGATTATTTGGTTTTATATGTTGTTTTTTCTCTTGTTTTTGAGTTCTATATCTTAGGACAGCTATGTTATACTATTTAAGTATCCTTATAAATAATAACTACACTATTCAAGATGTATGGATTTTGATTATTTGAAAACTGATCTCTATGATAATCAGCTCAGCATCTCAATATATGTACGTATTATTTCTCAAAAGTTTTTTTTTCTTTTTGTCAGAACGCCATATTTTCGTTAATTATTCATCAAATCCGATGGTCATATCTACATTCAGGTGCGAAAAGCAAGCTCATCTTCTGGAAAAGTCGAGAAAAAGTTCAACCAGCTCGTCGTGGATTTCTTCCTTAATCGTCAAAGTTGTGCGAACTTCAATCATATTTTTATTTTCCATCTTAAAGTAGTTTTGTTATGACTGAGAGAAAATATTGGTCTCGTTAACGCCGAACAAACAAATAGTTTAATGTTTCCAATGCATTATTTTATTGCATCCATTTTATTAGTGAAAATAATCCTATTAAGTATATATCGCTACTGTTAGTGCAAAAAATTGTGTTTTACAATTTTATTTTATTGGTGCTAAAGGTGATAATTCGTAGTATGCAACAGCTGCAGCTAAAATACTATGAAAAACAGCAGAGGAAAATAAAATATCTGAAAAGAATTAATTAGTTTTTATACTCTCCTGTAAAACACTCAATTTTACATAGGATCTTTCGCATTAAAAACAGATATATACATCTTCAATATGTACTGGGATTTTTATTTTTTAATCACGATTCATCAAATACGCGGATTAGGGAATGTGGAGCTCTTCCACATTTTAGTATTCGCTGATGAAGAAAATTCGTGGATATCAAATCAGCGAATGTTAAGGAATTACTGGATTTCCGAAAACGGCTTCTCCCGGAGAATTTATTCTCATACGAAAAATTATAGACTTTAAAATATAGATATCGTTTAGGCAATGAAAACGACGAGGAAGCTATACTGGCCTTACTTGGCAGACGTTTTTCAAATGTTTTGATTTATTATTTTAAACTGACCCATGTAATTCATTCGAGGAAAAGTAAATAAATTCCTTCCACTGATAATATAATTCGTTTCCTTATCTCCATATTATATCCCCACATGTTTACTGACTATGCAAATTATTTGGTAAACAATCATAAGTAAATTAGGAATCACGTTTGTTTATATTGTACACAGATAGTCCGGAATGGGTCACTGGACCACTTGTTACAAATCATGGTCTCCATGGTGCAGTAGCAAACTATTCATAGCCAGTTTTCGTTGGGGACGATCTGGCAGCGTTCTTCCCTCCTACTCTCCTGGGTTAATGCGTTAAAAAAAAAGGACGCATCAATTGGTCTAGATAATCCATGGATTACGGCTGCTCAGAGTCAAAAGTACACAGGCGAGGTTGATCATTCCTATGCTCAGTCGGTGTGAGTTTATTTATTCCTCCCTTTCTTAACTTTCGGCCACGCAGAATGGCATATCACAAACGCCATTCCTGCTTTATTATTAGTCTGCCATTTATTAGTCTGGCGACCTTCCATGAGCAGGTCCTCTTCTTCCCAGATAAAAGTCGATGTGAATTGTCTTGAGTAGTTTGACGGGCCTTAACCACTTCAGAGACCCGAATTAGGATAGGAGGACTCTCCGGTCGCGTGGATTTTCCAAATGGTACGATCCCCATCCAAGTACTTACCTCGCTCGATATTGCTTAACTTTGATTACCTATTGCAAACACCTCGGCCATTCCGCGCTTCAATACTATATATATTAGGTTTTTATTGCAAGTTTCCAACAAAAACAGAGCCTTAAGTTTAGTTTTTTTTTCTTTTGGCTTAGTGTGAAGTAGAAAAACTTTGGTGTCCTGATTCCTATCGCTGTAACTAGAAAATTTGTCATTTAATATTAAGGACGATGGGGTGGAAATAAGGAATTAAGGCGGTAGCTCGTTAACTAAACAATTAGGCTGATTGAAGCGGCGGCCCGGTGCCAGGATAGGCTGCCGACCCCCTCCCCCCCACTAACTCCCTTCATCCCCCCTCTGATCCTTCTATCCCGGCCTATTTACTTTCTTACGTTACTTTAATTAACTCACTCTCAGGTCTAAGACCTCGGATTATTAAAAGCTCTTATTTTAGATCCCTGGATTTTTAAAATAAGTGTGCATTTAAACCAAGCGTTAATGTATAGTGAACAGGTTTCGAAGAATTACAGTTTTTCAAACTCGAATGCAAATCCTTGCAAATTCAAGTCCTTTGATCATTTTGTTATTACATGAAAATTATAATTTCCGTAAAATTAAATATATGCCTAAATAAAATAAATATCATTCATATACGATAATTTTTTTGTTTAATAATATTAGAGTGAAAAAGATTCACTTTTGTGTCAGAAAGCATCATAGAATACCAAATGGATACTTTATACTATATGCATAAAGAATATTTATGGCTAACAAATATTACTTTGCCCTTCGCAAGAAATTAACCTCTCGCCTTCTATCTCGGCATAACAAGCTACATCTTTATAAAACACCAATCCGCCCAGTCCTATTCTATGCTTCGGAAACATGGACAACTACTGAAAAAATTGAGCTCCTAATCTTTGAGAGAAAAATTCTTCGAAGAATATTTGGAGGAGTACAGATTGATGGAAATTGGAGAAGACGGACAAATGCCGAAATTTACTCAACTTTTAATGATGATGATGTCGTTCTGAGGATGAAGCTTGGAAGATTGAGATGGGCTGGCCATGTGGCAAGCATGGAGAATGAAGTAATCCCTGACAGAACTTTCCTACGGCACAAGAAGAAAAGGGAGACCAAAACTAAGTTGGTCAGACGGTGTAGCAAGAGATTCAAGGGATGTCCAGGAAGTCAGGAGCTGGATGATGGCCGCAGAGAACTAAGATCACTGGAGGAAGCTGGTGGAGGACGTCAGCGAGTTGTAACGCCGTGATAATAATAATAAATACTACATACATTGTTATATTATTTGATTATTAGCTTTACTATAGTAATTATTCATTACTTCTTTCTTCTTTCCTCTAACTAAATAAAATCGAACGAGCCGTTTTTGAAATGTAATATCATGAAAGAAATAATGTTTGCGCATGCGTTCGCGAAAGTAGTGGATGAGATTGATATGGGAATATCTACGTACTGTCGTATATAAAAATGTCATAAAAAACAGATCGGTATTAGGCGTTATCTCGTGTCACAAAGACTGAATATAATCAAAGTCTGAACCTGTTTTGTTCTACTTGAATACAATTTTCGAATCTGAGGATACATATTTTTAAATCTTCCGTATGAAAAGTAAGCTTTCCTGCCTTCATCGATAAGGACGTTAAATTTTGTCATCTTTAATCAAAGTGAGTCAACAAAAACAGTGATATCAGGTTGTCAAAAAATAATTGAGAAAGACGTTATTTTATCAACGAATAACTTACAAAACAAATGGTTCTCACAGGCATAAACATGATGAACATTACCAATTATCTGTTGACGTATCAAATTGCTTTCTTGGAACATTGTATCATAGGTCTGAACTAGATAAACATTTAATGTAGGCTTAACGATTACATCATTGTACCTAAACTTCTTACTTTCTTATAGTCTGTTCTAATTGAGAGGCCTGACAAGAAGGGTATCGTTTTTTTAGCCCTGATGAAGACCTAGTACGCAGGTCAAAACGTTAGCAAACACAGTAAATTACTATAGTATTATATATTGACCGCACCCCTGACCAACTTTGCCTCAATTATGACTACGGTCAATCATCTCCATTAGAAAACTAATAACATTTTTATTCAAGAATGATTAATATTTTAAACGACTAGATACAGAACTAACTTTAATTCGTCTATAACATTTAATCTTCTAAAATCAAATTAAGATAATTAGGCCGGCCGCAAATTGAGCGCAGAGTAGGCGCTGCTCAGGAGCAACATAGGTGTAACAGAGGGGCGACAGAGAGCCCAATTCTGAGACGTCCCAACTCAGTATGCGCCTATTTCGGATCAAAGCTGGCAAGTTATTTAAATAAGTATTTATTTAGATCTTCGAATAAATACTTTTATTTGAATATTTAACTTCACTAAGTGAGAGTATATAAATAATTTTAATTGTATTTGTCGTTTAACAAATAATATTATTTAGAAGAAAATCCTAAGTAACAGTAAAATTATTTCATGTACTATAAGATCAACTACATCATTAATAAGAAAAATATTTTTTTTCATTTAAAATTTCTTCCGCATTTCGATCCATGTTGCGGCATTCGAGGACAGTCTCTCGCCTATCGTTTTGTAATTGATTAATTTCAACTTTTCGGATTTATTCTATTTAGGGGTCTGTTATTATGTTATTGGAAGCGTAGTTTTAAAAAAAAATATCGATTTTAAGATGACTTTCTCATGTACCAATTCATTATTCATTAATTTCAACTTTTAGGGGTTTGTTATGTTATCGCCTTAGTTTTTGAAATAATTATCGATTTTATGAGTATTCCATCCTTATGTATTGTGTTAGTTGTTTATTATAAATTATTTTAAGTCGGCGGGTTGTGTTAATAATTTATTATTCTTCTGTTCATTATATTATAAATTATTGTAAAAAAAAATTATTATTCATTATTTTATATATCTTATCAATTTTATTTGTATTATATCATAACTTAGAATTTGTTTTATTTCTACTTTTTAAGTATTATTAGTATTAGGGCAATATGCTACCGGCGTATTTCTGGATGTTGCCCAGGCATTTGATAAAGTCTGGCACCAGGGACTTCTCTCCAAACTCAAAACTATACTGCCTAATACATATTATCTCATTCTCCAATCTTTCCTTTTCGACAGATTCTTCTCTGTCCGACAGGGTTTAGAAATTTCCTCAATTCGACCAGTATCAGCAGGGGTACCTCAAGGATCAATATTGGCACCTTTACTCTACATTGTCTATACTCATGACATGCCTACCAACTCTGAAACATTGACTGCTACTTACGCTGACGATACAACAATTTTAACAAAACACTATATAACAAAAACACAAAACACCTCAGACTAGCCTCATTAAATTTACAAAATCATTTACTAAATTTACAAAATTGGTATTCACTCTGGAAAATTAGATTAAATCATAACAAATCACAACACATAACATTTTCGCTTCGACGAGAAACATGCCCACCAGTTTATATCAGCAACAATCCAATTCCTCAGACGGACAGTATACGCTACCTCGGACTAATATTTGACAGAAGGATGACCTGGGGCCCACACGTCAAAATGAAAAGAAAGAGTTTGAACAAGCGACTGAAAATACTGTACTCACTGTTTTCTAAATCAAAATTGAAAATTAGACAAAAACTAAATACATAAACTTACCTGCTCAAACCCATTTGGACATACGCCTCACAGATTTACGGTTCAGCAAAAAAGACTCACTTACAAAAACTACAATCCTTTCAATCTAAAATTTTAAGACTAATAACTGCAGCTCCCTGATATGTCAACAATAAGACTTTACTTACCGACCTAAGACAACCAACCATTGACCAGCACATACGTACTCTTTACTCCCGATTTCATCTAAAACTACACGGACATCACAATGGACTTATCAAAGACATGGCCACGGCTGAAATGCTCATCAGGAGGCGACTGAAAAGGAGCTGGATGAGAGATCTCCTTTCCTGATTTTAGGATGTAAACAGGCCAGGGAAGAGGTGCTGCTGGGCTCCATTCTTCGTCATGCCTATCATGTAATTTTCAATTTAAACAGCAAATCTGCTAATTGTCACTACCATGACAGGTGCGGATGAAGATGTAAAGACAAAAAAAAAAAAAAAAAGTATTATTAGTAATTGTTGCATTAAAACATCTCTCTTTTGAATTTCATAATGTTACAAAATAGATGTTAAAAATATCTTCAATTTCAATTTTTAATAATTTGATAGTTTCATTTAATTTAATATTAGTAACAAGAGATCTTTTGATTTTCATGATGTTACAAAATAAATGTTGAAAATATCTTCAATTTCAATTTTTAATAATTTGATAGTTTCATTTAATTTAATATTAGTAATAAGAGATCTTTTTATTTTCATAATGTTATAAAATAGATGTTAAAAATATCTTCAACTTCAATTTTTAATAATTTGTTAGTTTCATTTAATTTAGTATTAGTAATAAGAGATCTTTTGATTTTCATGATGTTACAAAATAAATGTTGAAAATATCTTCAATTTCAATTTTTAATAATTTGATAGTTTCATTTAATTTAATATTATTAATAAGAGATCTTTTTATTTTCATAATGTTACAAAATAGATGTTAAAAATATCTTCAATTTCAATTTTTAATAATTTGATATTTTCATTTAATTTAATATTAGTAATAAGAGATCTTTTTATTTTCATAATGTTATAAAATAGATGTTAAAAATATCTTCAATTTCAATTTTTAATAATTTGTTAGTTTCATTTAATTTAGTATTAGTAATAAGAGATCTTTTGATTTTCATGATGTTACAAAATAAATGTTGAAAATATCTTCAATTTCAATTTTTAATAATTTGATAGTTTCATTTAATTTAATATTAGTAATAAGAGATCTTTTTATTTTCATAATGTTACAAAATAGATGTTAAAAATATCTTCAACTTCAATTTTTAATAATTTGTTAGTTTCATTTAATTTAGTATTAGTAATAAGAGATCTTTTGATTTTCATGATGTTACAAAATAAATGTTGAAAATATCTTCAATTTCAATTTTTAATAATTTGATAGTTTCATTTAATTTAATATTATTAATAAGAGATCTTTTTATTTTCATAATGTTACAAAATAGATGTTAAAAATATCTTCAATTTCAATTTTTAATAATTTGATATTTTCATTTAATTTAATATTAGTAATAAGAGATCTTTTTATTTTCATAATGTTATAAAATAAATGTTGAAAATATCTTCAATTTCAATTTTTAATAATTTGATAGTTTCATTTAATTTAATATTAGTAATAAGAGATCTTTTTATTTTCATAATGTTACAAAATAGATGTTGAAAATATCTTCAATTTCAATTTTTAATAATTTGATAGTTTCATTTAATTTAATATTAGTAATAAGAGATTGTTATATTCATGCACAGTCATATAAGAGACCAAATCCTGTTCTCAAGACAATACAATTATAAATAAGCACATAATCGACATCTATTATAATAATTTGTGTAACAGTTCAGGCTAGTCATACTAAGTGTAATTGTTGTTTTTATTAATATTTTTAAGTATGGCCGAGCTAGTAAAAATAATATAAAATATTAGGTGAAATAAAAAAGAAAAAGTGTAAGTAATTTTGTTAGCAGTTAATTTTAACATTAACATGAACAAATAATACCTACATCATTTTTCGACTAATTTTTATTTAAGTACTAAATAAATAATAAATGTTTTTGTTATTACTGAGAAATTTGAGTTATCGGTTATTTTTCATCCTTATTTTTTATGATATTGATGTCAAATAATAATAAACACCATAAGACAAGATGTATAATTCCATCAGTCCCCGCGGAATTTTCAATCCCTTGTAACCCCATCTTCATTCAAATTTTTCTATTTTTCATTCGTTTCTCATCTTAAATTGCGTCAATAGGTGAATCAATTAAAGCTGTTTCATCAGTTTTTTAACTATTTGGAGAAAATCTAAAAGGAAAACGTGGTTGAATGGTTTTCCTACTTTTCATTTCAGAATATTTGAGGAAAGGAACACGAGCTAGAGAAGGTAAGATCAGAGGACGTAGAAAACTGTGTTGTGAACACAGCAGGTCATAGACACAACAGAGCACCTTTCACGGCCCTGCCTGCTCTGGGACGGCTCTGAACTGAGGCCTCTGTTGGACCTCTGTTGCCCCTCTGCTATGTCTTCCCTGCGTTCACTTTGAGGCCAGTTGAGTTTCTTTTTATCAAAAAGTTTTGAGGTTTCTCTCCCTTTTTTTTTTTAAATAAGACTGAAGCATTGTATATTTTTTCTTCGTCGGTTCGGACTCGAGGTTAAGTAACGGTATCCACGTCTATCGGAACTTACTTAGCTAGATTCAATTTGTGAAGACGGCTCTGAACTAGGTACTATGTCTCCCCTCTGTTACACCTCTGCTGCCCCTGTTCTGCGCCTGCCCTGCGCTCAATTTGCCTAAATTGGCCGACCTTAACATAATGATTAATGGATGCAAAAATTAACCATGGATTATTTTTTTGAAAAAAAAAAATAGTATCCATTAATACCAAAACTGGTAAGTAACTGAACAATTCCGTCTTTTATTTGATCATTATTATTTATTAATTATTTACATACTCCATTGCCTTTCGGCAATACAGATTAGTTCGGCAAGAGGAGTTCAAAATTTATGTATGATTTCCCAGGCAGCCAACGGTTCTTTTGGCTGGTACGGAACTTCAAAATCAGAAATCAATATACCGTATCACCCCTAACAACTACTCTCAAATCCCCCACCCTTGTTAAAGCTCTCGTTTATTTTCCACTCCAGGATCCATCTCACCAGTAACGTAGGTTCTCAAGCGTATGATAACTTGACAACAACAAAATGACCATTCCATAAATTTTGATATTTTTAAAAGAAATTCATGATATAAATGATTTACAGAGAGCATCATCGAGACATGAAAAACTCGTTTCAATGCTTTGAATTTAAATGATTTTTTTTTTCATTTAAATTCAAAGCATTGAACAATATTACATATATTTCATTATTTTAAAATAAAAACTGTTAGAGCATTGTTAATCCTATAAGTTTATTAGTTAAAATACCTTTTCTCTTTATAAACCGAATAAAGGAGAAAGAATATTTTAACTTGATTTCAGGTAGTTTGTTATACAGCGGTCCATGGACAAAAACAAGGGAAAAAATATCTGGTGTGTCCACTCACACGACTTTCCTTCCTATTTCAGAAAAGTTTTTATATCTTAACATATGTCCATCAAGAAAAAAAAAAGAATTGAACTGGATTTATTTTCCTGAAAATTGATCAAAGAAAAGATTTGAGTACGATTTATTTGATAAACTAAAGCAATGTAAATCGGCTTAAGGTAGATCAGTGTAAAAATTTTAATACTCACTAATATTGCTGATCAAAAACTTTTTGCCATACCTTAGTATTGTCAAACAATAATTTCTGATGAGTAAATAGTAGAGGAAATAGTGAAGATTGTATGATGCGGCCAAAAGATTTTCTTACTTTCACTTAGTCATCTTTATTCTCTCATTCACCCCTTTCTGATACCAGTATATGAACCCGTAATCTTACATTGGAAATTGAATAGCTTTAACTTCCGTAATAGTTGTCCAAAATGAACGATTTTTATATGGCTTTGTAGGGAATTTCATTACCTTTCAAACGACAGGCCAAGCGGGGTTTTTTCCCCTGACAGACAGACAGACCAATGGCTAAAAATGTGTTTTTTCGGACTCAGGGGCTCTGAAACGTGTAGGTCGAAAACCGCATATCTGAAATTTGACCCGATTGCAATACTTTCCTTGCCTAGTATAGGTAGGAAAGTAATAAGTTAATAAATGTGTAAAAAAAATAGAATAAGCTGTATCATCGCTAATACTGGTTCTATTCCGATGATTTTTTTTTTTATTTTGTTGCTAATTTAATTACCTTTTAAATGTTTTGTCATAAATTTTACCGTATAATATATACTTAGGCAGTTAGGCCCCGTAACATTTTTCTTTTCTTTACAATTTTTTTTCCTGATTTTTTTCGGGACTTTAGTCTATGTACGAAAATTGAAAGGGCAATGATTAGAACATTATAGGAAAGTTTCATCAAAATCGTTAGAGTCTATAGAAAAGAAGGTTCTTCATTTATTGCGCGCAAGCTATTGCGCATGGAGCACCGAATTTCTGTTGCAGGCATCGGTAGTGCAGGCAAAACCGTACAAAATAAAAAAAGAAGCTACAAAATCGGTTTAGTAGTTCCGGAGAAAATCTTGGCACAAACAGACAGACGGACGACTGGCTAAAAATGAGTTTTTCGGACACAGGGGACTCTAAAACGTATAGATCTGTCGAAAACCACATGTCAGCGATTTTACCCGATTGCAATACTTTTCTTACCTAGTATTGGCAGGAAAGTAAAAATACAAGATACTTTAAAATATATTTACTCTAGCATCAATACTTGTGAATAATTGGTTATATTATTATTATGAGTAATAGACAGGCAAGACGCAGTTAATTGTTGTGACTTTTATTGTGGCTGTATTCCAGAAGGGTCTCCCGATCACAAGAACAATACCACTTGAAAAACTAGTTGACATCAGCCGGATTCGAACCCGCGACCTTGAGCTTAGCAGTCCAATGCCTAACTCACTGAGCTACATTATCTTCAATAAATATTTGAAAAAAATTAATAACTTCCATAAATATTCAGAGAACATTTATAATTGAAAAAAGGAGAATAAACATTTTTGTATTTGTTGGATGTTTTTCGCAAAGAATATTATGAGTGAGCTTATATGAAGATTCAATAAAAGATTTAATGTTAAAAAAGAGTTTTATGTTAAGTGCAACTTGGAATTGAAACACTGATATACTATACTGAGCAGCGAAAAATCAAAACTTTAAAATTTTAGAAAGGACACAATTGTTGAAGGAATTTTGAATTGTTAATGACTTTAAAAATCAAGGTTTAAGCAAAGTATGAACTGCTTCATGACTATCTACATGGTCACAGTATGTCTATGGCTGCCCGAAAACAACGCAAATAAACATGAATTCGTTGTTTTGATAATAAATAGAGATACCACCTGACAAAGGAAATCCCGTTCATTTATCTGGCCAACTTTATTCGCTATAGCTATAATTCAGAAGCACAAAAACCAGAAAACGAAATAAAATTCAATGAATACCCCAATATTTCAGCAGAGATATGATGTCATATTTCTCCAGACGTGCCCCTCCTTTTGAATCATGGGCTATCCCAAACGGTGGGTTGAATTTTCTGGGACAGGTAAATTATACATCTTGGCCATGCATGGACATCCATTGAATCCGTGAGCGGTATCTCAAAGATCTTACTGCCTCATCTGTCACTCTGGTCCCCTGCAAAAGAATGTTTTTCCTCTATTTTCTCTAATAATTTTTATAAAGATTCCGACAAATAAGGAAGGAAGTGGATTCCGTTGACGAACGCAGTTATCGATTTTTTCTCTAATTCTCTCTAGTAATTGGTTTCAGGAATGTTTAATCATCTTGAGACATTCTGAATCGACCAAGAACCAAGGATAATACGAGGAAAATGGCTAATTTTTTTTTTTTTTTGCTATTCTTATGCGACTCGGTACCCAGAAAAGACATTCTGCTTTTCCTAATGTTTCGAGCATGTTTATATATGTATGAATTTTTAGGATAGTTGGGTGTTTCGGATATATTCTATTTATATTCTTTAGGGAACTTAATGAGTCCGTTATTATTGCAACAGCTTTGGAGGATATTGACATGGAGAAGTGGAGGAATTTTAGTTTGTATTATAAAAGTCTTACAAAATACCTAACACTTATACACATACAGAATGTGCGGAATATAGTCTCATTTTGTAATGGGAACATAAACGATTCCAGAAATGGCGGATAGGTGAAAACATATCCCTGTAGCACTACCATTGAAAAAAAAACAATATTCACAGGCGCCATTTTGCATTCCAGCGACTACAAGATGGCAGACGTTCGTTTTTGTTTTTTTAGGTCTGTGGACATGGTCAAATATTTGACCAAAGTTTAGTATGAAATAGATCATCTTTTCTTGCCAGTCTCACGGACTATCTTGTGTCTGCATTCTGAATTAGCATCCTTATTTACTATTCGTTTGTGTGGTTGTTTGCCCTCAAGGTGAACACCTGTACAAATAAATTAATTGTTGACTTATAATTCAATAATTAAACAAACAAAACGTGTTAATGACGCGTTTTGTTGAAGCGATTTCACTGTTCTGTAACTGCCTATATATCCTCTCATTGTTTAAAAATCTCTGTATCCCTTCATTCTACAGTAACTGAGCTTCAGTTTCCTATTTCATATCGCTTTTGTGCTTCCACTTCACCGACCTCTAACTGATCAATAATCGCTGGTTTTTAGATTGTCATGGTCCGTGTAGCCAATTCAAGCTTTTTTTTCTCCTGACTTAGTGTCGGTTGTTTTTCTATGGTTTTTTTTTATATTCCGGAAGAATGTGTGATTTCCTCAATAACTGTTTCAATTCCGCCTGAAGAAGTTTCGTCGATTTGAATAGTTAAAATTGACTTGAAACTTTGTTAAAGATTCTTGTTACGAGAATTCCATATATTTCTTAATGGACATTTCACAATTATTTTAATCGAAAATAGCTTCCTTTTAGACTGAATGATAAAAAAAAAAAAAAAAAAAAAAAAATTATTTCGAATTTTTTAAGATTTCACCAAAAAGTAGATGGGAGGAATGTGTTAAGTTTGTTGTATTGTTTGTTGGCAAGGGCTGATAGTATTTTGGTAGATGGGAAGAATGTGTTAAGTTTGTTGTTTTTTGCAAGGACTGTTAGTATTTTGGACTATTATTATTTTACTATTAAATCGTATTTTGGAAAATTATTATTAAACTTGTTATTTACTATGTGTCCTGGAAATGAATGTATATATTTCGTGGAGGTATATAGTTGCGAAAGGTATATATTTTATGGCAAGTTAGTAACAGGCGTTCATGAATGTTTATCTCACTGACTCATAAGAACTTTAGAAGAAATATTTTGGATATGTTAAAAGTTTTGGTTTTTCATACGACGATAACGATAATAACTGATTTATGAAGGCTACGGAACTATGTAGTAATAACTACCAAGCATTAAATAATATAAAACCTATCCAATCTATTTTCATGACAATTGTTGACAGATCAATTTTGCTTTTAAATATATAAATTTAAATTTTTTAACTTTTTGTTAAAAGTTCTAAAATATATAAAATAAACTAATAAAATATTGTTATTGTTTTATTATATGGATTTAATCGATCGTTTGATTGAGAGTTTAACCAAACATACAGTGTTTCAATAACAATAGAACATCTCGAACCAGTTGCAAATAATAATAATTTTTTAAAATCATAATTTTATTAAAGACACATCGTTTTATAATTGAGTTATATATATATTCTGTCGCATGGACAATAATTATATTAAAGTAAAACTACATTCACACGATATTCGCAAAAAATATAAAATAAACAAAAGCAAAATAACCAATAAATAATAATCAAAAAGTATATGCAATAAATGAAAATGAAATAAATTAAAATATAAGTAAAAAAAAAATAAGTCTTTTAATTAGAATTATGTATTTGAATTCAAAGATAAATTAGTCACGTATTTAGTATCCTTCTTCTTTGCTAAAAATACGTAGATTTATAGTTTCTGCTGGCCATCTTTTTGCTCGATGTAATCAAACGCCTTCTAAATATACATTTGCGAGTAGAGGTGCAGATTCATAAATTGGCTTGATGGTCTAGACGTTCTGGCAAAGAAGCACGGATATAAGTTTCCTTAAATCAGATAAAATAATTCTTTCAGAACACAAGGTTCAATGTCAAGACCTCAAATACATTTCTAAAAATATTAAAAATACTCTGAAATTAATACCACATGTTGATGAACGTGTATTTTCTTTGATTAGATATTCTTTCCTTGTTTCACTCCATTGATTTTCGATTTTATATGGATTACTCTATTTATAAATATAAAGTAAAATGATATATAATATTTTTTCTTGTTTTTATTTAGATATTTAGAAATTATTTATATGTAAATTTCCATAAACTAAACAGGAAGAAATTAAAATAACATCTTGATATGATGAAACTAATATAAACATTAATAATTGATAAGCAATAAACTGAAAGCATAAAAAATATATGGTACGAAAAATCTATGGAAATGGACTTGTTATAGAAGTATGGTACGACAGTAAATAATAACGTGAATTATTCACGTTCGGAGCTGGTTTTAGGTTTCAAGCAATGAAGTGGTAGGAAATTTATTTTCTGATATATCGACAGTGGGGTTGGTAGATTATAGCCCGGAAACCTCCAGCTTCGATAAAATAGCTACTTTACCCTTTATTAGATTGAAGGGAAAACGTGGTGTTTGGTTGTGGATGACTACATCACCTGAATTAACTTTCTGTTCTTATTGAGTAATGAATAGAAAACCATACCACAAGATTCTCAAATAGAATTAAATAATTAACAAGTCGATGTTTCGCCAATTGAGGTATTATCAGTATCAATGTAAACAACAATTATCATATTTGATTTCAGAGGAGAGAGAAATACTTTATTAAAAGTAATGCTGCCCTACTACATAGGGTTGCTTCGTACACAGCATACTTATCAATCCACACAGACATTAATTTTTTATTTTTATTTTACTTTTTTTTTCTATTTTATATATATATATATATATATATATATATATATATATATATATATATATATATATATGACATAATTTTCCTTTCTTTCTTTTTTTTTTCTCCCCTTTCATAACACTTACAAGTTATCAACAATAAAACCATATTAAACAATATACATAGCACAATAAACATTTTCCCAAAACAAAAAAAAAAAAAAAAAAAATTTCCCTGTTTCTCTCTTTAAATTCTCAAACTCCAGGAACTCATTACAACATCGCACGCATATATAACACAGCAATTCCTCGAATGTAGATAAAAATATAAGACGATTGTGGACAAATTTAAAATTTAATAAACAATTAATACCAAACGTCTAAATAAGGGAAAAGTAATAAAGAAACTGAGATACTTTAGACACAGTTCATGATATGACTTTATTTATTTTTATTGGATTGTTGATGTGATGTATTTTTTCTGCAATAATGATAGCCGATCTAGATTTAGGAAGGCTGTACCATTGACTGGTTATTTATTTAATACTTTTTGAGAAAGTAGAGACTTACTTTTTTTTTGGAATATTTTATAATGTAATTCAGTGCAGAAATTTCAGGTTACAAATAATATATAATGCTGATGCATTCTGTGTTAATTACTGCTACGTTCCAATCCTGATGGATTGTAATTTAATTTATTTATATTAATCTTAAATAGGAATTAGTGTTCGTGATTAATGAATAAATATTATTAGAATTGCGTATTTTAATTTTATATTTAATGTACTTATTCTGGGTTACCACAGAGGATTATATATATATATATATATATATATATATATATATACCACAGAGGATTATATATATATATATATATATATATATATATGATGAGAAAATGATGAATATATATATATATATATATATATATATATATATATACACATACATCATGTTATTTTTATATAAACGAATCTTTCTTCTAACATTAAAGAATTAGGACTTGGCACAGGTGTCTTCCGGGTAGCCTCCTAACCTCTTAAAGAATTCATAGCCATGGCAGACAACTAGGCGGCGCTCTATTTGTTTTTATTATTCTCAAAAAAAGTCTATTCCTTTTGGTATAATATCTCAAAAACAATTATCTAATGTAGATTAATAAAATTGAATGCGTGTGTAATTTGAGAATTACTGAATAGCAATGTTCCTTACTGAAGGACATCTTTTCCAATATTACACTGATCGAACGTAGGATAGTATAATAGTGATGTTAATTTTTGTTTATATCGGTTGTTCCTACTTATAGTAGAATATCATATTCAGTGGCGGACTTAGACATTGGGCGCCCCCGGGCTATGACGTCACCCTCCTCCCTAAAAAATTAAATTTATTTCTTAAGCTGTTTTATATTATGTAATATTTCAATTTTATTTCATTCAATATTTCTCTAATATAGTGACTTTATAGGCAGGCTAAAGGTAATTATTTTAATAGGTTTGTATATATTTTTCAATTTTAACAAGTGGCGAACATCCTTTAAGATTGGTCGGCGCCCCCAACATGGGCCCTAAGGCTGGCACTGATTATATTTCTTAGAAACGTTTGTAAAAATTAGTTTATATGATCAAATTAACAGTCTGAAATTTCCAAAATTTCTCAAAGAATCCATTGCTATCCTTGAACATTTCCTAAGATACCGTGGATTCTATACCCATTACAACTGTTAGCTCCTGTTCCTCTCATTTCCTCTTGCTTTAATTATGGTTGATTTTTATTAGGTAATATGATACGAGACTTATCATTGTTTCATTACATTCTTCTTCCAAGTTGTCTCGGTCTCCTTTGGTTTACCGATCTTTTCCGACCCTTTTCAACCAAAAAGCTGCCTTATACTATTGATTTGTTGAACCCTTATTGTTCTGTCTGCTAATCTCTTCTTCCTTTTCTTAGAACTAATTTCTTTAATAAATTCTTTGTCATGCGTGCTTAGACTTGTTTTGGAATTCTTTACTCATTTCCATAAGCAAAACCTCACCCTTAACTTCTATTATTACACCAATATTTCTCTATCTCATCTACAATAAATCTTCATGAATAGTAATGTATGAATAGATTTCTTTTTGTATAAAAAACGTTCCCTGTCTGCCATCTTACTTTTATCCCACTTTCATTATTTTTATTTCTTACTACAGCAAATATGAATGCATACAGACTTGTATTTATATATTATTTCGTTATTTTCATTTATTTAATTATGATTATGTTTTATTCAAATTTTATTATTATATCATTTCATTGGCTTTCATTTAGACCGAAGACTAACTTGGAATCCGCATACTAGACTCAAAAGACAAGAACTCAACTGACGATACGGCCAACTATACCGACTACGAAGCAGAAAATCTAAACTTTCCATTGAAAACAAGCTACTGATCTACAAGACAATACTGAAACCTATTTGGACTTACGGACTAGAACTGTGGGGATCAGCAAAATTTTCTAACATCAAGCGCCTTCCAGTCTAAAGTCCTTCGAACAATAGTCGATGTTCCTTTCTATGTATCCAACAAAACCCTACATCATGACCTCAACATCTCATTTGTCCTAGACCTTATCCCAGAAAATTTTTCCAAATTTCACCAGATCCTTACTTACCACCCAAATCCTCTTGCACAATCCCTATCAAGCATCTATCATCCCTATAATCCTCCAAGAAGGTTGAAACGGCAGTGGCCTCTTGACCTTTTGTAGATTGTATAAATTGGAGTTCTGGCAATGGCCAGATTCTTCACTCAAGACATGTGTGTATGTGGCTAAAGTGCTCTCGACCAATCTCCGCTGGCTTTAGTACCAGTGACGCGGTTGGGAGAGTAGCGCAGGGTTTTCCTGGAGTTCCCTCGCCTGATTGTATATAGGTATGCATGTGTTTTTTTTTTCTTCTTAGTTTTAATTTTCTTATTTTTTAGGTTATTTTATTTTATTGTCTATTGTATATACTTTTGATTATTATTTTGTTCTATTTATTTATTTTTTTTTGTACATATGGTGTGAATGTCATCCTACCTCACTATAACCAATGTCCAACAGACAGATTATTATAATACTCAATAAAGAAAAAAAAAATCATATCATTTCATAATTTTATTATCTATTTATTTCATGTCATTCATTTTTTATCGGACAAGTATAACTGGAAATGTAAATTTCTATAATTTGAAGCACCAAAATAAAATCTAATTTCTTACTTTCTTCAATTTTTTTTATTATTATTATTTTTTTTTAAACTTTTATTATGATATTTACAACTGTATTAGTATGAATACATCAAGTAAATGTATACATCAAGTACAGTACATGTGATTAGAAATATTATCACATGAAACACACTTGTTGAGAAACTACCCATTGGTAGCACTCTATTTATTATTTTTTAAAAATGTATTTATAGAATATTACAACATTCTGTCACTTGGACATTAGTTATAGTGAGGTAAGATCACATTCACATTATATGTACAAAAAAATGTAAAATAAACAGAAGCAAAATAACAAATAAATAATAACAAAAAAAATAAATACAACAAATAAAATAAAATTTCTTAACCATAAGGAAATTTAAAAA
Organism: Nezara viridula; assembly: GCA_928085145.1. Lineage (NCBI taxonomy): Eukaryota > Metazoa > Arthropoda > Insecta > Hemiptera > Pentatomidae > Nezara > Nezara viridula. The sequence continues at coordinate 87,140,527 of OV725080.1, read as the reverse complement.
ATCAAAAAACACACATATACCCTATAACTTTCTTCAATAATGAGTAAATGTCTATAAATCAATGTAAACTAAATATGTTGATGTTAGTCGGAATAAAGTGTTGAGTAAACGGCACCTACAACTGTATGTGTGTATCTAAGTAAGTAGGAATTACTTGTTTAATCCTTTAATATGTCAAAATAAAATTATGAGAAATATATTGTAGCGGCCGTTTAATACGAATTTCCGCTCTCATTTCACTTTTAATGGATTCAGAGGTTTAGAGGTGTTGATAAGATTATTTATACCGCCTTGTCAAACACCCGGAGTTGGTCCCATTCATCTTGTAGGAGTTATTTCAGAATCATTTCTAAATCCATTCGCTGTAGTCACGAGGCAAGAAGGATGGTCCTCATTGACTTGCACAACCTCTGTGGCCAACTGGGCTATTTTTAAATTGTTTACGTTTAATTTCGATGTTAAAAAAAAAAAAGAATCAAATTTGTATTTTCATGTCAGCTGAAGCGATACGTTTATACTTGTCAAGCGTCAAACAGTTGTATAACATGTGCACCTGATAATATACTAAAGTAAATATAACTTCTTAAAATTTAGAACACATGTGAAACTTGATACTACCATCAAATCTTTATTTTTTAACCATATTTCCAAAATTACTCAAAAAATCCATTGCTATAATTGAACATTTTCTAAGATACCGTGGATTCTATACCCCTTACAACCTGTTATAGTCCAGTCAATAAATGATTATAGAAGGAAATGGCAGCGACAAAATTTTTAACTTTGGGACATTGTTTGGACTAGTAAGGAATTAAGCATGCTAAAAGTCCCCACTTCTAGGTGGTGAGCCAGATGTGGTGGGGAGTGGAGGTATCTTTTTTTGGGTTTTCGCTTATATCAGGAAAACTATCCATCGCAACGACAAAGACGTTCTATACAAACTTAAAGCTGATAAAATTTTCTATGTGATTTGTAATATACATGTTTTTGTTATCTCGCTTAGTTCCAGAGATACCCGTCCTCTTATATATACATACATAGAGATTTAGATACATATATAGAGTTAGAGCAATATAATAATAACGAATATTATAAAAATCATTTTTTCTGCAAATTATATTGAGTTATGATTGATCTAACTTGATCTAAACCGTTGGAGATAAACTAGTAAAATAATATATATTCTTCAAGAAAATGTGATTATTAAAATATTTTTTTCCCCATGACGTAATCATAAAACGAAGCAATCAAAAGTTAGCTTGATAAATACAGTAAAAAACATGAAGTAAAAAAAAATTCTTTTCCACATTAGGACGGAAATCTCGGAAATTAAGTAAGATAGCGAAAAAGATATACAATTAATCATATTGCAAATTTTATCAGCTTTAATTTTGTCGATGCGATGGATAGTTTTCCTGATATAAGCGAAAACCCGAATAAAGTGACCTACTAGACCATCCCTTCCTCCCCTCCCCCACATCTAGTATGTTTACCTCCTTACTAGTCCAAATAATGTCCCAAAGTAAAAAATTGTGCCGCCGCCATTTCCTTTTCTACCCCCATTTCGAACATTCATTGACTGGACTATTAACTCCTCTCATTTTCCCTCTCTTTCATTATGGTTGCTTTATATTAGGTGGTATGATACGAAACTTGTCATTGTTTCATTGCATTCTTCTTCCGAGTTTCCTCGGTCTCTTTTAGTATACCAACCTTTTCCGAAAACTGTCTTATACTATTGATTTGTTTGAACCCTTCTTCTGTCTGGTAATTTCTTATTCCTTCTCTTGGAATTAATTTCTTTAATAAATTCTTTGTTATGCGTGGTTTGATAAAATTTATTAATTATAGTATTTTTAATTACTCATATCTCGGTTTATATATTTGACATCCTAGCTCACCTATTGCCCCGCCCCTATCATACCAGGCGATCTAAAATGGTCATGTTTAATAAATTAATATATCTATCAAACATTGTTATATTTTAAGATTTTACTTATTCTGAAGATACTTCTCAACACATATAGCTAATCATGGCATTACCCCATGAAATCTATTATATCTGGGTTATTGGGTATCCCGGATGTTTGCGTTCTCGATGTACATGGGATCATCCTGACCCATATCACTTTATATTGCAAACACCGAGGGCCGGCTGGTCTGTTTGCCTATCGTGAGTCGGTTGTTTTTGTCTTATAATATTTTTTAAATTTAATTATTAAGAGAGTACTAAAAATTAGAAAATTTCATTGATAGAGCCTCTTACGTCGATAAGTTTATGCTGTAATAAGTAAAAGTAATATATTAAATAGTAATATATAATATAGTAAATCGACCTTTGAGTATTAAATTTAAACTTAACTATTTAATTGGGAATAAGGTCACTTAATCACTTTATATATATATATATATATAAAATAATAATAATATAATAGTTCTGTTGATTGATTTATGAGAAGATCTTTTATGCCCGATAACGTGATACCATTCGTATAAACTCATATTTATCATGAAATTGTGAAAAAAATATAGCATGAGCTGCTTTCTTGACGAACTAGTGCATTTTGTTCTTTCTTTTTTTTTCTTTTTCAATTTTTCTTTTATTCCGTGATGTAGGCCCCCTTTTATCAAATTATTAACATGAAATTTCCTGAATAGCTTCATCTCATTGTAACATTAAAACATTATTAATTACGAAAATTCATTGAATGGGTGCGTTTTCAATCTAGAGATCGGCAAACTTTGTCACTATCATTAGGTACTAAAAACTCACGATCACCCATTTGCTTTCCAGTTGAATTGTAAGATAAATTGATCACTAAATCTAGAAAAAACGTGGCATACAAAGATATTGAGCCGTTTATATACCCAAAATATCAAAATAACGAGGTTATATAGGCCAAACGGTCTAATATTTTTGTAGGCCACTTTTATAAAAAATATTTTGTGATGAAATTATCTTACGATTCAAGTGGAAAGCACGTGGTTATTTATGGACTACTACGGACTATTTTAAAACCTTTACCATATTTTTCTTATTTTTGTACTTTTTAGTTTTTAAATTTTAAACATTTTAGAGGATACTACTACCCTCTAATAAGTACAACTCGAAATTGAGAGCAAGTTTAACTTTGTTTAAATTAAATGGTGGTCGTTCTATTATTTTCCAATAAAATACGATCATTACAATCTTATACGAATGGTATAGAAGCCATATGGTAAATAATTTATATTGTGTACTTTTATATATTACATTACAATAAATTACTATTGTTCTTTTTATTTTTTCTGAACAATATAATTTATTTAATTGATAGCAAAAATTCCTTAACATTAGAGCCCTATTTGTTTTATATTTTTTTTAATGTCTGGTCTTTTAGTTTTTTTTTATGATAGTTGCTTTTAAAAAGAATAGTTTAAAATTCGAAATATTTAGTTATTTGAAAAATTGTTTGGTGGGCTCTTGTTTTATTTATTTATTTTTTTAGAATAATATGAATATTATCTTTTTTTATTATAGTTGAACTTCGGCTATACAAAATGAAATGATACTATTTTCACGTAAGAAATCAAACTTAGTTTGTGTGAATGTACTATTTCCCCCAATAATAAGTGACAATAAACAAATAATGTAAGACGAATTTAATGTTTTTTTTTTTTGTTTTTTTTTACAGATATCCTGCTCAGATGTAGCTGTTGGAAGTAAGTCTAACAATGCATCATATAAAAATATTGACATTATATATATATAAAAAAAGTTAAAAAAAGTTATATATATATATATATATATATATATATATATATATATATATATATATATATATATAAAACTTTTTTTACTTATTTCATTACCTATTTGTCAGCAGTATGTAGACAGGTTATTAAATGTTCAAAAATATTCAGAATAAACAACAGTCGCAAATATGGTTTATTCCATACATATTAAGTAAACAGTTTAATTAATGTGCGCCCTTTAGAACATTCCAAAAGCTTCCAGTAAAGTTAAATTAGTTTTTGGATGTGAGGTTGAGTGCGCTGCTGACGTTATAATATCTCGTCAACCTATTGAACAACGTTCCTTATATCAGATGTCAGTAGAGAAATCATGGCAGTGTCGTAAAATAGCCTACAACTAATGAGATGCAGTTTTCCCTTATAGTTCTATAGTTAGTAAACAATGAAATGTCAGTACAGAGTTCCCTTAGCAGTTATAGTAGGCCGCAATGCAGTCTTCAATTGCAGTGCAATCCAGTTGTAATCCAAGTCTATTTCATCCAATAGCGAAGTAGTGTTTCGTTTTACCATCTTACTTTATAATAATAGTGTTCAGAGAACGCATTCACACTCTATGTACAATCAATAAAAAATTAATTAAACAGAAAAATAATTATACTAAAATTAAATGAATACAAACAAAAAGGGATAGACCTGGAACCAGGACCGAAAAAGCCGGGATATTTTAAGCAAATTTTCAAATAAAAACCTGATAGTACGTCTTTTAGGTATTAAGAAAATGCTCGTCTGCCAGCTCAGACAGTCCGATTTAAGATTTTAGGGGAATTTGAAAGCATCAAAAAGTTTTGGGGAATTTTAAGGAAATTTTATCTTCGTTGCGGTAAGATACAGTTTCGAATAATAGGTCATTAGAAAGAGGATGAAATGCTGTACATTTTCCTCGTTTATAGTTTGTAGGTCCGAATTTTGGCTTCTGAGATATTTTTAATAAATCTCGTTATCATTTGCAATTCGACACTATTTTTTCCTTTTCGCCTCTCTAACACGGCGTCACGTTAAGATAAAATCTTTAATAATAGTACATTACAGAAAGGATGAACTGTAGAACATTTCCCTTGCATACAGTATGTAGGTACGAATTTTAGTTTCTGAGATATTTTAATCCATATTCAAAACACGCCTATGAATTAAAATATATCGGAAGCTAAAATTCGAAACTGCATACTGTAAGCAAGGGGAATGTTTAGCATTTCGCCTTCTTTTTAATGAGCTATTATTCAAGATTTTATCTTAACGTGACGCCGTGTTAGAGAAGCGAAAAGGAAAAAATAGTGTCGAATTGCAAATGATAACGAGATTTATTAAAGATATGGATTAAAATATCCCAGAAACTAAAATTCGGACCTGCAAACTATAAACGAGGGAAATGTTCAGCATTCCATCCTCTTCCTATTGAAAATTGTATCTTAACGCGACGAAGAGAACATTTGTTTAAAATGTCCCAATATTTTGAACTTTTTGATGCGTTAAAACGCCCCTTAAACCTTTAATCGACCAGTCTGAGCTACCAGGCGAGCATTTTAGCAATAATTAAAAGGGGTACTATCAGTCTGCTTGAAAATTTGCTTAAGATACACGAAAATTTGCTTTTTCGGCCCCTTCTTCAGGTCTAAAACTAAACTGAACAAAATAACAATTTGAATACAAGCATACTTATTACATAAAGATAAATAAATTAGTGGACATCAATGTGTTTATAGAGAAGGTGTGAAATTCCCTGAATCCCAATGATAGACATTAAAATTAACAGTTAGTAGATTTTATTAAAGGATTATATTTGGTAAGTTTGAGCTTCGAAGTCAATTGTGGCACTTCAACCGCAATTAAAACAAAACATGAGTTTATTTTTTGTTGGAATGTTATCCCTATAGTGTGGTTTGATGCGTTGTAAAAAGAATCAAATTGATTCTTCAATTCGTAATTTCGAGGACACAAATAATACGTCAAAACGAAAAGGGTGGTGTGAATTATTAAAGTGATTTTCTATACGTGTATTTACCATATAGACATGTTACAAAAAAAAATCACATAACTTTTATACTGCAGGCTCCTTCATAATGGATTCGAGGCGTGTTCTCTCGCACAAAAGCACGTAAAATATTCGCTTGGAAAAAAAAGTTGAATCGACAAGCGAAAGGAGATGACTTCATAATATGGAAGTGCTAGGAATGGATGTGCTATGGAATAACAAGTCTTGCGAAGAAACGGATATTGAAATAATCATTTAATGCCCTATCGGCTAGGAAATCTCTATTAAGAATCTATGCAGAGGAACGGACCCTTTTATATTTTAAATAAGAAATAATATTGGATTGTATCAGCTACGTGTTTAGGTGCAAGTTATCTATAGTTTTAATATAAAAGAATTTCATCTCTTCTGTATCTCTCTTTTCTTTGCTTATGAACCCAGGGTTTGCCAGACCTATTTTAGTTTCAGGGCTTCACGCCAGGGAGGGTTATCTTAAGTTGTAGATGATGATTTTGCTATCTACAATTCTAGATAAATGTGCGAAAATAGGTAGCTTTTCAAATAGCAGGATGATTATCCTGGCTCATCACAAAAGTTTCAGAGCTCATGCTTACTATAGTGCATATATTATGTATAATATGGTTTATTATTCGTTTGTGGTGAAAAATCAGAAAATAGGAAGATGGTTTATTCTAATGTCTAAATGAGTCAAACGTGTTTTAATTTTAAATGGTATATATAGGTATGGTTTTTTGTTTATAATAGTCTTTTTAATTGACCTCTCCTCCTTCGAATTAGTGGACGTCATCCATCCGGCCAAATTAATAATTTATACAAATCGGAAAAAGACAATTCTGAAGAGGTTGTGATCTATAATCGATCTCCAATTAATCAGATTTTGTATCACTATTGTACTTGGCAATAATTGCTGAATTTGAAGGATATATTATTACGAGATAGTGGACTGTCCAAACTACAAATGTCTGGAGAGATGGAGGTAAAAACGGAGGTTTCTTCTAAGCAACTCGTTTATCCTATTTGGGGATGATCCGAACTTATTGAAGTTCCTCTCTCCTAGGTCTGACAATGAGTGGTTCCTGTTCTGAAAGCTTCAATCCGTGCTGAGGGGTGTGGCTTAGCATTGAAATGCATATCCTTAGTTAAATGTTTAATATTCTTTCTATGCTATTAGGGGTTAATAGCTAATGATCACTGATCTGATATCAATGCAAAAATGATAGACGATTGTAAAGTTCGATTATAACATTGATTGTATGATTGTATTAAGTATTTTTTATTTTAATGGCATTGGTTGAGTCAATAAAGCCAGCTAGAAATTTATTTTCGTGTTTTTAGGTAATTTAAATTTATATATTTCTTAATTCCTTTGAAAAAAATAACCATCTGCTCTCCGCCAATCAAGGAGACTATTTGTTTATATTTAATGTTGTTAATGTTCAGGGAATGGAAAAATTTTCTTCTGTGAGAATCCCTAACCTCACATTCTATCGCAATATGATATAGTGAGTGTTTTACGATATATACAGTTTTCATATTGGGCCGAATTCGAAATTCCTGTTCGGTGTAAATAGCTTTTGCATAATCCGTGATTTTATCTTAATCTACAATATATTTTTATTTCTTCTTCTTTTTACTTTCCTACCTATACTAGGTAAGGAAAGTGTTGCAATCGGGTCAAATGCAACACCGACAAAACCGACATGCGGTTTTCGACGGATTTATACGTTTCAGAGCACCTTGAGTCCGAAAAACACATTTTAAACAATTGGTCTGTCGGTCTGTCTGTGCCAAGATTTTCTCGGGAATTACTGAACCGATTTTGTTGCTTCTTTTTTTATATTGTAGGGTTCTGACTACTGATGCCTGTGACAGAAATTCGGTGCTCCATGCGCAATAGCTTGCGCGCAATAAATAAAGAACCTTGTTTTCTATAGACACTAATGATTTTGATGAAACTTTTCTATAATGTTCTAATCATTGTTCTATCAATTTTCGTATATAGACTTAATTTCCGAAAAAAATCAGGAAAAAAAGTTATTAAGAAAAGAAAAATGTTATGGGGCCTAACTCCCTAAGTATATATTATACGGTAAAATTTATAATAAAGCTTTTGAAAAGTAATTAAATTACCAACAAAACAAAAAAACAATCATCGGAATCGAACCAGTATTAGAGATGATACAGGTTATTCTATTTTTTAAGGAATTTTTGAACTTATTGCTTTCCTAACTATACTAGGTAAGGAAAGTATTGCAATCGGGCCATATATCCGACATGTGGTTTTTGACGGATCTATACGTTTCAGAGCACTCTGAGTCCGAAAAACACATTTTTAACCATTGGCCTGTCTATCTGTCGAAATAAAGCGTACTCAAATCTTATGTTTGATCAATTTTCAGGAAAATGTATCTAGTTCAGTTCTTTTTTGTTTCTTTTCTTTTGTTTGTTCATGAAAATATGTAAATATATAAAAACTTTTCTGAAATAGGTAGGAAAGTCGTGTGAGTGGACACACCAGATATTTTTAAATTTGTTGTTGAAATCCATGGCTTGCGTACTATGCTTGTTAATATTGATTTATAATATTTGACAGTTAAATATTTTTGATATTGTTCTTGCCAAGTGCTCCTACTATCTTCTTTGATGGTTAAATGGAAATAATTATATGGGACCGAAATGTTCAAATTGAGTTAGGTAGAATTTTATAGAATTTAGATTTTGATTGTAAGTTAAGGGAGTATAAAGATAAGAACAGTCCTGTCATCTTATCTTATCTATATCATGAATCTTAGAATTTACTATTAATGATACACGTTATTATAGTTTGTAGGTATTCATAATAGAAATAATGGATAATTAAGTAGACAAATAAATTAACCTAAGTCAGAAAAATCACTATTTTGGTGAGATCTAGTGGACTTCGGTTGTAAAAAGCCGGATAGGGCGTGTGTTGTGGACGCATTCCAATGCTTTCTCTAATTGTTGAATCTGTCGGCCATGTTTGATTGACGTAGACACACGCACTTTTAGTCAGACCTATTAGCTCAACTTAGACGACCGGTTAAGCCCCACAGAGAGATACGCAGTCCACATTTTGCTGATTAGATGCCTTTGGACCGAACTTGGAGACTTCTGTAAGGATGAGGTTGAAACATGGCTGGGGTAGATTGTTTAAACATTGCAGTTACTGCAATTGGGACTTCATGAGCTGTTCTTTTCTGTTGCATAATGTTACAATTTATTCCCGACCAAGCCTCTGTTGAGAAAGAGAAATGTGTGTTTGTGTGTTTATGTTTTGAAATACTAATTTTTTATGTTTTTTTTTAAATGTGGAACACTGATTTAGCTGATTATCTGAATCACAAAGAGCGAAAATTATGTTTTGTGATAACATGATTAGCGTTTGAGTATATTCCTCTGAGGGCCGAAATCGATACAAATCGTGTTACCTCCGTGTACCAACACATATAGGCCAACAATGTCTTGTATGCAAATGAACATGCTCCTATTAGATGAGTTAATGGTGTTTACCAGAACCAATCACCATTGTTTTCAACTCTACATTTCCCTCCCATTTATGGATCGGGAACACGATTTGAATTTTTTCAAAAACTTCGTTATTACAACTCGAGATTACTATGAAACGAATTTAGCGTATTGACAGCCACACAGCAAAAGTCTGTAAGGACAATTTCTATGGAAAATGAGATTTTGAGATTTTCTGGTCAATCTTGTCCTGGCGCATATTCTGATCCTACAAAATTAAATCTACGACGTTTCATTTTTTTTTTTGTAAAAACCTGTAATTTAAAAACCAGAAAACTGTGATGTAAAAAGCTGTGAGTCATAGTGAAGTTTATAGAGGTTTTGTCGTTTCCAAAAAAACGTAATGAAAGGTGGTCATGTAAATATAGAATGTATAAATTTTTTTGTGCACAGAGTACAGTATCGATTAGCTTCATTAACAGGCTAAAATTAATTTTTCTCATAAGCTTTGTATTATTTTTTAAATTTCTAATAAGTGGCGGGAATTTACAGCCCAGCGCCTCTGGGCAAATGCCCGGATTCCCTTACTCTGGGGCCTGTACTGCTTACCATAGAACTTTTGGAATTTTTACTCTGACGAAGCAAAGACGAGAGTGGTAAGTGGGAGTATGATATTGAACGGCTTTCAAAGTAATCGAAACCTCCTGTCAACTGTGAAATTCTTGAGTGAAAATGAGCTTTACATCTTTGCCTTAGGTCTGCGAACAAAAATTGAACCGAAAATATAATGCTCATTGAACAAAAATTATTTTTCGTATTCTGAAAATTTTTAGTTTTTGGTCTTACAGGCTTTTGAAGTGTGGTTGTCGTTATATTGGCTTATAAATAGCTCGAACCACATTTATAATTCAATTTATTATAATCCCTAATAAATACGATTTGGTTACGTTTTATATTATTGAGTCTTCGTATAACAATTAATATTAATAGGGAATTATCTGGCATTGAATTATATAGTGGGTATATCTAAAGTAGTATCCATTTCATACGGCGCTGAAATCGATTCTTCATGGCAGGCGACCTGAATCGGGTTTCCAATAAATATTGGAGATACTCCTCCCCCTCCCGTGTATCCATAGACTGATTAGACCCAGGGGAGAATGAAGGCAGTGACCTGTATCGTAGATCCTGATGGCAGTGTTTTAGTGCCTCTACCTTACTTCTCCAATCGGGTGGAAAGAGCACCCCCAAATATCACTCTTCAACTAAAGTCCATATCAACCTTTCTCTTTGCTGTAGGTCACAGTACTTACAAAGTTATTGTGGTTTACTTTATAAAAAACATGTTATTTATTTATGATACGCATTATGTAGCACTATTATTATATATGTAGCACATACTAGACAAACGCTCTTAACTCCCAATAGACTACAAAAGACTCATATGCATGATTGTAATAAGGCCTATTTGGACATATGGTTGTGCTTTGGGGCTCCACTAGGTAATTTAATTCCTTTCGTATCTAATCCTTACAATCCAAAATGCTTCGTAAAATCCACAATGCTCCTTACTCTGTCACAAATAAAATTATCCATAACGATCTTAATGTTCCATATGTTTTCGATTTTTATTTATTTATGCCTTCCTTCCTTGCCTTTCGGCTACACGGGATTTTGCAGTGATGGCATATCACACACGTGCATGCCATTCCTGCTATTAAACCACAAATTAATTTTCAATTTTGTTTTGTTTTGTTTTTTCAAATATCTTCTTTTTTCATTATTTTCACTATATTAGTCTGGCGGCCTTCTATTAGTAGGTTCTCTTCCCAGATTAAAGTGGGAGGGCCCCAGAGCAGCTTTCCACCCGTACACGAAATCTTTGTAATACGGGTAGTTCTGCTCCGTCACTAACTCGGGAAATTCATCCTCCGTCAGGCCATAAACTCCCATTTTTCTTATCATTTCGGCCCTTAGTCCATCAAAGGCGGTGCAGTTGACGATAATATGTTCAGCTGTCTCCGGCACTTCGCAAGTGGGGCATAGGGGATCTATGTCTTTTCCAAAACTATGTAACTTAGAGTGGAAACCCCCATGCCCAGTAAGGAATTGAGAGACCCAGTAGTCCGGGAGAACCCACTTAGCTTTCAAGCGACTTCGGACGGTGGGGAAATATTTTCTTAAAGTTGCTCCTTTCAAGGTTGTTACCCACCGCCGATTCCATTTATCTATGGTATCCTCCCGGATAATCCTCTTCCATTTTCTTGGGTCTTCTGCAATCCTCACTCGGATATTCTCAAGAAGACCTGCTGAGCCTTCTCTTTTTAACTAAATATTAGCGAGTCTTCTCGCAGGAGAAGGTCGTGAGGTACCCCTCCTGCACCGCCTCGTGAGACACACTTCGGTATATGTTTCCGATTTGGCCCAATCCAGATACCTATCTTTCCAAAATAAACTTCAGAACCATCTAAACCTTAAAATCCTCTGGTTTCTAACCTTGCATCAATTTCGATCCCTGATAATCTCCAGAGGCATCTAAAAGAAATCGTGATCTCCTAATTTAGATACTTTATTAGAGTGCTATGAGTACTATGAGTAGATTCTCTACAATTCTTTTCATCCTATTGTATTTTTCCGTTCACATTTACTAGATGTATATTTAATTTATACAGTTGTAAATTTCATGCATAAACAAAAAAAAAAATTAACGAAAGTTTTGATATTTCATTACAAACTACTTTTAATCATATTAGATTGTGAATTCGTGAATTAAAATTTTTTGCCTAGTCAAAGCTGAAGTAGTATGAATCGACAGTTTCTTTTAGTTTCATTCTTCTGTGAATGGTTTCCATTTAAGTAGCCTTCAAGGTGAAGTCCTTGGTCTCGCACCTGCTCAGCTGTGGTAAGTGATAAATCATAAAAGGATACCGGAAATAAGTATGTGAAAGGCTTTTGGAAGATCGAAGAGGAAGAGTTTATAATAATTGCCTTTGCCGTTTGAAGTTAAATGATGTTAAAGTGGACAGGACACGACCCGCACATATAATACAGTTATATTACGTGGTTAGTATATATAGGTATGCATGTTTTCTTTCTTTTATTATTTATTTTTATGTTTTTTTAATCTTATTTATTGTATATGTATATATATATAATTTTTCTGTTTAGTTTATTTTTGTTCATTGTGCATAGAGTGCTAATATGGTCTCTGAACACTATTATAAATGTCCTTTGAGACAGATTGTAATATTTCTGAATAAAAAAGTTCTTAAAAATATACATATTACATGGCATTGTCAGCACTTGGTTTTGATGGATGGGGTGCATCTATTAATAGAAATAGAATAGAATAGAAAAATAACTTTATTCTGGGACACAGTCCCTTGAGAATAATAAAATATAACAAAATTAAAATATTACATCTGGCCAAAATAAAATCAATCAAAAAAAAATATAAGGTAAAAATTCTATATACAAAACAAACGAAAGTATATACAAAACAATTAATACTATGACAAGACACTTAAAGCTATTTGCACTGATAGACCAGTATATACTTTTAAGAAAATAATAAAGAATTAAAAAATAAAAATGTATCAAATTCTCTATTAAAATCAGCTCGAATGGTTAGCAACTATCTGACTGTTTTTGGGATAGGAATTGGAATAGGAGGGTTTTGAATGTGGATATGGATGGGGAATGTCGAATTTTGATAGGGAGGGAATTCCCGAAATTGACAGAGCGAACAATAAAGGAATTTTGGAATGAGGCAGATCTGTGAGAAGGCATGTAAAGGTTAGAAGGTCGAGATCTTGTGGACAGGGAATGGACTGAGGATTTGAATTGGAGAAGGTTGTAGGCGTAAGAAGGATGATGGTTGTTGATGATTTGGTAGTGGAACGTACCTAGGAAATATTGTCTTCGGAAGGAGGGGAATAGCCACTTTAACTCAGCGTAGTGGTGAGAAACATGGGAGTATCATGGGAGAAATAGATTGATTTTATGACCAAATATATATAATGGTTTTCTGGTCTATAACTTAAGCATTCTATCATTATTCATTCAATGCAGGCTCTTTTTTTTAATCTTAAAATATAAATGATTATAATAATTTTAGAGTATTTAAATCATAACCTTTATGCTACAAATTATGCTATCGCTGTAACTTGTGCTATTTATCGAGAGTGGCTACCTAGTAGAAAGAATGATCAAAGAAGTAGAGCGGATATGGATTATGCCTGTTATTATTAAGAGGATATCTCCTGAATAGACGTAGGCGAAATAAACGTTTAAAGATTAAGAGCAGACAAATTAATTTTATTCACATTTTAAGAAAAGCAATTTAAGACCATCACCACAAATCTTTTGAGACTTTCCAGTCCGAATAATAACGTGAAAAAACAAATTGTAACGAACTGCTTGACTTAAAAATTTACATGCTATTAAAAAACTTTTAAATTGAAATATTCCTTTTGTTAATCTTGATTCTTAGCTTCCTTGTTTCAGTTCATCCATTAGGCAAATTATTCGTTACCCCAGCTTTATAAGATACATTTCTCAAGGAACATTTAGCCAATTTGAAATTAAAACTTTGTAAAGTACGGATTCCAACAAATACCTTTAAATTAACTAAAAGATGATTTTTAACTTAATTAGTTTTAAACCTTAATTTGATTTTTGAAATTAATTTTATTATTTTAATCGCTTGTGATTGTCAAATTTTATTACCTTGTTGATTTATATCGATAAATAAATTTGAATAAAACTAACAAAAACAAATAGATAAAAATAAAAATAACAATGATAATGACGAATAAATAATAATGAGGTTAAAGCAAAATGAATAATAAATATTCCAGAAATAAAATTATTGCAATAAAATAAATCTTCTTTATTACAGTCATAACTATGTGCAATATTGAAAGGTTGAAATGAAATGAAAATATGAAATAAAAATGAAAATATTTTTTTATTATCCTGGGACTGTTGTCCCTTTAGGACAAATTATAGATACAGTATAAATGCCTGTGCGGCCGTACATAAAATTAATTATTTACAATTTTTATTAAGATTAAAATATTGGAAAAAGAATAAAACGAAAAATAAAACAATATCACTAAAAACATACTGATATGTATAATACAAACGTGGGAAAATAAAATAACATAAGTAAAGAAAATCATTTATGGGGGAACTTTATAAAGTTCTCTTATCTACATTTCATGATGAATCGGATTGGGAAACGAGTTGGTTCTTAAAAAGGAGAGATTTAAATGAGGAAACTGGTTTTACATGTCGGGTATCGGGAGGGATGGTATTCCAGAAGGAGACAGCTTGAATTATAAAGGATTTGCCAAACGCAGCAGTTCGGTGAGGAGGTGGATAGAGGTCGGAGGTACGATGTGCGAGGTCTAGGGAATATTTGAGTGAATGGAATATTTAAATTTAAATTTAAATAGGATTGGTGACTAGTTTATAAGAGATGGATAATATAATATAATATCTAATAAAGATTACAAAGATAACCTGTAATACAATTTTTAAAGACTGCAATGTTACAATACGGTTTTTAAAAAGAACAAAAATTTGATTTTAACGGTGTAAAAATTTGTGTAAAGAACAAAATATATTCAGGAGAAAGATACTGTAACATTGACAATTTCTGATAATCTTGAATATGCAATACATTTTAAATCTGATTCGAAAAACATAAATCAAATGTATGCGAAAAACAACTGTAAAATATAATAAAGTTTAAAATAAATCTTAATAGACCCGAATTGGTGCTGTTGCTATTAGAGCAGTATAGTCTGTTTTAGTTATTGAATTGATAAGAGTCTGTTTTAAGAAGAGTAAATGAACCTACTTGAAAATCATTCTATATAGGAAATAATAATTAAGTAAAGTTGTTTGATTTTCATTTTCCTTTTTTTTTTTCGTTTTTTTTTTATATTGAAATAAATTTAACCCTAATAAAGATTTTTCAATGATATTAATTTTTTTTTTTTAACATTTTAATAAATTATTGTGACATTATCTGTGTAGTTTAATCTTTTTTAGGAAAGCTTTTGATTGATATAGATAATATATTTATTGGCTTAAATTTACAATGCAGCCATGGGAGTCTGACCCAATTGATTTTAGTTAAAGTTATTAATATAAGTAAATAAAAGTAGAATTATATAATAATAAGTTCAATAAAGAAATTGATTGTTGAATTAATAAATACAGATAAATAAATGGGCCGACTTTGTGAGGAGTTAACGAGTTTGTCAGATTAAGAGTATGCGAAAAAGGCAGTGGTATTATAAAACTTATAAAATTCTTAAAACTAATCTTTACTATTTACAGTTGTATTATGAATGTGTTTTATTATTGTATTCATAAACATGAGTAAAGAATTGTTTGTTAACTAAGTTTCTACGGTACAGAGGGTGTCTCATAAGCAGAGGGAAATTTTTATAGATGCGATAGCATACCGTAAGAGCAACAAAAAATTTCATATAAACTAGGAGCCAGTTTTAATCAGGAAAGTATAAAATCCAAGTTTTGTGTTTTTTAAGAAAGTCATATTTTTTGTTGAATAGGAAGCGATAATCAAAGAAATATTTAATATAAGTAATTGATTAATTAATTAAGTAATTGCTTCGATCTAAACTAGATAAAAATTACTT
Organism: Nezara viridula; assembly: GCA_928085145.1. Taxonomy (NCBI): domain Eukaryota; kingdom Metazoa; phylum Arthropoda; class Insecta; order Hemiptera; family Pentatomidae; genus Nezara; species Nezara viridula. The sequence goes on along the minus strand of OV725080.1, from coordinate 87,124,582 downwards.
CAAATGGAGATAGAGATGTCATTGTTAAAAACATTCAAATTGGACTTCCGAGTGGTTAAACTAAGCTAAGTTCTGTTAAAAAAAATTCATAAATCATTCTCAAAATTAATTTAATTGTTAATTTGTTAAATTATATGTTTCTTTAGCTGTCGCTTCCTGTTCAATAAAAATCATGACTTGCATAAAAAAACGCAAAACTTGAATCTACTTTTTTGCTAGCCCATTGTTTATATGAACTTTTTTTTGTGGCTCTTGAGGTCCTCTATCACTACTATAAAAATATTACATATTACCTCATAAGTTAGTGTTAATTACGTTTTTTATGAGGTAATATAACAAAATAACTTGAAGAATCCAGAAGCTGCTGGAATATGTCCGGTAAATGAAGGCTGTTAGGTAAAATGGTGCTGGTTCTTCCTGAAAATGGACCACACAACTAGGATCTCGGATCTCCGACTAAATTTTTGTTTTCCAACAGGCTGAATTTTTCATTTTCTTCAGTAAAAGTTATCGTGGAAATATTGAGAATATTTTAGATTTCATCTATACGGCAACTGCCTCTAAGTTTAAAAAGTCCTCTTCTATAGGATTCATTTATTTTTTTAGGAAAACTGTCTTACCAAAATGAATGAAAGCCAAAGTGATTGTGGTAAATAAAATACTAGTGAAAAACAAAACAATCAAATTTATAATTACTACCGCAACTGTTACTATCTTGGTATACTTGGTATTGGTACAGTAGTATACTGTTTAATTATTTATTATAGTTTTTTAGAATATTTTAAAATGGCATTAAAGTCAAAACATCATATTATAGATGAAATAAAAATACATTTTTAAAAATATTTTTTATTTATGAAATTGAATTGTGGGAGTAATATTTACTAAATGTGTGTTAGATATGGCCACTAGCACACTCGATTTTAACGCAGCCTAGGGTCCTGTAAAGTCTTGCGAACTTCGTAAACGCAGGGAGAAGGTTATTGTTAGGTATTGATGTGTTTGATTCTTTGTTTGAGTACAATATGCACAGAAATGGAATGTAAATACAGCTAGGCTTCCATCTATTTATTCAACAAGTTCTTTGCGTTCTGAATCATCTGAATCTTTATTTATGCTTTCTAATAAAGTATTTTTAACCAAATAATTCAGCAACTCGACTTTTTCACTTTGCTTTGGCATTTTAAAAATAAATCAAAACGTTAGTAGATAAATTAACAACTCACAAACTTTGTTTACAGTACAGGCTCGGGCAGATCTACAAGGGGGGGGCTTTCGTTCTGAAGCCCCTTCCTCCCCCAAAAGGGTAAAATATAACCTTGTTTTATGGAAAAATATATTAAAAAATTATCTCTTAATGTATTATTGTTCGTGTGATTACATTTAAAAGGACCTAAGGAATCAAGTAAACACCATTTCATATAGATAATTAGTTTCTTTCTTTTTTTCCAAAGTAATTATCGTCATTTTTATGAAACAAAAAGCTTTCGGGCTGAAGCCTCCCCCCCCCCAAAAAAATTAAATCCTGGATCCGCTAGTGAGTACAGGCGTAACCTTACTGTAACTAATAACACTTTAGCGCGTTAGCACAGACAAGTTCGAAATTTGTCCAGACTGCTTAGCAAGATAGCACATTAAGCAGCTACAAGTTCACGAATACCCCTAATGTCTCTTTTCGGGCTTTTTATGTATTTCAGAATTATTATTGATTTTAATAGCATTTTATTACATTATAAATATTTTGGTTTATTATTTTCAATAATGGAACATTGTGATCGACCAAAAAATTCAAAAACATAACCCCCTCTCAAAATTTGAGGTTTCACGTTTCAAGATGCGTAGAATTCGAAAAACGAATAAAATTTTTTTTGCCCGTCCGCCGTCCGCGCATTTTCTCCGAAACTACTGGATTTTTTTTCAAATTTTAATATAATATCAGAGGTCACCCGAGGATGATCCTCCTTCATCGACATTACTATCCGCCTTTAACTTTCAAAATGGCGGCCGAAAACCTGCTTTGCTATAGGCTGTAGCTCCTAAACGAATGAATATATTTCAACGAAACTTCGCTAAAGTCATTTTCTCGACGCCCTTTATATTTATCTATATGACATACTTTAATGAAAAGAAGCTGGAAAAAAAGTTACGAGGGATGGTAAAATTAAATTCCGAATAACTCGAAAAGTGTTTACATTTTTGTTGATATATAGTTTTTTAAAAGTTTATTAAATTACCTAAAAAAAAAATATATGGTCTCTGGTTTTTTTTAAATGTGTTTTACTCCAAATATCCTTGGTTTGGTTTTTAAATTTTAAATGTGTTACTGAAATAATGCTACTTTTTTTAGCATATTACTAATGATTAAAGAAAAACAGTTTAGTCCAATAATTGGAATCACCTTTTGTTTTTTATTTCTTTGTAACTCGGTTACTTTAGATGTATAATTGTTTGGAGATAACAAACCATTGTGAAATCATTTGCAGCGTTTTTTTTTAATTTTGTTTATACTGATCTCCGAATTACTAAAGTTCATGGGATGCCAATAGAGTGACAAGCGATGACAAATGTTAAGGGGTCGGAAGACCAGGCCACAATTGAGACAGGCCACAAGAAGGACTAACAAGCTGGCAAATGTCACAAGCCTGATTCCTCCCTGCCGCCTGTCCACAAACTATATTTATTATCCCACAGCTGTTAGGGGCTAAGGAACTACGAGCTTCGCCCCAATTAAAACTAAATCAATTATTTCCATTACTGCTTAACAAGTGATGGCGAAAATGTCATGTCATAAAAAAACAATTACATAACAGTAATTATACATACAGTAATTAATTTCTTATACTTTTCTAACTATACGAAATATATTTTAATTATGAAAGATATTATTCGTCATTCTTAGATGTATTTCTGCAATAAGCAAATATGAACTCATAACTGCTATAATGCTACCACTAACTACTAACTCTTAAGTCGTAGGGTAAATTGAGCAGTATCTTACATGCTTAAGAAGGATGTAAAGAAGAAAATTCCTTTGAATTTTTACGTGTAGAAAATTAAATATTGTTGTTATTATATATTTCATGGATTCATCTTATAGAACTATTTCTCACTTTAACAAGAGATATTTCAATTCTATGAAACATTTATCTAAATTTAAAAAAATTGATAATTAAGAGAGTACTGTTGTTGTACCAGTAGCTTACACCTTTTGATTTTATATGTTCCTACTCATACCAGACTGAAACGACAAGAAACCGCTCGACGTTTCTGATTACTTCAGCACTTACTAGACAAACGCTCTAAACTTCCAATTAATTACAAAATATGCATATATATGACTATAATAAGGACTATTTGGACTTACGATGTTGAGCTATGGGGCTCCACTAAACCATCGAATTCCTCTCGTAATCATCATTACACTTTAGCGAGTTATTTTTGGCATTACAGACGCTGAAATTTTATATACGGAATGAAAGAATAATACCTGTCCTTAGAGGCAAAAAAAGAGGGCCTTTAAAAACTTGCTAAGCTTGAAGCTGATAAGATAGAAGCAAATCGAGCTACTAATAAATAAAGATAAAACAAAATATAACAATAAGCACCCAAAAATTTCATACCAATAACAGGATCTGCGCAAAAGGGAAATTTTTTCCGAGTGCGGACAAATTCAAATACCTCGATTCCAAAATAACCTTAAATAGTGTTTAACAAGCGTAAACAGAGATTTCTAGGTATAGAAATCCCGAAAAATTTCTATAAATCTCAAATTAAGTGCTTACAATGGTATGATAAAACCAATCTGATAAACGACTGTGAGATCTGGACACTAAACCGTACCATAGAAAGAAATATTGAATGATTTAAGAGAAAATGGGAGGAGGGAGGAGGTGCGAATGTCGTTTCGTCCCCCCTCCAATAATTTGAAATAAAATTCGTAATAAATAAGCTAGAACTATGAATAAAATATATAAACTAAAATCATTAAACAAATAAGAAAATTCGACTAGGCTAAGACCAAGAAGTATGTACGTAACTATTTTATCACGACCTAAATATTCCTGTTATTCAAATTCTCTTAGATTATGGTATTCATAGTATCAATTTGAACTAACCAAGCTGTGAAAACGTTGTATTTTTGTTTTGATGTTATAAAAACTATGAAATCAAAAATATTTTTCAGTTTTTGACATTATTCATTTTAAGGTTTGAAAAGTGTACCTATATTACGTAGGCTACTTCCCTTCTCTCATGTTTAATGTTTACAAATATGTAATATATCCAATTGTTTCGTTCAGATATTTTAAAATATATATATAAATATATTCATGCAAGGAGATGCAAACATTTATTTTTAAATATTCAGTACAAATCAGTACAAATATTTGTTGGTTTCACAATAATTATGTGAAATTCGTACACATAATATGAACTCCTGCCATTTTTTAGTCCCTCCCACAATCAAAATGGAATGTATATATGTATATATATATATATATATATATATATATATATATATATATATATATATATATATGTATTAACTGGGAAAGACAGAAAAAAAAATTAATATACCGGAGAGGAGCCACTGCACGATTTGAAATTTGGGTCGTAATAAAGTCAAATACGTGAAGAAATAATTGTAGGGAACAGTTTGGCAAGTGTTTGAAGTCCTATCCTGCAAAACCAGTCTGTTGCATTACGATCAAGACAGCATTCCTGTGTTGGCTCACTTCGTTAATTAAGACATTACTGCCGCTTTTAGATGCGAGCGTGATCAACTTGACTTAGTTGAGTTGTAAGTACTCTCCTCCCGTCGAAGTACCTTCAATGCTCATTCAGTTCGCATGTTCAACATTTAAGTGCTGGTTTAATTAAATTTTCCGACGTCAACAGAATTTCACGTTAAAGTATAAAGATATTATAGATTCTTAAAATTCAGTTACCAATCCTTGAGAATATCGCTCCCATGTCACCAGAACATGCTTATTTTTTGCATCTTTACTAGGCCTTGGAAAAAGTCGTTGAAATTTATGAGGCCACAGTCAGGTACGTTTCCGTATTTCAGTGGCATATGGAAAAATAAATAGTGTTTATTCTTCTATTTGTTCATAGTTTAGTTTATTTTGAATAATTTTACATCTTGTGCACAAACTGATCAATACAATTTTTTGGTTGTATTAACATGAAGTTGTAAAGAAAAATAAATTATTATTACAAATCAGACAGATCTGAAACATAATATACGGATCCTGGTTTTAAAAAGCTTTGTTGAAGATTAAACATTTACGAGTACTTTGCTTGAGAGTACTATACTCGTAGTTGAACAGTCACTTCCAGTGCATGACAGTATACATTATCTTGGACTTAATTGATACCAGTTGCCACCTAACAGTTGCAAGACCAACAACAGGAGTGGTAAAACAATCGATTTTTTAAATAAAAATTAAGGATAAATAGTTACTAATACTTGACAATCTTAGTTACTATGAGTTAATAATTGGTATAAGCAATATACTTTTGCATTTAACTACTCTAATTTTTCATTCCGCCTTAGTTAGGTTTTTCATATCTAAAAAATTACAGTAACATCTCTATAGTAATAAGTAACTGCAAGACTGTTGCAAGAGTTTTTATTTAACGGCAGAGGCGTTAAATAAAAAAAAAAAATTGTATAGATTCATGTACAATTAATTGAGGCACTGATTGTTAACCAACCAAGAATATTTTGTAATTTTATTAATTTATCTTTTTCTTCAATAGTTTAGATACTTGATTATCGTGGATTAAATAACCTTTATTTCTCCTCTTAATAATCTAATATAATCACTAAAAAAGAAAAAAAATGAATAATATACTTAACTGGTTTTGGAATTTTATTCCTCATTTGCTATTTTTTCTACTCGCTAGTTAATTATAAATAATATGAAGAAGAGAAGAAGAAGAAGAAGAAAAAGTATTTTTATTTATCAAAATTACATGATATAAATTACAAAATAATATTTTTGGATTTAAAACCGAAAATCAGACGTGCTACATGGTCTGTTGATCGTCAGAGTCTGTGTTTTATAACAAAATTATATTTCAATCCATTCATATACAACTAATTAATAAGAAAAAATATATTAACAATGTATAAGTCATATAAATATTTTAATTACAAAAAGAGTGGTACCAAATTTCTGCAATTTATTAATTGTTAAATTCTCTGGTAAGTGTTATTATATTATGTTTATAATTTAAGTTCAAAACATCAGTTCTAATCTTAATTACCCATCTGATCGCCTTCAATGAGCTTTTGTCATCAATATAATTTACTGAAGTTAGATGAGGGTAAAAAGTGAAAGTTTTAGAATTCTGGACTTTAATTACATATTGATTATACATGTATTTCTGAATTTGAGTTCTTAGTAAATATAAACTAGCTCTCCATAGTTTAACATCATCACAGTTAGATCGATTTGAGTTGAAATTTAATCCATGCAGTTCTATCATATTAAGTAAGTCCCTAAACCATGCGATTTTTTTAAAATTATTTTTTAATTATCTGTAGTGCTAATATTTTTGGATATCTATGTGGTGGAAGATTAAAAATTTTTATAATGTAATCAAAATGGAGTTTAATTCTGAAGATAAATAACGGATCTATTTTATTCTCAAAGTGTATAAGGTTTGTTGGGTTATACTTTGGTAATGTAAATAATTTTTTAAGAAAGAATCTTTGTAGCCTTTCCACGGCTTCATAATTATAAGTAATACGTCTCTTGAAGCATATAGATACGGTAAAAGTATTTAAAATTTAATTAGGACAACAAATCTATCTTTACACCTAATGCTCCTCATTTATACCAAGTATAATACGGTCGGCTCTGTTGTATGGTGTACCTCTGTTTGATTATGTCAGCAAAGCAACTGGGTAAAGGTTACAATATTTTCAAAATGGAATAATCAGGAAAAATGTAAGAGGAACCACAATGGAGAATGAAAACATTGGATACGCAGGCAGCGATAAATTTATCAACATTAATAGAATTTCATACAAAACGAAAAAAAATTAATTTTTCAAAAAGTCTCAACAATTAGCAAACCCTCTTTTCAACAACTTATTACCAGCCGAAATTCCAAAATGTTGGCAAAAAATTTCATAAGATTTGTGTTTTAATTTAGTTATAAGCTCTAGAGGTAACTACTGTAAGATCAACTCAAGCCTGAGGTGAGCCCCATCACCTACTATATTAAAGATGTAGAAAAAAATACTCAGAAACGACAAAAAATCAAAAAAACCTTACAATGCTTTTTAGCAGTAAAAGGATTATTAAGAAGACAACAAAGATTCAAGACAAAGATAAATAAAAAATGGGCTATGAAAAAAAAAAATTTAATTTTTAAACTTTTTTTTAAAAATAATTCTATGAATGTTAAGATAAGGTATTTGGTTTAAGATAAGTTACATGGTTTCGTATTTTGCCGAAAGTAAGTTGTTTAATTTACTTTACTGAACATAATTGTCATACGAATTTGTTAGCCATACGGGTTGGGTTATTTATTTATTTATAACAATGGCGTGGCTCCTCAACCTCTTACGGATCATTTTAGCCCTTACAAAATATTTATTTTACATCAGATGAAATTAAATTTAACAATAAATTGAAAGCATAAAATATTTAAAACAAAAAAAAAAGTGTCAGCAAATTTTAAATTTTGTTGTATAAGTGCGTTATTTGAAGAAATGTAAAGACTTTTTTTGCCAATTTGGTAGTATTTTTCAAAATTTCAGTTATATCGTTCTACAATTCAACTTCATTCTGTTGTGTTTCATATCCATAACATTCAGTCAAAATGTGCCTAACTGTTATACGGGTTGGGTTAGCTATATGGGTTGGCAGCATTCTTTCTTACATTCCATATTTTCTTTAATGTTAAATTTTTATAAATTTGAAATAAATTTTTATTTTTCGTTTTCGGTTATTATTTAAATTCAAAACTGGTATATTTTTCGACTTACATGCATTTTTTAAAAACAAGTGTCACTTTTAATATACATAAAAAATGTCATATTTTACAATATCGTTGATTTTGCAGATATTGTAAACATAATCGTGTACTTAACAAGATAAATAAATATCCTTGCTGGCGACTATAAAAAAAAGTTTGATCTTATATATAAGTATTTTATACTACATTAGTTCTCCTAAATTATAAGTAGATTACATAAGCATTTTTATTTATTTATTATTTACATGATTCTATCCAAAGAGTGTCATTAGCACAGGTATTGGTTAGATACGATCGACAATTTACGTTTACACTTAGTGAAATATTTTTTTCTGAGTTCAGTTTCAGAAAAAAAACAAAAACATTTTTGAATGATCAATCAAAGGGCTAAGCCATTTTATTTTTCGATATTTTCAAATATTTCAAGAATTTTATCATCTTTAAATGTGTTTTTTAAAATATAAAATACCAAAAAACCGGGTTGAGTATCTGAACTTGAATTGTGTGACCGCAAGGACACCCAATGTCCGTCAGATGTCGCCTCTGACGTCAGCTTTCGACGTAACTGCGAGAAGAAAATGTTAAAGTAGTTTATTGCTTTACTGATACTATCCTTAGATTTTATAATTGACGTAATGGAGGAATCTAAGTCCACTAAAAGGGCCTTTCATCTTCTTCCGGCGAATTATAATTTAATATTTTAACCTAATAGGATTATTAAATTACAATTTAAAGCATAATAGTTAATTTTTTAAGTTATAACCAATTAAAAAAAATATTATATGAAGAAAACGAGAAATAAATTAATGTATAGTTATATTTATATATTTTTAGTTGATTAATTAAATTAACTTTAAATATAAAACAAAACTAACCAAACAGTCAGATATGATTTTTTTATTATTATATATTTATTGAAATTTACAACTATTTAAATAAAGACAACAAGTAAATCTGCTATAAGATTATAAATGATATAATTTTGTGAAAAAGCTATCCATAGGTAACACTTAGTTGATTAGATTAATTTAGAAGGTTTATTTGCCATCTCCTTTTCAGACGCCTTAGAAAATTGTACGGAATGGTTTCGGACCAAAAATTTTTGTTGACCGAAGAGTTTGGTATTAAAAGAAGAATATCTAATTAGGGCCAAATCTTCAACAAAGCGAATATTGAGGTCTTTAGACTATGATTTTTAAACTATTTATTAATAATGGGAATTTTTTGATGTTCTTTATTTTATATTACTTTTCTTTTTCTTTTTTTTCATAACAGAGATAGATCATGCACCTCTCCCCAAACTGTCATATATATATATATGATTGAATCTTACAAGGACAAATTCAGTTGAAATAATTAACTAATGAAATTAACCTATATGAAAATGTAATATTATTTTTTTTTTTTATACGTATTTATCGATTCATATTAATTCTTGTAATTTAAAATATCAGGTAGATTATGAATAAATACTAGGCAGAATTAAAAAATCAGTTTTAAAAGCAATTTAAATAATTTGCTGTGTTCTATACTTCATTAATTATTACGTTTATTTATATTCAATGATTACTACATACAAAGTTATATTAAAAATTAAAATGGAAGAAAGTTGGTAGTTCTGTTACTTCAATTATTATGGTTACGCGAACTTGAATTTTATTTTGTTCGAATAAATTTATTATTTGTTTGAAAGTATAAATATGTATTACGTTCGGATCAATTTCTATAAAATATCTGACGTTCTTGTCAGGTATCATCAATCTTTTACTTACAGTAATAGAGTTAACTCTCCATTTACACTCTATGTATATTAAATATACATGGTGTTTCAGGGTTAAATGGGAAAGCTGAAAAAAAAACTAAGGACATCAAAAAAAAAAAAAAAAAAAATCCTCTGAAGTTATGTCGGCAAATGCTTTGTTTAGGAGATATTCACACCTAAAGATTTTCGTTGTTATGAATTATTTACGTTATATGAGATAATAAAACTTTTTTATTTGTTCTAACTATTTTATTAATTAAATGGAAACATTAACATTCATATTGCCCCGTGATCTCCTAATGTAGTCATATCATTAGAGTGCTACCATTGGGTAGTTACTCAGCAAGTGTATTCATGTCATTATATCAATTAAGTCCAAATTTACTTGATGTATTTATGTAATACAATTGTAAATGCCATAAAGAAATTAAAAAAAAAACATTCATATTAAATCACGGGTGGATTTACGGGGGGCTTTCGGGCTGAAGCTCCCCCCCCAAAATGGTACAACATAACCATGTTTGATGGAAAAATATATTAAAAAATTATCTCTTAAAGTATTATTGTTCATGCAATCACATTTAAAAGGGCTTAAGGAATAACTTAAACACCATTTCATATAGATAGTTAGTTTCTTTCTTTTTTCCAAAGTTATTATCGTCATTTTTATGAAAAAAAAAAACTTTCGGGCTGAAGCCCCCCAAAATTAAATCCTGGATCCGCTAGTGTATTCAATGTTGTTCAATTTCCTTGACAGGCTCGGCATCTTTCAACAGCAGCAGTGGCAGAAAGGCATTGGATATGTGTTATTGTTTCATAAGATCCAATTATCCTTCTGTATTAATGTCTTAATGTCTCCTGTCTTAATTCATTTTTGAATTTTTCCCTCTTCAAACACCCTGTATAATGAAAATCATACAATCTTTAAATAATCGATTCTGTAAATTTTAAATAAGTAATGCATGAATAATAATAATACATTGGAGAAATACACGATCCAACCTCAAATATTAATAAAGTTTATTTTTTTTTCATTTTAATCTACAATATTAAGGAGCAAAAGGAAACAAAGAAATTTTTTTCGATTTTATTTTAAAAAACAAACTTTTATATAGGACAGCTTCTCAGTAGTGTATATCTTTCAGAAATTTCTAATCAAGTATTTATAAGACAGTTACTCTTTCTTTAGAGTGTAAATCAGGATTCAATAACACCATTTCTTAATAGAAATAATACATTGAATGCTTGGTCCAAACAGTCAACTGAAGATTTGAGGATTGACAACTCGAAATTGAGGTATATTCAATAACGGGTACAAACGGGTGCTAAATATGGAATGAATAGCTAAAAAGGTATTCGGTGTTCAACTGACAGATAAATGTCCGAGGGATAGACTAAGACGTAGGTGGGAAGACTGTTTCTGATTTTGCTTTAGGTTTTTACAATAAGCTATAGAGGTGACATTGATATATTTCTATACCGGATTATTATATAATAGTTCAGGATTTTTAATCAACCGATAGGATATTTTGTTATGTCATTCACTCCAATAATTCCTGTACTATCTTTGGACGCTCACAAAAAATGTCTTGATTGTGTCTTTCATACATTTTTGCACACCTTATAAATACAAGTATAGTCAGGTTTGTTCATTCTTACAAAGGTGAAGGTGTATGATTTCATTCTCCTCTCCCCAGAAATGTTTTTACTCTTCTTAAAAACGGTGCATGTGAAAGTGTAATCATAGAATACTTTGTTCATACATTTCCTGTGGTCTGTTCCACGTTTCCTCTTGTTTCCTGAAATTTCCGCAAATTAAAAATCCACAGAAATTCATAATCTTGAAAAAATGTGGTCCCTCAGAAATTGTTGATGTAATCCTATTATGGACACTCCTAGATACAGTTGGGGTATATTTGGATCACGTGTACACAGTTTTACAATATATCTTACTTTCATTCATTAAAATTTCTCAATGCCATACAATGAAACGTCGTGTTCGAAGAGCGCAACCCCACAGTACAACTCCTAAATGTAACCTATCCCGTACGGATGCTTTATTGATCTTGTTAAACGTAACGAGGAAGTAGCGTATGCCTTCTGGTACATAGCGGCCCCTCAGCATCCTACATTTCACTTCCCACAACAGCTGTGAAGGATCCATCACCCACTTATGTCAGTTTAAATCTGTTATTTTGGTTATATAGGTCGTTTCTCTCCTTGGCCAAGGAGACAATGTTTTCACCCGAGTGTGTGGACCGGCTCTTGTGTAACAGGTTTACGTGAAAGTTCAACAATAGAGTTCGCTCTTGTCCAGCCTTTATTTACTCTGACTTCCGCTCTAACCGGATACTGACCCCTGACTGGCTGCTTCTTATCACTCACTGAGCTTGTTTTAGAAGGTCGGTACATTGCAATTCCACATTTAGAATTTTAACTGAAAAAAAAAACAACAACATAAATATATCACTGAACTAAATAATCTGTGAATTTATTTGTGTTTCTTTTTAAATTTGTAACCGACTAATATTAGTAAATTATATGTGTGACCAGCCAAATATAAAGGGAAGAAGTATTATACTTATATATGTAATTTATTAAATAAACGTTTTGGAGATTTAGGAAAAAAAAAAAAGTATAATACGGCCGACTCTGTTGTATGGTGCACCTCTGTTTGATCATGACAGCAAAGCAGCTGGGAAAAGCTTACAATATTGCCAAAATGGAATAATCATGAAAAATGTAAGAGAAACCACAATGCGGATGATGAAAACATTGGATATACAAGCAGCGCTAAATTTATCAACAGTAAAAGAATTTCTCACTAATCGAAAAAATTATTTTTCGAAAAATCTCAAGATTGGCAAACCCTCTTTTCAACAACTTATTACCAGCCAAAATGTTGGCAACAAGTTTCATAAGATTGGTGTTTTAATTTAGTTGTAAGTTCTAGAGGATAAGGTCAACTCAAGCCAGAAGTGAGCCCCATCACCGATTTTATTAAAGATGTAGAAAAAATATTCAGAAACGACAAAAAAAGCAAAATACACCTTGCAATGCTTTTTAGCATTACAAGGATTATTAAGAAGACAACAAAAATCCAAAGATTCAAAACAAAGATAAATAAAAAAGAGGCTATGAAAAAAAAATAAACGTTTAATTTTTAACCATTTTTTTAATAATTCTATAAATGTTAAGATAAGGTAGTTGGTATAAGATAAGTTACATAGTTTCATATTTTGCCGAAAGAATGTTGTTTTATACACTTTACTGAAGAATACTTTGCAAAAAAATAAATAAATGAAATCTCATCAACCCTAACTTGTTTTTTTGTTTACTTTCATAAATGTATTAATTCGTTCGTTTCAATAAATGTTATGATTGCTGTATGGTTCTTTATCGCTATCAATTACCTTAATATATATGAGAGACAATTAATATGTTCATTTTAATAAGTTAAGTTACGTGGATTCAACGATGATTAACTTATTGAATTATGTTGTGTATTTAATATTTTCTGGAATACATTCAAGTAATTATGAATGATGATAATTTTAAATTAAATTTCAACGATATAGCATTCTTTGTGTCACTTAAACGCAGATGAACAATAAAATAAGCCATCAAAGTTTCACCAATCTGGCCATGATCAGCACAGAAAAAAAACCCAAGATGCCACCATGACATCAAATTGTGTAATGGAAGAAAGGCGAACTAACATAGCTGAGGAAGGATATTACCTAATCAGCTGATCAGCAAAAAAAAAAAGACCAACCAAAATGCACAGATTACAACCCAAAAAATGCAAATAATAGTAGAAAATGAAATAATAACTATAAAAGAAAAAAAATGAAGAAATTAAAGTGAACAGCATAGGAAGGATATATAAAAAAAGTTTAATGCAAAGTTAAAACATTATGAAATGAAAATGCCTTTATTATTCTGGGACTAGTGTCTCTTTAGAACAAACTATAAATGCAAAATAATAATAAACATAATAGTGTGCCCATAACTTAAATTAAGTATTTACAAAATAATTGGCAAAATAAAGTAATAACACAGCTAATAAACAGAAATAAAAAATTACTATTATAAGAAAATACTTAGATTTACTAGACTTATCAAAGATGTTCAATTTTGCAGGATTAAATTTATACTGTTAGTCCTGTAATTATATAGCTTGAGTGTAATATGAATAGTATTACATATTATATCTTTCTTTTTTTTTTTTATTCATGATATTTACATCTGTATTAATAAATAAAATACATTTAGTAAATTTTTATAACAGAAAATAATAATATGAAATCACCTGTTGAAAAACTACCCACTGGTAGTACTCTAAAAACAAAATGTATTTACAATAGGAGATCTCGAGGCCATATTCTTTTCATACGCCTCGGAGGGTTATCAGGGATAGAAGAGAAAGCAAGTCTAGAGACTAGAGGAGTCGGATGGTTCTGAAGTTTATTATGAAAGGATTGGTATCTGGATTGGGCCAAATCGGAAACATAAGGAACATTAAGGTCGTTATGGATTATTTTATTTGTGACAGAATAAGGAGCATTGAGCATTATGCGAAGAATTTTGGATTGTAAGGATTGGATAGAAGAGGAATTCGATGGCTTAGTGGAGCCCCAAACTCCCTAAGTCCAAATAGGTCTTATGGTAGTCATGTATATGAGTCTTTTGTAATTAACTGGAAGCTTATAGCGTTTGTCTAGTAAGTGTTGGAGTAGTCGGAAACGTCGAGCGGTTTCTTGTCGTTTCAGCCTGTTATAAGGATTCCAAGTTAGTCGTTCGTTCAAGATATCGGATTTGTTCAACAGGGATATTATTAAAGGATACTGTAGGTCAGGCGGTCCTATGATGAATTAATATAGTGTTAAGATCCTTTTTGCTAATATTTCTGCTATGGTATTTAATGCTGATGGATTGATTCTCTTCTGTAAGCCTTGGACGTTCCACCATTACACTTGAAAAAATGCAACCACCTAATTTTATATTAAGTTACATTCCTAATTTATATAGTGCATCATGCACATAATTTCATGTAATGCAACATTGTTGCTCGGTTAATATTTTATCTTTAAGATGGATATACTATTTTCTCATCCTGTTATTACTTCTATTTTCCAACTTAATATCAAATTCTTTAAAAAATGCTTCCTATTTGTTACATAGGGCACTTAAAAAGCATTGTTAATTCCTGAAGATTCCTGAATTGGTGAAATATTGACGGGTTATTTTATTCTTTATTTGCGTTTTAGAGACACGTAGCTTTGTGGTTGGAATTTTCTAATTATAACCTAACACCGCTTTTCTATTTCTTGGTAAGTTTTTAATATTTTACATAATTAATCATAATACGAAATCTACGTAATACATCGTTCGATACCCTCACCGACAGTGTCTTGTAAGCTGCCAGTGAGCCGAGAGGTCAGGGCTGACACCGTGGATAATCGGGGATTCACCTCAGGCTCTTGCGGTTCAAGTAGACCCCTCGACGTTTCTTCTATTGTGGCTCCAATGGCCCAATTCCCTCCTATGGAACCCCGCAGCAGGTGTCCACTGGAAGGCTACATCGGCTCCATAGCGGTTTGTCCCGCAAATTTTAATCAGGGGCCAAGCCTTAAAAAATTTATGACCGCCCGAAGCTCAAAACTGGGTCAGGTCGTAAATTATTGGCTCTTATGTTTTACTTCTTTACTGCTCTACCTCTCAGTACTAGGATCCTCATTTATTATCTGCAGACTTCTTATTAAATTTTCATCAAGGTATTGTAAAACCTTTTTTACTTTTTTTAATAATCACCTTTCATAGTTCTGTCCTCTTTTTTTCTCAATCCTTTGTCCTTCATTATATCGTATAAATCATTCTATGTCATATTAAATTTTTAAAATGTAATATTATATTTCAATTTTTTGCTTAATAATAACTATACATGTTCATTGTTATGATCATTATTACAGTCTTATGATCGTTCGTATCTGTATATTTTAAGATAGGGAAGAATACAAAATAATTTATATTTCAATGAAAATATAATTAATTAATTTTTTTTCCCATTGGGATTACAGATCTTGTGTCTACCTTAACCAGCATTCTCCAACTTAAGCCATCTTTGGTTATTTCTTTCTAGCTATATTGAATCTGTGTTGATTTGATCTATCCATATGATTTTTGGCCTTCTACGTGGTCTTTTGCCTACTATTTATTTGAGACATTTATTGCTGTGCCTTCCTGATGTTTTGCTCAGAGCTAAATACCGCGGCTATCTTAATCTCCTTTCCTTCATATTGTGATATATTTATTTATCAGTTTCTGTAAGCAGTTCTTTATTGGTCTCTTTCCTCCATGCGTTAGTACTCTGATTCCAGATCGTCCAAGTTATCGTACCTCTGATTGGTCTTCAGGTCTCGCAACCGTGTATTAAAACTGACTTTATCATAGCAATTAGAGATTTGTCGGTTTTACAAAACTTTTGAAAGAGAGAAGAAAACTCTGTGCTATACACTACGCTGGTCTGTATTCTATGTTTGGGCATTCATTGGGGTTATTGTGTAACGGTTTCTCTTCTATACAGATCCTATTATAAAAAAATAATTAGTGTCTATTAAACTGGTATAGTTAAGTTAATTGAAACGCGATATAAATTTTTAAAAAATTGAAGTAATCTAAAATGGGATTCAAGATTAGAGATTAATAAAATTATGTGGTAATGAATGTTTGATAATAAAAAAAAGGACAGAAATGGCACATTAGGGAAAATATCTGGTGCGGTGCGCGATTCACACTACTTTTACTTCATCCCCTTCTTATAAGAAATAAGTATTTTCAGACTAATGGGAAGTGTAAGTAAAAATTATAAACACTATATTGATTTATATTTCATTTTGGATATTTTTATTTGTTTAAGAACCCTTATATATACAAATTTTAATATTTATATCGCTGTAATCTATACATTTAAATATTAAATAATACCAACGAAAACATTTAGGAAAACGGAATATTTGTATATATATGTACACAATATGGTCGGAGTTCGTATTTTATTATACTCATGTTACGTATGGAAGTCTGATCTAATCTTCGGGCAAGCTAGGGTGAGCTCGGCCGCAGTCGATCTCTTATTTCTCCTTTAGTTAATTATGAAATTCTTTCATATTTTATATTAGAAATTAATCGGAAATGATCAATTGTTTAAAAAACAAAAACACTAAAGGTACTCAAGAGGAAGCTAATATTGAAAATTAGCCATTTAAGCCTTGCTAGAAAACATCAATGAGAATAAAACCTACATAATATTAAGACCTGCTTAATTTTACACCGACATAATGAATTTAATCAAAATCGTTAGAGCCGTTTTCGAGAATACAGTAAACGTGTGTGTCATCGATGATATAAAGTGCCACATTCGGTTAGCCAATATTGACGAAATAGTTGCTGTATCATCTCAGGTATATACAAAACTTAAATAAGCAATTTCACTTTTATACGATTTTTCTTTTTTGAGCTAGACCTGTCACTTACATAAAGACAGACGCACACACCCACAGACCATTTTGCGGAATTTGGTTATTTGGACCCAGGAGACGTCAAAACATGTATTTCCGTTGAAAACTCAGATTTGAAAGTAAAAAAGGTACAACTGCGATATTAAATGAAATTCTTACCACAGTTTTCAGTAATTAGAGGTTCCTCTTCATTTGAGACTTTTTTCCCTCTTTATAATATCGTTATAATTTTACAGTTGATAAAATAGCCTGTAATATATTTCTCTCTTCTATCCATTTAACCAATCCTTCATTAAGTGTGCTACATCCAGATGGAACTCAATTCCAACTCTAGCCCGCAATCCACTCTCATTTTCTTCATTTAATAATTGTTTCTTCATCCATATACCGCCTATCTCATCTATATCCTTATATCCTTCTGCCTTGAATCGATAGAATTTTCTGATGGAGATTATTATCAATTAATTTTTCATCACGGCTTCATAACAACCTCAATAAATAACTATCTGAGATAGAGCACACTAAATTAAGCTTTAATTGAACTTAATTCTCTCTTTCAAGAGTACTATAAGTTTAGATATCTCATATTATTTCTATACAATGTTATGTATGATACAATGTATAAGACCTGGACTCTAACCAGCACCCTAAAGATCGGAATACTAACGCTTAGAGGAGGCAGACCAATAAAGAATTGCTTACAGATACTGGTCCATCAATGTCTCATAATATGGTGATGAGGTTCACATGACCAAAATATATGACTGGAAGCAGTTGTTTAAGAAGCTTCTGGACATCAATCAATGCCGCATTAGTTGGCAGCAGACCACTTGGGAAAAGGGAAAAAAAAATAAAATAAAAATAAAAAAGGTTGGATCGACCGAATCAACTAAAATACAACAAAAAAAGAAGATCTGGACGAAAAAAACTGATAAGTAGAAGTCCAACATAAGAAGTTAAGAAGGCTGGTTTCAGGAGGTATAAGATCTATAAAGCCTACAGAAAAGTAAATGAATAGTTTTTATCTGAGCAATTAATAATTTCTGTTCATAAATATTTACATTGTTTATTTATTTGGATCAATCGCCCTAATTAATAAATCAGTCATGATTAATAATAAAATTTTATCAAAATTCATTTGATTTCATTTAGTCGTGTTTGATGATTAGCATATAAGGTTTGAGTTATAGGTAAATGAATTTTGAAAATGAGAA
The DNA here is from genome assembly GCA_928085145.1 of Nezara viridula. Classification (NCBI taxonomy): domain Eukaryota; kingdom Metazoa; phylum Arthropoda; class Insecta; order Hemiptera; family Pentatomidae; genus Nezara; species Nezara viridula. The sequence continues at coordinate 87,106,091 of OV725080.1, read as the reverse complement.
CAAATGGAACTGATGACCCAAGATTCGCGGTGCATTTGATAAACCAATCGATATTCCAATCAGTTCGTTTTTAAGCATATTAATTGATGCCATTTTTTTCGATATGCAGATAGTTAAATTATAACCCAGTTAATGTATGAGAAAATGTTTCAAATGATAAAGTTTATAAAAATAATATTTCATGAAAATCTTAAGTTTCTTCTCAGACGTAAGATGAATAATTTTATATATCTGTAGAATCTCACTAATTCTTAAGGTGGTTCGGATTATCGAAAAATTCGGATTAACGAATGGAAAAAACAATTGAATTTAAAAACAAAAGTTGTAAATGTATTTTCATCAAAATATTTAATAGTTAATCATTGTTCAGAAATTTATTGTTTAACTATGCACTTAGCTTGAATTTTGTTTTAAATATAAGTAGTTGGTATTTTTAGCTAGATTATTTAAGCCTTAGCACGTAAGGTGTTGATAATACGGTTTTATTGAATGTATATTTATCTATTAAATAATTAAAAAATTGAATAATCCGATCATGCACCCTAGGGAACTCCATCCCTTCCTATATCCGCCTCTCCAACACCCTTTCTACTTTTAAATCCCGCCTGTTCAATCATTTCTTATCTATTCCAGTCCCCATAAAATTGTAAATAGATGTTACTGTAAATACGTATATAAATTATCATATTATTATTAATTAGTTTTACTTTATGTTTTTAATTTGTTTGTTCTTAATTTAGAAAGCAGCTTATACTTTTTTATAGTGACTCTGATGCTCTATAGCAAAATTTCTGATCTTCTGTATTAATATATTATTCTAATGTGTCTTGTCCTATATATACATAGAATAAATAAAATATTATTATTATTTTGAGTTTTTTGTTTTGGCGTTACAGACCATGTAGATCTTTTCCCGCCTTAACAAACTGCTCCATCTCTGCCTGGATTGGGCTATTTCTTTCCATTTATTATTATTATTATATGTACTATATACATAAAATTAAAATTTTTTTAAGGGATGGAATGAATGATGAAATTGTCCGGATTAGCGAGAGTCCACTGTAATTTTGCAGAATAGATATATTTAAATATATGCAGTGCAATATATTTTTAGTTGCATTCTCTGTATAATTTATTTTAATTTGGCGTTTATATAATATATAATTTGTATTGTGTTTAAGGCTTGCCAATTGATTTATTTTTAAAGTTGGTTGTCCTTTCTGTGGCTATTCTACCTCCGCATTATTGAAAAAGATGATATAACAGACAAAAGTGATCTGTTTAGCGTTACTCCTACACTGTTCTGAGTTTCCTGAATGACCTTTCGTGGTCTTATTTAGTTTCAGATCATTAAAACGTCTTTGATCCTATAAAAAGAACAGTTAATATGATAATTATATATAATTTTTATAAGGAATATGCTATTCATGGCCTTACCTTCGTGAAAAATATAGTTATCAAATAGAACCTACCTATATTATTATTGCATAGTCATAATTATTAGAAACTGTATCATTCCATTACAGCTTTAATTTTCTTTGAAATCTTCTCCATCCGTGTCAGAAGACACGAGTATTTGACACCTTACACTACTACGTTGACGCAGGACGCAATTTTAGCAGGGGGGGGAGACACTTACCAGAACAAATAACGGAGTTGACAGAAGACTTAAGGGAGTAACTTAGCACATGTACTCGACGAATGGAGAATACTTTTGGCTCTGCTTCAACATAAACTGGTCTGTCCTTGTCCTCAGTATGTTATTATGCGTGTTTATCATTGTGTAATAACGGCCTGGTTCATAATAAAGGAATGTGTTATTAATTTGCATTTTTACTGTTCTTGGAACGGATATTTAGTTTCCTTTTCTTTTTTTTTTTTTCATTATATTCAATTTTTACTTTATTCAATGTTATTTGTTCTCAGATTGGTATGCAGTTGTTTTTATGCCGATTTTATAAAGACTATCCTAATAGTCCTTGCTTTATGAAGATCGTTCGATAAATTATAAGAATACAGGTAGTTTGAAAGTAAATAAAATTGATTTACTGTATTTCAACAGTTCAATTATTTTTTATTATTGTTAAGAGTATATTTTAATATTATATCAAAACAGATATCTATATGGCTCGGAATACTGTAATATATCCTTGTGCCGTTTAATAAAATACATATCTCAAATAATGAAGGATAGTTTACCAAATCAGATATTCGCGGATTCAAAACTGATAAGCTGATATAGAACAAGATAATTTGAGTTATTTATTTTTAAAATCCTTGAAGAAGCCCATGAGTTGGGTCGAAAAGTCTGCTGAAAATAAATAAAACTATGCTTTAAGTCACACGATAGAAGTAAAAACATCAACAAAGGCGAGATTAATAATATGAAATATAAATTATAAATAATAGCTCATTATAAACATGATGAAATGCTGAACGATTCCTCCGCTTACAGATATTTTAATCCATATTTTTAATAACACTCGTTATCATTTGGAATTACACACTATTTTTCCTATTTGCTTCTCTAACACGGCGTCGCGTTAAGATACAATTTTCAATAACAGCTCATTACAAAGATGATAAAATTATGTACATTTCCTTCGCTAACAATATTCAGATCATATTTTTGGTTTTTGTTAGATTTTTAGATATTTTAATCCAGATGCAAAAATACTTCAATTAATCCACTATAGCCGACTTTACACTTCTGAAATCTGACGGCTCAATCTTATTCATCCCTCACAAAAAGTCTGTTCTGTTTTCAAATAGTATACAAATGATGTAGTATCAATATCGATGTGGTTTCTAATGAAAATTAGAATGGAACGATATATTTAAACAATAGTTATCTATATGAAGATTTAAGTTTTTAAATTGTATGTGTTTCTGTAGGAAATCTACAGAACACCTAATGCCGTTAATTAGTTTTGAGGAAATACTCAGGTGTTGATGGTCCAATAAAGATTTATTCTTCGGATCAAGCGTCCGTTTTGCATTGACAAGATTACACTTTTATAGATTTTATTCTGTAACAAAATATTATAGACTTTCAAATAATTGAATCAAGGTGACTAATAAAAATGGTAAGGCACTAATCCCACACGCCAAACTTGTTTTTTCTAATCTTGAAGCATATCTATTATTTGAAGCATATCTATATATCTAATATTTAAAACAATATAATGTTTATTTAGCAAATTAATATATTGGTTTGTCTAGAAAATGCGCAGGATTTTAATTTAAAAATTATAAAGGAAGATTCACAACTTTTTATTTAATCAAAATAGTCTCCACTACTATCAATACATTTCTGCCAAAGTATTGGCAGCTTTTCCATTAGAATTGATAAACTCCAAAAACGCATTTTCTAATTCCCTTTGTCCAATAAATTTTTTGTCACGTGAGTAGTGTTCCAGATTTCTAAAAAAATGATAATCCGTAGGCGAGAGGTTTCGGAGAGTAGGGTGGATTTGTCAGAGTTTCATATCGAAGCTCCAACAGTTTTTGTCACGTCATATTTGAGACATTTGGCAGTGCGTTGTCATGCAACAAAATGGACTCCTTCCGATCGACCAAAGACGGCTTCATTATTGCCAATTTCTGATGCATTGCATTAATTTGGTTACAATACGATTCGGCATTGATGGTTTCTCCAGGATTTAAGAAGCTGTAGTGTATCAAACCAAATGAAGCCCACCAAACAGTAACCATCATCTTTGTTTTGATGAGTTTGAGGGCTTTGGAAAATGTTCTACTGCTTCTCCTCGAACTATTGTCGAACCTCTGTCCAGAACATCTACTGTTAGACAAATAAGTATAGCACAAATTCCATAACGATGGTGTTTTGGCGGTCGTTTAATGTTTTTGGAACCCAACTTTTAAGCTTTTTTAACTTTCCAATCGCCTTGAGGTGGTCATCGACGGTCGATTTGCTAAGCTTTTCTGCAAGTTCTCCAGCAGTTGTTCTGGGGTTTTCTTCCACTAAAGCCCGCAGAACATCGTCATCAAGAGAGGAACTCCTTCCACGACCTTCTTTGTTTTCATGGCTGAAAGCTCCCTCCCGACATTTCGAACCACCGCTGGACATTGCAGTCATTAATGCTGCTCTTTCCCCGGACTTGATAGATGTTTCTGGCCGTCTGGACTCCATTCCGGGCCGAGTTTAAACTCGTAAAACAAAATTATACGAAAATCGCTCGTTGACATCTTAAAGTAAAGACTGAATTATTTCTGAGCAGCGAAGTGCTACAGAGGTAAACAAACATTTGGAAGAGAATTAATAAGTATTGACATTCATACAAATGCATAATCCTGTTCAACGTAAACAATTCGTTATATATAGAGATATTTTAAGGAAAACTCAAATCCTGCATTATTTTCCGGACAACTAAATTGAAATATTTAATATCAATGCAGTTAAAAGTGACATTCTTGAGCGTTGAGACTAAATGCGGTGCGAGTTTGTGTGAGTTTTTACGAGTTCAACCTTATCGATGAGAGGAGGTGAGAGGAGGGTCTCTGACATTCTCACTCAAAAATTTAAGTAAATTGTAGACCCACTCTTCTTGTCTATGTTGGCTACGATATTAAACATAATATTTAATAAATAATAAAAAATAAATAATATTTTAAAAATGTATCCTAAATGTTAGGAGTCCTACATTATGCAAATATCTGACTAAGCATATATGGAATTTCGGGATTTATTAATTAAGTTTTTCAAAAAGAAATTTCCAAAGATAATAAATGCAAATAATTGTGTATTGCAGGCTGATATTTTGATAGAATGTTCCTTTATTATTAATAATCAGAGATGCTAGACTTATTTTTTTTCCAACACCCATTTCTGTTCTTATCTTACTCATGATTAATGCATGGTAAAATAATGATCTTCACTAACGAGGAAATGCTTAGTTACAGAATTCAAAGAAATAAGAATTATGAAAAAAAGGAGCGAAATTAGTTCTTTGGTTAGCTCTGTAATTACCATTTTACTTCTTGAAATGCTTTTCTTCTGTTAGCGATAACAAACAAAGGGTATTTCATTTCTTATTAAGAGGTTTCCTTTTAGAGTTTTTAACAACTATTATTGTTGAGAATTGTTCTTTCCATTTCAGTAGCTAGTACTTTTTTCAATAAGAATATCTTATACGAGGGAATTTTCAGTTAGCTCATTTATTCTCTGTTATTGGATTTATTCAACCTTATTTATTGTCGAATTTGTAGTCTTGATCACTACAGAATTAGTGAATTTTTCAATAAATTTTTCTATTCATGAATTGGGGTGGACATTTACTATCATTATGTTGGTAGAAAACCCTTTTTTTATCAAATTATTAACATTCGCCTGAAACTTCGTAAATAGCTTTATCTCGGCGTAACCTATAAACATTTTATTTGTGATATTGGGGCATTTAATTATTGTCTTTTTAATTAGGTACTAAAAACTCGTTAATACCCATTTGCTTTAATACCCAATTGAATCTTAAGATAACGAGCAAAAAAGTCGAGAAAAAAAGTGGTCATCAAAAATATTGAGCCGTTTGGCGTGGATTACACCCTTAAATTGCCAAAGGAGTTATACAGCATAAACGGCCCAATGTTATTGTAGGCATCTTTTGTATCGATTTTGTGATCAAATTATCTTACGATCCAAGCAGAAAGCAAATGGATATTTACGAGTTTTTAGTACCTTATTAATTAGACAAAGTTTGCCGACCTAAAGATTGAAAGCGCCACAATTACGAGAATTTTCGTAAATACAACATTTGTAGGTTACCACGAAATGAAGCTATTTACGAACGATCAGACAAATGTTAATTATTAGATAAAAAGGGGTCTATACGACGGACTAATAGATTATCACTATTTTTTTTTTTAAATAGGCCTTTTTATTCAAATGGCAAAGTTTTATTACTATAATAATTCTACTACAGTATTATATGACGATTCCGTTTTTCTGCATCAGATGCTGTTTAGATTCTGCAGTTTAGATGCTCGTTTATGTATATGGATAGTAGATGCTACATCATGGATACTTTTAGATACTAAGTAACAATTAAAATAATTCCTAAGATCTCAAAGCTCAAAGCTGTTTTCAATTTTTTTGACTTTTCAAAAGTTTTTATCGTGCATAGTTACAGCTTTGGTTGAAATAAATTCCAGTTTTAAAATAATTTCGGAAATTCTAGGTCTTGAATTGTTGGCTTGCGATTCACGTGATGATTCTCTTTCGAGGCTTTCAATTCCTGAATAAATATCATTAATAGTATAATGGATATTTATGACTCTTTACGAGAATGCAAATTCTTCTTAGTCACCTCTTAATGGTCGAATTATATGAATTATTAATAATTGAACTTTTGTTTTAATAAATGATAAATTAATTTATATTAATGACAATCACAATAAACAAATTACCTTATGGAAATTGGAGTGACAGAGATATAATGTAATTATTAATATATCGGTTTAATCCTGTATAAGACCAACAAGAGGCTATCTCATTCATATGCAAATTAATCCTGTTAGCTATAAAGAAATAGGGTTCATATGTCAAGTCCCATCTCGAAAGTTTTATAAAAGTTTATTATATTGCGTCATATTTATTATAGAATAGTTTAAGCTGCCATGTTATTGTATTTATTTCAAATAATTTTGAACAATTGGTTTTTATAGCTTATGGTCGTACAAGATTCTTGTTATAAACTTTTGATGATGGAAAAATTGCTGGTAGTAAGATTTCAAATATCATTTTTATCATCTTCAACGGAGTATTCTTCAACTTTTTTTCTTTAGCGTTTATATTATTTATTGTGGAGTTTTAGTTTATCTTAGTTTTAGTCTGTCTTAGTTTATTCTATTTAATTCAATGGCCTCATTTCAAATCATTCAGTTATTAGAATTAGTTTGAATTGAAATATGAAATAGGCTTTTTCTAAACATGGCTTTTTCTAAACATAGTTTCTACCGCTAACATTATATAAAGAAAATTATTTTTTCCTGAATTCTTTGTCAGTTTCAGTTGTGTATTAATGATGATTAGAAGTCACCAAATAACAGTACATATTCATTTATTTTTCTTTAGATCCTGGCATTATTTTAATACATACATTAATGCATCTCACTTGAAAAAATGGAGATGAATAAAACCGTAGATTGAAATCAACAATTCGTCTGAGATAAATTGTCTTCTTTATTAATAATTTTTAAATAAAAAAAAAATATTAATCACTGACTTTGAATTCGATTATAATTCGTACCTTTATTGAAATTTCTATGAAATAAATATCTAAAAAGTATAGATAATTATTTATTAAAGGGAAAAATAAATAAAATTATGTTTTATTAAATGATTAATCTCTGATAATAATTTTTTTAAACTTTCTTTATTGAATATTAATACATTCTGCCACATTGAAGGGCATTAATATTAAGGCTACATGATTCATTCACACAATATGTACATACAATTAATATCAATAATAAAGAAAAAGAAATATAAAAAAATAAATAAAATAAGTAAATTGGTATGCCTGTGTACAAAAAAAATAATGAAATAATAGATAAAAGCTAGATGAAATTAAAGTAAATAAATCACATTCACACCTATGTACAATATTTACATTCACCCAGGGGACTCTGAGTCATGCCTTATTCCCCGACGTGGAAGCCAAGGGAGGACTCCAGGAGATCCCAGGGCTTCTCTCTCAGCCGCGACACTGTTATTTAAAACCAGTGGAAACTGATGATAATAAAATTAAAGAATCTTTCTCTAGTTTGTATGATTAGAGAACATTAACGAAAAAATTGTACATATATACAAAATTAGTACATCAAAAAGAGAAAAATTATGAAAACTAATTAATTTAGTAAAATAGGAAAAAATATCCTAAAATATTCAATGATTAGTCCTTGAATTGCAGCAATCTATCAGCAACTGAAAATGTTATATATTTTTATCGATAGGAAGTGCATTTCTCGAAATCTTTAGCAAAAAGAAATAAACTATTATATAATAATAAGATATTATATTATAATGAAATTGTTATAAACTTAATATGAAAATATGTTATAAACTTAATTGAACTTAACTATAAACTTAATTGAAAATATGTTATAAACTTTTACAGTAATGAATATGAAAAATATTCTGGTTATTAAACTAATTTATTCCATAATATATTTTAAGCATACCAATCATTTATTTTAAAAGTAATAATGGGCAGAAAGTTCTGAGAAACCATTGCGGAGAAATTATCGAAGGCTTTCATGCTACTTCAACCGTGTTACATCATTTAGCAGAAAGGCCATCCTTTTGGAGTGTCCATTTTTGACTTGACTGCATAGAAACTGTCCATTTTAATTATTACCCCCTATTTAAAGGGCTCCCCTGTTGGTTTAGTGCCTCATACAGATTGCATAGGGCGGTCTGCCAGGAGTAACCTTCACTTAGCTGAAGGGCCTGATGGGATCAAAGAAGGGCTTCTCTTCAGGGCTTTGCTTCGGCTTGAGCTCAGGTGGTACTCCAGTATTCAAAGTCCCAGCGGCTGTTCAATCGGAACATCTTTTACTCTAGTGCAGCTATTTGACTACGTCTGCTGTTTCTCGCTCTGCTGTCGAATTTGGTTTAAAGTTGACATTGTTAAATCCCAGTAGTTCTGTCCTTTTTGGGCAGGGCGGTATGTTTCTCTTCTGTCTGACATTTCACTTATTTGGGACTTCCTCACAGAGACTTTATTAATGATCCTGTACTGTCTTATACACATGACACAAAAAAAAAAAAAAAAAAAAAAAAAAATGATCAAACTACAGAAGAAAGCTTTAAAATTACAAAAATATTTATTTTTTCTGTAATAAGCAGACTGTATATATTCTGTGCCTCAGAGATAGGAATGGCCATCGATAGTACCTACTTCGATATTATCAATTATCAATATCGCCTCTTCGATATTTTAGTTTAAAAATTAAAATGAAAACTATCTTTTTCGGAAATTGCAAGGAATAATGTATGAATTTGATCGCTAGAAAAAAAAAAAAAAATTATACTCATCTAGCCTGTTTCATATAAAATGTAGTGCATAGTGTAGAGGAAAATATCGATATGTCTATCGACTATAGATGACCATCCCTAAGTAAGTTGAATAGCGAGCGTGGAACCCTTCTTGCTCAGTAAACTCAATTTGCCCAAATTTCTTCGCTGAGCAACGTTATCTAACGGTTTGAGTACTGAACATTAAATAGGCGGTATTCAATAGTAGTAAACAATCTTCAAAATGCTTTGTGCCCAACCAATGCATATTTGCTTCCTATTTTGTTAGGAAAAGAACTAAATAGAATGTAAAGTTTCTATTAGAAAAAAAACATAATTATTATTAAAAAACTTCTATAATTATTTTACTGTTATTCTATTTTGCTTATTGCTAATATGGTGTCAATGAAATCTTTTATCATCGTTACTAATGTACTTAGTTGTGACAGAATGTAATATAACTCAGTAAACGATCAGATAAAAAGTCGATTTTTGACTAATCTTTTGAAATAATATTAATATTCCAGGGTAGCTAAAACTTATAATAACATTAGGTTTAAAGCAAGAAAGGAAATAAATTGATTAGAAGGCTTCCATACTTTCAAAGCCATTTGACCTCGAACGGTTCTTTTCAGTTGACTGGCGTAAAAATTACCATCGGTTGATTTTTCTTTTGACGAAAAATTAATGAGTTTCGCGAAGATGGAATTGATATTCGCTACCTGAACTCACTTAACCTTCGTTTGAATGAGCAAATGTTATTCTAGATTATTTTATTTGAATCTTACTCGTTCTGTTAGACAATATGGGTGTTTACAGGAATGGATGTTTTACTTGCCTAATTGCAGTACACTGCTGCACTTAACAATTTACATTTTTATCATGAGTTGTTAATTGCTCTTTAAGACTAAGGTTTGATCTCAAGTCTTCTTATATTCTTCTTCTGTAGAGGCTAGTACAGGACTGGCCAACCCTAATGCCTTCACAGGCCACTTTGATGACTCGTAACGTTACACTTTATGTAAACGAACTTTTAAAACATGAAATACAAATAATATAAGGAATGAAACATTATTGTTACACAATGATTCAATATAATTAGGTTTTTAGTCTTAATTATTGAGATATTTGCTATCTACTTATTTATTGATATTATGTTTTTTTTCAAAGGAAATGTGATCATTTTAAAAATAATTACTAAAATAATTCTTATTCCTACATAAAAATTCTTACTTTTTGAGTCATTTAATAAAAAAATTTGTATTCATTAAAACGCTTTTATAACATTTAAGCTTTTATAACATAATTTACAGGATTTTAAGACAAGGTCTATTAGAGAAATTTCATCGAAATTGTTATATTTGTTTTCTTTTTTCTTAGGCTATTATCCAATACCAATTCATAGTCGAGGAATTCATTGTTGCATTCAGGAGTGCCCACAGGGGTTTTCCTTGGCCCAAGTTGTCCCATCACAATTTTCGAGGCGGCCATATTTTGAATTTTTAAAGAGAACACATTTTGACGGAGTTATGAATTTTCGGATTGAAAATTTTCAAACAAAGAGACAAAGGGAATGTATGGAGCAAACCTTAGCAAGTGTAATTGTATTTGGGCGGGGTGGCCGAATGGGCTAACGCGTGTGCACTGCACAGCCTTTGCCCGGCAACCTGGTATATGACTCAATGATATAAAAATAGTCACGAATTCTCGTTCCTGTGCCGGAAGAGTCATTTAAATCCCCGCTCATACCCCCTGGCTCGGGAAAACCCCGTATAGCCTTAACGGCTAGGAAGGGGAGGACCCCCCTCCCCAAAAAAAAGAAGTGTAATTGTATATGCTTTATGGTACCTTAATTTCTAATGTTTTTAAGAAGAGGAGACCAAGAAAATATCTTGAGGAGGGGAGAGAGGAGGTTCATGCGCCATCGACCTGCGATTTGGCCAGAACTGGACCCAGTATAAAATCTAGTATAGATATACCTCTTCTCTTCTTTTGAAGGAAAAGCATATTAGATCCACTATATTCCCTCACCCGAGACAAACTTCTTTGAGAGCGAGTAACTACTTCTTAGTCATAAGTTGAGATAACTTGGAGAAAAACCATCAAAATGCAAATTACAGTCTCTCCCAACCGTTAGGTTACGGCGATATGGAAAACGGTCCCTGGTGGATAGGGGATCCATGATTTAACCATCATCTAATGCTTTGCTCGGGCTCTTTACTCCAACAGTAGTCAGACTCATATCTTTGTGTCTTCACGCGGTTCGACAGTGGAAAAGTGATTGAATCTTAGTATATATCATATTGTCTCGTAATAGACTAGGAGCTACCAACGAGCTCGTTTAACGTAAGGACTTATTGCTAGTAACCATTTTAAATTGTAGATAAACTTCATTTGAACACACGACTTTTCGAAAGCCGAAGCATTCTATGCAAAAATTTAAATTAAAGAGGTGATATTCGACGGTTCATTTAACGGAAGAACATACAGCTGAAATTTTGATATGTTGTAAAGAATAAATCCCTATAATAGACATCACGTTGACTGGCGATGTACTCGGTTTCGTTTTGAAAACTGGCGACGTCAAAGTCATCAAACTATGCCAGTCGGATGGTAGTTAGATGAGAAAAAAAAATTCAAATAGTCGTTTTCTTTTCAGTTTTTTATGTTTATTGGAATGCTAAATCTAAATTTGACGTTCGCGAAAGAAATTTTCCATTGCGTTCAGAGATATAGCAAAAAAAGCGAAACTGTTTTTAAGATATGATTCCGAAACTATGCATTTTATCGAAATTATTATTATTTACAAAGTTAAATGTTTATGCATATTTTAGAGGAATCAGAGAATGTTAACTGTTTGCTTATTATACAAGAAATATCTGTTCGTCGGATTTTCTCTCATAACTCATAATCTATGCATCTATCGAAGTAATTCATTATAATCAATTTGAAAGAGTATTAAAATTCCTATATACCTCATCTAGACACGTTAAATCGCATGGAATCGAAGACGTATTTCCTTCTTAGTATCTGCCGCTCTCAACTTAAGTGCTTTTTATCTTTTTAATGTTTTTGATTCGGCTGATTTAATAGATTGTATAAACAAATCACATAGCTTTTATATATTATGTTAGTATAAGAAACTGTGGTCAGATGAGGTTTATCTAAAATTTGTAATGGTTACTCGCTGTAAGTCCTTCCGTTTAATGAAATTGTCGGTTGCTTCTAGTCTATAAGGACATTTCAAGGTCAAGATTCAGGAAGTCACGCGTTGTTAGTGAACTGAAAGGAAATCTCCGATTTCAACGATTGTTTGTTATGATTCTTCCAAAAAACGAATTGATATTTATTATTCAATTGAAGGTACTTAGGCGTTAAAAATAATAGTATTCGCTAATTACTGTTGGACTAAAATATCGTAATCACTGAAGCATTTAAAAGGGTGTCTTATTCACAAACTACCATTCAAATTATGATTGATATGCAGTTCTTTTATTGCGAAAGCAAAAGTACCTTGTTCTTGGACGTCTCAGGTCTTCGACCACACACCATTTATTTTTAATTTTTAAATGAATTAAAGATTATACATAATTCTCTCTTATCAATTAATATGATGATTAAATTGTAATGATGATTATTTATATTCAGTAGGATATCATACTTTCCCTTCAGTGGCACAGAGAAGTTCCTTTCTCTTTCAGATTTGGGTCATTCTCAGCTGATGTGGTTCTCGGACTGAATGAGATATAGTCTATTGATAAAATAGGATATTTCTCAATAGGCCGTTGATAGGTCACGCGAGGATTGCTAATAACTAATAGGAGCTCGTTTAAATTAATTTTAATTATAGATGATAATTTTTACTTAATTAAAAGCCAATTAAAGGATTAATGTTATAATAAAGGATTAATTATCACTATAAAAAGTTATTATTAATTTTATTTCTAAATTAATTAAATGTATTATAAAAAAATTACTTTCTGAAATATGAAAAACATATGCAGTGAATCTATTCACCAATCTGCAGATTTCTGTTTATCATAACTGGTTATTTAATATTTAACTGTAGGTTATTTAACAAAATATAGAAATGTATATTACTTTTTTATATAATATTTTTTGTTATTTTTCTATTTATTTTAATTTGTATTTATTTATTTATTCCTATTCTAAGGAGTTTTTGATCTCCAGAGAGAAAAAATAAATGACGATCAGGCGTTGATGACTGTAGGGTTTAACGCCTCAAAGCCTAAATAAACAAAACAAACAAACATTTTACTGTAATGTAATTTAATAGTACATAATATTACAATATTTTATAACAATTTTTTTTTTTTTTACTTTCACTTACCCATATGTAATATATAGTACGGGGAAGCATTGCGGACGTGAAAATTTTCGAATCTGAGTTGTCAACGGAAATACACGTTTTGAGGTCCCCTGAGTCCAAATAACCAAGTCTCGAAAAATGGTCTGTGTGTGTGTGTGTGTGTGTGTTTGTGTGTGCTAACAGTCCAGTTCAAAAACAAAAAGTCGTACGAAAGTGAATTTGCATATTCAAGGTTTTTGTATACCTGTGATATTAGAGAAACGTTTTTGTCAAAATCGTCTGACCGGAAATGGCGCTTTATTTCATCAATGCTACAAATTTTTACGATTTTCTTGAAAACGGTTTTAACGATTTTGCTTAAATTTGGTGTATCCATGTATGCTTAAGTAATCTCATTTAGGTCTAATCCCTATTGGTCACTTAACAGGACTTAAATGCTCAATGTTCAAAGTGTTTTCTTCTAAAGTATCTTTAATCTTTTTTTTTAAGTAATTAACTATCTCTTCATATTAGGAGTTATGAAAAAATCTAAATATAAGTTTCGAAAGAATTTAATTACTTAATAAAGGAGAGAAAAAGAAAAATGCTTATTCAGGTCGAAAATGAATCTGCGGAAATAATAATAAAAAAGTATACATATAATATATCTTAGGAAAGCGAAAATTAAAAAAAAAACAATATCTAATATAGAAGGTTCTAGAAGGTAACGGAGAATGACGAAAACATAAATAATAATTATTTTCACAAATAAATAATACTTTGTGAAAACTAATATTATTTAACGGAAATCACAAGTTTTCAAGGAAATTTAATGAAATTTACTTTTTGTTATAGTTAATGATTTGTTAGCTATAAGCTTTAAGCAGTAGCTCCATAAAAAATACACTTCAAAAATTTTATGACATCCCAACATTGCCAAAAAATAATTTCTATTCAAAGTAGAGCGGTAAGTGAAAGTTATGTGTTGTGCGCACCAGATTTTTTCACGTTATGGTATTTACATATTCAGTTAGGTGGGAAATCTGATTCTTATATAACAGATTCCATTCAAATGTGCACCATTGGCATGTTAACTGCCACGCCAGGATAAATTTCTTAACCTTTGGCAATACATGTCCCGGTGTGGACTAGATTTATAAATCTTTCTTTGTCGTTTTTTTAGCTGTTTTCTTAAAAATATATTTACTAAGTGTGTCCCTTAAATCAAAAGGCTTTTATCCTAAAAAGAACGGAACGCTGCTCTGTTGTCTTTAATTCTAGGCTTTCTGTTGAGTAGCTTCCTTGAAGTATAGCTGTGTATAGAGGAATCGTAAATTGAAGTCTCTTGTTATTCCCTAACCTTTTTTCTCTCGGGTCTTTTCACTGTGTTAATGTAAGTTGGGAATTACGAGTTTCCGAAATCATAATATTGTTAAGTGAAAAGTATATACAAGACTCCTTTGTGTGCAAGTCATTTAGTTGAAAGTATGAGATTTAGTAGCTTAGTCTTGTGGAAGTTAACTTAGCTTGCACAAATGATCATTATATTGATAAAAACTAGCCTTCCATTTTAAATTTATTTTGCCTTGTAGTTGCCGCAAAAAACTTCATGACTCAACTTCTGCATTATAAATGTTACCCAAAATAAATTTTGGTGTCAGAATTCTAAAAGCCATGTATTAATTATAGGGGCCTATGAAGTCCATATTCATAAAGTTTGAACAGAGGGTAAAGTTCACCGCAAATGGGTTTGTTTTTGCTGCTAATGCTACGCTTGGAGAGCTTGACTGGAGAGGTTTTGCTAAACTGTAAATAATGGAATAGGGTGGAGAAGTCGGGTTTTTCGTTTTAACACGATTAAGGCCCTTGTGCTAATATTAGCGTATAGTCGACACCTATTTTTAGCACTCTACGGTTAGCTGATTAAGAATTATTAAATTACTGATTTGAAATTATTACATGTATATGAGTCTATCAGTTCACAGAATGACTTACTCTAATTTCAACATTTTTGATTATTAATTTTAGTGATATTTCTAATGGTAAAATTTATACCTTTATTCACAGTCCTATATTTCAACACTGTAATCACATACTCTGGAATCAATTTACCCACTGTCTGCACAGATTTTATAAATTTTGAGTAAAATCATTTTAGTGATATTTCTTGTTGGAAACTTTATAATATCTGTGAAGACAGTGGGTAAATTGATTCCAGAGTATGTGATTACAGTGTTGAAATATAGGACTGTGAATAAAGGTATAAATTTTATCATTAGAAATATCACTAAAATGATTTTACTCAAAAATGTTGAAATTGGAATAAGTCATTCTGTCAAGTAAAATGCCTATTTTATAATTCACTTCTTAAAATTCACAATTCAAAAAATATATTTTATTTTTTATTTTAATATATTTTATTTTAAATACTGCCTAGGTGTGGTATATTTATACATGGAACTTTAATATGAATTAAACACCAAAACTTTATCTGGCCTTATTTAAGAAAAATCATGCTAATATAAATAATGAGGAGAAGGGTGGTTGGAGTGATCAGTCAAAATGAAAATGGCAAAAATAAATAATAATATTTATTTTAACATTTGCCGACGTTTTGACACGAAGTTCAGGCCATCATCAGGAGTGAGAAAAAAACAGATAACAAGATACAACCAGATACCTATTGTTATCTGGTTCTTTTCTCATCCCTGATGAAGGCCTGAACTTCTGATAAATATTATTATTTATTTCTGCCATTTTTATTTTGACTGATCACCCCCAACCATCCTTCTCTTCATTATTCACTAATGTCAACCATCAACCCACAATAAACATAAATAATAATTGTTTTTCCGTTCGATTTAAAACAGATTGCTAGGGAGAGTGGATAAAGGATGAATAGGATCTAAATTGCTTTTGGGATTTAAAGCAATCACAAGATCTATCCAATCCAATGACACCTATCCAATTTCATTATATTAAGATCCATTGTATGTACTATTTAAGAAAATATAACGAAAACTTTATATGTTATATGTTATGTGTTATACATTATATGTTATATATATATATTATTTATTTATTAGTTTACTTTTGAAGCGTTATACGTTCTAGCGTTACCAGAACGATATTAAAGTGACGTAAAGAAGGCAATTTTATGCTTTCTGCTTCATAATTTACATTCTTAGACAAGTTACAAGGCACCTTTCGTAATATAAGACAGATGTTGATTTTTTCGCCCTGTCGAAACTTCCTCTGCCTACAGAAAAAAATACAAAGATTGTGTTGCTAACCGCTTAGGTATTCTTTTTTACGCTTTAAAAAAAACAATGAATAAATTATTAAAATGTGCTGAATAAGTCGTAATCTAGACAAGATCAATGGTGGGAGTTTTTAATCAGTATTGCTGGTACGGATTTGTTTTTATATATTAGGGTTGAACGAAAATCATCTTTCATTTATAGTTATTTTTTTATGTCAACAAAAATACTACTATTTTTTTGGTCTTTTTTGATATCTTGAGGTTTAACAAGAGACTTAAAAATAAAGTTTTTGTACCAAAAATTGAAAATTTTCTCTTTATTTTTACATTTTTTAATAAAATATTGTTTTAAAGAATTGAGTTATTTTTGTTCCACTCTTATTTATTTTGTTTGGATCGTGTAAAATTTATGATGTGAATACATTGGCTTATTTAAGGAAATTTTACTTTTATTAATATGAAAATTTGATATACGATTATTTATTTATTTATTGAATTTGACTATATTTTGTCTCAATTACGGAGATTAGTAATATCAATACAGGATTCACATAATATTCAGTTAATATCATTCTAATAATATAATATCACAGGATTCACATAAGAATTCAGATAATATCATTCACACCATATGTACAATATATTAAATGGAATAACAAAAAAATAATAATGCTAAAAATAAATATATACATTGTTCTTAAATAAGATAAGACCACAGTTTTCTGATTGAGATATTTTTTTTTTAACACATCTAACATTTCTTTGAATATTGAACAAATTAGAAACATTTGTTATAGCATTATTTCTATTGTTCGGCTTTCGAATTTCATTGTTACCTCATTGAAGTGTATCCGAATCTCTCTTGTAGAAGCTTTAAAGCCGTGTGAACACCGCATTTGTCACAGGACTGGCTGCTCGAGCCCTCTTGATAAATCGCCACGTTGGATTTCAAAGTGGCCAATTCTCAAAGTTGGCACGGTGTGGTTTCTGCTTTTATTGATCTCTTTATGATAGGTAATCTATTTTGTGAAGTGATATTGTTATATTTTATGTTTGAACCGTTGCACACATTCTACTATTTTAGTTGGAATTTATATTGATATTTTGAAAAGGAATCTCTACTGTATTGGCGCCGGCACTGAGGAGTGGGGAGAAAAAATCACTTTTTGCTACCAAAATATTTTTTAAGAGGTCCCGACCTCCTTCTCCAATATTTCATATTTGTTAACTTGAAATAACGAAAAAATCAATAAACCATATTGAAAATAATCTATTTATTCAATTTTAGTACCTATATCCAATATTTCCGGCCGTACCATTTCCATCCTAAAACGTCTTAATTACTCCCGTCACCTATTTCCTTTTGAAACCCGTAGGCTCCTGGTCACTTCCTTAATTTTTCCCCACTTTGACTATTGCAGTACGGTATATGGGGGCCTCTCTGGGGATCTCGAGGCGAAACTAAAACGTTTGATAAATTGCTTTGTACAATTCATCTTCGGGATCCCAAGGGACGCCTCTGTTTCCCATTTTTATGCGGAGTTAAAGTGGCTTTATCCTTCCTACCGTCGTAGGTTTTTCCTGGCATCCTTCCTCTTTCAAGTCATCCAATCCCACCGTCCCTCATACATCTCCGAGCTCCTTCAATTCAAATCCTCTGTTCGTTCCCGCAATACTCGTTCCGCTCTTCTGATTTATACATAAGGGCCCACCGAACCGGTGCTTTCGACAAATCGTTGATTATCCGATCCTCATCTCTATGGATGGAACTCCATCCCTTCCCACATCTGTCAATCCAATACCCTTCCTACCTTTAAATCCCGCCTGTTCAATCATTTCTTATCCATCCAGTCCCCATAAAATCGTAAATAGATACTACTGAAAATATGTACATAAATTATTAGTTCGTTCTTCATTATTTGTACTCCAATTTTTGTCTATCTAGTTTTTTTATTATCAACTGATCAAAATTAGAAAGCAACATATATGTATACAGGAAGACAGAAATGAGGGCTAAGGAGCCTCAGAGATACATAAATAAAAATACAGAGTAACAGTCTTGGTGAAAAAAAAAAAATATATATATATATATATATATATATATATATTTTTTTTTTTTTTTTTTTTCACCAAGACTGTTACTCTGTATTTTTATTTATGTATCTCTGAGGCTCCTTAGCCCTCATTTCTGTCTTCCTGTATTATTCTAAAGAGATTTGTCCCAGAATAAATAAAGTATTATTATTATATATTCAGAGAGAAACATTTTATAATCATAAAAGGATGGTGCCAGATTATATTGGGTTGTTATATATAATAATAAACAGCATAATGATAAATTTCTAAGACATACTTTAAAAATTATACATCTACATATATAGGAACATTTCATTATGTGCGAAATAAACATGATGTTTATTATTTTTTTTAAACATTCAATTTCTTTTTTTGTACATTTTTCTCATATTTTTTCTTCTTTTTTTTAAAACCAATTCCTGCTTCATAATGTTAAAAACATACATTAATTGAAATCTATCTAATAACTGTGGTGGTCAAATGTTTGAAATTACAATATTTAAAATTATAACAATTTATTTTGTACTTCTTTTATGCTCCGGTATTAATGTAGTCATATATTTTTGTTTATATTCACAAATCTATATTGGTTGTTATATGTGCGTTTTAATCATGGAATTATAGCACATATATATATATATTTTTTTTTTTTTTTTTTTTTTTGAGTTTATATTAGTCCCACCAAAATATATAATATGAAACAGTGATAATCCAATGTAATATAATGATGTATGTTTAGCGATATGAAAAAAGAGAAAAAATATAATAATGTATGTGTTAGTATTATGTCCAAAAGTGATTGATCAGTATGCTGCATGTAGCAACCCTACGTAATTGGACTGCACTACTTATCTCTATCTATTGCATATATTACTGGTAATAAACTGATTATTGAGCTACTCCAATATATATATATATATATATATATATATATATATATATATATATATATATATATATATATATATATATGTATGTCTGTGTGTGTGGCCTTCATTTTATCACCTCTCACCCCTCCCATTCATTGAGCACTGTTATTCTCTTACATTAACCATCAGTGCCGGGAATAAAAAAAAAATACATAGGAAATGAGAATAATTAATGTTAGCTTGTCAATAAAGTGATTAAATCGGAGACATATTGAATGGAATACTATTCAAATATTACGTAATATAAAATAGATTAAAAAATAAATAGTTTTTTTTTATTTAAGTGAAATCATTGTCCGGGTGCGCCAAATGTCTAAGACCTAATCTTGTCTTCTCTCTTCCAATATTTCCTAAGTTGCTTCATATTTGTTTAAAAATAAAATATTTATTAAAAATGGGTTATTAAAAATTTCAGCTTTATTAATTTTATAATGTTATATCAAGCTTTCAATTTAAAGTATTCGAGAAGTTATGTTGAGTGAAATATACTTGCAAAGGGTTTTAGATGGAATTGAGAAATGCTGTATCGCCAACGGCTGTTGTAAAGTATGACATTGGACAGTAATGATGCCAGTGAATTCCAGAAGTGAAGTGAAAGAGTTCATGTAAGACATCACTGTACCAACATTTAGAGTCAAGTCGTATAAGCAAATTTTAAGCTTAACTTACAAAAAGAGTTATTTATATCTAACTTTTTTTTAAGCTCATTGTGTGAACTACGTTTTGTGAACCCGAACTTAACTATCTGGAGTATATTTATAATATAGTAATTGAAAATATATTTGCGATATGTTAGAAAATATGCATTTATAGTTTGCTATAAAATATTATATAATTATAATTATTAATATTATTAGCTAGAAAATAATTCTTGTTTATTTGGACAGCAGCCAATTTTTAATAGAATGTGGAAAAAGGAGATGCAATAACGGTGGATGCATTTAAGGGGGACTGCTTAAAATGTGTTTTTTGTTGGTTGATTACAGATCAAATCATTATAAATAAAAACATGTGAAGGAAATCAAATGAGTAGCATCTTTTCTAATAATGCTCCGATTTCCAAGAATTCTTGATACGTTTTGTAGAAAATTTAATATCTCCACGTACTTGCAAAACATTTTTAATGAAAAATATTCTTTTTACTCAGAACTAAATATATATTAGAGTGTTGTAGCAATACTACTAATTATTTGTTTATTGATAAATATTACAATCTGTATCAATAAAGGACATTTATTATAGAGTTCTAAGAGCACATTCACACCATAGTTATAAATTAAAAAAATAAATAAATAAATAAAAGTAATTTCAAAATAATATAAAGCTAAATAAGAACAAAATAAAATATCATAGTGAAAGAAAAAAATATAAATAATAGTGATAATAGAATAAAAATAAATGAATAAAATAGAATTAAAATTATCTTTAAAAAAAAAAAAGTAATGAAAATAAACATCTTAGACGCAGGCAGTAACACTATTTACAGTCGGCCATGGGAACTCCGAACCATACTTGTCCCCCCACATGTGGTAGGAAAGCGAGGCTTCAGGAGATCCCTGCGCTTTTTCCTCAACCACTTTACTGGTATTAAAAGCCAGCGGAGATTGAGTAAGGGCGCTACAACCATTGTAGCAATAATAATAATTCTAAATACCAAGAAGTCTGTTAGACCTTTACGAAATACGATTTATCAGATTTATTTTTGAATAATTTATTATATTCCGTAAAAGCTACATTAAACAGTTTCGATACTTTTCTTTATATAATAGTATCAACTGTTTTTTATTTACTTTACTTTTTAACTTACACCTATCAGAATTTCCGACTATCAGCGAGTGTGATGTCAAGATGTAGAAGTTGGCGTAGGTTTTGGAAGAGGCGTGAGGGAGAGGAGTGCCCAGCGGCGTCCTTATCTTGATTTAATATTTATAGTTAATGAAAGAGATCCCTTATCTATCTTCATATGAGCCTAATTTGATTATTAAATGATTGTTTCAGACCTAAATTTCCATTAAATTTCAGGGAAAATTATCAATTGACGGGACGATGAGGTTTTCGTGTCATGGACCACATTGGGTTGGGGTAAGGTACTTCGCAGGTATTCTGGTTTGGGCTTAGGGATGATCCTTATGAAATTCTCATCTCCAGATGCTAAGAGGATTTGGATCCTCTGGATATTCAGGACCGACCAGGAAGGCAGTTCGATAGGCTAGCAGACCAGTTCCTAACCTATTTAGATCAAATTAAATTGTCCTAAATAAATAATCTTTCAATTATCCTGAAAAATTATAAATATTTATTCATTATTGGTAATTGTTAAAACATGAACATTATAAACATGAAAAGTAATTTTTTTTGGAAGTGAAAAAGATTTCTTTTATCATAGTATTATAGGTATTACGAATTTATAGTCTAAATTTGTTTATACTAGTTCAATTTAGATTTAGACTGAAAATCATGAATCTTTATTTTCCTAGATCATTGTCAAATAAAATAAAAGAACATTTATTTTTGATTTTTAAAGCTTTAAGAATAAGAAATAAAATACAATTCAGGGTTTAAATATCAAGAATTAAAATTTAAAAAATTAATAATTTCCATTTTTGTTCCCGAAACGTTTCCATTGACCTAACAGTTGAGTCTAAATATCAATGACAATTGATGGGTCAAATGGATAAAGATGATAAGTAATATATTAATAGTAGGAAGAAAATTGAATTTAAAGTTAGACAATGATACATTTTTTTTTTAATATGACCGATCCCTAATTTTTAAAAATTATTTGTATAGTAAAAAAAAACTACCAATTTTGACTACGAAATATACTAGATTCAGTTTCCTCACCACAAGCCCGAGGGCGCAAATACCTCCCATGAAATTTTATCGGTTACCTCAAAAAATTCATAACGTCGAAAAGATTTGCCTCCCTCAAAAGTTCAAAACTCCTTAAAAATGTGCTCCCCTAAAAAATGTTGATGAAATTCTCTTCTAGGAATCCCTAACTGGGGGGTACTCATTCTCCACATGGTCGATGGCGCAAGAACTCCCCCTCTCAGGAAATTTTATTGCTCTTCACTTTAAAGACCAATACAAAGACCAAAGTCCAGACGAAAGTAGAATCGTTGGTAATATAAAATACAGGTGCGGTTTTCTAGTTCATATTTTTCTCCTTGTTCCCTGGATTGAAACGTTTCACTCTGAAAAATCATAAACCCGTCGAATCGTGCCCCCTCAAAAATTCCAAACCCCGTAAAAATGTGCCCCTCTCAACTTGCTCAATGAAAACTCCCTTTGCACCTGACTAGGTTTATATTCAACTCATCTTAATTTACTTACTACATTGATGCACTTAAAAAAGGACTGGTGAATTAGGGTTTTGTTTGTGAATCATATAACCATATTTGTGAATCATTTTAGGTCAAAAAATATGTATTAATGTGTGTAACTTATATGCCAATTCAGATCTTGAAGAACGTTCAACTAAGTAAAAATTAAAACATACTTGTTCTAAAACATAACTAATTATTATTATTGTCTTTAATACTCCACTGTAATATTCTTAGAAATCCTACTATGTTTTTAAATAACATATTTAGTTGTTCTTTATGGTCCCAATTTTCTCCTCACTCGGGCTGTCATTAAATGTTTTCAAAGGATTTATTTTTAGGTCTCCAATTCTTATTGTGCTGAGAATTCTGTTGTCCCTTACCAACAAACCTTTCTTAAATGCTGACATTTCAGAATATATTTCTTTGTACTAATAACACACGAATTCATCTACACGTGTCTGCTTTAAATTTATAAATATCACATGTTCATTACCCATGTTTTTTTTTCCCATTGGCCAAACCATTTTCATTTATTTAAATTTAAAATCATATTAAAATAAAATGCAACTAGAGGATGTTAACAGAACAATAATAATGCCATAAACAGACTAACGTTTGTTAGTAAAAAAAACAAAAAACAAAAAAAAAAAACAAATGTGTTCCTCTTATTCTAAGGGAAAATTTTGGTTAAAATAGTAATTAAACATTTAAATATTTCATGATTTAAAATGAAAATTAGATAAGTTTAGATGAAAAATACTTTGCTTCCCTGTCAATCCTGACTTGTGTTTTAAATTGAACATCTAAATCTAATTCAGTCAATATCTTTCATGTAAGTTATCTTTTTTTTTTTTTTTTTTTTATTTTATTATGGTTTTAGATTTGTTTTTGTGAAAAAAAAATCTTTGACCATGCTTGATAAAAACGGCTACTCAAATTGTTGCCTTTACGGGACTGTTATATTTTATTTTATATTTTAATTTTTTTTTCATATATATTTTGACTTAACCTCGTATATATCGATATTGATATTTACCTATAATTTTTGTAGTTTTATTTATAAAATTATTTATTAGACTAAATTAATAAAATTGTTTTTTATAATTTAATTTATCATAAAGTATCTTTCGTTTTTAGTAACATTACGAAATGCAGTTTATCTTTCTTAGTCAATAGTTAGTTAGCGAGAACAAGCAGGTCATTCTGGATGAAAGGTCGGATTGAAATTTGAATTACAAATATGACTGAATCAATCAGAAAATGTTTATTGAGGGGCGTGATGTATCTTGTTTAAGTTTCATTGCTCTACTGAGAGCATTTAAGTTTTTTATTTATTTATTGGAACATGTATTTGAAATCTTTCACGTTCAACTTAGTATTTTTAAAATAGGACAGAATAATATATATTTTTCAAATATATATAAAAAGAGCTTAATCGATTGTTCGTTTCGGGATCAGTTAAAAGCAATTCGTATATTAATATTTCATATGATGAGCCAATTTTTTATTATTCCATTTATTGTTTATTGAATAATAGAATAAATTAGTATTTTAGGTTATTTGTATGATTTTTTCAAAAGTTTCAATCGGTTGCATAGAGCAATAGTCATCTCATTATTTTGAGATCATAAGTAATCTAATTACGTTATAAAGCTAAATCTATTTATCAATGATAGTGTTCGCCCAGTGGTCGAAATTTGACCATAGCCATTAAAAATTTGATAATTAAATAAAAAATAAATAAAAAGTAAGTATTTACTCCGTTAGTACTTCACTCTCATTCGTGTTTCATGAACTAATGCTTGTGCAATATTTAAGTTAAGAATGACAGCTATAGAATTTACTTAGAACATTCAAATAACATTCAATGATATCATATCTTCAAATAATAGTCCAGATTACTTCAACAAATGTAAACTTTTCGATTTATCAAAAAACAAAATAATGGAAATCGACTAAATGTTTAAAATGATATATCTCTGCAACAAATAGTCCGATTTCGATGATTTTTTTTATTTTGTAGGAAACGAAGAAAGCTTTCAAATAAATATTGGTATTATTCATTAAAAAATGTGTAACTTATGCGCAAATAAAATACTGAATTCATCATAACCATTCATGCAGCTTGTTTTCGAGAAAGTATGTTATATACATAAATTATAAAGGTTTCAAGGGGAAGAGTTTAGCCATGTTTCATTGAAATTGTTGAAGCCGTATTGGCGCTACAGTCTAAAGCGAATCACGTTTTTCGGCCGCCATTTCGAAAGGAAAGGTCCGATGATAATGATACGTATACAAAAAAAACTTCTAAATATTATTGCGACGTTGTGTCAAAATTTAAAAGAAATCGGTGAAGAACTTTTGGAGATAAGCCGTTTTGAACAAACTACCATTTATATTTTTATTTACACACTATTTAATATTATTATTTATTGGTAACACTAAAGCTCGTGTATATCTATCTATCTATATCTATATCTAAATATCTATCAAACAAAAAAAGAAGGAAGAAAATCGGTTGAATAATAGAGGAGTAAAAGGGGCTGAACCGTTTTGTGTTTGCCTATTTAGATAATTATTGATTTATATCCAATATCAATTATTGAATTTTTATTGACAGTCTAAAAAGTTTGTTGAAATATTCGTATATATTTTTTCTATTATATAAACAATAAACCTATAAAAAACATATATATATCCTATAATAATCTATTCTATTGCATACATAATACCTTAACTTCTAGGTCTATATCTTTTTGTTACAGAAGCAGTTTTTGTATTGAGGAATAAGTGTATGTGCATCGATAAGTAAAAGTATTTTTTGAAATTAGTGGATATAATTTCATAAAATTGATACCCACTTGATCCTTTGTTTACTGATTCTCAACTTTGAATACGATTGAATAAAATTGTTTAATGATAGGCATGATTGTGAGAGGAAGTAATCAGAGGAATCAGATGAAAGTTATATGAGGCCATCTAATTGCCAATCGACATAATACCTGAAGATTTCATATAAATCGGATTCATATTAATTAGTAGTTTATAAGCCTATATACAAAAAATTTGGTCCGATATGGAATTAATATATTCCGAGATGTATGGAATTTAAAACGCGAGTGTAAATTTTCGATTCTGGACATAAAAATATGGTTATCCTCATACATGACTTCAAAGTTTCTCTACCTTAGATGGTGAGGAAACTAAAAACTTCCATTTAGATTTAGAAGTCTTAATTTTCTTGAACATTAATCTATTCTATTTTAGTATAATTAATTCGGTTATTTACATTTTTTATGATTCCCATATTTTAGGATTATGATAGTATTTTAGGAATTATTATTAAAATGTGTTTGCTTTAATTTTTATCTCTAATGCTTTTAGAAGTAGGATTTTTATTACTGTTTATTACAGTTCACTTCATCATTATGAACCTTATCGCTAAACGTTTTAGACTTCATCCTTCGCAATGCCTTCCTTTACGACCTAAGATATAAAATCATGAATTCGATTAAAATGGAAATATGCATGCATATGCATATATATTTACACACACATAATTTTTTTTTTTTTAGTTTAATACAGTGTAAATATTTACGCATTTAGAAGATATTTAAGGATATTTCAATTCCATTATTAGTAAAACATATTTATATGGGAAATTCTTGCAAGTTAGATCAAATAAATATTTATCTTAAACACGTTAATTTGATTTTAAAATATTTGTTAAATTTTATGTGATTATTTAGTGTGCAATTTAGTACATGCTATTACTTCAGACTAAAATATTTATTTTTATATGACCACAGAACATGAGAGAACTGATTTCTTCGAAACATTCAGAAAATATATAGTAATTACAGTTAACAGGTTTCTCACCTAATTAATTGTCCTTTGATTTAAAAAAAAAAATTAAAATGTCTAGGATTGACCGGTATTATTCAAGATGAAGATATATATCACTTTTGCAGACGTTTAAGTTAATTGGTCCCTATCATAAAAAAAAAACCATTATATATTATAATTACTGAAAAGAAAGGTTATTATTTAAAGTTATTATTAGATATTATAAGATAGTATTTAAAGTTATTTATTGATTAATACTACAAATTTGTATGAAACATAAGTGAAAATTCAGGATTATTGATTTCAATTTTGGTAAATAACAAAAGATTGCTTTTGAGAACTCTCAATTCGTATATAGAGGATTACATAACAAATTAATTAACCTTTGTTCAGTATTTATCATATATAATGGATTTTTTATTATAGGAACAAATTAACTTCTGTACGTCTGTAAAACTGATACATTTCTTCATCTTAATTTTAGGAATTGCTTATGTCACGTCGCGTCGCTTAACCCAATATTTAAATCAATAACTATCAATCAATAACCAATATCATACACAATTTTACTGCCAATTCATATCTAATCGTAAAGTAAACTAGTCCTGTATGATTTTAATTCATGAGCTAAACTTATCGCGCGACTGTTTTATTAATTATCAAGGTAGACTTAGTGTAAAACAAATGCGAAATTCTTACCCATCAACTTAAATAAGATTCATTATTCAGAATTCAAATGGTATTATGTGAATCACAAATGTGTCCTATTCTTTAATAATTCCCTCCCTTAACCTCATTCTAATGTTTATACTAAAACGAGTTTTCAAGACCCGTTAAGAGAATGTATTCTCCACTTTAGGGAGTAAGTGGATCCTTTACGATGTAATGAGAGCAGTTATATTGTGATTCCTCGTGCAAATGAGGACGTTACCGTATTTTTATGGCTACTCATATCGTAAGTCCCGCCTGGAGTAATGGCCGGGAAGTGGATCTTGCAATTATACGGGGTCCATATGGATGAGAGAAATTTCTCGCCCGTGATCGAGCCGATAAAGCGAGAATAAATTAAATATTATATTTAAACAACACAAGTCCTTGTATATATATTAGAAAAATACGAATATCTGTGTATATCAATATATATATATCTTTACTTATTTCTCATTTTATTTATTTTTTTTGCGTTGGCGCTATTGACAAACATCGCCAGCCGCACGATTTAATCTTTTTACAGACATATATTGCTTGTGGGAGCTCAGCTAGTCCGGAGGGGATGACCAAACCTCGCGCTGCTACCATGGAAAGCAGCAATCCATGAATAGCTCCATAGCCAATGGCCAATAGCCATGAATAGCTCTTATCAGGCCAATCTCTTACTATGTTTTGCTTGGTTTCAAGCATACTGACAAATCATTATAAATCTATGCATATTGGTTACTATAAGTCAGCAAGGTGCTAAGATCTAATTAATTTCCCTGAAAATACCGTCAATGGTCCAAACATCAGGGTGGCTACGTACATCCTAGAAGACTGGATCGTTCCCAATTGAAGTACACGGGATAGGACCATCACTTCTAGACCTGAAGAAATCTGAGATCTTATGTATACTTGTTTGAAATATAAATATTATAAATATAATATAAAAATATAATTTCTTATTATTGTTGCCCAAATGCGAGACCGTCTTGGTCTTGCAAACTCAGTCTTGGTCATGGTCTTGGTCTTGCGCAAGAGACTCGCAGTTACTTATTAGCTTATTACTACAGATATATTACAGTCATTTTTTAGATAGGAGAAACCTAAGCAAGCCCGAATGAAAAATTAGAGGAGTTAAATACAAAAGTATATTGGTTATACCAATTATTAACATATAGTAACTAAGATTGTCAAGTATTAGTAACTATTTTGCCTTAATTTTTATTTAAAAAATAGATTTTTTTACCAGTTCTGGTTTTGGTCTTGCAATAGTTAGGCGGGCCTTGGTCTTGTACTTTGCCGATTTTGGGCAACATTATTTCTTATATTATTAGAGTAATGTATTTTGTATTTATTGTTTTCCTTTCTTTATTTGTATTTATCTTTGTTTATTTTTTGTATATTTCATTAGTTTAAGTTTCATTAGTTTGATTTTGTACATATATAGTTTATTTACTTAAGATTTTTTTTTCTATCTATTTATTTAATATAAAAGTTTTTCTGGCCAATTGTTTTTTTTTTTTTTTTTTTTTCTGCATCATGAGAATAATCTTAAGAAACTTCGTCAAGGAATAAAGTTATTTTTTTATGTATCTGTCTAATTCTATATATTAGTAGCACCGTTTTTGAAATCGAGGCTACCGTTTATACTCATGATACATATGTAATTAAACCATAAAAACATTTTTTGATATAATTTTTTTTGTAACTATATTTATTCGCTACAAATTACTATTTGTACAATAATGATTGATTATAAAATTCTAAAGATTTTTGATGTCTTATAAAGATTATGATCGACCTTGATGTGGTGGAAGTATAAATAGTTGGAAGTATCTTGGCATCAAGACGAATTCTCTTCTCTTCTATTGGAAAGATTCATAAGAAATATTATAAAAATTAAAAAAAACAAAATTCAAGAAAAATATCATCTTGCTGTGTTCACGATGTATGAATTGATATTTTTTAATTTTTTTTTTCTGCTTCAGATGTTTCTGATCTGATCCTGATAAAGTATCATAACCGATATTATGTCTTTCTGAGATCTCTCAATTTCCCTTTTTAAAGTGGTTACTAGTTACATCTATGCTTTGGAAAAGTCTAAATAGATTGATAGAGTTAGTTGAATAAGAAATTGTATCCAGAAAACAGTTTAGAAATTCTCTAATATCATTTAGGGTTAGTTCTTCTATATTTATGGTATTCTAAAAGGACTGGTGAATCTCAAAACTCATCTTCATAAAAATTAAGGCTTCGTTCGTAAGTATGAATTTTTTTCTTTTAAATTCTAATTTCCTCAATATAGGAAGCATTATGTTGTATTTGTTCTAATATAAATGAGCTAATAATCGTTTGAAAGACTATTCGTAAAACTCATAATCACACTTGCAATTAAGATTTTGAATGCTTAATAGTTTGATTAAAACTTTAATAGTTTGTTATTAAATACATTAAATCTTAAAAAACATGGCTAATTGACCATCTAATAATTGGTAAATTAATAGTTCTTATTACGTTATCACGTCTTTGTTTGCTTATGAAGTCGGTCAGTGTAAACTATTGCTCTTGATGTTCCTTTTAATACCAGGAGTACTAATTTTTTTTTTTTTACAGAGCTATAAGTTCAACAAATATAAATGTAATTAAAAAAGAAATAGTGTATATAGGTATGCCTGTTTTTTTTTTTAATTTACTTATCTTTAAGTTGTTTTATTTTATTTATTGTATATACTTTTTATTACTATTTAATTATTTGTCTTCTGTTTATTTTATTTTTTGTTTGTATTTATTGTGTGAATGTGATCTTACCTCTCAAATAACACATGTTCAAGTGATAGAATTATTCAATACGTAAAAAAAGAATATATATTAAATCATAATCATGTCAATTAAAGACATACTATGAATATATGGATACTTTCTCATTTCTAAGTTTCAGTTAACTCTAATTCTATGGATCAAATACTGTAATTTTTCATTTTCCTTACCTTATTGTATTAATTCTTCTCTTTTACTAGTCACTCCAATTATTGATGTATGACGTATAATCCTCTGATTATCACTTATGTTCTGTTGTTATAAACCTCTATTCCTTCTGGTCAAGCTATTGTTATGATTTTTGTTCATCTGCTTCTTTTCATTTTAATTAATTATTTTATTTATTATTTTATAAATTATAACCGATATATATTCATACCTATACATAATATTAATTATCATTTATAATTTATATTATTTTATATAGTCTCATAGATCTCATATATTGCCATTTAGTATTTAGAATATATTATATTACATTATGATTTTGAGTATAATATAGTATACTCAGATGTAAAATTTTAATTTCTGTACTTTTTTGTTTTTCTGAAGGGACTTCGTCCCAGAATAAAATTATTTTTCTATTCTATTCTATTCTATTCTATAGTGATATTATTTATTATATCATTATACTATATTGTACTATTAAGAAACCATGTAAAAATTATTTACTTATCACTTTGATGGCACCGCCCGATTTGTCATCTTTGCCAGTTTTGCCATCTTGTCGGACCAAATTGTGATCATTAGTTAATAAACTCTAAACTATTTAAATAAAAGATGAAGAGTTTATTAATAACGAAATCCAAATGAGATTATTATTATTATTGAGCGAGGGGAGGGGAGAAGGATAATATACTTGTTACTAAACGAACAAATAAGAGCATTACGAATGACAATTATAACATATCAGAATACGGTTACAGAATGTTAAATGGCCAATCTAAATAAACCCTATCAAGAATATTTGACAGCCATTGATGTAAACTGTATTATAAATAAAATTAAAATTGATTGGAATTCTAGTGAAAATATATAAACTTAAAATGAAGATTAAAATTTTAAATGTTTTGTTTACTCATATGTAGTTTTTAAGATTCTGGTTAATTTATTCTTTTTAGGTCATCATTACTCCAATTAAAGTCAGTATACTATCGTTATTATTATAATTTTGCATTAAGTAATATTTTACATTTTTTTTCGGGCCCCACTTGCTTTGATCTCTATTTTTTTTAAAACTATATAACATCGAAAAAAATCAAAAAAAGAGATATAGGATATTTGTTCTTACAAAATTGTTTTTGTTGGAATTTTCTATTTTTCTTAAAACTATATAACACCAGAAAAACTCAAAAAAGAAATGACAGATATTTGTTAACATAAAATTGGAAAATTCCAAAAACAAAAAAAAATAAACAAGAAAGCATTCGCCCCAATAAGACATACAGTGCAAATTTCTAAACTCATTGATGCCATCATTTAGAGACGGATCTGGTGCCATTGTTGAGTTCAGCTCTGAGCTTACGAACCAGTCCAATCTGGATAGAAAAATTACATAACCTAAATATGGAGAAAAAAGATTTTTTTTTTTAAGATTTTCAAATCTCTTATCAACAGTTAAAAAAAATCTTCAAATAGAGGAAAAACCTCACTCCATGATAGTCATTTGTTGTTGAGATAGAGGAAGTAAATATTCTTATAAAAGCAACACATTTCATATTTCGTCAGGTTTATAGCTTCATTAATAATCTTTATTATAGCTAAGACTGCAAGTTATCTATATGGTCATAAAGTAAAAAATAAAATAAGCGTTTTTCCTATGTGATTTTTATGAACAGGAACTTTAGTCCTGTTTTATGCTGTCCATAGGCTATTTTGTCTCCTACCGATACTTTTTTTTTTTTTTTTATTTTAAAAGGAGCATGGATGTGCTCTCTGAACACTATTATAAATGTCCTTATTTGTGATAGATTGTAATATCTCTCAATAAAAGAAAAAAAAATTAATATGGCTTATTTGTAATAAGGCGATATTAAAGCACTTTTATGTTCTTTTTAATTTTCGACTTAATTAAAGCCACTTGCGGCAGTTCGATAGAAGCCAGACTTGTGGTAAGCACTTTTATTTATTTGTTGGCGCTTTTTTAAGTTAGCAAGTGAATGATTCGTCAAAAAATCGTTGCTAAGAACATTTAAGTGCACTAATGATTGATGCATTCTAACATCAGAATACTTACTAATTGCATCTGTCCTGGAACTAATTTACGGAAATAAAAGCTGGTAAAAGCTGGATTGACTGTAAAAGATATTTGGAGAGAAATTAGTTGGAGTGTTCAGTCATTGAAATAACAAAGTAAAAATAAATAAATAATAATTATTTCCTCTCTGTCAAAGTTTCGGCCTATGTTACAGGCCATCATCAGCCCAAAGACAAGATGACCTAAATATTCAGCAAAAAAGTATACAGTAATAGTAATAATATATAGATACAATAATGAATTAAGCAAAGCGATAAAGTGAACAATTATAAAATAACGGTTACATCAATCTAAAAAAAAAAACCTTCAGAAAAATCATTTGCCTTTTATAAAATAGTTTTTTGACTTTTATAAATGGTTTATTTTTTAGTTAGATCTATGACTGTGTTAAACTTGTTTCGTTTAAAACGTTAGCTGCAGTTACGATTCCCGAATTCCGATATTCGTCTCAACTTCGGCCGGGGTAGTCTCGGATTTGCCTATCTTACGTCTTAAGTCTCTAAAATGGTCATTTTTTAAAAATATTTTAAAGATCGGTACGAACGTAAATAATCATTATATCTAATTGAAAGCTATTGGACGCCGGGAATCGTAACAGCAGTTAACGTGTTAAGGTAGTTTGAGAGGATATATTGTGAAATCGTTCTAAACTTCCAGTAATCCTTCATGGAAAAATTTGGACATCCTTGATGTTGTATTTATTGTGCTTTAATCGTATCCTAAGCGGATTGGCCACCTGCTAAGCTGATACCGTCGGTTCAGCAGGTTCGACGTGAGTACAAATACAATGTCTTTAATTTACCTGTAATATACTGTGTGCATTATTTGCAATATTTTAATTTTCCTCCCCTACACTTTCTCTATTTATTTTTAGTTCTTGAAAAATATGTTATATAAATAGTTATTATATATAATATATATAAATATCGCTGCTGTTAGTAAAAAAGGTCGTAGTAAATAATTCAGTTTTTTTACAGAAGATAACCTTTACCGATAACAACACATGAAGAGTCTTTGTTCCGTACAATGTGAGGAAGGACTGTTGCTAGGTCAACGGTTGTGCAGGGAGGTGGTTAGGCCAAGATCACGCTCATTCCCCAGATCTTTCTCCTTAATTAATTATTTAATTGAGAGTACCCACTTTATAGAGGCTGAGTGTGTCCGAGAAGGGTCTCCTGGGCCTAGGGTCGATCAACGGTTGATGAAAAATTACTAGTCATCAGCCGGAATTGAACCTTGGACCTTCAGCTCTGGAAGTTACAGCTCACCCCCTAAGAAGAGCATAGAAACCGATTATTTCTTAATGATTTATTATTATAATTTCATATTTTATTTCCCTCTGCTATTTTTCTATTTAACAGACTACTTATAGAAGTTACAGACTTCAAAATGTTACCTTCAGCGCAAGGAGAATAAACATGTTAAATTGATACATAGGATCTTTTGCGCTAAGTATAGCAATATTTCAATCAACATATCATCACATGTATACATAGCAATACGAAACATTTAAATTGTTGTTGTTGTTTTTTTTACTCATTTATAAAATAATCAAAGTTTGTGTCCGTTATTGCATTTAAATCCTTTTGTCCGCTGAATTACTTTATGACCTAAAAAAGCTCGAGTACTTTGTCAACTGTTTTCCGGGTTAAAATTAACGAATAATTCTTTTTTTAATTTTATTTCAAAGGCATCATCTCCGGACTAAGGAAATCGGACATTTAATTTTGAAAAGCCAACTGAGAGGTCAGAGCCAATTCTAGCGGGCGGGTGACTGGCAATTGGCCGTTATTAGTGTAACAGGTTTAGAGGACTCAGCGCCATTTTTATCCCCGCCGTGGCCAAATTCAATTATTCTATCAGGGCTGATAGCCTGAGGACGGTATCACGTGCAACTGCAGCTTTAGATCACGTCCGTGCATGGCCAGTGACTCCACATGAAATTATCTCTATAACCTTGCAATAATTAATAGGGCCAATGTCGATCAAACCGTGAAATTTGATCGAACTGCACTAAAATCAGATTAGGTTATACATAATTGTTAAATGAGCACTGTTAATTATTGAGACTAACCAATAATGGAAGGATGTTTTCCTTGTTGATAGTAAATATATACCCTCTCCCCTCCCCACACCACAGGCGGATCTACGGGGGGATCTTCAGCCCGAAAACCTCCTCCTCCCAAATGGTAAAAGATTACCATGTCTTAAATAAAAAATATCCCTAAAAGTAATATTGTTCAAGAATGATATGTATACAACATTTCGAATAGGTAGTTAGTTTCTTTATTTTTCTTCCAAAGTAATTATCGTTATACTAAAAAAAAATATTTGGTGTGTCCACTCACACGACTTTCCTACCTATTTCAGAAAAGTTTTTATATCTTTACATATGTTCATGAAGAAACAAAAAAGAATTGAACTAGATACATTTTCCTGAAAATTGACCTAACATAAGAGTTGAGTACGATTTATTTGATAAACTAAAGCAATGCAAACCTGCTTAAGGTAGTTAATTTCTGTTAAAAGTAGAGGAAATAGAGAAGATTGTGTGATGCGGGCAACAGATTTTCTTACATTCACATAGTCATTTTTATTCTCTCATTCACCCCTTTCTGACACCGGGATATGAAAACGTAATCGTACATTGGAAATTGAATAGCCGTAACTTTGTTAATAGTTGTCCAAAACATTATAGGAAAGTTTCATAAAAATCGTTAGAACCGTTTTTGCGCTACAGTCTACAGAAAAACATGTTTTTCATTTATTGCGCGCAAGCTATTGCGCATGGAGCGAATTTCTGTCACAGGCATCGGTAGTCAAAACCCTACAAAATAAAAAAAGAAGCAACAAAATCGGTCCATTAGTTCTCGAGAAAATCTTGGCACAGACAGACAGACAGACCAAGGGCTAAAAATGTGTTTTTCGAACTCAGGGGGATCTGAAACGTATAGATCCATCGAAAACCGCATGTCGGAAATTTGACCCGATTGCAATACTTTCCTTACCTAGTATACGTAGGAAAGTAAAAAAGGTTTTGGGCTGAAGCCCCCCAAAATGAAATCCTGGATCCGCTAGTACCCCACATCCTCGTACAGAGCACTCATATTTTAAAGATTTGGACATTATTCCCTTTTGTTCCAGATTACAGGTATAGTTCTTATGTGGGGGGCACGGATATGCAAGCACCTCTCTGAAATATTTCACGTATGTTTAAGTATAAATCCGCTACCTGGATTGGTGGACTAACGACTAAAGAAATTATTTCGCTGGTACTTCCCGGCTGGTACGGGGAAAATCCCGTATAACGGAAGGAGAGGACTTTTAAGAAAAAAACTATGCAAGATTTAGGTCTTTATGAATGATTTTATTATTGACAAATTATGGAGTATTAAGGATTTTACGAATGATTTTGTATTATAAGGATTGTATACGATAGAAATTCGATAGTTTGGTGGAGCTTCAAAGCTCAATTTCGTATTTCTATATGTCTTATTATAGTCATGTATGTGAGTCATTCGTAATTAATTGATTGTTTACACCGTTTGTCTAGTAAGTGCTGGAGTAGCCGGAAACGTCGAGCAGTTTACTGTCGTTTCGATCATGTTTGTGGATTCCGAAGAACACGTTTGTCCAAGTGGAGTCCTTGGTAGCCGATTGGTTGAACAGGGAAAAGAGGAATATTATAATGATAATGACAGTGTCAGGATGGGATACTACCTCAAGGGACGCAAACTGAGCTAACATGGATGAGCAAACATTATTTTGTAGTATTTTATTATTAGAACGGATAATGAGGGAATATGGAGGGGGTAGAAATTTACGAAGATTGTACACCGATCCTGGGTGCCAGACTATCAAACGCCTGTTCAACGTCGAGAAAAACTCTCGTGCAGTACTTTCCTCGTTCCAATGCAATTGGGACGCATTCCTACGTCACACGATGCTATTGCTGGATAGTGGAATGGGAAAATAATAAATTTAAAATGAAATCTACAAAACCAATTCTTAAAATAATATTTCTTGACATACATTTTATTATAAGATAAATATTTTCTATTTATAATATTACAAGAAATCATATACTAGCATTAACGGGATGACGGTCGCTGCTATGGACAGTAGTAGTGAAATAGTATCTTAAGTTGGAATCCTCTCACAACTGAAAAGACAAGACACAGATTCTTGTTCCGGAGTGCTTCAACTTTTTGGAAACTAGTCAGTTCAGCAACATGAACTCCTGATTATTATTATCCTTTTTTTTATTAGCTGTTTTTGGTCTACTACATGGTATCTTGCCGTCCATCTTAATCTCCTTGCCTTCATGTCAGGTGATACAAACCAACCAGATTTTGTATGCAGTTTTTTATTAGTCTATCTTCCTCCCCGTACTTCAATGCTCCTCCAGTTCACTTTTCCAAAATCAGATTATTTATATTTTTATGTGAATATCAGTAATGGTGGTTCGATTTTTTTTTTTTAATTCTTGTGGTTTCGTCGTTCACCTGTAAGAGTCGTTAACTGTTAGGTTATACAGGTATAAGTTTTATTGTTAAATATTATAATACAGAGCATTGAATTTTACTCTTGTTAAATATGAGAACTTTAATTTTTGTGTAGATTCGGCGTATGTGGAATTATCTAATAACATGATAGACATTGAAATCATTTATAACATTTGGAGGGGATTTGGAGATAGTGAGTGAATTTTTTGTTTGACTATGGGTATTAAAGTTTATTCTCAAGCTGAACGAGATTTATCTTACATATAAATAATATTTAAATTATCTAATTACTAATTATTGAAATAGTTCTTGTAATGATGGGATCTTGAGGTCATTTTAGCTAATGAAATACTTGTATCCAGGGCAGTAACCTAGATGATGTAAGATCTAGGATAGATCTTTATCAAAGAAAGGGAGTGTCGGATTCCATAGTTGTTAAATATAGGTCTGAGGTAGCAGTTACTTTAAATCATAAAAAAAAAACTTAAATGGCGATAGTTAAAGATAATAATTTTTAAGATTTTTTTTCTATTTAAGAATTTTTCTATAAGAAGAAAAATATACATTTTTATAAAAATAATAGCTTTTCTAATTTTATTTTTTGCCATTACATTCGGTTTAGAGAAATGTTTTCTTATCTTAATATATTCTTATTGTAATTTGAACGGCTATTTGAATTGAAATCGAAATTTCAAGGATATGATGTCGTGGAATGAATGATTTCTACTCATTAACACCATTAATCGCTCGCTCTTTAATTTTCCTTATTTTCGAAAGATTATTGGACTCGATTTGAATTTCTTATTATTCCAGATTTTTGTATAATCCTGAGCAGTTAAATGCGAAAAAATAAAATAAAAAGAACAATAAATGATCAATAAATTCGCCATTATCCGTTTATATATTATCCATCACATTGTTCATTTATTACCGTGAGTCGCGGGCGGATCTTCGAGGGAGAGAGCTTTGGGACTGAAGCCTCCACCCTCACCCCCCCGAAATGGTAAAAAACACCCATATTTTATGGAAAAAAAAATTCAAAAATTATATCTTAAAGTATTATTGTTCATATAATTACATTAAAAAGGACTTTAGGAATCACTTAAACACCACTTCATATGGGTAGTTAGTTTCTTTCTTTTTTTCCAACGTAATTATCGTTATTTTTATGAAATAAAAAGCTTTAGGGCTGAGGCCCCTCCCAAAATTAAAGCCTGGATCCGCTAGTGCCATGAGTTTGTATACAGACATACTGCTCATAGATGAAAACATAAAGAAAGTCGCTATCAAGGAAGTTAGAGTTTTTGCTAATATCCTTATCCATGTCTGAGTCTCAAGCCGAGAAGTGAAAATAAAGATAATAATAATAAACAATATATATATATATATTTTTTTTTTTAGTTTGTTAATTTTAGTTGGGGGGAAGGGAGGAAAAAGTTATTATTTATCATGATATCGAAGTATTTATATTGTAGTAATTAAATTACCAAATTATATGAAATGTTGGTAAATAGAAGTTTATGTGTATAAAATAAAGTTGATTGTATGTAAACAGTAAAGAGACCCCACCGGCATGGAGTACCGAGGGAGACGACCGGCAGATGGCAGGTGGGAACGACCTTGTGACGTCACGACCTTGCCCCCACTTTCTCCCACCGCTCGCCCACACTCCCGTTACTCGCCCGCCGTACTCACGTTACTAGCGGCGTAACCTCTGTATCGATCTTGTCTGTCTCCTCTCTTTCTTCTTCGTAACGTCACGGTTACTAATTGACGTTCTTCTGCTATTAACTGTTAATTGCTATTTGTTTATTTTTTGTATGTGGACATTATTCAAATTACCTTGTTATTGATTAAACATTTTATAAAAAATAATCTTTTTTTTTTACATTATAGACTCTTGGTTTTGTAGACTTCGGGTTAGATAAGCTTTTATTTTTATTTTTTTAAAAAGGTACCATTAATTGACACATTTACAATAATTTTTTGAGGCCATAGGTTTAACGTTACAACGTCATTTATTATTATTTTTTATTTAATATAAGATTTCGTTGGTACTAGGGTAGCCGTGCGGGCTAAGGCGCTTGCAATAGGTTATCAAAGTTAAGCAACGCCGAGCGTGGTTTAGCACTTGGATGGGTGACCGTCGACCAGGGAAGGCCACGCTGCCCGAGATTCTCTCCCCCGGGTATGTGAGGCCCGTCAGGCTACTGAAGGCAACTCAAATCGACAGGGCGTAGGACTGATGACCCTACCCTCGTGTACTTAAATCGGGAATCGGGATGTGGTCAAGGAGATCCATCTCGCGGTTAAAGATCTTAATGGTCTGTAGCGCCACCGAAAATATATATAAATATATATATATATATATATATATATATATATATATATATATATATATATATTTCGTTACGTTCAATCAACATTATTATTAGAATCAATAAAAAAAAAAACCTGTACCACTACTACCCATGAAGGGTCTTGGGTTCAACACTATTTAGGGAAAGCACTGTTTCTTGGTCTACGGTTGTGCAAGGAGGTGATTTGACCGAGATCAGGCTCAATCGCCAGGTTTTCTCCCTTAAT
The DNA here is from genome assembly GCA_928085145.1 of Nezara viridula. Classification (NCBI taxonomy): domain Eukaryota; kingdom Metazoa; phylum Arthropoda; class Insecta; order Hemiptera; family Pentatomidae; genus Nezara; species Nezara viridula. Next base: position 87,066,445 of record OV725080.1, on the reverse strand, counting down.
TAATTATTTAAATTAAGAGTACCCACTTTATTGAGGCTGGGTGTGTAAAATGATGTTGAGCTTCTTCTATTATTTTTCTTCTTCCGTGTGCCTTTCAGCGTGGAGGAGCCTCCAGCCATTTTGACCATATATCTCGGTCTCTCGCAAATTTCTGCAAATGGGCTAGGGTTTTCCCTCTTTCATGACCTAGTCGTTGGATATGTTCTAGTTATGTTCTTCTAGACCAGCCAGTTGGCCTTGCTTCCACGTATTTCTTTGGTACTCTGTCTTCTCCCATTCTATAGATGTGCTCATACCATCGAAGTTGTCGGAATTCCATATTTGATTTCAGCAAGAGTATCAGGAGGTATTATCTTATTCTCTCATTTGCTATTCTATATCTGCTGTTTTTTCAATATTCTTCGTATAAGTTTCACTTCCGCAGCCGTAATCCTGCTTAAGTGCTAGTCTTGGGTGACCCAGCTTTCGCTGCCACATAATATAGGAACATAAAAAGCTGTGTGGATATGGAGTTTGACATTCCTTCCTAGTGCACCATTCCCTCTTTTCCACAATCGGGTTGCAAATCTATAATATAAATTGGCCTAGTTTCTTGGACTAGTTTCTCAGATTAGTTAAAAACTGTTCCAAGGTAGGTGTATTACTCTATGATCTGCATACACCTCTTCTCCACTATTTTTTTTTTATATCTCATATCCCCTTCATCTCTTGCTAATACCGCAACCTTGCTCTTGCGGCAGTTGATACTCTTTCCTTTATTCTGACACTTAATTCCTTTTTCTTCCATTCAATAATGGCCTGATGCAATTTTTATTGAGAGCCGGTCACCAGCACGATATCGTCTGCATATAGGAACGCCTGCATTTGAACTATCCTCATACTCCACATACTGACTGCAGTCCAATCAGTCATTCTACATATTTTGTGGAATTCATCCATAAATAATAACAGACTCAAGCTGTTCCCCTGTTTCACACCTCGTTCAAAGGAAAATGGCAAGGACTCTCGGCCACCTAAACGTACTATTCTTTTAGGGCTTTTGTGTATTAATTTGATTGCTTCCAGAAGGTCATCAGGAATAATCTTTCTTCTAAGTGCTCTCAATTTTTCATATCAGGGTACTGTGTCAAACAGAGTTTTCAAGTATAGGAAAGCGATATTTATACCTGATTTCTACCCCATGCCTTTTCTACATTACTGAGAGCAAATATATGGTCTTGAGTTTGCCTCCGCGATTTGAAACCAGTCTGATCTAATTCTGGTCCTATTAGTTTGGTGTACATTTAACATGATGTTACATGTTAATGTGATCCTTAATAGGTCAAAAAAATCCCTAACTATAGAAACAATAATATTTTTAGAGACATATTGGTTGATTGATGGTTGACTGTAATAAATAATTCAAAAGATGTTAGTTGAGGTTTTCAGTAAAAATAAAAATTAAAAACAAGTAAATAATATTTATTTTTTATCCTTTGTTCCAACGTTTAAGCGGGTTTTGTACTTCAAATTAAGTAAATCTGTGCTAGCCTTAAATGTTTATGTTTTTATATTATCATTGATTGTTTTCATTTAATAACTTTATCCTATATAGTCAAGGATGTTGATAAAACGTTTCCTTTTACTAAACCACAGTTGAGTAAATTGGCTACCAGTTCATCAATCCACCTCCCTACCGTATAGATTTTCCTTACAGGAATAGTTTCCAATTTAATGGAATTGGAAATCTGCCAGAAAGAAATAGTCAGAAGCTCCACGATCTCTACTTAACCGAAGGTTATTTCAAGCCTTAGATTGGCGAAGGTAGAGTAGAATGTTCTTTCTTTTTTATCTTGAAGGCTTTGTTTTTTTGTTTGTTACTTTAGCAAATGAAAACATAAATAAAATATTACGGTTGAAAGATTGTTGCATTATAAAATATTAAACCGATGAGAAATGGATACTTTAAATTATTTTTGTTAGTACGTAAAAAAAAATTAAAATTGTAATCAAATAAAAATTCATAAGTTGGTGAATCATAGGATAAATGAGTTGATTGAAGTGTAAAATAATCAATCATCACTAACGGTCATAACTTAAGAGTGGTCGCTCATAATTTTTTTAGCCAGAGGTAATCCACTCACTCCTTTAATCAGTTTCCGGAGTAACGGCGGAATTTTATCTATTAATGGTTTTTAATTGCCCTTATCCCTACCTCTGAAAGAAGAAATATAATGGAATCTTTCCATGGAAGATCCGTTAATCTTTATAATCAATTTGGCTACTAGAACCGCATCTTTTCTTCTCCAATGTAACATTTGTTATTATTAATATACGAGAATCATGTAAAAAAGATATGATCATAATATATAATAAATAATAATAATAAAAGGCTTAGCGAATCCGAAGGTTCAATGCCGACACCACCAATCGCTTATTACACACCTCCCTCCACCGTTCGCCGTCCAAACCCAGTCCCTTCAGATCGGCTTTAATGCAATCTTCCCACCTTCGCTTCGGTCTACCCCTCGGACGTTTACCATTCGGTACAGCAGATATTAAACTTTTGGGAATTCTCTCGTTACCAAGCCCAACAATTTTACAAGCCCATTTGATTCGCCGGGATGAAATCACCTCAATTATATTAACCGGATATACAGGATATACCAATTATATAGTTCAGCAATTCGGCGTTGTGTAACCGTCTGAACTCTGCGGTTAATTCATCCTTCTTCAGTCCGAATATTCTATTTTCAAAAATCTTAAGCCGTTGCTCATCCCTTAACGTAAGCGGCCGTAATAGATTCTAATTTTTAAGTCCCGGTACAAGAGGCGAGTTAAGAGCTAAGTAGTTTTGTCACAGAAAAATAACAAGCATTTCTCGCCTTCAGTCTAACCTTAATCTCTTCTTCAATTTCATTTTTCCTAGTTATCGTAGACCCTAGATACCTGAACTGCTCTACCTGTTCAAACATATTACCATCTATATCGATATCACCAGTAATACCGCCATTTTTACAGCTAACCATATATTTTGTCTTATCCGTGTTTATTTCGAGCTCTAGTTCTTTACTGGCATTCATTAACGTTGTCGTATTTAGTTCTATAGTTTCTACGTCTTCGCTTAACAGTACCAGATCATCCGCATAGCCCAGCACGGGTGTTTTCCTACCCAGATCCGAGCCTTTTTCGGTACGCATTACCTCCCTAATGGCATATTCTAATGCCAAATTGAACAGGACAAGCGAAAGGGAATCCTCCTGTTTTAAACCCGAACGAACCTCAAACTTTTCGGACAGATTATTACCAATTCTAACTTTATTGTGCGTTTCCGTTAAGCACATTCTGACTAGATTTACTCCCTGAAGATTAAAAATATAAAGGCTAAAATAAAAATAAAAGGTAACATTTATAAGTTATCATTTAGGATATGAATTTAAGCGTAAAACCATGGATGGTGGAAGGCAAGGATAACTGTTCGGTATGTAGCTCACAAGAAAAAGAGGATATCGTTCACTTCTTGGAGACTTGTCACATGTGAGATAAGAGAGAAATGTTTTGGGTAGCAGACCAGTTCTCCGGAAGAATTATTTCGTTTCTTAAAGAGTTTTAACTCGAAAGCCTTAAACAATTATGTACAGCAGCCCACATTGCAAAGATTCCAATTGGTCAGTTAGTAAACCATTGGTACAATGTCGTGAAATTTATTGTAACATTTGTTTTATTTTTATATTGTATTCGATTGTTATTATCGTTATTGTTTAAATTAAATTTCTTATTTATTGGATTTATGAGGAATTAATGTTTGTTTTTTGAAAACTCTATTTAAACAAATGAATCAGCGAAGGAAGAAATTGCTAGAATGGATGTATAAATATATAATAATACTGTAGCTATATATATTATTTCTACTTTATTTTAGTTATAAATATAATGAATATTTATTATTAATTACACACAATCCTCGATAGACGGAATTTTCCATTGTCTATGTGTTGTTGCTTTTGTATATATATATATATATATATATATATATATATATATTTTTTTTTTTTACTTAATATATTTTTTAAAGTATAATAAACACGTTTTCATTTATTCAAGTCATCAGTTAGATATAACTATTGATTTAATTTGTATTAAGTACTCTTTATTTTTATAACGTATGTTCTTAAAACTATGAAAAGTTTCCTATTCGTTTCTTAGTTACTAGCAAAAGGAGAGATTAACCAACCTAAATGTCATCCCATCCGCTTCTAGCAATGAAAAATAAATGTAAAAGTTACTGACTTCATAACATTAGGTTATAGCAGAACACTAAAGATAAGTCTCAAGGGTGAGCTTGGGAACTTATTAAACAAGTTGGGATATCAAAGTTTGGCGAAGATAGGTACAGTGTGCCATCAATTATAGTTTCTACCTTAAGGGGTAAATCTTTTGCCGTAAAATTGCACTATACTCTTCCACTCTTGGGAGTAGTTTTGGTTTTGTATAACAAGCTGTTCATAAAAGATGAAAAAAAATCCTGTGTGTCCACTCACACGATTTTCCTACCTATTTCAGAAAAGTATTTATATCTTTACATATGTACATTTTATAACAATATACATATAAAGAAACATAACAATTGAATTAGATTTATTTTTTTATATAGTTTTCTAGAGAATTTCATTAACTTTCAAAAAAAAAAAGGCTAAACGGTGTATTTTTCGGACTCAAGCGGCTCTAAAACATATAGATCTGTCGAAAATCGCATATCGGAAATTACCCGATCGCAATACTTTCCTTACCTATCATAGGTAGGAAAGTAATAAATTAAAACATGTGTAGAAAATAATGCTGTATCGTAGCTAATACCGCTTCGATTCCTTTTTTTGGTAACTTAATTACCTTGTCAAATTTTTTTTTTATAAATTTTACCATAGAATATCTACTTTCCGAGTTAGGCCACAAGACATTTTTCTTTTCTTTATAACTTTTTTTCCTGAATTTTTTCGGCAATTTAGTACATGTACGAAAATTGAAAAGAAAATTATTAGAACATTATAAGAAAGTTTCATTAAAATTGTTAGAGCCGTTTTTGCGCTACAGTCTATAAAAAAACATGTTTTTCATTTATTGTGTAGCAACTATTGCTCATTGCGCACTCGATTTGTGTTACAGGCATCAGTATTCAAAACCCTACAAAATAAAAAATGAAGCGAAAAAATCGGTCTACCAGTTCCCGAAAAAATCTTAGCACAGACAGACAGACCAATGGCTAAAAATGTGATTTTCGGATTCAGGGGGCTCTGAAACGTGTAGATCCTTCGAAAACCGCATATCGGAAATTTGACCCGATCGCAATATTTTCCTTACCTAGTATAGGTTGGAAAGTAAAGAACTGGTGAGGTGGGTGCATTACAGACTTCCTCTTACTTTACGCCCTACTTTGAATAGAAATCATGGAAAATAAAAACCATAGATGGTTCAATTTTAATTATAGGAGTGTCAGTGATAAATGAGGCGAGTAAATTTATTTATATTTCATTCTGGGTATTTTGCATAGTTTTAGGAAAAGTTTATATACAAATTTTAATTTTAATTTTGACGTAATATATATATTTAAATATCATTTAATACCATTTACGAAAAACGTACATGTTTATTTATACCGTATTCAAGTTATATCTGAGCCACAACGTTCATCATCAATGATATAGCATTTTTTATATTGGTTGGCCCAAGACATTCTTTGAAGTCATGTATATATATATATATATATATATATATATATATATATATATATATATATATATATATAATATATTTTTGTAATATATTCATTCATTCATTATTCATATATTTTTATTTTAGGAGCTTTAGCTTAAATATGCTCCCTTCCCCGTTGGATTCACCAGTAGTTCATAATAACATCATAAAAGTCGGGTTGGTTTCGGTACCTCTAATTGGTTTTTCCCTGTCAAGCCCATCCAAATAAAATTTGAGAGTTGAATATTTGTAGGTAAATTGAATTGGTACTGGAGAAGTGGTTTTTAGTTTCCATTCCACCATTTTGGTGTAATTTTTCCCAGTTTTCAAGGTTTAGCGCACCTTAATAGCCCCTTCAAATCGAGTTAGAGGGTTAAAAATTTAAAGTCAATAGACTTAGTGTTAGTGAAGTGCCTTTTGGTTGCATTGACTATATTTTCCCTCCCACCATTTCGATAAATTAAATTCGGAAAAAGTGATAAAATGTTCAAAAGCAAAACATGAGAAAATTATTTTTTATTTCTTCTTATTCTTTGTTATTCTATACAATTTCCTCATGGAAACATCATCAAACAATTAAGGCACTTTCATGTTTCTTACCAAACTAAAAGGAGAAGAAAATACCTTCTTGTTGATGGAGCTTTTTGTTGTCGTTCCTGGTTTTGGATTATTATTTTTAATAAGGAACCATTGTAAAAAATTCAAAAACTTAACTTCCTCTCAAAATTTGAGGTTTCACGTTTCAGGATGCGTAGAATTCGAAAAAACGAATAAAAATGTTTTGTCCTTCTTCCGTCCCCCGACCGACCATTTTCTACTATTCTACCAATTTTTTTCAAATTTGGATATAAAATTAGAGGTCACCGGAGGATGATCCTCCTTCATCGACATTTCTATCCGCCTTTTCCTTTCAAGATGACGACCGAAAAATCGAGTTGCTGCGTTGATATAGAATTATCTTTTACTGTTGTTTTTAACTTTTACTTTGACTGTTGATTTTAACTTAATTTTCGGTTACGCAACTCTTAATGTATATATATGCATATATATATAAGTTAAGCGTAGCGAGCTTGAAACATTTAAAAAAAAGTACTAAGGTTAAGAAATAACACGCATGAAGACGAAATCAAGACTGGTTTATTTCTCCTTCTAATCCTCTATAAATACATTCTGAGATTGTTTACATCACTGCATTTGGTATTAACGCTAATACTGTCCCGCTCCGTACCTTAACTTATATACATATATATATATATATATATATATATATATATATATATATATATATATATATATATGTATCTATATATATATATACATATATCTATATGTATCTATATACTATATATATATATATATATATATATATATATATATATATATATGCATATATATATATTATACAAATAAGATGGGAATTTCTATATAAAGTTATATATATTTCTATAAAAGCTTTTTTATTTTTTTTTTCGTAATTTGTTAATAATGTTAGGACGGATATCTCGGAAGTTATACAAGATAGCGAAAAAAGTGAATATAATTAATTCTCTCGCAAATTTTACCCAATTCTAGTTTCACTGATATAAGCGAATATCCGAAAAAGTGAACGATAGTCGAAAATTCAAATTTTCGACTTGAAATCCAGGTATGGGGAACTGACTACGTCTTGGGACAGAACTATAAATTTAAAGGGTCGGTAGCTTTCTATATTTATGACCATCATTTTTATTCCAGATGCTATATTTTGGCAGGTGTACATTTTTCTCATCAGGTTTGTGGATATAGTCAATTTATAAGGCGAAACTTCAATATGAGTCAATTTTTTTGTTACGCGCTTCGGAACTATTTAAACATCAATGGCCTTTCTGTACATCATTGCATATACCTTAAAATATTTTAACAAAAAAATATTTACCTACTTATCATTTTTAATTACTCTCTCACTAAAAAAATATATTCTTGCGACAAAAATGTATAGCATTCAGAAAGAGTAAGTTTGTGGTATTTCATCGTTCAGGTCATTGTCTTCCGTGAACGTCTATGTTGGGGAATAAAAAAAAAAGAGCTTTGATACAAAAGAAGGGGTCTTCTATTTTATTTTTTAGGGGGCTGTTGTGTGGAAGTAATACGTCTGTTTGTCCAAGGATCAAAGAGCATGAAGCAACGTCCACCCTCAGAGATAACATGACCTTAGGCCAAAGGGACTATCTCAAAATTGAACATCAGTTGTCAAAGCTGCTCAGGGATGTTTTATTTGTTGCTCAATGGATTTATTTTTCATCATTTGCAAGTTCAATATTTCGATCGATATGGATGGCGGAATACTTGTTTTTTACAAATTATTTTAAGCGATGGTTGTGTTATTATTGATAAATATTATTCCTAACAATTAGCATAAATCCAAAATACTTTAGCAGATATGGTGCAATATAATTTACAACCTACATTGAGGAAAAACGTTTAAGTTAGTGTTTATTTATTTAAAGTGTTATAGAAATTAGCAGTAATTTTAAAATATCATAATCCATAGTTTTCCTTTAGGATGTATTTTTTGTCTCTTTAGAGTGTTTTGTACACAACTCGGCGAAAAAAAAGTTGCAATTTGACTTATTGAACATGTACCATTAAATATATACGCCTGAATTGCTCCTAAAATCTTGCATGGTTGCTTAAATACCTCGATAGATTGTTAGGAAAATTCACATCGGGTTCGTTTTATGATTGTATCATTTAAAATGGGTTAAATGAAAGTTAATAACCTTTTAGATCATTACCCTTAGTTCACCTTGCTTCTTCACCTCATTTTTACCTTCGTACATATACTAGGTAAGGAAAGTATTGCGATCGTGTCAATGTTCCGATATGCGGTTTTCGACGGATCTAAACATTTCAGAGCCAAGATTTCCTCGGGAACTAGTGAACCGATTTTGTTGCTTCCTTTTTTTATTTTGTAGGCTTTTGATGCCTGTGACACAAATTGGATGCTCCATGCACAATAAATGAAAAACATGTTTTTCTATAGATTGTAGAGCGAAAACGACTCTAACGATTTTTATGAAACTTTCTTATAATGCTCTAATAATTGTCCTTTAAATGTTCTCATATCGACTAAATTTCCGAGAAAATTCAGGTAAAAAAGTTGCAAAGAAAAGAAAAATGTTTTGGGGCCTAACTCGCTAAGTATATATTCTATTGTAAAATTTATAATAAAACTTTTGAAAGGTAATTAAATTACCAAAAAAAAAAAATATCGGAATCGAACCACTATTAGCGATGATAAAGCTTATTCTAATTTCTATTTTAATTTATTAATTTCCTACTTATACTAGGTAAGGAAAGTATTGCGATCGGGTCAAATTTCCGATATGCGGTTTTCGATACATCTATATGTTTCAGAGCCGCTTGAGTCCGAAAAACACACCGTTTAGCCACTTTCCTATAATGTTCCAATAATTATCCTTTCAACCTTTGTACATGTACTAAATTCCCGAGAAAAATCAGGAAAAAGTCATAAAGAATAGAAAAATGTTTTGGCGCCTAACTATATATTCTATCGTGTAAAAATTCCGATGTGCTATTTTCAACGGATCTGTACGTTTCATCCTCTGAAACGTACCATTTAACTTATATTTTCTATACTTTTTCTCTTTTTATTATTGCTTTATTTAGGCCAGATTTAGTCTTTTAATTTTGCACTATTTTGTTATTCTAAAGCGACGTTGTGCCAGAATAAAGTTATTTTCTATACTGTTATATTCTATTCTATATATTTTATGGGGTCAAAACTGCGATATGGGGTTTTCAACTGATCTGTACGTCTGTACGTAGTCTGTTTTTTTTTTTTTTAAATGTGATGAAAAATCTTTACAAAGAAATATTAAAATCTTTCTTTTCGGACAACTATTAACGAAGTTACAGCTATTCAATTTCCAATGTAAGATTACGGGTTCATATCTTGGTGTCAGAAAGGGGTGAATGAGAGAAAAAAGATAACTATGTGAAAGTAAGAAAATCTGTTGCCCGCATCACACCAGCTTCACTATTGTCTCTACTTTTCATATAAATTATTGTTTGACAAAATTAGGCAAAAAGTCTTAGTTATTGAATATATTAATACAGCAATATTAGAGGGTATTGAAATTTTTACACTGATCTACCTTAAGCTGGTTTACATTGCTTTAGTTTATCGAATAAATCGTACTCAAATCTTTTCTTTGATCAATTTTCAGGAAAATTTTTTTTGTTTATTAATGGACCTATGTAAAGATTTAAAAACTTTTCTAAAATAGGTAGGAAAGTTGTGTGAGTGGACACACCAGACTTTTGGTTGTTATCGCCGTATTTTTGGACGATTACAATGGATCGTTATTAAAAATACTTAAAAATCTTGATATGTTTGCTAATAATGCTTTGATTTATATTAAACTTTTTTCGTTCTTTAGAAAATTGACATACTTTTGAATCATTTGATTACCTCGCGCGGGCTCATTACCGCGTATGGGGAGCGTCCCACGGGTGGCGGATGTGGGGATGGTCGGTGGAAATCCCTTGGAAGTTCCTCCCGGCTAAGTCCGACGGACTCGCTGACCAGCAATGAGAGGGGCCCTCCAGACTTGCTGGAGGGAGGGGACCTCCAGACTTGCTGGAGGTAGGGGCCCACCAGACTTGCTGGAGGGTGTGACGTAGGATTGAACGCCCTACTCACATATCTTTAGTTCACCAAACACCACAAAAAGTCATGGATCTCCCTAAGGTAAAACGCTCATTATCCGGAGGTAAACTAGTCCCCCGTTCGGGTCTCCGGATGGGGACTGCTTTAGGGGATTCATGGTGCAAGTTGAAATATAGGGATTTAAATATTGGTACGTGGAACGTAAGGAGTTTAAACACAGCAGGGGGGCTAAAATCGGTCGCGAATGAGGTAAATGGGTACAATTTGGATGTCGTGGCTCTGCAAGAGGTTCGCTGGCCAGGGGAGGGCTCGATGAGGGAAGGAAAGTACACTATTTGGTACGGAGGAAGCGGGAATCATTGTTTGGGTACCGGGTTTCTAATTAGGAGTAGATTATTATCCGCTTTGAGTGACGTACAATTCTTTAGTGATAGAATTTCGGTAGCTACATTTCAGGGACGTTGGTTTAAAATCGCATTAATAAACATACATTGTCCGACCGAAGACAGTGACGATGAAGTCAAAAGTGAATTTTACGATAAACTCGAATGGGTTTATGATAAACTACCGCGAAACTACATGAAAATAATTGTAGGTGACGCGAACGCAAAGGTAGGAAGGGAAGAAGTTTATATTCCGACGATTGGTAAAGAAAGTTTGCACGAATATAGTAATGATAATGGGACCCGTCTGATAAACTTTGCCATCTCGAAAAACCTGATAATTAAAAGTACGACGTTTAAACACAAGGATATTCATAAATATACTTGGACATCACCGGATTCGCAAACACGAAATCAAATCGATCATGTCTTGATACAACATAGCTGGCAAAGCAGTATTATTAATGTACGGTCTTATCGCGGAGCAGAAGGTGGGTCGGATCATGAATTAGTAATCGCGAAACTTCGACAAAAACTTAATATAAAAAAGAGAAAAGAAAACCGTTTCGATTTTGAGAATTTTAATTTGGAAAAATTAAAAAATCCATCAATTAGAAACCAATTCGAGCTAGATGTTAAGAATAGGTTTGAAGCTTTAGAGCTTCCTGACGAGGACCACGAGGATATTGACAAGTTATGGATAGAGATCAGGGATAATATTAAAGCGGTCGGTAACTCGTGTCTGGGAAAAAAGGAAAATAAGAATAACAAACCGTGGTTTGATGAAGATTGCTTAAACATGTGTAAAAAAAGAAAAGCCGCTAAATTAAAAGCTCTAAATAATCCTAGCGAAGACAATCTGGAATACTTCCGAATCTCAAAGAACGAAACGACAAAATTGCTCAAAAATAAAAAAAGGGAGTATCTTAAAAATAAAATAATTGAAATAGAAACTAATAGAATCGAAAATAACGTAAGAGACATGTACAAAGGTATAAACAGATCACGTAAATATGTAGGGCCCGTAACGTCTGGAATTAGGGATGATAATAACAATATTCTGACCGATCCGGTTGACATATTGAATAAGTTTAAGGACCACTTTGACAATATTTTAAATACGGGAAATTATGATCTGTGTCCTCCTTCTGAGTACCAGAGTGCTGAACCGTTAATAGAAGGACCAAGTAAAGAGGAAGTTGAAGTAGCTATCGGAAAATTAAAATCATATAAAGCAGCGGGAATCGATAATATTCCTACTGAACTAATTAAGGCATGCGGGGAAGCTGGAGTTTCTAAAATACATCGGTTGGTTAAAAAGATCTGGGTGAACGAGAAATTACCTGAAGAATGGAAAGAATCTATTCTTATTCCGATTCACAAAAAGGGTCCGAGGACGGATTGTAATAACTATCGAGGAATTTCACTCCTTCCGGTATGTTATAAAATATTCACTTCAATCTTAACCAGTCGAATCACGGAATACGCCGAGGAAATTATCGGAGACTACCAATGCGGATTTAGACGCTATCGTTCGACAATTGATCAAATATTTTCTTTACGGCAAATATTAGAGAAAAAATTGGAGTATAACGGTATTGTTCACCAGCTGTATATAGATTTTAAAAAGGCTTACGATTCTATTGACCGCCAGAAACTGTATAATATTCTAATCGAGCAGGGGATTCCAAAAAAACTAGTAAATCTAGTCAGGATGTGCTTGACGGAGACACTCAATAAAGTTAGAATCGGTAATAATTTGTCCGAAAAATTTGAGGTTCGTTCGGGCTTAAAACAGGGGGATTCTCTTTCGCCTGTCCTGTTCAATTTGGCATTAGAACATGCCATTAGGGAGGTAATGCGAACCGAGAAAGGGTTGGATCTGGGCGGGACAACATCCGTGCTGGGCTATGCTGATGATCTGGTACTGTTAAGCGAAGACGTTGAAACTATAAAACTAAATACGACAACGTTAATGAAAGCCGGTAAAGAACTAGGACTCGAAATAAACGTGGATAAAACAAAATATATGGTTAGCTGCAAAAATGGCGATACTACTGGTGATATCGATATAGATGGTAATATGTTTGAACAGGTAGATAAATTTAGGTATCTAGGTTCTACGATAACTAGAAAAAACGAAATTGAAGAAGAGATTAAGGTTAGACTGAAGGCGGGGAATGCTTGTTATTTTTCTGTGACAAAACTACTTAGTTCGCGCCTCTTGTCCCGAAACTTAAAAATTAGAATCTATAAAACAATTATCTTGCCTACAGTTCTTTATGGATGCGAAACTTGGCCGCTTACATTAAGGGATGAGCAGCGTCTTAAGGTTTTTGAAAATAAAGTATTGCGTAGAATATTCGGACCGAAGAAGGATGAGTTAACCGGAGAGTTCAGACGGTTACACAACGCCGAATTGCATGAGCTGTATCCGGATAATATAATTGAGGTAATTTCATCGAGGCGAATCAAATGGGCGTGTAAAGTTGTTGGGCTTAGTAACGAGAGAATTCCTAAAAGGTTAATATTTGCTGTGCCGAATGGTAAGCGTCCGAGGGGTAGACCGAAGCGAAGGTGGGAAGATTGCATTAAGGCCGATCTGAATGGACTGGGTTTGGACGGCGAACGGTGGAGGGAGGTGTGTAACAAGCGATTGGTGGTGTCGGCATCGAACCTTCGGGTTCGCTAAGCCTTATTATTTATTATTTATTTATCATTTGATTTTAATAATGACAAAAAAACGCATATTTTTTTATTTATTCGTGAACATAATTTTACCACCCCTCGTTAACCTTTTTTTTTCAATTTCTTTTTGTTGAAATATGTTATGTAGATTATAGAGAATGTTAAGGGTTTCAAAAGAGAAGACTTCAGCCATGTTTCATTGAAATCGGTACATCAACATACAAATACAGTCCATACGACACAGGTCTTTCGACCGCTATCTTGAAACGGAAGTACTTTCCGTTGAAGTATGTTATATATATTTAAAGGGTGCCGTAGAAAAAACTTTAGTCAAGTTTTATTGAAATCGGTATATTAGTTTAGGTGCTATAGTCTCTACCAAATCAGATTTTATAGCAACCATCTTGAAAGGAAAGGGCGCATAGCAACGTCGAGGTATGAATATCATTCATCGCAGTTTAGCACATCAGTAAAAACTTTATAACGGCTCATCAGTCATTTAGTAATCACTGCTAAAAATTTCGAACTTTTTATTATTATTATACCCTCTGTCCACCTAACGGCAGACCAACCCTCATTTTACAGTTTATACAACTTCTCATTGCATTGTAGCACACGTTGCTCAAATTTTATAACTATAATTTACATGTATTCTGTAGTTCACAATTCGGACAAATTTTTAATTTCTTTAAAAATCTACATATATCATACATCCAATTTTATTGAAAATTTATATAATTATAATTATTCCCATCGCCAATTTGTTACCATAATAAGCAAGAAATATTTGTAAGAATAAGAAGTGTGGTGTCTTCGTTACGGTCCATCCCCCTTCATATGTAAAGTAAATTATGGCTAAAACCTTTTACTTTCACTTACGTATATATGTAATATATAGTAAGGATAAGTATAGCTATCGTGAAAATTTTCGAATCTCAGTTTTCAATGGAAATACATGTTTTGAGGTCCCCTGAGTCCAAATCACCAAGTGTCGCAAAATGGTCTGTGTGTCGGTGTGTGTGTGTGTGTGTGTGTGTGTGTGTGTGTGTGTGTGTGTGTGTGTGTGTGTGTGTGTGTGTGTTAACAGTAGTCTACCTCATAAACGAAAAGTAGTACGAAACTGATATTAAGTATTTAAAGTTTGTATATGGGCTGGATGTGACAGTAATCTTTTTATTAAAATCGTCTAACCGGAAGTGCTACTTTATATGAACACTAAAACACATTTTTACAATTTTCTCAAAAACGGGTCTAACGATTTTCATTAAACTCGGTTTATCGTTGTATAATTAAGTGGTCTTTAATAGCATTTAAGTCTTATCCACGTTGATGTCACTTTACAGAGCTTAAATGCCCAATATGTCTTCCTCTAAAGTACCTTTAAACCAATAAACCATATTATTTTAAAAAGTTAATCATTTCGCATTATTCAGAGTTATGAAAAAATACTACATATAACTTTTGAAAGAATTTGATAAGTTAATATAAGGAGAAAAAAAAAAAAAATGCAGAAAAACTGCGTTGCTATAGACTGTAGCGCCTAAACGAATGTATCGATTTCAATGAAACTTCGCTAAAGTCATTTTCTCGACACCCTTTAAATTAATCTATATAACATAATTAAACGAAAAGAAGCTGGAAAAAAAGTTACGAGGGATGGTAAAATTAAATTCCGAATAATTCAAAAAGTATACACTTTTTTGTTGATGGTTTTTAAAAGTTTATGGAATTTCCTAAAAAAACAAAAAAAAAAAATCGTTAAAATCGGACAATTAGGAGGAAAGATATGGCCTCTAGTTTTTTTCCCTGAAGAGGCGAAAATTTGGATAAATTTAAAATATACTTTTTTAATTGTTGAGACTAAAAAATCTTTTTTCTACAGATATTTAATAAAGTATCTTTCCTAAGAACATCTTTCATATGAAATAAGTACCTAAATTTATACCTTTATACTCAGTTCTATATTTCAACACTGCAATCACCACCTCCGGAATCAACTTACCCATTGTCTGCATAGATAACTTTTTCAAATAAAAATATCACTAAAATGACATCACTCAAAAATGTTGAAATTGGAGTTAGTCATTCTGTGGTTTATAAAAGCAAAGAAAGTTGTGTGGTTTATTAAAGCAGATGGAGTGACTAGATTTTTATTGCCTGTCGTCGATATATTAAATAGACATTTTGTAATTATAATGGTCTTAATGACTTGTTATCTGTAAGCTTTAAGAATTAGCTCCGTTTAAAATGCACTTCAAAAAATTTTATGATAGCCCAGCATTGTCAGAAAATAATTTCTATTCATAGTAGATAGGTATGTGAAAGTTGTGTGTTGTGCGCACCAGATTTTTTATATAATAGAGAGATTTTATTTGAAAATATGAAGAAATGTTTCTGGCAACCATCATATCACAGACAAAATATCATCAACTTATCACACTAATTTGAACTGCGGTGTGGGAATCAATTTCATTGCAATTCTGAGTGGATATTAACACAACGTTTTCATGTTTTAGCCTATAATATTATTAGTAGAGTATTATTATTTTACAGACTTTTGTTTGTTTTTTACCTGTTTAGAACGCTTTCTTGAAGCCGGTTGTTGTTCGGCCATATGGGGTCGCTAGTTTCCCTAGTTGGCTCGTATCTCTTGGCCAATTTAATCACTTTGGGAATGTTTCATGTTTGATTTCCAATAATCTGATCAGTTATTACAAGCGGCATGCCATCATTCCCTTCGCGTACGAATTTGCTTTAAATAATTTTATTATTGAAGAATTTAATAAATTTGGCAATAAACAATAAGTATATCTATATTGATATCATAAAAAAAGTTTTTTAATATATTAAAACAATTAATTAGAAAGTACTATAAAGCGCAATATCTGTAATCCGAGCAAATTGTTACAGGAAAGTATTCCAATTACACAGAGATTGTTCGAGAAAGCTTCATTAAACAAGAGATTAAAACTCAACAAGGACACTCAAGTTTATTAATTGGATACAATGTATGCATCCGATACTTATGGGTATAAGCACTTGAAAACATTGAATCTGTTTTTGTAATCGACATTTTTTGTAAATGAAATATCTTTTTACTCATTATATATTTGATGCATTAATTTTTTTCAAAGGGGGAGTTGTAAAGGTTCTAGGTATATACATATATACATATATATAGCCTTCGAGGCTACGGTTCTCTACCTATGGTCTAGTGTAAGGGTTCTAAATCAGTAATTTTTTGTCCAGATAAACATAACATAGATATAAATAATATTATTTATAGGTTAATACATTAGTTCTACTATGCTAAAGAATCAAAGTTCTATGAAATAAGTTATATATAATATATATATATATATATTTATTATAATATGACGTTATTGTACATTTTTGCTATAAGACATCTTAAAGAGTCTGTAATGCTCTGCTAAGTTTCTCGTATGACATCTGCAGATGTTCAGTGCGGCACGTGTTTGGATGCGCAGCTTTGCTCTATATTTAGCGCGAGATATGACATCCGAAGGTTAGATCATATATACTTTAACGTCATTAATAGGCAAAGAAAAATAATCCTGATTTAGTTTCATAAATAAAATATGCAAATATTTTTATCGCCAAAAAAAAAAAAAAAATCTGGAAATTTGATATCTAACTTTCAAATATCAAGTCTTGGTGGATTACACTACCTACAGAGATTTACCAAATTGAGCTTGACCATATATTGACACTATTTTGTAATTTTTAACATATTAGTCAAAACTGGATCAAACTGTGAAGGTGCCTGCCCATAACGGCCTCTCCATTGCCCACACACATTTCCAAATCGGGGATCCGCTATTGCCTCATAACATATTGACGAGTCACTTTTCCATTAATGGTATCACCAATATCTTTATTTATTTTTTATTTAAGAAAATAAATGTTTTTTTAATTTAAAATATTCTTCCACCTAAGATCCATCACACCTCATTCCTTAATGATATGAAGTACATCATTTGTCAGATTTTGTACATGTATGTATGAACCAATATATCATTCTGAGTTCTTAAAAGTTTATAGATGTATCTGTCATTAACGGTAACAAATTGAACGGTATTAAGCAGAAGTACACGAATTCACAAATACGCCAAAACGAGTTAGAGGTGCTATTAAATCCGATTGGTGGTAACTTTGAGCTGATAGAAAATCAAATTAAAAAAAAAATGAAAATAGAATAGCATTTTTTAATAAATAACACATAAATAAATTTTAAAAAAACAATAATATATCTATTATTTATTTTTTTATTTATGAAATTTATAACTGTATTTAATAAAAAAGCTGGTGCGCGCAACACACCACTTTCACTTACCGCTCAACATAGAATAAAAATTATTTTCTGGCCATGTTGTGCTATTATAAATTTTTTGAATTGCATTTTTAACTGAGCTAAAGCTAAAAAATTACAGCTAACAAATCAAAAACACCATTAAGATAAAAAAAGGTTTATTTATTTATATCATCGGCTGATTATGGATCGTACGATCCGTTGATGGACTAATTGAACAAAAATCCAATTAACTATTATCGATCTATTGATATCATAGCAGTATGTTTGGGTGGATAAAATTTAGAATAAAATTAGGTGTGACAAAAAAGAATATACTATACTTCCAGATTATTTAAGTTACGTGAACTTTCACTAGAATTTAATTCAATTTTTTTTTCAAATCATGATTGTTAATGTATAGCGTTGATAGATACATAATTAAAAATACGCCCTCAAAATGAAAAAATATTTTTTTCATTAGTCCATATTTGTTTTTGTGAATAACCTGAGCTTAATATAAAATATGTACTCTTTTAAAATTACAACACATGTATTTCAGCTGTTAAATGTAAGCACATGTCAAGAAAAATATATTAAAAATTATTGTATATTAAGCATCATTGTTTATTAAGCATTATTAAACACTAAAAACATTATTGATCATGTAAACACATTTTTTTTTTAGAAAGACTTTCAATAATAAGTATGATAGGAAAATATAAAAAGAATTAATGCATAACTCTAGATACAAACTTCATTTGTATTAATATATTACATTGAATATTAGAAATTCGTATTATATTCCAGCTTCAAGCATGGCCGTAGTTATTTCTGTTCACTTCATCAAATCATAATTTTTGATAACAATCAGTTTTGGAACCTTGACTGAATCGTTTCACCTTTAAGTTCAAAGGTTAACTACGATTGATTTTATGATGAAAATAGGTTCATGTACTATTTCTGATGCCGTACAATCGATAGGACACAAAATACATGTCATTTTAGGTGGTTAGAAAATCAAACAGCACATCTAATCATATATATTTTTTTAATTTATTCATATAGTCTGTTGAGATATTTGCTATTTCCTATTTATTTATCAAGAAATAAGTTCATTTTTGCGAAAACTTAATCACAGCCTTTTGATGTATTTTCCACTAGTATTTCAAATATTTTAATCTTGAAATAATTGTTCCTCCTATCTGATGAAAATATTTTGTCTCTGGTTAAAATGTTACAATATTTTTCTGAAACTAAAAATTCCGAACAGTGTATGAAAAAGTAAATAAATGAAATGAAATAATCCATATAATTATTGCTTCTTCACTACCGAAGGTAGGGAAGCATTGTATTTTTTTTTTTTTGAACGGGTTATTATTAGATAAATTAATGTGGATTTTAATTATTTTTCCACTATACGAAACTGTGTCTCCTATTTCGTCTAATTGTAAATATTCCTAATGTCATGATCCCATTAAAATAAAAAACTGTACGCATTTCTTGCCTCTAACATAACAAATTATTTTGCATTGATTAGGTCTTTTTTCAATTATATAATAGGGAAGAAACAATAAAAATGAAGTATGAAGGAAGTTAGTCGACTGTTCTATATATACATGGGTGATAAATAATCTGGATGGAGTTATTTATGAGGTTTTTATTAGTGTCGACGTTTCAACCAGTTTGAGTACTTGAATACCTTCAGTGCCCAAAACTCACCCTGATGATGACCCACATACTTGGGTTGAAACGTCGGCAGTAATAAAAACCTTAAACATGACTGAGTCCTGACTGTTTATCACGTATAATAAAAATGAAGGTAATGTATGATTAAAGGTATACAATATGAAATAGTTGTTGAAACATATCTGTGACGTACAAATTTTTATTCCGTTACTAACCTTTTCAGTTTTCATTTTAATATTTAATATTTCTCCATCACGAATAATTTGAAAAATAAATGTATTTAAAAATATATCTATGAAATGAAATGAAAAAGTAACTTTATTCTGGGACTGTAGTCTCCTAAGAATAATAACCAAATTCCATGGAAATAGATCTTATATGTTTGCGGAAGTTTGAATATGAAATAGGTGATGGAATAGGAGTTGTTTAAAGGAATTTGTGGACGAGGATGGACGTATGGAGGTAGGTGGAGAGTTCCAAAAGGAGCTGGCATGAATAACAAAGGATTTGCTGAAGAAAGTAGTTTTAGGAGAGGAGATATATAGATCTATAGGTTGAGTCTGGTATAGAGAGAGTGGATAGAGGAGCGTAAAGTAAAGAGTTCTAAGATGAAGGGAGGGTTTTTGATTCTGAGGACTTGGAAAAGGAAAACACCAAGAAGGAAAACGGGAAGTAGGATAAAGCCACTTCAACTCGGTGTACCAGCAGGAAACACGAGAACGCCTGGGAATCCCAAAGATATATCTTATGAAGCAATTCATGAGTCTCTTGAGTCTCGTCTCCAGTCTAGCAAACAACCCTCCATATACCAAACAACCATTGTCGAAGTGGCGGAAAACGAGGGAGGTTACATGAAGCTGTCTGGTTTTTAGAGGAATACAACCACGGAATCTTAGGAATTGTTTAAGGATAATAATGGATTTTTGAGTAATCTGAGCGATATGGTTATTCCAGGAAAGGTTCTGGTTAAAGGTTACTCCTAAGTTTTTGACTGGAGGAAAAATGGATAGAGCTGTTTTTTATCACATATTTATATATGATATTACCACATACTATTTTAAATAGTATTTGATAAATATTTAAATGCACAATGACCTTTAGCTAATTATAGATGTAATATGCATTAATGATTCTTCCAAAAAAAAAAAAACAACAACATAAAAAACGTGCTTTCAATCACTGACCCCAAAACAGAATAAAATGTGTTCATTGCAAAACTGTAGATTGCTTCTTCAGTTTTTGTCCAAAGCTGTTGTTCGAAAAATTTATTTCATTTAGAAAAGGGTTGTTATTTTTCAGTACAATATATTCTAGTTCTTTTGGAACTGTCTCCAATAATGATATAATAAGTTACTTCTTGGAGAGATTATAAT
Organism: Nezara viridula; assembly: GCA_928085145.1. NCBI lineage: Eukaryota > Metazoa > Arthropoda > Insecta > Hemiptera > Pentatomidae > Nezara > Nezara viridula. Next base: position 87,045,601 of record OV725080.1, on the reverse strand, counting down.
ACTAATACATTGAATATCATGGATTTTCCCAGTGTTGAAGCTATAGACTCTTTATTAAGTAGTTATAAAATGGATTTGTCCGTAACAAATTTTAATAAAAATATTATTTGGATTCTTATTCAAATAATTGAGCTTATTAAATGTACCAATTGGAGAATCATGTATTGACAACTCATAAGAAAACCTCTATCTCTAATAGCCAAGAACTAGTTATCTAAACTCAAATTTTTGTTTTAATCATCCAATTTCGTATAATACTTGATATTTTCAAAAATAATGCATAAGGTACTTTCAAATAACTGTTAACAGCGTACATCGGTTCCGCACATCCAATCCGTTTAAAGATCAGTGCTGTTACATTCGGTGCCCTCAATCACGTTGCTGCAGCGTACAAGTACAGTACTGCACCACTTCAACTGCAGACTGAATCCGCATGACCGTTACAAGTGCATTGTCCAAGATACTGCCCCAATAACCGTTCAAGTGATAACCCGTTACAAAGAACATTTTGGTTACGTGAAAAGAACACTGCAACTAAAAAATATGATACATATCTTGATGTTTAATAAAATCGTGATTAACATACTATTTTAGTATCGATTTTTTTCACTGAATCTTGTTAAAATGCTAGTAAAGATCAATTCAATCTGAATTGATTGAATGAAAACAATTGAAAACTATTTCTCAGTTCTACACAGTTAAGATTCAAATTCATTATAGTTTTTACAAACTTCTGGTAAACATTCCAGAGCTCAGTTTTTCTAACTGATAGCATTGGAACGTTACTTTAACTGTGATAATAAATTTATAATAGAATGAATCATATCAGTATTGGCAATTATAATAATTTTACTTTGATTTCAACATAAACTTAATAAATATCCGGCTGTGATCAATATATAAGTGATGGTACAGCATATCGCTTCTGTTAGTGGGTATGTACAAGTTTTGCATTTTTAATCAATTTTGACATTTTGTAGTCAAAACTGCTATATGTAGTCTGTTACCACGGAAAATAACAGAGAGAAATAAAATATGGAACTATACTAATAAATCATAAAGAACTAATCAGTTCTAATAACTCCGTTCTGATTTTTACTTATGACCCTTTGTACTAACCATAGATTGTAGTATTAGTATAATTTCTTGATTTATTTCTCTCTACTACTTTCTCTCGTAGCAGGGTACTTATAGCAGTTGCAGTCAACAAAATATGATCTTTAGCACAGATACAATAAGAATGTAAAATTATTATATTCGACCTTTTGCTCTAACATTAGCGATATGTTCCTTCCTAGAGTAAATCGAGCCTCTATAAAATGGGTATCTGACCCTTCTTTGGGTTAGCAGAAACTACTAGATGGACCTTATTAAACGGTTCTATATATGTTATCCTTAATTTTAATTGTTATCCTACACTTCTCTTCCCTAAATGAAAACTATTAAAGCAAAATTTTGTGTCTTTCATATATTAATTTCCAGTAAAACCAATAAATATTTTGTAATGGTTCTTCTAACCACTTCATGTTCAATATCTAACTGAAAAATCAACTAACTTCTTCAAATTTTGATTTAATGATGTGACATGATATTGCCAAGTATCCCATGTTATTAAACTTGCAAAAGATATTCTGTTACTATATACATCCGACATTTGTAATCAAAGAAAGATTCTTCAAACTTATAATGCACTTCGCATAGTGATATATGTTTGTTTGAAAAATCATTGAAATCATTGCAATTCATTGACATTATAATTTTATCATAAATTAATTTAATCCCCGTTTATTTTCTTTTTGGTGAACCATCACTATGGCAATTATCTCGTGTTGTATCCTCTAGTTCCAACAAGGGGCTTATCAAAGGGAACCTAGGATGAAGTATTCATGAAGAAGAGCGAGTCATTTTGGCGACCAATTGAACTAATGGCCCTTGATGTATTTTTAACGGCTGCTTACTTATTCAGAAAGTAAACAGTTCTTCTGGACCATTATCGGTTTACCAAAATGGGCACTTGTAATTTAGTTGTCTTTTAGCCAACATGATTCTTAGGGTTAGTTTATTATTGATATATTTGTCTATGTGAATACATGTATGTATGTATGTATATGTATATATATCGCCAAAATATTGATACACAAGATAAGATTTCTTATTTGTGTATTTATTTCAGCTTTGTCCTGAGATTCGATCTACGGTTGATTCTACGTTTCAACAATACCTCTAATATCGTTAATTGATTCTTAAAATTAAACAATTATACCATAAATGAAGAATAGCTCAAAAAGAGATGAAAGTAATTAGGATATAAATGGAAAAATCTAAATAATAAAATATTGAACATCTAACATACAAGAGAAGTCAACCTCCCAACGATTCTCCAATTCAAACATCATCAGGAGAGAAGAAAAAAAAATAACATTCATGCAGAAACCAAAAAAAAAAAAAAAAAAAAAAAATGAAAAGAAGAAAATAAAAATACAATTTACTAGCGAAAATTCATCTTCCAAAATTTTCGTTTGTATTTATTGATTTATTCTTCTTCTTTTTTTTTTTTTTAATTTAGTAAACACTTACTTTGTATTGTCATATTTTAGGTATGAGAATTTTTAAAAATTGATCCCTCCTTATCAATTGTTTAATATGCCCTTCTTGTGCTGTTCTTATATAACGTAATGTATGTATTTGGATAGATTAACTAGATGTCGTATTTTTTTTTTTGTTCTCCCTTTTTTTTTCTTTCTGCATATATCTGATCTTTTTTTTTTCTGTTCTGATGATGCTTGAATTGACGAAGCGTAGACTGTTCATCTGCATGTGAGGGACTCCAGATTGTATAGTGTGGATTTTTTCATATATATATATATAAAGAGTAAATCAATTAGGGATAGTTATTAAACTCCGCGGCGAGCCTATTTCGTTGGCTCATCGATGAGCTCAACGTTAAGATTAGGGACTTACCGGTTTTAAAAAGGTTTACAATCTATTTATCGCAAAGAAAATTTCAAAAATAGCTATTCATTCATGTGACTCTATAATTGTAACCAAATTCAGAGATCCTGAATCAAACAAAAAAAATTAGTTCGTATGTAACTTTTTTTATATATTTCAGCTGAATATCTATAAAAATAATGTGATTTCTAAAATGTTAGAAATAAATCTATCTAAATGATGATTAAATAAATGAAAAAAACATTTTCGGTTTTTATGTTACAAAATTACAATGCAAGGATAAAGTAAAATTGTCATTAAATGTATGAAATGGGCAAAATTGGAGGTAGAAATAAGAAAACACGAAATTTCTATTAAAGACTTTTAAAAAATATATTCTCGAAGAATAGACGAAAAATTGGTTGACTCCATTATAAACAGACTAAAAGGAGCGTTAGAAAATAATGGCTTGCCTACGAAGGGTTGAAAAAAATTAATAGTATTCAAAAGTTTATAAGAAGTGAGATGTATCATTTTGACTATGAGGTAAAATTGTCTAGTTTTTAAAAATTAATTTCTTTAAATGATCACAGTTGAATATTTTTATTTTAATTAGTTTGTACATATTTAAAATGAGATTATAAATAAATCTGTTGACAAGTTTCTGGTCTTATTTATTTACTGTTTATTGAAGCATTTTTTCGATTTTTCTGCAAGGTGTATCGATTTTACTGTGAGTCACTGTATGTATTTCTAGTCTTTCGTTTTAGAATCTTCTGATCTATTTGACTACTTACTCCTAGATAAACCAAACTGTGTGACACCCTGTGCCTTAAGGCAGAGATTGAGAGAGGGTTGCCTGTCCAAACTTCCACTTGATTATTTAGTTTGGAGCACAGAGGAAGTAAGAGCGAGCGCTACCATCTTACTTTGCTCTTTGATGGTAATGATGCTTCATTTTGAAGCGAACTCAAGTTAATTGCTTAAATCAGACTTGATCCTTAATCAAAACTAACGGGGATCATGAAGACTGATTTGAAACTTTTACCTGCCCTGTATGGACTAATAAAATTTATTCTTCCAATCTTAATTCATCGGATATTTTTTTTAAAACTGGTTTTATCGGAATTCTGTTTTTTTCAGAATATATATATTTTTAAATTTATTAAAGAAGGACATCAGTTTTTACTGACCTAATTGACTGAGTTGTTTATAAAGAATTCTTGGATTCAATATTTTCAATTCCAGTTTCCATTATAAGTGAAAATGAACTAAAGGAGGCAGTTGAAATTTTCACTACAACCATTTAAGAAGCTGCTTGGTCTTCATCCATAACCAAAATTCAAGTCCACAGGAACTAAGATATTACCTAAATATTATTAGTAAAGAAGAAATTTGATCAGACCAAAGAGAATTTTTATGCGTTTAAGTACCGGTATATATATAAATTTTAATTTGTATATCTCTGTAATATGAACAATTAAGTATTAAATAGTACCAACAATAGCATTTATGAAAACTGCATATGTATATGTATATAATATTGTCGGAGTCCGTATTATATTAAGCTCATGTTACATATGAAAGTCTGTTGTAATCGGGGAATCTTTTGGGTGAGCCCGGGCCCGCTCTTATTTTTGTAGTCCTTTTATTACAATTATTCTCAGATATGATCTCTTGTTTCTCCTTTAGTTAATTACCAAATTCTTTCGTAGTTAACTATTTTTTATATCAGAGTTCTTTGTGAAATGTTTAATTATAACAAATAAAAAAAAAAAAAAAGTACTTTAGAAGAAGAAATATGGAAAACTAATCATTTAAGCCCTGGTAAGAGAATAAAACCTACATTACATTAAAAATAGCTTAATTTTACATTGATATAATGAATTTAATCAAAATCAGATGGCTACACAAGGTAAAATTGCGTGAATTATATCGTGGTCAATATAATTGATTTTATTACATAGTTTAATAAATATATAGTGTAAAATTGTTGGGCTTAGTAACAAAAGAATTCCTAAAAGATTAATATTTGCATTGCCAAATGGTGACGTTTAAGTGATATACCGAAGCGAAGGTGGGAAGATGGCGTTAGGCAGATCTGAAGGAACTGGGTTTGGACGACGACCGATGGATGAAAGTATGTAGACAGCGATTGGTGGTTTCAGCATCGAACCTTCGGGTTCACTAAGCCTTTGTTATTATTTATATCAAGAACTGGAGTTCTTTTGCAAACCTACTATCAAATATGTTAAATTTCTAAAAAAATATATATATATATTTAGAGTAAAGTGAACATGTATATAAGTAAACATAAGCACCGCTGTTCGGTAACGTGATATATGATACAAACTAATCACGATTTCCCGTTCCGGTGCCGTGGTAGTCTTTTAAATCTCCGCCCATATACTCTGGAACGGAAAAATCCCGTATAGCCTTAAAGGCGAGGAAGGGGAGAACCCTGCGCTCACCAAAAAAAGTAAACTGAACATAAATGTGTAAAGTTAATTCATTAATAACAGCACTGAGGTTATTATGAATCCAGCGGATCCATCAAACCCAAAAACCATTGGAAGCGCAGGACCATTGATGACTTAATCGATAGTTAAGGAACGTGCTGATTTCCATGTATGAGCTCAGCGCTGAGTTTAAGGACTTGCTCATTGACGAAGTGAGACATTCTTTAATTGTACATTTATTTAAAATTAAAATGCGTACTAATTATAAAGCTACCATAGGAAATTAATAATGATAACAGTGGAAAGGCTGTTATATTGACAAAATGAAATCATTTTTAATTCGACATAAGGAATTTACAATTCCAACACAGGCGACGAAACTGGATAATACCGGTTTTTAATGGTATGTCCTCAGTGTCGCGAGACTACCAATCTAATTACCTATAACTTTGTTTACAGTTTGCAATATGGCTGGTTGAAGGCTTCCTTAATATCAAAAAGATTTAGTCTCATACTAACCACTGTTCGGTTCGGATGTTTTTAAATTCGTGATTATTACGATATTTTGTGTGTTAGTTATTAATATTATGTGTGTATAAGATATATGTGGTGCATTCAGTGTCATCGTTTTCTATTGTTAAAAAAATAATTTCCATGATTTCTATCTTGATTCTGTAACCATGTTTAGAGTTTTAATTACGATTTAAAAAATGTCGAACATTAAAGTGTATAACTTTATCAATATTTGAAAAGTACTTAATAAAAATTTTTAAAAAATAAATTTAAATTTTCTCACAATAACGGAGTGTTTTATGTTTCTTCTGTCTAAATTAAATTCATCTATAGATTCTATTGCTTTTATTCTATTAAAATTAATTATATATCTATAATTATATATTAAAAACGTATAGTTGACAACTAATGAAACAAAATATTTAATAATCATATAGCGAGTATCATAATTTTATATAAAAACTTATGCCTTGAAAGATATTTAACTATTGGAGTCGTGTATCCAGAATTTAATTTTCTATTCTATTTATTAATTATTATAACGGTTAATATTCTGGACGTAATCGAAGAAAACTATATAAAATCATGTTAAAATATCCCTTGAAGATCTATAAAAAAAAAAATAATAAAATAAATTAATGTGATTATAATACTTTTAAACATATTTTTTTTTATTGACACGGTGATTATATATAATAGCTGTATGTACTTTATAATATTAAAAAGTATATATTGTGATTGTTAAAGTAATTATAGTTCAGATAATTTTTTTTTTGTCTATCCCTTAGGATAGATTTTCCACAGCAATGGGGTAAGTTGAAATCCCCTCTCTTCCCTTCTCCCCCACCCAGGCACCTTTATTATTTTATCAAATTATCTTTCATCCGGGATGCCGGTTAACCTGTAGTTCAGATCATTCACGGAAACAAATATAGACCGATGAAAAAAAAAAAAATCTAATTTCGAGGCTTCGGTAAGAAAGCTTTCCTCCCCTCCTTCGTGGATTCACCAGTTAACTAATATTATATCATTTTGTTATTAAATATCGTTTTAATGTAATATTACTTATATGCCCCAATAAATCGAATATGTTATTACAACTTTTTGAGAAATTGGAATATTAAAACAAACTGTTTGAAAGATATATAACTAATGTTATATTATTTTGTCACGTTATGCCTTTTTAATTTAACAACACTTTATATTCATTAACAAATCGAATATATTATATTTAACAAATAATGTAAGAATATTAAAGCAAACTGTATAAATACCTCTAAATAATAATCATTAAAATATTTTATCAATAACAGTTATCTCATTTTTGACCTTTTTAATCAACAGGATACAGAAAATTAAGAAAATATATGTCTAATAATCCAATATTTATCCTATGTAATATAAATAAATAAATATTTTATAAATAATAGTAATAAAGTACCTGTGAACAATAAAAAGGAGACTGCGCTGTTGTGAAGAATCTTTTAGTTTGAATATTTCGATTTTTTCCCTATAGAGTGTTAACAGGTCGGCGTTGGCGGTAAACTGCCTCAGTTATTCAGGAGCCATTTTACTTCATGATCAAGTTAGCCTCGTCTCATCTTCAATAGTTTGGATTTAATTTGAATCTGGTGCGGTTCGGTTTGTGTCCAGTTTTTAAAAGTTTGTTTTAAATAAGTGAATAGTGCCTTACGTGTGTGATAATGTTGATTTATTTTAATTTCTTTTTTGCTCAGTTAATATTTTATTTGATCCCGTATCGAAATTTGCTTGTTTTAAAAATAAAGTGGATAATAGTAGACATCAAGAAAAAATATGGCCATATTGGATCTTCCTGCTGTGAGTTATGAATTTTAAAGGCTTAATGCATGCTAATTATTTTTTCTTTATTTGATTAGATAAATCTTTTTTCTTGTCTTTTCTTACAGAATGAACTTTATTATAACATACCGTTCCTTCATATTCAATTTAATTAAGTTTAGTTGATTATCTACTGTTATTTGAAAAATATATTTGAAATTAATATAGCTATATAGAAAATATTTGAATTCAGATTGCCATTTAGGTATCATAAATGAAGTTTCATATAAATAAATAATATTCAAGAGTAAGATTCTTAGGATATTACCATTATAGATATTTTACGGGCTCTGGATTTTTAACCGACTATAATTTAGTTCCTATTTATAATTTCTGTCCTCTTTTTTTTTTTAATATGCCATTTCATACATAATGGTTTTTGTTGGTAATTATTAAGATGAGAGCGTACGGGTTATGCGTGGTTCACAATCACTTCGGTCACTCTTCTTCATGGAGTGCCGAATGCATCCGAGTTTATCCGAAAGACTGTTCAGCATTTCATGAACAAGTGTGACCGAAGTAATTGTGAACCACGCGTTTAACATTTTCGTTACTTTTTACTGTGGTCTGTTGTATTTGTTTTCTTAATTTTTTAGGCTAAAAAATTCAGGTTGTTGATTTACGGAACCAAAAATTAAGTGTTAAATTTTATAATTAAAAATTATATTAATATCGGATTGATTGTTGAGCGTATATGATTCTGGTCGCGAATTTAAGAAACATATTGAAAATTTTTACTGAAACATAAGAATATAATTCATAAAATAATACATACGTAATTCATTAAATGCTCAATGGAATATCTGTAACTTTACAATGAAAGAATTTTACAATGAAAAGTAGATTAACTTTAATTTACTTAATGTGCATATTTGAATTGAAACCAAGTAATATGGTTGGTCGCGAACTCAAGAAACCGCCAAATACGTAATGGAGAATTCTACTCAAAGTTTGTAGCTTGCATTTCAAAACCTATTATTCATTCATTATTATTATTAATTTTTATTCTTTGAAGATTTAGTTTTAAAAGTTTCATATTTATCCAAAAAATGTTGTTTGTTTAAATTTTCAACTTTCATGAGATTAAACATTTATATTAAAAATATTATTCAAGAAAGTTAATAGGCTGTTCTACGTATCGTAAGTGATAAATAGCCAGGACGCAAGTCATTTTTAAGGTTCCTCTTTTTTTTTTTTTCTTTATTGTTTATTAAAAATATTACAATCTGTCTCAAAGGACATTTATAATAGTCTTCAGAGATCACATTCACACTCTATTTACAATATTAATAACATATATACAATAAATAAGTTTAAAATAATGTAAAAATAAATAAATAAAAAGAACACAAACATACCTATATACACTATTTACAATCAGGCGAGAGATAAGATTCCTCTTAAAATCTTAAAAATGACAGCGCCCTGACTATTTATCGATGTGAAATGGTTATTTATTTCTAACAAAAAAAATTGATCTAATAGGTACTTTAAAGAAAGCTAATATTGAAAATTAGCCATTTAAGTCCTGTTATAGAATATCAATGAGAATAAAACCAACATTATATTAAAAACTGCTTAATTTTACTCTGATGTAATGAATTTAATCAAAATCGTTAGAGCCGTTTTTGAGAAAATCGTAAAAATGTATTTAATCGATGATATAAAGTGCCACTTCTGGTTTGCCGATTTTATCTAAAAAGTTGCTGTAACCTGCCAGGTATATACAAACCTTAAAAATGCAATTTCACTTTCGTACGACTTTTCATTTTTGATCTAGACTGTTATAACACAAACTATTTTTCGGGACATGCTTATTTGGACTCAGAGGATCTCGAAGCATGTATTTCCGTTGAAAACTGAGATTCTCAAGTAATTTTCACGATCGCATTACTTTCCTTTACCGTATATAGGTAAGTCAATGTAAAAATATATATTTATCCAATTATAATGTTAGAGGTGGCGGAAGGATCGGTGACGATTAGATCGATAGCGTTAACCTTTCGAAAGACCTTTCCACATTATTGGGTGGTCCTCGACCGGCTCAATTTACCCTGCCATCGCCGTAGGATATATTGCCCTACACTTCAGCTCGCCCTAGTTACCTAAAATCCTGAATTGAACCCCCCTCCCCACCTCTTCAACAGCCTCTTCCTCCTTCGCTTTATCCCGAGGGATATTCTAAATGCTCGGGTTTAGCTAAAGGGAGCAATGAATAGTCTAATTAGTTCCGAGGATGCGGGCTAATGTAGGGATCTGATTTTAAAAGGGAAACTTTGGGAATAATCTTTTCGCATTATCTGACTCTTCCGTTCATGTGGGGCGTCTATTAAAAGTGATAACTTCAGATTATAATTGAAAGCTTAGTAAAACATTGGTTATTCGTAGTATAAATTTGAAACAAGTTGTTTCAACTTTTGTAAGTTGGTTTTGTATTGACTAATTAATTAATTGTATTTATTTATTTGAGATAATTTTTTACAATTATTTTTCTAATATGAAAATAAAATATCAACCACTCATTTTAACACTCCAAATTTTTCATCAGATTTATAAGTATAAGTACACCATAAACCAGTCTTCAGCATCGAAAACAAAAAATGATTATTTGTTCATAAACACTAAGGGAGATGTTTATTTATATAAGGTATGTGAATAAAGTTAATGGCCAAGAGAACTATTAAAGAGGGTCAACCAATCATCACCACTTAACCTTCTGAAGTTGTCTCTTAAATCAAAGAAAAATCATGGTTGGCTTGGCAAATAACTTGGTCTGCTACTAGAGACAGTAAGCTAAGGGTTGTGGTGCCATACGTCCGGAGAGTCACTCCAAATATCATGCTGATCAGAAGGGAAGAAGTGGTACTGACCCGGCTAAGGATCTTACGCACTAGGCTTACTCACGAGTACTTAATGAGGAAAGACTCTCCTACTCAATGTCTTTCCTGCGGGGTACCTCTTACAGTGAACCATATCCCCACAAACAATTAGCCAAGTCTTATAGGCCTATATGTCTCCTCCCTGTTATGAGCAAAGTGTTAGAGAACCTACTCCTGGTGAGCCTACGACCAGTCTTCTCAAGAGCGAGCCATCCACGGCAGTACGGATCCACTAAGGGTAGGGGAACCGTGGATGCCCTGCTGAGAGTGCGCCATGACGTCGAAGAGAAGGCGGAGAAGTATGTTATGCTCCTCCTGTTTGATATCACTTCCGCCTTCGATAGTGTTTGGTGGCCTTGCGTACTCCAGCAGTTGCAGAAGTATGAAGCTCCCAGCAACTTGTACGAGCTATTACGAAGCTATTTTCAGGACCGAACTTTAAGAATACGGGGTAACTTCTTCGAAGTTGAAGACTCCATGGAAATAGGTTGTCCCCAGGGTTCTGTTCTAGGTCCTGCCCTATGGAATTCAGTCTTCAATGAGTTGTTGGGAGTACTGGAAGAGGAGCGGTTCCCCGCTACGGCTTATGTAGATGATCTGGCCGTTGTGCTAGCCTCGAACAGCAGAACCCGACTGAAAGAAGAAGCTGAAAGGTGCGCCAACTTAGTAGTAGAGTGGTGTTAGAAGAAGAAATTCAGGATGGCCGCCGCCAAGACCCAGGCCATCCTCTTGAAAGGCACGACTGATAGTGCTCACCCTATAACAATGGTTATACAAGCATCAAGAATACGTCCAAGTGAGGTTGTCACCTATCTTGGGATTAGGATTGGAAGAAAGTTCAACGTGACACCTCACTTGGACTACTTGAGAAGTAGGGTAGCCCTAACCCTTAACGGATTCAGTCGTATTGGGGGCGCATTTTGGGGCCTCAGGTACCCAGCAACTATGACCATTTATAAAGGTGTTATTGTGAGTATCCTGAGGTATACGTCCCCTGCCTGGAGCCAAAATCTCTCGCACAGACAGAAATGTAGGTTGGCCACGATTCAGCGGATGACTCTGCTTCGAGTATCCAGATCATTTAGGACGGTGTCTCATGAGGCTGTGCAGGTCTTGGCAGGAGTAATAGCTCTCGACCTCCTGCTGAGAGAAGACTACTACCGGTATCAGATTAGGAGAGAATGCTTAGCGGCTCTACCGGATTACCTCCGAGTGAGAATAAGAGATGATCCAAGAAACTGGAAGAAGATTCTCCGGGAGGATACAGTAGAGGACTGGAACCGACGGTGGTTGACGACTCCCAAAGGATCTACTCTAAGGAAGTACTTCCCCACCGTCAGTTCGCGACTAGAAGCGACTTGGGTCCTCCCGGACTACTGGATTTCACAGATTCGAACGGGGCAGGGGGGTTTCCGAGCAAAGCTCGATCAGTATGGTATAAATATCGATCCCCTATGCCCAAGTTGTGGGGTACCGGAGACCGCTGAACATGTTGTACTTACCTGTACGGTCTATGAGTCACTGAGGGCGAAACTGTAGAGAGAAACAGGTCTCTTTGTCCTAACAGAGAGAGATCTTCCTCAACTTATGGACAAAGAAAGATACGATCACTTCAAAAGTTTTATATACGGATGGAAAGAAGTTGTTCTACCAACCCACTTCTCTTTGGGAAGAAGAAGAGAAGCTGCACCGGGGAGGCCACCAGAATAAGAAGAAAAGTAAAGCAGATGCAAGTGAAGAGAAGAGCAAGCTGTGTGCACAGCTCAGAAAAATAATGTAATAGCCAAAAAATGCAGCAGTGGGTTGTTATGTAACAGTAACATCCCACTGCTGCAAATACCCGTATTGCCTTCAGGCAGGGGATGGTTGAAAATAAAATAAATAAATAATAATAGTGAACCATATCCTAACCGAATGTTATGCATTTCAATCTCTTAGGGATCAGCATCTTTTCAGAAATACCCTTGAAGAAACACCCAAAAAGGACCCAATGCTATTAAAATCTTAATATTGTTCCTTACGGAAATCAAAATATTTCACAAAATTTAATCACATCTTGTAATTGTAAATATACCTTTTAAGTTTTTTTTTAAATTATAGTTTGTATCTATAATTTCATATTTTTTCTGTCATGAGTCGGGATTCGAACCTGGGACGTTCAACATTGTACGCTTAGCTGCCACTGAGCTATCCTCCTCCCCATGTTACTTTATTTTTTTCCCGATAATGACCCACATGTTTGTTTCAAAATGTTGGATAACTTTTTAAAGAAATTCTGACTAAAATTTTTTCATCAAGAAATAATTATTATTAATATATGAATTTCAAGTAACATTTCATTAAAAGGTTATCACAAAAAAAAAAAAAAATAAATAAAGAAATAAAATATTAACATATACGATTTTATTATAAATTGCATTATTATTATATACAATTATATTCTTCTGGATCAGAAGTTTAGCATGCTACTTATTTTTGTAGAACAATATAAATAAACAATTTAAAACAATATTTTTAAATTATTTTAGCAAGCCGTTTTTTAAAAATAATAATTAACTGCACTTAGGCCTTTGTGTTAAAAATAGGCAAATGTTCTGCTGGAATGCTGCTGGAAAAAGTTTTTCAATGATTTAGTTGAACACGAACACTTTTGCATTTATTTTAGAATATATATAAAAAATTCTATAAAAAATAATTTTAGTTACTCTTTTTTGTTGAACGATACGAATTTTAAATAATTGCGGATAATCTATAATTTCTAGTTTATAAATTTTATATTGGAAGTTTGATCGCATGTATATATATATATATATATATATATATATATATATATATATATATAATATATATATATATATATATATATATATATATATATATATATATAAATAATGGAGAAGTTGTCAGCTACCGGTGGAATTAAAATGATGATTAGAGTTCTGTCAGAAATTGAACACAGAGTAATTCGTGTGCCCTCAGTTCGGTTAAAAAATTTGTCATAGCATAAAAGCAATGTGAAATATGTAGTGGGATCACATGGTAGGATATGAGCCAACCAACTAAGATAGTTGACGAAAACATATAAAATACATAGACGAGGGATGTTAGCATCAAATAAACCGAAGAGATAAAATAAGAAACGTGAATTGGCTCACACTCGTTTTGAATGTCATTCGTTGAATTTATTCGTAAAATATATGTGACTATTTTCTTCAACAATTATTAAAAACGACCTCGACTCCCGTACTTGAGCCTGCTATACTATTTCACATAACATAGTATTCAAGGCTAATTTTACATTAACAATGTTTTGCGTGTTTCTAAAAAACAAAATATATTCTGGCCAATGGAAAACAAGCAATGTATTATTTTCATAACAAATATATAATTTATATTATTATAAAAATAATTTATTGGTTATAGAAATAATACATTGCTTGTTTTCCACTAGCTTGAATATATTTTGGTTTTTAGGAAAACGGAAAATATTGTTAGTGTAAAATTAGCCATGAATACTATATTGAAGATATGTTTTCAACAGTATCAAATAAATTTCGGCAATATACATAGATGGGCATAATCATAATCAACGAATACGATAACAGTAATCATGATTACATGATTACGATTACATGATCACGTGACTACAGGTAATCCTGTCACAGATTTGCTATATTTAAAGTGCTATTGATTCAAGTATAAAATTTGCTAGGTCATTAAGTTTTATTTTCAGTTGTAATGACGTAATCATTGATTCCGATCATGCCCTTATCTGGCTATATATGTATATAAAAGTACAAAATATTACCATATGATTTTATAATCGTTCAGCTGAATGACGAAAACCCTGCATAACCTTTGAATATCCTGCTTTTACTATGTAACCAGTGGAATAATACAGGTTCTTAAAAACAGTGGTTCTAGAGAATTTTCTGTAACGAATTAATTATATTCAAGTTTATAATAATAACGCAGCTATAATATATAAATATTATTTTAAACCGAAGTGCTTGTTTACTGTGTGTTTGTATTGTACAATAGGAACGGCAGATAAGACCCGCATATCAGGGGAAACCTAATTTCGCCTACTCTCTCCCTTGACTCATCCTCCAACAAAGGAACCCGATCATATCAGTCAGATAGCAAGCGTTCTTAATTCATATTTTAAATATTAGTAGATAATATATAGTATATTATTGTATGCAGTATGTTTTATTTAAAAAGATATGAATTTTTTTTATTAATTATCATTTTTCCCTGGATGTTTGTGATAGATTTGAAGATTGCTTAATTGTTAATTATGGAGTTATTGTTGACCATAAATTGGATAAGTTATAGGAGAATTTAGATAAAATGTATAGGTGAACAAAGATAAAATTTATAAAGAATGAAAATAAATAATTATAGATGTTTAAATATTGAAAGTTCTTCATTATTTACACATATATATTTAATTTATCATAATCATGATCATACTCCAAAGTTTCATACTGCTTTCATCTTATTATTTATTGTTATATTTTTACTCTTAACTTTTTGTTATGGTTTGTTTTCTTTTTTCATACTTATCCAGGGATATCTAAAACTTATTCCATTATTTTTTCGTCAGAAACATTGACACAAAATTAGTTAAAGTTTCATGTTTTTTTGCCATATATGACCGTCCCAACTTCTCCTACCGTTATTAATTATTAGTGTATTATTAATCCGTTAACTACTCTTACTTGCATTGGTTGGACTATTTTTTCTGTTTTGGAAAAACACCAACACCAGTTGGAACACCAATAAATATTTTTTTCTCTCAGTTTTGTTTGCTTTATATTAATTTTGAAGAAATTATCGTTTTAAACTTCTAAAAACAGTAGCATGCATTTTTATTAATCTTTTTAATTCAGTAGAGATTTAATTTCTTTGTAAAATAGAACTTCAGCCAAGTAAAAAGAGCTAAATAAAATTATTATTGGGCTTTTTCCTGATATTTGGATTTTCCTTTTATGAATAATTATCAATAAACAATGTAATATTTTACGGTGGTATTAACATCTCTTTTAATCTTACAATTTTATTTTATCTGGCAATGATGATTGATATTTTAATAATTAATATAATATTTTTAAGTTAAAAACGTTAGCACACAATAAGGTGGTTTTGAACTTTAACTCTCGAAAGTCCTCTCTCCCCTATCCGTCTCCGTCTCCCTCCCCTCCCAAAAAAAAAAATTAGTTTGAACATATATTAAAAAAAAAACATATTGATGTACAAGTTTAGTAAATAATCCTAATATATTTAATAATAATAATTAAAGAAGTTTCATTTCAACAATTTCAGTAAAACTTTTAGGAAACAAGTTTTTGAAATAAAAGTTCTCAGAAATTTGTTTGTAATAAAGTTTCAAGTTAATGGTAAAAGTGTAACATTTATTTATTCAACATCTTTAAACAAGTTAAGATTAATGAAAAATAGTATTTGGGCTTAGATTACAGTTATAATGTGTCTTATATGAATTACGGATGATTCTAATGTATAGTTTTTTTGAGTATATATATGAATAAAAGTCATATTTTAGATCGACTTTTTATAGAAATCTATAGTAGTTTTAAATAAAAATATTTTAACAATAAAGATTTTGTAAAACGATTACTTGTAAAGTTGCTAGGGAAAATGTTCTTGTTCCAAAAGAACTGAAAAATTAGCGACAGTAAAAATTCCAGCGATGTCAAACATTTTTAAAAATAATGGTTTTTTTCCGTTTCTCTTGAAATCAGTGTATTTCATACCTATCTACTAACAGTTTTGCTGAGAGTAAGTTGAACATCTATGTTATCTTATCTTTATCGTTATCTTTACAGTAGAATAAAAATTTAGAATTTTTCTGAGGAATGTCCATTACTGGTACCGACTCCCTGTCCATTGCTAGGACAATTGAAGTTCGAGGTGTCCATCACTAGCTCAAAAAGGTGTTATTTTTAATGGAGATTATACCTGCATAACTGAATATTTTTTCAATTTTAAATTGCTGAATAGAAAAAGGAAATCCTAGATATTCTAAATGTCCAACGAAGAAGGTTATAACTATAATAATTACGGTGGTCTAAGCCAAAAAATACAACAATTTCCTTAGCTATGTCAATAGTCCGTGGTACAGACCCCTTTTTATCAAATTATTAATATCCGACTGAAACTTCGTATAAATACCTCCATCTTATCGTAACCTACAAATATTTTATTTGCTAAAATTCTCAGAATAGTGTGCCTCGATTTACCCGTAATCCATAGCGGCCATCTGGGTGCCCACCGATTGATTACATCGCCCCTAGGGAGGAGGAGGAAGATTTTCAATCTGAAGGTTGGCACACTTTGTCTATTTAATTAGATATTAAAAACAAGTAAATACCCATTTGCTTTCCACTTAAATTGTATGATAACTTACGATGCAAGTGGAAAGGAAATTGGTATTTACAAGTTTTTAGTACTTCAATTCAAATAAAGTTATTGAAAGGCCAAATAAACAAAGTTTGCCGAGCTCCAGATTGAAAATTGAAAAGCTCCAGTTCCGAGAATTTTCGTAAATAAAATAATTTTAGGTTACAATAAGATGAAGCTATTTATGAAGTTTCAGGCGGATGTTAATAATTTGATAAAAAGGGGTCTGCACCAGGGAAAACTATCACTGATGCACGCGCTTACCCTATATGACTTTTTATGATTTCAAAATTATTTATGTGAAATTATATAGGTATTTTTATAACCTTTTTTTTATGACCTCTGTGCTTATTAATAAAAATAAAATTATAAAAATATACACATATATTATATTATTTTTTATGACATAATAGGGATTTTATAACATGACAAGCCTCCTACTTCGAGAGTGGACTTTGCGATTTAACACCCTCTCAGAAATTCCTGTTCTGTTAGCTGGAACACGCTGGAGGGGACGTATGGCCACTTGGCTCGGTGTACAGAGGCCGGTGTGAGTCAGCGACATAAACTTTATAGCAACCTTGCACAAAATATTTTACGATGCTGTCCCTCCTCCTTCCTGGGGACGATGTAATCAATCGGTGGGCACCCAGATGGCCGCTATGGATTGCGGGTAAATCGAGGCACACTAGCCTTCTCAGCAATTCCGTTATTATTGTAGTTTTTCCTATTTTACTTACACAATAATGAAATAAATTAAAATCCTTGAAACCAAAATTCATCGTGGTGAAAGTTATTGTTATAGTTATAGAAAGTTTTTACCATTCATAAGAAGCATCATTGTTAACCATTTTTAAAAAAATTATTTATGAAATTTATAACTGTATAAAAAACAAATATACATCAAGTAAATTTGATAAATGGTAATTCAATTACATGAGAACGCTTGTAGAGAAACCATCCATGGGTAGTACTCTTACAAAATTTCTAAATTTGTGAGATCACGAGGCCATCTTTGGATGGATATGAAGTTTATTATGGAAGGACAGTTATCTATCTGGATTGGGCCAAATTGGAAACATATGAACATATGGAACATAACATATGGTCTTTATGGATAATTGTATTTATGACAAAATAAGGAGCATTTCCTAGTGATTTTGGATTGTAAGGATAGGATACGCGAGACATACGATGGTTTAGTAGAGCCCCATAGCTAGTGTTGCCCAAATGCGAGACCGAGACGAGTCTTGGTCTTGCAAACTCAGTCTTGGCCATGGTCTTGGTCTTGCGAAAGACTCTCGCAACAGTCTTGCAGTTACTTATTTGTTTATTATTATAGAGATATTACTGTGTTTTTTTAGATAGGAGAAACCTAACTAAGCCCGAATGAAAAATTAGAGGAGTTTAATACAAAAGTATATTAGTTATATCAGTTATTAACACACATTAACTAAGATTGTCAAGTATTAGTAACTTATTTGAATTAGTTTTTATTAAAAAAATTGATTTTTTTTACCAGTCCTGGTCTTGGTCTTGCAACAATTAAGCGGCCTTGGTCTTGGTCTCGCAAAGTGCAAGACCAAAACCGATTTTGGACAACACTACCCATAGCTCAACTCGGTAAGTCCAAATAGGCTTTATGACAGTCATATATATATGAGTCTTTTATAATTAATTGAAAGCTTACAGCGTTTGTCTAGTAAGTGTTTGAGCATGCGGAAACGTAGAGCAGTTTCTGGTCGTTTCATTCTTGTATGGAGATTCCAAGTGAGATGTTTGGCAAGGCTGAGCCCTAGTTTTAACCATTTAAATGATAAATGATTAAATAATAAACACAGAAGATTCCAAAATAAGCTTTTAATTATCTGACAAAATGTCCAGAATGCCCCAAAACAATGTAAAGTAAGAGATTCATCGAAATTTTGATTCACTTGTCAAAATACAAAAAAAATGGTGTCAAAATTTGAGGATTAAAATAAATTCCAATAAATCCCGTCAAATCACCTTTACCCTTCGTCGTAAACCTATGACTGCCTGTCCTACAGCATCCTTTAATAACACCCCACTTATCCGTGTTGAACAAATTCGGTACCTTGGACTCCACTTGGACAAACGTGTAACTTGGAATCCTCATACCAGACTTAAACGACAAGAAACCGCTCGACGTTTCCGACTACTCCAGCACTTACTAGACAAACGCTCTAAGCTTCCAGTTAATTACAAAAGACTCATATACATCACTACAATAAGACATATCTGGACATAAGGAGTTGAAATTTGGGGGTCCACAAAGCCACCCAATTCTTACAATCGGAAAATCCTCAATGCTCCTTACGTTGTCACTAATAAAATCATACATAAAGACTTTAATGTTCCTTATATTTTCGAATTGGCCCAATCCAGATACCTATCCTTCCACAACAAACTTTAGAACCATCCAAACCCTCTCATTTCTAACCTTGCCTCCTATTCGATCCCTGATAACCCTCCGAGGTCCGATCTGAAAAGAAGATGGCCTCGAGATCTTCTATTGTAAATGCATTTTTTTTTTAAAGTGCTACCAGTGGGTAGTTTCTCAACAAGTTTTTTCATGTTTTTGTTTTCTGTTATCACATTTACTTAATGTATTCTTTCTTAATACAGTTGAAAATATCATAAATAAAAAAATAAATAAAAACTTTTCAAAATTAAAATCACACCAATTTATGGACCAGATATGGAAATTGGTTAGCAGGGGCATAGCAATCTTAACTGTTGATGCAACTATCCCTTAAGTTCAGGCTGGCCTCCAAAGGAGTTTTTAGAGTGAGATCGTCATAAAGTGAAACATTTGAAAGTGAATTGGCTACTCTCAGAAGACTTTGTTATGTAACAAAGTTTATTTTATTTTTCATATAAATGTCAGTTTTGACTTTTGTCCCACTGGATTGCTGAAACAGCCCACTATGATCTGGGCGATCCACCTCTGTTTTGTAGTAAACAAAACTGGGTATCGGTACAAACGAGTTCATAATCTCATTAATCAAGTTATATAGACTTCCTCAAGTCTAAACAATATTTTGCTATTATAAATTACTTATATATTGCTTTGTCTAAATAATAATAAAGAGTATAATAGTAGTTGGATACGTCTCCTCCTGTAATGTTCTTCTAGATTTATAATTCATGATGGAGCACTACCGTGACGTAACATCAGGAAGTCGAGGCACGTGATAGAGACGGAGCAAGGCACTTAATAATTTAGTCGGAGAATGGTGAAGGCCTGTTTCAGGAAAAGGTGTAAAAACATTCGTCTTCTTTCTATAAATATCCTATCGCTCTTGAAAAGCCTTCCCTTCGCAAAGAGTTCCATTTTCCCGAGATGAATCTTTTAATTTCCATGATTGTTTTCTTCCCAGATTTGGTTGGAAATCTTTCTTCCTTACAATGTTATAATAGATATTTCTATCATGATTATTTATTTGTGTTGCCTGTACCCTGTACCATGTATTGTTGTCTCTACTCCATGGGGGTAACACTTTTTCATTGGCAACACTTTTTGCTTATACTCTTTTTTTTTTTTTTATAATTTTTAAAAATGTCATGATTTTTGCCATGGCTTTATCATTGTCAATCAGGTTTTATTTTAGGCATATCCAATTTTTTTTCTTATATTATTACGTAAATACTGGGCAATCTTGGGTGATGTATTGGACTGCATCTCTGTCACGATTAATAACTATTATTTTGGTTTGCATATTACTTGTTGCTAATAACTTGTTCTTTTAATAATTAATAATTTTTAATATAAAATTAGTACACCACAGTGAGAACCTTAACATTACATAGTCATCCTTCTTCTGTTTATTTATGTGTACAATTTAAAATATTACCAAGATAGGAACAATCTAATCAGTTACCAGTAACGTTATTACTTTTACAGTGATAGTAAATTAATCATGTACTATTAAGTGGTTAGCTTGTCCCCGAATCTATACCTATAATTCTATCAAGACATATTTTTTTGGGTCAGAAGAATCTTGGATTGTAGTTCTCTCGCTTCTAAAAGTATAGATTACTAAAATTATAGGATATATCTAGATTTTTAAAAATTTATTTGGTAACCATATCCAAATGTTTTTTCTATATTATCCGAAATGCTTAAGAGGTCATTGCGCTATTCACCCCACTATACGAACAATACTATCATATGAGCCTTTTATTAATTTTAGTGATATTTCTAGAGGGTAAATTTGTACCTTCATTCACAGTTCTATTATTCAATACCACAATCACTTGCTATGAGATAAACTTACTCACTGTCTGTACAGATTCAACTAAAAATATGACTAAAATGACTTTCCTCAAAAATATTGAAATTGGAATTCTTTCAACTGAAAGCCTCATATTATACATGGTGTAGATAATCTCTTCTTCACATTATTTATATTAATGTTTAAAGAGAATATTTGCATATGTACTTTCCCAACCATGGTAGATGGATCTTAAGATGGAGGGAGTTGGTACTTTAGTGGGCAAGAAAGAATTATTTTAGATTGAAGTGGATGCCATTTACTAAAAAGGTTGAGAACCACTTCAATGATCCTTAAATGGTTTTACTTGATTACTTGTATCCCAAGCTATAGTATCAAGCACCAGTCTAAAGATAAATGGATAGAATCATGTTAATTCAAGTAATTTAAAAACATTGCTAGTCATCGCCTAATATATATAAATTGTTAACCAAAATTCAGAATTTATTATTTATATTTGTTTCCGAGATTTCAGAATAAACAAAAAAAATCATTTATTTAGTTCTTAGCAGGAATGCAATTATTTGACCTACATGTAAATCATTTCAATATTGTTCAATCATTTATTTCATTATAAGTTAACTAAACCAATATTTTTCAGGTATTGTGTATAAATAAAATCGTATTTTTAAGTTTTCACCATGGTCACTGTTTTGCTTCAAATATTTTCAGTTTGTTGTGCTTTCACATCTTGTTTTTTGTTGTGCTTTCGCAATGTCTAAATGGGATCTTCCAACCAATTTTTTTGGTAAGCAGTTGACTTTTCATCTTAGCATATATAATGATCCACTTGTTACGGTAAGTTGTCGTTTGCCTTCTCAATTCAGCGGACTTTCATTTTCGTGACTTGGCAATATCGTCCTACAGTTCCGCATTATGCACGTTTATACGTTTCTTTCACCGATATGGCCGTCATTTTTTTTTTCAATTCTCATTTTTCTAAACTGTTGCATAAAAGATTTTTTTTTCCAACCAGGAAAGTAATAATAATATTTTAAATTGTTAAACATTCCACTAGATTGAATATTTACCAAATGAAAATTGAAATATGAATAATAAGTTGTAGGGAATTTTTTTCCCCATTCATACCAATAACAGTCAAGAAGTAGTAAATAAATAGTGGGATTAAATTAAAACTCAGCAATTAAAGTACATTATTTTTTATGTACTTTCCTGGCTCGTAAATTGTCAATTCTTAGATTCAAAACAGTGTTTTTATTTACTTGGTGTCCTTTAGAATACTCTAATACTTCTAATTTCTAGTGCTCCCCATATTATTCAGCTCGTAGCCATAATAGCCATATATCTTTTTTTTTTACTTTTATAATTTATTCATGATATTTACAACTGTATTAAAAAATTAAATACATTAAGTAAATTTGATAACAGAAAATAAAAACATGAAATGACTTGTTGAGAAACTACCCACTGGTAGCACTGTAAAAACAAAATGTATTTACAATAAGAGATCTCGAGGCCATCTTCTTTTCAGATGCCTCGGAGGGTTATCGTGAATAGAAGAGGAAGCAAGGTTAGAGACGAGAGGATTCGGATGATTCTGAAGTTTATTATGGAAGGATTGGTATCTGGATTGGGCCAAATCGGAAACATAAGGAACATTAAGGTCATTATGGATTATTTTATTGGTGACAAAGTAAGGAGCATTGAGGATTTTCCGAAGGATTTTGGATTGTAAGGATTGGATACGAGAGGAATTCGATGGCTTAGTGGAGCCCCAAAGCTCAACTCCATAAGTCCAAATAGGTCTTATTGCAGACATGTATATAAGTCTTTTGTAATTAACTGGAAGCTTAGAGCGTTTGTCTAGTAAGTGTTGGAGTAGTCGGAAACGTCGAGCGGTTTCTTGTCGTTTCAGTCTGGTATGAGGATTCCAAGTTAGACGTTAGTCCAAGTGAAGTCCAAGGTATCGGATTTGTTCAACAGGGATAAGTGGGGTATTATTAAAGGATACTGTGGGGCATGAGGTCATAGGTTTACGCCATATATCTAAAGTCTAAAAACAATATTTGAAAATATATCTTTGAACTTTATTATTGAAATAGTGATAAAGACAAATACTGGATCATATTCGTGTTGGTTTAAGGCTATATTTAGGTTTCCAATGTTTCTAAGTATAAGGATCTTTTGTAATAAATCTTAACATTTTGGAGTAAGTGCGTCTTTTCTGACGAATCTGTGATCTGGGTCGGTCTATGTTTATTTATTTTTTTAATTGATAACTGTATCTATGTTGTGAAGAATAAAGCAGCAAAAAAGATGGGTTTTATGTCAGTATATTTACAGAAAAATATATACAATAATAAAACTATCTAATTCAAAGAAAAAGGATACTTATCATAAGACTATATTAATTATTATTAAGTTATTGACTAAATTATTATTAAGACTTATTATAATTAAGATGAATAAAGAAACCAATGAAGAGTATAATAACAGCTATATATATATATATATATATATATATATATATATATATATATTAGCATATATCTCAAACTCATTTATTGAACAGATATCAAAGGTTAAAGATTTATTATTACTATTTATTTATTATTATTGCAACATTTAGAGTAACTGTTCAAAGGGGCCTCCGTTTTGTTGAATGTAACATTCAGCACGACGAATCCATGGTTCTCTAGCTCTTCGTATAGCATCAGGGTGGTGCTTGATAGTTACTGCGGCTTCCCCGATACGATTTCTTAGCTCTTCGTGCCAACTACTGTCATTACTTATCGTTAATTTGTTTATCAGGTGATTAATACCTGTCATTTATTAGTGAAAAAATTGAACTTTGTACAGTCAGTCTTAATGTAGTAAACAAATAATAAATCTTTAACCTTTGACATCTGTTTAATTTTTGAGTTTGTCGAGTTTGAAGTTTATTTTAATATGAACTTTTTTGTTTATTTTGTATTAGTGAACATATACCTAAAATAGTACCGTGAAATTACGAAACACCCTGTATATATAAGCTACTTTTAAACAACCAACTGTTGAACATACCAAAGCTAAATATTAATGACTAGTAAAAATAACAAACACAATTAGATACATAAGGAAGAAAACAATGGTTATATTATGTTTCCCTAGGCTCTCCAAATTGCTTTTCAGCAATGCTTCCAATCTTGGATACACATTAACATGTAATTATATAATTTTTATAATAATCACTTGTATATTCCTTATCTGCGGACAACCCTCAACAACGGACAAGTTCATTTTAATCATGACTGTTTGTTGTATAGTGATTTCAGAGTACTCCACGAATAAGAAAAAGTACAGGACTGGATTAGTTTGCTTCTCGGAAATGATTCAATATTTTGTTATGTTAAATAGATGATTGAAATTCACTTGGCTCATTAAAGATGTAACTCCTACTCTGTTATTAATAGACTGTTTTGTTTCCGTTCCGCAGAAGTCATAAATATTATATCTACCTGGGCTGGCTGGAACCATCTCGAGGTTTACTAATTCCTTGGGGATTATTCCCACCTTGATCGTCGTTTCCCGGTTGGGTGGGACAGGATTAATGTCTCTATCTCGGGCTAATCGGAAGTGGGATAATGGAGGCGATGTATGCATAATGAGGCGGGCGTCGATGGGGTGTGGGCAGGCCGGGAGGATATTACCGCCGTGTGCATAATAGGATGTCAGCAGTTCTTTCTCTTGATGGCTGGCCTTGTTGATCGCATTGTAATCGATCCCCGTCCTCTGAGAATCGAGAGATAAATATCTACTTTTTAAATAATGGATGTAAATAAAACTGGTCGATGAAAAGCTTATTCAATTAGTCTACATTGTGTTGTGACCTTCAGTTGAATTCTCAGTACAGGGCGGTCGTGATAATCCGAATTCGTAGATTGCATGACTTGTTCGGATAATCAAAATGTTCGGCTAGTAGAAGGTTAAATGATGAAAAATTTGCACAAGGCAACGTAAATATATGTATTATCACATAAATCTAAACACATCATGGTATGGATGGAAAAATCCGAACTACAAAGCCGAGTCTCCAACATATACATGAATAGTTAACTTGGCAATGTTTTGCCAATTCAATCGTTGCTGTTTCAGTAGTGAATCACAAACAGAAATGCGTGTTGCCAAGTTGACTTCGGTTAAAGAGTGAGGGTTCCAACCATTAAGCCAGGAAACATAGCCGAGCTTGTACAGATGGTTTTCTACGGTTGTGTGCGACATATTTAGGGTCATAGCAATCTCTCGCATTAATTGGGTGGGATTTTGATCAACAATGACCTTAACATTGCTCGTTTCAATTCCATGTGGGCGACCAGACCGTAAATACAGTAATATCTCTATAGTACTAAGCTGATAGGTAACTGGAAGACCGTTGCGAAACTCTTGCGCAAGAACAACTCCTGGACCAAGAAAGAGTATGCAAGACCAAGACTCGTCTTGATCTCGCATTTGGGCAACACTACCCATAAACACTGCAGATTTTTCAATGAGCTTCTGCAGCACGCTTACCTTCTTAAAATAATACAACAAAATATGCCGATAATGAATGATATTTTCTTCCACATTCACAATACTATAGCAAACACAATACAAAGCTAGTTCCAACAAGAGTTAACTAATATAGTTGTGGACATATTACAAACAGGATAAACAATCCACCTCAGGGGTTAATTTATCGGATAAGAAGTGTAACATATTGACATAAAAATAAACAGAAAAACAGAAAGGATTTATTTGTCGACGCAATAATTCGCTATATTTGTTAAAGGTGTAACTCAATTAGACTGGAATCGTTAGTATTTTTTTTTTTTTTATTATGTCAATATTAGGAGTATTCATGAACTTGTAAGCGCTAAGCATTCATGCTAAGCAGTCAACACAAATTTTGAATGAAGGGCGAATAACCTGTTTGTGCTAACGTTCTAAAGTGTTACAAACAGTAAGGTTATGCCTATACTGTGAACAAACTTTAGTGAGTTCTTAATTGATTTAACGTTTTGATTTATTTTTCAAATGCCAAAACGAAATGAATACTGAATCTTCATGATGGATTATTTGGTTAAACATGCTTTATTAGAAAGAATGAATGAAGATCCAGAAGATCTTCAAGAGCTTGATGAATATATATGTGAAATCCTAGCTGTCTTTACATTCAATTTCTGTGCATATTGTACACAAACAAAGAATCAAACACATCAAAACCTTACGATAACCTTCTCCGGGCGTTAATAAGTTAGCAACAGTTTACAATAACCTAGGCTGCATTAAAATCAAGTGTACTAGCGGCCACATTTTATACGTAAATAAGTTTCTTGATTTTACACATTTAAGAGCACTGATTTAAGGTCCCACAATACTTAGCACTCGTTGTGTGAATAACCCTACTATCTGATAGTACAATGTGTGTGACAGACGATTTTATTAAGATTGGCCATATTTTCTTTATCTTAATCATGCTTAACTATAGTTATTTCCATTGACAACTAAATAAAATGAGACTATAACGGGTTTTATAGTACTTATTATTATTTTACTATGCACCTGTTTTGTGCGAGCAGTGAAGCTGTTTTGTAAGTAGGCGTAGGAAGCGACCTTCCTCGATCGTGTATGGAGACATAAACCTCTTTATAAGGTCTTATTTTGTCCATATACGCCGTCTAAATTTGTTGCTCCAGAAATATTAAGCTTGGGTTTTAGAGCTCATAACTTTTTTTTTTATGCCGGTCTGCCGTTCTAGTGTTGCCCAAATGCGAGACGAAGACGAGTCTTGGTCTTGCACACTCAGTCTTGTTCTTTGTCTTGGTATTGTTCAAGAATGTCGCAACAGTTACACATTGGCTTATTACTGTAATTTTTTGGATAGAAGAAATCTAACTAACCCCGAATGAAAAATTGGAAGAGTTAAATGGTATAGTATGGTATGGTAAAGAGTATATTGGTTATACCGATTCTTTACATATAGCAACTAAAATTGTCAAGTATTAGTAACTATTTTGCCTTAATTTTTATTCAAAAATCGATTTTTTTTTTTACCAGTTTTGGTATTGCAACAGTAAGGTGGTCTTGGTCTTGGTCTTGCACTTCGCCAGATCTAGAGCGTTATAAGTAAATGGATAATTTCAGGACAAAGTGTTGTTTAACCTTTGTGATTTTCCTCTTATGCTGGTAAATGATTTCCTATTTTCTTTAGAGCATTTGTTTTACTAAAGAACTTTGATGTTATAATTAATTGAATATATCAAAATACATTCGTTACCCGTGACGAAATATATTAATTCAGTGCTTAAAATAAAGACTTTGAATAATGTAGGTACGTATTTAATTAAACAATAAGACATTGGTGGTTAACTGACTTCGGCTGAATGGTTTATTATTATTTAAAGTTATTTTATTTTTCATTAAGTTTATTTATTATATTTAATCAACATATGGTTAAGTTTATACAAAAAAGAGCTCTTTTTAACTGTGAACGTTTCATAAACTTTTAGGTATTTGTCACATATGTTTTCTTCTTTTCATTATTATTATCTTGATGTAGTATCAGTAATTCTCTCTCAACCGCATAACTGGTATTAAAAGCCATTGGAAGTTGATTGGGGGTGCAAAAGCTCCAGACTGATTATTAGATTTAGTATCTAATTATTTTTTGAAGTGATAACTAAAAAATCTGAGCGTTTGCATTTTTTTTTTTTTGTGGAGAATGAATTAGATCGATCCGTCAGATTTCCGATGTATAACGCTCGGGTATAGTTGCCTGGAGTTGACGAATTGAAATGTTTTTGCGTATGGATTAAAATTAACTAAAAATCGGACCTGGATATTGATAGCGAGGGAAATGTTCATCATTTCATCCTCTTTGTAATGAGCTATTATTCAAAATTGTATTTTAACGCGATGCTGAGTTATAGAGGCAAACATGGAAAATATAGTGTAGAGAACCAAGATTTATTAAAGATATGGATTAAAATATCTCAGAAACTAAAAATCGAACCTGGATTCTGTAAGCGTAGGAAATGTTCATTATTTTATCCTCTTTATAATGAGCTATTATTTATAATTTATAATAATATGAAATATTATTTATCTCCCCTTGTTGATTTATTCACTTCTACCGTGTGGTCTAAAGCACACACCTTAGTTTTTTCAATGATAAAACTTTGTACTCGAAAAAACATTAATCTCCATCTAAAATAAAAATAAATACTTGTAATCCAAAAATCATTCTCTAAAATTCTACTCAAAGTAGTAAGTGAAAGTAAAGTACGAGCCGCTCTGTTTTTTTTTTTTTTATTACATTTATATTCATGACAATGATATTACAAACACTTGTTATGCAATCTGTTCATTTCAGAATACTCAGTGCATTTTATTTATATCTGGTCCTAACCCCATTTAGAGTATGGTGTTTCGGTAAAGGTTAAATTGTTTGCCCAAAGACAAGTTATCGAACGTTAAATGATTATCCAACATGTCTAACTGGAAAAATAAGTTTTATTCCTTCTCTCATTTTGTCTCTAGTATAATACACATTATATTATTACACATCAAATAAGATTTTGGAAATAAATTTTATATTATTTTAAATTTATTTTATTTTCTTCTTTTTAATTGTATCAGAAATTATTGACCTAGATTTTTCTTTTCCTACGATACACATAATATGAAGTATGAAGTACAGGTTACCGATCTTTCACCGATCATGAGAAAAAAAATTGCCGATAATAGATGGCTGAGAGAGAATAACGAGAAATAGTTTTCAAATTCTTATTGGAAAAAAATATTTATAATTTAGTTTCTTTTTTTAACTGTGAACGTTAATTTTAATTTAAAACAAATCCCATCAAATTATCTTTACGCTGCTTCGCAAACCGATGACCTCCTGTACTACAGTATCCTTTAACAATACCTTACTTATCTCAGTTGGGTATCCGTTACAAATCCGTTACTTATGACTCCACTTGGACAAAAGACTCACATGGATTCCTCAAACAAGACTGAAACGACAAGAAACCGCTTGACGTTTCTGAGACACGCTCTAAACTTCCAATTAATTAAAAAAGACTCATATACAAGGCCTATTTGGACTTACGGAATTGAGCTTTGTGGTTCCACTAAACCATCGAATTCCTCTCGTATCCAATCCTTACAATCCAAAATCCTTCGTAAGATTCTCAATGTTCATATGTTTCTGATTTAGCCCAATCCAGATACCTATCCTTCCATAACAAACTTTAGTACCATCCGAACTCTATCGTTTCAAACCTGGCTTCCTCCTCGAACCCTGATAAACCTTCGAGGCGTCTGAAAAGAAGATGGCCTCGTGATCTTCTTTTGTAAATTTATTATTTGAGTGCTGCCAATACTTAGTTTCCCAACAAGCGATTTCATGTTGTTATATTCCTGAGTGCACATTTACTAGATGTAGTTTTATTATTTTTTTTATAATACAGTTGGAAATATCAATGAATAAAAAAAAATAATACAAATTTAATTTTATTAAAATATTTACTTTTTATTTTATTATTATTTTTTTAATTTATGGCAGGGTTTATGGTTTAATTCTGACTAAAAATAATGTAGATTGAAATCCGATCCTCGAAATTCGTTTATCTATTTTTCAATAAGATCACGTACGATATGCGAATTAATATTCTTGCGCTTGTCTACACTCCTAGCACCGTGAGGCAACCACTGATAATTACTTAGAAATGTGATTGGAATATTTTAAATAAATAAACAGTTATTCAAGTTGTTATATGTATAAACTGCAGATGGACTATTGGGTTGTAGATTCCTAAAATTGTTTTATACTTGTAGGCTCTTCAAAGTGGAATATTACTCACATTGGTTGTTGTAAAACCTTATTGTTGAGGTTGAATGATGTCCACCTCACCTCGTTATTAAGTATAGATAGCCCTTGATGAATACTCTCTCAACAGCATAATTGGTATTAAAAGTCATTGTGGTTTGATCGATTGGGGTCTATAGCTCCAGATGACAATGACATCATAATGATAATGACACATTATTTAAGTTTTGAAACATTCTGGATCTCCGTGGTAATTTATTCAAAATATTTAAAAGGATTACAATAACGAAAATTTGTAAATAAATCTTAAAAGCTTACCTAAGCCCAAACGATAATTTAATATCCAGAGCGGTTTATTGATACTTCTCTAGTGAATTGCGGGCTTATTTGAAGTTGATTGGATGGATCTACTCTTGACTGGAGAACGTGATTCAGTCCAAGCGACATCCAACATATACTGACAAAGCGATTGGATGTCAATCCAACCCAGTAACATATTATAGATCCTTCAACCACAACGCCATGACGGATCGATGTTTCTTCGTGATATCGAAAAATGGAATAGAACTCTTTTTGGGTCCCATTGACATATTCATAATAGATAAGTGGAGAGTGATCTAATAAATATATTTGTTTTTGTTAAAATAGTTCTAATTCAAGCATACGATGTATCTGTGTGTTTACTATCCATAAACTATTAATACTTGATTTGTTAATTTATGTAGCTTAAGTCTTTTTCAAAAAAAAAAAAAATGTCAATATATAAATTTTTAAAATTTCTATTTTATTTTTAATATAATATATTTGATTTGCCTCGTAAATTAAAAATGCTGTTATGCTCTTCTTTTATGTTTAATGCTTACATAATATATAGACAAAGAAAACGTTTTATTTATTCAATTTTATCCTCCTTGTCTTATTGTGTAATTACTTATTTTTATATTTATTTATTTATCTTTAAAAATTCAATATTTTATGCTCTTGTACAATACGCTCTTAGGTATCATAAAATGGGATATATTAAATATTGAATCCTCATTTAAAAGAATTATATATATCATTTTTTTTTAACAGAATTATGTCTTATATAAGTTGATCATCATCATTATTATTTATTTTATTTAATATATTTGATACCGAAATTTATTATATGGGATATCGCTCAATTACAGTATTACATTGACTATTTAATTAAATCAGAATCAGAGCTGAGTAAATAATTGCAGGAATTTCGGGGGCCCTTCAACCGCAGTCTAATTGCGGTTTCCAGTAGAGAACAATTACGAATTGGGAATTAAATTCATAATGGACTCACAGAAAATACCTCTGGTAAAGGATTAAAGTGTGTAAATTCTTCATTACATTTCGAAAAAATGTTCAAAATATTTGCTAATCAGTTTAAAATTAAATTTTTCTCAAGTATTCCTTAATTCATGAGTCATAAATATGATATTCGATTTGATTCATAATTTACATCGCAGTCAGTTTTAATTATTTTAATAGCAATTGATTGTTAATTAATTCATTGATATCCATGGCAGGTTCGAATAAAGAAATGAAGATAAAGGAACATTCGTTATAAAAAGAATTTGATATATTTGACCAAATTAACCAAATCAGTTAAAAGTAACCCTCCCTTCGAAAGTTGAGAGTTTACATTTTGCGATTCGTAGGATCCGAAAAATAAATAAAAAATCAATTTTTCTTCGAGACTAATGTGCCGGTGTATAAAATGATATGGAAAAGAGGCAATTTAATTAACTAAATTTTGGCTTATCAATAAAATAAAAATCTTTGCCTCCTAATTATAAACTCTGCACCTGCTTAAATTAGCAGTTAGTATATAATTAGTTAGAAGTACAGCGTGGATTTAGTGCAGCAAAAAAGAATGACGAAATGTGCAATAAAAATACAACATATATTTTTAAGAATTGTACTATTTTTATACTAAACATTTATAATTTTTTTTTATAAATGTGACATTTATGAATCGGAATAGAAGGTGTATCAAAATTATACGTCTACATTGTTAAAAAGAGGCTATCTGATTAATTTTGAATTGTCCAGATACTTACAATCGTATAAGGGGTGGGTGGTCGAGCGGACAAATGCGTGAGCACTGCACCTCGTATAGATAATTTGATTAAAGCAATTACAAATTCGCGTCCCTGCATTAACCTCCGCCCTCGCCCCATGGTCCGGGAAAACCCCGTATAGCCTTTAAGGCGAGGAAGAGGAGAAACAAAAAAATTGCAATCGTATAATTGGATATAATATAATATCATTAATTTTTTTCATATTATATATATATACACACAGTCATTTATATATATGTGTGTATATATATAAATGACTGTGGTGTATTTTACTGCATATCCTATAATAGAATTAATTTGAACTAGGAAATGGTCGTTACCATACATATCTTCGATAGAGCAACATCCCACTCTTGGAGATATTGATAAATCAATGTTTGACAACTTACCAGTCGTCGACCAGATATAAGTTTGGGAGGCATCGTCGAGAATAGTTGTTTCTCAACTCAATAAAATTTTCGATAAGTTTTCCTCGGTAATCCGAGAGAAACTAACCCCAAATTGAGCTGTGACCGTTTAAGTCACAAAGGATGAGTACTAGAGTTGGGAGCTGTTCATACATCTCTTCTAGTAAATGCAAAGATGGTCTAAAAGGTGGAGGAGGAAGATATAATGAACTTATTGCGATTGGGAAAGGGTGAACGTTTTAACAGCAACAGCTTGAAGTGAAGAGTATATCGAGACATAGGTGCAGGGAATTTAAAAGGATTAATTCAATAGTACTTTTTTCTACCGTCGTAATTAGAGAAAATATATCTTAAAACCAGGTCATGCTTTTAATTTTTATGCACGCTGTAATTAAAAAAACATTTAAAACTTCAGACATTAAGGCCAGTATAATTAGACTCGACACATGACCCCTGGGTCGTTGTGTCGCGACCTGGGCTAGGTCATAAAATCCTCACGTCCTTGCCGAGAAACCATCTTCAGGTTTCTAAGTAGTTTTTTGTTACACGTAATTATAATCATAATTCCATAATATTCTAACTAGTTTTAACTTCTTAATCATGGTATAGAACTCAAGAGAATGGAAACAGTTAAAGTAAAGACCATATTACATTATTACTTGAATAAAACACACATGAAGCCGTCAGTAGTGGTGCACAGTGATCAGAAAAGGCATAAAATCGGCAAAAACCCTGAGAAACTTTGAATGTAGGCAAGATATTTGAAAAACGGAATTTATTATAGCATGTCGGGCCTTCTGAACTAATATAGAATAAAATCATTTTGTAAGACCAGCCGTTAATATTATTGTTAATTTTTTTAATAATAAATAAAATATATTTTGGATGTAATATGTTGTAAAAATGAAAATTTATTGTATAAGATTATTGACCTAATCAATTTTAAATATTCATCACATATATTACTATCAAGAAGACATAATGATAAGAGAAAAAACACAAATTAACCAACAACTAAATATTGATAAAACCAAATACATGGTTGTGAGACCAAAACAATACCCCATTATCAATCATGAGCCACAAAATTGTTTTCATTTCCCTTCAATCTTTTCCTTCGTGTTTTCTTTCAGTTTTTTTGTTTCTATACTTTCCCTTCTGTTTTCTACGACGAAAAAGAGTGAATTATATTAGGTAAAAATATATTTAGATAAAGGTAGGAGTTTTTTCTTGCTCGTTTTTGTTATAGCTGTTTTGACTAAATTTGTCAGATTACTAATTACAGCTCAAATTACCGCAGCGGGTTTTCGTATTCATGATTAGCAAACGGTTCAAAGAAAATTTTGATTACAGTAAGCGTTTGGCGGTCATTGGTACAAAGTACTTTCCGATAGAAATAGAAAATCCAGGATCCGTTGAGTGATAACTTATACTATGAAAATACGATTTTTTAAAAATTGATTAAGAAATAACTTGTTTAAGAACTTATTCAATTCATTTTCACTAACTACACAACAAAAAATTATTTTCAGAATTCAGCAAGAATGTCTAAAATGTATTAATTGATTTATAACAAGTTGCATGATTAATGTGGCAGAAATAGTTTTATTGAATATCTTTGGAACTGGTGTTTTTATTCGTGCCTAAGCTTTAGGAATATTCGAGTTAACTTTGTCAAACATTAAAAACCTAGAAATTGGAATTATCAAAGAAAATGGATTTCCGAGTTCTCCTTTAGGATGTCCTCCTTGTTGAGAATCCGATTTTAAAGGACCTGGTTGAGACTGCTCAGTTTTCAGAAGAGCTATCTAGAACATCCAGAAAAATAAATTAAATAAGTTCGAATCTATATATTTCGGTGGTATAGATTTGGAATCTGATGTGGCAACGTTCGAATCTATATAATATTATGTTACAAATCCCATTATATATACAAGTAGAGGTACAAATAATCTTTACATTGGTCTAAAGCAATATCTCATCAAAATTGTAGATAACTACAATTATTTTATTATTTATCTTGATTCAAGTAATTATTTAGGTAGTGGTAATTATCTGTTTTAAGGAGTTGTAAATAAGTTTAAATGAGGTAAAGGAGCTCTTTGGGATTCGGAACCGGCGGCTTTGATAGAACGGTTCACCGCTCACCATCTGATCAGATTATCAAGAGACTATCAGGACTTCCAGTGATGTTGATAGGCTGATTCTCAAGGGACACTATCGCACCATCTAGCAGTGGCAATCTAGGCCAGGCGCACGCTGCCTCGTTAGCGGCTATAATAGACAATATTATTAACAGATATAACATTAATAGGAATATTAATATTATTAATTAAATAATATATGATATAATATGAATAAGGACTATGTACAGTACGTGTTCTAATCTTATTTTCGGATCGTATCTGGACAGAGCAATGATTCAGCCGTCCAACCGCTTTAATGACCTTGAAATAGGATAAAATCCTGAGGAGTTATGAATGATTTAGTAAACAGCATTTAAAAAAAAAATCACCCATAAACTTAAGTCCGAAAATATACATTTTTTATTTTAAAACAACTTCGTATTTATGAGTTTTAAAGGCTATTCACGAATCCAGATTGATTTTCCATATAAAAAAAAATGTATTCGGTCTTCTTAACAGGAAGCATTTTCTGTTTTATGTAATTTATTATACCTTTAAATTCGTTTAATAACATTAGCAATATGTTTTTCTCAATTCATACAAATTGAATGGTTTTTTTTCTTATTTACTCATTGTAAATAAGCATGAATGTTTTTTTGTCTTCTTTTTTTTCTTATCTATTTATTTATTTTTTTAATTTGTATTGTAATATATTTTATTTCATCTGTTTTACTAAACAGTTCTTTTTGTTATAATTTCTAATTTTTTTTGTAATTGTATATATTGTATGAATGAGTTTCTTTTATCTCAAATACTCAATGCCCTTGATTGAGGCAACATTTATTTTTTCAAAAAAAAAAAAAAAAAAATCATACGAAAAAGCAAAACGATTGATTTATTACAACCAAGGTATTCACATAGAGAAAAAATCACGAATTGTTAAAATTTTATAATTTGATAATAGCTATTAACCAAACTTACTTAAATATGTTACTTACCCAATTTTTAGGGCAAACAAAATTGCTGAAGAGAGGGACAAACATTTTCCGAAACGTCCAATAATAAATAGTGATCAAAAACTAATTTGATTATTAATAAAATTGACCAAAAGGCAAAGAGGTGTGAAAAAAAAGTTTATATATATTTTTTCTCGGCTTTTGTGGCGTATTTGCTCGAATCCCCGAACATGGGTCTAATATTTTTCGTCTCTGTATCACCAAAAAAAGTGTTATTGAAATCGGTAACTCCACTTCAATAAGTTGTTTAGCTAAGGTTAATTGCAATCGCACCAAATATATGTATTTTTAATTCATCTATTTCTTTACTTCATTTTACTTTTCTTCATTTCTTTCTTCAAAACCATTCCCATGTCTCTTATTACTCCGTCCATTATTAGTCTTGAAGTTTTTATTATTTTTTCGATTTGGTTCTTATGAGGGTCCTTTAAAAACTCTCTATGCCCGTAACCTTCATACAACAGGCCTAAAATCTTGTTATAAATTATCTCATCTCTGATTTTGTGGAAATAATTGGAAGTTCCATTCATAATACTTTTTATTTATGGATAGGACACCTCGTATACATTTTATATAAAAATTGACGGATACTTGTGTACCAAAAAGTGAATTTCGTTTAGCCATGATGTCTTTATTTTTCATAATACTATTAACTCTAAACTATGATAATAGGAACCTACATATCCCCTTGAACTTGATAAATTTATGGTAAATATGCTGATGCCTGGCAAGGGAACGTCCTGTTACATATGCGTACCAAGACTGGCTTCTGGATTCCTCTATGCAGATGTATGCTGATAACTGAATATTATTCCAGTTTATCGTACAACTATAGCTTAAGCAGTTATTAACACTAAACTGGAAATTATTTTATTTAAAAAAATATTATGCTTAATTTCACAGATTTCTATTTATACAATTTATATTATCATCATAGAGTGTTTAAAACTTTGAATACAAAGCCTATTATTTTGCATTTAAATCCGAACTAGAAAATTCTACTTCTGCTGTTTAATAGTTTTATTAGTAATGATAAATATATTTTTTTTAGTTTTAATTGTGATATCTCTTCAAATTATTTTATTTTATATATTTTTTATTGTTATTTTGCTTCTGTTTATTTTATATACTCTTTAATAAAAATTAACTGGTTTAGTTAGACTGATTTGAAAGATACCTCATGAACGGAAATATTCTTGATTCGTTCAATTTTGGTTTAAAGTATTTTTTCACATTTTTTTCATTTATAAATTATATATTTTATTTATTATATTTGAGTGACCAGCCAGCATTTCGTGACCTCCACTGAGATTTCACTTAAAAGTAATTTATGTTATGTTTTTATATTTATTAATATTTTTATATTTATTTTGAATTTCAGTGTTTATTAAGTTTTAATTTACTTTAAAATAACAAGTAATAAATATTTTCTAATAATATAAACTATGAAACTATCAATTTAATTCGTATTAATTACATTTTTGATTTTAGGTTAACAATGGAGCCGAGGACACGACCAGTTCGGTAACCTGGTAAAGGTATGTTGAAAGTTTAAACTTTATTTTATTTACTATTAAATATTTAATTATCTTCTTGTTTTTCTTTTTCGGTTTATATTTTTAAGATTAAGGCAACTTTTTTTTTTTTTAGCTTATTTATTGAAAAATATTACAATCTGTCTCAAGGACATTTATAATAGTGTTCACAGATCACATTCACTCTCTATGTACAATAAAAGGGCAATTAAACTTCCATTTTTATCTGGCGTTTCGGGACAAATTAAATATGGAAGTTTAATTGCCTTAAGCTTATAAATATGTTTTATTTCTCAAATCGTTGATAAAAACATAAAAATACATAAACCGAATACACACAGAAATCTTATATGGTTAGACAATGTATTACAATTTGTAGCAGTTTTTTTTTTTTTTTAATTTAAAGAAAAATGGTATTATGATATTATTGTATAGTATTAAGATATAAATAATCTACTGTGTGTTATACTTTCATAAAAACCAATTTAACAACCATTAACTAAAATTAAAAATTGGTTTCCTTTTTATTTTATCGTTTATAAGTAAAATTCATAGTGTTATACTAAATATGAAAACAAAATGTAATTATTAATTTTCGTTTCAAATGTATAATTTACTATTGTTTTTGTTTATTTGTTCTATTTCTTTTGTCCCTTCAAAATCATTAACAGTATTTTCTATATTGTTATTAATTATTCTTTGATTGCCATATGATATTTTCATTATGATTAGTCAAGTAGATCTTCCGAGGAATTAAATATAGAAAATAAGGTACATAAAATAAAATCTAAAATTTTTCATTAAATTTAAACCAACAAAATAATAATAATAATATGTAAATTACTTTATTTATTAGTCTGAAATAAATAAAACAATCAAGAATTGGTTTAACAAGCAAAGGTTAAGGAATGGCGAATTTTAGTGATTACAGCAATAATGTTCCTCTTATTTAGTTTATATTATTTTCGTAAAAATTAAGACGTAGTATATCGTATATGGATGTTAAATAATGAGGGAGAAATGTGTTTTTATCTTTTAAAGATAAATAAGAAACTATGTCTATAAAACTTTTATCAAACAAGACTATAATAAATAGTATGTATTATTTTGAGATAATTAAAAAACCGACTTATTGGTATAAAATAAATATGTTATAATGATAGCGATAAGAAACCTCGAAAGGGATAAATATTCATTAGATAGTAAAAACAAATATGAATTTAATGTAAAAATAAAATAAATTGTTAATAAATAAAATAAAATATATTATTGAATAGATAATTTTACAAAATAATTTTAATATTGTTTTATTCATTCTAGATAGAGTAAATTCTAATAAGAATTAAGAATAAAATTGAAATTAAGAGCTATAATTGTGAAAAACAAAATAATAATTAAAAGTGGCATAGGTAATAAGACAAAAATACAGTGACAGTCCAATTAAAATTGACAGTGATAATTTTATTAAATTTATTTTTAAAGACTCAAATTTTTATTTATATTTAATTTTTATTTGATCATGTTTTGATGAAATTTCGGTCATCAATTTTTAAGCTTGCGGCTAAAGAAACGTTTATGCAATAGAATTGAACGTTGTTTGTCTAAAGAGTTCAAAGGCATACATTTTAATTATATTAATTAAATAATATTTCTCTCTAAAAGTTTTTTACTACGTAATGCAATTCAACATCCGTAATACTGTACTAATTAAATTACTTCGTATAATGAAAATTGGATTTGTTTGTGTGCTTCTAAACTTTTTTTGTCATCGAGTTTTTGTTTCGGTTGATTTGTATCTTGCATGATAATATACCTTGTGAAGGAATACATCGAGCTCATGTTAAATCGCTAAAAAAAATATAAACAATGGGCCAATTCCCAGCAGAAAAATAGGATATCCAAGTTTAGTGTTTTTTTTAAGTAGGTCTTGTTTTTGATGAATAGGAAGCGATGACTAAAGAAGTGCTTAATTTAATTAATTGACAATTGTTTCACTGTAAACTAGGTAAAATTTTCTTTAAATGAAAAATAGAACTTGTCATTGTTAAAACCATATAATCTTTTTGGCGACTAAACTGAACTAAACTAGCAGCTAAGTTAGGTTTTTAAAAAAAGTCATAAATTATTTGCGATTTTTTGTATCATTATCAAACTATACAACAGATTCCCCAATTTTAGAAAAACTTCTTCGTTTAATAAGCTTCGAGTTCATATTAATTAAATTAAGGTTTATTAGACAAATTATTGATATTCACCTCAAGTTTTGTAAAGAAATGATGTCAGCTTCTATCCAGTCACCTAATAGTGCTCGTGTTTGTGTATATATATAAGGGTACTGGTGTGTACTCCATTACTGCATCTGACCACGGAATCAATCCAAGCTAATGTAACTGAATGAATAATTACCAACCACAGCCGGTCTCGAACCTGAGTCAGAGAAATAGAAGCACAATGGTTTAGTCACTGCTAAACCACCAAATAAATTTCATAAAAACGATTGATGACTTTTGCAGTTAATCAAATTGTTATTTATTTCACTACAACATAACGAAAATCTCTTAAAGTTTAATACAAATTTATATAATTGCATACTTTGTATGACAACTTCATTCAAAATCAGTTTTTGAACTAATACTTAATTTGGCAATAAATTTGTTAATATTCGTTTACGAAAAAAAAAAATACTTAGGAAAATATATAAAAATATAATATACTAACCAAAGAAAAATATATATACAGGGTGCCCCGTAAGTAGATAGAATTTTTTTAGGAGTAATACCAGACCTCCAGAGCTACTAAAAAATTCATATAAAGAATTGACCAGTTTTCAGTAGAAAATACAAGTTTTGTGTTTTCTTAAGCAAGTTTTAGTTGAATACTATCTACTTACGGGGCACCGTGTATATATATTTTTCTTTGGTTAGTATATTATATTTTTATATATTTTCCTAAGTATTTTTTTTTTTCGTAAACGAATATTAACAAATTTATTGCCAAATTAAGTATTAGTTCAAAAACTGATTTTGAATGAAGTTGTCATTCAAAGTATGCAATTATATAAATTTGTATTAAACTTTAAGAGATTTTCATTATGTTGTAGTGAAATAAATAACAATTTGATTAACTGCAAAAGTCATCAATCGTTTTTATGAAATTTATTTGGTGGTTTAGCAGTGACTAAACCATTGTGCTTCTATTTCTCTGACTCAGGTTCGAGACCGGCTGTGGTTGGTAATTATTCATTCAGTTACATTAGCTTGGATTGATTCCGTGGTCAGATGCAGTAATGGAGTACACACCAGTACCCTTATATATACACAAACACGAGCACTATTAGGTGACTGGATAGAAGCTGACATCATTTCTTTACAAAACTTGAGGTGAACATCAATAATTTGTCTAATAAACCTTAATTTAATTAATATGAACTCGAAGCTTATTAAACGAAGAAGTTTTTCTAAAATTGGGGAATCTGTTGTATAGTTTGATAATGATACAAAAAATCGCAAATAATTTATGATTTTTTTAAAAACCTAACTTAGCTGCTAGTTTTTAATTTTTCACTTATAAGTATGGATCGATTCGTATGGATCGATTTAGTTGAAAAACGCAGTTTCGTAACCCATTTACCTGAAAAATCATTATTTATAACTTTTTTTTTCTTAATAAACAAAAAGTCTATTTAGGCAATTTTGTTTATGAGACGTGAAAACGGTCAACATAAACATAATTTAATCATCGAACTATTAGATTTCTATTATTTATTATTTTATTGAGAATTGCAATAAGACATTAAAATTTTCCTAGGAATATTTGTATATAAAGTTTATAAATTACGCTACAAGAGAACATTCGGAAAATCAGATACCAGTAATGAGGGAAGGAGACTTTTCCTCCCCATTATTTGGGTCACTGCGTTTATTATCCTCGTTAAAATCCCCCGTTTTATTACTTATGGTATAGATTTTGTAGCGGAAATTTCGGTTATCAATACTGGTTCACCTGACTTGGTCGGATCATTATCTAATATAAATCGAAATTAGTAAAAAAATTATAATCATTTGGAAGCAAACTGTATGTACCTTTTGTGATTTTTGAGGAATTTATTTTCATGTTTTTCTTAATTTATTTCTTTATTAACTTTTGCACTATATATTTTTTAAAATTTGTTCAATCCTGTGCATCATGAGGGATATTCATGCAACCATTGCTAAGTATATTAAATATGGCCAATAGCATTCTCG
Source organism: Nezara viridula (assembly GCA_928085145.1). Lineage (NCBI taxonomy): Eukaryota > Metazoa > Arthropoda > Insecta > Hemiptera > Pentatomidae > Nezara > Nezara viridula. The sequence continues at coordinate 87,004,008 of OV725080.1, read as the reverse complement.
ATTTTAACGCAGCCTATGGTCCTGAAAAGTGTTGGCAACTTCATAAAGCCATGGAGAAGGTTATTTTAAGGTTTTGATGTATTTGATTCTTTGTTTGTGTACAATATCCACAGAAATGGAAAGTAAAGACATCTAGGATTCCATCTGTGTATTCATCAAGTTATTTGCTTTCTGAATCATCTGAATCTTCATTCATGCTTTAATAAAGCATTTTTAACCAAATAATACAGCAACTAAGTCTTTTACCTTCGCTTATAAAAATAAATTAAAATGTTAGTTAATGAATGAAGAACCCACAAACTTTGTTTACAGAACCTTACATTACCGTACTCTCAGATGCCAGGATTATTCACGCAACCAGTGCAAGGAATTGTGTGCTCTTAAACCAGTTCTCTAAGTATTAAACCAGTTCGCTAAGTATTGTGGGATCTTAAATTTGTACTTAATGCTTAGCATGATTGCACACTAAGGGCCAGTTGTATAATTGGAGTTCAAGTCAAGTTCAAGCTTAAACTACGGTCAACCATAAAAATCATGAATGATTGACTGTAGTTCTAAACTTGAACTTGACTTGAACTCCAAATGGACAACTGGTCCTAAGTATTTACAACAAGTGCATGAATACCCCTATTATAAATTAAACCGTTGTAGACTATACAGATCTCTCTTCTGGCTCTCAAGAGGAATGAATTTTGTTAAATGAAGTATCAAACGAAAGGGAATTTTATGAAGAATTTAGGAATCCCAATTTCCATCAACAAGTTTAATTAAATTCATTGAAAAATAGGGAGGTTTCAAAACCTCAATGTTTTTGCAATTCAACGGATTGAGACGAGATATACGTTGTTTTAATGATTTAGGTATATCAAGCTAAAAACCGTGACGCTTTCGAGTAAAATCGTAATTCTTGCCGAATGCCTCTTGGATGATATGGTTGCCATGGTCACCTATCATATATTCAGTTTGCAAAAATTGAAATATCGCTTTATATGTTAGTCGTCGATGAATTAAAGATTTATTGAAAAGGTGAATGGAGGGGATTGGTTCTGTGATCCCTTATGCTCATACAGAAGAATTTTTTTTTATATTTTTGATTACTAAAAAAAAATCCATGTCTCTGTTCTCTATCTTCTATACTCTCAGTCATAGGCGTAGACTTTCCATTTTCGTTGTGGGTGGGACGATGGACTCAAAAAATTCTCTCGGGTTTATTTTATATAGCAGGGGTTTTTTTTTTCAAAACGTACAATTTTTTTTTTTTTAAATATGTTAACAGATCAATTAAATGTATTATATATTTTAATCTTTATTCAAAGATTTGATGGAGTTGGGCGATCTCAATACTCTGATACTTCAAATTTGTCACGATAATACGATACAATTCACATAAAATGGTATGGTGTACACGAATAAATCATACAATCCTAGCGTATGTCGCTACATATAATTATCTTTGAATATAACGATATCTTAGTCCGTCGAACGATATTCTCACCCCCTCTCTATAAGGGAGACAATCGTCCCCTCGCCCTCTGAAGGCTGCGCCTATGCTCTCAGTAATATAATTTTATATGCTTATTGATGAACCGAAGCTCTAAGCCAAACAAATGGGTCTTGAGTGAGTACTATTTATTGAATAAGTGTAAGTTCTGGAATAGCTGTGTCTTATTACTCATCTATTAAACTGGAGAGATATTTTACCGTGGGACAAGCTATTCACTTATTAAGTAAATTATTACTTTAAATTGTGTGCGTTGTATGGTACTTCGTGTAGGTGGGGAGCCTTGTTATCATTAGAGGCCGCAATTTTTTTTATATTTTACTGTTGCTATTTTTATTCATCACTAAACACATACATCCATATGCATACATCCAACTTAATTTTACTAATTTACAAATTTTTGTTAAATAAATAATTAAATATTTACTAATTTTAGTCCTAGATTAATAAATATCGCGCAATAACGTTTGTCCGCAGCATCGTAAGATATGCGACTTCCGAAGCCGCGGTTCCCCACCTATGGTGCTGATATGTTACCTTTTGGGGTTTTAAAATTTATTCGGGATGCCACAGGATAATTATTGATGATAATTACCCAGAAATGTTAATTAAAAATTAATAATGAAAAATTAGTAAAATAAATTTGGTTCTTTAACATATTTGGTCCATGATTAGTTAATTTGATTTCTTTTCTCAAAGGCTGGTTTGTGTTTATCATGCTTTCTAACTACCTGATCATCATGATATATATGGGTGGCAGAATTAAAATAACTTTTACTAAACAGCTTAATTTATTTCAATTTTTAATAAAGAATATATACAAATTACATTTACAAGAATTGCAAATTATAATTACAAGAATCAATGAATTCAAGAATGAACTGTGAAGGCATGATGTCAGATGAACTGTTTTGAAATTTATATTAACATGAAATATTCTAACATTAGGGTTGGGAATAAAACTTACCTATTCTATACGATACTTATCTACTGTCGCCAATTTTCCTCACGTCACTGGACATGTGTTAGCAATTATTATTTAGACTATATTTCTTCATTTGAAATAATTAAATATATACCATGTGGTCCTTAAAATACATAGCAGTGCATACCATAGATATTAATCTTTTTATCTTTAGAGGCCACAGTATGGTTAGGCAGTGATAATGGTTTATAGTAGGGCACCAATAGTTTATATTATTACTGTTGCTATTTTGATTATTAAGTAACCACACACCTATATACATGTATTTATATTAATTCAATTATTTTCAGGTTTTAGTAACCTAAATATTTAAAATTAATTAATTCTAGCACTAGATTAAATAAGACCGCTCAAAAACGTTTGGGGGCTTTAGGTTTCTCACCTGTGTTATATACTAATAAACTGGTTTCGCTGATGTCGCTTAATCATGAACAACCAATAACCCATAGAAGGGTCATGTACCAACCCTATTGAGGCTGAGTGCGCCCAAGAAGGGCCTTCCTCCTACCCCTCACATTATATCCCAAAGCCTCATAAAAATTCAGTCAATAATATTTTTAGAAAATATGATCTGGAGTTCTGGAAATAAATCATGGGTTAGAGTAAAGAAGCCAATCACGACAAAAACTAGACAGTTATTAAAAAATAAAGGTAATATTCATGAAAATATATTTGTGGACCAATGCACACAACTAAGATTTTTTTCATCATGCCACAAAAAAAAAACACGGCCCCCTCGTCAGATCACACGCCCAAGAGAAACCTCCCCACTCGCTCCCCTCCACTCCTGAACCAGCCTTCATTAGGGAGGCGCTGGTTCTAATGAATCTTCCGGAAAATATCCGGGCCTTATTTCAGAAGCTTCCATCTTAAAGAATACCAAGTATTTCCAGCTTCCTCATTTCTACTAACTGCTTGGATTTTCAGGGCACCTAATCCCTTCCCTTCGTTCCACGCCTCTTGTATAAAATCCTTCCTATCTTATGAGAAAATTGTTTGTACGTCTCTCTAAATCTAGCAGCTACTTTAGAAACAATTTAATCAACTTCAGCTACTTTCGACAATACAAGAGCGGAACAAACTAGGGTGGAATCAGAGGAAATGTGGATGGGATACTGCGCTGTACGTTATTGCAAATTAAACACTTTTGTTGGAATCGAGAAGAAATCCAATTTTCAATTCAATATATAAATTATATTATTTACTTTTTTTTCCTTGCAACACTAACAACCCATGAAGGTTCTTGGGATTCAGTACAATGTGAGGAAGTACTGTGTTTATAAGGCCAACGATTGTGCAGAAAGGTGACTGGCGTATATCACGGTCAACTTCCAGGTTTTCTATTTTAAATCATTTTTTTGATTAAGATTATCCACTTTATAGAGGCTGGGTTCGCCCCAGGAGGATCTCGTGGACCCAGCGTCGACCCAGGGCTGGAGAAAAATTACTAGTCATCAGCCGGACCCGAACCTTACACCTTGAGCTCTGGATGTCAGAGCCCACCCTCTGAGCTACCCCGCTCCATAAATGATATATGATTAGATTTACATGATTTGACAGGATATTTAGCATTGTTAAGTCATTTAAAAGATAATTCGTTCCGAAACACGTTTAAATCTGGGCAATAAGCCCATGATTTGGTATTTTCCAATGAAGAAGCATAAGCGATTAAATACTTTATCGATTGCTTGCATAGAATCAGCTCTTGAAAGAAATCAAGATGTTCGTATGGCCATTAGCTAAATGGGCTAAAATTAAATATGAAGATATGTGACAGACAAATGTTATGTGATTTTACTAATATTTAAAAAAAAAAAAAAAAGGCACATTTTTTTCTTCTATAATTTCAAAGATTGCCGTAATAATGTTTTTCTTTTTTATCCTAATTTGTTGAAAACTCGTCTGTTTATTTACAACCATCCTAATGCCAAATAGGAAACTTCTTACAAAAATGAAGGTATATTTTTTATGTACTAGAAAATTTATCATTTATCCTCCCCAGGACCAGTCAGTATAACTATTTATTGAAAAAAAAAATAGCTATCTGTAATTAACTGCAAACATTGTTCAAAGAAAATCTTTCTCAAGGAGCTCTCGCGGTACTCCACTTATCCTTTGCTGTAAAGTCCGAGGAGGTTAGCTGTTTTAAGCAACTTTTTAATTTTAATTTAAAATTTTAAGCCAATTTTAAAATAGCAATTAGTTATTTTTTTTCTTATTTATAGTCCAATTTTCGGAATCTCTAATATTCCATGATAACCTTACATATCACCCAAATCCACTTGCACAATCCCTATCTAGCCCTACCCATCCTTACAATCCTCCTCGAAGGTTGAAGCGGCAGTGTCCCAGAGACTTGTTGTATAGATAGATAGAAGCATAGATTGGAATTCTGGCAATTTGCCAGATTCTCCACTAAATCCATGTATGTATGATTATAGCACCTCTACCCAGCCTCCTGCTCTTTAATACCTGAGATGTGGCTGAGTGAGAGGCGTTGAGATCTCCTACAGTCCTGCCTCTTCTTCCAAGAATGGGGAGAAAGGCTTGGCTTGAAGATTTTTAGTCAATGAATTTCGTAAATATTCTATAAAAGCATGTGTGTATTTAAGTTGTTATTTTGATTAGTTAAGTTTCTTTTTGTTCAGTTTAGTTTCCTTTAATTTATATACATTTACTTTTAGTATTATAATTTTGCTGTTTATTTATTGTGTCTGGTGTGAATGAACTACTTTTTTATTACTATTACCATTGTCCTTAAATGTTGTAAAGGTTGTAATATTTCCCAATAAAGAATATTTAAAAAAATGTTCCATGATAAAATCATGTGGCAACATTGTTTGGGATTTCAATCGAACTACTTATTTATACGAACTACTATTTATCTATTTCAAATTGTATTCTCTACCACAGTTCAGAAACCTGAGTTGGAAGAGAGATTATTATAACTACTTTTTTAATTTTTTTATACTTATAGCCATTCATACCAGCTCTCTTAAAATTGTTTTCTGGCAAATCAATCCACTGGGAACCCGATTTGCAACTTTAACACTGCCCTCAGAAAATTTCGGATCTATTGAAATAAAGTCCGTAGTGGTGGCTGACCCATCACCACTAAAGTTTAAAGTAGAAGTTTTATACCGAGCTTAAATCCGGCAGGGGGATTTAAAGCTTTTAGATTTAACTAATTCCAACAGGGTGAGGTCGTTTGAAATTCACACTATTTTAAATAGAATCTTTGGGATTCGGTATTATTATTTATCAGCCCAATTCATATTAAATTATTTGATAAATAATCTTTTACTGCTTAAAAAATAAATATATTTCTATATTAACGTCAGAATACAATAGAATAATATACAATGGAGTCACTAATGGACCATAATTTATTGTTCAGTATCAGTGATTGCATATCTCTGAATTTATTTTTCTTAAATGAGATATATTTAATACAAAATTAATCATGAATGGATTATGCTAGAATTGAACCTTACGATTACCAGTTAGTTAAGCGTTGTCTGTCCAAGTCAGGGTTAATGTAGAAGCCAATATTATTGATCACATTCAGACCTATTTATAGTGGGTAGATTGGATAAGATTAAAAATACTTTATTTACTACATAAATTTATTTATAAGTGTTGTGGGACATATTTTTTAAATTAATTTAATTTTTTTTTATTTTTAAATTTTCTAGCCTACGATACTTCGGTGTATTCATTTTTCTACCCAACATTAATATTATTGTCAACGTCCATATGGAGCGAGATAGGTCAAAAAAGGGTGCATACATTTATTATTACATCGACTATAAACGAATAAGAATGCACGATTCAATTCAATGGGAACGTTTTGGCACGGTTCCAAAACTCCGCCAGTCATCATGTGATGTGATTCAAGTAAAACACCTTGCAAGTCCGTTCATTGAATTTATTTATTTTTTATTATATATATACATATATATATATATATATATATATATATATATTTTATTTATTATTATTTATTATATATATTTTTATATTATTATTATTACATAATGAAAGTAATATGAATAAACGTAGAATAAAAGAAGCAATATAAATAGCTAAAAATTAAAAAAAAAAACTCTGTAAATAATCATACAGATGTGGATAGTATGAATACATTTTACGCGAGTTCGATTGAAAAAATAAAAATATGAAATGAATTAGCTAATTGTACTTAAAATAATAATATTGGGAAACATCATTATATATGTTTAAAATAAATAGTCTTCCTCTACTCCTTTAAGAATAACCAGTCACGAAACTGAAATGAGGCTGATGAGATGTCGGTGACACATTACAGGGTAATTATAACTTATTTGAATCATTTAATAATAAATAATTGAGTAATAATAATGTTATAAAATAATTAAAGGTGGACATGACAAAAATATTTTTTTTTTACATGAGTAGACGCATGCAATTCGCATAAGTTGAAAAGGACAGGTACATGATTGGTATTTTAGGTATATAAAAAGAATCTGTATATGTAATGTCTTAAATATGACTGCACATTGTAAAAATGTTTTAGACTTGAAAATGACTCAACGAGCCGAAACGTCGTAATCAGATATGTAGTCATTAAGTTGACAAAAAATTTTGAAAATTGGTGTATAATGGCTGAAAATAAATAAACTTGAAAAATGTATTATTATTGTTTTTTAATTGTCTTTATTTAATTTTTAGAGTATGTTATCTTTTTTTCCGCAATCCATGAAATGATTTATCTACAAAAATATCTTCTTTGAACTTTTTATTTCATAGTCACTAAATCGTTCTTATGTTTTGAATGGTTCTTTTATTGGTATATCATTGTAAACAAGTTCTATCCATCTCCAGTTTCTATATCAATTTGGACGGTTTTATTTACTCTTTTTTATGATCCATCTGCTATGGACTATCAATCCTGTATTTCCCATACCCTTTTAAAACGAAATGGTTTTTAGTCCTTTATTAATCTTTTATGGATTCGAAAATTTCTATTACATTTGAGCTTTTATTTCTTAATGGTGTGCAATTCCCAAATGGTATGCTTCTCACTTCTCATTTTACCTCTACAGTTTCTCGGTACATTTTCTTTGAGAAAAAGTGTCCTCTGCAGTTAGATGTTCCTGGAGTTTGTTTACTTATCCGCAGCATATTCTACAAAGAAAACTATCTCATGAGCATAGGCGCAGTACTTTCTATTTCGATTGGGAGAGGGACAGGTAGGGGGCTAAGAGCCAAAAAAAAAAAAAAAAAAAAAGAAACGGCAGTAGTTCTTATTATGTATAAAAATTCAACATAATTATTGTGAAACGAGCAAATATAATATTATATATATATATATATATATATATATATATAATATATATATATATATATATATATATATATATTTGTTTGAAATTTGTAGATTTTTATTATTTTCATAAGGATATATTTGAAAATATTGAACAAAAGAATTGGATTTATTACAATTTGTATAAATTAAGGAAGAGAGTGGGCCAATTAAGGTGTATTTCTCTAACTTTTTCAGCTAAAACCGAAAATATTTTTGATTTTTTAATTTACACAACCTTAAAATAAAAATACAATGTTTTCACAGTTGTTTAAAAATGTCTATTCTCTATACAATATATTTATACTTATACTTATTACCTCATACCAGACTGAAACGACATGAAACCGCTCGAGGTTTCCGATTACTTCAGCACTTACTAGACAAACGCTCTAAACTTCCAATTAGTTACAAAAGATTCATATACATGACTATATTAAGGGCTATTTGGACTTACGGAGTTGAGCTATGGGGCTCCACTAAACCATCGAATTCTTCT